>JAQPPZ010002200.1:0-1477500 GCA_028583015.1 Wollemia nobilis
AAAAATCATCAAACATTATCAACATACAATATTCAAAATAAATCCTCATAGATTAGACTAAACAAGACTCCATGGCTAGCCCATTGCTCCTGGAAGTGAGTTTCCATCCATGTCCTAGGTAGAAGTAAATCCGCCTAACCATCCACTAATAGTTCATCAATACCTTATGCCAAGTGTCAACCATACTTAGGCTACTACTCCATCCTTTATCCCAAATCTTGTCACTAATACTTTGTTTAGAAAATTATAAATTCCCAGGACCTTCTACGACAATAAAATACTTTATTTTTAGTCTCTTATGGTATGGATTATCAAGTAAACACTATCACTTTTGACTTTGCTATACAACTAATAACCCCATCAATATTCCTACCAAATAAAATCTTGCAAGCTAGATCAAGCAACCCAACAAGTACTAATCCATCCCAAGCTAGTACCAATGATGTAGAAACTAGAAGCCAATAGGTGCTTAGATTAGACCCATTGATGATTCCAATAATTATTTTATCCCAATTCCCTAATGGAATAATTCAACTATTCACTCACATTATTGTAAATCAAGGAACTTAATTCTTCTAAAATATTGGACATTAAAAGTATCTACAAGATCCACCAAACCCTAAAATATCTCAAGCACTCAAAACAAATTCATAGCTAATTTGACACCAAGTTAGAATGTTGCTCGAAATCAACAAGATTTCAACATGCAAATGAAATCCCAAATTACACCACCTTTCTCTAGAATCTATCCTACCCAATATCATCAATCTCCACCTTGTAATTCATAAGTTCCTCAACAGCTTGATGGATTTTTGAACTATAAAGCACCTCCCACTCCACCTATTCTAAAAAATATTAATTCATATAATCCTATAGTGCCAAATCCCCCTCTAGTAGTAATACATAATCAATAACAAATGCACCAAAATAAACAAATGGTATCTTGCATTTGATAATCATAAGGATATGCAGTTTCTCCTCAACAACAAATACCTTATTATATGTAGATACCTTAGGGTTACCTTCTTTAGAATCATTAGGTTTGAGCACCTTTTAGTTGACCCTAGTAATACATGATTAGACATACTAGGGACTTTTAAACCTAATGGTTTATTCTCCCATACCCACATCTGCTATGAAAGCATTGTTGAAAATTTTGAGTAATTATGTTGTCATTGATGTCAAGTGTGAGTTCATCTGAGTGCAAGGGAATTAATAAAAAGAGGGTTAGAATATTTATATTTTAAGCCCAAGAGATTTGGTACAAAGCTCCACATGGTTGGCCAAAATGTTGTCTAAATATCTCAAAGGAAGAAAATGTCTAGGCCTAAAAAGGAAATAATATTATAATATTTATTATTATAATATTAAAGTTATAAAGTTAAGCCTAAGGTTCAATTATAAAATAATTATAATATTTTATAACCCTAAGTGGGTTTGGAGCCAAGAATTTTTAAATTCTTAAAAATCCACCGATGTCTTAGCAATGGAGGTAATTCATATTTATATGGCAATGTTTGGTGGTCAAAGTGGATGATTCGATGTGAGCACCAAGTGATTAATGAAAAAATTTGAATGTGCAATCTTGAGTAAGGTAGACAGATTTTTTTATTAAAAAAACAAACCTTTGACAAGAAAAAGGATAAGATTGTGAAATCTTATCACCAACCAGGCAGTTGGCCTAGTGGTAGGCTTGGCAGGGTAAAGACGCTGGTGGATGGTAGGTCCTGCATTTGAATCCGGGAGGTAACAGTTTTGTTCGATGTTTTGTAAGTAAGGAGGCTAAGCAGAGGATAAGGAGTGCATCATGGCTTTACATTCTTGTGAGGGTGGTTGGCCTAGCGATGGCCCAAAGGGTACTAGCGCGCTGGCAGGTGAAAGGTACTATGCCCAAATCTCCTGCGATAGTGTTTTTGGTAAGCACTATTAAATTTGTTAATTGTCTAAGGTTGCGGTTAGGCACATATGGTGTATTTAATTATTTGAAGTGCTATTGACTTAAGGATATATAAGGGGAAATTTTTATTAATATTTGCATTTTCTTTTGGAGAAAAATCTTATGAAATAATTTTAAAAGGTGATTTAGTGGAGTAATAAGGATCTTTGGAAAAATATTTTATGAATGTGTTTTGAAATTGAGAGGGAGCTAAAAGGTGTATGAGGTATTTTAATTGTTTGTATTTTGCTTCATTATTAAGGGTTTAGTTTTATGAGTTAATACTATAGTTTGAGAAACCAAAAGAGTTGGTTTGGAATTTAAGTATACACACTTTTTGAGAAGGGTTTCCCAAGATATGATAAAGTGTTGTGCTAATATTTTGAAGTTGCAAAAGACATTCTTTTTGTGAGATAGGTTTTAAAGACATATGTTCATAAGAGAAAATTGAGAGCTATGGGCACATATTTCCTTATTTAAGGTGTTTTATGAATATTTTTTAAACATAAGGTGGAGTGAAAAGGATTGTTTGATAAGCATTGTTGGAAATATTTGAGTGAGAATTTTGTGATTCATGATTGAATGTTTTGGAGTCATTTGAGATAGATATTGTGAACTACTTGTGCTAGGGTTGAAGACAAGTTAGTGCATCTTTGTGAAATATTTCTGAACATTGGTTTTATGATATATTGATTGAAATTGTGGAAGTGATTGAGATCAAATTTTGAAGAGAAATTATGCATTAGTGCGATTGATCTATGAGGTAAAATTTGCTAGAAGGATAGATCAGTTTGTGAAACATCTTATACATTGTTTTGATTTGATTTAGAAGAGATTTTGCAAGTGATAGAGATTGATTGGTTGAGTATAAACTTTTTGAGTATGAAACATAGAGGTTTTGATAGAGTATATCATTCTCTATATGTTCTTGAAAGAGAGTTTTTATGAAAGAGATTTAACTTGTGTTTTATATGCACGTTTTGGAGTTATTTGAGTAGGTGTTATGAACAACATTGAGGACAAATTTGAGCAAGTCTTTGAGAAGGATTACAGACAGATTTGAAGAATGTTTTTGAGAAGGCTTGAAGGCAGATTTGAGCAAGTCTTTGAGAAGGCTTGAAGGCAGATTTGAGAAAGTCTTGTGAAGACTTGGAATAACATTGAGAGTAGGTTTGATTGCTAATATATTCAAGCTTTGTGTTAAGTCTTACAACATATTTGAGATAGATTTTTGTGTAGATTTATAAGCAGAGTTAGAGTAGATTTGTGCTAGACTTGGGACAAAGTTTGGTGCAAATTTGAGATAGAGTTAAGAGCAAGATTTGGAGGTGAAAAAGTAAAGAGGATAATAGTATCCAGTGGATAGATATCCATTAGCTAGTACAGTAGGGACAGAGGTCTCCTGTGGAGAGAGATCCATAACCTAGATCAGTGGGGGCAGAAGTCTTCTAGAAGATCACTAGCTAGAGCAAGGGGAAATATTTATCTTGTGAAGATATATCCATGAACTAGAGCAAGGGTAAAGAGTTATCCTGTGGAGTGAGATATGTGAACCAACTAGGGATATAGAGTTCTTCTGTGGAGAGATATCCATAAACTAGTTGAGAAGATAGAGTTATCCTGGATCAAGTTCCACGAACCAGAGAAAAGGGAAAAATGTTCTCGTATGAAGAGAGATCCACAAATCAGAGTATAGGGGATTGGTGTATCCTTTGGATAGAGGTCTATAAAAATTGTAATAGGGAATTGATTCCCAAGTTATTTGTTGAGAAAATTTAGAAGAAATATTTTCTCCATGGAGTAGCCCACATTGGGTGAACCACGTTAAATTTGTGTCTCTCTTGTGTATGATGATTTGTGTATTGCTTTTATTACTGTTATTGATATTGCCATTGATAATATTTTTTGGGAAATGAAAGTAAAATTTGGTCTTATACTTTTCATCCCCTCTCTCAGTATAAGCCTATGTTATTCAAGCATTACCCAATTTTGATGGTAATGGGGATAAGACTACCTTGGACTACCTAAATGAGCTATCCACTTTAAAGTTAGTACATAGGATTTAAGAGAAGGATATTACGGTTTGATTTCTAATATACTCATTGAGTTACATGACTACTATATGATATCAAAACTTGTTTAATAACTCTTTAACTAACTGGGCTTCCATGGTTGAATCATTCACGAGGAAATTTGTAAATCCTAAAAAGAGGTGTTCTATCATTTTTTAGTTGGATGCGATGCAAAGGTATCCCTAAGAGATTATCCATGATTAAAACACTAGATTTATAAGACCATTATACCTAAAACATTCTAATATTAGACCTTTAGACAAATAAGCATTACCCTATTACATTAAAGGTTTATAATCTAATTTAGCTCTGCTGATGTGCAATCGTAATTTGTATAACTTATTAGGATCCTTTGAGGAAGTTTATTGAGTATGATATGCGTTGATATAAGTGGGACCACCTATTCAACCTATTGATTATGTTGTGTATATGAATTCGACTCTTAGTCCATTTATACTTAAACCTATATATAGTATCAACCCTATTCATAATACTTAGGTTTAGCATACATCGATGTAGCATTGGATGCTCAGAATTTTTTTTGTATATATTTCATATGAGAGTAGTCAAATGGTATCATCAAAGTGTTGTAGTGTTTCATCATTAGATCATCATTTTTTGGGTTTGTATTGTTGGTATTAATAGTAAAATATGAGATCACCTCATATTTCTATGATATAGAGATCGTGTTTTTGCAAGTAATGCATATCAATTGCACATAATGAGATGTTTTTGTTACTATAATTGTTGCTCATTCCTTGTTTCATGTTCTTTTGATTTGTTTTATCTTATTATTTGGGCATAAAATATAAACTGCCTCATGTTGATCATGAGATCCTGAAACTATCCAAACAATATGTTCCTTTGTTCCTTTAGGCCATATCAAATGATTTTCTTGATGTCCTATGGATTCATATTTTTAGATGTTTTCTACATCTTGGATACTTTTCTATGAGCGTGATGTTCTTTAAGATGCTCATATATGGAACTTGATGTGGCATATTTTTGTACTATAAATGTGTGAGGGAACTTGCAATGATGAAGTGTATTGGAGGCTCTATTTTTTGGAAAGAATCACCATACAAAAATAAGCAAGATGAAAGAATTCAAAATAAAAAAGAAATCTACTCTGATACCACTTTATTTGCACTTTGGGATCTTGAATGTGGTGGCAAGGAGGACAACTCTATGAACTAGCTTGTGGTGCCAATGAACCATGTTTCACAATTATGTAATGGAACAAGGCACAACAAAGTCTCTCTTAAACAATAATACTTTATTCATAAGTAATGCAAATGTGAATATATTTCAAAGTACAAGACTCATGTAACAATTGGCTATTAAATATACAATTTGTTCTTGTTAGTGAAAGAATCTAGAGAACACAAGCCCAACACACAATAAAAACAAATTTGAATACACAAAGACATGTGTGGTGTGTTGGGCACATGTACAATTTATTCTTGTGTAGTGAAAGAGAACAAAAGCCTATGATCTGCAAGGATGTTAAGGATCTATTGGAGGGAATAAATATGTGTGGGAAGAGATGACATAGAGAAATAAGTGATCTACGATGTTCCTAAGATATAAAAAAATATACAAAAACTATAAAGCATGTGGTTTAACTCCCAATTGATGAAGTTTTATCAATGATAGTTATAGAACTATCCATTTACCTCTTTTACAGTCGGTGCTACTTTATAAAATTCCAACTGGTAAGATTGGATAGTTGTGATCGTGTCTCCAACACCTATTAATGAAAATATGTATTTGTGTCTTATATTGTCTAGTGGTGACATGTGATGTTGACACCAAAAATATCTATATTTAAATTTGTGGGTACCTTAGGCAATGGTGCTATCATGGTCATAGCACCACAAGTAGTATTGGCACCATGATGAGTCTACCATCATGGTTATGATGCCACAAGTAGTGTTTGCACTATGAGTGGGTTTGATGCCACAAGTTTTTATGGCTTTAGATTTGTTGGTCAAGAGTCCAAATGGGCACCAAGGCTTTCAAGTTGGAAATGTTGTACTATCATTGTCTTGAGGACTTGAGGAACATCTGCTTTACTTAGACAACATGATGCATCTACAAATAAAAAGGTTAAAATGTTTGAATAGGAAGATCAACCCCATTTGATATGGATGTTACACTATCACCAATCCAATGGGAAGAATACCTTTTATTTTCTACCTTAATTTGGATTATACCATGTTTCAATGTCAAGCTTCTTTAACCATACTTCCACTTATGTTGGTGAAGCGACAAAAATGCAACACCAAATAATGCTAAATAAATTAAACACAAATAACCCAAAATTGCACAACAAATGATCTTATATTAATGGGAGGATCCTAAAATATCCATTGTTACAATGTGGATCCTTGAATCCTTTTGATATAGATTTACAATGGCTAGGGTTCTCCAAAACCTTAACAAACAAGGTTGTCGATGTCTTCAGGCACGTCCTTTATCCCAATAGAAGTGAGTGGGATTTTAGTTATCTGATGTTGGGCCACTCCAACTTAAGCATCTATCTAATGCTAATGTCACACTTCCAGATCTGCACACAATAACACAACAAACAAATTAGAAACTGTTGGTCATCAAATCTACCCAAGAAAGGATTTTGAGTAGGTGTACGTGCCCTAGACCTAAACCAACATTGAAATGCCAAAGGGAAGAAATTCCCCTCGTGCCAATATCTGGAGAAAGGTTAGCTCCTTTACTAAACTACTTCTATGTTTAAGACAAGAGTGTAGGAAAGAGATAAAATAGTAAGGGTGTAGGAAAGAAATAAAAAGAGTAAGGGAAGAAATCTTAGTAGTTTAAAGTGGGAGGGAACCAGAAGCACGATCACTGGCTAATAGATTGAAATAGCAGCAAGAAACACTAAGAACAACCAAAAAGAACACAATATTAGCCCTCCTATGTATCCTTTGGACGAGTTCCAAGATTCCCCTTCCCCTTATGTCGAAATTCAGAGTTCAGAGTTACGACGACCAGGAAATAAGTGAATATAATAGAAACACTATCCACAGGTAGCATACAAGAAAACTAATATGGCGTTTTCCTCCCCTATGTATCCTTCAGGAAAATTTTAGGGTTCAGTCCCCAATCACACACCTAAATCCAGAATGCAGAATTACAGTATGCAAATGAAGAAAATATGACAAAAATAAACACAAAAGGCAACATACAAGAGAGAAATTGAGCCCAAAGCTCTTTAGTATTAATCATAGGGATTCAAGTTACAGCAACTTTCTAGCAAAAAGTTCCCCCCCTTTTACATTATAATGCCTAGGTTTTTATAGAGGACCCGACCCTTTGAGCCATCAATGCACAAAATGGAGTACATCCTCAAAAACCTGAGAAGTCATCTCCCGCAGCTCTCGTGACTGAACTCTCAAATCCTTTCCCATAACTGGCAACTATGACCAGGTCAGCTGGGGAAACATGCATTAATGAGCTGCCTAAACATCCTTGGCCTTTGGATGCGGTGCTCGAGTGGCCGCCATGCTCACCGGGCTCTTCTTTAGGGACTGATACTTCCTTTCCAATTGCCAAAAATGAGCAGCGAGTTCATCGGGCACGTAAAAATACATTTATGAGGCACTTGATTGCTCAAAAAAATACCCGGCTTGGAGTGTGTGCCCTCGAAGCACTTCATTGGATTCTCATTCGTAACTCCACTTCACAATGGATTTGAGCCGAAGCAGATCCTCCTCGGTTTGCACTTCACATGGTGGAGCTTCGCAAGACAACTTCGGGGATGCAAAATGCCAAAGCAGGTTTCCTCCTCAAGATGGGGCTCTTTCATTTCTCATTGCTTCACTGAAAGACATGTCAAAACTGCTTTCCTGATGATTCATCAAAATGCTTTGCCATGATCTTCCTCTAAAACTGTGGTTCGGGGGAATTTCGGCCGAAGTGCACTCTTGCCTCTGAAAAATGTTTCGTTCTTCACGACCGCTGCCACTTCAAGTGAAAGCGCTTCGCACGAAAGTTATCCAAAGCAGATGCTTCACAACAACTTTCGGTGAAGTAAAAATGGTTTGCCGGTGGGGAGGCCTGAAGTGGGTGCTTCGACGATTTATTAGCGAAGTAATTTTCAATGTTGCGCTCCTTTGAATTTCGCTTCGCAAGTTTTTCGCTCGAAGCAACTGTTTGAAATGCTTCGGGTGCGAAGCTATTTTCATGCCTTTCTTGTCTTCTTTCTTCGGTGAAGCTACCTTTTAGCGTTTGAGGGTTTTTGAATGCCGCTTTGCAAAATTCTCGCCCAAAGTGGCTGCTTGAAATGCTTCGGGTGCGAAGCTATTTTCATCCTCCACTTCTTTCTTTTGGCAAAGCTATCTTCCTTTTCTTGTGAAGCTTTTTTCCTTAGCCTGCTCGGTAGCTAAGCTCTTTCAACTTCATTCTATATACAAAGGTGTGGCAATGAAAGCCAAAATTGCTGCAACACTTACAAATATTTTCAAAAACAACAAAAATAAATACTTTACAAAAAGAAACATTTTACAAAAAAATTGATTTTTCTACCCCTTTATGCAATGTGACAAAATTGTCAACATTCTTGGTGGCTCATGGGGCAACGAGCTTGTATCGGTGGAAGAACCCTCAGCCTTGATCCATTGGGCTAGAGTTACCTCCAGACCCTTCTCCTTTTTCCATTTTTGGGGTGCTTCCACAACTTGTTCTCCTTCTTCTTATTCTTCTTCTTCTTCTTCTTCTTTGGCGAGGCTTCCTATTGCGATGGTGGGGCAAGGCGATCACGGATGCGTTCCATGGTTCGGTGAACATGAGCCCAGGAACCTTTCGAGAAAGGCTCTCGGTCTTGTAGCATTTTTACCAGAACATGGAACCGATCTATTTGCTTGATGTCAGCGTGTTTGGCTTTGGTGTTTAGATCATTTAGGC
The DNA here is from genome assembly GCA_028583015.1 of Wollemia nobilis. NCBI lineage: Eukaryota > Viridiplantae > Streptophyta > Pinopsida > Araucariales > Araucariaceae > Wollemia > Wollemia nobilis. The sequence continues at coordinate 8,932 of JAQPPZ010002200.1, forward strand.
AATCCGCGATCTTGCAGTGTATTAGAATGAAATATGTGACTTGCCCTTCTGTAATTGGCTCTACCCACTCGTCTATCTCTGAGACGTCGCCTTCAAAATGGAGCCATACCGGCTTGAGCTCTTCCTTGGTCAGAAGGTTCCCATCATCATCCATGAAACTCGGGAAACCTAAGGAAGAAAGATCTTGGAAGTAGCCCAGTGATGTGCGCTGCTCATGCTCAAATACATCCAGGAGGTCCTTCACCTTCTGTGCTTTCCTCACCTTGGAGAAGAAGGCATGAACTGTGGCTTGGGCTATGGACCAATCCCTAGTCGTTCGACTCATTGCAACGACCTGCAAGTCCTGATATTTAGTGCTTTGGACCTCAAAAGCTAGTTTGAGTCGGCCTCTGATTTTCTGGATGATTTCATCTACGATTGGCCCTTCTTGAGAAGCGACATTCTGGGCTTCGGTGATGTATGTTAAAATTGATAGGGCACTAGAGGCCCGGGATTTGAAGTTCTTGAGCAAGTGTGAGCGGATTTCTTTGATTCTGCCTCTGTCAAATAGCTCTAGGCTCTCCTTTTCATACAACTGATGCTGCATCTGCAAGATTTTGCTTTCGAATTCCTTGGCCTTTAGATCAGCTTTGACCTGTCTCTGGGCTTGGTATTTAGTTGTACCCTGCAGTTGTCGTATTTTCTATTTTAGGGCATCTGCTTCTTTCTTTATCAGCTCACACTGCTTCTCAGCATCCTCTAACTTGGAACGGGTCCTTGCTAGCTCTTCTTCCAACTTGATGTTGGCACTCTCTGCTTCAAATCTGCACTGATTGGCGATGTTTGTATGCATGCAGAAAGTTTCAATTCTGACATGCATGGATGCAGATTCATTATCTACATTCAAATGTTCTAGGTCCTTGGACTTATCTTGATAATCATAGTCCGCTGGAGTCATTTCATCCAGGGGATTTTGGACCTTAGGAATATTTTTCACCTTATGTAATTTTTTGGCCTTCAAATCAAAGATAGCGCACTTTTCAACTTGGGCCAGAGAGTGCCCTCTCTTTTTCCTCGCCTCCTTCAACATCTTATCTATGTTTTGCCGGGCTTGGATTATATTTTTAGCTAGAGGACATTCCTTAATCATGGAAAACTTAGATTCAAATGAGGCTGGATCTCTAGCCAAAGGGGTGAACAAATATAAATAATGAATGGGGGATGCCTCACCAGTAGGTTCAGCGACAAGTGTGGTAGGAGTTCCAGCGAGTGAAACAATGTTGTGTGAAACAAGGGAATGAGGAACATGTTTCGGTGTTGGTGTACTATCTTCGCCCTGACTAAGGACCAAGGGAATGGTGGCATGGGCGAGCGAAGTAGTATCAATAGACTTGTCCCGACCAGATACCTCGAATGGAGTGGGGCTGACGGGATCACGAGATAAACTTGAAATAGTAATGGGTAACACATGAGGGGGCGATTGAATTTGCATGGAAGGGAGAGACTGATGGAGACTTACGATCGGGATTGTGGTGGACATGTGAGAAACCAAGGCAAAGGGTGGAGAGTGCGTACCTACGTGCCCTCCTGAAAGAGAAGCCGTAGTGACTTCTTGTGTGATCGACTCCTGCTCCTTTTGAAATTTGGCACTTTTGACCTCCATGACTTCTTCTTCGGGGCCTCCCTCTTGTTGGAGGAGTTCCTCCACATCGATGATGTCTATGTCTAGGGCTACCTCGTCACTTTGTGGTGTCGCACATTCAATATTTGCTTTGGCTGGGCCTGATGCATGTTGTCCAGTAGGAGCACCTGGAAGCTTGGTGTGTGGTCACTTTGGGTGACTTGGAGGCACTTGAGCTTGCTCCTGCATCTTTCTTTTCTTCTTCTTCGATTGTTGTGCTGACCCTGTGGCACTCATGTCGTGGCTTTCCACAGGTCCCTGAGGTAGTTCTTGTGGTGTGGCTTCGGCCTCTTCCTCTTCTTCCTACTCTAAAGCATCATCAGCTCTTCTTGGGCTTTCACCCAAACTTGGGGCAGCTGGAGGAACAAAGTCGGCAAAGGAGAGGGGCTTCTAGGTCCCAGCATTGGCTTCGTAAACAATCGTGAAGTCCCTATCCATTGCCAAGAGTCCATAGGATTTCATCTTTTGGTGATGGACTCTCATTATCCACCACTCCCTTAGTTGCTCCTCGCCCCAATTCTTCAACTCCTCCTTCAAATCATCTTTTGCTTTTCTCCAAAATGTGGAGTCTGGGCTTGGGAAGGGGTGCCAAACTGGGTCGTACTCGACCTCCATAGGGTAGAATTCATGCCAGGGAGGCAATGTCCTCATCCTTTCTAAATGCCATTCTAAATCCCTCCCATTAGGATTGTTCCTCTGATTCACTATTTCTGGATAAGGGCATACATGAAAGTTCTTGAACCGGAGGTGATCCCTCATCACCCCCAAGGGGTCATAGCACCATTTTTGAGGAATTTGGAGCAAACCAAAGTTGGCAAGCTTCTCCTCCAGGAAAACATTTTGCTTCAGGGCAAACACTTCAATTACCCCCATTTTGAAGGGGAAGTCACAAGTGTGCGCCCATTTTCGACCGTGGCCATAGACGAAATTTGTTGCATCGCTCTATCGAGTGACCTCCAATGCAAACTGGTACTCGGAGGGGTAGACAGGTAGTAGGAAGGGCTTCCCTATGAAGCCGAATAGGTGAATCACGAGCCCCTGCGTTAGTTGAAATACATCTCCCTTCTTCTCCTGCACCACTCTGTCTCTTAAACTGAGGGGTACCCGAGGGCAAGACCCCATTAACAAATGAATAGTGGGTCCCAATAATTGTTGATTAAAAGAATAATAAGACTCTATCCTCAATAGGAGGGGAGTCCACTGGTACACATGCAGAGGATTTCCGTCCTTACCACTCGAAGAAATGGCAATATGGGGAAAACTCTTATGTACATGATAGAAAAACAACCAAACAAGAAAAGAGTAGGGTCCGAAGTATTGGCCCGTTCTAGCATTCTTCATGCTGGTAAGCCACATGTGCAAGGTTCGAGCCACCCATTCTGCCCAATCAAAGAAGACTAGGTTGGTGTTCGGCCTTGAAGCATTGGGGGCATAAAACTCCCCTTTGGAAATACACTCGACCAAAGACACATGCCAGGGGTGCACCGAAGCATCGATCGATAGGCCCACCACCCATGCAATGATTGAGAAGATGTCTGTGCTCTTAAAAGCTGTCAAGGGTAGGGGCATTTGGGGCAGCTTGCCTGAAGGGAGCCCGCTTTTGAGGTTCTCACTCAAAAATTTCAAAATGTAGCTAGAGGAGGTGAACCTCTCCATTTTTTTGCTCAGAATGACATTGCGAACCGAATATCCCTTAGGTGGCCCCTGCTGCGGCGCGAAGGCTGCTTGCACATCTTCTTTTAAAATTGAAAACAATTTATGTCCAGCGACATCTAGCACTTGTCTGGAGGAGGGCTGGTAATTCTGCACGATGGCACTGATTAGCTTGGGAAAATGGTGTGCAGGCGGAGTCAGATACTAGTATATCTGAGAATAATACGTGATGGCCCTCTTATTTTTTGTGGAGAGCCTACTCCTCATGAACTCGATGGTGTATCTGAGTTCGGCCATGCTCTTCGAAAGCTCTGTGTCCCTAATTTTTTCCCACCCATCAATTGGTGGTTCTTCGGGTTGTTCATCTTTAGAATCTTCTCTCTCCTCCATGACTTGCTTTTTTGGGTGGAGGTTAAGGTCGACCCTCTTGGGTCTCTACTTTTTCTCCTCCTGGCCCTTCTTTGTTTTTTCGGGGCCTGCTACTTCAGGCTCCTTCCTTTTTTCCTTGGAGTTTTTTTTCCCCATTGTGGATGTTCACAACAGTAGAGCTTACAATGTAGAGGACTTCATTGTGAAATATTTCAACGCGAAGGGCAAAAGAATTACAGGCTAATAGTGAAGCTCTTAATCTAGCATGCACCAGTAGGAGAACAACCTCCTTACTACTGAGGCTTGAATTTTATAGCCTTAGAAAGCAACTACCACTCTTTATGGCTCCTGCCATAATTAAATTTACATCTCTGATCGGGGAGATTGCTGCACCGTTTGATTGGCTATCTGACAGTATAGTACGTGGGTCCATGCGCTTTGATGATTATGCCTTGCATTGGAAACTCAACCTGCTGCCACCTCGTACCTAGGCATGAGCTTTTCTCCTAACCGAATCCTCTCGGGATGTGCTCCGCCACATTTGCATTAAACTCTCTTGCTTTGAATGCTTTCCAAGGTTGTCATCGACACGTTCCTCTAGGCACATTTTAAATGCTCTCACCTCGCACGTTTGTTGGGTTGGCGAAGTTAAAATCGATGCTAAAAGCACTTCACGGTGAACCTCGTTGTGGGTAGATTTTCTATGCTTCGGGCCCAAAGTAGTTCTCCCTCGCTGTGTCACCACTTTGATTCGCAAAAGGCTGCCCCCAAAGCTCATTATTTTTGAGAAATGGTTCACTAGATTTACTTTGAAAACTGCATCGCCCATGCTTCCTTTTATGAAGAATTTCTCACGCCTTCATTTGGAATTTCGTTTGGCCCTTCGAGGATGATGCGCTTTGCTACGAACCTCTTTGAATCGACTACTTTGCATCAAAAGTTCCCGAAGGAGATTCTAGCCACCCTTTTTGAAGCTGGAATTTGTCGCTAAAGTGGTGTGATACTTAACTTCTTTGCAATCTCGAAATAGGGTATATATACAGAAATGAAAAATTACATACAAGGTAAAACTTGAACACACATTTTTTTTTTGTCTCAACGATGAAAAGTCTTTAGATGAAGACCATTGATAGAAATGGGCAATACCTGGCCATCTGCATCCTTGAGGATGAAATAATTGGCTGAGTTTACCTTCACAAATTCGAACGGTCCATCCCAGAAAGCGTCTAGCTTGTCGTGATTCCCAGGTTTGGCCTTCCAGGAGTCCCACTTCCATACCAGATCTCCCACTTTGAAAATGCGATCGAAGGATTTCTTCTTGAACCAATCTCGGGTGATCTGAGCATGCTTAGTGAAGCTCTGGTAGGTCTTCTCATGATCTTCCTCTAGTTGCAGTAGCTGAGCCAACCTATTTTCCATTGGATTAACTTCATCTTCCTCGTCTAACAGCTGCAATGCAGGGATCTCTACATGGGTAGGTAAGATGGCCTCCTTGCCATACACCAGGGCGTAAGGTGATGTCTTGATTGACTTCTTGATGGATATTCGATCGACCCACAAGGCCCTATTTAAAAAGAGGTGCCAATTTCTCTTGTTTTTCTCTATAAGCTTTCGTAGCACCCTTAATAGAGTCTTGTTGGTTGATTTCGCCAATCCGTTACCCTGTGGATAGTAATTGGAGGAGACCTTATGATATATCCCATATTTGTAGAGGAAATCGTTGATTTTTGCACCTAAAAACCCAGGACCATTTTCTGTTACAATTGCTTTTGGGATGCCGAACCGGGTGATCAAAACCTCTAGGAATACGATGACGGTCTCCTGATCAGCGTGCTTCATGGGTACTACTTCGGCCCACCTGATGAAGTAGTCAGTTGCGGTCAGGATAAACTTATGCCCAGCAGAGGAGTTTGGTGATATGACCCCTATGAAATCCAACCCCCATTATTGAAAGGGCATTTCTACTTGTATTGGTCGGAGGGGCATCGGAGAATTTCTGCTTTGGCCGACAAACTTCTGACATTGCTCGCATCTATGACAAATTGCAAAGGCATCGATGAAGAGTGTAGGCCAGTAATAACCTGCCTTGATTATCTTCAATGCCATTGTTCTCCCTGTGAAGTGACCTCTAGATAATCCTGAATGGAATTCTCCTAGGACTCTCTTCTTATCATTATCTTTTATGCACCTGAGAAGAACACCATCAATGTTTCTAAAAAATAGGCCTTTGGGGTGCAATGTGTATCGGAGGGACCGCATCTTGAAGTGCCTTCATTGTGAAGCATTTAGATGCGAAGGACATCTACCGGTGTTGAAATATTCAACTATCTCACCTACCCAGTCCTTCTCGTCCTCTTCTTGGTTTGCAGAAGCATCCTTCTACTGCTGAGTCATCCCACTGGCAAGTTGTCACTTCGGTTGCTACGCTCTTCGCCAGTTCTTGAAATAATGCACGATCATGAACCAGTTTTGTGGGCCTAATCTCAATGTCGAACTCTTGTATCTTGCCGACCCAACCGAATCTTTTGCTTCCCAATTCTCCTTGGATAATGAAATTGCACACATCGGGGTGAATGACAAAGACCGTAACCTGACTTTGGGAAATGAATTGCTTGAATTTCCTAAGAGATTTCATTACTGCATGCACCTGCATTTCTATGAAATTTTATTTTTCTTCATGGGGGTTTATCACCTAGCTTAGAAACATGATGGGGCGCTCTTCACCATCTTCCCATTTCTGTGTTAGGACTGCAGCATAGCTCTTAGGTTCTCCTATGGCATATAGGATGAAATACTGATCGTAGTCAGGGTTGGTTAGGATTGACACTTGAGCGATTCGGGCATTGATCTCTTCAAATGCTTCTTTTCTCTCCTTTGTCCAGATGAATTCGATGCCCTTCTTTAAAAGTTTGGACATTAGCTTGATGACCTGGGAAAAATCTGGAACGAACTTCCTTACGAAGTTGATCTGGGCCAAGAAATATTGAAGTCCTTTCTTGTTCACTAGGAGTGGGAGCTTCAATAGAGCCTCAGCTCTATCAGGATCTATAGTGAGACCCTTCTCTGATATCACATGTCCCAATAACTTCCCTTCACTGATCGTGAATATGGACTTCTTTGGATTGATTGAAATGCCAAACTCTTGGCATTTTTCGAAAATCTGTTGTAGGTGTAAAGGGTGATCCTCCCTTCTTCGGGAGAATACGGTCATGTCATCAAAATAGATAACGATGACCTTATTCAAGAGCTCACCAAAAGCTAAATCCAATGCCCTCTAAAAAGTGGCCCTCGCATTCGAAAGGCCGAATGGCATTCACCGGTAAGAAAATGTTCCCCACTTGGTAGTGAATGCGGTTTTATGCTGGTCTTCGTCCCTGAACCAGATCTGATTGTATCCTGAGAAACCATCAAGTAGGGAGAAGAATTGAGACCCAGCCACTGAGTGCAAGATTTGATTTATCTGTGAGAGAGGGTAGTGATCTTTGAGAGAAGCCTGGTTCAGGTTGCGAAAGTCCACGCATAATTGTATATCTTTGTTCTTATTTTTGATAGGGACTAGGTTCGCTACCCAAGAGGAATGCTTTATGGGATAAATTATCTTTGCCTCGAGCATCTTCAGGAGTTTGGCCTTCATCAGGACCTCGATATTCGGATTAACAGGCCTTTGCTTTTGTCGAAAGGGTTTGATCCCTTCCTGCAACTCAATTGTATGCTGGATCAGTTGTCGATCGTATCCCTTTAAGTCTTGATAAGACCAAGCTACTATGTCGAGATACTTCCTACACAAATATTGGATCTGTTCTAGCTCTTCCAAAGTGCAATCTGTTCCAACTTTTATTGCTTTTCCAGGTTCAAGTTCCAAATCCTGATACTGCTTTGCATTAACTTTGATCAAATTGCTTGATCCTTTTGATCAAAGAGGCTTTCAAGAGTAATTAATCCTTTGGGGACATGATTATTCTTCAATTGAACTAGCCCTTCATACTCCTCATCATCAGGGATTTTTTTCTCAACTGTGGATGCTTCTTGAATCATAAAATTGACAATCTGCTCGTCATTGTCAAAGACTTGCCAATGCAGATCTTTGTCTGGGATAGAGGGCCTGTAAATCATCCTCATAGCCTTAGGCTTGTGCACCATATCTTCTATTGGAGAGTACTTGGATGCAATGGATGCTAGGACATCGGCATGTTGATTCTTTTCATGGGGAATAGACTACAGATTGAGAGATTCAAACTGGTCAAACAGGTCCCATACTCTGTTACGGTATGACTTGAGATAGTGCTTCTTTGAAATACACTTGTTTGTGACTTGGTTGCACACCAATTCTGAATCTCCAAAGATTTGGAGATGCTTTATGCCTAACTTTTCAATTTTCCTGAGTCCTAGGCATAATGCTTCATATTTTGTTGCATTGTTGGTGCAGCTCCATACCAACCGGTAGCAATACTCCTTTTTCTCTCCAAATGGTGATACTAGAAGAATTCTTGTCCCAACATCATTTTTGCATCGGACGCCATCGAAGAAAAATCTCCATAGTCCTTCTTGGGTGCATGTTTTATTCTATGATTGAGTGTGTTTCTCAGGCTTGGCGATCGCATAACATCCCATCTTTGTCTTTATCATGGCATTAAAGTCTGCCAACAAAAATTCATCTTCACAACTTAACTGTGCGAGGGACTCCTCGACCAGGTCCACCTGCTCTATCTCCTCCACTATTGCATGCACAGGATCACTGCTCTCTTCTTCGGACATCTTCTGTACAAGAAAGGTAGAAGGCTTCTCATTGTAGATTTTTACCTTCTTGCCTTTGAATGGAATCTCTAGATGAGAGTAATCCATGGATAGATATCCTCCCAGCTTCATCATGAACTCTCTCAACAAGCACATACTGAAATATGGCTCAAGGTCGATGACTACCACCTCTTGTATAACTGTGATCTGAGGCATCTTGTGTAGTTGGATAGGTATATCTTTAATCACTCCTAAAGTTTTCATGGGAGTACCATCCAATTGGAGCACGCCGTGATTGCTTTGCGTATACTCCATCCCTATCTCTTCGCACATTGCTTTGGGCATGACTGTCGTCGTGGAACTGGAGTAAATCATACAATTATGTATGACATACCCTTCCATATGTAGAGATAGGTAGAATGGAGGTGGTCTATTCTTCCCCATAATGGATGTGGATAGGGTTTGCACTAGGGCAAGCGATGCTGACTTTCTTGCCTTGGTTGTCTTCAATGATTCTTGCAGTAGGTCCACTTGTCCAGGTAGTTACAGTGCATCATACAAACTGATCTTGGCAAGAGTCCTCTTCAGCTCATCTTCAATGTTGTATGCTAGGGAGTTGGGCACCTCGGGTTCCTTTCTTGGCTCATATCTAGTGCGATACTACTCCGTAGCTTCGATCCTTTGTCGCTTGGTCAGCAAAGGAAGCTTGAGCTTCTCTCTATCCTGTTCTTTAGTTTCCACCTGAGGTGGATTTGTAGGGGCCTGTTGGGTCTTCTCTTTGACTGGTGTAGGCTTAGGAGCTTCGTTTGGGGCCTGAGGAGGTTGTTGTCCCTTCTTGTGGTGAGCATGCACCTTTAAGGGAGCCATCTGAGTAGCATCTACCTCTATTGACCACTTTCCTCCTCTGGTAAGGACTGCAACTGGCTATTCTTCACCAATTACCAGGTTCTAATTCATTTACCTAATGATGTTGACCTGACCACCATGAATGCTGCTCACCAGTGTTTGTACATAATGTTGGTGCAACATGTAGGTATTTTCTTCATGATGGTCATTACACATGGAGCACCAATATATGTAGTCGAAAGTGCTCAGAGCTTCATCAATCATAGCATTTCTTGTCGATGCTCTCCCTTGCTGGACCGCTTGATCTTTAGTAAGCACGGGTGTAGGATACGACCTTCTTGGTAGAAACTCATGCTGCGCTTGCTTCTTCTTCATAATGGTCATGTCATTGGATAGGGTTTGCACTGTGGAGTTCAGAGACTAAACTTCTTGTAGTATTTTGGCTTGCATGTCATCGACTTTAGGAATAGGCGATAATGGAGCCATCGTTGGTATTGGAGGTAGGGCGGGGTGTTGAGGTGGTGCTGGAAATATAGGGAATACCGAAGTGACAGTGGGCTAAAGATTAGAGAATGTGGGAAAATGGATTTGTGGAGCAATGATTTGAGATACAATGGGATTCGGGTTCCAAGACGAGATCAGGCATATAGGGGTTGCAAAGATCTACGAAGCGACTGTGCTCGCATACTAGGATTGAGGGAAATCAAGAAGTATGGGCATCGACATCCTTTGGGGAAGCTTGCCCATAGCTATTAGATCCATCTCCACCCTCTAGGCTAACTCATATAACTCGAGGAAGGTATTGATGTTCGAATACCTCACCATGACACTGATATCAGGGTTGAAATATCGAAGGAAATAGTATGCTACAGCTTCACCAGTTGGTCAAAGTTCAATCGGTATCCTTTCCCAGGTTCGAGTGAACCTAACATTGAAATCAGCGATCTCTTCTTATGGATGTCTCTAGATCATTGTGAACTGATGCAGGAGAGAGGTCGGATCGGTGGACTCATTGAAGCTTCACATCAACTGTCCGGCTAACTGGTCCCATCCCGTAATAGTATCGGGTGGTAAAGATCTATACCAGTAGAGGAGCTTACCTCTAAGAGATAGAACCAAAAGATTTACCATAACTCGCTCCTCTGTGATGTCAAAATTATTTCCAGAGAAACTATGTCTTGGATGTGCTCCAGAGTGGTCTTCCCAGTTCCATCGAACGTTGGGATCTTCTTCATAGCAGTAGTTAGAACTTGCCCTTGTCCCACTAGATTTAGCAGTCCCAAAGAATTCCATGCTGGGAATAATCTAGGCGATGGTTGCTACTGCATTTATTGTTGTTGTTGTTGTTGCTATTGTTGTGCCATATTTGCTCTTAGATTTTGAGGAACAGGAATTCTCGAAGCTCCTCCTTGGTTGCTAGTCGGACGACTAATAGGAATGGAGGCACTAGGATGCTTCGGTGAGTTGGGAGGATTAGGAGGAAAGCTAGCTGATGTGCTATTAGAAGTTAATCCTTGTTCGTCAACAGAAGCCTCTTGCAATGAGTATGTTCCATGTAACAATGACTCAAGGGTGACCAACCTAGAGCGTTCCCCAAAGGTGTCGATATCAAGCTCAAAGAACTCAATTTCCTCTCCTCTATTCCTAACTCTCCATCTTGTTTGCATGAAGGCACAGACTTAGGTACTGGTCTCTACGACTTAAATATTCTTGGTTAAATAGAGTCACCAGATGCTAAGAGTCTTTTGGCAATGAGACGAGCATCGGTTCTCACTACCACTCACAAGGTGAGACTGACCGGGTCCCACCAAGCATGCCAAAAACTGTTGGTCATCAAATCTACCCAGGAAAGGATTTTGGGTAGGTGTACACGCCCTAGACTTGGACCAACATTAAAAAGGTCGAAGGGAAGAGATGCCCCTCGTGCCAATCTTTGGAGAAATGCCGGCTCCTATACTAAACTACTTCGGTGTTTAAGATAAGAGTGCAGGAAAGAAATAAATAGAGTAAGGGTGTAGGAAAGAAATAAAAAGGGTAAGGGAAGAGATATTAATAATTTAAAGTGGGAAAGAACCGGAAGCATGATCATCGGCTAATAGCTTGAAATAGCAGCAAGAAACACCAAGAATAAAACGAAATGAACACAATATTAGCCCTCCTATGTATCCTCTAGATGAGTTCTAGGATTCCCATTCCCCTTACGTCAAAATTTAGAGTTCAGAGTTACAGCTACCAGGAAATAAGAGAATATAACAAAAACACTATCCACAGGCAACATACAAGAAAACTAATATGGCGTTTTCCTCCCCTATGTATCCTTCGGGAAAATTTTAGGGTTCAATCCCCAATCACACACCTAAATCCAGAATTCAGAATTACAGTATGCAAATGAAGAAAAGATGACATAAATAAACACAGAAGGCAGCATACAAGAGAGAAATTGAGCCCAAAGCTCTTTAGTATTAATCATAGGGATTCAAGTTACAGCAGCTTTCTAGAAGAAATTTCCCCCCCATTTTACATTACAATGCCTGGGTTTTTATAGAGGACCCGACCCTTTGTGCCATTAATGCAAAAAATGGAGGAGTACATCCTTGAAAACCTGAGAAGTCAGATCCTGTAGCTCCCGTGACTGAACTCTCCAATCCTTTCCCATAATTAGCAACTGTGATGGGTTGGCCGAGAAAAAATGCATTAATGAGCTGCCTGAATGTCCTTGGCCTCTGGGTGCAGTGCTCAAGTGGACTCCATGCTCATCGGGCTCTTCTTCAGGGACTGATACTTCCTTTCCAATTGCCAAAAATGAGCAGCGGGTTCATCGAGCACGTAAAAATGCATTTATGAGGCACTTGATTGTCTCAAAAAAATACCTAGCTTGGAGTGCGTGCCCTCAAAGCGCTTTGCTGGATTCTCGTTTGTAACTCTGCCTCGCAATGGATTTGAGCCAAAGCAAATCCTCATCCTTGGTTTGCACTTCGCATGGTGGAGATTTGCAAGACAGCTTCGGAGATGCAAAATGTCAAAGAAGGTTTCCTCCTCAAGATGGGGCTCTTTCATTTCTTACTGCTTCACTGAAAGACGTGTCAAAACTGCTTCGCTGATGATTCATAAAAATGCTTCGTCGCGATCTTCCTCTAAAATTGTGGTTCTAGGGAATTTTGGCCAAAGTGCACTCTTGCCTCTAAAAAATATTTCGTTCTTCACGGCCGCTGCCACTTTGGGTGAAAGTGCTTCGCACGAAAGTTAGCCGAAGTAGATGCTTTGCAACAACTTTCGACGAAGTAAAAGTGGTTCGCCAGTGGGGAGGCCCAAAGTGGGTGCTTCGAAGATTTCTTAGCAAAGTAATTTTCAATGTTGCGCTCCTTCGAATTCCGCTTCGCAAGTTTTTCGCCCGAAGCAACTGTTTGAAATGCTTCGGGTGCGAAGCTCTTTTCATGCCTTTCTTGTCTTCTTTCTTTGGTGAAGTTGCATTTTAGCATTTGAGGTTTTTTGAATGCTGCTATGCAAAATTCTTGCCCTAATTGGCTGCTTGAAATGCTTCAGGTGCGAAGCTATTTTCATCCTCCACTTCTTTCTTTTGGCGAAGCTATCTTCCTTTTCCTACGAAGCTTTTTTCCTTAGCCTGCTCAGTAGCGAAGCTCTTTCAACTTCATTCTATATACAAAGGGGGTGGCAATGAAAGCAAAAACTACTACAACACTTACAAATATTTTCAAAAAAAACAAAAAGAAATACTTTACAAAAAGAAATATTTTACAATTTTTTTGATTTTTCTACCCCTTTATGCAATGTGACAAAATTGTCAATAGTAACAACTATGAGGGATCCACGGTGTGATATCCTCTATAACCAATAGCAAAACCCTAACTATCTTTTGTAAATTAAATGGATAGAAATAAAATTTCATGTAATAAAATAATAAATAATGGATTTACCTTATGTATTTGTTGTCTTCTAATCTGATTTAGCTTGTTGTAATGAAATGATGCGATGATGCCCTAGTGTCGCTTGGAGGCTAGGGAGACTTCAAAATTTTTGGCATAAAACACCTGTGGACACTTGGTGGCTGCAAGAAATACCCATGGGTACTTGGTGATGGTGGAAGGCACCTAGAGGTGCTTGGTAGTGGGGAAGGAAGAAACCAGAGGTGCTCGAGAGTGATAGGAAGTACCCAAAGGTATTCAGTGGTTGAGGGGAGAGATCTGCAGAAGCAGATCTAGTAGGACGAGAGGGACGATGATGGATGTGAGAGCTATAGTAGGTGAAGATGGAAGGAAAGTGTACTCAGATGCTCTAAGGAACTTGAGAATTACTTAGGAATCCAATAAATATTTAGGAAGAACTCAAGGGTTGAGCCATCAAAATAGCTTCTATTAATAATCCAACCTAGGGCATACTTAGGGTTTCAATGACACTAATCATGTGGTTGAGATAAAAGCACATCGAAGGGTGGATATTAAATTTAGGTTGTGGAATGGATTGATGTAAATGGATGGATAGGATTAAATGAAATCATATGGTTAGGATTAATTCACTTATATAAATATATTTATTAAATATATATAAAAATAATATATAAAATATTAATATTAAATACATATAAAATAAATATATATGAATAGTGGGTAGAAATGGTGAGAAAGCATGGATGGAGTATAAATGGCTAGGTTTTGGTGTCTACAGATACCCCTTTTTGTACTACATTGTGTGAAGCACAATGCAGTGCAAAAACATGAGACACCTATTTTGGCTAGGTGCAAAAGCAACTTCTCTTAGGATGTGAAACGTGAGCTTGAAGATAAAAAATGAAAGAATTTTGAATTTTGTGTAGCTTACCCCCTCAATTGGTGAATGATTTTGTGAATGAATCTCATGAACCAATTGAAAAATATGTGCAAATGAATGATGAATGATGTGATTTGCGATACCGTTTTTACCCCAACGAAGTGAAGGGGATTGGTGAGAATGTGAAATGATGCATTTGTTTTTGCTCCAACAGATGAAGGGTTTTGATAAAATATGTGATGAAAAATGTGTCTATTTTTATCCTAAAAATGAAGGGATTTTTGAAAATATGTGATAAAAAATGTGTTTGTTTTTGCCCCAATAGATGAAGGGATTTATGAAAATGTGTGATGAAAAATGTGTCTATTTTTGCCCTAATAGATGAAGGGATTTTGCAAAGTGTGGATTCCATGATCATGTAATATGTATCCCATTATGAAAACGTCAAAACCTAATATGGTTGCCCCAAATTTGGGGTGATTCAATGCTTCTTAAGAATATGCCTTTTGATGTCATTGATATGCAATGATGAATATGCAAAAAAGAAAAAAATAAAAGGAGTCAACCTCAAAGGGCCAAATAGTGACTGTTAAATAATTCCTATGATTAGAACCAATCATATTAGTTAAGGCCAATCACAATGATGAATATCAAGGAAATGTATAATGATGAAGTGTGATATTGTTCATGTTTTTAAGACTCACTAACTAGGCCATCAATGACAACTTTTGTGCAAATTGTTCTTCGCAAGGTTTCACCCAAAATGTGAAGTACCAAATACGATTGTGTTTTCAAACAATGAGATATGAAATGATTAAAATGACCAAGTTTCATTATAGTAAGCTATTCATATTACCGAATTGCATGGATGCAAATCGCTACGATCACCAAGTATGTAGAAAAACCCACTTGATATGAGATTCACTTGAATATTTGTTTGCACTTGGAAAATGTGCAAATGATAATATAGAATTATGTGAAAATGATGTATGAATGATGATATTGATGATTGTGGTCATTGTGTGTAGATTTGGGCCATTTTGTAGGGCTTTTGTAACTTGTTAGGAAAATTTGCAATTTGTGGTCGCAAATGAATATTATGCATCCAAATGAGTTGGAATCTTCACAAAACCTGATAAAATGATAGAATAGATGCTTGGATGCAATATGAAAATATTTTGTGGGGATACATCACTATTTTGTGAAAATTTGATCTTTTGTGTAGTTTGATGCCAATTGCTCGTTGGCGCTTTTCACCTACAAAAATGTCCACCAGTGTTGAGAAATCTATAAAATTCCATGGATACTTTAGTGCACTTTTGTAAACATCCATGGGTGATTCAGGTACATGAAGAAACTATAAATAGCTGCCAGGATGAGAAACCAAGCTCATTTGTGCTTTTGATAGTTTGAGAAGTTGCGTCTAGGAGAGTGGAGTGAAGTGAGGTGAAGTGATTTGAGTGCGTAAGATATGGCAGTGGAAGGAGTGGGTGTGGAGGCTAAGGTTGATTTTGGAGTATATATTGTTGAGGTAATATACTTATTTGTGTATTGTGCAAAACTTTTGTGTTTATTTTTTCTTGCAAAATTATTGACAAATATTTTGTGCTATGTTGTAGCTTAGGATTTTGGAGGCTCAAAAATGGTTCTCACCATACATTCCTAGGATGAGGAAGGTAGTTTCGGATGAGGATTGGGAGCTACTAGAGGTTGTAGACTAGATTGACATCCACCCAAGTTATATGAAGGCCATGGCGGTCTTGTAGGTAGGTGGTTGGGAGACATCAAAGTGAGGCTAAGTATATTCAGTTATCTCAAGTACTTTGACAGTTCGAGCTATGGTAGGATGTCCCAGATGAGTCGGTGTACTATAAGAGGCATCAAGAGGAGATATGGCTACCATGTACAAAGTCATGGAGGGTGGCCAGTGAGGATTATGAGGATGTGGATCTCCTGGATGTAGGTGATACAAGGATAACCATAGAGTATGATGTATGGTTCATTGTACAACCAACATGGGTATCGCCTTGAAGAGAAACCAATGGGGATGGTGATGGTGAGGCTAGGGATGGGGGGACCCAAGAGGCCCCCAAGTGGTAGAAATGCCTTCGATTAGATAATCTATGGATAAGGTCTAAGGGTGCAGTGAGGCAAGCTCCTGATATTGGGAGAGACGATGGAGATGGAGATGATGTGGAAGAGGTTCTGAATGGACCTCCAGATCGGAGTGAGTAATATTGGGTGAGGCTAGAGCAATAAGTAGTGAATCAAAATACAAGGATCACGATGCTCCAGACAAATCTAGTAGAGAGGGAGTGCCAACATAATGTTGGCATAGCACGTATTCGCTCTCGAAATAGATATATCGAGGTATTGGAGGATAGGTTGATGGAACATCATATTCCACTTCTAGATCCTCCAACCTCATTTGTCTCTGGGGGTACTAGGCATAGCGATTCTAGGCATAACTCTAGGTCTAGGGCTCCTCTTAGGTCACAAGGGTCCTCTTGGAGGACATAGCTAGTGCTTAGATGCATTTTTGTATATGAGCCTTGGTGCTCCATTGTATGTAGCCTTTTGGCACTCATTGTACATGCGATATTTATACATATATATACATGGATTTTACCTTTTGTGTTATATGTGTTTGTGTGAATGATTTTGTGGAATGCATATTTTATATGGATGATGAATGCATATGATATGTTATGGATGATTAATGTAATGTGGCAGGTATGGATGATTAATGTAAGTGTGGATGATTAATGCAAGTGGAAAATGTAAATGTGCTATTGATCATTTATGGTTTAGATCTTGCTTGGCCATTTTCTAGCATTGTTGTTTAATCAGGGGCACCAAAATTGGTGGCATATGGGATGAATGACTCATGAACTGACATGGATGTTGACATGGAAGAAGATATGGATGTTGATATGGAAGAATATATGGATGTTGATATGGAAGAAGATATGGAAAACTGTCTATTTTACAGAGACTCAGACATACTAGTGGTATCAAACAAACTCACTAAAATTTCCTAATCCCTCTAGGACCAAATGTGTGTGCAGTGGATTCATTTACCGAATCGAGAGCATGGTAATGACTCGAGGTAATTAAGAACCAATGTGTGTGCAAGTGAGTTCATTAACTCATATCGAGTAAATTGGGTAAACCTATTATGGATGAAACCAAGAAGCTAGCTTGTCCATATGAGCGATCAAAGGTCTCTTTGAAAAGAGATGTTTCACCATACATGAGCGTACTCCACTACCAGTCAATAATCTATAGCTCTGGTGGAGGCTAACTCCATAGTCCATGATTTGTTTTTTTTAATCTATTAAGTTTTGGGGATGACTACCTAACCGTTTGACTAGAAATGTAGTATGATCCTTACAACCCAATGATTAGTGGTGTGCGATGTAAAATATTTAGAGTTTTTGTTAGGACTTTTTCCCTACTGCTTTTTTTTTGGAATTGTGATAGTGGTGAGAACCACTATTTTTGTGAACTATGTTGCATGATGGGACAAGAAAGGATGACTATTTTCACTTCGAGGTTTATACCAAGTATAGTTTTATACCTCTTTGACACAATATAGTTTTATGATGTAAAATTGTGTTTGGTTCAAGAGTGTTTTGGAGTCAATTACCAAAACTCAATATTTTCTTAGTGTATATGTGAAATGGTCCAAAAAAGAACTCGACATGTATTTTGGAGTTTGCTTAAAACACTAGGAGTGGCTTAGTGATTGAAAACACCTAGGACTTTTATGATAATGTGGTTTGTGTGCATGGCAATTTTACTTGGTGGACTTGTGTGGATGACTTTATGAAGGTGCCCCTGATTAAGGCAACATGACTTTTTTTGGACCAATTAAGACCTTGAAATTAATAAATGATCCCTATATGAAATGTGAAATGTGGATGTAAATGCAATGTATGATATGCAATTTGTGACATGCAATTTTGTGAAATACAATATGAGATGTAGGTGAATGCATTATTATTGGAATGTAGGTGCAAGTGAAATGCAATGTTATGAATGAAATGTATGAAATTTTTTTGTGTATTAGCCATATATATACATATATAGAAATTAAATCATGCTTAGAATATGACCCCCAAACAAGGAAGAGCTAAGAACGGTCTCAAAAATCAATACAAATGCGTATCACCCCATTAAGCTTGAGAATGGGTACCTGGCTTGAGATCCAGTCGGGATAGTCTATGATATTATCTAATTCTTTTGGCTTATCCTCATCTATTTTTGCCTAGAAAAACTTGGTATCCGGAGGTTAAGGTGAAGGTGAAGGTGGAGGGGATGGAGGAATGTAGTTGGTGGAAGCCCTTAACAATTCCTCAAAAAATATAAATTCAAAAAAGGATGGAGGTGAGGAAATCCAGACTATATCAATAAATCTTATATCAATTGGAATTGGTTTATTTGGATCGTATAGATTATGGAGCAAAGTGAATAAATCAATAGGATTCATGTTGACTTATGGGCAAGGTGGATAAGGTTGTATGGAATGGATGGGACCTAAGAACCGGTGCTAAGAGATTGGTTAACCTAGAAAATAGTAAGCAACACAAATAAATGCATCTATCTAAATGATATGTACATGCAATGTTGAAAAAAAAAACATATTTTGTTGGTTTTTTATTTTTTATTTTTTTGTTAGTGGTGAAAACCACTATTTTTGTGTTATGTACATATGTTACAAGTTTTCTTATAAAATGTCTTAATGGAATGGAGGTGGTGGCTCACCGGTAGGGGTGGCTCACTCTTGTGGAAGAAGCAAGCGAAATATGGGCTCATGGATGGGGAAAATGTTGAGATAAAACTCATCTTGTTCAGTATGGGGAATAATGGGCTTCGATTCTTCTTCAAATTCATCCAAAATTATCGACATAAGTTTGAACTCTTCATGTATTTCATCGTCAGAATTATCAAAAAGGACTTCTTCTCCTAAATTTAGATTAAGCATTTGGAAGGCTTGTTCAAGAGAAGAGGTGGTGGAAAGTGGGTGGTAGCCTAGACCTAAAAAATCATGCACCTCTTGATATGGAACATCAATAGGTTGATGCACTCCTTGTTCATGCAATCCTAGGCCATGACCTTGCCAATTGACTATGTGAAAATAGTGATATGGGAATCCCATCATGTTTGGAATATTGGCAAGTGCTGGTTCTTTGGGTTCCTCTAGGGGAGTTGGACTTGATGAATAATCAATCCCCCCATATACAAAATTTATGCTATTTGGAGTTGAACCCATGTTATATACTGCTCCTATGGCCAAAGGTGGGTCACATGGGTGATCAAAATCCTTAGCCTTAGGAATGGTGAGGGGTGTGATGGTGATGTCTTGGACCACATATTCACCAATACCAGGATTAGTGAGGTGGACCTTGAATTGGGATGACATGAAAGGACTATGGTCAAGTGATGGCTTAAGGAATGGTGAAGATGGAGATGCCTCATAATCCATCAAATGGACTTGTAAAACATTAGGTGATGGTTATGGATTGTCTTGGGAAGGTTTTTGAATGGATGATGATGATGTGGATGGCAAGGATATTGATGATGTGGACTAACTATGACCACATGTGCATGTAGTCAATGATGAAGATGATGGGGGTGTGGAAGCTTGATGGTGATTGGTGATAGAGAGCTCCTCAAAAATGGGGTGATTTTATGAAGAAATTATTGAAGTGGTATATGGATTGGATGATGGTGAAAGAAAAAGGTGAGTGGAAGGAAGCATGGACTCATAGGGATTTGAAATGAAATTGCAATATTTAAACTGCTCGACGTTCGTCGGTATGCAATGTACTTTTCCCTCATGAATGTATTTCAAATATTGATGTAGTATTGAAGTAACACATCTCATTTCCCTCATCCAAGGTCTTCCAAGGAGTACATTGTATGCCATGGATCCTTCCAAAATGTGAAACATGGTGTGCAATGTTTTTACCCCTAATTCAATGGGAAAAACATCAGTGCCAACTGTGGAACACAAAGCATCATTAAATGCTTTTAGGGTGAATGATGATTTGGTGATATGGGATGGAGGAATGTTAAAATGATGAAGGGCAGATGTGGTGATGATATTGATAGAGGAATCGGTATCAATTAGAAATATTTTAAAAGACTTCTTGTCAATTAAAACCATAATATGCAATGGAGGGTCTATTGATTCTTATGAAATTGGCTTAATATCAAAGTCATAGAATGTGATGGAAGGCTCCATGCATGTTTGGATGCTCCCCACAAATTTTTTTAAGGCATTAGGATATTGAGATTGTAGTTCAATGGACTTCAGAATATCCATTAATGCCTCACGATGTGGGGGAGATTGTTGAATTAACTCATAAATTGATAATTTGGTGGAAGCCATATTTAGACTTGTAGTTAACCAACTACTCAATGAGATGATTGGTCGTGGTGGATGATTTATGGGTGGATTTGGTGGATTTTATTGGCTAGGGATATGGATGGGTGATGAAGGATTAGGGAAAATTTGAATGGGTGGCGATGTAGGAGGTTGTGACACACTTGCTTGAGGTGGTTGCCTTGCATTTTGTTGATTATTTCTTTGACCTCTAGTGACCACATGGATGGCCCCTACAAACCCTTGGTATTGTTGGACATGATTGAATTGATTAGGAGGATTTTTGGTGTTAATCCCTCCTATATTTGGTTGCACCTCCTCATGATGAGGAAGTGATGTTTGAAAAATACCAAGCTTTTGGTTTTGTTGAGTGAGGGGATTATTAAGCTTGATCTCCCCCAAGTTAATAAGGTCTTGTACTACATCTTTAAATGTATGGTAAATGTTAATGTTGTACCCATTTTACCTATGATAAGGACAAAATAGATTTTCCCGATAGTGTTTACTACGTTTGATGGGATCATCAGGTCTGATTTTGAGAAAAACAAGTTTGTTTGTGTCATATAACCTTCAAAAAAAGGAAGCATATGACTTGTCTAAGGGGGTGTATTGATGATTTTGTTGGACATACTATCTTAGAGGATGGTTTTCCACAGTTGGCATTGTGTTCTACATGGTTTGAGGTGTTGAGTGTACCGCATGGTAAGTAATTTGTTGTGGTGTTTGTTGCACAGATTATTGTTGAGCCATTATCGACTAGATCATGACCACTTGATTAACGTGATTGGGATGACTAGATAGGGTAGCCTATGTTGATTTTTGTTGTCTAGAATAGTTGCTTTTGTATTGGTCCTTATTTTGCCATTCCTTATTTTTAGGCTTAAGTATGCCTTCTTGGATTTTGATCTCCTCAATGACACTAGCCCGAGCTAAAGCTTCTTCAAATGAATGATAGGTTAGTAGTTGAAGCATCCAAGAGATAGGTTTTAAACAAATATTGGTGAATATATTGATTAGCTCATCCATTGGTAGGGTGAATGGTAACTTGGTAATGAAAACCCTCCAATGGTTTCCAAAATCGTAGATAGACTCATCATCATGTTGTCTTAAAGCATAGACATCAGACAATGCGATCTTATTTTTAGCATTTAAGATGAAACACTCAAATAATTGGTCAATAATTTGCTCAAAAGTATAAATACTATGGTTGGGTAATTTATTATACCATTCTATGGCATCTCCTCCTAATGTTTGAGGAAAATTTTAGAGCATGAGAGCATTATCATTTTGAATTCTAAAACAAGTGTGTACAAACGTGCTCACATGTTCTTTGGGATACTAAATTCCCTTGAATTTTTCAAACTTAGACACCATGAAATCTATTAGATATGGTGATGATGGTACCGAAGGATGAATGGGTTGATTGATCAATTGGCGTAAGGTTGGTTTCTAATTTTTCAAACCAGGAGTATATTGTATCAATTGATCTATCTATTTTTGCATGACCTTAATTTGAGGGTCTTCTTTAGGAATGTGGAAGCCCTAAATTACCTGATGATTTTGTGGTGGAGTGGAGAAATGTTGTGGAGTGACTAAGTGATGATGAGATTGGTAATGATGGTTAGGTGAATTTGATGGAAATTGATGAATGGGAGACTGATGAAAATATGGAAAATTATAGAATGAGGTTGATGTATGAGGGTTATGACTAGGTTGGCCAATGGGAATAATATGGATGATGGTATGACTTGGTGGAGGAACAGGAATAGAAACCATAAAAGACTATGGTGCCCATGATGGACCCTGGTTAACAAGGATAGTCTGAGTAGAGTTTGGTAAAGGTTTGGGGTTCACCTGTACTTGTTTTTGAAAATTTTTATGTTGTCTAAGAAATTTTATTAGGTGTCCCCATGCCTCATTAATATCTCTATCAAAATTATAGGGTATGGAAGCAGATGGTATGGAAGATGTGGCTTGGGGACAAGTTACACTAGGTATGGTAACTTGTGAGGCTAAAACTTGTGAAGCAACATTTAAATATGCTTCATACAAGGGGTTGGTGTATGTAGATGTATATGAAGTTCGAGGATTACATGAGTATTTGGGAATGGACATATGGAAGGGAGGTACAACTGATACCTTGAAAAGAGGGTTGGTGTACACCTGAGTAAATCTAGATGGTGGTTGAGAATAAACAAAATCCTGTTGTAAAGTAGAATCCTATCTAGGTGAGTTGGGGACTAATTCTAAGACATAGCTAAAATATTTCTTGAGAGCTTCTACTCTTGCCATGTCTATATGGGTAATGTGATGGTTGATGATTGGTGAGGTTGACTCTTATTAGGTCATAGCCATATTAAAGGCTATGGATGGTAAGGAATGTGAGGGACCTGTAGAAAAATATACCTATATCACATTCAAGGATTCTACCATATAAGTGGTGGGGCAAGTGGATGAGGTTTCCATTGGATTATCTTGATTTAATTCTTTCTTTTGTTTTCTTGTTAAGACCATAAATAAAATAAACCAAAATATAGATTATACAATAAGATGAAACACCAAATTTAAATTTCACAATAAAAATAAACAACCAATGCTAAGTTTGTTTAACACGTGTGTCTTACCTCATTCATTTATTATATCCTTTTAATGTGAGTTCATTTCCTTAGGTTTCAATATCATGTGTTTCAAATGTGCTAATCTAATTAATCCAAAGAAAGCTAAAAACTATGGCTAATATGGGGCAACAAGATTATTGTTGGTGATGAAATCCAACAAGTTTTATTGGGGGTGACCTAAGGTTTCTAAGGGAAGATATTGGTGGATGGAGATGAAATCCACCATCACCAAATCTCAAGTAATGGTTGGTGATGAAATCCAACCACTACTTTTAAATATGAATCGTGTAGTGTGTGGTTCTTTTTAAAATTTATGATTTTCTATGGTGTTCATACAATGTTAGAAAGATAACCACTTTCGATGGTCTAAATCAAAAGCCACTATTCACAATACTAATTTCTCCAAAGGATGTAGAGTACACCGCTTAAGACCCACCCTAAATAGATGGGGGGTTCATCTACTCCTCCATATGGAATCACCCAAGTACGAGGATACTCTTGGTATATGAACAATGTTCCTACTTAGACCTACAAAAATAGGAATCCCTAACACTATAATGCAAACTAATTATGTAATTTCAATTTATATGAAATCAGAATGTAGTATATATTTTTTTCACACAATAAAAAATAAAAAAATTTAAATAGAAGATGTGGATGGATGTAAATTATTAATCTAAAACCTAATATGTAAGCTAATATGAATGTACTTTTTTAGATTAATTAATGAAGTTATTTTTATCTTAGAAACCTGAAAAAGACATAAAACTACCAGAATACATAAACAGAAAAGCTAGGGTTTGGATAATAGACTTACAAACGGCCTACGTATCTATTCTAACTCTTTGTAAAATACCCTTGGGTATTTTTGAAACACACTTGGGTGTTTTTGGATAGCCCTCAAGCACTGTCAGGCATTTCGTGCACATTATGCAACTTTTAGACACCCTAGATCTAGTGAAATCTATGAAATATATGCTTTTGAAAACCTTGCAATATGATAGAAAACAACAAATAAATTAGTAGGTTAAATCATAAAAATAAACCCTTAGGGGGTCTCACTGTGATCACAAAATTGAACACAAAGAACCCATAATTGCACAATAGATGATCTTATATTAATGGGGGGAGCCTAAAAACTCCATTGTTACAATGTGGATCCTTGAATCCTTTTGATACAAATTTACAATGGCTAGGGTTCTTCCAAACCCTAGCAACCAAGGTTTGTGGTGTCTTCAGGCATGTCCTTGCTCCCAATATAAGTGAGTGGGCTTTTAGTTATCCTATGTCGGGCCACTCCAACTTAAGCAGCTATCCAATGCTAATGTCACACTTCTAGATCTGCACACAATAACACAACAAACAAATAGTAACACCTATGAGGTCTCCATGATGTGGGGCCCTCTATAACCAATAACAAAACCCTAAATATCTATTGTAAATGAAATAGATAGAAATAAAAGTACATGTAATAAAATAATAAACAATGGATTTACCTTATGTATTTGCTATCTTCTGATCTAATGTATCTTGTTGTAGTGAGCTGATGTGATGATGCCCTAACATCTCTCGGAGGCTAGGGAGACTTCAAATTTTTTGGCATAAAATGCCTGTGGGTGCTTGGCAGCTGCAGGAAATGACCGTGGGTACTTGGTGATGGTAGAAGGCACCTAAATGTGCTTTGCAGTGGTGAAGGAAGTTCCTAGAGGCGCTCGAGAGTGATAGGAAGCACCGAAGCTATTTAGCGGCTAAGGGGAGAGATATACAAAAGCAGAACTGGTAGGGCAAGAGGGACAATGACGAATGCAGGGGTTGTAACAGGTGAAGATGGAAGGCAAGTGTGCTCGGATGCTATAAGAAACTCGAGGATTGCTTAGGACTCTAAGAAAGATTCAAGAAGAACTCAGGGGTTGAGCCATCAAAATGACTCCTATTAATAATCCAACCTAAGGCATACTTAGGGTTTCAATGACACTAATCATGTGGTTGAGATAAAAGCATATTGGAGGTTCAATATTAAACTTAGGTTGTGGTATGGATTGATGTAAATGGATGGATAGGATTAAATGAAATCGGATGGTTGGGATTAATTCACTTATATAAATATATATTTATTAAATATATATAATATATATATATATATATATATATATATATATATATATATAATATAATATATAAAATATTAATATTAAATATATAAAATAAATATATATGAATAGTGGGCAAAAATGATGAGAAAGCATAGATGGAGGACAAGTGGCTAGGTTTTGGTGTCTATAGTTCAAGACATTAAAAATAGGAGAACAAATTAGAGTCTACAAGAGTGAATCTTGATTTTCACATGCCTATATAGGTAGATCAAATTGTGGATGCAAAGGTCAAGGATACATGAAACATCATTATCACTTTATTAGATTATTAACAATTGTTGCTTAAATAAGTTTGTTGCACAAATGGAGAATGGATTTTGACCTTTGGAACAAACATTTTTCAAATTTCCAATTGACTTTCACAATATATTGCTTTCAATTTACTATGCATGTAATTTTTGATATGGCTTTTGATTTTCACAAAGTTCTTAATCAACTACATACTTTTCTAGTTCATATGCAATATGAAACTTTTTCCTTGTATTTTTGAATTCTATTTTTGCCTTCAAATTTAGATCTTTGTGCTACTTATAGGTAAATAGAGGTAAGTACTCCTTTGATGCCTTATAGAGCAGTCCATTTAAAATGAGAGCCATAAAAAGTAAAACGATAAAAGTGGATGCATATGAAAATATTTTTAAGCTTTAATGTAGAAAAATCTTATGATTTGATCCGGTGTTCCCTGAATACTTCTCCAAAACCTCCAACATTTCTCATGTTCATCATAACTACTATAGGAACATGTATCTCTTTCTCTTTAATCTTGAGTGTTTTTGGGACTGCCTGTGGTGCCAACTTTCTCACAGTAGTTACAGCTAGAAGTTGATCAGAAACAGGGGCCAAAGCTTGTCCTTCTGAAACTGTTGATGCCTCTGTAGTTTCTGTGACAACTTCTTTCCCCTTTTATTTGCTTGCCTCTTCAGGGGTCAACAGTGAAGTGCTAGGCGTGGCCTCTATTCTGAGCTGCGTACTCTCTGGAGCTTGAATAGGTGTTTCCACAATATCATCCGGGGCCACTGAGATCTCTATCTGATCAATATCGGCTTCTTCGATGATTTCAAGCATGGGATCTTCAGCCACAGCAGGGGTCACCTTTGGCAGGGTAGGTGCTGGCGAATCTACAGAGTTTCTCCTGTGGGAAATCAATACAGCTGAGTAATCATAGGCCTCGTTAATCTGAGTACATCCTCTCATCTTGACTGGAAATTCTGTCCACACCTGTTTTAGATCTTTACCCTGTTCCATAGCTTCCAGTAACTTGTCTTCAAATTTATCTTCCCAGTGAGTTACCCAGGCATATTTATGTTTTCCAATCATATCTCGGTATTTATCAAATATTTAATCAATCACGCAGGTCAAGGCCAGACTGATTCATCACCACCAGGAGGTGGAATAACCTCCCATCCCTATTTAAGCTTGATATGCTGCCTTCCATCCCCATCTAAGCTTGATCTGCTGCCAGGTCCCGGAGATATTATATTAAAGGTGTTTGATCAGAATCAGCAGTAGGTCCCGGAGATATTATATTAAAGGTGTTTGATCATGGATTCTTCCCGGACTCGGGAACCATGAATGACAGATATATTCTCGACATGTCGACGAAAGCACACCAAGGCGGAGCGAAGAGGGGCAGGTTGAAGGCGAGCCCTCGTCGGTCTGAAGTTCAATGATCTTCAGTGTCCTCTATTTATCTGGCAGCTCTCTTAAAAAAAAAGCATCCACAAGTTTTTAAAAGCTTTTGGAACAGCATCACCTATACCCCTTAAAAACACCTCCCTACCTTAAGGGGAACCCCAGAAAACAGCGAACACCGGGAGCTATTCTTCTTTGGGATCTTTGGTAAACTCCAGGGAACCTTCTTTATTCCACTGCAGGAGACAGCCGGGGAACCTCGATAATGAGCCTTTAAGACGGGGAAGCAACCGCCCTCTCTTTTTCACCCGACTTAAAAATTTGATCTTCTTCTTCTAAGGGTTTCTGAGGGTTTTTCCTTTGAGATCGACCCGCCCCCCTTTTTAAAATAGAGAGGGCACCTTTCTATAAATGAGGTTGGTTGGCCCCTCGCCTTTTCTAAAGGGGTTGGTTTTCGTTGCTTGGTAGTAAATAGAACCTTTAAATTAAAAGGTTGGGTTGGTTCGTTTTCCTTTAAAGGTTGTAGATAGAAAGGGTGGTTGGGTTGGTTGGTAGAGGGCTCGCTTTCTTGCAAATAAGACACCATCCAACTTTCTTGAAATAGAGGGGAGGGGTTGCATCCTCTTGAAAAAAAAAGCCTGCGTCTTCCTGGTTTTCCTTGCTTGCTCATAAATAGAAAACAATGCTTCCTGGCATGGTTTTCCTTGCTTGCTTGCTTGTAATCCAAATCC
This sequence comes from Wollemia nobilis, assembly GCA_028583015.1. Lineage (NCBI taxonomy): Eukaryota > Viridiplantae > Streptophyta > Pinopsida > Araucariales > Araucariaceae > Wollemia > Wollemia nobilis. The sequence goes on from JAQPPZ010002200.1 coordinate 36,504, forward strand.
TCTCTATCTATCTATCTATCTACTTTAGAGAGGAGAGGAGAGCTCTCTATCTATAACCTTTAAAGGCTCTCTCCTCTCTCAATTAAAAGGCAAACCTGGGGCTCACCCAGCCTGGATTCCCCTTTAAAATTTTCCTAAAGAGGAATACGTTATAGAAAGGTTTCAAATTTTAAGGTTTCACCATTCGTAAATAGAAAGGGTTTCCTCTCTCTCCTCTATAAATATGATTGGATTTGAACTCTTGCCTTATTCTATTAAAAGGGGTTCTCGCAAGTTTATCTCTATCTATAGCCCGGGGGTTGCTGCCTCAAAATAGAGAGGGGGGCGGTGTGGTAACCCCTTCTAAGCATCCCTTGGTGTGGTTGGAAGCTCTGTGTCTTGTACGATTGTGCTATTAGGTGTATGTTATTCTCAGGTTCTTAAAAGGGGCTCTATTTTAAAGGGTGAAGCCTTTTAATTTAATTAGAGCTCTGAAAAGAGAGCAGGTGTAGGTTCTAGGTGGAGGGTATTATTGAAATAAGATATTCCTTCATCCGGTTTCTAAGGGTTAAACCTTTTTAAAAGTGTGAGGGAGGCTTTTAAAATAGAGGGCTCTTTCTTCAAGAGCTCTCCATCCTTATTTAAGGTTTTGGGTCGATCTATTTTCTGAGAGTTTTTAATACGTATATAAAACGACTCAACCTTGTGTTGAGAAGCAACACACCCCCACTAAAAAAATGAATTTCCATCCTTTGAAAATATTTAGCTATTCATTTTACAGTGGGGACCCTCTTGATGTTTTTCTGGTTTTGCTTTCCATATTTTGCTTGCATCCTTTGTCAAATTTTGCCTTCATCAAAGCATCCAAGTAGGCTTGCATGGGGCATTGCTTTCATTTTAAAACTCTTGAAAGATTGCATGTAAATGTATTAATTCATGTTTGTGCATTTTTCTCCTAGTCCCTGATGATTTTTAAAGTTTCGTTTGCAATTTCGGAAACCTTTTTGCCTTATTTAGATACTTGCGAAGTTTCATCAAATTTTGGGCACTTTGAGTTTTTGTTTTTCTACACCAAAAGAAGCTAAGGTAAGAAAGGTGTCGCGAAATCGCGACACCAAGTCAAAAGGAGCACAAGTCAAAGAAGGGTGTCGTGAAATCGTGACACTAAGCCAAAGAAAGTTGCCAAGGCATGGAAAGGGCACGATTTCGTGACACGTCGCGAAATCGTGACATGTCGCATTTTCGCGACACATGGAGCAAGAAAGTTGCCAAGGCATGGAAAGGGCGCGATTTCACGACACGTCGCAAAATCGTGACATGTCACGTTTTTCGTGGCGCATGGAGCAAGAAAGTTTCCAAGGCATGGAAAGGGTGCAATTTCGTGACACGTTGCGAAATTGTGACATGTCACGTTTTCGCGGGGCATGGAGCAAGAAAGTTGCCAAGGCATGGAAAGGGCGCGATTTCGCGACACGTCGCGAAATCGCGACATGTCGTGTTTTCGCGGTGCATTGAGCAAGAAAGTTGCCAAGGCATGGAAAGGGCATGATTTTGTGACACGTCGCGAAATCATGACATGTCGCGTTTTCACGACGCATGGAGCAAGAAAGTTGCCAAGGCATGGAAAGGGCGTGATTTCGCGACACGTCATGAAATCACGACATGTTGCATTTTTGTGGTGCATGGAGCAAGAAAGTTGCCAAGGCATGGAAAGGGCATGATTTCGCAACATGTCACGTTTTTGTGGTGCATGGAGCAAGAAAGTTGCCAAGGCATGGAAAGGGCACGATTTCACGACACGTCGCAAAATCGTGACATGTTGCATTTTCGCGGTGCATGGAGCAAGAAAGTTGCCAAGGCATGGAAAGGGCGTGATTTCGCGACATGTCATGAAATCGTGACATGTCACGTTTTCGCGGTGCATGGAGCAAGAAAGTTGCCAAGGCATGGAAAGGGCACGATTTCGTGACATGTCGCGAAATCGTGACATGTCACGTTTTCGCGGCACACGAAGCAAGAAAGTTGCCAAGGCATGGAAAGGGCACGATTTCGTGACACATGTGTCGTAATTTTTGTGACACGTGTCAACACAAAGCAAGCCAACATATAATGAACTTTAGGGTTTCGATTTAACATTAGGGTTTTAATCTGATTTAATTAAAGTACTAATCCTTGTTTTGTCTTTTTTGCAGAAAGCCATCTGGCACTTGCATGATAGCGGGAGTAATGGCGAGAAAGACAAAGTCAGGCACAATTTAATCGAGGGCCGTCACATTAAAATTTGAGATGCCGAGAATTGTTGTTTCATCCAGATTTTATGGATCTGGCCGCAAAGAGACTTTATGGTGACTAAGCAGCCATCCATTTAATGGAATAGGTCAGAAATTGACCGAAAAATGAAAATATCTATACACAGTTACCGGAATTTTCCGATGGATGCATTTAACAAAAATTTATGGTGAAAGTAATGGCGTGTAGAGATTTTCAATTCAGAGATGGCTCTACGAAGATGAAATGTCAGAGAAGTGGTGACTCATCCAAATTTCCTAGGGGAATTAATGAAGACATTTACACACAGTTGCGGGTGGATGCAAGTGGCATTAAAATTCTGCCTTCTCCATTTATGGCAAGTAACTGCACTGATTTGCAGAATGGTTAAGTTTTATCAAAACTTTATTTTAAAAGGCCTTATATTGTAAAACCCGGGTAGTAGAGTTTAAGGTGATAAGATTTAGGGTTTGAGAAGAAGATATTTTTGAAAAGATCAGGGTCTGTCCTGAGTCTATAAATACTTCTTCTGAATGTAATCGCAGGAGGCGGAAACTTAGAAAAAAGGCTATTGAAGCAATTTCTTGCAAATCTTGTTAAATGCTTTATTCTGGACTTGGAGTTGATGTGCTTTTTTGCTTTCTGTGATAGCGTGGCCAGGAGCCTAATCTCTTTCAGATTGTGCTAAGTTCATTTTCTTTTGTTTTCATCTCGTTAAAGTTTATTAAATATATGCTGTAAATCCGTGTTATCAAGATTAAATATGTTGTTGGGCTTCATTTGTTTTATTGTATGCTAGGGAAAACCATAGATTTAAGGTTCAGGTCTATTCTGATTGCTCTGTCCTCACTGTGTGAGCTATGCTACTAGTGAGAGATACCAATTTTAACCGACTTCCCTTTTGTTTATGATTTTCTTTCAGATCTGTTCTATCTCTGTCTTATGCTCTTAGTAGAAGGTGATCTTAGAAAGCTGGACACCTTCTTCTTTGATTTGTTCTATTGTGAAGCTGATAGTATAAATAAAATTGGTAGTTTTGGTTTTACAACTAAGTTTGATAAACTTCTCTTTCTGCCTTACCCTACTCTCTCTGTTCTTTCGATTGAAATGATCCATTTTTATTTTCTTTTAAATTTGTCTTTTATTTAAATCTGCTGACATATAAAGAGCTAGATCAAAGAACTGATTTTAAATCTGATTATCCACAAAATGAACAATTCCAAAAACATTACTGAACAAGTCCAGAACCCGTTGTAAGGTAACAGACAGTCCATTTTGAAAACTATTCCAGAAGCGGAAAAGAGTGAATAGACATTCGACCCAACTCTGTAACTCACACCTTGGATAACCAGCAAGATCCTAAAGTGAGTGGGATTTATCCCTTATAAGTGTTATCAGAGTTTCATGCTCATTCTTCACAGGGTGTGTATAAAAGTCGGACCAACATTTAAAATGGCGCTAGAAGGAGGGCCTGAAGTTCAGTAGTTTATTAAGGATTGTAAGATTATAAGTTGCTTGTGAAAAGCTGGATTCTACATATAGGGTAACAAGGTCCCACCCCAGAGCTGGAGAGCTCCTTGTGCCTGAATTAGAAACTCCAAGAAGAAGTAGCCTCAGAAGGGCCAAGTCTCTGTCTGAAATAGTTTTATCACCACTGGTAGTTACTCCAACTACAACTCAGAATATCACCGTCAATCAAGTAGTAATGGCAAACTGGTTGGGTTCCACTGCCTTAAATATCCCGGGTATAGCCCATGACCTGCCCAGAAATCTTGAGATATATCTTCCCAGATACAAGCATGATGGGACTAGGACAACAGAAGAACATCTAGTTGCATTCAAGAATGCTTTGAAATTGTTAAATGTACAGCATGAAGATGTTGCTTGCAGATTGTTCCCGTTCACTCTCCAGGAGGGAGCTTATGACTGGTTTCTAAATCTCACTAACGATTCTATTACCAGTTGGAATGACTTGGAAAAGGTTTTTGTGTCGCAGTTTGGTGAGGTAATAGATCCCAGTATATTATATCAACAGTTTTCTGGTATTAAAAGAGAAATAAGTGAATCTGTCAGATCTTACAATGTCAGATTTTAGAAGGCTTATGGTAGACTGACTGGTTATTATGTGCCAAATGCAGACCTGGCATTAGAGATTTTTAGAAATTCTCTAGATCCAATGACTTCGGTTTTCTTGAAAAGAGATCCCTCTATTACCAATTTAACAGAGGCTTACAAAGAAGCTTTGGTTCTGGAAAGACAGTTGGGACCCCAACCTTTAAATGCTCAACAAATTCCTTTGGTCACACAAGCTGCCCCTGTTTTCAATCCCATACCACATCAGATGATGTTGCCAGTGTGTCAGACTCTACCATCAGGAAATCCATTGGCTGTAACACCTGCTGAAAATGTACAGAACCCAGGTAAAGAAGCTGATAATGCAAGAGTTGAAGAAGTGTCAAAAATAGTCCAAAAGTTGGCCAATGATTTTTTGAGTTTTAAAAGGCAGGTTTCTACTGGGGAGAACTCAAACAAGTATTCCTATCAGCAGAACAGATTCACTCGGCCCCCATACGAACCCAATAAAGATTACAAAGGTAAAGGTCATGATGTAAATATTTGTGATTTGGCTTTGCCTAACTGGTGCAGGATACATGCTACTTCTCAGCACGGGGAGTTGGATTGTTTGGAATTTTGTAATGCCTTTGAAGCTTTGTCTGGGGAGTTGATTTCTCCTGAACATCAAAGAAATGCGGATGGCCCAAGTTCATCCAGCCATAGTGCAGCTATGGTCTTGGATTCTTTCACTTTCCCGGGTGAATTTGAGAATGTAGTTGAAATGCCTATGGATGAGGTGCAGGCTTTTCAACAATACAGGAGGGACAACTACAACCTCAAAAATAGAAATCCGGAGCCCAACACTACATCTACCCCTCCGGACAACTCCCACAATGTTCCTCCAGATCCATCTTCAAGCAATAACCCATCTCCACCTAAGGGAGGAAATCCGAGAGGACCAGATGCATTTGTCCCTCCACTCAATAAGGGATATAATATAGTGGAGGACATGAAAAAGATCAAAGCCAACATCACTCTTCATGAGTTGGCCCAAATTTTAGAACAGAGGGATAACTTGATTAAAACATACTCTGGGCCTACTACCAAATCTTTGGACAGGGGAAAGAAGATGGCAAATGCAAATGTAGCCATGTATAAAGAAAAGACAGAGGTTTCGCCTTTTCTACTGACTGTTCGTATTTTTGGGAAAAACTTACACAACTTGTCTGGTAGATTCAGGTGCTTCAGCTAATGTTATGCCTTTGGCCATTTGTCAACAGTTGGGTTTGACCCCAATGAAGTCTGAAAGAAGAGTTGTCCAATTGGACAAATCGGAGGTTAAAGTAGTGGGTGAACTTCAGAATATTCATATCCAGTTAGCATCTGAGCCCAGGGCACAGCACAGAATTGAAATTCAAGTGGTGGATATTCCTGTGGGGTACGGGATGCTTCTGAGTAGGGATTGGTCGAGATCTTTGAATGGATACTTGGCAACTGACTTTTCACACATGTGGTTGCCATGGAAAGGAGTGGCAAACCAATTAAGGGTTGAAAGAGAACCCAGATACAAACATACGATCACTGAATATAATGCAAAAAATGAGACTCGTAAATATTGCTTGAGGTAGATATTGGAGTTTATAATTTAACAACGGGACAAAATGAGAAGTTTAGTAAAGCTCATCCTGTTCATAGTAATGAAGTCCGGACGCTTCATGTGGATGGGGCTAAATCTAAACAGGGTTCTGGTACGGGGCAGTCCTTAAAGGGCCTGAAAGTTAGACATATTTTATGTCTTATCGCCTACAGTTCCCTTGTACAAATAATTTAGCGAAATACGAAGCACTGGTATTAGGATTGAAATTTGCTTTGGACAAAGGAGTAAGAAATATTCGAGTTTTTACAGATTCAGAGTTGGTGGCTAATCAAGTTAAAGGTAAATTCCAATGCAAAGCATCTTATTTAAAAGGATACAAACACCGGGCTTGGGATCTTGTAGAAGATTTTGATGCTTTTAATCTGACACACATACCTAGAGAGCAGAATTCATGTGCAGATGTCTTGGCTTCTTCAGCCGCAAGTTTGAAACCACTGGAAGAATTTAAATGGAACAAGTTTTCGATTGAGTTAGTCCCTTGCCCTTCAGTCCCAAATAATATAGATAATTTTTAGGTTTTCTCTGATGACCAGCAGATTATAAATTTTTTGCAGAGTACTAACACATTTGAAAATGCTATAATCGATGATGGCCAAAGGGATACTCTGCTGGAGCAGTTAGACGATGACAGGGGAATAATAAGGTTGAAAGATAACAGAATTCCAAAAGGGATGGTGGAACTGGAGCGGCTCTTTGATGTTGACCAAATCAGGCAAAAGGTGAGTTCTGAGGATTCTATGGGTGTAACAAACAGTGAGACTGAGAACCTGAACGTGGGGACTGAAGAAGATCCCAGGCACATCAAGTTGGCTAAAATTTGTGATCCAAAAATAAAAAGAAATATGATTGATTTTCTTCACAGGTCCAAGGATGTTATGGCCTGGTCTTACAAAGACTTAAAGGTCTTTGATCCGAAAGTTTACACTCATGTTATACCTTTAAAAGAATTTTGCAAACCTTTTCGGCAAAAACAGAGGCATGTCAACGCTTTGCTAGAGCCCCTCATCCAGAAGGAGGTAGAAAAATTATTGAGTGCCGCCATTATTTTTCCCGTTAGGCATTCTACTTGGGTGGCCAATTTGGTGCCGGTCAGAAAGAAAAATGGAGAGATCCGCTTGTGTGTGGATTTTAGAAATTTAAACAAGGCATCTGAGAAAGATAATTATCCTCCTGCCTTCCATGGATGAGGTGCTGCAGATTGTCAATGGTTCGGAAATGATGTCTTTCCTGGACGGTTTCTCGGGGTATAATCGGATATTAGTTGAAAAGGAAGACAAGATGAAAACCGCTTTCACAACTAAGTGGGGAACTTTTGCCTACAAGAGGATGCCATTTGGATTAATTAATGCTTGGAGCTACTTTTCAACGGGCAATGGATCATGCCTTCAAAGGCCTTATGGGTAAGTGCATTGTTGTTTACATGGATGATTTAACGAGTCTTCTCTAAATCTCGGTTTGACCACATAAAACACTTGGAGTCTGTATTCAACAAATGCAGGGAGTTCGACATTTCTTTGAATCCGAAGAAGTGCATTTTTGGTGTAACGGAAGGAAAGCTCCTTGGGCACTTGATCACCAAAGATGGCATTTCCATGGATCCTGACAGAGTTGAAGCCATATCCGGCATACCCTTTCCCAACTCCAAGAAAGAGTTGAGGTCCTTCTTTGGAAAAATTAATTTTGTTAGGAAGTTCATCTCCGGCTTCGCAGAAATAGTCAAGCCACTGAATGACATGCTAAAGGAAACTGCTCAGATTGTCTGGACAATAGAAGCTAAAACAGCGTTCCAAGAAATCAAGACCGCCATCAAGCAAGCACCAGTTCTGGTGAGCCCAGATTTTAGTGCAGATTTTTATTTGTACACCTTTTCTTCTGAACACACACTTGCTGTAGTTCTGACCCAACGAAGAGAAACGGGGGAGCATCCAATTGCTTTCAAGAGTACCAATTTAAAGGGGGCTGAGCTAAAATATTCTCGCTTAGATAAACAAGCCTATGCCTTGGTGAGAGCAGTTAAGCAGTTCAGGCACTACATACTAAGAAGCAGAGTTCATGCTATAGTTCCTGACCCAGCTGTTAAATACCTTTTAAGTCAGGACGAATTGGGTGAACTAAGAGGTAATTGGGTTACAAGACTGCAGGAATATGACTTAGAAATTTGGCCTGCAAAATTAATCAGAGGACTTGGTTTGTCCCGACACATTGCCGAAATACCTGTACAAGAAGAAATTAATCAGTTAAATTCTGAATCTGATGACTGGTATGGAGATATTATTCATCTGCTGCAATTTGGAATTTGCCCATCTCACTTGAATAGAACCCAAAGGAGAGCACTAAAACTGAAAGCTGCTCATTATCTCCTCAAAGGAGGTAATTTGTACAGAGAAAATTATGTTGGCATTTTCTTAAGATGCATTTCTCAGAGTGAAGTCAATGAAGTGATGTCCAGTTTTCATGAAAAGTTAGGGGCAGGGCATTCCTCAGGATCTGCTACTGTGCACAAAATATTGAGAGCAGGCTATTACTGGCCTACGTTATTTAAAGATGCCCATCAACATGTGAGAACTTGCCATCAGTGCCAAACTTTTGCATCCAAAGAGGCCAATCGGGCTCTACCATTGCAGCTTGTTGTAATAAATAAACCTTTTATGCAATGGGGACTTGATTTTGTGGGAGTGATAAACCCAAATTCTTCAGTAGGGCATAAGTATGTTCTAACAGCTACTGATTACTGCACAAGATGGGTCGAAGCAGCAACCACCATGAGAAGTACAACTCATGAAGTGATCGAATTTCTAGAGTCAAATGTCATAACCAGGTTTGGGGTTCCTCTGAATTTGGTGTGCGATAATGGACCAACCTTCCAATCATTAGAGTTTGCAGAATGGGCATACCAGATGGGGATAGTTATCAGATTTTCATCCAACTATTATCCCCAAGGTAATGGACTAGCTGAGTCCACGAATAAGAATTTAATGAATGCCATTAAGAAATCTACGGCGGACAAACCCAGACAATGGCATACATTATTAAAATATGCACTTTGGGCTGACAGGATAAGATATAAAGTGGCTCTTAAGACTTCCCCATTTGCTTTGCTGTATGGTACTCAACCCATTGTTCCCATCTCTCTGAAATTACCTACTTATCAATTTGTCTTAGACTATTTTGAGGATCAAGCAGATGTGGAGGCTCGTGTTTTGGATCTAACTAATTTACAGGATGAACGACTCCAAGCCCTGGAACATTTCAGTCGGCACCAAGAAACCGTCAAGCGCTGGTTTGACAAAAGAGCCGGAGTCAAAGCTTTTAGACTTGCAGACCTGGTGCTTCTATGGGACAAGGCCCATGAAAAGAAGGGTAAACATACAAAGTTGCAGCCGCTATGGATAGGGCCATACCAGATTGCTTGAGATTTGGGTAATAACGCATTTCGTTTACAGGACCTTGATGGTAATTTTTTGGACCTCCCTGTTAATGGTCAATACTTAAAGCATTATTTCTCAGTTGTTCCATCCAATATATCGTTTGAATGAGTCACAAAGAAGTTGTAACATGTGTATACATTGTAAATGAGCTTTAAAGTTTTATTTTATTTTATTTTATTTTAAAGGTCTGTACAGTGTTTTTCAGTTTTATTTTATTTTAAGGTCTGTACAGTGTTTTTCAGTTTTATTTTATTTGTTTTTAAAGGTCTGTGTTTTATCCTTTGGGGTCTGTACAAAGTTTGTTTTATTTTATTTTATTTAAGTTTGTTTTATTTTATTTTATTTTATTTTGTTTATCCTTGGAAGTCTGTACAAATTTCTTTAGCTTTTAAAATTTTGTTCTTTTTTTAGTTTTTGCCTGGGCAGTAAAGAAAAGTCAGCCTTCTAAGTTTGTTTTATTCTGAGTTTAAAATCCAGTGTTCATTATTCTAATTGAGAGATAGTCTGCTTAAACTGAGCAGTGGAACTATTTTGTTATTCAGAACAATAGTAGAAATATGATTGGATTTTGTGTCTTGCTTGCCACAGTTATTTTAATTATAAAGAAACTGCTATACTGTTTGGCTGGAGAAACTCCCGGGGAATCCAAGAAAAGTTGGTCATAAGAGGGGACTCTGATTCGTGAAATTATCTGAGTATCCATAGAGGCTATCAGTACCCAGGCTGAAGCAGTTCCAGATTGATGAAATATTAAAAGAAAAATTGTTGTTCTTTTTTAAAGGCCTTTCATATTAGGGTATATTTCAAAAAAAAGAGAGAAGGTAATTGACAAACAATAAAATCACTTCTTTTTTTCCCTTTTTTTTATATATAAAAAAAAAAAGTTATGTAATGAAAGAGGTAGCCAAGGTTTCAGAAGATGTTTTCTTTTACCAAGTTATAGATACTACCTCACAGTTGTGAATCTGGGTCGTGTAAATCTAAAGGGTAACTCTGTCGGGGCTGTAAAAGGCTAAACTAGTAAACAGAGCTCTACTCGGTTTCCCCTTTTACAATCTAGAAAAGCTGATCAATCCAGAGTTCAACATTCGAAGGCCCAGTCATTCTTGAAGAAAGTTTTATACGCTTGTAATTGCACATCAGAAATCTTCCTTAAATGATTCAGCCTAGTATGTCCTTGGGAAATTTTGACAACTATCAGCTAGTAGTTAAATTATTTTGAAGAATATTTGTGGCAAGGCATGGTACATGGTCTATGTTGTTTTGAAACTAGAGTCCTAGATTCTAAAATAGTGCTACTATTTTACCTGCAGATATCGCCATTTGTTGAGAAGCAACACACCCCCACTGAAAAATGAATTTCCATCCTTTGAAAATATTTAGCTTTGCATTTTTTAGTAGGGACCCTCTTGAGTTTTCCGGGTTTTAAATTCCAAATTTTGCTTGCCTCCTTTTTCAAGTTGTGCATTCATCAAAATATCTAAGTAGGCTTGCATGGGGCATTGCTTTCATTTTAAAACTTTTGAAAGATTGCATGTAAATGTATTAATTCATGTTAATGCATTTTTCTCTTAGTCCCTGATGAATTTTAAAGTTTCGTTTGTAGATTCGGATACCCTTTTGCCTTATTTAGATCCTTGCAAAGTTTCATCAAATTCTGGGCACTTTGAGTTTTTGTCATTTTCTTGCACCAAAAGAAGCCCAAGGCATGAAAGTGTCACGAAATCGTGACACCATAGTCAAAAGGAGCACAAGTTGAGAAGTGTCACAAAATCGCGACACCAAAAAACAAAGAAACCGACCGACAGTCATGAAATCGTGACGTCGCGTTTTGCGACGCATGACAAGAAATGCCAAGCAGGAAAGCACGATCGTGACACACGGAAATTGCGACATGTCACGCACAAAGGCAGACAAGAAAGTGCCAAGGCATAAAGGGCACGATTTCGCGACACGTCGTGAAATCGTGACACGCTCGCGACGCATACAAGAAAGTGCCAAGGCATGGAAAGTGGCACGATTTCACGACACGTCATGAAATCGCGACATGCACATTTTTCGCGGCGCATGGAGCAAGAAAGTTGCCAAGGCATGGAAAGGGCGCGATCTGCCGTCGAGAAATCATGACATGTTGCTGAGGGATGGAGAAGAAAGTCCAAGGCATGGAAAGGCATGATTGTGACGTCGCAAAATCACGATGTCACGTTTAGAGATGGAGCAAGAAAGTTGCCAAGGCATGGAAAGGGCGCGATTTTGCGACATGTCGTGTTTCACGGTGCATGGAGCAAGAAAGTTGCCAAGGCATGGAAAGGGCACGATTTTGCGACATGTAGTGAAATCATGACATGTCATGTTTTCATGGCGCATGGAGCAAGAAAGTTGCCAAGGCATGGAAAGGGCACGATTTCGCGACACGTCGCGAAATCGCGACATGTCACGTTTTCACGGTGCATGGAGCAAGAAAGTTGCCAAGGCATGGAAAGGGCGCGATTTCGTGACATGTCACAAAATCGTGACATGTCACATTTTCGCGGTGCATGGAGCAAGAAAGTTGCCAAGGCATGGAAAGGGCACGATTTCGTGACATGTCACGAAATCATGACATGTCGCGTTTTGGTGCAGGAAGAAGAAAGTGCAAGAGGAAAGATTGCGACATGTCATGAAATCGTGACATGTCACATTTTCACGACAGAGACAGGAAAGAGGCCGAAATGAAAAAAAATAGCTGGAAACGTACACGTGTCACGATTTTTGTGACACGTGTCAACACAAAGCAAGCCAACATATAATGAACTTTAGGGTTTCGATTTAACATTAGGGTTTTAATCTAATTTAATTAAAGTACTAATCCTTGTTTGTCTTTTGCAGGAAGCAAGCTGGCACTTGCATGATAGCGGGAGTAATGGCGAGAAAGACAAAGTCAGGCGCAATTTAATCGAGGGCCGTCACATTAAAATTTGAGATGCCGAGAATTGCTGTTTCATCCAGATTTTATGGATCTGGCCGCAAAGAGACTTTATGGTGACTAAGCAGCCATCCATTTAATGGAATAGGTCAAAAATTGACCGAAAAATGAAAATATCTATACACAGTTACCGAAATTTGCCGATGGATGCATTTAACAAAAATTTATGGCGAAAGTAATGGCGTGCAGAGATTTTCAACTCAGAGATGGCTCTACGAAGATGAAATGTCAGAGAAGTGGTGACTCATCCAAATTTCCTAGGGGAATTAATGAAGACATTTACACACAGTTGCGGGTGGATGCAAGTGGCATTAAAATTCTGCCTTCTCCATTTATGGCAAGTAATTGCACTGATTTGCAGAATGGTTAAGTTTTATCAAAACTTTATTTTAAAAGGCCTTATATTGTAAAACCCGGGTAGTAGAGTTTAAGGTGATAAGATTTAGGGTTTGAGAAGAAGATATTTCTGAAAAGATCAGGGTCTGTCCTGAGTCTATAAATACTTCTTCTGAATGTAATCGTAGGAGGCGAAAACTTAGAATAAAAGGCTATTGAAGCAATTTCTTGCAAATCTTGTTAAATGCTTTATTCTGGACTTGGAGTTGATGTGCTTTTTGCTTTCTATGATAGCGTGGCCAGGAGCCTAATCTCTTTCAGATTGTGCTAAGTTCATTTTCTTTTGTTTTCATCTCGTTAAAGTTTATTAAATATATGCTGTAAATCCGTGTTATCAAGATTAAATATGTTGTTGGGCTTCATTTGTTTTATTGTATGCTAGGGAAAACCATAGATTTAAGGTTCAGGTCTATTCTGATTGCTTTGTCCTCACTGTGTGAGCTATGCTGCTAGTGAGAGATACCAATTTTAACCGACTTCCCTTTTGTTTATGATTTTCTTTCAGATCTGTTCTATCTCTGTCTTATGCTCTTAGTAGAAGGTGATCTTAGAAAGCTGGACACCTTCTTCTTTGATTTGTTCTATTGTGAAGCTGATAGTATAAATAAAATTGGTAGTTTTGGTTTTCCAGCCAAGTTTGATAGACTTCTCTTTCTGCCTTACCCTACTCTCTCTGTTCTTTCGATTGAAATGATCCATTTTTATTTTCTTTTAAATTTGTCTTTTATTTAAATCTGCTGACATATAAAGAGCTAGATCAAAGAACTGATTTTAAATCTGATTATCCACAAAATGAACAATTCCAAAAACATTATTGAACAAGTCCAGAACCCGTTGTAAGGTAACAGACAGTCCATTTTGAAAACTATTCCAGAAGTGGAAAAGAGTGAATAGACATTCGACCCAACTCTGTAACTCACACCTTGGATAACCAACAAGATCCTAAAGTGAGTGGGATTTATCCCTTATAAGTGTTATCAGAGTTTCATGCTCATTCTTCACAGGGTGTGTATAAAAGTCGGACCAACACCTTGCTTTATTGAGAGAGGAGAGGAGAGGCCCTTTTATCATTAACAAAAGAAAGGAAAGACTTTAAAAGCACACCTACATCCAGAAACAACTTACATATTCCACCTGAGGGCCTTCCGTAGAAGACTTACTACTTTTATTCGGCTCCTCGGCCTTTATATCAATACTTGGGCGGCTTTAAAACCTTTCAAACTTTAAGGGAGTTGCTTCCTGTTCTAAAGCCAGCTCTCTATCCTTATCTAAAGCTTTAGAACTGCCGCTCTCTATCTATAATCGATCTCAAAACCCCTTAAAGTTTGATTTTAAAGAGGCCCCTTTTTGCCCCTTTGTTTAAAAGTCCTCCCCTCTATTTCAAAAGCTAAAAGCTCTCCTCTCTGTTTTAAACCTTTGGTAAACAAAAGGATCTTTAAATGCCAATTAAAAGGGCTTTAAAACTTTCTTTAAGGAGTTGCGATGTTGAGGGGATCCAACCCTACTCGGAACCTTTCCTGCAGGGAAGCATGCTTTATTCGATTGCAGGTCAATCCAACAACCCACCTTGACTTATTCTTTCTAATACAAAATACAAAATTTTAAGCTCTCAATTTTATCTCCTCCCTCCTCTATTCTCAAAGCAAAGCTCTCTCTTTTATTCTCCTCCCAAAGCTCCTCATTTTGTTTAAGGTTATCCTCCCTCCTCCCCTATTTCTAAAGCTAAAGCAGAGCTCTCTCTTTTATTCTCCTCCCAAAGCTCCTCATTTTTTTAAAGGTTATCCTCCCTCCTCTATTCTCAAAGCAAAGCAGGATTCTTACTTTAAGCTTAAAGCCCTCTCGCCTTTCGCTTTTTAAGGGGTTTCATACCCAAAAAACCTTACAACACGAAGAACTATTCATGACCAGGGAGGGATATTAGGATTTATTCTTTAGTCATGATCAACTATTCATGACCAGGGAGGGAGATTGGGATTCATGCTCATGATCAACTATTCATGACCAGGGGGATTAGGATCCATGATCAACTATTCAAGGGGGATTGGGCTCTTTAGAGCTGATGGAGACCCCTTAAAGTTTTAAAGAGGGGTTTGATGGCCTAGAGACTGTAGGAAAGGAATAAGGGTTTATTGTTGGTGGCCCAGAGACTGTATGCCAGAAAGGAACCTACTGTTCAATCAGGACAATGGTTTTATTATGAGCTTACATAATAGGATTCATTCTGGATGGATGTCCTTCGAATCATACCGCTTCGAAGAGGTATTCATTCTGTCAAGGACGACTCTCTATCTATAGGTACCACAAAGAAAGAGGGGAATAAAGAACTCCCGGTCTCCTTTCATTCGATTTGGGCCTCTATTCTAAAAGGTTTTTCGTCCAAGCTAGAACGGGTATCTACTATAGGGTCTACGGGCCTTACCGACATTCCAGAGGAACGACCGGGTGGACGGCCTGACCTAAAGTCACTTGTGTAGAAGGTAGAGTTAATTTGGGTCTCTTTGTTTCAGGGGTGGTAACTTCTTGGAAGGCTAAGGTTAAAGGTGATCGTTGGGGAATAGATTATTAATTGGAATTTATTGATTGATTGATTGCTCGACCTTTCTAACTCAATAACTTGAGATTGCCAACCTCCCGGACCAACTAGAATAGAGTGGAATAAAGGGCGGGGCGGGGATAGCCAACCAGATAGCTTATTAAATAGAGGGCCAACCCTTCTCTCTCTTATTCGAGGTCTTAATAGGTACTTGCTAAATTTCCTACCAACCTACTGAAGTACAGGGTGGGGGAATAGAATAGCCGTAATTGACTAGTCTAATGCCGGTACTCGTTAATGCTCACTGGTGGGAGAAAAAAAACAACATTGATCGAGGCCATCCAACTATTATAAAGTGCTGGAGGTGGATAATTCAAATAAATGCCGCCCCCAACTCCTCATGAAAAGAGAAAGAGGGACTGCCTACTAACTAGGGTTAGATACCGACTAGGGTGGAGGAATGGGTAGGTTGATCGATAAAGGCAAGGGATTTTACCACTGAGATGAGTCTGATCTAGGACACTATTCAGTTTAGATTGCCCACTGGAACTCGCCCAACCTAGTGATATGAATCAATCACAGGCATGAATACATATTAGTAGGAAGGAGAGCGAGCGCCTATATATTCCATATCTTATGGAAGGGAAGAACACGATCTCGTACCGCTGTCGAACACAATCTGCTTAAATCACTGATGCTAGCGCAATACTAGCTATAGAAATGCAACGAAGGCCTACTGACATCCGCCTTCTTCCCATCCCTTTCTATAGCTAGTGAGGTTTTCAGCCTTCCCTCTTCTATTCTAGTTGGCTTGGCCCTAGCTAGTTATCGAATAAAGTTATTTAAGCAGATTGTCTTCTTCCTAGAGGTTGGTTAAGTTATATAACTATCAAATAGCTATTATATGTGAATATTTATTATATGTGATGGACCTAACCACTACATTATATATTTTACAATACCTTTATATTATATTGTATAATTTTAAATAAATTTATAAGCTTAAGTTTGTTTAAATACCAAATTAACCTTTTTTATAATAAAGGTATGGGGTTTTTCCTTTTATTATTCCAAAAAGTGCCACTCCCTCTATAAATTTGTTATATTCAACATCTTGCAATGATATCAACGCATTCATACAAGGTGTTAATCTAGAAGTCAAGTAATTTGGGTAGTTAGATTATTGCATCAATGGCAATTGTAAGAGGCACTTTTTTATATAGCTATATATTTAATTTCAAAGTAGTAACAACAACTATGTAGTATTTTTAAAATCGAAGTTCTAATACCACTTGTGAGGAATCAATGGGTCTCTTATGTGCAATCGATGAAGGATTAAATACACAATGTTATACATAAAAGATAGATGGATCCTCTCTCATAAAATGGTAGAGGTGTGTGTGGGTATATGCATATATTTTATCCAAAATATATAATATAAAGAGCCATAACCCCTCATACCTAGCTTTTTAATAAATAACCATTTAGTAGGTTGTTAATAAGGTAGGATATATATACACACATACAAGAATGACAAAGATATAATATTATATGAAGGTTTTATAGGAGATATAATAAGGTAGTGTTAAGTCTACTACATTAACTCTTGTTAACTATTTAATTCTTACGACTTTCATATTTTTAAATAAATATAAGCCTCAATTAATCTTGATTGAGTTTATACTATAATATTGAGTCTATCCCAATGTGACTCCTAAGTCAACTAGAAGAATGACATAATTTGAGGAAGAATAATGATAAATCTCTAGTCATGATTCAAGATATGTGTCACAAGAAATATGAACATCAAAATGTAATGAAATTTAAGGAACTAGCCAATTGTAAGAAGTATATCCCAAAGAGGGAATAAGCCCTTTATGACTTGAAGCAAAGATAAAAATAGAATATATTAACTAAATAAATTTGAAAATACTCTTCATGGATATTTTTAAACTTAGAAAAAAGTTAATGTATGCATGATTTTAAAATGAAACTTGAGAGAAAGACCATATGCTAGTTCTTCTACCTTAGGAATAATATTATGTGGAAACAAATACCTATTTCAATAAAACTATAAGTTTAATCTTTAAGTGTTGCTATTGGACCATAAACACTGCATGGTGTTGATGTAGTTGCTAGTGAAATACACATCTAGAATGAATGGAAAATATCTAGTCATTACAAACATCCATCACTAGCTTACTTTTAATTGCCAACCATAAGGATGTTGAAATGCTATAGAAGATTTTTGGTTGTGCAATGCTATCCATCATAGTATATGCTGCATGATGCAAACTAGAAAGAAATTGTCAAATCTGAGAGACCAAACATTGATAATGTGAGCATGTCTATATAATAATACAAACATTAGCATTGCTTGTTTGAATTTCATTTATGCAATCTCCTTTTAAATTATCATGTTGCAGCTTAAAAATAGTCTTGATTTTGCACTAATGCCATTATCCTTGTGATAATTGCATAAAGGTTTACTTATTTTATAAAAAATATCTTTTGCATAAATTCTTTTTATATTATATGTTGAATCTTGAAAAATACATCTGGATTTTGCAATGATATCATTGTCTTTGTCATTATTACATAAAAGTGTATTTATTTTTTAAATGATGGCTTTTTATGCAAGTTTTTTCCTAGGTGGAAGTGTTGGAGAGATTTTTATCATATATTTCTTTTCGTTACCTAATGACTCTTAAACTACATGTGTTGTTTATTTATTTTGAGTGCTCATGCTTTTAACACACTTCTAAAGTCCTTGGTTTTTACTCAAATTTTTATACCATGTATTGGAGATGTTTGAAGTAATATTTTTGTTGTTCTAGGTCATGAAGGAATCAAAAGGAAAGGCAAATCCAACATTGTTAAACAATATACTTATGGATAAGATAAACACAAAACAATAACCTCAATATTTAGATTACACGTTGGGAGACCATATATATGTATTTTGAATAGTTAAAAGAAGACAAATTGAAAATTTTCATACTAAATTTTGCACCAAGTATCTTGAGGAGAAGCTTAAGAGGATAGAATATCTTGTAATTCAATTTAATTTTTGGAAAATAACGACATTTATTGTTATTATTAGTACTATCACCATATTTCTCAATGATGATAAATTTTTGAATTATATATTGAGCACATCGACATATTTAGAGTTTCTTTTTGATGGATAACTTCAGAAAAGGATCAAAAAAGATAATAGAATCATTGTTAAAGCAAGTTTTTGTGATTTCAATGTTCTTAATATTGACATGTATACAAAGTAAAAAATAATTTTAAAATATTCAATTACAAAAGAAAACAAACTTGTTATGTATACTTTACTTCACCATATGTTTTTCTTATGGGAAGTGTTTGAGTCATTTATAATCTAGTGGGGGATGCACTTTTTATTGATGGTATAATACATGTTATGTTATTTTTCATCTTCTATTTATTTCTCTTGTTTTAAATATATTGATTTTAGTTTTTCCCTGTTTGAAATATCTCTTTAACTACTATCTGTAACATAGTGCCAGCATTCCCATGTTTTTTAGCAAGATAATATATGATTGTACATGCCTATTTGGATACCATACATTGTGGGAATATGATCAATGATGAGAAGAAAAATAGGTCACATAAATAAAAAAGGTTAAAGAGGGATATGAGCAATGAATATTTTTTTAGGGAACACAATTGTAAATATGGTAACAATTGCAAGGGGAACATCAATATATAAGGCAATTTACAAAAATCTTAGAGAAAAAATAAAAAGAGAGTGTGAAAATTTAGTGGCCAATAACATGAATAAGAACATATTTTGAATTGCAAGACATAACCAAGCCTCTTGAAAAAACTATATAACCTATCTTGATGACTCCTCCACTTGAGGGAAGTGAAAGTGCACCAACCAGTCCTTAAGACCTCATGTGTCCCTTAATGCCAATGAAGTGAATATGTAAAGGGAAATCCAAGTGTAAATTCAAAGTGTAGAGAGAGGGAGTTCTTCAAGGAATGAACCTATAGACTTACTCTTTTATGAGGAAAGGTAAGTTGCAAAAAGTAAGTCATCTTGAACAATAAGTCATTAGGTGAAAGTGTGAACTAGAATAGGGAGGCAAGATCTTATGGAGATGAGAATATAGAGTGGGTTGAAATAATTGCTCATGAATTAATAAAAATATGGATAAGAGCATCCCACAACATTATTGGGGAATGAGAACCCAAGAGGTTGAATTGTGTTTAAATCAAAATTTCTCATCACACAAATTTAGGCAAGTCACAAAGTAGATATATGATGATCAACCTTAGAGAATGAAAAATTTTCAATTTCTATGTGCAAGAGGAAAATTTATATTTATACAACATAAGGCATCTATGTTCAATTGGCCAATAGTTTTAATGATGATGTCATGTACATATATTGGTGTTATCAGCTACCTTTGAGGTTCTAGCAATGTATGGGTATGTGGAACTACCTACAACAAGATATGCCAGATGGGAGCATTTGTGTAAAACTTTAAGAAATAAATTTATATTGTTGTTTGAAAAAATGAGCAATCATCTTGATATACAACTTGTAAAGAATGAAATTTCTAGATCATAAAATAGTAATTAAAGGACATTTTTGAATAGTTAGAGACAAATTGCAATTGGGTCGTTAAAAACATCATTCAAGGGACTTATCTAGGACCATTGGACAAAGGTGAAGGTTATATAACCTATTATCTATAATGAAGCATTGAATAAAGTTATGAACATTGAGAGAAATAGTTAGAAGAGCATAAGAGCTTGCATGATGAGCTAATTTGAGCAATACAATGAAATTTGTGAATAATTTGGTAGAATAATATGACTCTAGATTTTGGAGCAAACAATCCAACTCCTTGATGTTAATATTTCCTTGGAAGACTAGAATATTGATATTATTTTTCACCCCTTTAGAGAACTATGTATCTAGAAAGGGGTAAGAGTAGAGGTTGTTAATATTCTCATTGAAATTCTAAAGATGAGAATACTAACAAAATAAATTTTATCTTTGTTTATCTAGTTGTATTTGATAGGATTTTGGATATTTGGGATCTTGAAATATAAGGTGAGCTTTGCAAAATTGACCATATTTGAATGCAAATAATATTCTTTTGGGTAATAAAACATGGAACCCACTATGATGCCTTTATTATTTTACCATGAGAGTGTTTGAGTGGACATATAATGATGGAGCTTAATAAAAGACTCAAACACAAATAGAGAATTTCAAGAAAAAGGGCTATGAATTTCAAATATAGGAACATGACCATTGCTATCATACCAATGATTTACTTCATGGGACCTAGAGTTATGGCACAAAGGAGAGCTCCCTAGCTTGGATGGTGAGGCTAGGTATGTTATGTTTTATAGTTGTGAAGCAAAGCTGGGGCGTTCCAGAGGGGGGGTTTTGAGACACTCCTATCTCTAAATTAAAATTAAATCTAATCCAAGGCCTATAACCTTAACCCCAACCCCCTATAAACACCCGCACACCCACATTACGCAAAAAAGGCACCCACGCCATAAAAAAAAAAATATTCATCCCACAAAATTTAAATAAAAAAAAAAAACGGCCCCGGGCCGGCGGCGCCGGCCCCCGGCCGCCCCAAAAAAAAAAAAAAAAAAAAAAAAAAAAAAAAAAAAAAAAAAAGAAAAAAAAAAAAAAAAAAAAAAAAAAAAAAAAAAAAAAAAAACAACTACACACACTTCTCTAAAAAAACTCCCCTCCCCCTCTCCATCCCATAACCCAGCGGCGCCCCCCCCCCCCCCCCCCCCCCCCCCCCCCCCCCCCCCCCCCCCCCCCCCCCCCCCCACCCCCCCCCCCCCCCCCCCCCCCCCCCCCATCTCCCTCTCTCACTCACATAGAATTGACTAATATAATCAAAAAATCTCATAACTCAACTCCCCCCCACTCCCGACCCGACCCCTCACCCATCCCCCCCCCCTCCCCCCCCCCCCCCCCCCCCCCCCCCCCCCCCCCCCCCCCCCCCCCCCCCCCCCCGCCCCCCCCGGCCCCCCGGCCCCGGGCACCAACTCAAAAGCGCAACAGATCCAATCCGCCAAAGCCCCAACCCCCCCCCCCCCCTCCCGCCGGGGGCCGCCCCCCCGCCCCCCCCACCGCCCCCCCCCCCCCCGCCCCCCCCCCCCCCCCCCCCCGCCCCCCCCCCCCCCCCCCCCCCCCCCCCCCCCCCCCCCCCCCCCCCCCCCCCCCCCCCCCCCCCCGCCCCCCCCCCCCGCCACCCCCCCCCGCCCGCGCCCCCCCCCCCCCCCCCCCCCCCCCCCCCCCCCCCCCCCCCCCCCCCCCCCCCCCCCCCCCCCCCCCCCCCCCCCCCCCCCCCCTCCCCCCCCCCCCCCCCCCCCCCCCCCCCCCCCCCCCCCCCCCCCCCCCCCCCCCCCCCCCCCCCCCCCCCCCCCCCCCCCCCCCCCCCCCCCCCCCCCGCCCCCCCCCCCCCCCCCCCCCCCCCCCCCCCCCCCCCCCCCCCCCCCCCCCCCCCCCCCCCCCCCCCCCCCCCCCCCCCCCCCCCCCCCCCCCCCCCCCCCCCCCCCCCCCCCGCCCGCCCCCCCCCCCCCCCCGCCCCCCCCCCCCCCCCCCCCCCCCCCCCCCCCCCCCCCCCCCCCCCCCCCCCCCGCCCCCCCCGCCCCCGCCCCACCCCGGCCCGGCCCAGCCCCCCCCACCCCCACCCCCGCCCCCCCCCCCCCGCCCCGCGCACCCCGCGCCGCAACCCAGCGAAAAGGGGCGCGCAAGGGGGCAGAAGGCGGGCAAAGGCAGGGGGGGGGGAGGGCGGATCACGGGGGCACGAGGGGGGGGGAGGGGGCGGGGGGGGGGGGGGGAGGGGGGGGGGGGGGGGGGGAGGGGGGGGGGGGGCCATGGTATATTTAACTCTTCTCTATACCATAGGTAAAAAACATAAATAACAAATAAAGATTGCTGATCAAGCAAATGAAATAAAACAAAAAAGTATAAAAATAAATAAGAATATTCATTTATCAATAGTACAAATATAAATATAGAATAAAATACAAGGTACTCAAGTGGGCAACTTGGTGATAGTACCAAAGCTTAGGCTACAAGTTGTCTACACTAGGATGTTGTGGGCATTCATGGGTGTGGTTTTGTATGTAGAAGCATTGATTCTTAAATTTTTTAATCCTTAATACCTAATATTAATGCTACTTCTAAACTCTTTGTGGAAGAAGTATGCACATGTAAGAGACCGATAAAATCATATACATTGAATACTCAACTATACACAAAGTGTACAATATAATTACAAGGTACTTATGGAAGTGGAGATAGTTCAACTCTCAATAGCTACAAGAGTTAGTTATGTTGACTCATGCTATGAATTCTATTATGAATATTTGCTTCTCATAAGTATAAATACATCCACAATATATTAAGTATTAAATAAAACCACAACAATTAATATAAACAATACAATATGTGATAATCCTATTTAGAAAGGGCAACACTAATTTTATTTTTTAAGGAAGGAACCACTCCACAATATTTTATAAAATGAGATTCGCTCCACGAAAAAAGACTATGACAAAAGAATACTTGATATGATTGACGATGTTTACAATCACAATATTCCTTATTTATATACTCATCTTCTCATGCTACTTTGGGAAGTTGACTCTTAAAACCTTATCCCACTCATTATTATAATATAATCAACCTTGGGTTATGTGCAACCCATGCCAAATATCCATAATACCCTTATACAATATAATATCATATCCCCATATTCCTATCCCTAGGTACCATAACATTCCACCCTCCTTACAAATATTTTATCCTTAAAATATGAGAAGAAACTAGATAATATGATTTGCTAAGCAATGTTAACAAGTATCAATCTTGATCATCCTTCCATCCAAGTGAAATCTTGATTGGTGGTGGTGTGAAATGATGCCATGCTACCATTGTGCCTCTTGAATATCCATAATTTGCTCCATTGGATACATCATTTTGTTGCTCTACTCTAATATTTTGAATGACTGGTCCTATTGTGCCATGATGTTGTTATACCACTGTAAAATATAAAATTACTATGTTTTTTTCTGCCAAACACTCTCATACTTGATGCCTTTCTAACTCCATGTAGATCCATAATAATATTGATGCCTAAGCCCTACCTCCAAGATTATTGATGCTCATGGTGGTGTGGGTGGTGATATGTTATATCCTTAACATAACATTATATTTCTTTTGATTCTTAAATAGTTTTCACTATTTCAAATTCTTCCTCAACCTATTCTCTTTGTGCCTTTCTTTTGGTGCATCTATGTGCTCTTTTAATATAGTTTCCTTGGATTTTGTTGTTGCTTCTTCCTAGGACTCCATTACTGTATTTATTGTAGAATTAGTTTTTGATTCCTCTATTGGTTACCTAACTTGTTACCTTGTCATAAATGCTTCTTGATTCTCCCTAGATCCTCGTTCCTTAAGCTAAGAAATATCCTGTAGTATTATATTATTTTTCCTATACCATAATTACTTCTTGGTTCTCCCTAGATCCTTATCCCTTAACTTCTTGTTTCTCCTTAGATTAGATCCAAGTTATCTTCTTTTTTCCGTACCATAACTTCATGAATTTCTTTTGCACATATGTTAATAGTACCCAAAGAATCCAACAAAACATAACCTAGAATAATATCCACATCATCCATCTCAATTGCATGATATAAAGATATTTATCCATGGTGATCTTCAATTCTTAAAAAATATGAGCATTCACACCTTCAATTTGTATGTCTTTATTTTTTGTTGCTTGAACTTGCAACCTCTTAGCCAAAGCAATATTAATGAAATTATACATGTTGTTAGGGATTATAGAAATAATAAGCTTTTCTCTCTGATTGTAGCCATGAACTAGCAAAATATAATTTGTATATTCAAACAAATTGTTTTGAACACTATTTGGCCTATTTGACACCAAATATGTGGTTCCCTCAACCTCCACACTATCAACCTTATCTCTTTATTTTTTGAATTTCTTGAAAATTTTCAACTCTCTTTTTAATTCCTCTTGTTCATGGTGTAGCCCTAGCTATTTTAAAAATTTGAAAATACAAGAGTTTTCTATCTAATTGATTCAAGAATGCTCACACTGTTTCTTCCAAAATCAATCCATATTTATGGTCTATAAGAAAACTTTGAAACCAAGAGAGAGCTTTTGCTCCAAAATAAAAAGTAAGATTCATACTCCAACAATAATCAATAGAATACAAGGGTTTAAATTATTTCTACCATTCTCTAACATCAATATCATCTTCTCTAGAAAAATTTTATAGCTTCATAAGTTCCATGCCCCAACAAAAAGATAATGCAAACTAGAGTTCTATAAAATAAGGTTTCATAAAAATATATATCTTCTTATTTATTTGAATCTAAAATTAAGAAGATAATCCTTCAAACACAACAAATGATTTGCTTACTTCAATTGAAAGATATAACAAATTTTGTTTTTCTTAAAAAAAATATGACTTGAAAAAACGTCACTACTGTGTTTCACATGGTTGACTTCATAGGGTCGTATATAGATCAATACTACTTGAATTCCTTTATATGATCATGTGATTTGAATCTAACACCCACTATTATTGCCTTGGTTAATGTGTTTGACTATGTACGTTTTTTCAAAATTAAGGAAAATTAAATAGATCAAAATATTAGGTTTTATTAAATAGATAAAAATTTGAAATTAACCATCAATATAAAAGTTTGAAAATATTTATTTTTAATAAAATTGTAATTCATAAAAGTTATTGAATAAATAATTACTTATTTTTAATCAAATGGTACTAGTTTTAGTTTCAAATGACATTAGCTCAATTAGTTATATTCCTCAACTTTCAAGGAGGATATTGAGGTTTGAATCTTACCAAAATATATATGAGTAATTACAAGCCATTGTAAAACCACTATGTGGTCATTATGTAATATGGATAAGGCCCATTCAATCCCATATAACCCATTGAAAAAAGAATACTAGTTTAAGTTTTTAAAATTGTGAGCTCATAATGGGGAGATTTAGATTCAAATATTATCAAGTGATATAATATCACTTTGTAGTTCCATCAAAATATAATGGTAATATAATGGAGATATAATGTAGGTGGAATAATTTCAACATTCTATAACCAATTACAAAAACACTTATCATTAATAAGATAGAAATATTAACCATTTATAAGCTAGGACACTTCTTACAAGATCAAGTTTGTTACTGAAAAATGATAGAGACATATTTTGATTGTGGGGATTCAAAAATTACTATTAATGTTGTTAATAAAATGTATGTGAGGATTAGATCAAAATTTATATTGGTTTATGCCCACTCGAAGTTCTTGGAGGCATTATCTGGGAAATGTCATTATACCTACATAGAAGAAAATATGGTAGTGGATAATTTAGCCATTCATGGTGTTGATATTTGTATTGAAAAAAATCAAAATTTAGAAGGTTATTAGAGAAAGGAAATCTTGTTTCTTGATTGCAAAAACATATTAGTTTGATCAAATGTCATCAATTCAACTAGTTAAATCCCTCTCTTTCAAGAAGTAGACACAACTTTGAATATTTTCAAGTGATACACACATAATGGCTAAGTTGTAATATTACTATGTGATCATGATGTCATATAGGTGGGGCCCATTTAACTTGTATATAAATGATTAAAAGAATAATAATATTTGTTTGAGAAATATGAAAATTATTTTTGATAGAAAAAATTGAATATAGTTTAATTGACTTAATAATAAATGTGATATTTATTATTTTGATACAAGTAACCCCAATAAAATCTACTTAATTTTTATAAAAAAATTAAAATATAATTTAAAATTTAATATAATGTATTTTAAGATATATATAATAAATAAATCATGGATTGATCAAATAATATGAATTAAAATATTTGCAATTTCAAAAACAAGATTAAAAAATATGATGGATTAACATGACCTCATTCTTAAAATAAATTGTAATAATTTGAATTCAAGTTATTTTTATTTAATCACATTTCTCTGTCTTATATTAATAACTAGAAATATTGTTATTTAGTATATAATTTTAAAATTATATATAAATTTTTGTTAGGAACCTTGCAATAAAATAAATCACATCCACATAATATTGCAATAATAACATAAAATAAAGCTTGAAATTAACAATAGCACAATACAAAATATAAATGCAATAGTTTATCCTGTAGAAAATAAGAACACATTACATAATTGTAAGCCTTTGCAAGCCTCTTTGATGAGGCAACCTCCTTAGAAGTAGAGCTTCAATATAACAAAATATGAGATGTCTCTTCTCTTTCCCCCTTGGTCCTTTTAGATACTTTGGCTATCCTAACCCTAACATTCAATGGTTCACATCCATGTGCATGTAGGGGCCTGAGCTAGTAACTCCTAAAGAATAACCGTTACATCTTTATATAACATATTTTTATGATAAATAATGGTTACATCATATGGACATATAAGCCTAGGCACCCAAAGTACCACATGAATAAGAAATTATTGAAAACATTAGAACAAGGTATTAACAAGAAGTTCAAGAGACAACAATTGAAGATGAGAAAGAAATAAGAGCCATTATAGTAAGGATTATAGATATTGAAGATGAATATAAAGTTGAATATGAATGTGACAAGAATGATGATCATTCAAAAATTATTAAAGGCACTAATGTTTCTAAAAATAAAGTAAAAGTAGATGAAAATATGACAATAGAAGCATATGAAAGGTATGGATTAAAATCAAGATCATTTTAGAATTGTAAAATTTGTGAGAAGGCCAAACCAAAAATAGATAAACAAAAAAAATTGAAGTACACTATGGACATATCAATAAATCAGATTGGAATAGGATCATGGACACATTATAATGTTTTTATGGACACAAAGGAAATTTGACAAACATTGCAGGGAATAAGTTAATAGTCTGGTTCCAAAACTTTAAACAATACGATATCCAGAGTTGAAGTACAAAGACCGAAATCAAATATTGAAGACTAAAATTCTTCAAACCAAATAATGTAATACAAGGGGGTGTTGGAGATATTACATTATTTGGTAACATTAAATTACCATGGGGTACATTTGTAAATATTAGTTTAGAAATTTATTTTATATTTGTCTAATGTATGTGTCAAAGTGTGAGTGTTATATGTTATGTAATGAAGTGTACAAAGTTTCAAGAATGCAAGTGTAAGGTGTGAGGTGTGATTTGTGAGAGTGAAAAATATCAAGTGATCAAGTGAAGAGTCATACGTGTTAGGTGTCAAATATAAAAGTGAGATATATGAGATATGGTAAGATGTAAAGTGAAGAGTTAAGTAATTATAAGGGATTTGTCATAAATGAGGCATGTGAAGAGTTGCATATCCCATGAGTTTGTAGATAGTAATACTTGAGGGTATTGAAGAGTCATTTATAAGGTTATATATTGGAGACAAAGCTCCATGCTATGTAGTTACAATTTTTTGATAATTTATGAATATAATAGTGGGAGTTTCTATATTTGAAATACTTGTCTTATTTATGAATGTGATTTATGTGATTGGTATTTTAATCTTGGTATATTGACCTATGAGATAATTTGGCATAATTACCAATAATCGAGGCATAATGTGAAAGCACTATTGACATGTAAAAGTATTGTCCCCCTTTTTAGGCATGATTTTTACATATTTTTCTAACCTATAGGTATATTTTTCTATATGTACCACTTTTTACACTCCTCCTATAGTTGTGGGTATCTTAATTTGGTATTCTTAGTTTTATGGGTGTGCATGCCACACCATTCAAAGTTCTCCACTCTTAAAGCTCTAGAGCTCCCCTCCTATCCTCTATGTAGTGAAAATAAAATCATTTTTATACCCCAACCCCTTTGAAGAACATGTGCTTATACTGAGATAGGGGGTGAAAAGTATAACATATAACTTTTTGCTTTTCAATCCATATGATAACATCAAAAATATTAAAGCTATAAAAATCACACAAAGCATCACACACATGAAAGACATGATTTAACATGGTTCACCCAATGTGGGCTACTTCACGGAGAAAATACTCCTTATAAACTTTTCTCAAATAATTCCTTTGGAAAACCTTCCCTATTACAAATTTTATGGACCTCTGTCGAAAGGAGACATCGGTCCCCTAATACGGTTTGTGGGAACCAACCCACAGGAGACACCAATCTCCTAATCTGGTTCATGGATCTCTATCCATAGGAGAACTCCTTCTCCTTTACTCTGGTTGGTGAATCTCTAGAAGACAATTGCCTCCACTGCCTTGGGATGTGGATCTCTATCCACTGAAGACCTCTATCTTCTCTATCCTCACTAATGGATCTCTATCCACTGGAGACTCTTGTTCTTTACTGTATCACCTCCAAAGCTCTGCTCAATCTTTATATCAAATTTATACTAAACATAATCCTTCATTCTAGCACAAACCTGCTCAATCATTATCTCTCATCTGACACAAACATGTCCTCAAATCTGCACCAAATTCTTTCCTCAAGATTTAACATGAATCTTGACTTAACTCTGCTGGATCTGCCCCAAGCCTTAACTCAAGGCTTAAACAAATCAATCAATTAATTCTACTCTCAAGTCATCTTCAAAAACCTATCTCAAATCTGTCCACAAGTCCTCTCAAGAACTTATCCAATCTAGTCTCAAGTCTTCTCTAAGACTTACCTTAAATTTGGTCAACAAGTCCTCACTAGAACTTGTCCAATATTTGCCACTAGATTTTACAAAAACTCTTTATTACACTTGCAAACTTGCTTACTAAACTCAACTCAATCTATAAACTAACTTGCTTGCAAAACCCTAACCCAATGTTTCATTCAATATTCTAAATTAATCTCACAATGGAACTTCAATTACAACTCAATATATTCTCACATTCACATAACAATTATACTCATGTTCTTTACATTCAGGATATTTCACAAGCTCTCACTCAATCAATAAAATAATTTGGATTACTCAACAATGCTTATCAAACAAGATTTTATGGTAAAATTTTACTCAAAATCTTCAATCATTATTGTCAACAATACTAAAAACACAACCCTTTTCACTCCAACTTGGCATTCATAACATTCAACAATTACTCTTAGGGATAGTTTGCGCTTACCTCTTATTTGAAGATGACTTACCCTCAAACACCTGTTTTAATCAAAACCACTTTCTTTACCAATCACAAGGTTAGATGACAAAAATATCACTCTAACTCTCCCTCAAGATGTCTCACAATTACAAAAATAATTAAATTTAAATACACCTTATTAATCCTTTAAAATAATATTCAACTACCTTTAATATCAAATATAATTACTTGCCTTACTACCTTATAACTCTTTATCCACTTGAAAAATTAATACACAAATTAAATTAACAACCTCCAACATCAAATCCTCACACTAATATTTCCTATCCTTTTATCTCCCTCAAAATACTCAATAACCAATATTAATCCTTTATAAATTTCCACAAATATTTATTTCTATCCAACCTTAGCACACCCAAAATATTTCATGCAACCTTGGCAAAGATTAGTGCATACCTTTTATTCCTTAACAAAAGGCCTCAGTGGATTTCGAACTCGAGACCACTCCCAACTGAGTGCCTTATCAAGGCATTAGCCCACCACATGGGCTATGAGCCTCATCATGAAGGGAAAGCTCAAGCCTTCCTTTATCCTTCTTCGATCGGTGTGACACAAAATAAAACTCGCTCTCCCTTGCAAAACCAACTCGACGGGTTTCGAACCCTGCTCTCCTCGCCTACCAAATGACTTAGCACCACCCACTGTCACCAACTACACTACATAGCACTATGTGGAGAAAAAGGAGCCCCGCTCCTATTTGTATTTCCTTCTGCCATCAAATGCTTTCAACACATGCAAAATTCTTTGTCTCTTCCTTGCACACAAATCATTGGATTTTGATTAATCGATAAAAATGCATGATCTTAGGACAAAGGTTCTTGCCCCCATTTTATACACGAAGGCCAATGCCTTAGAAACGTTGGTGCAACATTCAAATTTTGAATTCGAATTAATAATTAACCTTTATATCCCAACCTTAGGGTTATTAATTAATATAAATTAATTTTATAATTAAACTATAATTAAGTTATAATCAACTTAATAACTTTAGAAGTTAATTAAAGTAATTAATAAATTAATTTATAATGAAATTATTTTAATTAATTTATAATTAATTTAAATCTCCTCTTTTAATATTATAATAAAATATTATAATATTATTTTTCTTGTGCCTCTTCATTGCTCTTTGAACCTTATATGACCACCTAGACGTGGACTTTCTTTTTGTACCGATTGCGGAATTTCTTCTTCTTGCATTGCTCACTGAAACTAACTCTTGACATCAATGAAAACTCAACTCCTGCTCATATTTCCAAAAATATCCCCCTTTGTCATTGATGGCAATCCATTTACCTTTTATAATTTCTTTTACCTCTTTCTGTTCTGCTTCCCCTAGGAAACTGTTCCCCCTAACTCAATGCTCTCCCCTTAAGTCAAATCTCTCCCCCTTACTCAAATCTCTCCCCCTTTGAAATCAATGGCAAAGGGTCACCTTTGGGGCTCGAGGCTAATAATGAGTCTCTTAGCTTAGCCTCTCCTCCACCTCTTCTTGAGGTGGTTAATTTTGGGGTAGGAGTATTACTCCCAGTTTTCCTCGAAGATACTTAAAAGTCTCTTTCAAAAGTGGCTTAGTGAAGATGTCTGCTATATGTTCCTTTGTAGTAACATATTCAAACCTGACCTATTTATCTGTCACATGTTCCCTCAAAAAATGATACTTAATCAGAATGTGCTTTGTCTTGGAGTGCATTAATGGATTCTTTGAGATACTTATAGCACTTATGTTATCACATAATATGGGAATAGGATGATCATGTTTTATCTTGAAGTCTTCTAGATTTCGCTTCATCCATAATACCTGTGTACAACTGGCTACTACTTAAAATACTCTACTTCTGCTATAGATAAGGATATTGATGCTTGTTTCTTACTTAACCAAGATACTAAACAGTCTCCAAGAAAGAATGTTCCTCCACTTGTGCTCTTTCTGTCATCAATGCTACCAACCCAATTTTGTATCTATATACGTTGTGAATGTGAAACTATCATTTTTGGGATACCAGAGCCCAAAATCTAGTCTCTTTTAGATACCTGAGTATCCTCTTTACTGTTGCTACATGTGTTTCCTTAGGTGCTACCTGAAACCTTGCTACTAATCCCACTGCTTGTACTATATCTGGACTTGTAGCTATGACATACAACAAATTTCCAATCATAGATTTGTATAGTGTATGATATGCTTCTGTAGATTAATCATCCTTGCTTAGCTTACATCTTGTAACCATGGGGGTACTTACTGGTTTGTAATATTCTAACTTGAATTTCTTTAGCATCTTTTTATATACTTGGTTTATGAAAGAAATACTCCTTTCTCAGATTGTGAGATCTAAAGTACAAGAAAGAAGGACAACTCGCCAAGCATAGACATATCAAATTCATTCTACATGTTCTTTATAAAGTCTTTACACATCTTATCATTGTTTCCCCCAAAAATAATGTCATCAACATAGACAACCACAATCAGTAGATTATTTCCTTCATTTTTGATGTATAAGTTGTTGTTTGTTATTCCTTTTCTGAATCCCTGTTCCTGAAGATACTTATCCAATGTTGAGTACCATGCTTTAGGAGCCTATTTTAGACCATACAATGCCTTTTTCAATCTGCATACATATTCTAGTTTATCTGCTAATATGAATCCATTTGGTTGTTCAATATAAACTTCTTCTTCTAGAACACCGTTTAGAAATGTTGACTTAACATCCATCTGATATACCTTGAAGTTTTTAAAACTTGAGAAGGCTAAGAATATTCTTATGTCTTCAAGTCAGGAAATTGGAGCAAATATCTTACTGAAGTCAATTCCCTCTACTTGTGCATACCCTTTGCACACCAATCTTGCTTTGTTCCTGACTACCTATCCATATTAATTTAACTTATTTTTGAATACCCATTTTGTGCCTATCACATTTTTGTCCTTTGTTCGTGGAACAAGTTTCCAAGTTTTTCTTTTCTCTATCTAATCTAATTCCGCATCCATTGCCTTAATCCAAAAATTATCTTCACTTGTCTGATTGAAGTCTTTTGGCTCAATCTTAGATAACAAAGAAAATTATGCTTGTTGAGATGGTGTTTATCCTTCTTCTTGTTTGTCTTTCATCTGGATTCTCAATGATTAGATATTTAGGATGATTTTTATATATATATATGGATGGAGTTTTGGAAAGGAGTTTTTGGATTTTTGCTTCACCTTCTAATTCCTCATGAAACTCTTCTTGACAATCTTTGTCTTCTTGATACACTATTTCTTGAACTAGCTCTCTCAACCCTATCATTTCATCAACTGTTACATTTATAATCTCTACAATACTATGTGTCCTTTTGTTGTAGCATCTGTAGGATTTGATCTTGTTGGATTAATCAAGAAAAATACCCTCATCACATTTTGGATCAAACTTGCCTAAGTCTTGATCCTCCCATATTATGTAACATTTTCTTCCAAAGAATTTTAAGTGTTTTACTGTGGCTGGTATTCCTTTCCAAAGCTCATACAGAGTCTTGTGATGGTTTAATCTTAGTTGGGCCCTAGTGATAATACACACTATTATGTTGATTGCTTCCCTCCAAATCCATCAGGAATTTTGGACTCATTTAGCATTGCTCTAGCCATATTCTCAATAGTTCTATTTTTCCTTTCGACTACTCCATTTTGTTGAGGATTTCTTGCAGCTGAGTATTCTATCTTTATTCCATGTTGTTCATAGAATTCTACAAATTCATTTGAGGAGAATTCTCCTCCTTTGTATGATCTTAAGCACTTAAATCTTTTGTCGGTTTCATTTTCAACCAGCTCCTTAAAGGCTTTGAATTTTTCAAATGCTTCTTACTTATCTTTCAAGAATGCTACCCAAACCATTATGGAATAATCATATATGAACAATATGAAGTAACTTTCACCTTGAATAATCTATGTTCTAGTAGGTTTGCATAAATCAGTATGTACTAGACTTAATGGCTTAGAAGACATAT
Source organism: Wollemia nobilis (assembly GCA_028583015.1). NCBI lineage: Eukaryota > Viridiplantae > Streptophyta > Pinopsida > Araucariales > Araucariaceae > Wollemia > Wollemia nobilis. The sequence goes on from JAQPPZ010002200.1 coordinate 69,985, forward strand.
ACCCCTTTTATTTAAAGCTTGTTCTAGTTTGCTTTCCTTGTTGACAAGGTGCACAGATTGTGTTTTGTGGCCTTTTTAGCTTGGGTAAATATCTAACTACCTGCTTATTTCTTATGTTGACTATGTTGTCAAAATTCAAGTGACCCATTCTTCTATGCCACAACCAAATATCATTTTCTTGTTATAGAAAGCACCTTTCTCCTTTGATCTCATTAAGCACATAGAGATTTTTTTCTCTTATTGCATTTGCAATGATTTTTCCATATTCAAAATTTCTTATCTCACATCTATCTGGGTGAAAGGTAACTATATGACCTTGATCACAAAGTTGAATTATACTTAGTAGGTTGTTTTTCAAACTTTTCACATATAGAACATTCTCTGATTTTGTTTTTTCGTTATTCAAACTCAGGGTTCCCTTTCCACAAATTTTAACTGATCCATTATCTCCAAAACTTACTGACCCTCTATTAGTTTCTTTTAGTAATATGATTTTTTTTTGTTCCTATCATATGTCTAGAGTAATCACTATCAAGGAACCATTTGTCTTCTTTATCTTGAGCATGAAAGGTTGTTTGAAATAACATTGATCTAGCATTTTCATTCCCATTTTTCTCTTTCCTAGTTGTTGGAGTTGTATGACTTCTACTAGAATCAGGAATTACCATTTTACACCATCTAGATTTGTGTCCAAAATTATTGTATTTATAACATATGATATCATCATTCATGAGAGGTGCAAAAGAGTTGAAACTTCTATTGATAAAATTTTTCATATAACCATTGCAATGTAAAGATTTATGTCCATATTTGTTACAAGAAAAGCAATAGCCATGGAAGAAATTATGTAACCTATTTGGATGCCCTCGATAATGTAGTCGAGTGTTTCTCCTTTTGTGATTGACTTTCCTCCATAGTTCTTCTTCTTATTTCTTGATGTATTTTCCTTTAAGGGTATGATTGAAGATCTCATTCATGTTTGATGTCTCTGCTTCTTGAAGGCTGGATTCCTCTTTCTATTTTCATGATTTTATTTCTTGTAGTACCTTGGTCTTTTCAACTTCATGCCTTAGTGAAAAAATTTTTGCTTCCAATTTTTCACACTCTGTTTCCCTTGCTCTTAATAGATTTGTCATGTATTTTTCAATTTTCTTTCCTTCTACCTTTATCTTGAGTTTTGTGAGACTTTGTAGAAGCTCCATATTTGCTTCTTCATACTCTTGAATTTGTTCCTTCAGTATTGAGTTCTTCTCTCTAATTATTTCCAAATTTTTGAGAGCAGTGAAGAATTTCTCTTTTAGATCAAACATGGTCTCTTCTTCACTTTATAAAGTCATGTGTATTTTTGATGGATCCTCCATGGAGAGACCTGCTCTGATACCAAATGAAGAACATGTTCTTATACTGAGAGGGGGGTGAACAATATAAGATATAACTTTTTTCTTTTCAATCCGTATGATAACATCAACAATATTAAAGTAGTAAACATCACATAAAGCATCACACACATGAGAGACATTATTTAACGTGGTTCACCCAATGTGGGCTACTCCATGGAGAAAATATTCCTTATAAAATTTTCCCAAATAATTCCTTTGGGAAACCTTCCCTATTACAAATTTTATGGACCTATATCCAAAGGAGACATCGGTCCCCTAATTTGGTTTGTGGTCACCAACCCACAAGAGAAACTAATCTCCTAATCTGGTTCGCATATCTCTATCCACAAGAGAACTCCTTCTCCTTTGCTCTAGCTAGTGAACCTCTAGAAGACAACTACCTTCACTACCTTGGGATGTGGATCTCTCTCCATTGAAGACCTCTATCCTCTCTATCCTAGCTAATGGATCTCTATCCACTAGAGACTCCTATCCTCTACTCTATCACCTCCAAAGCTCTGCTCAATATTAGTCTCAGATTTGTACTAAACACAGTCTTTCAATCTAGCACAAATATGCTTGATCACTGTCTCTGGTCTAGCACAAACATATCCTTAAATCTGCACCAAAATCTATCCTCAAATATATCCTCAATATTTAACATGAAGCTTGACTTAACTCTTTTGGATCTTCCCCAAGCCTTAACTCAAGGATTGAAAAATTCAATCAATAAATTTTGCTCTCAAGTCTTCTCCAAAGACCTATCTCAAATCTGTCCACAAGTCCTCTCAAGAACTTGTCCAATCTAGTCTCAAGTATTCTCTAAGACTTACCTCAAATCTGCTCAAAAAGTCCTCACTAGAACTTGTCCAATCTCCAGCACTAGATTTTACAAAAGCTCTTTATTACACTTGCAAACTTGCTTACTCAACTCAACTGAATCTATAAACTAACTTGCTTGCAAAAACCTAAACCAATATTTCATTCAATATTCTCAGTTAATCTCACAATGGAACTTCAATTACAACTCAAGATTTTCTCACACTCACATAACAATGATACTCATGTTCTTTGAATTTAGGATAGTTCACAAGTTCTCACTCAATCAATAAGATAAGTTGGATTACTCAACAATGCTTATTCAACAAGGTTTTATGGAAAACTTTTACACATAAAATCTTCAATAATTATTGTCAACAATACTCACAAAAATAACCCTTTTCACTCCAACTTGGCATTCATAACATTCAACAATTACTCTTAGGGATAATTTGCCCTTACCTCTTGTTTGAAGATGATTTACCCTCAAACACATATTTTAATCAAAACCACTTCCTTTGCCAATCACAAGGTTAGATGACAAAAATATCACTCTAACTCTCCCTCAAGATATCTCACAATTACAAAAATAATTAAACTTAAATACATATTATTACTTCTTTAAAACAATATTCAACTACCTTTAATCTCAAAGATAATAACTTTCCTTACTACCTTATAACTCCTTAACCACTTGAAAATTTAATACACAAATTAAATTAATAAACTCCAACATACAACCCTCAAAATAATATTTCCTATCCTTTTATCTCCCTCAAAATACTCAATAACCAATATTAAACCTTTATAAATTTCCAAAAATATTTATTTCTATCCAACCTTAGCACACCCAAAACATTTCATGCAACCTTGGAAAACATTAGCATATACCTTTTATTCCTTAGCAAAAGGCCTCGATGGATTTGGAACTTGATACCACTCCCAATCGAGCACCTTATTGAGGTGCTAGCCCACCACATGGGCTACGAGCCTCCTCACGAAGGGGAAGGCTCAAGTCTTCCTTTGTCCTTCTTTGATCGACGTGATGCAAAATAAAATGTGCTCTCCCTTGCAAAACCAACTCGATGGGTTTTGAACCCTGCTCTCCTCTCCTACAAAATGAATTAGCTCCACCCACTGTCGTCAACTACACTACACAACACTGTGCGAAGAAAAAAGGAACCCCGATCCTATTTTCCTTTTCTTCTGACATCGAATTCTTTCAACACACGTGAAATTCTTTGTCTCTTCCTTGCGCACAAATATTTGGAGTTTGATTAATCAATAAAAATTCATGATCTTAGGACAAAGGTTCTTGACCCCTCTTATACACGAAGGCCAATGCCTTAGAAATGTTGGTGCCGCATTCAAATTTTGAATTCTAATTAATAATTAACCTTTATAACCCAACCTTGGGGTTATTAATTAATATAAATTAATTTTATAATTAAACTATAATTAATTTATAATCAACTTAATAACTTTAGAAATTAATTAAATTAATTAATAAATTAATTTATAGTGAAATTATTTTAATTAATTTAAATCTCTCCTTTTAATATTATAATATTATTTTTCTTGGGCCTCTTCATTGCTCTTTGAACCTTAGCTGACCACCTGGAAGCAGACTTTCCTTTTGTACTGATTGTGGAACTGCTTCTTCTTGCACTGCTCACTGAAACTGACTCTTGACATCAATGACAACTCAACTCTTGCTCATATTTCCAACACCTTTTACTGCTCTAGCCTCTTGGGTATTTTTTGTTTCTAGTCCTTAGTTTCTCATCATTCCACTTGTATGATCATAATGAAGTCATGTTTTCTTAATCCAACTTGATTTTCCCTTTGAAACTTGAGGGGTACTAATAGAAAATAGGATATGAATTAGGTGTGTGATTTCATAAATGCTAGGATTAATGTGTCGTTATTATTAAGTGCACCCTTATCCGTGCATGTCTTGTAAATGCCTATTTATAGGCATTTGTTATCAATGGAATACAAGTTTTGTGATTGTCTTCTTAGTCGTGCATCTCTTGTAATTTTCTCCCATATCAGGTACATTAAGGCAAGGTAACATTTAATGCTAACCAAAATGTAAATTTTATCATCACTTCTAAGAGAACAATCATAGCATTAGTTATCAATCATAATAAACAATAAGCAACAACAAATATTCTTGTCTCAAAATTGAGGAATCTATGTCAGTTTTGATGCATTTATTATGTGATAAATGTATCTAAAGGTGGTATATATAGACACCCAGTTTTGCACATAGGGCTAATCTTCAAGTTAGCCAATCCCTTTATCAATCAACCTTTGACCAACAAAACTAAACTTGGAGTATTTATTTCTCCAAGATGAAATAGACAAGGCATTAACAATAGCATCAATAATGCTTTCATAACCATTGTAACACTTTTGCCAATGATTGAATTTTGACGCTTTCTCACCCATTTTTGATCTCAAATAGTCATGAGACAAAAGTGCCACCAATACTTTTATCAACAAGTGTTTTTGACTATAATATGCCAAAATCAAGAAATTTGACTTTTATCCCTCTCAAGACATCCTCCATTAATGAACCAGATCATAAAACTTTTAATTTGTAGCTCCTATAGAAATCCCAAATACAATAATTACCATTATCTTATTATTATATAATGGATTATTAATCTCTTATGGTGACAAATGAGATGCCACATTAAAATGGTCACTAGGTATGGCTTGAATAATGATACAGAGTTTTGTTCAAAATATGATGGAAACCATGAAATTGGTCTGAGATATTTGCAGATAATATTACTTTGGGTATCGATGGTATCCCTATCAAAACACTTAAAAGTAGCGAGCAAGAAGGAAAGGGAAAAGAAATAGCAACTGAACAGGTGGAATCCCTAAAGAAAAAGAAGTGAAAACCCATTCCTCTATTAGGATCAGAAAAAGAGTCTGATGGTAGTAGCCCACTTATGCACATAAAAAGGAAAGCAGAAACAAATAAAGAGAGACCCCAAAAAATAATAAGGATAGAAATATCTCCAACATATTCAAAATATGGAGAATTAGGAAAGGATGAACAATCTGGAGAGATTTTAGAATCTGAAATTCATGACAAACTGAAACCAAATAGAAATACAAGGTAATCCTGAAGGGACTCCTGAAAAGATAAATATCAATTAACAAAAAGGAGAAACAACTGAGAAAATTCTTCAATAAAAAATGCTTGGTGAAGGAGAAATCATTGGTGAAGAACGATCTCTAACAAAGACGACAACTGAATTCGATGGTACGGGTTTGAAGAAAATTGTAGATATCTACACCTAATAATCACAAGAGAATGAAGATGCTACTCCACCAAAAAACTTAGGTATGTCTATCATTAACCTTGACACTCATTCCTTTTCTCTTCACTCCTAGAGAACTTTCCCTTCCCTTTCTGAGAAACAAAGTAATCCCTCATCTTCTGATCAATTTCCAAAATCACCCTCTCATAGATCTCCCCTTACCACTCACCAGACCCCACCGTCTTCACCATCAAGTAAAAATACTTCGCCAGTATCTCCTTTTGCTCACCCAAAATTTCCTTCCAAAAAGTTTGGTTTTGAAGCTGCATTAACCACCACTCCTTTCTCTATGTTCTCCAACTTGCTAAGCTTCCAAGAAATGCAAGTTGCTTCCCCTGCAACTAATCCCACTGTTGTCAAACTCAAAAGGTTAAAAAATGCTACTAAAAATGTGGCTATTTGGATGAAAGCATGAAGCACAAAAATATCCATATATTTAGCAAGAGTCCGATAAGGGACACTACTAGATCCCATCAGTATGCAATGGTCTACAATGAAAATGATCCCCATGGTTCAAAATCCAGAGAAGGAAATGACTTTGGATGACTACCAAGCTGAGATCATTGAAGAAGATATCATTTAGTTACCCATGGATGATGAGTGGAACAAATCTCAAGCTCATATGGGAACCATTTATGCAGAGTACTACAAATAACAATTCCTTTGGGCAGAGCAAGCAAGAAAGTGTTTAGAAGAAGCCCTTCAACAACAGAAAGCCACTGAGAAGGCTATAAAAAATGAAGCAACAAAATGGAAGGAAAGGTTTGATGAGGTAGCTCCTTATAAAGAAAATATGATGAAAGTAGAGGATCAGATTCAAGTATTGCAGCAATAGATTGAAGAGCTTAAAAATTAGCTATATGACAGTGTTAATAATGCTAACGGACTAACCAAATAAAAAGAAAGATCCGTCTGAAATGAGATGCTAGAAAAGGTCAACCAAATGGTCTTAAAAGCTATACCTACACTAGAATACTTGATTAAAATCCAAAACATGCTGATCTAGGTAGATAATGAGTTCCAAACATCGATTCAACTTCTATCTATGAGAGTGGTAGCTGCTAATAAAATCCAATCCCTGGTGGATAACACTTAGGCAATACCAAGATACATATCTCATGACACAAATTGGTCTCAAGAAAAATTGGTCGCCTGAAGCTTCTCCAAAAGATACAAGTTCGTAACAAAAGCTGCCAAGGTACTGTACAAGCTAAAATGATAAGCCAAGGTGATTACAAAACACGTAAGTTTATCCAAGAGTTTTTGGGGGAAGAATTCATAGATACTGACCGAAGAAGAACTAAGAGTTTCCTGGACAAAATATCTAGAAAATGAATCAGAAATCAATAGTTGGGAGGAGCCCATACAAGAGAATTTTATATTCATTATGGCTCATAATATCACTCAGATGAACGCTTGCCTGTATGAGTTACGTCTTAAAGAAAAATCACTAATGTATGACAATATTGAAAATCTAGAATATCTTTATCTTACTTTCAAGGAAAAAGCTGACACAGACAAGGATACCTGGAAGAAGGTTTGCTCTACTTATAATGAGATCATTCAGGAGAATATTAAGCAAGGAAAGCAAAAACAAGTAATATTCAAGAAGACCTCTTCTAGCAACACACCCCCTAGGAAAAATGAGTTGTAGCAAAAGCACCACGGAGGAATGATCACTGTAAATCAAGTTTTGTTTATATTTGTACACCTACAAAGTCTTGGGCACAAGCGTAACCGAAGAACATATTTTTGCTTCCATGTAGGTTCTGTTTATGTGTTGTATTTGTATATACTCTGTACCTTCCCCCCTTTTGTCTCTTTTTTCTCTTATATATATTATTTTCTTTTTTTGACTCCGTTACCCCAATGGATAAAGGCTGTAGGTTCTAACATTCAGCTGGCAGAATTACCTTAGGAGACACCAAGAATGCTGACCAAAATGACCACATACAGGAAAAGAAGGAAGAATCTCCCCAAATACTAAGCTAAGGCAAGAGGTCATAGTGGCATGACATTTTGGAGGTCGTGGAGCAATCTAAGGTTGAAAGTCGTGATGGCATGATATTTTGAAGGTCGTGGAGCAGTCTAAGGCCAAAATTCATGATGACACGACATTTTGAAGCCCTTGGAGCAGTCTAAGACCAAAATTCATGATGTCACAACATTTTGAAGGCTGTGGAGTAGTCTAAGGCTGGAAGTCACAATGGCATGACATTTTGAAGGTCGTGGAGCAGTCTAAGGCTGAAAGTCATGATGGCGCAACATTTTGAAGGTCGTGGAGTAGTCTAAGGATGAAATTCATGATGGCATGACATTTTGAAGGCCATGGAGCAGTCTAAGGCTGAAAGTCATGATGGCACGACATTTTGAAGGCCGTGGAGTAGTCTAAGGCCAAAATTCATGATGGCGCATCATTTTTAAGGTCATGGAATAGTCTAAGGCCAAAAGTTGCGATGTCACAACATCATGATAAGCAAAGAACAGAACAAAGGCAAAAGTTGCGATGACATGATATTTTGAAGGCCACAGAGACCACGAAGTCTGAAAGATAAGATAAAAATCTACGTAACAAGAATATCCTAACCTCTTTCAATTAGAGACTCCATCACTCTCCAATTCTCTTTGTAACAACTTTTAGTTTTCTATTACGTAAAACTCTTATATATAGAATGAGCGACTAAAACAAATGGTCAGCTCTTAGTCATTTACAAGGTTATGTACTCAGACTTCTAAAAGATAAATAAAGATCAAAGTTCTGGTTCTTTACTCACTGGTGAATAAAAAATCAAGTATGTATGTGTTGTTCATTTCTATTTAAATCTTGTTTAAATGCAATATGCATCGACTCTTAATTTGAATCCTCGCATAGTCATTCTATTAAATATCTGCAATCTAACTTCACAGATTGAATATTATTAAGAATTCACCAAGGGATTTTAGTTTTCATGTTTGGTCCTATTGTACGTTTTGTAAAAGGATGTAATAGTTGTTGTTGTTGCTTAATCTGTACCATCTTAATTCTCTAGCATTAGCTATATTTCCCTCTCTTTGTGTACCTTATTTTTCCCTCCATTTTCCTAAAAGAAACAAAGGAACCAACCTCCTCTGGATATTGAACCAGGAAGATCCCGTTCTAACCTGTTCATTCAATGTTGGCAAAGTCTTGGGCATAAATATAACGGAAGGCAGATTTTGCTCCAATAGGTAGCTTATTCAATATGCTTATAGCAGAGCAACCTCATTGAGAAGATTGCATTGACTATCAAAAAACATAATGTTTGTATGGAAGGAGTATAAAAAATATTATGAAATGGATAAGTCATAGTAAAAAGTAATAGTAAATAGTAAAAGTGCCATTGTCATGGTATATTATCTTTGTTAAGTATGTTTGTCACAAGGAGATATGTTGTAAAAAATAAAATATCTAGAAATCAAAGATAGAAAAAACTAATTTTGAAAGTATTATGCAATTATAGGAAAAATCTCTAGTTGCTGAGAGGCCCAGGTTCAAATCTCTCGCCTCACATGTTGCGGATATGTTATGTAATGGTTCCCTCGTGGTCACAGTCTATTTACCCCTTGTGGCCACCACCAATATAAAAAAAAAAAAATTATAGGAAAAATACAAATGTAAAATATCTAGAAACATGTGATATTTGGACTATCTCATGTAATTATAAATTATCCTAGGAAAAGTCTAAGGAAAGGTATCTCAAATATCTTGGTATAAAGGAAAGAGTCTAAAAAGGAGATCAATATAAAGTGTTGACATATGTCCATCTAGAATTATTCGTGCATAGAATATCAATCTCCCATGAGTCTATAAATAGGGGAGATACCCCTAATATAAGGCAAGTTAAATTGAGTTGAGCAAGTGTGAGATCAAGGAAGTAATAGAGAGTCTAATGTGTGAGTGAGAGCTAGCAAGCTAGGCTATCTAGAAAAAAGTGTCTCTTTGACCAAGGTATGAACAAGATTATTAAAGTAAGGGTGTGGAGCATGGTTGTTGTAAAATTTCATAAGATGTGGAGGCTCAACAAGAGGGCCACATTTTCTTAGAAGGTAATCTAGTAAGTATCCATGTAATATTATAACTTGTATTTATAATACAATTTTTTTGTTTTCATTGTGTCATCTATTGTGCTTCCATAAATTCCTATTTTCCATGATGTGCTAATTTTTATTGTGTGTGATAGTTTTATGGTAGCATACCAACACTAGATAAATATTATGCATCCATAAAATTGACCACAGTAAGAGGAGAGCTTTGAGAAACATTGTGAGTGTGTTGTATTTGACAACATAAGCTAGCAAAAGTGTCAACAATGCTTTCACAATGGAAATTTCACTGTAATGACCTGTTGTGGCCGCTCCACAATGTACCCCAAGCTTGGGGACCCACCTTCTAATTTTGGTGTTTGGGTGTTTTCGTTTCATTTTGAGTGTCTAGTGGATTGGTTAGGTTCGTCCTTATTATTATTATTATTTTATTATTGTTTTAGTTAATTTTAATGTTTTGAATTAAATCAATTCAAACATTTAAAATTAATTAAATAAAATTTAAAATAAAAGAGAAAGCAAGTAAAAAAAATAATTAAATAAAGCTTTTTGAATTTAAAAAGAATAAAAAACAAGTTTATATATATTTTTTATATATATAAACAAATAAAAAAATTTAAAAGTGAAAAGAATATATATATAAAGTAAGTAAAAAAAAAGTAAAAACAATAAACTATAAATAAAAATAAAAAGTAGTGAATGAAGCCATGGTGCTTCATTCACCACGTTTTAGTTCACATTTTAAAAGAGTTTAAATTTAAAGTTTTCCTTTTTTTTAAATATAGTTTAACTTTATGTTTTTTAGTATAATTTATTTTGTTTTTAAAGTTTGTTTTTTAAAGCTAATTCACCTATTTGTTTTATGTGCAGGTAAGGTGGGAACACGTGGAGAAAGAAAAAACAAAAAAAGGCTCATATAAGAATAAAGTGCCTTGTTTTAAATAGGAACTTTGGAATTATTATTCCAAGGCGTTTCTTAATCAAAGAAACGCAGGAAGAAAGGCAAAGAAATGAAACGGCGCATGGAGGAAAACGGTGAAGACAAGACGAAAACGAAAAGACAATGGAAAAGAGGAACGAAGGGGCATTTTATGAAATTTTAAAAGGCCAGGAAAATGAAGTTCGAAAGGGAGTGTAGACACCAAAACAACACCAGTCCGATTAGGTGACTGCGAACACTGATCGAGTTGACACACACAGTCCCCAGGGCAGCCCCCAGAGGTTAAACAGTGGTCTTAACCACTCACACAACAGTTTTGGAAGGTCAAAGATCAATTTGGCACCTTTTAGGCACTCTGCTCCTTATTCGTTCCACCCAGGGATGAGTATAGACTGGTATTCGTTCCACCCAGGGACGATTACTAGCATTCGCTCCTAGGTGGGGCAAATAGCAGGTTTGACGGGTAAGAAGTCAAACCTCGACACATGACAACTCAGATCTGCAACTTAACTCTCCCTTCCATGCATGGGAGTGCGAGTGAGCGTTTTTGAGCTCAAAGAAGTGCCACTTGGAAATCATGATTTTTTAGGGAAGAGAAGATTCCTCCCTGATTAAGGGCTTCATAACTGCCCCTGTGACTGCCTCTTTGAGCTCGAAAATGCTCACTCGCACTCCCATGCATGGAAGGGAGAGTTAAGTGGTGGACCTAAGTTTTCATGTGTCGAGGTTTGAATTTTTACCCGTAAAACCTGCTATTCACCCCACCTAGGAGCGAATGCTAGTAATCGTCCCTGGGTGGAACAAATACCAGTCTGTACTCGTCCCTGGGTGGAACGAATAAGGAGCAGAGTGCCTAAAAGGTGCCAAATTGATCTCTGACCTTCCAAAAATGTTGTGTGAGTGGTTAGGACCACTGTTTAACCTCTGGGGGCTGCCCTAGGGGCTGTTTGTGTCAACTCAATCAGTTTTCACGGTCACCTAATCGGACTGGTGCTGTTTTGGTGTCTACAGATGCCCCTTTTTGGGAAGCATTGTGCGAGGCACAGCGTTGAGCAAAAATAGATAACCAAAGCACTAATTATTAGGGTTTCTCAGTAACCTAACCAAATTTTGATGCCCCAAGTATGGAAAGGGCATGCATTCTTGAATCCTTGCTTTTGACGAGCGAAGGAACTTAATTTCAAGTTTTAACCTTTTTTTTGGTGAGGTGTGACTTGAGCTTGGACATTAATCAGTCATGAATAGGCAAAGGGCACAACATTTTGTCTATGGGAACCTTGAGTTCATGATTCATGAATGCCAAGTTGTTTGATCAGCTTGTTATTATTGCTTGTTTGCTGCCCCAAGCAGGAGCGTGATTGTCTTTGTCAATGATTCTTCGAATGCATGCCATTTCCTTGATTGGGTGTGTATTTGTTGATTGGTGACTAAGTGTGACTACCCCCTCAAGCGACGAATCGATGAGGGAATGAACTACATGAGAAAAATGATGAGTCGCTTGACCCAATATTACTTGTGTAAGGGTGCCTTCAGGTGTTTAGCTTTGAATGTGTGTGCAGTTTCCTAATATTTGGACCTATTTTTGGTAGGTATTGACCCATTTTGGGACGCCATTTGGGGTTTAAAATGTCAAAAATCCATCCTCCCGTGGAGTGGTCCAGCTATGATAGCCTTCTTACGGAGTAGGAGAGTCACAGTTTGTGACCCCGACATTAGTTTTTGAATGCCAAGAAAGTCTAGTGCAAAAGCATTTTCATTCGGCAATTTTATTGCTCTTTTTGTTGCATTTTTTTTTTTGCTTTTTTTTATTGTTTGATTTTCTTGCTTTGTATTCGTCCTTAGGTGGGACGAGCAAAAATTTAGTAATCGTCCCAGGGTGGGACGAGCGCTAACTAGAGTGATCGTCCCAGGTAGGAATGAATACAGGCATAAAAGCCTATTTAAGGGCCAAAATTAGGGACCAAAACGAGGTCAGGAAGGATCCTCTGAGGACGAGTCAGAGTATGAAATAGCACCAAGGGACCCTTTCAAATTGGATAGAAATCACTCACAAGTGACTGTCATGGATGACTATCAAGAAAGCCTCTTAACAATGTTCCATTTGGATGCTCCAATCGAGCAAGTGCCACTCCAAGAAAATCAGGTCCCCCCGTAGAGAGCGAAACAACCCCGATGGGATCATATCAATTTGCTCGTGTAGGACGAGCCTCATATATCACAAGCAGTTTTCAGAGCCAACGAAGGTCTGTGGATCTCTGATAGTGATTATGAAGATGAAACTGAGATGGCATATCTATTGAACAAGGTGCAGCGACATTATTGTCATTGTTGTCAACACAGTAAGATAGATCAATTGATGCAGTGGACAGGAGTTTAGAGGTTATTCAGAGTATGTACAGTGATGTTAAATGCTTATGAGGATGTTTTTGATGTTTGGGTGAAGTTGTTACAAGAGAAATAGAAGATAAAGAGCAAGAAGAGAAGAGAAAGAGCAAGAAGGAAAAAGCAAGAAGAGAAAGAGCAAGAAGGAAAAAGTGTCGTGATATCGCGACATGTTGCATTTTCGTGACCAAAAGAGAAGAGAAAGAGCAAGAAGGAAAAAGTGTTGCAATATCACGACATGTTGCATTTTCGCGACCAAAAGAGAAGAGAAATAACAAGAAGGAAAAAGTGTCGCGATATCGCAACATGTTGCATTTTCACGACCAAAAGAGAAGAGAAAGAGTAAGAAGGAAAAAGTGTCGTGATATCGCGACATGTTGCATTTTCGCAGGCAAAAGCCAAGAAAAGGAGCAAGGAGGCGAAAGTGTCGTGATATCGCAACATGTTGCATTTTCATGTCCAAAAGAAACAAAAGAGGACAAAGAGATAGAAGTGTCACGATTTCGCGACATGTCACATTTTCGTGATGCAAGAAGAAGAACCAAGCTGAAGACATAGAAATGTCATGATTTCATGACATGTTGCTTTTTTCGTGACTCAAAAATGGTAGGCATGCAACTGAAATAAGAAGTGTGACAGTGAACGAAAGTCAGTATGGTGGTTACAGAGGTAATTGTATGTCCAACGCACGGTGTTTGCCTCTATGGTATAAATTCCATGCGTATCAAAGATTTAAGATGTGGGTCCTCCCTTAAGGTCTTGCTAGTCACGTATTAAATCAAATATTAAGGTGGGGTATCATTATGTTTTAAAGTATCATCAAAATCCCATAACGTATGTGGAGAATAAGGACAAAACACTACAAAATAGATATTATTGAAGGGGCCATTTCAATGACACTTCAGTTATGAACAAAAATCCTACGTAGGAAACAAACCCAGGGATTCGAAATCAAACAGAAATAAAACGAGAGGAAATAAAAAAAAGAAAAAAAATCATTGGAAATGGCAGTGAAATAAAATGAAAATAGATGAAGACCAAGAGTTGGAAAGAAAAATGTTTCGAGGCCCAAACAAAGAGCCAAAACAACGAAGAGGCATGGGAAAGCGAAATGAAAGGCTTTGGGAAATGAAACGAAGGGCCACAAGGTGGAAACCAAGAGTCAAAGGAGAAATGAAGAGGTTTATTGGGAAAACTTCAAATACGCCATTCAGAGAAGTTGTTGGTGTTGGAAACTTTTCAGAGAAGTGTTTTATTGAAGAGTGGGATTTTATTTTGTGTAGAGAGAAAAGTGTGTGGAGAAAAATAAAGAATGAAAATCCATGTTTTTGGAAAAATGGTGAAAAAAATCACTTTAGTATTTTTGGCATAACTTTCTCATACGATATTATTTTTGGTTGAAATTTTGAGAGGAGGTCATAGACAGAGTTTTGTACAATACCCAGAAAGATTTTAGCATTTGACATAACGATCTAATAGAACAATTAATTTTTCTGTGAGAAGTGAAGATTCATAAATGTCATTTTATTATCAATATCAAAATCAAGTGGGTGCTTGGTAGAGGGGTTGGTGCTCCTTTCTGTTGGTGCAGATGAATTAGGGGTTAGTGCTCCTTTTTGTTGGTGTAGATAAATCATGGGTTGGTGCTCCTTCCAGTGGGTGCTGGTAAATTGATTGTAAAGTTGGTGCTTTGCAAAGGCTAGATTTGGATAGGAGTCCAAACAGTCATTTTGAGGAGTAGCCAAATCGGTGAACCTCGGTACATCTTGTGTTGTGTGATGTTATCTTGTTATACTTGCTTTATTTAGTTTTAAGTTTTCATTGTTTCAGCTTTAAGAGTTGAAGATTTAAATTTAAAAGAGCTACACTGATTCATACCCCCTCTCAGTGTCATTATGAGACTAACAATTGGTATCAGAGCCAAGTTCTTGAACAAGCTTAACCAGATAGGGTGATCTTGGAAGTGACACAATGGCAGGTGGTGAAGGCTTCTCATCAAACAAAGCACCATTGCTTGATGAAACTAATTACGCATTTTGGAGACTCAGGATGCAGACATATCTTTGTGCTTTGGGATACGACATTTGGGATTCAGTAGATAGTGGATACACAATACCCACCACTTCTCCAACTCATGATGTCGATAAGAAACTATTTGAGAATGACTCAAAAGCAAATAATGCTATCATGTGCAGTTTAGTGGATAGTGAACTGGTAAAGATTATGAGTTGTAAAACGGTAAAAGAAATATGGGACAAACTGAGAAGCATTCATGAAGGAGACGTTAAGATCGAGGAGGCCAAGTTACAAACACATCGAGCTCAGTTCGAAGTATTAAAGATGAATGATGATGAGAACATAGAGGCATATATGCTGAGATTTAATGAAGTCATTAATGCGATTAGAGGACTCGGCAAGGAAATTGAATATTCTATCATCGTGAAAAAAGTATTAAGATCTCTTCTCCAAAGATTTGATTCTAAAGTTTCAGCTATAGAAGAAGCTAAAGATCTAAACTCTTTTAGTATGGATGAGATGCATGGTTATTTGACTGCATATGAGATGATAATAGGAAAATCTAAACCCACAGACAGAGAAGCTACTTTTAAAGCCCGAATTCGAGGAAGAAGAGACATCAGATGAAATGGAAGCAAACTTTGTTCAAAAACTAAAAAGGGGAAAAGGAAAATACAAAGGAAAGTTACCGTTTAAATGTTTCAACTATGGAGGCGTTGGGAATTTTGCAGCTAAATGTCCACTTAATGAGAAGAACAAAAGTGATGAAGGATCGCACCAAGAAAGAAGTGACTAGAAGAAAAAAACAAATTTCAAAAAAGGCAACTTCAAGAAGAAAAGTTTCATCTCCAAGAATGTCAGTTCATCAAAAGATAGCTCGGTGATGATTCTAAAAAGGAAACAAGTGAAGCTATTTTCATGGCACTCAAAGAAGAAAAAATAGAAAAATAACAGGAATGTGATGAAGAAGAAATTGATGTAGAAGTAAATTTGGAAGAGGAACTAATTGCAGCTCTGGATGAATTGAAGATAGAAAGAAAAAAGAATAAGAAAATTTCAAGAAATCTTGAGGATGCAAATGAAATCATAACCAGTTTGAAAGTACAGATAGACGAATCCAAGAAAATATATGAAGATATCGAAGTGCAAATAACCATGAAAATAGATTATTGTAGCAATCTAGAAGAAGATATTGTTGGTTTAAGGATGCAGATAGAAGAGATGAATCATAAAATTAGTTGTTATCACAAACGTGAAGAAAGTTCTATGAAGCTGGATAAGATCATAAATAACCAAAAGACTACAAGCATCAAATTTGGTTTGGGTTTTGACGAAGGGGAATCATCAAATGTATCAAAGGCCATAAATGAAGAATCCATAAAGAATGAAGATAAGAAATAGGTTGATCAAGAAAAATTGACTCATGCAAAAGAAAGCAATAATGCAAGGCACGAAAGGATAATTGACAATGATGGATTCACCAATGTCACACATCAAAGAAGAAGAAGATTTATGGCTCCTATGACAACATGGCAAAGACCATCACCCAGATTCAATCATCTCTTTTCTAGTTACTATTTTAAATGCAATGGTTATGGACATAAGATTTCAGATTGCAAGTATAATGTAGGACCAAGGAATTTTACCAGTAGAAATGTTTTTTCACCTTTGATGGATTATGCAGTAGAATGTTATAACTGTCATAATTTTGGGCACATTACAAGAAATTGTCGAAGTACATTTGCATCAAATCAATTTTAGGAATGAAAATTTCAACCAAATGGAATGAGACAAAATAGAAAATTTCTCGAAAAACATGCATAAGCTACTGAAAAAGAAAAGTCAAAACAAGAGCCCAAAACTGTAATCAAACTAGAGTGGAAAGAAAAAGAGTGACCTAAGGAAGAAAAGGAATCCTTGATCGTACAAACAACATTTAAAGCATAGAATAAATCTGCACCATGGATACTTGATAGTGGATGCTCCAGTCATATGATAGGTGACAAACAAAAATTTGAGAAGTTACAACAATATGAAGGTGGTTCAGTAAAATTTGGAAATAATGATGGAGCTAAGATAGTTAGTAAAGGTTCAGTTAAGATCAGTGATGGAAAAATCAAGTCAAAAGAAGTATTTTTTGTGGTTGGTCTAAAGCATAACTTGTTGAGCGTAAGTTAGATTTGTGATAGAGGTCATGAAGTGATTTTTAAGAAGCAGGGTTGTGAAGTCAGAAAAGCAAACAATGGAAAGTTGATAGCAACTGGATCGAGGACATATGGCAACTTGTACACTCTATCAGAGACTTTAGAAGGAGCTTGCTTTATTGGACAGGAAGAACAAAATTGGTTGTGGCACAAGAGGCTCGGTCATACCAGTTTTGACAATCTAGTAAAAATCAGCTCAAAAAGGGCAGTGAGAGATATTCCCACCATTGGTAAACCATCAAATAGCATTTGTGCTTCATGCCAAAAGGGGAAGCAAACTAGATTCTCATTTAAAACAAAAGAGTACTACATGAGCAAACCTTTGGAACTAGTACATACTGATTTATGTGGACCCATGAGAACACAAAGCATAAATGGTGACAAATATTTTATGTTGTGTATAGATGACTATTCTAGGATGACATGGGTACTATTTTTGAAGCATAAATCAGAAGCTTTTGAGATGTTCAAGGTTTTCAAAAACCAAGTTGAGAATCAAACAAGAAAAAAGATTAAATGTTTAATATCAGATAGAGGAGGAGAGTTCATTTCAAAGGATTTTATAGAGTACTATGAAAAATATGGTATTAGGAGATAGTTTTCAGCATCCAGGACACCTCAGCAGAATGGTGTGGTAGAAATAAATAACAGGATAGTGTAGGAAATGGCACGGACTATGTTGACTGAGAGCAAAGTAGCCTGCTTTGGAAAGAGACAATCCATACTGTAGTATACATCCAAAATAGGTGCATGTTGAGGATGCATGAAAGCAAAACTCCTTATGAGTTGTGGTTCGGTAAAAAAGCAACAACAAGATACTTTAAAGTTTTTGGCAACAAGTGTTACATCAAAAGAACTGAAGAAAACCTTGGTAAGTTTGAAGATAGAGCGGATGAAGGTATTTTTCTTGGCTATTCATCAAAAAGCAAAGCTTACAAATGCTACAACAAGAAGCTAAGGAAAATTGTGGATAGTGCTGATGTTAAATTTGATGAAGGTAGGGAGCGCGTAATTAGCTATGAAGAGAACTACCCAATTTATGAAGAGGTTATTGAAGGAGATGAGGAAAAGGAAACGAAAAAGAAACAAAAAATTGACTCAGATGATTCAAACAGTGATTCAGAATTGGAAGAAAATAAGAAATTCAAAATAGGCAGCTAGCAGAAAGATCATCCTAGAGAGCAAATAATTGGAGACCCCACAGTTGGTGTTCAGAAAAGAATAATAGTAGTAAGTAACTACTCTCTATTATCCAACATTGAGCCCAAAAATGTTGCTGACGCAAGCAAAGATGAAATTTGGATAAAAGCAATAAATGAAGAATTAGATCAGATCGAGAAAAACAAAACTTGGGAGTTAGTACCAAGACCTGTAAATAAAAATATAATCGGTACTAAATGGGTCTTTTGAAACAAATTGAATGAAGACAAACAGGTAGTCAGGAATAAAGCAAGATTGGTATGTAAAGGCTATGCACAAGTTGAAGGTATTGACTTTGAGGAAACCTTTGCACCTGTGGCTAGACTAGAGGCAATTAGAATGTTTTTGGCTTTAGCAGTTTACAAGAATTTCAAAGTTTATCAAATGGATGTGAAATCAGCATTTTTGAATGGGAAACTTGAAGAAGAGGTTTATATTGAGCAGCCAGATGGTTTCCAACTTGGTGATGATCCCAAATTGGTTTGCAAGTTGAAGAAAACATTATATGGCTTAAAATAGGCACCCCGAGCATGGTATGCAAGGCTAGACAACTATCTTACTCAACAAGGGTTCAAGAAAGGTATGGTGGATAGTAATTTGTATGTCAAAACAAAAAATGGTCATCTTATTGTTCTTGTTGTATACGTAGATGATATCATATTTGACAACAACAAATATGAGTTGTGTAAATATTTAGCAAATAAGATGCAAAAAGAATTTGAAATGTCAATGATTGGTGAACTTTCATATTTCCTCGGGTTGCAAGTTAATCAAAATGAGAAGGGTGTATTTATTTCTCAAATTAAATATGTAAAAGAGATGCTAAAAAAGTTCACAATGGAGGATTGTAAGCCAGTTAGCACTCCCATGATGACAGGTTGTAAGTTGAGCAAGGATGAGAAATCTCCACATGTTGATCAAACCATGTATAGATCTATGATTGGGAGCTTACTATACTTGACAAATACCAGACCAGATATTTTGTAGGCAGTATGCATGGTAGCACGATTTTAGGCTAGTACCAAGGAGACTCATGTGACAGTAGTGAAGAGGATTCTTCGGTACCTCAAGGGTACTATGGAGTATGGGTTATGGTATTCGAAAGGTAAGGACTTCACCCTTATTGCGTATTCAGATGCAGATTGGGCAGGATGTGTAGATGATAGAAAGAGTACCAATGGAGGTGCATTCTATCTTGGAGACAGGTTGGTCGCGTGGCACAGTAAGAAACAAGAGTCAGTCTCCTTATCCATAGTAGAGGTAGAATATATTACAGTGACAACGTGTTGTACACAGGTATTATGGATGAAACAAACCCTGAAAGATCTTGGTATTAACTTCAGTGAGCCAATTTCAGTTAAGTGTGATAACACTAGTGCCATTAACATCTCAAAGAATCTAGTTATGCATTCTTGCACAAAACATATTGCTATCCGGTATCACTTTTTGAAGGAGAAAGTTGCGGAAGGTGAGGTTAAGTTGGATTTTGTTCCAACAACAGAGCAAGTAGCGGATATCTTCACAAAACTGTTGCCCAAGGAAGTCTTTGAGTACCTTCGATCCTTTTGCTCATGTTTGTGATTTTTGCTAAGTGTAATAATTTTTGCCTGAGAATGTTGTGCATGGACTCAGGGGGAGTTTGTAGCATCCCTTTGGTATTATTGTCAAAGGGGGAGAAGAGTTACAAAAAATTGCACATGTGTTGCCAACAATTCCAAAGGGGGAGATTGTTGAGCAAGGTGCAACGACGATATTGTCATTGTTGTCAACATAGTAAGATAGATCGGTTGATGCAATGGACAGGAGTTCAGAGGTTATTCAGAGTATGTACAGTGATGTTAAATGCTTATGAGGATGTTTTTGATGTTTGGGTGAAGTTGTTATAGGTTGTTTGTGCAAATTTGCAAAAGTTGAAAAAGTGTCACGATATCATGACATGTTGCATTTTCGTGGCTGAGAGCAACAAGAGGGAAAAAGTGTCGCGATATCGCGACATGTTGCATTTTCGCAACCAAAAGAGAAGAGAAAGAGCAAGAAGGAAAAAGTGTCACGATATCGTGACATGTTGCATTTTCACGACCAAAATAAAAGAGAAAGAGCAAGAAGGAAAAAGTGTCGCGATATTGCGACATGTTGCATTTTCGTGACCAAAAGAGAAGAGAAAGAGCAAGAAGCAAAAAGTGTTGCGATATCACGACATGTTGCATTTTCGTGACCAAAAGAGAAGAGAAAGAGTAAGAAGGAAAAACTGTCGCGATATCGTGACATGTTGCATTCTCACGAGCAAAAGCCAAGAAAAGGAGCAAGGAGGCGAAAGTGTCGCGATATCGCGACATGTTGCATTTTTGTGACCAAAAGCAACAAAAGAGGACAAAGAGGCAGAAGTGTCATGATTTTACGACATGTCGCATTTTAGCGATGCAAGAAGAAGAACCAAGACGAAGACATAGAAATGTCACAATTTCGTGACATGTTGCTTTTTCGTGACTCAAAAAGGACAGGCAGGTAGCTAAAATAAGAAGTGTGACAGTGAACGGAATTTAGTACGGCGGTTACAGAGGCCATTGTATGTCTAACGCATGGTGTTTGCCTCTATGGTATACATTCCATGCATATAAAATATTTAAGATGTGGGTCCTCCCTTAAGGTCTTGCTAGTCACGTATTAAATCAAATATTAAGGTGGGGTATCATTATGTTTTAAAGTATCATCAAAATCCCATAACGTATGTGGAGAATAAGGACAAAACACTGCAAAATAGATATTATTGAAGGGGCCATTTCAATGACACTTCAGTTATGAACAAAAATCCTACACAGGAAATAAACCCAGGGATTCGAAATCAAACTGAAATAAAATGAGAGGAAATAAAAAAAAAAAAAAAAAATCATTGGAAATGGCAGTGAAATAAAATGAAAATAGACAAAGACCAAGAGTTGGAAAGAAAAATGTTTCGAGGCCCAAAAAAAGAGCCAAAACAATGAAGAGGCATGGGAAAGCGAAACGAAAGGCTTTGGGAAATGAAACGAAGGGCCACAAGGTGGAAACCAAGAGTCAAAGGAGAAATGAAGAGGTTTATTGGGAAAACTTCAAATACGCCATTCAGAGAAGTTGTTGGTGTTGGAAACTTTTCAGAGAAGTGTTTTATTGAAGAGTGGGATTTTATTTTGTGCAGAGAGAAAAGTGTGTGGAGAAAAATAAAGAATGAAAATCCGTGTTTTTGGAAAAAGGGTGAAAAATGTCACTTTAGTATTTTGGGCATAAATTTTTCATACGATATCATTTTTGGCTGAAATTTGAGAGGATGTCATAGATAGAGTTTTTCACAATACCCAGAAAGTGTTTAGAATTTGACAGAACGAGCTAAGAGAACGGTTAATTTTTCTATGAGAAGAGAAGATTCATAAATGTCATTTTATTATCAATATCAAAATCAAGTGGGTGCTTGGTAGAGGGGTTGGTGCTCCTTTCTGTTGGTGCAGATAAATTAGGGGTTGGTGCTCCTTTCTATTGGTGTAGATAAATCAGGGGTTGGTGCTCCTTTTTGTTAGTGCAGATAAATCAGGGGTTGGTGCTCCTTCCAATGGGTGCTGGTAAATTGATTGTAAAGTTGGTGCTTTGCAAAGGTTGGATTTGGATGGGAGTCCAAACAATCATTTTGAGGAGTAGCAAAATAGGTGTACCTCGGTACATCTTGTGTTGTGTGATGTTCTCTTGTTATACTTCCTTTATTTGGTTTTAAGTTTTCATTGTTTCAGCTTTAAGAGTTGAATATTTAAGTTTAAAAGAGCTACACTGATTCAACCCCCCTCTCAGTGTCATTGTGAGACTAACAATATCTCAATAATGCATGGTAGAAACATTGCCCCATAGATATTGATGACATGTTTGAACAACTAGGCATGGGGCCAAGGCATAGGTGGCACCTAAACCCAACATAATTGGACCAAGTGCTGCACCCACCACTTTGGGCATACAAAGAGCGCCTTCAGCCCAGAGACCCTATAGAGCTATCAGTGCCAAGAGTAGACCCTATCCTTCTATCCACACATAGGGCTGATCCATTTGTGCCAATACCTCCAGAGCCAGATCTTGAGCACAAATATTATCAAGGAAGTCTGAGATACCAGACCCGCGGTAATGGAGACCAAAATCATTTCATCAACATGATCTCCATTGACTTAACTGCCCCCATCCGTAATCCAGCTAATCCAGCACGGTCTTTGTATCTAGACATAAATGCCATAGACTGGGATCGTGTTAATTCACCACCATCCCCATCAGAGTACTGGCCCTTCGATGAGATGTTTCATTTCACCCCAGGACCAACTCAAGGTATCTTCCATACTGAAGAGGAACCCGAGGTTCCCAACGTAGATCTCAATTCAGGGAATGATATCCACCTGATCCCAACTCCACATCAGCTAGAATATGGGTCCCACATGTCAGTCGAGGAGACGATTGACGTAGACATCGACTTTGACCCAATGGATCCACATATCATCAAGCTAGGGGTAAGTCTATCCCCTAAAGAGCAAGATGACTACATTGCCCTTCTCAAAGAGAAGAAGGAGGTTTTTGCATGGTCCTACAAAGACATGTTGGGGCTAGATCCGTAGCTAGTCACGCATAATCTAACGCTTGATCCGACATTCAAGCCAGTAAAGTAAAAACTGCGTAAGATGCACCCAATAGTGGCCTTAATGGTCAAAGATGAATTACAAAAGCTGTTGGATGCACAATTTTTCATCTACGTATATTACCCACCATGGTTGTCCAACATGGTGCTCGTCAAGAAGCTCGACAGGAGGATTCACATATGCATTGATTTTCGAGATCTAAACAAAGTGAGTCCTAAGGATGATTTCACCTTGCCTAGCATCGATGCATTGGTAGATGTGATAGCAGGCCATGAAATGCTTTCCCTTATGGATGGTTTCTCGGGATACAATCAAATTCGTATCAATCCTGAGGACCAACTAAAAATGATGTTCACAACGCCTTGGGGGACATTTTGTTACAAGGTCATGCCTTTTGGCCTTAAAAATGTCGGTGCCACGTACCAACGTGCCATGACGTACATCTTCCACGATCACATGCACAAAAATTTGGAAGATTACATGGATGATTTGTTGGCCAAGTCTCTTTTGCACCCAGATCATCTCGGTGACTTAAGCAAGATACTCAATCACCTCATCGAACATAAAGTCAGACTAAACCCCAAGAAGTGCATATTTGGCATCACATCTGGAAAGCTTTTGGGTTTCATAGTTTCAAAGCAAGGCATCGAGATGGACCCAAACAAAGTCAAGTAAATCCTTGAAATGCTTCCCCCAACTACCATCAAGCAGCTCAAAAGTCTCCAAGGAAAGGTCGCATCAATCAAGCACTTCATAGCACAGCTATCTGACAAGTGCCGACCCATGAATAAAATATTACACAAGGGGGTAGCATTTCACTGGGATGACGAGTGCCAGTCAGCCTTCGATGACATTAAACAATACTTTGCTTCATTTCCAGTATTGGCACCACCTAGACCAGGAGTGTCGTTCTACTTATACATCTTAGCTACTGAGGTGGCACTGGATGCCATGCTAGCCCAGAAGAATGAACTTCACAAAGAACAGACTACTTACTATCTTAGCCGCACCCTGGTCAGTTATGAAATTAACCATGCATACATTGAGAAGCTTTGCTTGGTAGTGGTGTTTGCTACCAAAAATCTATGCCATTACATTTTGAGCAACACAATGTATGTTGTGTCTAAGGAGAATCCATTACGATACATGATGAGTCGTACTTATCATAGTAGTCGCACGATAAAATGGATCATGTTGTTGACAGAGTTTGACATAGAATTCATTGGACAAAAGTCTATCAAAGGTCAAGTCATCGTCGATCAACTAGAAGAGGCTCCTCTCGAATATGATCAGCCTCTGACCGTAGAACTACCCGATGATGGGGTCTTCCATGTTTCAGGATCGCCAGATTTTGATGAGCCTAAGTCACAGGCCGACATAACCCTATTTTTTGATGGTTCTAAATGTGAGCAAGGAGGTGGCACGAGAATTGTATTCTTCACACCACAAGGGGCTTCGATACCCTTGTCATTTAAACTTGATTTCTTGTGCACCAATAATAATGCTGAATATGAAGCCTTACTCATAGGTCTTCAAATATCCATCACCATGAACATCAAATGCTTAAACATATTTGGCGATTCACTGTTAATTTTCAACCAAGTGAAAGGGGTATTCCAATGCAAATGTCTAGTTCTGCAGGCCTACAAAGCCCTTATGGACAAATTCTTGGAAAAACTTGAATGGTACGACATCGAGGCACTCGCTCGGTCATCAAATCATTTTGCAGACACTATGGCCTCCTTGGGGTCACTAATCTCGCAAGACCTAACCGATGATATGACAACCATTCAAGTCAAAACATTATTGCAATCCACGATGGAGCGTGCAAGCTCTGACTTAATGCCAAGAATCCACTTGATCTAGATTGAACCATCTTTGGATAAGTTCTCTCGAATCCATGATTGTTTGAACCATGCCAACTGGGGGTCCTTGTTCTCCCCTATTCCCCTTAATAGCAACACAATGCTATTTTTACAGGTTCTTTCTTGCTCAACTTTTGCTAGGGATGACCTTCAAGAGGGATTGGCTGTTCATACCATCGAGGTTTCAGATCAGCAGGATTGGTACACACCCATCAGAGATTACCTCAAGTTAGGTAACCTCCCACTTGGATTGTCACATGCCGCTAAAAGATCATTCAAAAAGAAAGCGACAAAGCATGTCTTATTACGATACATTTTGTATCATCGTAGCTATTAAGGAATCCTTCTCCGTTGCTTGGACTAGCAAGAGTCCACTTGGGCGATCGCCCAAGCGCACGATGGTACATGCGGTGGCCACTTCAATGGTATGGCCATTGCAAAGTGCATTCTTCGCATGGGCTATTATTGGCCATCTTTAGAGTGAGATTGTTGCACCTATGTAAAGAAGTGCGTGAAGTGTCAACACCATGCTAATTTGACACATGTACCTTCTCAGGCCTTGCAGCTGATCCAATCAGCTTGGCCATCTTCACAGTGGGGCTTAGATGTAATCGAAAAGATCTCCCCTACATCGTCAGGTCGTCACACGTTCATCATAACAGCCATAGAGTACTTCACCAAGTGGGTGGAAGCAATTCTGCTTACCTCTACGATCGAAACCTACATTTCGGAGTTCATTTTACATAACATCATATGTTGTTTTGGTATTCCATCCAAGATCATCTCGGATAATG
The DNA here is from genome assembly GCA_028583015.1 of Wollemia nobilis. Taxonomy (NCBI): domain Eukaryota; kingdom Viridiplantae; phylum Streptophyta; class Pinopsida; order Araucariales; family Araucariaceae; genus Wollemia; species Wollemia nobilis. Next base: position 95,627 of record JAQPPZ010002200.1, read on the forward strand.
GAACGTCATTCAAGAACAAAGACGTGCATACTTTGACCACAAAGTACAAGATTTAGCATAGTTTTTCAACACCCTATTATCCACAGGCAAATGGGCAAGCAGAGGCATCAAACAAAACACTCATTGTCATCCTCAAAAAGATAGTTGTAGATAATCATAAGGATTGGCACATTCAGATCCCACTTGCTCTTTGGGCTTATCGCACTAGCATTCGGACACCCACTAGGGCAACTCTGTTTTCGCTTGTGTATGGCTCCGAGGTAGTCATGCCTCTTGAGTTAGAAATTCCTTCCATGCACATATCAATGCAAGAGTTCATCGATGATGACACTGCACGGTAGGCCTAGTTAGACCAGCTTACGTTGCTCAACGAATGATGCGTCAATGCTCTCGAGAATTTGTGTATCTACCAAGAGCGACTTAAGAAAGCATACAACATGAAAGTTCACCTGAGGAACTTTCAGGTTGGTGACCTGGTCTTAAAATAGAACCAACAGAATTCTAACTTGTCGCCCCATATAAGGGACAATTTCATGGCAAACTGGTTAGGTCCTTATGTGATTGACAGTAAGATAGGACCTGGAACATACCGGCTAGCCTCTCTTGATGGAATCAAGGAATTAGAGCCCTTGAACATCAGTAATTTGAGGCCATTCCATATTTAAAAGAGCCATAGCCCAAACCAAAAGCTCCAAGGATTCCCGCAATCGCTTGGTCAAAACCAAAAGCTCCAAGGATTTCCATAATCGCTTGGTCAATCCCCAAAATGCTCCAAGTATTTCCATAATTGCTTGGTCAATCCCAAAAATGCCCCAAAGGTGACCATAATCCCTTTGGTCAAACCAAAAAGCTCCAAGGATTTCCATAATCGCTTGGTCAATACCAAAAATGCCCCAAAGGTGTCCATAAACCCTTTGGTCAAACCAAAATGGTCCAAGGATTTCCATAATCACTTGGTCAGTCCCAAAAACACCCCAAAGGTGCCCATAATCCCTTTGGTCAAACCAAAAGCTCCAAGGATTCCCACAATCACTTGGTCAACCCCAAAATGCCCCAAAGGTACCCATAATCCCTTTGGTCAACACCTCCAAGGGCCCGAAAGAGCCACTTGGTCCGCACTCATGCGGAATAAACCTACCATCAAGAAAATTCAAAAACAACAAAATAATCAAAAATCAAAAAATCTGCATCTCAATTTCATTATATTTCAAACATCAAAAATACAAAAAAATAGCTGCATTAGGCATCACATCCATACATTGCATACTTTGTTGGTCATACAGGTCAAAGGCACCATAGACTGTCATCACTGAACAAATCCATCATTTCTTTCCCATTTTCCATTTTGTAAACAATCCAGCAAACATAAACATCATCCACAGTTTTGCCATATCATAAGTCAGTTATCGTCTAATGTATCTAGATTTTCATCATTCAGCTGTCTTTAGATTTCTAGCCAAGAACTATACAAAGTCAAACAGATTTTACTAAGGTAGAGTCCTGCTTGGATCACACCTTGTTACGTAACATCCCAACACAAGCTAAAACACATAAACAATTTCCCAAGTTGTATGAACGAAAGATGAAACCTGCAAAGCAATTCAGGATACCACATAGTGAAAAGGTTATCTCGCTCATACCCTTGTGCGAATGATCCCAAGAATGCTGAGAGTTGGAAAAAGGACAAGAATCTTCCCTACCCAATTCTCCAAGAATCCCAAGTTCTCAAAAAGTTGCAAAACATCACAACATTTGCAAACGTCAAAACCCTAAAAGTTTGGCAACAAAATCCCAAAAGTGCATACATGAAAAAGCACAAGCAATAGTGATTTTTATCACCCAAAATTCAAATCCCTTGCTCAAAAGACAAAAAAAAAATAGTGATTTTTATCACTATAAATGAGCAAGTATCCCAATACAAATGAAGAAAAGAAGGGAGTTGAACTTGAATCCCTGGAACTCTCAGCATTTAGAAAGGTCATGCGGTGAACCTCAGTACCGGTTTGGTGGATAGCCTATTGGTAACTGGCGGTAAACCTCACACATGACGATATATCTATCACATTAAATTGTGTGCAGATCAATGTTTGCATGTGGATGAGCTAGCTTACGGTATCCTAGATAGCACCACAGATTAATCTGACTAAATACAACAAAGGAGTTAGTGGAGCTAATTAGGTGATCCTAAGTACATGTTTGGTTGATAGCCTATCTGGCATTGGTGATATCCTGACAAATACCACATAAATGAACTTAATTGCACACACATGGATGCAAAATAACCTGGTCAAAGACAAGTCAGATTTATACCTTGTTCAAAAGTCTTATAAGACAAAAGTATGGTCTTGGCTAGTTAGTTAAAACATCTGAGTCTCAAAAAACCTTAACTACATTCTAAACCAACTGGATATCTTTCATTCTTGCATCACCATCAGAAAATACAAAAAACAACATATATACATGAAAATTCATTCACCATAGCAATCGCCTAAAACAAAAAGCCATAAGTCCTTACAGTCTATAGTGCCATCGACAAAAATCACAAATTCAATTCATCCATTTCGTATGCACACATTATTATAAATAAACATGCTTCCATTGACATCAATCACTCTACATAAAATCAAATCACAACACGTGTATAAACAAAAACAAAGTCATATGTATATATATCATCAAAAATGCCTACAGGCTACAATAAACTAGTCCTCTAACCCCACAAAAAAGCAAAAATCCAAAAAACCCCAAAGCCTAGGCCGTCGGCCACCATGATCACGCAGGATCGATGCGACAGGAACTACCCCTCATGGTGTGGGTCCTATGGGACCCCTCAGGGTGGCTACTGCTAGCCCTCGCATCATGCCTACTAGAGCCCCCCTCATCTAGCTGCCTACATTGATAGGATGTTGACTACTTTGTATCACTCTCTCTCGAGCAGCACGACGATCCGCCTCCACTAAAAATAGGGATCCACCCATTAAGGTGGCTAATCTCTACCTCTAGCTCCAATCGATGCTGCACCAAGTCCATCTCTCATTGATGGTACATTGCCAAATTCTCATCATGCTATGCTAGCTGTGTCCATAGGAGATTCATCTCCCATGCAACATTAGTATCCCCTCCTATCAGCGGTACATAGCTAATGCGTTCTCCCACTCTGCTAGCTATGTTCGTAGGAGATCCCTCTCTCGTAGCGCATCCTCGAGCTCCTCATACTGTCTCTAGAGTAACTCCTCCAAGCACACATTCTTAGCATGCAACCCTACCTCTGTATCCTCCAGGACTGCCTAAGGCATCAGCATCTCCAGAACGGCAGCCTGCTCTTGCTCCCATTGCTTCGGGACATCTTGCATCTCAGGATGCTCAGAAACCCCAAAATCCTCATCGACATCATCCACCTCCACCATGTCCGTGTCCTCTAGTGGAGCCCCCCAACCTTCTCATGGTGCCTCTACACCCTCCTCGCTTGTCGATGTTACCTCTACGCCTCCTAGTGGCCCCTCTCCCCGCCATCGCCGTAGTGTCCACCATTGCTCGTACTCCATAGTCACATCGACGTCGTCCACATCTGGGATGTCAATCACGATATCTGCCTCCTCCCCTAGTGGCTCGATGATCGACCACACCAAAGTCCTCTCGTCCCCCTGGCGTCGATAGATCAAAGGCTCACCAAGAAACCCCTGGTGAACCCCAAACTATCATGTCACCCAAACGTACAAGAAGTACTCCTGCTCGGTCTCGTGTCGCTCGATCAGCCACCGCCCCCTTTGTACCCACCGAAGCCACTCCCCAACCTCAGGCCAAGCGAGATAATCTTGATATGGCCGCCATACCACATCCCCAGGAGCAAGCCACGAGAAGGCCTCGATGTAGTGACCAACATCACCAGCACACCACCGAATATGGCCCCGCTCCTCTGACCTATACCATAAGGCCGCATACCCTATATCTCTGTTCACCATCTCCACCCATGTCGTCTAGGGTAAACCAAGTGGCTGATCCACCGCTATGTGCTACCAAGCCCAGCTCTACAATAGATAGTTGCAGCCAATCCCCTTCTGCCTCCGGTAGTGGACCTCATACAACTCATCATACAATTGTGCTAGCAGTGTCTACCCCCACCTCATAATCAGGGGCTCATGACTCGGACAATCCACCAGTCGAAATACCACCTCCAACAAGTTCCATGGGAACCACACACCCGAAGAGTCAAGCAGTAGCATGTTGGAGATGAGGCTCATCAGCAAGGCATGCCTCACACCCACCACACCCCTCTCAAACCACCATCGTACCAGAATGCCACCAATTTGGCAGTCACCCTCTACCCTCTCCACTTGGCTATCCACACCTACCTCCTCCCCATGCCTAAAGTAACATGTCAGCACTATTGTCTACTGATCCCGTGGCGTGGTCCTGATCTACATTCTGTCTATCAGAATTCACAAAATTTGATAGACATCCTCTAGCATAACTGTCATATTCCTTGTTGGGAGATGGAAGGTATTCGTATGTGAATCCCACAAGTTGATCAACGTCGTCAAATAGGCCTGATCCCCCACCACCGGCTCTAGACGAGTCACATGCTTGAGCCCAAGGGCATCAAGCCACTCCTAGTCAACCAAAGTCAAATCCTCTCAGGCATCAGAAAACACCGTCGACACACGGTACCGGCTCTTCACCACCTACAAAACAAAAATAACAAAAACATGATAAACTGTAAAGCAATAACATAACTATACAACAATAGAATAAAAATACAGAATGTACAGCTAAGAAAAATAGTTCAAAATTTAACAAACAAATTCAAAATAACAACAAAAACCAGTTTGTCAGTACCTAGGGTTTTTAACTCTACACTTAAACTGACAAATAACAAACAAATTTAAAATAACAACAAAAATCAGTTTGTCAGTACCTAGGGTTTTTAACTCTACATTTCAACTGACAAATAAAAACAAATTCAAAAACAATTTTCAAAAATACTAGTTTGTCAGTACCTAGGGTTTTTAACTCTACATTTAAACTGACAAAATACAAACAAAATAAAAAAACATCATAAAACAGTTTGTCAGTACCTAGGGTTTTTAACTCTACGTTTAAACTGACAAATAAAAACAAAACACAAAAAACATCATGAAATAGTTTGTCAGTACCTAGGGTTTTTAACTCTACTAACAAATAAAAACAAAACAAAAAAATCATAAAAACAATTTTTTAGTTAACCTAGGGTTTACATTCTAGTCTAAACTGACAAATAAAAACAAAACCAAAAAATCATAAAAAAAAAATTTCAGTTAACCTAGGGTTTACATCATAGTCTAAACTAACAAATACAAACAAAACAAACAACATTATAAAACATTTTGTCAGTACCTAGGGTTTTTAACTATACGTTTAAACTGACAAATAAAAACAAAACAAAAAACATCATAAAATAGTTTGTCAGTACCTAGGGTTTTTAACTCAACGTTTAAACTGACAAATAAACACAAACCACAAAAGACATCATGAAACAGTTTGTCAGTACCTAGGGTTTTAAACTCTACGTTTAAACTGACAAATAAAAACAAAACACAAAAAACATCATGAAATAGTTTGTCAGTACCTAGGGTTTTTAACTCTACGTTTAAACTGATAAATAAAAACAAAACAAAAAAATCATAAAAATAATTTTTCAGTTAACCTAGGGTTTACCCTTAGTCTACACTGACAAAAACAAAATTTTATTACAGCACAACAACAAACAAATAACAAAAACAAAATAGTTAACCTCGAGTTTTTCATCCTAGACTAAATTGACAAAAACAAAATTTTATTACAGCATAAAAACAAACAATTCCAAACAAAAAAGTTAACCTAGGGTTTTTTATCCTAGTCTAAACTGACAAAAACAAACAAAAAAATAACAACAATAGTTAACCTAGGGTTTTTTTATCCTAGTCTAAACTGACAAAAACAAACAAAAACATAAAAACAACAGTTAACCTAGGGTTTTTTATCCTAGTCTAAACTGACAAAAACAAAAAAGAATACAGCCTGAAAAAATAGTTAACCTAGGGTTCTCATCCTAGTCTACACTGACCAAAACAAACAAATAACAAAAACAAAACAACAGTTGACCTAGGGTTTTTCATCCTAGACTAAACTGACAAAAACAAAAATTTATTACAGCATAAAAACAAACAATTCCAAAAAAAAAAGTTAACCTAGGGTTTTTTATCCTAGTCTAAACTGACAAAAACAAACAAAAAAATAAATTTGCTTTCAGTTACCTAGGGTTTTTAACTCTACGTTTCAACTGACAAGTCAAACCAGTTAACCTAGGGTTTTTTTATCCTAGTCTAAACTGACACAAACAAGACATAACAAAAATAATAGTCTAACCTAGGGTTTACATACTAGTCTAAACTGACAACAAAAAACAAAAACAAAAAAAAAAAACATAAAAAAATAGTATACCTAGGGTTTTCATCCTAGACTAAACTGGCAAAAACAAAATTTTACTACAGCATAAAAACAAACAATTCAAAAACAAAAAAAGTTAGCCTAGGGTTTATAATCCTAGTCTAAACTGATAAAAATAAACAAACAACACAAAATTAAAATGACAGTTTTTTTTTTTAACCTAGGGTTTTCAACTAAGTTTTAAAAACTGACAAATTTAACCTAAAAAAATTTCTCTAAGCTAGGGTTTTGCTTTCAGTTTATCCTAGGGTTTTAGTTTAACAAAAACATAAAAAAAACAACAAATTTTTCTTTTTACCTAGGGTTTACCTTAGTTTAAAACGAAAAACAAATTTCAGAATTTAATTACGTCTTTTTCAAAATAAATTTAAAACTAGGGTTTCATTTTTACAATCGAAAAACAAAATACAAAAGACAAACATTACAGTTCTTTAACTGTCAAATAACACAAGCACAATAAAGAGGAAGTGCACTCACCGGTCTTGCTTCGGCTCCGCCACTTGATGAACCGGTTCGTGAACTCATGGTGTTTAAAATCTCGACAGCGCTTTGCTTTGCAAACTCGACCTCCTCCTCCTCAGAGCTCCAAATCGCCAGAAAAATCGAATGCAAATGAGCCCAAACCCTAGTTTTGGCCCTTAAATAGGTTTTTATGCCTGTATTCGTTCCTACCTAGGACGAGCTCTCTAGTTAGCTCTCGTCCCACCATGGGACGATTACTAAATTGCGCTCGTCCCACCTAGGGACGAATACAAAGCAAGAAAATCAAACAATAAAAAACAACAAAAAAAAAAAACAAAATGCACCAAAAAGAGCAATAAAATTGTCGGATGAAAGTACTTTTGCACTAGACATTCTTGGCATTCAAAAACTAATGACAGGGTCACAAAATGTCACTCTCCTACTCCCTAAGAAGGCTATCATAGCCGTACCGCTCAACGGGAGGACAAATTTTTGACATTTTAAACCCCAAATGGCGTCCCAAAACGGGTTAATACCCACCAAAAATAGGTCCAAATGTTGGGAAAACTGCACACACATTCAAAGCTAAACACCTGAAGGCACCCTTACACAAGTCATCTTGGGTCAAGCGACTCGTCATTTTTCTCATGTAGGGCATTCTCTCATCGATTCGTCGCTTGAGGGGGTAGTCACACTTAGTCACCAATCAACAAATACACACCCAATCAAGGAAATGGCATGCATTCGAAGAATCATTGACAAAGACAATCACGCTCTTGTTTGGGGTAGCAAACAAGCAATAATCACAAGCTGATCAAACAACTTGGCATTCGTGAATCATGAACTCAAGGTTCCCACAGACAAAAGGTTGCGCCCTTTGCCTATTCATTACTGATCAATGTCCAAGCTCAAGTCACACCTCACCAAAAAAAGGTTAACACTTGAAATTAAGTTCCTTCGCTCGTCAGAAGCAAGGATTCAAGAATGCATGCCCTTTCCATACTTGGGGCATCAAAAGTTGGTTAGGTTACTGAGAAACCCTAATCATTAGTGCTTTGGTTATATATTTTTTCTCGGCATTGTGCCCTGCATAGTGCTTCCCAAAAAGGGGCATCTATAGACACCAAAATAGCACCAGTCCGATTAGGTGAGCGCGAACACTGATTGAGTTGACACACACAGCCCCAAGGGCAGCCCCCAGAGGTTAAACAGTGGTCCTAACCACTCACACAGTAGTTTTGGAATGTCAGAGATCAATTTGGCACCTTTCAGGCACTCTGCTCTTTATTCGTTCCACCCAGGGACGAGTACAGACTGGTATTCGTTCCACCCAGGGACGATTACTAGCATTCGCTCCTGGGTGGGGCGAATAGTAGGTTTGATGGGTAAAAATTCAAGCCTTGACACAAAACAACTCAGATCTGCCACTTAACTCTCCCTTCCATGCATGGGAGTGCGAGTGAGCGTTTTTGAGCTCAAAGAGGGGGTTGGAAACTTTTTCAGGGAAGATTGTAGGAATGAAGGCAATGCCTTGGCACTGGGTTTTTCTGGATATTTTCCTTCCACATTGGACTGGTTTTTTTGAGAAAACCAGATTTCTGCCATGTACAATGACATATTTTTAATGCAAAAATTTTTAGAAAGTTGCATTTTATGGGCAAGAAAGGAGGAGTCATTTTCTGCATGCAATATTAAATGTCTATTTTTCCCCTTTTCAGATTTTAGGTTTGTAAATGGAGTTTATGCAAGTTTCTTGGTTGCTTCATGTGAATGTTTAAATCTGAAAAATCTCATTTAAAACCCTAGAAGCCAGCACTTAGCTTATCCGGATTGTGCTTGTTTTGCAAGTCCAATAGGTTAGGTTGCATGCATGAAAACCTCACATCTTCGGTTTTGCCGAAATAGGATAGCATCAAACTGAATGTATCTTGTGTTCCATTTTCTGCATTTCATTTTCATTTTTCTGCATTTTATTTTTCCTGAAATTTTAATATTTTTTTATTTTTTAGGCATTAAAATAAACATTTAAAAAATGTTAAAATCCAAAAATAATTTCACCATTGCATAGGTTATACTTTAGACTTCCAATATGCATTTTGAAATTTCATTTTCGGAGTTGTTTAGTATTTTTAAAAATTCACCGAAGTTGATGTTTTATTACAGATTTTTAAAAAAATCTGAAAATAGAAAGTTTCCATTTTTGGGCCGAATTACATATTTTCAGTTTTGTTTTGCACTCATGAGCCTATGATGACATTCCCTTCATGAAAATTCCAATTTCATTGAAGGAGTTATGTTTTATGGCATTTTTACAAATTTCCATTTTGAGCCTAAAATTACTCTCTTCATAAAAATTCTAATTTTACGAAAGAGGGGTAATTTGAGTATTACATTGAAGGTATTTTCTTCAAAGCACTTAATTGTTCTTCTTGATGAAAATTTGATTTCATTTAAGAGGGATAAGTTAAAGTGACATTTAAAGCCCTTTATCCAAGGCCATAAATTATTGCCTCTGTTAAAATCCATTTCACCAAAGAGGGATAGTTTATCGATCATATTGAAAGCTATCTTTATCTTCATGAAAAGAAGCCATATTTGGAATTAATAAAGAAGATAGAATCTACCTTAAAACTCTCAATATAAAAGGAATTAAGGCACTACATCGTGGTCATATGAGGGCCAACTCACATCTTCTTTATTTTGGTTCAATGAACAATCACTAAAGTTTCATGGTAAAATAAACCAACCTTGCCTCTTGTTTACAGTTACTTGCAATCACTATGGTGTTCCAAGCATTTAAAATGAATATATTTATTTGAGATTACTAATACACATATGCAAATGCTAATATAGCAGAGGCCTTTGAGAAGTTGGTTGTTTAACTTCTTTGCAAGAGGGGATTTGGAACCCAAATCCTAAGGAAGAGGGTACTTTCACAATTGGGTGAAAATGCCACTCAACAGATTGGCGCTAGAAGGAGGTCCTGAATGGGTTTATTTCAGTGTGATTTAAATGCTATAGGGATTTAAATTTTTGAATATTTCATGCCCTATTGATTATTATCTGTAGCCCTCCTTTAACAATATAACCTTGTAGTGTTAAAAGGAGGACATGAATCGCTATGCATTGTTCTAACGCTTTTTATTTTTCATACAAGAATAATGTGTTTTGAATTGATTTTGAAAATTTTTGGTCTTGACTAACAAGGTTGTCTCCATGCAATTACTTTCATTTGATTTTAATGGATACATCTCTTGGTTGATGCTAACATGATTATTCATACGTTACATATTTGATATTTGCTAGTCATCTCATGCTTATTTGTAAGGAATTATTTTGTCTAAAATATATTTGTTGTCGGTATTATGCTCTTCACTTGCGTGTAATGTGATCTTGTGAATCAGAAAGCCTACAAAACTAGGAGTATGCTCTTCACTTGCGCATATGCGATCTGGTGAATTAGAAACTAATTTACATCTTTAGAATATTGCTTTTTCATGGTTCCTTGTTTTATTTTGACTAACAAATTTAGTTCTAAAGTTATATTTTGAGTTTTACTAATGACGACATACGACATAAGAGCTGAAATAGCATCTCTAAGAGAAATAATGGTATCTACGATGGAGGATCATTATAAGGGTTTGTCTATACATGGGATACCTTATCAAATTCCTAAAATGTTATTGAAGTTTCTACGATGTTTTAATCAAGAGGTGCCGCTAGGATACCTGTAAAAATTGTATGTCTACAAGAATACATTATGTCAATTCCAAATTTTCTATGAGGAGGTGGCTTGTAAGTTATTTGCATACATTTTGGATGATAGACTATTATTTTGGTATGGCCAACTACCCATACAGGTTAGGACTTCTTGGATACAACTAGAAGCAACCTATATTTATCATTTTGGTAATCAAGTTGACTTAGAGATGTTGAAAAATCAGTTTACCTCCATACATAATGAGCCTAATGAATCCTTGAGTCAATTCAATGGAATATTTCGTGAGTTGCACTCCCAAATGTGGGAAATTTTTAACACATCATAAGAGGAAGCTATTCAAGTATACATGGGATCCATACACCCCAAACTTGCTATATATTTAAAGAAAAACTTGGATGACCTATCTCTAGGGACAATCTATGAGATCTTGGAAAATGTAGAACAAGTTTTGGAAGAAGAAAAGGCACAACATGTTCACATGAGAGATTGTTCTTTTGGAGTTAGTAATGCCAACCGACACCAACCATTAAATATAGCACCCTCCACTCCAATTATACCTAAGGTAAATGATCAAGGGGATGAATTTGAAGGTCCAAATGTCACAACCACCTTAGATGTAGTCCAAGAGGAGGTGCAAATTGCTAAGCCAATATCCACCAGTGAGGATTATGCAGAAATGATCTCATTCATAGAAATACACAATTATTTAGATGAAGGGGTTCTAAATTCAACAATGTTTGAAATATGTGATAGGACGGAACCTACCATAGAATTGAATGAAGTGGTTGAAAGTGAAATTGGAAGAAAATCAATAAATGAATTTGAAGATATGATAGAATTTCACCACTTGTTCTTGGAAGACACTCTCGATGAGATGTGTGAAATTAACGATCAATAAATTCTTCACCTTCCAAATTGTGATGAAACGAAATCATGGGTTACCAAGTTGGACTATGATAGCCTTACAAATTTGAATTCAAAAAATAACCCACTTTTGAAAGTTATTGAACCATCTAAAGAAGGTGAAGGTGAATTTGATGAGAAACACATTGATGAATTGGAAGATGTTGAAGAAGTAGTTGAACGTCACCACTTGACTTTGGAAGATGATTATTATGATGCTTGGAAGAAGTGGGAAGACTACACTCACTCCACAACTGCTAATGAAACTTGTGTGCCAATTGATATACATGACAACATAATCGCCTACTCAAAGGAAGATATTACAACTCCTGTACAATTTGAGGATGTTTTGGAAGAGGGTTTCAAATCTCATCAAATTTTGGAAGATTATAATGATCCTACTACCAAGGACAAATAATAAAGTGAATTGATGAATGAATCAAAATATCATGTCACAAATACCATGGAGTTTCATCCCACAAATTTGGAAGAAAATTTTTACAATTGTTGGGGAAGATATGAAGATGTGTTATTTCCTCACACCCCTAGTGATGAAGCCTCTATTCCAATTTATATGCAGGATGTTGAAACTTCTACTTCATATGAAGATCTCACATTCACAAGATTTGAGAAGGTTACAAAATTCGATCATGTTGAATATAAATTCATTGAAGATTCGGATACAAGTTTGCATGATTATTTTGAGGATTCAAATGAAGAGATACCATGGATAGTGAACAAATAATTGGAATTAAATGACAAAGTGGTTGATCTATTAGAAGCAACGCAAGTGATTTATCATGAATATGAGTTACTTGGCATACACTTTGACCAAGAATATTTGAGGGTTGAAAAGGATGGGCATGTTTTCAATTGGGTGCCCAATTTTGGTATGTTTGATGAACAAGTAATCAATGAAGAATATGAATACCATGAGGTAAAAGAGGGAATTGCAAATCCTCATCAAATTTTGGTAAATGAAAATGTGGAAAAGGTAAAATCTAAACCTTTGTGTCCAAACATCCAAGATTTAGGTGAAGATTTGTATAATTCAAATTATATTTATGATGAAATGCCATTGAAGGTGAATGAAGAACAAGGATTAATTTCTAACCACACCTTTGATAATATTACTTTAATGAATGAAAAGGAGCTTGATGGACTTAAATTGCTAAATCAAATTCATCAACAATTAATTCTTGAACCTAGGATAAAAACTTCTAATGATCCCCATTTAGTAAATATCCTAGATGCTTGTAAATTGTTGCACAATTTTGATTGGCCTAAGAACATGGAAAATGAATTAGCTTTGAAATTTTTAGAAATAGGCTCTTGCTTACAAAAGTTCATTTTGAATAAAGAAAACCTAGTTCTAAATCATGAATGGAATTATGAAATTTACACCTTAAAGAATAGACAAGAAAGAATTGAAAATCAACCATTGTCTAATCAATTTGGTAATTGGAATCTCACCTATGAGAATACTAATGGAACTAAATCTAATTGGTGGGATGAGAGAGGAAAGTTGAAGTTGGTTGCATTGTTTGGTCTAGTCTTGTTTTTGTTTGATTCCTTCCACATTTGGCATGTGTATCACATTATATGTCTTTTGGAATGCTCAAGTCATGTTTGGGATCCAAGGAAGTGACAGTTTAAACTGTGCATCATATTGTACCATATTGTACATTTGTATATAGACTTTGGTTTTTGGTTTTGGTTTGTGTTTTCAAGTTTTTTTTTGGGATTGCATTTTGGTTTTGGTTTTAAGTTTTGTGTGTTGGTCCTTTGTACAATTTTTGGTTTGTCTTGAAAAAAAAAAAAAAGGAGAAAAGAAAAGCGAGATGTCAACTTATATCCTTATGAATGTTGACTAAGACTAAGAGAATATGAAACATCAAAATTGTATTGCAGAAAGCTCCACGAGTATCGCAAACACATTAAATAATATCGTTTGGAACTTGTGATGCATGAAGTTGTCAGTTTTACAAATTATGGCAAAGTAGGTGGTATACTCCATCCGCATTTCAAAAATAGCAATGCATTCATCCATATCTCATGTTACATTCCATATTGCATATGCATTTCATCTCAGTTGCATCTACATTTCATATACAATCATTGAAAAGGTGTCGAATCCTCTTAGGGTTATTACATAACATATATTAAAAGGATCCTAAGGTTGGGAACTGATGCCCGAACTATCTTGAACCAAGCACGTTCTACACATATTAAAGAGGATCTTGAGCAAAATGGTCAAAACCATACTTGGAAGAAAAGGTGAGGCGAAAGGAGTATTTCGTGTTTGTCCTATCATGCAACATAATCCTTAAAATAGTGGTTTTTACCACTCTCATAGTGCTTAAAGCCTAAAATCAGAGTAGTAAGGATAGGGTTAAATCCCCATCAAACTTAGTTTGAGGATCCAACTCCCCAAAGCTCTGATTTGACCTTCATGGAGTAGTAAGGATAGGGTGTAATTCTCATCTCGCTTAGGTTGAGAATCCGATTCCCCAAAGCTTCTATTTTGCCGACTTAAGAACTTGAAATTCCAAAGCAAATATTTTTCATGCTACTTTCATTTCATCCTTGATATTGGATTGGAAGGATCGTACTACATGTCCCTTGCAAGGATGGGTAGTCATCCCCAAGGTTCAAGAAATCAAAAGTAAAGCCAAATCTTGGATTATGGTGTTAATCTCCACCAGGGCTATAGACACCTGACTGGCAGTGGAGTATGCTCATATGTGGCAACATGTCTTGTCTAAAAGCAAGACCACTGACTTCTCAAACGGACAAGCTAGCCTGACAGTTTCATCCATAACAAGTTAAATCATTTTGTTCAAGATGAGGTAATGAACTCCAGATATGAGTAGTAAGGATAGGGTTAAATTCCCATATCACTTAGGTTGGGAATCCTATTCCCCAAAGCTCTGATTTCACTTACACTTGCACATGGGTTCAAGATGGTAGTGACACATAACCAACTTTGGGATCTAGTAAATTAATTCAATATACACATGTTTGGTCCTAAGAGGGTTTGACAGTTTTAATATGTTTGTTCATGGTACTAGAAAGTTTGAGCCTTTGCAAAGCATGTTGTTATATCTCTAGCATCTTCACCATACATTAAATCCTACAGGAATCATCCATAACTTCTCATATGCACGAATCATAAGTGAAATAGATGATGGAATGTTGATCAATTTCAAACGATAGGGAATGAATCACACTGCACACATGGAGCTGACACTGAATAATTCTAATGCTTCATGTTTTCTCATCTAGTTTCATTCTTTGGATATTGGCTGATGCTTGTATTTGAGTTTTGAAGGTTTTTAGGTTGGGTTCTCACCAAAATGCTTAGGAGCATTTCCCAGCAGAGTCGCCATTTGTTGTGGCCGCTCCACAATGTACCCCAAGCTTGGGGACCCACCTTCTAATTTTGGTTTTTGGGTGTTTTCGTTTCATGTTGAGTGTCTAGTGGATTGGTTAGGTTCGTCCTTATTATTATTATGATTTTTATTATTGTTTTAGTTAATTTTAATGTTTTTAATTAAATCAATTCAAAAATTTAAAATTAATTAAATCAAATTTAAAATAAAAGAGAAAGCAAGTAAAAAAATAATTAAATAAAGCTTTTTGAATTTAAAAAGAATAAAAAACAAGTTTATATATATTTTTTATATATATAAACAAATAAAAAAATTTAAAAGTGAAAAGAATATATATATATATATATATATATATATATATATATAAGTAAGTAAAAAAAAAAAAGAAGTAAAAACAATAAAATATAAATAAAAATAAAAAGTAGTGAATGAAGCCATGGTGCTTCATTCACCACGTTTTAGTTGTGCACAGTACATTATTTATCTATAAAAAATGATTTTTGTTGATGAAGAATTCCAAAGTCATTATTTTCTGATAAGCTCTGTATAATTGTATTGATATCAGGAATATTTTATCTACAATTGCATATGTTCGATTGAAACTGTGTAACATATTGACTTATGTTTTACGTATTTTTAAAAAATGTTCATTTCTAGGTATAAAAAGAAAAATAATTTTCTAGAAACAATGTCTGATATCTATTTGTTTACTCCTGGAAAATTTTACACAAACTCATAATGTCTTGTTTCATGGATTATAAATGGTTTTCTGAAAGGTAGTGTGAATTTTGATTAATTTTAATCTTTCAGTTGCAAGAATCTGGATGATGACATTTGATATGTGTGTAAAATCTATCATATTTTGTTTATCTCATCTCTCCATATGCATGAGGACATGCATAGATTTTAGTTTGGAGAAAAATTATGAGAGGATATTTGACACATATTTCTGTAATAGAATGTTTCATTCTTATGTTTAATTAATGATTATAATGTGTTTTATGTAAGTTATTGTTGTATATTTCTGTAATTTATCAATAAAAGGATAAATGTAGATAATATGATAAATGTATTTGTTTTATGTAAAATACATTTGAGTTATGAGTAATTATGTAGGCAAGATGTTGAAGAATGTTCTACAGATGAACAATGTAGCTAGTACAAGCCTTGGGATACACCTTGGATGCAAGGATATGGACATAAGAATGAAGGATGCAGGAAGCCTAAGGCACGATGATAGAAGATGTTAGTTGAAGCATGTTACAAAAGATAGTAGCTAAAGCATGTTATGAAAGATAGTTACCAAAGTACGTTATAGAAGGTAGATACTAAAATATGTCATCGAAGGATTTTTACCAGTAGTTATCGAAGGATTTTTACCAGCAGTTATCAAAGGATGATTAAATTTATTAATTAATGTTGCGTGCCACATCATTTTCAAACAATAGCCAAGTATTTCCAATTAGTATAATATTTGATTTGTCACATATTCTTCACATGGGATATTGTGATTAATAAAGTTGTTATTACTTTATTCAATAAAGTTGTGTAATCCAACTATTGTTAGATTTATTAGATTTAGACGTAATACTGTTGAACCTTTTTCCTGGATTAAAGGATATTTGGTTATATTGTATATCTTATGAAATGTAAAATTTAGTTTTTCTTTGTTAATTTAGCTTACATATTGCCACTTGGACCATTCAGGAAGTTTACCTAGTCCAAACAAGAATAGGAATTCTATTAATTTAGATTATTTTGGTTAAGTACATAGTTGTCACATCATAAGTCCACAAAAATCCACATGGCAAATACGTGGAAGAGTTCATTCAGAATTGTAAAAGTCATCATATATATTACATAGGAAAACCTTTGAAGAGGTCTAATGTTGAAATATCTAAATGTTGAAACATTGAATTGTCTTGTCAAGATTTTCTGAAAGAACCGTGCCAACATGTACTTTTGAATCACTAGCAATAAAAGTAGCACTTTATTCTTTGCATATGGTAACTGTGTCATTTGTATTTACTATTTAATTTCATTTATATAATTGTAATTGTATTTCCCTGCATTCATAGAATAAAATCATGTTAGGAATAGTTATGCATTTTAGTCACTAAAATAAAGTAAACTAGAGGAGAAAGAATTACACTGTATTCTAGGAGGTACGGCCCACTCCTACAGCCATTCCCTAAGCTCTCGCCCCTACAATAGGTTAGAAATAATTAATTAACCTTAGAATATAAAATAAAGTAAATTACATTTTTTTTTAAAAGTGAAAAAACCCTTGCAAAGTTGCCTTGTTCTGAGAGACCACGAACAGTGGGTACTACACCGTCAAAGTCACTCGGGAGTCGCACCCGACCCCTGCCCGCACCAACATTATCAATTGGATTTTAGATACCCAATTCAACCTTTTGGTAGGGTGGATATTTGAACCTGGGACCTCCCTTGGAGGATTGCCCTCTCCTCTCCAACTCACCTACAACACCTGGGTTAATTACATTTTTATAAAGTATAAAATTATAATAGATAAATAAAACTAAATGCACGAGGATCCTCAACAATAGTTGGACTCATCAGTATATCAATTAATTAGTAAGTAATTACTATCAATTAAACTCACCAATAGTTAAACTCATAAATAGCCAATTACTATTAAAAATTGCATTCTATTTTCATTCATGCACAATATAACTCCTATTTGCAAACACCTAAATCTAAAACAAATCTAAACTAAGCTTAGCATTGATCCCTATGGTACAATCTATACTGGATTGCTATTATTTAAATCTAACCTTTATTACCCTTGGATTGACAAATTTAAATGTAAGCTATTACAACTGATTACACATCACACACATACATTATTTACATCATTCATGTCAATAAAATCAAACACATACATCATATACATCATTCGTATTCATCACATCATACACATTACATACATAATAGATAGTCATAACAAAATTATATTAATTTATATAAAAAATATGAGTATATTGTACGTAATCTCATCATCCATAGGCTACATCGATCATGCATCACCACATTGGGCTATCATCTACAAAATTAGTGGTACTCTTGCCACATCAACAAAACATAAAATAATACAATACCATAAGCTACCTCAACTAGGGTTATGCGTAAGGGGTCGGTCCCAAAATATATCTATAAAAAATTGGCGAATCGGTTTCAAAATCCAAGTGAATAGTTTCAAAACACATGTAGAAGGTTCACTATTATTAGGGGCAATGTTGAAAATTTAAACTTAAAATGGTTAAATTGTTATAAAACTAGGGCGAATCGGCCCAAAAAAAAATTGCACCCATAAAGTTTTGGCTAATGGACCCTGGTCAAGGGTCCCAAATATTAGACAATTCCAAATTTAGAAAATCCTAATTTTAGCCAATTTTGCAAAAATAGCCACTATGTGTAACCTTGACCTTAGCTTTGCACCTCATCATGTGTCTCCCCACTCCCCTCTCATGGGGTAGGAGAATTCTCTACTCTTTGTGATTCACCTTGACTATTGTGGCTGGGATCGACCCCACTCGCTTGTGGCTGTCTCTCTAATCACCCACTCTCACTCCAATGGTATCACGATCCTGACTCTAAAATATCTAGGATGTTAATCCCATGGGTCACCAAATGTAACTCTAGCATGTGCATCCTCCTATATTCTTAAAATAATAAACCCTCCATGTGCTCCTTAGCCTGATGTATCATGTCCATCTCGACCATCAAGGCCTATCACTATGTCCTATCTTGAGTGACCTCTTGTAATCATACCTCCAAGGCCTCTTGTTGGGTTCTCTCCTAGATAGTATCCTCCTATAGTCGTGCTATCATGGACTCCCATTATTCCTTCTCTTGAGAAACCTCCTCTCATAACTACTCTAGCTCTACTATTAGAGCCTCTCTCTCTGTGGCTATCTCATTTAATTGGGCTACATCAGACACCATGGCCTTCCTTTGAGCTCTGCGATATCCTCTTACAATATCCTCATGCTAACCTCCATAGTCTTCGTATGCCCTCTAACATAGGCCACCTCTCTCTTAGCCTTTAGGAACTTCGTCACTACTCCATCCCTCTCTCCTATCAGGGTGGCTCACTCTTATGACTAGGCCATCTCCCGATGGGTTAGCTCACTCTCCACCTATTGTACTCTATCTCACAACATGTCAATATCATCATAGGTATTCATGATGTTCCATAGATGGATTTATAAGCCTATCTCACTTGAAGCAAGTGTGCCACATCCCTCGAGACCAATGGTTGAATCCTCCCATCTCCCTATGGTAATGTTATCCCTCTTCACCCATTATTGCACTCAACGTAGTAGTTCACCATATGACTCCTACTCACTCTCTCCATCCCCTCCATCATTAGACTTCATAACTACCTAATAGGGACTACTAGGTCCCACACCTCCCACATTAGCTGATCCTATCACCATTTGCTGAGGACTACTCACTCCTACCATGGGAGATCCTCTAGGGCTACCTCCACCATAGAAATTCCCTCTAATCCATCCTAAGCCATTCCCTAGACCAACTTCTATAGCTTTTATATATCTATCTATCATGCCTATGCCTATCTCTTATCTCTGAGTCACCCATCATTCCTCATACCCTAGGGTGGTCCCTACATCATCTACATCAAGGATATATATATTCGCATTCATATTCAGATTGATGGGTATCACTACTGGTGCCCATATGGGTTCTCTCTTCATCCACTCAATCATGATGGGTGCCTCCTATACATCTTACCACAATTCAAATTGCTACAACACATGGTTGAATAGGAACCACTATGCTTGAGTCACCTCCCATCCAATCACCCATCGGCCCCATCTCACTTATATCAACTTGCAACTCATATCATACCATTCAGACACTCCCCTCCAAGATCACCAATAAATTTACTCAGATCTCAACTGGCTAAAGGTCTCTCTGTAATATAGGCCTTAGCCCTCATGTGACCTGTGTAGTCGCTCCTCCATATCCATACACCATCGTAGTGCATAGGGCACATTTGTACCCATCAACTCATGCGCTCTATATGACAACCCCTCATGTTGCTCCACAATAATATGCTCCCATCCCTACACCTGGAGGAGCACACCCACTCCCATAGTTTATTGTGCAGCCTGCCCCACTCTATGCAACTCCTTATAGGTCTACGTCAAAAAAGCTAGTGCTTATGCATACCGATGCCCATGGTCCACCATATCATATAGTACACTCATCAGCCTCCACAGGAATCAACATACCAACACATTTGGCATAACATGGTTGGCTATCAATGTCATAGCCACCAAGTGTCTTCAAGTGATCCTCCACTACCACCAACACTGCTCATAATACACTCATCACTCGATACTTTCACCTCCTTCCACCTATCACCCAACAACCATCACAATATTATCTCCCACTGCTTACGCCTTGTGATGATCATAATCAAGTTCTCCACAGGTAACCTATATATCTTGTACACATACTCCAATGTAATCGTCATATCCTCCATTGGGATATGGAAGGTGTTATGATCAGGATCCCAATGCTCACACAATACCTCCATATAGGCATTATTGTAGTGTATTACCTTCATCTAATACACTCCATATAAACCCACATTTTGCACCCACTATAGGTCTACATCCCCGATGTTCTCCCATAGGTCCTCCAACACTAGACTAAACTGGTGCCTCAGACCAATTTCTATTGGTGCCTATTTCACACACATCTTTTTGTTAGTACACAATCACAAAAATTGAATCAAATACACACTTAATTCATGCATACAACCATGCACTCCATGTTGTCATCCAAGTGACATCTCAAAAACATAAATATTTTAACATAAAATCTCGATCGCAGGGTACCCAACGACCGAACCGGGCCGTATGGTACCCATCGATTGGAGAGTTAATGGTATTTCTAGATACCCATTTGCCTATTTTGCTCTCCATGGTAAATTTTTTCACAAACAAAACTCATGCACATATAAAATATACACTCTTGCAAGCACATCGTAAAACATGCCACATCACACACAGGAAAACAAAGGGTATTTTTGGATACCCATTTGGCTCATTTACCCATCCATCATAATTTTTTACACAAAATCCATCCTCATGTCTCAAACACACATTCATGCAAGTGCATTGTAAAATGTGCCACATCATACATAGACAAACAAATGGTATTTTTGGATACCCATTTGACTCATTTGACCACACAACAAAATTTCACACAAATCAGATAAAAAAACCCACATTCACCCACCATCGAAAAATGTGCCACAAACAATTGGTATTTTAGAATACCCATTTGGCTCAATTCTTCATCCCTCAATAGTTTTCCACAAAAGAACTCACAAACACATGAAAACAACAAAAACACATTCCACACACATGCTTCTTGAAAAACATGCATTTTTCAAACACAACAATCAAAAAGTAAAAGCACACAAGAAACAATGCACACAATGACAAATATTGATGCAATTTCACTTCACATGCATATAATCCTACATCTACATTTTCATCCCATTTTGTGCATCTATAAAAAAGGTCCTAAGGTTCTTTTTAAATATTTTTTATTTTTACATTATACAGGTATCAAGATTGACTTACCTATACCACTTACTCTGCACCCTATCCAGCCTGACCTGCCATATCGTCCCTCGCATCGTGATTCTAGTAATACTATGTGTCAATTTTTCCTCTCCTCCCTCTCCTCTCACTCCTCTCTTGCAATTTGCAAATGCACAAATGATGTGTCCCACCTAGTGATTTCATATTTTATACTTTAGCTTTTGGTTGCTCGGTACCCAACAACTCATTTTAGTCGCTAGGTACCCAACGATCAAACTCAAATTGCACCAAAACTTGACCTAGAGTTCCCTAGTGGGTTTCTCACTTGTATAGCATACCCTTGCTGTAAACTTCTTTCATTTTCCTCCCATTTCACCACTTTTCTCACTTCATAAATTACATTGTCAAGTGTTTCATGGCCGCTTCATTTTCACCTCTCATCACCTCATCGTTTGAGGGTGTAGACATATCACAAAATCCATTTTATGCGTGATCAATAATTAAACACTCGATACTCAAAATTGTGTTTTTCCAAGAAACTTTGCCAAAGATCATTTTACACCCTTCACTAGGGCAACACACAAGAAAAATTTCTCTTCTCATCAAAACTCCAATTCAAATGAATATTTGATGGACCAAAATACCTGAGTCTTTAGGTTGATCATGGATTTCCTTCTCCAAGACTAGTAGTTGTAAGACCACTCATGGATGAAGCACCTGAGAAAAACCTACCTAGGGTTAGATAGCTTATCAAATCAAATCAAGCTCAACGAAGTATCAAAGGAAAAATTCCAAGGATATTTGCTCCCTCCATAATTGGGGCATCTCACATTGATCACGATAGTAAGGCAATCTTACGTATACTCCCTCAACAATCACTATGGCACGATGAAAGCCACCATCACCCACAATCTTCCATCATCAATTCTTCTTTTCTTCCCAAAACCAAATCATCTTCTAGTGTCATCAAATTTTTGCACTACCCTATGTCTTCACACATTGCAATACAAAAATGCATAAATATAGATAACTAAAAGTCGGACATGGTCACAAATTCATCCTTCACGATTAATTAAGTTGCAAACCTTACAATTGCACTGATTGACCTCAAAACACCTTACATTTATAAAAGAGCTATCCATAAGCCCCTTTAGACCACCGAATCCCTTTCCTACACCTAATCATGGTCCCCACGCGACCACCTATAAAAGTCTAACCATAGTAATTCTAACCTTGGTTTAAAAGTCACTTTATCATAAAGTGCACTTTATGACTTAAACATGTTTAATTAGGGTTAATAAAGATTAATCCTAATCTCATCTTCACACATGTGTGCACCCATGACTTGGTTATGTTATTTAAAAGATGCTTAATCTAACCATAACCTAACCTAGGATATACTTAACCAGGGTTAACCCTAACCCTAGCTCACACGTGTGCACCTAGATGTTTCCAGATATTTAGAAGATTCCTTTTTAGGGTATGTGAGGGGATGAATCACCTTCCACCTCACCCCTATAACCTCACCATGGTTAGGACCTAACCCTAACCACACTCCACCTCATAGGGGACACCTCACCCCCCCTTAGCTCTCCAAAAGCTATAAATAAAAGTGATTTTCCTCCTAATATAATCCATCTCATTCAACATAACAAAACTCTGGTAAAATTACATCAACCCAACATCCATAAAATCACCATGAAAACTACACCACTTGTACCCTCTTGTATCCCATTTTTATAGGTCTCAATAGGTATATGAGCACATCTGACATTGACCAAGAGCAGCTACAACCACGAGATAACATATTCTTCTAACAGATCTAGAAAAACACTATTACAGTCTCAATCGCTAGGTACCTAGCGACCCAATCTGATTGCTAGATACCCAACAATCCAATCTAGTCGCTAGGTAGGGTACGACTCTCATCAGAGTGCATTTCTAGCAGACGTAAAGTTACAAAACCCTCCATGTAGGTATACTTTACTATTTTTCATCATTTTCAATCAATTACAAAAACTTATTTCATGCATTTTATTACTTTATTCAGTGTCATTTATCTTCATTACAATGAGATCTGATCCATGACAATTCCCCAAATACACTAATCCCATTTTGCATGTCAGATAGGTTTAGAGAACGGTTTGACCAATGTTGGAACACTTGCAATAGGTCCACCCCCTTCGAGAATCATTGGAAGACCATTTCAAGATATAGTCGATAGTTAACTTCAAGAAAATGGACATTCACCATGCTAAACCCTTGTTTTTTAGCCTTATAAGGTAGTTTTGTGAAAAGGGCATTATAACACTCCTTTTGAATATATAATACAATTTCATAGACTTCATGCCCATTTTCCCTTGAGTTCAATAAGAATCCTAATCCATTCCATTAGTTTCGACTATCTCTTATAAATTTTTGAGCTTGGATTCAATTTCTTCATTTTATTTTAAAATATTACCAATATATTTGGTATTTGAAATCTTCATTTGCTCCATTAAATACTTCTAACATGCAAAGGATATCCACCAAAGGATGACCTTTTCAAGCAACATAAATTTCCAACTCGTCGACACAAAACGTTTGCTATATCCCATTGGTATTATTTTGCATCTTGTGATTGCTATATCCCATTGCACATTGTATCAAAAGATAACATCTTTGAATATTGCATTGTTACAAATTACAAAATCAACATGCTTATTATTAAGAAATGGGGCCATTATATTTGCATGCCTTTGTTTTTATATAAAATAATATGAGATATTTTTTATTCTAAGTTCAATAATTTTTATGATGCTCATTAAAATTCTCAATAACTTCAATTATGATATTTGGATCATCATCCTTACTATGCACTTGATAATGAGTTGCTTGATCTTCTTGATTGGTTTTTTCTACAATGCTTTGATATAGGGAGAATTTAAATTTCTTTTACAATCCATCATTACTAAAGACATGGTAATGAGTTCATCTCCTTAAATGTCTTCTTCTACAATACTTAGATCTATAAGGGAAATTTAACTTCTCTTTTACTTCACAATTGTCCATATTTTTTCAAAAGCACTGACTATCTATGGTTTGATATGAGAATCTTCTTCTTCTCCACTACCTTCATTATTTCACTAACTTGATCTTAGAATTTTTGAAGTAATCTTATTTATCTCTAACTTGAGAATAAGTTAAGCTAATGCTATATCATTTTCTCTTTTCCTTTAAAGTATCCCAATATAATTTTTATTTTTATTTTTATTTTAAATTGGTTATATATGATTGAAAGAGGCCTTAGTTACATTACATTATGACCATATAATGACATCCTATTTATATTTATGGGAATTATGAATGTATCACTTGGAAATATTTAAACCTAGGTCTCTTCCTTGAAAGTCAAAGTACTTAACTAGTTGACCTCATTCCATTTAATAAAATGTCATATGATATTTGAACCTTTAATGATATTCTCCATTTAATGATCTTCTCCTATAGTTGGGTCTTCAACAATCAAAGAAGCAAATTGATTATTTGGTATCACATTGCTTTCCAGATCTACTTTTTTCTTTGAATGTGCTTTCATTTTAGGTTCCTAAAAGTCTAACATTTTCCTTTACCTACATTTGCTTCGAGCACTTTTATGGATAGTTTATCACCATATGCCCATACTCATGGCATATCTAACATCTGAATGAGATGTTTTCATAATCAACTTTTTGCTCCTAGGCTTCATCCTCTATTTATAATGTGATCATTTTTTGAAGAGGTTTGTTAAGGTTAATCAGAACACATATTCTAGAAATATATCATTTTTTCAAAAGTATAAGTACTATCAACCACCATCATAAATATCCCTAGAGTGTTATTTATGGTTGCAAAGGATATGAGGTTTTGATATTCAACTAGTAACCCAAATATCCTAACCCATATAGAGCCCATAGGTGACATTTCTCCCTCCACTTGGAAATTTTTATGCCAAGGTTTCATGAACAAGCCTACTCCCCTAAGAAATCATGACCCTCCTTGGAATACATGTTCATGTTCCTCTTCACACTCAAAGAGAACTAGGAAATAACCATTTGGATAAAGAGTATTTGAAAATCTACCTTAGTTTGATAGTTTTTAGATGCCTAATCTCTAAAGGATGATATTTGGGGTCTAAAACCCATGAATATGGATGTAAAACATTTCCTTTTCATATCCTCTATGCCCATTTTAAGGTCTATCCTTTCCAATTAAACTATTGGGGAGTCATCTATCACTTTCATGCATCCATTAGCATTCTTCCTAAGATCTAAGCATGACATTCTTAAAGGTATGAAAGGAAACTTGTTCATGGTATTACACAAGTGCTCTCCACCTCTAGATTATACTACATATTAGTAGTAAATTTTGGGGGGAGGTATCCCCTCCCTCGTCATCATGAAAAAGTTGCAGAGGTATCCAAACCCTAATTTGCTCCAAAAAATAAAAATCACTTGTACATTTTTTAAACAATGTTTGATTTGAATAAATTTAACCCTAAGCCTCACATTCCATACCTATTCCACCTTACTAAAGATTCTACATGCAACGGCAACAACAATGCATGCAAACCCTAACAGAGCTCTCGTCTCCTCATCTCACTTATCAGCTAATAAAATTTTGAAGTATGTCTTGATTGCTTTCATTGTTTATATGAATAAAGAAGAACTTAGTAACAAACAAATGTGAGTAACTTACTAAACAATTATGCACAATAATTATGCATTGGTATGCCCTACTAAAAATAAATGATGTACATATAAAATCTTGTATAGTTGGATTTAGATAGAGAAAAATGTAACAATATAAAGCATGATATATTTTTTTGTCATGTAATGTTGTTTTCAACTAAGTTGCTAACTTTTTATGATTTAGGCCATCGATAAGGTCATGTTTTGTTGATAAAATTTATTTAAAATGCTATATACCTTATACATACCTTTATTTTTAAATTGTATTATACAATTCATAAGCATTCTCTATGCCTATTAAATGTCTTCTTTTATTTTATTTTTATAATGCGATATATCATTTGCCTATGAGATACCTTTTCTAAGTCAATAAAAAATTTGATGATAAGATTATTCACCAAATTTAAGATATCTCTTATTCTCTATGACTTTTAATGATGAAATTTAAATTTGTGCACTCTGCATTTAAGGATTCAAAACTATATCTTGTGATATGCAATGAAAGGATCTTTACCCTTGAATTTCAATGGCTATTTCCACAAGTTTATCTACCCTATGCCATGAAAAGGTTTTCTCCATGGGTTTTCCATAGTTTATCTATGGTGTTTTTTATGGGGTTTGTTTACAATGAGAAAATTGAAAATATCTTTAATGAAAATTTAATTTAGATGATTGGATATAAATCTCTCTTTGTCTCTAGTTTCAAACTCTATAATTTAGAATTTGCAAGTTTATATTTAAATTGCTCATATTACAATACATTTGATATGCAATAAGAAACATTATATGATTGTTATTATATAGTTGATACATGATAAAAATCTTTAATGAAGAGTAACAACAATAATCAAACTTTTTTTTACCCCTAATTATTTTTTAGTTAAGGAAGTATTTCAACATCATTCAAGGGCACGCCAAGCTTTACAACTACTTATAATTTTGGTTAAGAAAACAATTTTGAAGTTAAACTCCCATGGTTGTTTCCATCAATATACAAAACTATACATAATATAGATAAGATAATTTATTTGGATGAAACTCAAAATTTTCCTATTTACTACACTCTAATGGAAGTAGTAATAGAATATTTATTTAAGAATCACTTTCATGCATATCAAATTATGCATTATCATAAATACAACACTCTTTGAATATTGCATTGTCATGAATTACAAAACCAACATGCTTATTATTAAGATAGAGGACCATTATTTTTACATGCTTTTGTTCTTGTACAACTGTTGTCAAACATTTTTTGATTTTGAGTTCAATAATTTTTTGATACTCATTAAAAATTTCACCAACTTAAATTATGATATTTGGATCATCATTCTTACTATGCACATGATAATGAGTTTCTTTATCTCCTTAATTAGCCTCTTATACAATGCTTTGATATAGGGGAAATTTAACTCTTCCTTTGCAATCCATCATTACTAAATACATGGTAATGAGTTGATCTCCTTAAGTATCTTCTTCTACAATGCTTAGATCTAAGGGGGAATTTAACTTCTCTTTTACTTCATACTTCTCCATATCTTTTCAAAATCAACAACCCTCTATGGTTCGATATAAGAATCTTCTTATTATTTCTCCACTACCTTCTTTATTTTATTGACTTGGTCCTAAATTGTTTTTAAGTAATATTTTCCATTTCTAACTTGAGAATGAGTTAAGCTAATGCTTTATCATTTTCTTTTTTGTTTAAAGTATCCCATTATTCTTCTTATTTTTATTTTTTAAAATTGTCTATATAGGATTGAAATGGAATCCACTTGCATTACATTATGACCATGTATTGACATCCTAATAATGCTTCTAGAAATTATGCATGTATCACTTGCCAAGATTTGAACCTAGGTCTCCTCCTTGAAAGTCAAGGTGCTTAATTGGTTGAGCTCATGCCATTTGATAAATGGTTATTTTTCACACATAATATTTGACCCTTTGTTTAGAGTGTGAAACTCCTCACTTCCCATCAATTGCTCTAGACCCCATGGGCTATCCCAAAATTATTTTTAATGTAGCATTCATGTTTTGTTTTTCTTCTTCTTACTAGACAACTAAATCTAAAGAATAAGTTACAAATATTTTTCTACTTGTTTGAACTCTTTCATTGCTAGAATTATAATCAAAATAATTTGCATGTCAAATGATGTATCCAAGGTAAATTCTTCTATTTTGCATAAGTACAAATTTTCCATTGATTAAGGCAAATGAAACATATTCATATGAGTGAGCTCTTCTTATAATTATTTAATATAATACTTTTTTACATAAAAAAAGATACTTTTTTAACGATTTATAAGCATCTTGGAATAGAGAGTGTCTCTTACTTTACATAATAGTCTTCTAGACAATGATGATGCTCACATTTTTTTTGGTGGTTTATGATGTCATGAGGTTTAAAGGTTCAAATATTCTTTCATCCAATCAAGTATTTATCATGGGGACACTAATATCTTTACTTAATAAAAAAATTAAAATTTAAACTTAAAATTAAAATATATAATTTTTAATATAAATAAAATAATAAATATTAAAAATATATATTAATTTTTTTTACTATATTTAAATATATAATATATTTTTTTACTTATAAGTAAAATATATAATTTTTAATATAAATAAAATAATATAAATAAAAAAATTAACTTCTGTTACCTTCCAATACATTTAAATATATAATATTTTTTCTCGCCTACCAAAACCAAAATATATAGTTTTTAATATAAATAAAATATTAAAAATAAAAAATCAACTTTACTAATACATTTAAATATATAATATATTTTTTTTGATGAAAGACCATTTTAATTATAAAAATAAAAGTCCTTTACAACAAAAAAAATGTGGGTGGAGAAAAAATCACACCCCAAATGCCACTAACTTATCCTAATAGCGGATAAAGAAAACAAACTGCACCATACGGGCACCACGACCATCAACAACAAACTAGAAACATTCTACAACCAGAAAGGTTTTTAAACAAGGGGGCCTATGACAGACAGGGCCTTATCCGTTTGAAGTGGGTGGTTCCCCCCACCCATCAAAGCGCTCCTCACCCCAGCCTGAAGCATGAGTAATTGGAGAAGAAGGACGGGACCAACCAGAAATATACCCATTATTGCCTAAAGGCCCCCAACCATCATTAGGCACAGGCATAGATTACGGAGTGATCACAGGCACAAAATGTTGAGAGGTGTACATATCCGATTGTTGTAATGGGCCTCCATAGTCACGGGATCTGCTTCGATGAGGTTGACACCGTGTACGATCAGGGCATCGACATGAACGAGATTTGGCTGGGTGAGGAGGTGAATGATCAGGGGCCTCTCTACTGACAGTAAAAGGGGTTTCACCCCAGTATTTTAGCAAAGTCTGCAAATGGTCCAACTCCATAGCCACATTTTTAACCTGGTCATAGATCTGAAACCACGCATCATGAAAAACTTTGAGCTTGTTAGCAAATAAAAAATCCTGAGATGGATCAACTTGTTGAAAATAATCTTGTTTTTAGATTTCCAAATGTGAAATAGAAGGCTGAATTTGAATATTTGCCACACTTCCCACAGCGGGAGAGAAAACTAAATGGGATCACCCAAAAGGACATGATGCCAGGAAAGCTGCAAGGACATAAACGGGGCAAGAAAATAACTCACCCAACTTCAAGAAAGATTGGCCCATCTACATGCCCAAAAAATATGCATACAAGACTCTGGTTCTTGACAAAATAGGCATCGATGCTCAGGCACCCCCATATAAGAAAGTCTGCAGCCAAGGGGTAAACCCTGATACAATAAGCTTTAAGCAAAAAAGAACTTTCTTTGGCTCCAAATAAGATGCCCAGGCTGAATGAAATTTGGTTTTCCACCTAGAGGGTGATGAGAGAAGGTCCTATTTGACATTGAGTTTGGGCACCATGGGTGCAGTTGGTGTAAGCCAGTCATAACCATGCCTAGCTCTGTAGCTGAGCAAGGAAGTGCTCTTATTCCAGGCCCAATATTTTTACCAGGGTCTCTAGGATCTGACACCTAATTTCTACCATAAGGAGAAAGATGTATGGTCTAGAACAACATCATACGTAGCCTTTTCAGCACTGGACAAGTAGAACATATTTTTAAAATCACTCCAAGAAATCCGATATTTGTTTTCCCTGGAATAAAAATGTGAAATGGCGACAATGCCCCGCTTAAAAATATTCTGGGCATGGACCCAGGGAACTTGGCCCAGTGGTTTACCTTGAAGCTTGAATACAGGGGACCACCATACATTGAGAATATTAATGGAAAGGCCTTTATGTGAACGGACCCCCTTTCAAACAATCCAAGGGTTTAATTGTTGTCAGGCCTTCCATATGCTTTTGATGACAAAGGAGCCAGGGATTTTAATAATATATAAAATATATATATATATATATATATATATATTATTTTCCTTACCTACCAAAACCAAAATATATAATTTTTAATATAAATAAAATATTAAAAATAAACATATTTACTTTCCTTGCCTACCAATACATTCAAATATAATATTTTTCCACCTACTAAAACCAAAATATATAATTTTTAATATAAATTAAATATTAAAAATAAAAATATCAAACTCCCCTTACTTGCCAACACTGTTAAATTTATAATATTTTCCCCTCACCTACCAAAACAAAAATATATAAATTTTGATATAAATAAAATATTAAAAATAATAATAATAAACTTCCCTTACCAATATGTTTAAATATATAATATTTTTCCATTACATACCAAAACTAAACAATATATTTTTTTGAAAAAGAATTTGAAAAGTTTATATTAAGATAAGATCATTTACTAGTTTATTTACAAGTTGGTGTGAGAATCCTTCCAACCTTAGCCAACAAGAACACCTATTTACAATAGTAAAAGAAGATCTACATTGAAGCCAAATCTCCTAAACCATATTTCTACAAGGGCTATCCACCTGTTTACAATAGTAAAAGAATATTTGCATTGGAGCTAAATCTCCTAAACCATATCCAAACTAGCTAAACACTGGATTTGCTCACCAGCCTGCCTAATCCTCTCATCCTCAATAACCATATCATTGTGCCACTAAACCCCTACCTCCTTCTTAGTACTCATCTTAGCCAGGGAGTCTACCACTTTATTTAGATCTATACTCACATAAACTAGAATCACATCATTTAATTCCTTCCACAATTCCTTAATTTGGGTGATGAGAATCCTCAACCTCCATGTCTTCAAAGTAAAGTTCTTCATGCAATCTAGAGCTCCTACCAATATTTGAGAATCTGATTCTAGGATTATCCTCCCATAACCTTGTTTTACTGTCCAAATAGAAGCATATTTGATAGCTAAGACTTTTGCTTCATTGTTTGTGGTCCTTTCTAGACCTTCCAGATCCCAATAGAGCACTGTCCCATCATGATTCATGTAGACCACTCCAATTCCAGCTCTACCTAGATTACCTTTTACGACTCCATAAATATTAATTTTAATCTAACATTTTGGGGGTGGTTTCCAACTAGCTTTATATTGCCCCTCTTGCACTTCAGCTTCCTTATCCATTGTCCCTATATCAACTTGAGTTTATTGCCATAATGTTTTTGACTTTACTCCAAATGACTTGCCAAACATCATCTAAGGATGAAAATGTTTCTCTAAGAATTTTATCATTTCTCTCCAACTATATTTACCACCAAATGAAGTTTAATCGAAGCTTCCAACCTATACAGAGAGCTTTAGATTGAAATCTACCCCTCTTCCATCTATCCTAAATATTATTCCAATTCAAATCACTATTGGATCGAATTTTATAATATAAAAAGCGTCACTTCTAGATCTGACGTGTAAATGGGCACTCAGACATCAAGTGGTCAGACATTTCCTTGCTCTTGTAGCATAAAACACATTAATATGGACCAACGATTCCCCTACGTCTCAGATTATCAAAAGTAAGAATTCCATTGTGCATGAATTGCCAGGAAAAAAAGTTTACTTTCGACCAACCATTGGATTTCCAAATATTTCTCCAATCCTCAACCAAATATGCATGAGGCAGAGGTTATGGAAGGATTTTATCATATCCATCCTTCACTGTGTAGACTTCGCTCCCATAGCCCCAAGCTAATTCATCCTCATATCTATATGTGATAAATATTTTGCCAATATTTGAGTCATGATGGGTGTCAATTTCGGAGGGATTGGAATTGGCCACTCATTCAATTTATTAAATTGCTTAAACTTATAATCTCCCAGCTGACTAGTGTTGAAATAACTTTTAATTTGGATCCAATCCCTACTTTCCATGGTCATTTTTACTTGTTACAGTTCTAAGAATTCAATAATGATAGGTGGGTATTGATCCCATGAATATGTTTAGAACCATGCCTTCTTCCCTCTCCCCACTTTCCAAAATATTTCACTACCTAAGATCCTAACTTTAGAGCTTACCACACAAAGCACCCATTATCATCCAGAGGGAAACAACTCACCTCATTCGGGTTCTCTTGTTCCAAATATTTACTAGTTAAAACTCTATTGAATAAAGAAATTGATTGGGAAATCCACCTTTAGTTAAACTTTCTAGCCAAAGCTTTATTATTTAACTCGGATCTCCTCAGTCCCAAATCTCCCTTTACCTTAGGTTGGCTTACTTTATCACAACCTACTAAGGCCCATTTCCTCTCTGATTTTACTCCTCCCCATGATAAATTTTTAACCATCTTGTCTAACTCTTTCCATAATGTATGTGGTACATCAAGGACAAAATTTTTATAAATTGACATGGCTTGAATGACTAACTGCAAAAAAAATTAATCTACCCCCATAGCTTAACCATTTGTGAGACCAATGATTAATTCTTTCTTTGATACAATCCAAAAGGTTCCTCTAGATATCTATTTTTAGTTTTTTAAAATGCAAACAAACCCCAAATATACCACTAAGAGAAAAGTCCTCATAAATCCCATAATTTTTAAAATTCTGTTCTTAAACCTTCGATCAAGATTAAAAAATACCACTTTATTTTTATTTTTTATCATTGATGACTTGGTTTGTGGCCCTAAGCGAACATTACGAGTACCTCTAATCAATCTTGCTTCTCTAAAATTGACTACTCTCACCAATCCTATTTCATCCACAAATTACAAAATAAAATATTAAAAATAAAAATATTAACCTCCCTTGTCAAATACATTCAAAATATATACTATTTTTCGTCACCAACCAAAACTAAAATATATAATTTTTAACATAAATAAAATATTAAAAATAAAAATGCTTTCCTCACCTCCCAAAACCTCACCTCCCAAAACCAAAATATATAATTTTTAATTAAAAAAAAAAAATTAAAATATATTTATTTATTAAAACAGCCTTATCTTTGGCCGACCAAGAGCAGGTGAATCGACGTGGAGTCCTTCCTTAACACATATTTTACCCTTGTTTTTGTCTTTTTGTTGTAAATAAGTATTGCCGTGGACTTCGTGATGTCCACCCTTAACACATGCTTCACCCCTTTGTTGTTTATTTATTAAAACAGCCTTATCTTTGGCCGGCCTTGTTTTTGTCATTTTGTTGTATATAAGTATTGCCGTGGACGTCGTGATGTCCACCCTTAACACATGCTTCACCCCTTTGTTGTTTATAAGTATTTTCATGACAAATAATTAGTGTGTACCACATGCCCATCGCAATCAGACAAAAGCAAGTGACCGGACCCAATAATTGTTAGCACCAGCTTTACTTTAATATCTATCTTTAGCACATGCACCAGCTTTTCCAAAGTAGACCCCACAAATTAAAGTAAAATGTATATGTAGCTGCCTTGTCTTCCCTCATTTTCCACTCACTCCTTCACGCTGGAACTCCGAAGAAGTCAGATTGAAGTTCTTTTGTTTTGATATCCAATTGCATCTGTTATACATATTGAGTTACCTATCTATAAAATCGCCATGGGCAACTGCTTGAGCTGTTTAAAGAAAACCTGCTGCTGCGAGGATGATGTTCAAAATGCCAACACTCTGCAACAGCCGTCTCTGTCGGGAGAGCAACAGCCCGGCCGCTGCGAGGATGATGTCCAAAGTGCCAGCACTCTCCAACAGCCCTCTCCGTCGGGAGAGCAACAGCCGGACCGCTGTGAAGATGATGTTGGAAGTGCCAGCACTCTGCAACAGCCCTCTACGTCGGGAGAGCAACAGCTGAAGATAGAAGAGTGCATCAAACTCTTCAATGAGGGGAAAGATAAATGGGATGTAGATGCTCTCATCAGCGGCTTTAACGATCTCTTGAATGCTACCTTGAATGTAAGTATAAACTTCACCATTCCAAAGGTCAGTTCAATCTCGCTTTTCTCTTGTCATTCAAAAATGATAATGTTTTGCTCGTTATTCTTTGCAGTCTCGACAAAAAGATCCTGAGAAACCAAGCACAAGTGCTACTTCAAGTACACCAAAGCTGTCTATGTTCTTACGTTTAATCGAGAGTGGGGGCACGTTTCTTAAATTTGTCAACGAGCACATT
This sequence comes from Wollemia nobilis, assembly GCA_028583015.1. NCBI lineage: Eukaryota > Viridiplantae > Streptophyta > Pinopsida > Araucariales > Araucariaceae > Wollemia > Wollemia nobilis. Next base: position 130,412 of record JAQPPZ010002200.1, read on the forward strand.
GTCAAGGAGGACATAGAGAAAACATCCACAAAGGTAATTGCTAGTTAATTTTTAATTTAATGTTAGAGGTTTTGATTCGTGCTATTCAACATCCAACTATTGATTTGCAGGATAATGTTTTGGGCGCCGAAGGAACAAAGATTTTATCAGATATTCTACAACAGCTAGGCAACATTCATTGGATTGTCGGGGGATTGTCGATACTAGGATATCTGTTATCTAAATTTGGAAAGATGTCAGAAAATAAAGCTGAGTGTTTGGACCTCTTAAAATGCATGGTCGACCTGGTCAATCACATCAGAAAGTTAAATGCTCAAATGCCAGAGGAAGAAAAGAGATTGAGAGATGCTCTTCTTTTGATTGTAGAAGGCTGTATAATGTGCGCTTCTCAAATTCAGTCAGGAAAGTTTTTCAGGTGAGAACATAAAATTCCTTCGTTTTGAGTATTGTATTTCTATTTTTATTTTTTTATATTAAATATGCATCTGTAGATGTTTATTTATTTTTAATTTTTTTGATAAGACAGGTTTCTGAAGACATCTGTCAACTCCGAGACGTTAAAAGGTCTTTGTTCAAAAATCGATAATCTCTATAGAGATTTGACTCTGACAGGTGTAATACGAATACACCAGCAGCTATCTCTGACTCTTCCTCTGGCACAACCTATTTATCCAGCATTGGCAGGTAACTTTAAATCAACAATCTTTTGATGGTTTTATGATTTTTGTTTTTACTTTTACAATGGATTTGACTTACATGCAATGATAGTGAAAAGTGAATGATTTTTGCATCTTTAATGTGGAATAGATGGCCGAATTGTAAGTCTTCTCCTGTCGCCACTTTAAACAGTCTATGGTTTTAATTTTACTTTATCTAATTGTTTTACTGAGACAAGATTGCTTCAACAGGCGTGATTTTATATATATTTTTTATTTTAATTTTTTTTTAAGTAAATCCAAGTTATATTATTGATAATGCACATGACATTCTTACCTATAAATCATATTTATGATTTAATACAACTAAATTTTAAAGTTATGCAATTATATTTAAATATATTATTTAAAAAAGATTTTGACAACTTCATAAATAAGGTATTTGTTTGAGAGGATATTTGTTTGAGGGTATTCATAAATAAGGTATTTTTTATAGATATTTTAATGCATACAACATAATTCAAGTATATATTTTTTCATTTTATTGATTTGAATTAGAATTTATAAAATTAATTGTATGTATATTTTTTATTTTTTAAGCATATAATTGATTTTATTGTTCTTTTATTTTACTCCATACAATCTAATTTAAAATTATTATAATGTTGATCATATTTTTTAATAATTTTTATATTTATATTTTTTAAATTTATTAAGTAATGTCTTTATATTTATATAATTATCTTTTTATTTTTACAATGATTTTTTTAATGTTTAAAAATACTATTTTATATTTTTTAAATTGTTTTATTTTTCTGTAAAAAATTACACTTTGAGATTAAACACTATTTTTTCAAATGTTCTTTTGTTTTTATATTTATATAATTATCTTTTTATTTTTACAGTGATTTTTATAATGTTTAAAAATATTATTTTATATTTTTCAAATTGTTTTATTTTTCTTTAGAAAATTACACTTTCATATTAAAGATTATTTTCTCTCTGATTTTCAAAATTTTAAAGAAATTTTTTGATTTTTTGAATAAAACTCTCTAATCAATTTATTATTGATTCATACTTATTTCTTTTACTATACTTATGCTTTTACTATTGTGCATACACATTTAGATATCTTCAAAGTTTATACTTGACTATTTATCCAAATTACTTTGTTAAACAATTTGTTTGATCATGATCCTAATGTTGACTTTTTTTTCTTCTACAACATGAATATGATTTCATGATTCAACAAAAAAAAAAAATCTTTATAATGATATTATACTCCAATCATAAAGTGCAATAAAATATATTACTACTAAAGAGTCACTTTATTATTTCCCACAACATATTCTTTATTGGCATATCTTTGATTTTCTTCTCTATATGTTGGGATTTTTCTCTACCACACATAACATTCATTCAATGGTTGTCATCATTCCCCCTTTATTGGATACACTTGTTGCTCCTTATATCTAGGGATACTCTTGCTATTTTGTTTTCTTGGTACCAATACTTTGACTCACATACCCTCTTAAACGCAAAGACTAGCTAGGATTCATTTGTTGCTACCTTTTATATTTTGGGGTCACTCTACATGTGCATAGGGCTTGTAGCTTTAACTCTAGCTTTTAGATTCCATATTGACTTTGATACCAAATGTTAGAATCAAATACTCATTTATTCTTATATCAAACATTATGGAAGCATACAAAATAATCCACACACTTATACCAATTCATTAATTGAATAACAACATACAAAATCTTTGCACAATATAAAATTAGATGCTCAATCTCAATGCATGTACATTGCTTAATTATTCCATTGAATTAAATAATATTAATACAAATTTATTGTCATCCAATTTTCTTAATAATATTCTTATAACTATTTTTTTATTCTTTTTATTATCTTTTTATGTCTAAAAATACATTTTTATTTTTTAAAAGTTATTATTGTTCTATGAAAAAACTGATGCATTTACTTATTTACATTAAATCTTACATTTTATAATATATTTTTCAAATTTTATCTAAAATATTTTAATTTTTAACTTTTTAAAATATATAACTTTGAAAAATTAAAATATATATAATTTTTAAATTCTTAAAAAATCTATTAAATAATATAAAAATATATATTATATTAAAACCTTAAAATAATTTGAAGTATTCCTCTCGTTTACCCCTTTTTCAAACAGGAGGGCTTTTGCTTTTTAAAACAGGGCAGGGCATGGCATGGGGTGGCCGTCTTTTCGATTCCCTGAGAAACGCGGACAAGGCAACTCTCAGATAGTATTCCTAATTTTTAGATCTCTCTTTTAAAAAGTTAGATGAATTTGAATTTATATATTTAAAAGTAAAACCAATTGGTTGTTTCGATCGAATAAAAAAATCATTAGAGCCATTCTAGTTTTAAATCCGTCATAAAACCGATTTTATTTTTATTTAAAAAATTAATTATAAATATTAAAATTTTATTTTTTGTTTATTAATTTTCACTTAATTTTCTAAACTAAATTACGGCCAATGCCGGTAACAATTTCGATATTTTTTAAAAATAAATATAAAAATATTTATATCATCATGCTTATATGTTCTTCTGCTGTTGTTCGCGTTCGCGAGTAATCAATTTCGTTGACGCTATTGGATATAATTCATTTGCTGCGTGTGTATTCTAGTACGGAGTTTTCAATCGTTGCCTTAAGTATTGTAGTAGAGGGTCCACTTTATTTATGGATAACTTGGACGTCTAGAATTAATTATTGACATATTCTACCGTGATTACAGTGGGGCTGGAGGAACCTGTTAACCAAATTACAGAAATGCTGGAGTTAGGAAAAGCAAAGGAGCGAGCAGAGGCTATGGTTATCTACGGATTTGGGGGGATTGGCAAAACAACACTGGCCAATGCTGTCGTTGCCAATTTAAAGTTTCAAGATTACAGTTATACTAAAATCAAAATCAATGAAGATCCTCAAAAAAATGACTTGAAAAGTATGCAGCAGCAATTGCTTAATGATGTCTTCCCGAAATATCAAGATGGAAGAAAAATAACATTGAGAGATTGCGAGGATGGTAGGCATCATCTAACACGGGCTTTGCAAAGTCAATCAAATAAACCTGTGTTTATTTGCATTGACAATGCTCTACGGGCAGAAGACCTGGTAGAGCTTTTACCAGAAAACCTTGGAGGCCTTTCTAAGCGCAGCAGAATCCTACTAACAGCAAGAGACTTAAGGGTCACAGATTTATTCGAGGAACGCGGCCTGTCACGCAGATCCTATCCAGTAAAGATCCTGGCGGATGAGGACGGGGAGAAAATTCTCTGCAATGACCCCGACAAACTCGAGCAAATAAAAGACGATGTGAAAAAGGTTTTGCAGATTTGCGGTGGGATTCCTCTTGCTCTCAAAATTGTCGGTGCGCAGTTGAGGAAGCAGGAGTATAGGGCGGATAATTGCAGTGAGATATTGCAAGCTCTTGAGAAGGGAGAAGAAATCAAGCAGGAACAACTAAGTGAACGCCTTGTAAATTTTGTATATAACAGGTTAGAAACTTCCACTAAAGAAGCATTTCTCGACATCTGCACCGTCCTTTATATGCAAAATTTTCATCGGAGATGGATAGAGTATATAGTGGGAGTTAATGAAGTTGCGGTTCTTGAAGAGGCAGCGTTGATCACAACAGTGCCATTCGTCAATTGCTTCAATGATATCAGAGAAGTAGGAATGTATTTGGAAGGCGAAGAGGATTTGATTGTGCACGACGTCATCCTAGCAAAAGGGCGAAGCATGACCAAAGACACGCGAATTGTAGACGACGCACAGTCCTCGTGTCGAGCTCTAGATGATCAGGTATATTTCAGTAGTATTTATAATTGCATACTCTGTTAATCTAAAACCATCTACTCATACAATCTTTTAACACGTGCTACATTATTGCAGAAGGTCTTCTGTTGAGTTGTATGAGCAATTCACTAAGAGTCTTCTGTTTAGGACACCGCATGAGTGTCAGAGGTCATAGCAGCAACACATTCCAAGAGTTGAGATATCTTGCGATAGGCGGAGACATTCCTTGCTTGCCGGTGAACTTAGAGGCGCTTCCCCGCTTGGCTTTTTATGCGGGCCCCATCTTCAAAGAAGGGTTTAGTATAAACAAGGCGAGTTAATGCATACATTTCATTAAATTTTTGAATAGTTTGGTTGCCACGTGGAAAATGACTGACATGAAAATTGAAATTGAAATATGCATGGGCAGATGTCAAAAAGCTTAAGATGTTTGTGGGCCCGAGCACAATCTAATCGGGATGAATGCGCAACTTCAGAGGAGTCAAACCCCATCCAAACCGTTCAAAATTCTTCGTTGCAAGAATTAAATTTATTTCGTCTGAAAAACATGCCTATATTATTAGAGGGGATTCATCAGTTTATTGAATTGAAGGTTTTGGTGGTGGTTGGGTGGGACGAAATGGAGGAGCTCCCCGCTCAAGTCTGTCAACTGCGTTCGTTGAATAAGCTGATCATGTGGGGGTGGAAGTCCTTAAAGCGGCTGCCGGAATCTTTTTCGAATCTTACTGGTCTAACACATCTAGATTTAGACTTTTGTGATCGGTTGGAGGGCTTGTGTTCAAGCTTTGGGGAACTTACAGGTCTAAGGTTTTTAAGTTTAAGGGGATGTAAAATGCTGACCGAATTGCCTGACAGCTTCGGCCAACTCATAGCCTTAAAATACTTAGATCTCGAGCAGTGTATTTCACTAACAATACTGCCCGATAACTTTGGAGAACTTACCGCCCTCGAATACCTGAACTTGAGTTATTGTTACGAATTGAAGGGAATACCTTCAAACTTTGTGCAGCTCACAAATCTACAGGTTTTAATGTTGTATGAGTATAGGGGCGAAGAATTGCCGTTAAGTTTAGAAGAGCTGAGATCCTTGACAATTCGGGGCTAACCTTTTGTAAGCTGTGGGACGGCTGCTAATGCCCTTATGTTCACCCTAACCATAATTTAAAAAAATAAAAAATAAAATTTTAAATTATTTTTTAAGTGACCTGTATTTATAAGATTTTATTTTAGTTTAAACAAACTGCGAGAGATAAATAAAAAATTAATAATTGTTATAAGTAACTTAAAAAATAATACTAAGAAAAAGAAGAAGCTCATTCAGATATATCAGTTTTAAAGAAGAGAGAAATTGAGAGCGATAAGAAGAAAGTTGAGACCAGTTTTGAACATCCCAACCATCCTGAAATTCAGAAGTCGATTTAGCTAACAGATTAGTTACTCCATTCCATTCCTTGGGAATATGTACAAAAGAAATGAACTCCAAGTGAGCAGATTAGTTACTCCATTCCATTCCTTGGGAATATGTACAAAAGAAATGAACTCCAAGTGAGCAGAGACAGTTTTAAAGAAGAGAGAAATTGAGAGCAATCAGAAGAAAGTTGAGACCAATTTTGAACATCCCAACCATCTGAAACTCAGAAGTTGATTTAGCTAACAGTTTAGTTACCCCATTCCACTCCATGGGAATATGTACAAAAGAAATGAACTCCAAGTGAGTAGAGCTATTGAGAATTTTGCCGAGCAATCCGACTCAACCACCAACTACCATGAAGACTATCCCTAAAATTCAACAAATTTATAACAATTTGATAATCAGATTCACAAACAATCTAACGCCATCCCAAAGCATACCCTTGCTTCAAAGCATATAAAATCGCAAGGGATTCCATGAAGTTATTAGAATGATATCCCTTAAAACAAGAGAAAAAAAATTGGGCAGTACCACTATGTCCCGCCCCACACCACCAATACCAGCATTACCCAAATTACCTTGGGAAGATCCATCCATATTAATCTTCAGCACTTCGGGAGGAGGCGGATTCTATTTACCATCCCTCCGCACCCGATTACTCTGACCCATCCATCTACAAGAGACATTAAAACCAGGACCATTAACCAACAAACCCATCAATCTACAAGAGACATTAAAACCAGGACCATTAACCAACAAACCCATCAATCTACAAGAGACATTAAAACCAGGACCATTAACCAAAAAACCTAATCTTTCCATACGTTTTGCTTGGTCCACGGGAGAAATAATCTGAATAACTTAAAAATAATACTAAAAAGTAATTTAAAAAATTGATGGTGAGCTATAGGAAGTTTAATTGTAAAAGTTATAATTTAATTTTTTTTAAAACTTTATTTAGAAAATGTTAACATATCATATTTTAATATTTTAATAGTTAATTAATATTATAATTAATATTTATAATTAAATGTTATTTTATAATAAGATATATTAAAAAGTATGCTAAAAATATATTTTAATATAAAAAATTAAATATAAAATATATATTAAATTTTTTTTTTTATTTAATCAAGTTTAATTATGTTTTTTTATGGTCTTAGTTGCTTAATTAATTTTGTATTTCTTAATGGTTTTGGTCATTTAACAATTTTAATAAGAAGTCAAATTTTATTAACATAATAAAAATCAAATTAAACCAAATTAAACAATTATGATACTCAAATTTATTCTAAACTTTTTACTTTTTCTTAATATGATCATTTTACTCTTAATAGAATATGTTAAAAATTTAAAATTTAAAGGATAAATTAAAAATGATCTCATAAACAACACTAGATATGTAGTAAAAAAATGTGCACACATTGTACATTTTAAATTCATATTTTAATAATTTCATTAAATACAATACAATTTTGTAATCATAATTTTGAATTATAAATATTATATTTTAATAAATAAATAGATTCACATTGTTAGTAATTATCACTTTGGATAATGTAAGTAGGATGCAAAATAGAGTGCAAGTAGAAAGGAAACCTTTTTTTTTTTTGACAATTTGTTTCAAAATTTTAAAAATTAAAAGCTTCTCATGAGGAGAAGCTAGGTAGTAATCAACAAAGATGAGTAAGGGTGCCTTGGTTGAAAGTAAAGATGTCCTAGATGGGGATAAAAGGGTAAACAAATTTATAATGATCCTTGTCCAAGTTGGAGAACATACAAAAAAAAATGATTATCAAAGATAGATGATCCAATATGATATAATGGTTTTTAAAAGTAAAGGATTAATATACAAATTAAAATTATATTGGCTATATATTTTAAAGATTCAAAGGTGTATTAAAAGAAGTGGGAATGGAGTTAAAATTACCTAATGAATTTTCCTTAAAAAGGTTATTTTTTTTTTCACATAATATTCTTTAGTTCTAAAGATAAGGGTAAAATAATGGGTTATAGCCCATGGTTTAGGGTAGAGATATGGCTTATATTGACACCATTCAATGCACATATGACACACAAGATTTACCCTGGTTCACCCAATTTGGGCTAGTCCAGTAAACAAGAGTCTATCCTCCTTGATATATTATTCTCTCTCTTGTCCCTAAAACGGGACATTACAATAATTATATAAGGAAACTCTTACAACCCTAAACCACCAAGTGGTATTAGGGTACCGTGGATACAACACCGTGGGCTAAACCACCCACACTAACTAACCACCCACCAACCGTGGGAATCCCGGGGTTCGCTCCAAAAGTAGCGATAAAAGTAGGTGAAAAGTAGCGATAAAAGTAGGTGAAAATTTTGACGTCGGCTTCGTCGGCTTCGATCACTTTCACCGTATCCGAGGGCGCCCCCCTATGCACCTCGAGCCGTCGCCTATTACGTAAGCACCTTTACCGTAGCCGAGGGTCCTTGGGGGCCTCCGGCCCCCGCGGACCCCCCCTACCCATCGTATTTTGTGTTGTAGTGCCTATCGTACAATTCTTTTTCGGAAAAGAATGAGACACATCCAACATTCTCCCACTTGTTGAATACTTTTCCAGACCCATTTCAATTGTACAAAATCTAAACTTTTCAGTGCTTACAGCCTTGGTTAAAGCATCTGCAACATTTTCCTTGGTGTCTACCTTTTCCAGCAACACTTTCTTCTCGTTCAAGCATGTCCTCGCAGAAATGGAACTTTGTATCAATGTGCTTCGTTCTTGAATGGTAAGTAGGGTTCTTTGCCAAAAATATGGCACTCTGACTGTCACAGTTTATCTTCATAGCTCCTTGAAAGAACCCAATTTTAGCACATAGTCTTTGCAGCCATACAACTTCCTTACTTGCATCGGTGGCTGCCATATACTCAGCTTCAGTAGTTGAAAGAGCAACAACAGTCCGCCTCTTGCTCATCCAACTAATGGCCCCTCCGAACAAATTGAATACATAAGCACTAGTAGATCTTCTCCTGTCCAGATCTCCAGCCCAATCTGCATCAACAAACCCTTCTATATCCAATTGTCTATTTTCTTTACCTGTACCCTCATAGCATATTGTAAAATCAGAGGTGCCATGCAAATATCTGAAAACCCTTTTCACAAGTAGTCCAATGCTCTTTACCAGGTTTAGACATATATCTACTCAAGACTCCCACTGCATGGGCAATGTCTGCTCTAGTACAAACCATGGCATACATTAAACTACCTACAACATTTGCATAAGGAATATGTGACATTTCCTCTACCTCTTCTTCTATTTTTGGACATTGTTCAGCAGAAACATTTTCCACCTAAAGAAATAGGTACCTTCACCGGTTTGCAATCCTGCATATTGAACCTTTTCAACACTGTCTCAACATACTTTTTCTGATCCAGCCACAACTTTCTGTTAGAGCGATCTCTTTTTATTTGTATACCCAATATAAAATTTGCAGGGCCAATATCCTTCATGTCAAAATGCGATGCCAACTGAGAATTTACTTCCCTGACTAGTTTCTTGCTATTTCCAATTAGTAACATGTCATCAACATAAAGAACTATAATGACAATTACATTACCAATTTTCTTTGAATACACACAAGTGATCAGCATTTCTACGAACAAAACCAATTCCTAAAACATAAGTATCAAATTTTTGGTACCACATTCTAGGTGATTGTTTCAGTCCATACAATGATTTCTTTAACTTACATACCAGATCCTCCTTTCCTCGCAACAAGTGAAACCTTCAAGTTGCCTCATATAGATTTCTTCCTCCAAATCTCCATGAAGGAATGCAGTTTTCACATCCATCTGTTCTATTTCAAGATCAAATGCAACAACCACAACTAACATAAATCTAATTGATGTTAGCTTTGCAACGGGAGAAAAAACTTCACCATAATCAATTCCTTCAACCTCGGAAAAACCTTTAGCAACCAGGCGAGCTTTATATTTCTCCACTTTACCTTCAACATTCTGCTTCTTCTTAAAGATCCACTTGCAACCTATTGCTTTCCTACCACTTGGTAATTTCACTAAATCCCATGTTTTGTTCTTTTTCAGGGACATCATTTCCTCATCCATGGCCTCTTCCCAACGGTTTGCCTCTCCAGAATTAACAGCTTCTCTAACTGTTCTAGGATCTTCATCAGTAACAGATAGTACAAAAGAAGTAGGAAAAGCAGATGGACTATACCTTTCAGGTTGCTTCCTTTCCCGTGTTGATCTCCTTACCACAGGTGTATGAACCTCTTCTTCATCCTCTTCCAGATCCTCACCTGTATGCTCCTCTTCCATATCCTCATCTCGTATGCTCCTCTTCCAGATCCTCTACTGTCTGATAGTTTTCCATGAGATCAAATTGGACCATTCCAGGTTCCTCTTCTGTAACTACCTTCCCCGGAATCACTGATCATCTCCCTAAACACCACATCTCTACTATACACTCGTACTTTTAGTTTTTGGATTCCAAAGCTTATATCCTTTAACACCATATTTATAACCAATAAAGATACATTTAACAACCTTATTATCTAGCTTACTTCTTTTCTCCTTTGGAATATGCATGTATGCATCACAACCAAAAACTCTGAGATGTGAAATAGAAGGTTTCTTACCAAATAGAGCTTCAAATGGAGTTTGATCCGGCAATGCTGATGTAGGTGACCGATTTCGCAAGTAGCATGCTCGCACTCACCGCTTCCGCCCATAATTCCTGTGCCAAACCCGCACCACCGAGCATACTTCTAGCCTTCTCCATCGCTGATCTGTTCAATCTCTCTTGCAACTCCATTCTGTTGAGGTGTATATGGAGTAGTCTTCTGTCTTGCAATACCACATTGCTTACAAAATTTCTCAAATATATTAGAACAATATTCCCCTCCATTATCAGACCTCAACACCTTAATCCTTTTATCAGTTTGATTCTCAACAAGTGCTTTAAATTCCTTAAATTTTTCAAACACTTCATCTTTGCTCTTAAGAAAGTAAATCCATGCATATCTTGAAAAATCATCAACAAAGGAAGCATAATACCATGATTTTCCAAGATACGACATAGGAACAGGACCAAAAATATCACTGTGGATCAAATCTAGTACCCCACTAGATCTTGTGGCACCAGATGGAAAACTAACCCGATTTTGTTTACCATAAATACAATGTTCACATAACTCGAAAGACATTGAGTAATTAGGGATACCATGAACCATACCTTTTGTGTACAGGGTACGCAATCCCTTTTCTCCAATATGTCCCATCCTTTGATGCCAGAGTGTTGAGCTTTTATCAGAATCAACCTCAAGAACAGTTGAGCTATTGCACTCATTTGTCATAGTGCTTCCCAATAGCTTATACAATGTTCCAATCCGAACTCCCCTTGCCAACACCATTGATCCACGAACCATTTTGCATGAATCCCTGCCAAAATTGACATTCACTGCTGCATCGGCCATTTTGCTTACCGAAATCAAATTTCTAGCAAGTCCTAGAATATGCATCACACCGGTAGGGTCTTAACCCTACCATCCTGCAAGCAAAATTTTCACTCTTCCACGACCCATGATTCTGAGTGGTGAATCATCTCCCAACAGTACCTCCCCTCCATCATATCTTTCATATTCACTGAACCACCCTCTATGAGGAGTCATATGAAAAGAGGCACCAGTATCAATCAACCAATCATTTTTATCTGATCGTGTGGAGCACGATGAGCAGGATGCCAGATATACATCCCCTACTTCATCAATGGATTTATTCATCTCTGTGGAAGTCGATTCATCAAACTTTTTTCCAGACTCAGCTTTCTTTGATCTGCAATCCTTCTTCATATGACCAGGCTTGCCACAATTCCAGCATTTTCTCTCAAACTTCCCCCGAGACTTGGATCTACCTTTAGACTTAGACCTATCACCATATCTAGATTTGTCCTTCTCCTTGGCACGCCCTCTCACCGTTAGGGCTTCCTTAGATGTGCCCTCCATGGCTTTTCTCCTCATATCCTCAGATAATAGAGATGCCACTATATCTTCAAACTTCAATGTGGATGAAGTTGTACTACCAATTGCTACTACTAAGTTATCCCATGAATCTGGTAAAGAGCATAACAAAGTAATGCATTTATCTTCCTCACTCAACTTAATTTCTACAGATGTTAGTTGACTTACCACTGTATTGAATGCATTCAGATGATCTACAACCGAATCCCCATCATGCATCCTAAGATTGTACAATTTCTTTCTGAGGAATAATTTTTTCACTAGGGACTTCGATTGATACAAAGCCCCTAACCTCTCCTAGAGATCCTTTGCTGTAGCTTCTCCCGAAACATTGATGAGCACCAAATCTGCAAGACACAGTCGAATCAGACTCCTTGCTTTTCGATTCATCTTCTCCCAATATTCATCGAAAGTACCCGTAGGTTGTGTTGTTTCTGAAATAGCAGCCCACTGATCTCTATCCACGAGCATATCTTCCATCTTTAACTTCCATAGCTCAAAACTTTTGCCATCAAATTTCTCGATCTCTATCCTTGAATGATTTCCTGACATTTTTTTTTTCCTTCAAACTCCTTCTGCGTAACTCCCACTCCAGAATAGGTTTTCTTTCACTCCTAGAAACCCTAGGTCTTCTTCAAACGGATTTAAACCCTAGCAATAAAGGTGTCCCCCTATGGCTAATAACTTGGCTCTGATACCAAATGAAGAGATTTTACAGAAACATATTCTAGAAATAAAGCAAAAAAGTAACTAAGGAAATAATAACACCATTCAATGCACATATGACACACAAGATTTACCCTGGTTCACCCAATTTGGGCTAGTCCAGAAAACAAGAGTCTATCCTCCTTGATATATTATTCTCTCTCTTGTCCCTAAAACGGGACATTACAATAATTATATAAGGAAACTCTTACAACCCTAAACCACCAAGTGGTATTAGGGTACCATGGATACAACACCGTGGGCTAAACCACCCACACTAACTAACCACCCACCAACCGTGGGAATCTTGAGGTTCACTCCAAAAGTAGCGATAAAAGTAGGTGAAAAGTAGCGATAAAAGTAGGTGAAAATTTTGACGTCGGCTTCATCGGCTTCGATCGCTTTCACCGTATCCGAGGGTGCCCCCCTACGCACCTCGAGCCGTCGCCTATTACGTAAGCACCTTTACCGTAGCCAGGGGTCCTTGGGGGCCTCCAGCCCCCCCCGAACCCCCCTACCCATCGTCTTTTGCGCTGTAGTGCCTGTCGTACAATTATTTTTCGGCAAAGAATGAGACACATCCAACATTCTCCCACTTGTTGAATACTTTGCCAGAACCATTTCGATTGTACAGAATCTAAACTTTTTAGTGCTTACAACCTTGGTTAAAGCATCTGCAACATTTTCTTTGGTGTCTACCTTTTCCAAGGAACACTTTCTTCTCGTTCAAGCATGTCCCTGCAAAAATGGAACTTTGTATCAATGTGCTTCGTTCTTGAATGGTAAGCAGGGTTCTTTGCAAAAAATATGGCACTCTGACTGTCACAGTTTATCTTCATAGCTCCTTGAAAGAACCCAATTTCAGCACATAGTCTTTGTAGCCATACAACTTCCTTACTTGCATCAATGGCTGCCATATACTCAGCTTCAGTAGTTGAAAGAGCAACAACAGATTTGTCCATGAAGATAGAAACTATCAAAAGGCTTCTAATGTGTGGTAGGGTTTTTGGATTTCTATATTAGCTTATTAGTAAGAGATTTTCAAGAATATTGAAGATACTTTAGGGGAGTTTATCCAAGAGGGTTGTTGAATGGGGGAATAATTTGACTTCTAATTTAATCAACTATGTGTCCCAATACCATCATTTCAACAAGTTATTAAATGGAAGGGTTTGTGGCCTCTTTCAATCTCTAGATTTAGGTTGAATCCCTAGTATTCTTGCTACTTTCTAACCTAATCTAATCTAATTACATGAATTTAAAGTGTGAACATTAAAATACATAAAAAAATATATTTTAAGGTGTGAGGGATATAAATGGAAATATGGTCATAACCATAGCAAGGAAGTGTGCAACCAATCAAAAAATGAGAATCTGAATAACAATAATGCTCCCATTTGATCGATGTGAAATGGTAAGACAAATGACAAAATGGAAAAAAGGCATATGCTTCAATCACTATGCATTTTGTATATTTGTGTATGTCCTTCAACACAAGATCATGATATCAAAATTTTGGATATTATATGAGAGATCCATCTGATTACCTCCCTTGCCACTCCAAATAGTCTTAGATGGGAACTAGAATAGACAAAATTGAGATAGTCTATCCTTTCAAGGAGATATTGAACAAATAATTTATGAAACATATAAATGTGTTGATGGCTCAATTTGCTCAAGTTTTTCAATGACTCCTTGTAAAATGTACAACCTTCTCCACATGACCTCTCACTGCCTTGGAACCATTTTTTTCTCCCACATTATCTAAGGTCTAGGTAAATTTTGATATTTTTACTTGTAAAGGAAAAATATTGATGCCCTAGAAATTTGGTTGGATCACTTATCTTCATACTTCTCTATCAATAAATTCATCAATAATTTTTAAAATATTCATTACCTATTTGAAATTGATGGGAAGAATATTGTAATAGGGTTAAGGTAGAGAATAAAGATGAAAAAGTAGTGTTCACATGGGATTATTTCATAGATACCATCAAGGGAAGAATGTTACTCTATTTAAGCCTATGAACACCAATTATGGTGAAGAAAATGAATGGATAACTACCATCAAATGAAAGTATCTTCAAAATATGGAATTTTTAAGTGACTCATTTCCAATCAGAGGTTCTGTTTTTTGGAAAGCAATTCTCAATTGTAAGGAAATCATCAAAAAAGGTTTAAGATGAGTTTTAGGAAATGGAGAGAGGATAAATTTCTGGAATGACATGTGGGCTAAGGATGAACCACTGACGCAATATCCTAACTTAGACCAAATCAGAGATATCACAGAAGAACTCATTGGCAGAAAAGTCTCCAATTATATGGTTGAGGACAGAGACAGAATGAAGTGGAAACAAATAAGGATTTAGGGATTTCAAGCAGAATCAAATGATCTTTGTAACATTCTTGGGCATCATTTTATTCCCATGAGACCCAAGGAAAATCAAGTGACCTGGGCTCCTATGGAAACTGGGCAGTTCATTGTTAAATCAGCTTACAAGTTTTTGTTTGATGACGATGATTTTGTCCTTCAAAAGGACTTAGTTTGGATAAAAAATTTAATTCCAAAAATTGTAGTCTTTTCATGGTTGGTTATCCAAGGAAGAATTCTAATCATTGATAATATTATGCTTAAAGGTATTTGTATCACTAATGGTTGTTATTTGTGCAGGGCTAATTGGGAGACCATTTATCACATTTTCCTTGAGTGCCCTTTTTCCTTGACTATCCTAAGTGGGGTTTTTTAGGCCTTTAATATTTCCTGGGTTAAACCAGCCATCGTACTTGATTTGTTTGTCCAGTGGCCTTGCCCCTTTTTAAGCTAAAGACTTAGATACATGTGGAAAATTTATCTCAATCACTATCTTTGACCGGTGTGGTTAGAAAGGAACCATAGAGTCTTTAATGAGTCTATCCATAATCATCAAACTATCATTGTCAGGATCCTATCCTTTGCCAACGAGAATATTAACCTTATCCTTTTTGATAGCCGTAAACCTCATCTATAGGAGACCACGATTGCTCAATATTTAAGCTTAACCTTGTTAGATGAGTCTGTGCCTAGGGTAGTCAACCCTAGAGCCAATGTTAAGTGGTCCCCACCTCCTACGGGTTGGTTTAAGCTTAATTTTTATGGAGTGGCTAAGGACAATCTTGGCAGAGTAGGCGCTGGCGGCATTGTGCAAGATCATAATGGAAATATGATGCTTGTGTTTTCTAAATATTTGGGAACAAGGACGAACAACGAAGCTAAAGCTAGAGCTATGTAGAGAGGCCTTCAAATGATTGAAGACTTAGAAGGTAATTTGATCGTAGAAGGAGACTCTATGCATGTTATAAATCTCCTCAATAATTGGAAAACACCTCCTTGGAGGATTAAAACAATTGTTGAAGAGGCTAGGATCCTTTTCCAAGGAAGATAGGACAAAAAATCCCAACATGTCTTTCGAGAAGCTAACAAAGTTGCTGATAAGCTGGCCAATTTGGGTGTCAATGGTGACGAACTTTTCAAATGAGAACACGGTGTCCCGAGTGAAGTAGAGGAGCTTATTAAACAAGAATTCCAAGAATGATAGTCAAATTTACCAACAGGGAAGGCATTGTAAGTTTGAAGGCTATGAGTATTCCTGTCTCTTTTTGAAATGGACTCACAATAAAAATTATCCGAGTTGTCAATCTTGGTGGATGTTGCTTGGAAATACCACAAAGACTAATGGGGACAGTCACATGTCAGATAACATGGATCCTAGTCATCTTAGTAATTTGAGGTTGATTGATAATCATAGGGCAGGAAAGAAATGACAATATAAGATTTCGAACCAGAGCCACGTGGACCACCAGATAGCCACCGCCATAAATCTAGCCAACAGGTTCACTTATCCAAGGCTAATTGGCCAAGATGGGATGTGGTCCTAAAGCATGTCATATACGAAATAAAGTAATTACCAAAGAATTATTAAGAGTAACTGTCAATACAAAGCTTGTGGGAGTTTTTTTAGTACTTTGCTATGTGTGTTTGCAACTTTTTGTTTCTCCATTATTTCAAGGAAGGGATCTTTATCTGTTTCTTCTTTCGTAATTATGATACAGGTGTGTTTTCTCGAGGTATACCCAAAATGTTGTATGGGAAGTTTCTTTTTGATAACAGGCTATGTGCCTTATCGAATGTAATGGCTTTCATAGCATGTAGATTTTACATATATAGGATCCTTAGTAAGGACATGTTCATCAACAACCCTAGGTTGATTTTTGTAAAAGGTTTTGGGTCAACTTGTAAAACCCGGTATTAATGCTATAGTATCTTATCTACCAAAAAAATTTTTATCAATGTAAAGACTCATTTGTTCAAGATTATGTTAATGCTTTCCATTGCATGGTAGAATAACTAGGTAGTCAAGATACCAAAATATATTAGATACTTTACTACTATGGGCTACAATGGTACATTTGAGAGGGAATGAACCTTTTCAAATTCAAGATATTGGAAGAGACATATAAACTTGTCAAATTGAAGTAAAATAACAAAAACATGAATAGAAAAGGAGCAAATAACAAAAACATGAATAGAAAAGGAGCAAATAACAAAAACCATAACACCAAGTACTAGCTAAAGAAATGTAAGAACAACACTCCAAGGATTCAACACAAAGGGGGTCAACCCCAAAACTAGAATTAGAAGCAAAAGAAAGGCTCCTAAGAAAAAAATCCACCAAAGACCAAGAGTGGTAAATTGTATGATTATCTTAAAAGCAAGTGATATTCAAGAGAGGACTGTCAAGCAATTTAGTCATTTTTTACTAAGTCACAACTCTCTACATCCACTATGCACTACCTCCACATCCATAGGCTAAGGATAAAGCAAAGTAGATCATGGAAGCTAAACCAAATATGATCATTTCTACCATACATATGCTACACTAAAGGTATTGCAAGAAGATTTGTAAGAGGAAGAACACCTATTTCACTCATAAATATAAGTCAAGGGTAATCTATTAAATTTCATTGTTGATAGTGAGAGTTAAAACAATAATTTTTTTGCTTAGATTTATAAATTATTTGAATATATCTATCATGCCAAATCCACAACCATATGATGTTGGATTTATAATAGGGGTGAGACATTTATGTCACTCAACAATGTCTCATATTTTATACCATCAAATCATTCAAAAAAGAATTTTTATATGATGTTGTACCCTTGGATGTTATGATGTGATTTTGGGCCAACCATTCATGTGGATGGGGCATGGTGTCTATGAGTCTAGGCCCCAAAGTGTTATCATCATTATCCCCAAAGTGTTATCATCATTATCAAAGGTTAGAGCTTTAGGATACCAACAATATCTCCTCCTATATCTATTTCATTTATTAGTGCAAATAATGCACAAATATTATGTTCAAAACAAGAAAAATTATTTTTATGATGATCTGTAAAGAAAAATGAGGATTGTTGCTACATTGATTATAGGATTTGCACAAAATAACTTGATTTATTGAATTATAGTAGAATATGGTGACTTGTTCAAGTTTCCAATTGGATTTTCACTTTATTATAAGGTAAAATATTCCATTGATTTAGTTCTTATTTTCTTAATGCACCTATTTATCACATACTAATTCTTGAAATTAATGAAATTAGGAGGTAAATATAAGAATTTATTTAAAAGGGGAACATCAAACTGAGTGCTTATTCATTGTCTTAGATTTGAAAAACCATTATTTTCCCCCTCAAAAAAATAACTTGTTGGTGGTAGGGTACCTATGAATAGATAACTGGGGATATATTGTTATATTGTATAAGGGTTGGCATGGGCCACACATAACCCAAGGTTTATTATATTATATTATATTATATTATAATATTATATTAGTAGTAGACTCTCCAAAGGAGAATAAGAATATGGATATATAAAGAAGAGATATTTGTCATTGTAATCATTCATATCATTGAAGAAGAATCTTATGTAATCGTCTTTACCCACAAAGTGGCCTCTCAACTTGGGAGATCTTGTGGAGTTATTCATTCCTTAAAGATTATTATTGATGTTTCCCTACCTTAAGGGTATTATTTATCTCTCTCTCATTTGTGGATTGTTATTGTGGATAATGTATTGTAGATGAATGATTTGATATTTCTACATATTGGTGAATGGTTTATGTTTAATAATAATAAAAATTTTGTAACAAATGGTATCAGAGCAAATATTTTGGTAAAGTGGGGATTTTTGTGTGAAATTGTAAAATTAGGGTAATTTTTTTTGGAAAAATGTCTCATCTTTTAGGAGCCATATCTCTGCGTAAGTTTATTTGATTCAAGTGATTCTTGGATCATATTGTGCAGAATTTGAAGAGCTTTAAAATGAGTGGTCATATAAAGGAATTTGAGTAGTATTGAGGGAGATACGACCTTTTGAAGTTACTCATCCAGAACAAAGATAATGACGAATTTCATAGATTTTTTTTGGAAAACACGTCTCATCTTTTAGAAGGTATATCTCTGCAAGATTTTATCCGATTTAGGCGATTCTTGGATCAGTTTGTGTAGAATTTGAAGAGCTTTAAAATGAGTGGTCATATAAAGGAATCTGAATATTATTGAGGGAGATATGACCTTCTTAAGTCAGCCATATGGAACAAGGATAGTGACAAATTTTCATGTCGTGAATTTTTCAAAAGACGAAATTTGTTTAGTTTGGGCAAGCAAATCAGTTGCACTTTATTTTGTTTGGAAGAAAAAAATGTAGATCTAGTTGTCTATGTGGATTTTTAGCTTAAACTCAGTGGGAAGATATTTATTTCCATAAAACCCTAGTTTGCATTAGGGCATGATATAAATTATCAAAAAACCCTAGTTGCATTAGGGCATCAACTATGTCATTGGAAAGGTTTAATGGAGAAAATGATATTGACACTATGTCAGTGGAAAAGTTTCATGGAGAAAATGATATTGATGTGAGAGAGTGGTTGAAAATAGTAAAATCTCAAGTTCATGAATGCACGTTAAAATATGGCTATCATACTTTGTTTACTGGGAAAGCTTTACAATGGATAGAAAGGTTAAAACGTGATAAATTCTTGCATTACTGGGATGACATTAAACCAAGATTCTTGAGCACATGGGTACCTATTCAATTCCAAATAAAGTTAGATATTTGTAAGAGGAAACTTGAAGGAAGGGATAAAAAGATAGATAGCATGTGGGATGTCATCAAATACCTTGAAAAGAAACTATAGGGAATTCAAAATGAGCGAAATGAAATAAAAGGAGAATGGGAAGTTTCCAAGAAATAAAATGAAGACTATGAAAAAGAAATAAAATTACTCAAGAAGGAGAAAGAGGAAAATTTTAAGGAAGATAATGAGAAGAATGAAGTCACATCGTTGGATTTACAAAAGGAAGAGTATAATAAAAAAGGTTTAAACTCAACTAAAAGTTTTGTTTTGCAGGTTCATGGAAGCATTCAAAAGGAACAGGTTATTATTTCCATTGATCCTGACAACAGATATAATTTTATTAATATTGCTTTGGCTAAGAAGTTGCAAGTTCAAACAACAAAAATTAAGGACATACAACTAGAGGGTGAGCATGTTCATATTTTTGAAGATGTGAAGATCACCATGGATAAATATGTTTTACATTCATATTTCTATGCTATTAAGATGGATGAGGAGGATATTGTTCTTGGTTATCCTTGGTTAGATTCTTTAGGTACTATTAACATTAATGTGCAAAATAAGTTTATGAAGTTATGGTACAGGAAAAATAATATAACATTGCAGGATATTTCTCAGCTTAAGGAGCAAGGATGCAAGGAAAATCAAGAAGTGGTTGTAGAGAAACAAATTGAAGAACCTGAAACAAAATCCAAGAAGCCAGTAGCAATAATAAAGTCCATGGAAGAAGTAGCAGCAATGGATTTCATGGAAATAACAATAATAGAGTCCAAGGAAGCTTTGATAGAAGAGCACAAGGACACACCAAACAAAGAGAACATGAAAGAACAATTTGTAGAAGAATCTAAAATAATGAAGCCAAATGTTGAGAAGTCAAATAAGGTAGAACATCAAGTTAAGGTTGCATCATATCACCATCCACACCACCATGAGCATCAAAAATCTTGGAGGTATGGTTCAAGATAACAATATTATGGTTCTACATGAAATCATAAGGGCACCCACTATGGCAGTGTTTGGCAGAGAAAGCGTAGGGATCCTGGTTTTCAGAGTGGATCAGGGTTATGCATAAGGGGTTGGACTCAAAATGTACTTGAAAAAAATGATGCATTCTAATCAAAATCAAGGTGAATCATGGAGAATCCAAAGCAAATCAAATCGAGCATCTTCATACCAACATTTGGGGTATTTGAAGCCCTAAAATGTAAGGTTATCTTTGGAGATAATTTTGACCTATTAAATCATATTATAACTTTATAAAAACACCACCATTAGATTAGGCTTGAAAATATTTTTCCAATGAGTACAAATATACCTATGTTTGGATATATATTATGGCAAATTTACCCTAATAAAAAATTGGTCCTAAAAATTTTAGGCAAATGGGTCGATGTCGAGGGTCTTCATATTTGCCAATTTCTAATTTTTAAAATCCTAATATTCACCCAATTGGTGAATATTCACCACTATGCATAACCATGGAGTGGATCATCAACATCAAGTAAAAAGTGGACCCATCATTCAAGTTATCAAAATACAACAACAAAAGCATGGAGCCAACGAAGCATATTTGGATACTCAAGTAACAAAATGGCATACCAACATCAACATGTTTCACTTGGATGGATGGATTATCGAGATTGGTATCAGTTGCTAACATTGCTTAGCAAATTATATTATCATGTTTCTTCATATGTTTTGAGGACAAAAAATTTGTAAGGAGGGTGGTATGGTAGCGTACCTAGGAATAGATATTTGGGGATATATTGTTATATTGTATAAGGGTTGGCATGGGCCACACATAACCCAAGGTTTATTATATTATAATATAATATTATATTAGTAGTAGACTCTCCAAAGTAGAATAATAATATGGATATATAAAGAAGAGATATTTGTCATTGTAATCATTCATATCATTGAAGAAGAATCTTATGTAATCGTCTTTGCCCACGAAGTGGCCTATCACCTTGGGAGATCTTATGGAGTTATTCCTTCCTTAAGGATTATTATTGGTGTTGCCCTACCTTAAGGGTATTATCTATATCTTTCTCATTTGTGGATTGTTATTGTGGATAATGTATTGTGGATGAATGATTTGATATTTTTGCATATTGGTGAATGGTTTATGTTTAATAATAATAAAAGTTTTACAACAGTTGGACTAATTCTATGGTGTAAAGTTCTTCATAAAAATTAATCTCAATTTTGGATATCATTCAATACCCATGGACCCCACTAATTTATGAAATACAACATTAAAATTCAAGAAGAATTTATTTTAGTGGTTGGTTATACCTTTTGGCTTGACCAATGCACCTTCCACATTCATGAGGATGATGGATGATATTATATATAATTATATTAACTCATTTCTAGTAGTCTACTTAGATGATATTATCATCTATAATAAGACATAGGAGTATTATTTATAGCATGTTCAATAGGTACTTCAAACTCTTTGAAGATACAAGCTATACTTTAATTTGGATATGTGTTCATTTGGCATGATGAAAATTTAGTACCTTGGGTACATTGTTGATAGAGGAGTCCATGTTAATTTTAAGAGGAATCAAGTAATTAGAGATTAGCCTATACCAAAGGATCTGATAGAGGTTTACCACTTTTTGGGTCTTGTCAATTTCTATCAAAATTTATACTAGGGTTCTAACACATTTCTTGGCCACTACACCAAGTGACCAAAGGAGGTACCAAATCTAAGTTCCCTTGGAAAGATACACAATAGAGAACATTTAAGAAGTTGAAGGATAAATTATGTTTGGCTCTTATGTTTTTTCTACTTGATTTGTAATATCTTTTTGATGTAATGCTTGATGCATCAAAGTACACATTGAGAGTTATCCTCACACAATATGAACATCCAATTGGTAATTATAGTGAAATATTAAATGATGTAATTCAATTATACCCCACACATAACAAAGATCTGTATTCCATTGTCCAACCATACAAATAGTGAAACATCTACATCTTGGATAAGGAAACCAAAATTCATTTAGACCATATAACTCTAGAGTTCATTTAGATACAAATTAATCTAAGAAAAAAAAGACATCAAAAGTGGGCTACATATCTATAGCACTTTCATCTAATTATCAAGTATAAGAAAGGGTATGCCAATTTATCAATAAATTATTTGGGTTGATCTCCAATCACAACACTCTTTACCATTCTTGATTCTTATAGTCATGAGAATTCCAATTAGTCCACCTTGTATAAAGTAGATTTTAATTTTGTAGAAACATACCAATATTACGATGTACTACCTTGATCCATAACAAGTAGTTTGATAATAAAAACTAGGCATGGGCAACAAGGAGTTCCAATCAAAACAAGGAGTCAACAATTTCAAAACCATTGTTGATTTTGTGACATGCTAGAAATAAGCAACAAAATAAGCTTAATCAAATGATGAAAAATCTATCAAAATACGATTGGTCAAGCAACCTATTCATCAGATTCCAATGAATAAAAAATATGATGGCTTACCTAGAGGATTGAAGGTTGAAAGTGATATCTTTGTGTTTTTATTGTAAAATGTAATTATACTTTTTTCACTCATGGTAAAAGGGGTAAATCACATACTATAAATGATAGCCTTGGGTTCATTATAAACATCTTGTAGCCATTTTGAGAAAGTCTAGAACTATGATATTTGATTATAATATCTTATCTTTAATTAATGTAAAGTTTTTCTTGGTCTTCATACAAGATTGTGTTCCAAATTGAACCTCTCCTTGTATGTATGGATAAATGGTGATGCCCTATATTTTCCCTATAGTCCTATTTTTCTCTATATGTATGTTTAAGATGAATTTAGATTATTTTTATTCAAACTCTTTGAGATGGAAGAATTGATCACACACTCGCCTCACTATGCTCCTTAGTAATAATTACTTTTCTTGATTTTTTATTTTCAAATTTTCACACTCTCACCTTACAGTATTTTACTTTTCTATAGTAGATTGGATTAGAATAACACAGGTTAGTGGTATTCAACCCAAATTTAGAGGTTAAGGGGACTAAAATCCCTTTTTCCAAGGTGTTGGATGTTGGGTCATGGGCTCAATAACTAACCAAGTTAATCTTGTGGATCAACAATTTATTTCTCACATGCTCAATGGGACCCATTCCACCTCATATTGATTCATTAAAAATATATATCCATATCAATCTATGCCAAATTTCATTGGATTCATTCAAGGGTTTGATCTATTTATCAAGATCTAATAGACCCAAAAACCATTTTATGGATGGTTGCATTAACCAACCTTATATTTGATGATTTATTTTTTATCTAAGTCAAAGAAAATTGAAAAAAATCTAACAAATTAGAGTGAATGGTGACCCTATTGATAGACTAAACCTAAAAAATTCTTCCAAGTTTAAATTCTAGTGATTTATTGGGATCAATTAATAATTCATTAGAATAACAACTAAACCTCCTTTTTGGTTTTTTCATTTAAATTTTTTTTTTTTTTGTGGCTAAGTACCAATTCCTATGATTTCTCAAAATTAGACAAATTTCCAAAATATTCAATGATTGGATGGAATCAACTTGCCTTGTTTCTTTTGGTAGATCTTATCCATCCTTGAGTTTCATGTTTTGATAAGCACAAATAAATTATAGTAATTAATTCAAGGCCTTGATTCCTCTTTTGAATATGAGATCCAAAGCACCAAAAAAAAGCAAAGAACTAGAATAGATAAACTTACTAAATACAAGCAAAAAGGAGGAAAAGGGAAAAAATCATCAAACATTTTCAACATACAATATTCAAAATAAATCCTCATAGATTAGACTAAACAAGACTCCATAGCTAGCCCATTGCTCCTGGAAGTGAGTTTCCATCCATGTCCTAGGTAGAAGTAAATCCCCTTAACCATCCACTAATAGTTCATCAATACCTTATGCCAAATTTCAACCATACTTAGGCTACTACTCCATCCTTTACCCCAAATCTTGTCACTAATACTTTGTTTAGAAAATTATAAATTCCCAGGACCTTCTAAGCCAATAAAATACTTCATTTTTAATCTCTTATGGTATGGATTATCAAGTAAACACTATGAATTTTGACTTTGCTATACAACTAATAACCCCATCAATATTCCTACCAAATAAAATCTTGCAAGCTAGATCAAGCAACCCAACAAGTACTAATCCATCCCAAGCTAGTACCAATAATGTAGCAACTAGAAGCCAATAGGTTCTTAGATTAGACCCATTGATGATTCCTCTTATTATTTTATCCCAATTCCCTAATGGAATAATTCAACCATTCACTCACATTCTTGTAAATCAAGGAACTTAATTCTTCTAAAATATTGGACATTAAAAATATCTACAAGATCCACCAAACCCTAAAATATCTCAAGCACTCAAAACAAATTCATAGCTAATTTGACACCAAGTTAGAATGTTGCTCGAAATCAACAAGATTTGAACATGCAAATGAAATCCCAAATTACACCACCTTTCTCTAGAATCTATCCTACCCAATATCATCAATCTCCACCTTGTAATTCATAAGTTCCCCAATAGCTTGATGGATGTTTGAACTATCAAGCACCTCCCACTCCACCTCTTCTAAAAAATCTTAATTCATATAATCCTATAGTGCCAAATCCCCCTCTAGTAGTAATACATAATCAATAACAAATGCACCTAAACAAACAAATGGTATATTGCATTCGATAATCATAAGGATATGCAGTTTCTCCTCAACAAAAAATACCTTATTATATGTAGATACCTTAGGGTTACCTTCTTTAGAATCATTAGGTTTTATAACCTTTTAGTTGACCCTAGCAATACATGATTAAACATACTAGAGACTTTTAAACCTAATGGTTTATTCTCCAATACCCACATCTGCTATGAAAGCATTGTTGAAAATTTTGAGTAATTATGTTGTCATTGATGTCAAGTGTTAGTTCATCTCAATGCAAGGGAATTAATAAAAAGAGGGTTAGAATATTTATATTTTAAGCCCAAGAGATTTGGTACAAAGATCCACATGGTTGGCCAAAAGGTTGTCTAAATATCTCAAAGGAAGAAAATGTCTAGGCCCAAAAAGGAAATAATATTATAATATTTATTATTATAATATTAAAATTATAAAGTTAAGCCTAAGGTTTAATTATAAAATAATTATAATATTTATATTATAATATTTTATAACCCTAAGTGGGTTTGGTGCCAATTTTTTTTTAAATTCTTAAAATTCCACCGATGTCTTAGCAATGGAGGTAATTCATATTTATATGGCAATGTTTGGTGGTCAAAGTGGATGATTCGATGTGAGCAACAAGTGATTAATGCAAAATTTTGAATGTGCAATCTTGAGTAAGGTAGACAGAATTTTTTATTAAAAAAATAAACCTTTGACAAGAATAAGGATAAGATTTTGAAATCTTATCACCAACCAGGCTGTTGGCCTAGTGGTAGGCTTGGCAGGGTAAAGACATTGGTAGATGGTAGGTCCTACATTCGAATCCGGGCGGTGACAGTTTTGTTTGATGTTTTGTAAGTAAGGAGGCTAAGCAGAGGATAAGGAGCGCATCATGGATTTACATTCTTGTGAGGGTGGTTGGCCTAGCGATGGCCCAAAGGGTACTAGCGCGCAGGCAGGCGAAAGGTACTATGTTCGAATCTCCCGCGATAGTATTTTTGGTAAGCACTATTAAATTTGTTAATTGCCTAAGGTTGAGGTTAGGCACATATGGGGTATTTAATTATTTGAAGTGCTATTGACTTAAGGATATATAAGGGGAAATTTTTATTAATATTTGCATTTTCTTTTGGAGAAAAATGTTATGAAATGATTTTAAAAGGTGATTTAGTGGAGTAATAAGGATCTTTGGAAAAATGTTTTATGAATGTGTTTTAAAATTGAGAGGGAGCTAAAAGGTGTATGAGGTATTTTAATTGTTTGTATTTTGCTTCATTATGAAGGGTTTGGTTTTATGAGTTAATACTATAGTTTGAGAAACCAAAAGAGTTGGTTTGGAATTTAATTATACACACTTATTGAGAAGGGTTTCCCAATATATGATAAGGTGTTGTGCTAATATTTTGAACTTGCAAAAGACATTATTTTTGTGAGATAGGTTTTAAAGACATGTTCATAAGAGAAAATTGAGAGCTATGGGCACATCTTTCCTTATTTAAGGTGTTTTATGAATATTTTTGAAACATACGGTGGAGTGAAAAGGATTGTTTGATAAGCATTGTTGGAAACATCTAAGTGAGAATTTTGTGATTCATGATTGAATGTTTTGGAGTCATTTGAGATAGATATTGTGAACTACTTGTACTAGGGTTGAAGACAAGTTAGTGCATCTTTGTGAAATATTTCTGAACATTGGTTTATGATATATTGATTGAAATTGTGGAAG
Source organism: Wollemia nobilis (assembly GCA_028583015.1). Lineage (NCBI taxonomy): Eukaryota > Viridiplantae > Streptophyta > Pinopsida > Araucariales > Araucariaceae > Wollemia > Wollemia nobilis. The sequence goes on from JAQPPZ010002200.1 coordinate 157,651, forward strand.
TGATTGAGATCAAATTTTGAAGAGAAATTATGCATTAGTGTGATTGATCTATGAGGTAAAATTTGCTAGAAGGATAGATCATTTTGTGAAACAACTTATACATTGTTTTGATTTGATTTAGAAGAGATTTTGCAAGTGATAGAGATTGATTGGTTGAGTACAAACTTTTTGAGTGTGAAACATAGAGGTTTTGATAGAGTATATCATTCTCTATATGTTCTTGAAAGAGAGTTTTTATGAAAGAGATTTAAGTTGTGTTTTATATGCAAGTTTTGGAGTTATTTGAGTAGGTGTTGTGAAAAACATTGAGGACAAATTTGAGCAAGTCTTTGAGAAGGCTTACGAACAGATTTGAGAATTTTTTTGAGAAGGCTTGAAGGCATATTTGAGCAAGTCTTTGAGAAGGCTTGAAGGCAGACTTGAGAAAGTCTTGTGAAGACTTGGAATAGCATTGAGAGCAAGTTTGATCGCTGATCTATTCAAGCTTTATGTTAAGTCTTAGAGCATATTTGAGATAGATTTTGGTGTAGATTTATGAGCAGATTTAGAGTAGATTTGTGCTAGACATGGGACAGAGTTTGATGCAGATTTGAGATAAAGTTAAGAGCAATATTTGGAGGTGACAAAGAAAAGAGGATAACAGTCTCTAGTGGATAGATATCCCTTAGCTGGTACAGTGGGGACAGAGGTCTCTTGTGGAGAGAGATCCATAAGCTAGAGCAGTTGGGGCATAATTCTTCTAGAAGATCACTAGCTAGAGCAAGGGGAAATATTTATCTTGTGAAGATATATTCATGAACTAGAGCAAGGGTAAAGAGTTATCCTGTGGAGTGAGATATGTGAACCAACTAGGGAGATAGAGTTCTTCTGTGGAGAGAGATCCATAAACTAGTTGAGAAGATAGAGTTCTCCTGGATCAAGTTCCATGAACTAGAGAAAAAGGAAAAAAGTTCTTGTATGAAGAGAGATCAACAAATCAAAGTATAGGGGATTGGTGTGTCCTTTGGATAGAGGTCTATAAAAATTGTGATAGGGAATTGATTCCCAAGATATTTGTTGAGAAAATTTAGAAGAAATATTTTCTCCATGGAGTAGCCCACATTGGGTGAACCACGTTAAATTTGTGTCTCTCTTGTGTATGATGATTTGTGTATTGCTTTTATTACTGTTATTGATATTGCCATTGATAATATTAGATAATATTTTTTGGGAAATGAAAGTAAAATTTGGTATTATACTTTTCATCCCCCCTCTCACTATAAGCCTATGTTATTCAAGCATTACCCAATTTTGATGGTAATGGGGATAAGACTACCTTGGACTACCTAAATGAGCTATCCACTTTAAAGTTAGTACATAGGATTTAAGAGAAGGATATTATGGTTTGATTTCTAATATACTCATTGAGTTACATGACTACTATATGATATCAAAACTTGTCTAATAACTCTTTAACTAACTAGGCTTCCATGGTTGAATCATTCACGAGGAAATTTGGAAATCCTAAAAAGAGGTGTTCTATCATTTTTTAGTTGGATGCGATGCAAAGGTATCCCTAAGAGATTATCCATGATTACAACACTAGATTTATAAGACCATTATACCTAACACCTTCTAATATTAGACCTTTAGACAAATAAGCATTACCCTATTACATTAAAGGTTTATAATCTAATTTAGCTCTACTGATGTGCAATCCTAATTTGTATAACTTATTAGGATCCTTTGAGGAATTTTATTGAGTATGAGATGTGTTGATATAAGTGGGACCACCTATTCAACCTATGGATTATGTTGCATATGTGAATCCGACTCTTAGTCCATTTATACTTAAACCTATATATAGTATCGATACTTAGGTTTAGCATACATCGATGTAGCATTGGATGCTCAATTTTTTTTATATATATATTTCATATGAGAGTAGTCAAATGGTATCATCAAAGTGTTGTAGTGTTGCATCATTAGATCATATTGTTGGTATTAATAGTGAAATATGAGATCACCTCATATTTCTATGATATAGAGATCATGTTTTTGCAAGTAATGCATATCAATTGCACATAATGAGGTGTTTTTGTTACTATAATTGTTGCTCATTCCTTGTTTCATGTTCTTTTGATTTGTTTTATCTTATTATTTGGGCATAAAATATAAACTGCCTCATGTTGATCATGAGATCCTGAAACTATCCAAACAATATGTTCCTTTGTTCCTTTAGGCCATATCAAATGAGTTTCTTGATGTCCTATGGCTTCATATTTTTATATGTTGTTTTTTACATCTTGGATACTTTTCTACGAACGTGATGTTCTTTAAGATGCTCATATATGGAACTTGATGTGGCATATTTTTGTACTATAAATGTGTGAGGGAACTTGCAATGATGAAGTGTATTGGAGGTTCTATTTTTTGGAAAGAATCACCATACAAAAATAAGCAAGATGAAAGAATTCAAAATAAAAAAGAAATCTACTCTGATACCACTTTATTCGCACTTTGGGATCTTGAATGTGGTGGCAAGGAGGACAACTATATGAACTAGCTTGTGGTGCCAAATGCACCATATTTCAGAATTATGTAATGGAACAAGGCACAACAAAGTCTCTCTTAAACAATAATACTTTATTCATAAGTAATTCAAATGTGAATATATTTCAAAGTACAAGACTCATGTAACAATTGGCTATTAAATATACAATTTGTTCTTGTTAGTGAAAGAATCTAGAGAACACAAGACCAACACACAATAAACACAATTTTGAATACACAAAGACATGTGTGGTGTGTTGGGCACATGTACAATTTATTCTTGTGTAGTGAAAGAGAACAAAAGCCTACAATCTGAAAGGATATTAAGGATATATTGGAGGGAAGAAAGATGTGTGGGAAGTGATGACATAGAGAAATAAGTGATCTATGATGTTCCTAAGATATAAAAAAATATGCAACAACTATAAAGCATGTGGTTTAACTCCCAATTGATGAAGTTTTATCAATGATAGTTATAGAACTATCCATTTGCCTCTTTTACAGTTGGTGCTAGTTTATAAAATTCCAAGTGGTAAGATTGGATAGTTACGATCATGTCTCCAACACCTATTAATGAAAATATGTATTTGTGTTTTATATTGTCTAGTGGTGACATGTGATGTTGACACCAAAAATATCTATATTTAAATTTGTGGGTACCTTAGGCAATGGTGCTATCATGGTCATAACACCACAAGTAGTATTGGCACCATGATGAGTTTGCCATCATGGTTATGATGCCACAAGTAGTATTTGCACTATGAGTGAATCTGATGCCACAAGTTTTTATGGCTTTAGATTTGTTGGTCAAGAGTCCAAATGGGCACCAAGGCTTTCAAGTTGGAAATGTTGTACTATCATTGTCTTGAGGACTTGAGGAACCTTTGCTTTACTTAGAAAACATGATGCATCTATAAATAAAAAGGTTAAAATATTAGAATAGGAAGATCAACCCCATTTGATATGGATTTTACACTATCACCAATCCAATGGGAAGAATACCTTTGATCTTCTACCTTAATTTGGATTATACCATGTTTCAATATCGAGCTTCTTTAACCATACTTCCACTTATGTTGGTGAAGCAACAAAAATGCAACACAAAATAATGCTAAATAAATTAAACACAAATAACCCAAAATTGCACAACAAATGATCTTATATTAATGGGAGGATCCTAAAATATCCATTGTTACAATGTGGATCCTTGAATCCTTTTGATATAGATTTACAATGGCTAGGGTTCTCCAAAACCCTAAAAAATAAGGTTGACGATGTCTTTAGGCATGTCCTTTATCCCAATAGAAGTGAGTGGGATTTTAGTTATCCGATGTTGGGCCACTCCAACTTAAGCATCTATCTAATGCTAATGTCACACTTCCAGATATGCACACAATAACACAACAAACAAATTAGTAACAACTATGAGGGATCCATGGTGTGATGTCCTCTATAACCAATAACCAAACCCTAACTATCTTTTGTAAATGAAATGGATAGAAATAAAAGTTCATGTAATAAAATAATAAATAATGGATTTACCTTATGTATTTGTTGTCTTCTAATATGATTTAGCTTGTTGCAATGAAATGATGCGACGATGCCCTAGTGTCGCTTGGAGGCTAGGGAGACTTCAAAATTTTTGGCATAAAACACCTGTGGGCACTTGGCGGCTGCAAGAAATACCCATGGGTACTTGGTGATGGTGGAAGGCACCTAGAGGTGCTTGGTAGTGGGGAAGGAAGCACCTAGAGGTGCTCGAGAGTGATAGGAAGTGCCCAAAGGTATTCAGTGGTTGAGGGGAGAGATCTGCAAAAGTAGATCTGGTAGGACGAGAGGGACGATGATGGATGTGAGGGCTATAGTAGGTGAAGATGGAAGGAAAGTGTACTTAGATGCTCTAAGGGACTTGGGAATTACTTAGGACTCCAATAAATATGTAGGAAGAAGTCAGGGGTTGAGCCATCAAAATAGTTTCTATTAATAATCCAACCTAGGGCATACTTAGGGTTTCAATGACACTAATCGTGTGGTTGAGATAAAAGCACATCGAAGGGTGGATATTACACATAGGTTGTGGAATGGATTGATGTAAATGGATGGATAGGATTAAATGAAATCATATGGTTAGGATTAATTCACTTATATAAATATATTTATTAAATATATAAAAAATATAATATATAAAATATTAATATTAAATATATATATAAAATAAATATATATGAATAGTGGGCAGAAATGGTGAGAAAGCATGGATGGAGTATAAGTGGCTAGGTTTTGGTGTCCACAAATACCCCTTTTTGTACTACATTGTGTGAAGCACAATGCAGTGCAAAAACATGAGACACCTATTTTGGCTAGGTGCAGAAGCAACTTCTCTTAGGATGTGAAACGTGAGCTTGAAGATAAAAAATGAAAGAATTTTGAATTTTGTGTAGCTTACCCCCTCAATTGGTGAATGAGTTTGCGAATGAATCTCATGAACCAATTGAAAAATATGTGCAAATGAATGATGAATGATGTGATCTGCGATACCATTTTTATCCCAACGATGGGAAGGGGATTGGTGAGAATGTGAAATGATGCATTTGTTTTTGCTCCAACAGATGAAGGGTTTTGTAAAAATATGTGATGAAAAACGTGTCTATTTTTATCCTAGAAATGAAGGGATTTGTGAAAATGTGTGATAAAAAATGTGTTTGTTTTTGCCCCAACAGATGAAGGGATTTATAAAAATGTGTGATGAAAAATGTGTCTATTTTTGCCCAAATAGATGAAGGGATTTTGCAAAGTGTGGATTCCATGATCATGTAATATGTATCCCATTATGGAAAAGTTAAAACCTAATGTGGTTGCCCCAAATTTGGGGTGATTTGATGCTTCTTAAGAATACGCCTTTTGATGTCATTGATATGCAATGATGAATATGCAAAAAAGAAAAAAATAAAAGGAGTCAACCTCAAAGGGCCAACTAGTGACTGTTAGATAATTCCTATGATTAGAACCAATCATCTTAGTTAAGGCCAATCGCCATGATGAATATCAAGGAAATGTATAATGATGAAATGTGATATTGTTCATGTTTTTAAGACTCACAAACTAGGCCATCAATGACAACTTTTGTGTAAATTATTCTTCGCAAGGTTTCACCCAAAATGTGAAGTACCAAATACGATTGTGTTTTTGAACAATGAGATATGAAATGATTAAAATGACCAAGTTTTATTATAGTAAGCTATTCATATTACCGAATTGCATGGATGCAAATCACTACAATCGCAAAGTATGTAGAAAAACCCACTTGATACAAGATTCACTTGAATATTTGTTTGCACTTGGAAAATGTGCAAATGATAATATGGAATTATGTGAAAATGATGTATGAATGATGATATTGATGATTGTGGTCATTGTGTGTAGATTTGGGCCATTTTGGAGGGCTAAGGATAATAATGGTCCCGGATGATCCTAGAATACAATTTTGAGAAGGTCTATGGGGAAAGCATCATACCAAACACTGAAGGACCTCTGAGAGTGGCCCAAATTGGAAAGGGAGTCCACAAATCCATTGGATTCTCTAAACACATGTTGCACAACTATCTCTGAATGACTAAGAAGGAGCTGCTTGACTTCAAAAATGATAATTTTGACCCTCCAATTAGGGTTCTTATTAGTTTTGGAATAGTTGATAATGTTTAGAGAATCTCCTTCGACAACCAACTTGCATTGAATATCACTTATGATTGATAGTCCTCGATGAAGAGCTTTGGATTCTGAAGCATGATTGGTGAGGGTACCAAGATTCCTAGTATAGGCTAGAATTATGCTTTATTCATGATTTCTGACGATTCTCCCTCCACCAAATGGCCCAAGATTTCCTCTAGAAGAGCCATCAAAGTTTATTTTAAGCCAACCTTCCAAGGGTGGGGTCCATTTTGTGTTAGCTCTTGGATTGGGGTGCAAATGTGAGCTGATGGGGCCCATGGAAAGATGGATATAGGAGGCTATGGAAGCTTTAATCCTAGGTCTTGGGGGTCTGGAGCATAGGAACAAGGATGCATTTTTAGTGGAAAATATGAGGACCTTGTTGACAACAAAGGAAGGTTCCCTGGAGGAATTCAAGGCTTCTATGGCCTTTTCAGTATCAAGGCTTCTATGGCCTTTTTAGTATAATACTTATGTGGCTTCTTCTGTAATGCTTCTAAGGCCTTTCTGTATCAAAGATCTTATGGCCTATTCTACAAGGCTTCTATGGCTTTTCTATATCAAGGCTCTTGTGGCCTATTCTTCAAGTGTGGATTTTTACAATCTAGCAATGGAGATATTTAGTCTCCTATCTTCACCATGATCCTTCACTAGAAGTCTTTTTTCGTAGTATTCTTCTCTCGCACGATGAACTAACCTCTGCACTATGAGGGCATGCTGACCGTTGGGCAACTAAGTTGGAGTCTCTTAGATTTCTATCATAGAAGGAGTCCCAATCCTCTGAGGATTAATTTCCTACAAGAAAAGAAACTTTAGACACCAGTTAGAAAATTCCATGACCTAGATGATCTTCACTAGATGATTCATCAATCTAGTAGATTGAAATGTTGAGTTCTACTCTTCACGAGTTTTCAAAACAACTCTGTGGAAAAGACTCTAGATGAAAATGATCTCATTTTTAAAATTGAGGTTCTTTTTAGTCCTATCTTTGTGACTTTCCCAAAATCTACCACCTAGATACTCTTAAGAGCTTTTGCCAGTGGCTGGTCCAATGGCGCATCAATTTGACAAAACTCTCAGGCTAACCAACAATGGTGGTTCCCTATTGACCTACACAAATTAGATCTATTGTGGCTTTGATACCACTATTAGCTTTTGATGAATGAGCCATGAGAGATAACAATCACAAGATGTAGAATAACATGCAAGAAAGTAAATCTGCTAGATGATTGAAGTATGCTAAAATATAAAACATATAAAACATTACAATGTAGTTATGGAGTAATTGAGCACTCCATTAACAAAGTTATAGATATACATCATATCCATCACTAGTAAATGGTGTGGAACACAATTCACTAACCTACGCTATCTGACAATGTCTCTCGACTATCTTATCTATTAATATAAGAGGCCATCCTTATAAATGAAAAATAATATGCTTGCCCAACACTCTATCTAGTTGTGCATATTACACCTTGCACATGGGAACTTGTCCATTTATTACATTGCATGAAGTCACTATATAAATTGCACATGAAGTAATCTAGGTATGTATCTTGGAGGATACACTTAACCCAAATTATGGAATAAATATTATTTCCAACAAGTCAAAACCTTGTTGTGGCTCTAATACCACTATTAGCTTTTGAAGCTAAATACTTAAGATAAAATTCACCAAAATATCAATAATAAAGTTGCAATATGATATATATAATAATGGAAATATTCTAGAAGTATAAAACTCAAAAATAACTTCAAAAATCACTCATAAAATGTCCATTAACAAATACTCACGAAAATGGTACAATAGCTTTGAAAGTATCAAGTGTCAAGTCATGTCACATCACGTCACTTTACATATACACATACACTACATATATAATGTAATGTGACTCTTCATATGGAGAACTCTTGGACTTCACTCTTCTAGAGACTCTTCCACTTCCTATTCTATGGACACATGTGCACATGGACAACTATGCACATTTACAATACCAAAATACTTTGCACACTTTAATAATACTTGTGCATTTATTACATTGCATAAAGTAAATCATAACTTCTAATATAGAACACTCTTTCCTAATCTAAGGATGTACCCAAGGTGGTACATTAGCATGTACCAAATAATGTAATATATTCCAACAATGGCATCATTGCACACCACCACCAATCAAGATTTCACTTGGATGGAAGGATGATCAAGATTGATACTAGTTGTTAGTGTTGCTTAGAAAATCATATTATCTAGTTTCTTCTTATATTTTAGGGACAATTTTTTGTAAAGAGAGTGGAATTTTATGGTACCTAGGGATAGGAATATGGGGATATGATATTATAATGTATAAGGGTATTATGGATAGTTGGCATAGGTTGGACATAACCCATAGTCGATTATATTATAATAATGAGTGGGATAAGGTTATAGGAGTCGACTCCCCAAAGTAGCATGAGAAGATGGGCATATAGAGAAAGGATATTATTATTTTTTACATCATCAATCATATCGAGTATTCTCTTGTCATAGTCTTTGTTCATGGAGCAGATCTCATTTTAGGAAATATTGTGGAGTGGTTCCTTATGAAGGTTTTAGCATCATCTAATAATATTAAGAGAAAGAGAGAAAGAGAGAAAAACATCTTATTATTAATAATAGAGAGTGATACATTCGGATGGAGCTGTGAGGCTATTTATATAGGAAGATAGATTTATTGCCCAACACTCTACCTAGATGTTCAAGGAGACACCTTGCACATTACAACTTGCACATTGACACTTGTGCATTTATTACATTGCTTGAAGTAACTAGTTAACTTCCTCTAGAAGTAATCTCCTATTATATAACCAAATAGTGTAATATATTCTAACACCCCCCTATATTACATTATTTGGTATGAGGTTCTCTTGAATTGCATAGATGATTTCTAAATATTTGAAACTTGATTTTTCCAAGTGCTTTTGTAAATATATTTGCTAGTTGATCTTCTCTAGAGATATGTCCGAGGATGATATGATGGTTCTAAAAATATTCCCTAATGAAATGACATTGAGATTCAATGTGTTTGCTTCTTTCATGTATAATTGTGTTTTTTATTAGGTTGAGTGCTCCTTGATTATCACAAAATATCACGGTTGGATTTTAGTTGATCCCCATATTTGATAATATGTATTGTAACCATAATGCTTCACATGTTATATCTCTTACTGCTCGATATTCTGCTTTAATTGATGATTGTGTCACTGCATGTTGTTATTTACTGTGCCAAGATATGGGTACTGAACCAAGATAGAAGACATACCCTAATGTAGATTTTTTATCATCAATGGATCCTACATAATATGAATCTTAGTATCCCTATAGACAAAAATATTTGGAATTCTTTATATAAGTTAGTCCATAATTAGTAGTTTTCTTGACATATTACAATATTCTTTTTGTAGCTTTCCAATGACTTTCTCTTGGTTCTTGCATGAATCATGAAAGATAATTCACTGCAAATATAATGTTTGGTCGACTATTCATAAAGTATAGAAGAATTCCAATTAACTGGTGATACATAGTTGCCAAGACCAATGGTGTTTCATCATTTTTGAACAATTGTATCCCTTGTTCCATTGGTTTATATTTAGACTTACATTCTTTCATTCTATACTTTTCGAGCAAGGCTTCTGCATAATTTGATTGAGTGATATTTATCTTATCCTTTCCTTGATGAATCTCTAGACCAAGACAACAATTTATTAGACCTAGATCTGTCATTTCAAATACCTTTTCTAGATCCCATTTGATATCACTTATTATTTTTTTTGAACTTCCAATGATTACTATATCATCTACATATACTATGAGAATGAGTATGTCATTTCCAAATTTCTTGGTATATAAACTGGGATCTGACGTGCTTATTTTGAAGTTATGTTGTAATAAGTGATTGTTGATATTTATATTCCATGCTCTAGGAGCTTGTTTTAAACCATATAGATATTTGTTCAATTTGCATACCTTATTTTCCTATCCCTTGATGATGAATCCTTCTGGTTGTGACATGTAGACTTCTTCTTCTAAGTCACCATTAAGGAAGGCACTTTTTACATCCATTTGATGAAGTTTCCAACCCTGATGAGCTTCTAGTGCATAAAATATTTTGATGGTAGTCATTATGGCTATTGGTACAAATGTTTCTTCATAATTGATTCCCTCTGTTTGAATTTATCCTTTGGCTACTAGTTGTGCTTTGTATTTTGTAAGTGTTCCATCTACTTTGTATTTGATCTTGTAAACCCATTTGGAACCTGCTATTTTCTTCCCTAGAGATAGTTCTACTATATCCCATATCTTGTTCTTTTGAAGTGAAGTATATTCTAATTCTATAGTTTCTTTCTAGTTTGAGTCGTTTAGTGCCTGAAGTGTTGATGTTGGTTCCACTGTATTGCTTAGCATTCCTCTTTTTATTTAGGTCAAACTTTGAGTTTGAGGTCTAGTAGTGGTAAGATCTGGAATTATTTCTAGATTTGATTCTCTGAGAGTATATTTGATCCATATTGGTTCTCTCCTATAAGGGACTATAGATACATCTGTATCTTATTCTTGAAATTTTGATTTTGAATTCTCACTTACTATGTCTTCATTGGAAATATTTAGAAGAATTTTTGTATCATTATTGGTCTTTTCTGTATCAATCTTGACATTTTCATCAAAGATTACATCTCTACTCATGTAAACTTTCTTTGTGTATGGATCTAGTATTCTATGACCTATAGATTCATTGTCATAACCGATACATATTCCTACCATGGTTTTATCATCTAATTTAGTCCTCTTTTGTTTTGGAATATGCATGTAAGCCTTACACCCAAAAATCTTCAGTTTACCTATATTTGGATTTTGTCCTGGCTATGCTTCTTCTAGTGTAATATGTTTGAAAATTCTTGTTGGTAATCAATTTTGTATGTATACTGTTGTTTGAAATACTTATGCCCAATATTGATGATCAAGTTGAGCCTCCTTCAACATACATCTTACCATTTCCATTATTGATCTATTTCTTCTCTCTACAATTCCATTTTTTTGAGGTGATTATGTTGTAGTAAGTTTTCTTTTAATTCCATTTTATTCTAAGAATTAATAAAACTCTTTTGAAATAAATTCTCTTCCTCTGTCTGAATGAAGTTCTTTTATAGTCTTTCCTAATCCCTTCTCCACTTGAAGTTTGAACTATTTGAAATGACTAAATGCTTCAGATTTGTATTTCATGAAATATACCCACATTTTTGGTATGACCATCAATGAATAATTGAAATTACTTATATCCTCCAATATTATCACTTTTTATTGGTCCACACAAATTTATATATATTATTTCCAAGGGTTGTGGAGCCCTGTGTTGATGGAGTTCAAAGGAAACTCTATGTTGTTTACCTGCTAAGCATTCTAGACATACAATAGCTTCTAGAGAAAAATTAGGTATTCCTTCGACCATTTGATACTTGAATAATTCTTTCAATGAGGAATAACTAGTATGTCCTAGTCGCTTATGTCATATATTTTATGTTTTGACTAAAAACATGAGTGTGTAGCAGTATCTAGAACAAATAGACCATTTCTATAAGACCCTGATGCTATCCTTTTTCCTTGTTTAGAAATGTGATATTGCTTCCTGAAGTAGGGAAAAATGGTGCACCAAATTATGTGTAACAATAAGTGTATCTACCCCATATCGCTAATGAGCATCAAAAAGGAAGCATGCATGCAAAAGTACAAGAAAACCAACAAAGAAAAGTGAATCAAAGCAAGTATTTTCTCATTAATTTGTTGGATCCAATCCAAGGTTACAGTAGTCCCCTTGAGGGCTCAAAATGGTGATACAATTGTTACAATATTGGGTGCCCAAAGACCAAGTCTTTCATGGAATCCGAGAGCACATCCAACGTTTCTCCGCATACCCACATTCGAGGTGGGCAAGCCAATGTCGTCGCTACTTGTATCTAGGTTCTCTAATGTCTGATATTGCTTCCCAAAGCCTTTTGATAACCTGAACCTACACACAGGGAAACAAAAGAGGCCAAATAGCAAGGGTGTATGGTGAAAACATGCAATCCCCATAGGGGCAAAATGGCATATGAATTAAAAGTGCATCAAATGATATCCAAATGAATTGAAAATTTGCAAATATGTTAAATAGGAGGTTTTGGGAGGATATCACCCAAAAAATATTGGAAATTGCATCTGTAGACCCCTCGATTTAGCGTCAGTCGCTTGCAACCTACGAAAATGAAGACAACAAAATATCAAACCTGCACTCATACAAAACTTGTGAAATTTGGTTAGTATGCGTAAATTGGAATTTAAAGACAACCTATATGATAAGATTTTACAATTGGATCCCGGATCCACCTGCATCAAATTGGGGTGCCCAGATGGGCCCTATGAGCCTGCAAAAAATTAAAAATAGCATAGCTAATTAATTTTAACTCCAAATGACCTGAAATTTGAGTTGTATCATCATGGAATAATTTAGAAAATAACTAATTAAAAATAGTAAAGAAATTTCTTAAGAATTTACCCTCATACTCGGGGGGGTGATGGTGACTGCAACTATTTGGGGGGCATCCTAGGAGGGGATACCCACAAAATATGGCCACTTTTTATTACCAAACCACTATAATATGTTCCTAAACAATCTAAGGTGTGTTTTCATCAAATTTTGTGAAGAAATTCACCCGGATGGAAAAGTTACGCTCGGATTACCTTCTTGAAGTCACCCGATAACCTCGAAAAAAGGGATATTAGGAGGATAAAAAGGTGCAATAAGGTGAAGGTAAATCTTGGTAGAACTCCATTTCATATCCTAAAACTCCTCTCCATGATTTTGTGTGGACCATGTATCCATTTTATAGCCTAAAGGGGCTCATGTGCAAAAAGGCATGCATGGCAGAAGGTGCCACTTGTCAAATGGGAGGCATGCATAAGGTGTGGAAGATAATATTTAAATTTAGCCATAATCAAGATGGATGTCATAAGTATTCCTTATCCTCTACCTTGCATGCTCTGTTTGGGTAGTCAAATGGTAGTTTTTGGGTGCCATTTGGTTGAATTTTAACTTTTTTTGGGTCAAACTTCACCACCGTCCCACCCTAGGATGAGGGCTCACCACTATCCCAGGGTCGGATGATGGGAATATACCATCATCCCAGGGTAGTACGATGGTGAATTTTGGGCCAAAACATCCCAAAATTGGGTCGGTAGCCTCCAAAACCCTTTCTAGAGTGGCTAGAACCACTGTGAGCCTCCTAAGGGCTGCCCAAGGGGCCATATTATGTCAATTTGATCACTGCTTGTGGGTGCTTAATCAGATTTACCACATTTTAGTGTCTATAGATGCCCCTTTTTGAGATGTGTTGTGTGCAACACAATGCTGAGAAAAAATAGATGACCAAAATATAGAATGATTAAGGTTACTCGATAACCTAACCAACTTTAGATGCCCCAATCATGAAAAGGGCGTGTGTTCTTGAATCCTTGCTTTTGACTCATTGAATGAGCATGCTTATGCTTGAAAATTGTTTGTCATGAAGGTTCAGGGCCTATGAATTCATGATGCCAATAATTTCAAGCGTTATAATGTGATTTTGTGTGCTTGTTTGCTGCCCTAAGCAGGAGCGTGATTGTCTTCGTCGAAGATTCATTGAACGAACGTAATTTGCATAATTGAGTGCGTGCTTGCTAATTTGGACTGAGTATGACTACCCCCTCAAGCGAGGAGTTGATGAGGGAATGACCAGTGATAAAATAAATGAGTCGCTTGACCCAATTGACTTGTGCTATGCTTACCTTCAGTTTTGTCCCTTGAAAAATAGGGCAATTTGGAGAGGATTTTGGTGACTTTGTTGAGTTTTCTTGGAGGAAAGGAGCTGAAAACTGCATGTTCAAGGGGTGGTCTGGCCACAATGGCATTCTTAGAGCACAAATTAACAACTTTTACATCCCTCCTAGGATCCTTAGGGTTGAATTTTGATCTATGTGAAATTTGGACCCAATTTGAGCTATTTTGGTGCAGTTTTGGACCTGTTTTGGGTCATTTTGGGATGTTTTGGCCTATTTTTGCTACCACCGTCCTAGGGTGGGATGAGGGCATGTTATTACACTATCATAGGGTGGCATAGTTGGCCAAATGTGTGCTCATACCACCATGTTATGGTGGTGACCCCTGCATATTTATATAAACCCAAAATATGAAGGTTAGGCTCATTTTTGCATGCTTTCTTTGGCAGTTTGAGAGGTGAGGAGGAGGAGAGTGATTTTGAGTAGTAGAGCACTGTAAAATTCATCCCACATTCACCATGATTCAGCAGGTAGACTCAGCCAGTGGAGGAGCCGGTGCGACACAGGTATGCCAAGTCTCTCTTATTGCATTTTTCTAGTGTTAGGAGTTGATTTTCTTGCTTTTATGGTATGTTTTTGGCTTGGAAACATATCACACTAGATTTTAGGTAATTAAACCTAATTTATGAGATATGTACCAACTTTTGTGTTTTACCCATGTTTTTGTGCAATTAGATTGCATTTTGTAGATCAATTTTGCATTCTTGTTGCTATTTTTGATGGCCTGAAAGGCCTTTTTGAGCCCAATTTTTTGGAGTCATCCCTAGGTGGGATGGCTAGTGTGGGATGGTCATATGCCATACCTTGATGGGCTGGTCATAGGTTTGGGGGCCATACCTAGAAGGAATGGCCACAAATCGGCCTCAAAGAGGGGCCATTTTGAGTCTTTTATTTTGAATGTTTTTGGGGCCATGTAAGGCCATTTTGGTGGTGTATTATTGAGTTTCTTATCCCTGTCAGGTGGTGAGGAGTTGGTATCAAGTACCTACTCTCTTTGATTCCATGAGGGATGCCTTGAAAATAGATGACTAGTAGTGGCTAGATGCCATCGACCTCAAATAGGTTACCTAATTAGAGGCTGTCATAGGAGACCGTGCATATCTGACTGCCCTGATTGATCTGTGGGATCCACACACCAATACCTTCCACCTACCCATATGGAAGATGAAGTTGACATTAGAGGATGTCTAGCATATTCTTTGGATTTTGATAGAAGGGCGGTCGATCTGCACAACACCATAAGATAGAAGACAGGCAGTGCTCAAGAGGTACTTTAGTTATGATCTAGAGACAGTAGAGCTAGACTACTTGAAGGGTGGTATGCTAGTAGGATTATGGCATGAGGTGAAGATATTTGGGGTGAGGCATACACTACTCATGACACTCATCTCCAATATTCTACTATCGAATTCTTCTGGAGTGAGGTTCCCATGGAACCTAGTGGAGATAGTATTTGCGTTGGTGAGGTCTACTATGGCGGAGCCACTGGTGATGGCATGGTGTACTACACTACTGGCACAACTCTATGATGAGTTGTACGAGATATGCTTCCATCGGTGGAAGGGTATTGGGTGTAGCTTTTTGTTGCAGTGCTGGGGATAGCAGCATATAGCTATGGGGCAACCATATGGTATCCTATGGCAGAGGGCTCATGAGAGGGGATAGATTCTGTAATTCATAGGCGAGGTGGCCTACTATGTAGATTTGTTTTCCTGACTTAGGGTAGGTCAGGTATTATGGAGGCCATATAGATATTTTCCAGAGTGGGCAGATGCTACTGTACAGCTCCACAGGGTGCAACAAGGCAGATGGTTTGTTGGATGACATGGCACAGAGCAGGAGTACTTCCATTTTTCTCAGGTTATGCAATAGTTTGGGCTATGCCAGGGGGTGCCTAGTGAGCCAATGCCTTATCGACATCACGAGGATGAGAGGACATTGGCATGGTCGATGGTAGAGGTAGTGGCATGGGATACAAATCCTGTAGTAGACATTCTAGATTTGGATGATATCAGGACTACAATGAAGTATGATGCTTGGTGTGTGACAGGCCAGGGGAATGGAGAGGGGCGATTAAGGAGGGGTGTAGCTAGGGAGGCACATCAAGATGTTTTTGGTGTAGAACATGGTGAGGTAGGTGATTGGCAGGGACACAAGGTAGGGGAGCATGTGGATATCTTGGACTTAGGAGATCGAGGGGACTTGGAGGATTATGATGTTGGGGATGAGGAGGTGCAGGGACCACCGATGACACCGGGGGATAAATAGGCTGAGCTATGAGATGATATACTCAAGGTGAGGTAGGAGAGAGATATCCTATGGACATAGGTGCACGATGTACAGGCAGAGCTAGCAGCACAGTGAGCTAAGGTACAGGTGGATCAGGCTGAGATAGCATCTCTTCGAGCACAACTGCGATCTCAGAGCCCTACACGAGAGGATTATGATAGGGGGCAGGTGACTAGGCTACAGGTAGAGGTGACATGACTCCATTATGTGGTAGAGAATTACCAATCATGATGTCAATGGGGGTAGGCTTATGCGTATGAGCTGGAGACTGAGGTAGTACACCTTTGTGGGTGTATACGGAATGATGAAGGTGCCAGTGGGTCATACTAGAGTCGCCATAGCAGGACAGGATAGTCCTCCTCTAGGTGGGAGGCACCAGGATCTAGGTGAAGAGTTGATAGGGTAGGTGGTAGCAGATATGGGAGTTCATAGAGGACTCCTACTATAGGTGGGAGTGCAAGTCGTAGTACCGATCCTGCATGATCATGGTAGTGGCTCGCGTGAATCTTTTTGTGTTTTTGGGTGTTTTAGCAGTGTGAAGTCTGAGGACTCACTTTATTGTAGCCGATGTGCAACATGATGTATCATTTTGTACCATATGTATACACACACATGATGCGTTGTCAATCTAGGGCAATGTATAAGGCTATTTGTGGAAGGAGTGAACATGGCTGTAACTTAGGTCATTTGGGAGCAACAAGTCTTATTGATGAAACCAATTGTGTGGGGGATTTAGGAAATTTTTATCTCTAAATTGCATAAATTGAAATTTAATCTAATTGCAGTAATGGAAGCTAATTACTAACTACAGAAATGAAATCCTAGTTACAATTACAAAAATAAATCTAATTATGTTGCAAAAATAACTCCCTAGCTACAGTTGTAGAATTAGAAATCTAATTATGATTGCAGAAAGGAAGTCTATTTAATTTTACAGTAATGGAAACCTAATTATAACATGGAAATTAAGTCCTGTCAATGCTCTATAATAGAAGGTTGTCAATCTTCTGTGTAGGGGTTGATAGCAAAACACAAAATGCAGTAAATTGCAGAAAACAGTAAATTCTGGAAATGACAATCTGCAGTAATTTGAAAGCTTGCTAAAATGGAGATTACAACAAAACCTATCATTAATAACAAGATCATCCTAATCATAAAATAAACTAATATTGCAAATACTGTTAGTTGTTTACAAGGAAATGAAATGACAAGTTTTACAACTTATTTTGCTATAGTAAAATTAGAATAAAAACTTGTTGTTAGTCCTCCTCCTAGGTCTAGAGGTGGCCATCCTCCTTGTACAGAAGAAGGTATGAGTATTTCTCTCTCTCTAGATATTACTCACACTCATTCACAACAACATGAATAGAAAAAGTAGTGCACTTTATTGATTCAAGAACATAATTACAATATTGCTGCTAAAAACCCTGTTACAAGACTGTAATAGTCACTTTTATGCTATTTTCTTATTATTATACTTCTTGCTTATTTTCCCCTACCTAGCTCAACCTGGACGGGAGCTATCTATTTATAGATATCCTAAAATATATTTACAAATTGAGAATATCTCATTCCTATCTTACAGATCTATTCCTATTATGCTGCAACATTTCCTGGGTTTATCCTAGAAGAGGATCAAAATTGATCTTTTCCATGAATGGTGGCTTTGGACGGCAAAGTCAGATGGGAGATATTTTCCTTTAACATTTTCAACCTTCTTTCCTTTTTTCCATCGTCAGAAATCATTCAACAAGTCAAAAATCTCTTTTTTTTCTCATTTCGAAGATAAGTGGCTCATTCCAAAGAGACTGTATTTCTCATTCCGAAGATGTCCGCTCATTCCAAAGAGACTGTATTTCTCATTACGAAGATGTCTGTTCATTTTGAAGATCTTCAAAATGAACAACTGTGTGCTCTTCAAGTAATTTCATCCGCATTTCTCAGGTGTGTTAGCTCTCAGGATCAGATTGCAATAGCCTTCATCTCTCTCCATGTGTGAATTCCATGCCTTGCCATTCATTGGCAACTGGCTAGAATTTACATTGGAAAACCAGTTTCTGCTACACAGTAATAGTTTGCTTGCACTATTTGCTAGATTTAGATAAATAAATGCTTGAAACACATCAAAACAAAACTAGTGAAGTGCTGCTATCAACCTAAACATACTTCTCATTTAGCAAGTCATGACAAAGTAACATAAAACTATGCAAAAATTGTAAAAATCAGAATATAGTATTTCTAACACATTGATCATGCAAATAGTTAATACACAACATATTAAATCAACTTAACTAGCATATCATATTAAACACAAGAGTTTTTAGACAGTTTCAATGTTCAAAATATGCTATGATTGAGGCATTTCCAGGCCTCATCATTTCCCCCCAACTTATATTAATGCATGTCCTCATGCATTCTATTGGGCTATAGAATCACATATATCCATATTCAAATTCCATGATTTGTAGAACAATTTGGTGCCTATATAATATCCTTTGTTCTCCTGAAGGTTTCTGAGCCATTCTTCAAACTGATCATTAGGTTGAGAATCTTCTTCAAAATAGAAGGGAACTAGAGAAATGATGGTTGGAGGCCTAAATATGAGACCTATCCAGTGATGTTGCATGATTTCAATCATCTGTATCACTCCTTCTGCCCTTTTTCTAGACCATTCTAGGTTAATGGGGGAGATAGGTTCTCTTTTTTGTAAAGAAATGGAAAGTTCTACCCATCTGTTTTTGCAAAATGATAATGCTGGAACAAAACTGTCATTACAAAAATTTTGGAATTTGGTCACACAGTCCCTCAAATTTCTCAAGTACATCCTTTTTACATCTTCCCTGTTCATCATGGTGAAATGTTTTCTGGTGATAAGTGGATGATTTTGCTGAACTGCTCTGACTAACAATTCAACTCTTAATTCAATTTCTTTATTTTGTATTTTCTCTTGGTCCCAATAAAACTGATTTTGTAAAGTGGACATGAATGCTCTCAGTTGAACATATCCTATGTAAATTTTGAGGGTGAAACTCTACCTCTTCTAGAATAAATAAGTTGTGTAAAAATAATTCACACAAGAGATTTTTCAGTTCTATAGGGCTATCAAAATAGGCTTCTAAGAAATTTATAGTTGTGTCCAATTTGTATGGGAGACCTGATCTAATCCTCATGACCTACCATATAAGATATTTCTCCTTCAGAATGAGACTATAAAATCTGGTCGACCGTCTGAATTGGATCAAAAACTCAGCAGTCTAACATAAATCAGTCCTTTTTTCATTCAATGCCTTGATTTCTGTTTCTTTTGCTTCTAACTGTTTACATTCCAATTTAAAATTTTCAACTTTAATGGCAAGTTTTTCATATCTGATCACCCAACTAGCTATGTCTGTATTATATTGCTCTAGGGATACATTATTGGGTGGTCTAACTACAAGTGGAAATTTGGGTAGCAGATCTACCTAAACCCCTTTTTTTGCTACTTTTACTGGTTGGTCCTCTGATAATAATTCTACTTGTATCCCTTTTTTTGCTATTTCCATTGGTTGGTCATCAGACATAAATTCTACTTGTACCCCCTTATCCTCTACTTTTATTGAAGGTATAATAGTTTTAAATACATAAATCTCATTTGAAGGAGTACTTACTTGAACAATTGCATGTTGTTGTTTAAACTGCTCCTGTGCTGGTGTTTCCTACTGTGACTCATCTCCAATATTCTTTTCTATGCTTTTTATCAATTCTAGAGCATCTTCGAAATGAGAAGGCAATGCTTTAGAATGGAAGGGTACTTCTTTAGAATGAAAGGGTGTTGCTTCAGAATGAGCACCTATGTCTTTAGTAAAAGTTTTAGACGCCTCAATCAAAGTAAAAGAGTCATCTGCACTAGATAATCCCATAAGTAACTGAGCCAAATTATCCTCATCAATAGATATAGTTGGATGTTATTCAGACTATGACAACCTCTTCCTCAATTCTGCCACTTCCTATTGTAATTCTACAATCTTCTTTTCTTGTATTTCAATGATATTTTCTTTTTCTTCAATCCATTTAGTTTGTATTTTGATAACACTTTTTGCTGCTCTTAGCTGTTCTGTGATGTCCATCTCCTCTATTTATAATTTAGAATATTATGTAGAAAAATCATCTATAGTTGGTTGCTCAACAACTATCTCATCTTCTGCTTCAGCTGTCTGCTCTTATTCAGGAGGTTCCATGAAACTATCTATGATTGCATCCACATCTTCTGTGGCTTGTTGAACTATAGCAACTTCAAAACTGTCTTGCCTAGTCTCTTCCTCAATCATTTGTTTAGGGAATTCTAAAAAATCTTCAGGGGCTGGTTGCACTTATGTAACATCCAAACTGCCTTGTCCACCTTCTTCTTCTATCACCTGTTCTTCTATTTCTCTCAAGTGGAGTCTTGTAGACCTCCTAGTTCCTGATGCAAATTTTTTTCTTCTTGCCCTATTTTTTGGTGATAGCAGGGGTTGTGGGGACAGTTTTAGATTTTGGTGGGAGTGCTTATGTTTCCCTTGTTGTCTCTTCCCCTATTTTTCTAGGCACTTCACTCCCCTATTCTAACAGATCAGCAACATCTTCAAAAAAATGAACTTTATTCTTTCTTTTTGACTGTTGGTTCTAGGCCCTCTCTTCTTTTGTTTCTTAGCTTGTGAGGTTGAAGGTTCTGGAGAAAGGTGCTCTATTGCTTCTGCTAGGTGTGTTTCCTCCTCTGCAATAGCATCTGTGGCAACATCTGTTTCTTCTTCCTCCTCATCCTCTCTTCCAAAAACTACATCATTCAGAGTAGAATAAAACCTATCAAAGCTTCTAGGATTTCCTCTAAAATGATGCTGGTAGACTAATTTAATAATACCATGGTGGCGAGGGCTCCCTTTTCCTTCCTAATATAATTTTGTCATATTTTTCAACTCCTGATGCAGATATAGGGGAAAATTTACCCTAACTTCTAGATGTTGCCTACCATGTCTTAGGTGGTTCAAAAATTTTGAAATGATGCCCTGATAAAAGTACATATTGCCCTTCAAAGGTTAAAAATTGTATTACCCATGTGGTCACTTCATTCCAGGGTTCTTGTAGGCTAGCCCTTTTTACCCCCTTGCATGCGTTATTGTGTATTAAGTATTCTGGCTCCCTATCATTTTCTTCCAAAAATTGACTAACTACATTTGCCAGTGTATTTTTGCCAGTTCTAGAAATTTGAAGACCCTCTAATGGAAGCTCAGTAATTTGACTTAAAACTTTAGGGGTTACCTTAATTGTCATGTCGTTAATGTGTGCCTGGTTATTTTTGAATGTGTGAGTGAACATGCCAACCAAATATTCAGAGGACCCATTAAATTTGTCCAAAAATGGCATAAGCCCTCCATCTTCAAAAATTTGTAGCACTTCTGGATTTTCTCGAAGGTGGGTGGTATCTACTGGTTCCATCTTTGTCTTTCATCCCATTTTCCTATTTTGGTATGTTAAAAACTGCTCACCTCTGCTGCTACTCTTCCACTGGATCACTGGTTTTTGGTTCTTATAGACTTACAGGGTTTGTTTTCAAGTTTTCAATTGCCTTGTTTGTCTTCTTTGGAATGAACTGCAATATCGACACTGTACCTCGTAATCATTTTGCGTTAGAAATTATGTCTTCATAAGGAAGAGTGGTACGTGTCTCTATTTTTTCTCTGAACACTTGTCCATTAATGATTACACAAATTTCCTTGCCATCAGATCCACCTCACTTATTTTTAGCTCATTTGTTTTGCCCACAGATTTCTCATGTGCATGGTTATCAGCGTCGGACAATGGTGGCATGTTGTTGGTCACTTTCCCATGATTTTGGTACTTCCTTAATGGGTGCAAGATAAGACAAATCATATCTCAACTGACACGTGTCATTTATCATATGCAATCAAAGAATTCTACTGATCATATATTTTCCCCTTCCTTGGATGCCATGTGGAAATATCATGTTGATTTCTCATTTCGAAGACTATGCTTCATTGCGAAAGCAATTGCTCATTCCAAAGATAAAGTTTCATTCCGAAGACAAAGTGCAACATTCATTTTGATGTCATTTGGAAGACAATTTCAATCTGAAGACAATACATCAGTTAATCTAAAGAAAACTTCAATCTGAAGACAATACAACAATCATTCTTAAGAAGATAGCAGGCACTATTTTTGGCATTCTCATTCTGAAGATTAGGCAGAAACCAATATTCTCCTTCTCAAAACATGTTTTAAGTATGCCAACTCTTATGGATACCTTTTATGCTAATGGTTAATTGTTTTTTTTTTTGAAAAATTGAAAAAATCTTGCATTAAAACAAATTACAGTTACAAGAGGGAGAATGGGCATCCCAACCAAGAGCAAAGAGACCAAAAGAACAAAGGGCGCGAAAATGCGACAAGTCGTGAAAACGTGACAAGTCACAAAATCGCGACACCAAACCTAACAACCACCACGCCACGACAACCGGTCGCGAAAATGCGACATGTCGCGAAATCGTGACATGTTGCGACATCGCGACAAAACTGCGCCGAGGCCACACAACTCAAAAGGTGTCGCGAAATAGCGACAGCACAGCTCCAAAGCACCCAAATGCCAAAAACGTCGTGAAATCACGATGAGAAAGCCAGAAGGTACCTGCTCACCAAAATTATCGTGAAATCGCGACGAGTTCTCCCTTTGACAGAAACCTTGAGAAAGTGTCGCGATATCGCGACGACTTTTCCTTAAAGCACCAGTTGGCCAGAAGTGTCATGAAATCACGACAAGAATTCCATTGGGCGCCCCTTCCACAAAAGTGTCACGAAATCGCGACATGTTCTCCCCGTGGTGCCCTTTTCTCAAACTAGTCGCGAAATCGCGACGTTTATCCTTCATGAAGTTTTTTCTCCAAAACTGTCGTGAAATTGCTACAAGCATGCCCCTTTGCTTCCTTTCCTCAAAAATGACGCGAAATCGCGACAAATTATCCTTTGAGAAGCTTTTCACAAAAAATGTCGCGATATCGCGACGGTTTTTCCCCTTAACGCAATTTTGCTCAAAGCGTCACGAAATCGCGACGACTTTCCTCCAGCAGCGAAACCGACAAAAAAGGTCACGAAATCGTGACATGTTCTCCCCGTGGTGCCCTTTTCTCAAACTAGTCACGAAATCGCGACGTTTATCCTTCATGAAGTTTGTTCTCCAAAATTTTCGCGAAATCGCTACAAGTTTGCCCCTTTGCTTCCTTTCCTCAAAAATGGCACGAAATCGCGACAAATTTTCCTTTGAGTAGCTTTTCACAAAAAATGTCGCGATATCACGACGGTTTTTCCCCTTCACGCAATTTTTCTCAAAGCGTCGCGAAATCGCGACGACTTTCCTCCAGCAGCAGAACCAAAAAAAAAGGTCATGAAATCGTGACACCTTCTCATCAAATACTGTGACGACGCAACAAGTCGTGAAATCGCGACAATTTTCCTCCCAAGGCCGCGGAAAAAAAATCGGTAGCGAAATCGCGACAATTGTCCAGGAAAGGTCACGACAGAGCAGCATGTCGCGAAATCACGACAAATTTCCAAACAAGATCGTGATGATGCTAATGGTTAATTGTTATATACTACATACCAATCATTTACAATGAAGAAATGTAAGAAATATATACCTGATTAAAACAAGTTAATGCAAGTTTTGAAGAATGACTGCTTCTGTTGAGATTTTTTGCAATATTTCAAAACAAGTGCAGTTGGTGAATTTGTACAATGATGATTCAGAAATTTTCAAGGTTATGCATGCTAGAAAACTGGTTTTCATGCATACCAACTCAGTAGTGCCTTAGGAAAGGTTTTCACTACTGAGCTATTCATTTTTCTCTCTCTTTTTTTTCTTGTTTTTTTTTTTACCTCTCCTTTTCTCTCTATTTTTTTTTATTCTGATTATGCCCGTGAAGGAATTCATGATTTCCCTGAAATCATGCCCATGAAGGAATTCACAATCAGAATTTATTCATCTTTTTTTTTCTGCTTTTTCTATTTTTTTTTATTTTTTTGCTTTTCTTGAAATCCATGATCATGCTGATTTTATTGAAGTGGAAGAGGGAATCTCTTCCACCTGTTGTGCATCCAAACTGTCAAGCTGCTGCAAGAATTCCTCTTTAGTCAGAGGTGTATGGTACACCCTGAGGTGATGTCCATTCACTACCAACTTTCTCCGTGACCCATCAATAGGAGATAGACGAGTTGCTCCATTGTCAAATACCTCTTCAATCTGGTAAGGTCCAAGCCATCTAGTTCTCAGATTTCCAAGGAAGTCCTCATAGTGAGAATCAAACAACAAAGCCCAATATCCTTGCTAAAATTTCCTCTGTTGAATGTGATTGTCATGCCATAGCTTCCTCTGCTCCTGAATTACTTCAGTTTGGTGCAGAGCATCCAACCAAAGTTCATCCAATGCATTCAGTTGTAGAATCCTATCCATCTGTGCTTGTGACAATTCAATCCCAATTTCCAATGTTGTGCGCAATGTTAGTAGCTCAAATTCAATAGGTAGGAGGGGCTTTTTACCAAAAACTAGTTCATAAGGTGTGAATCCAATAGTGGATTTCCAAGTAGTATTGTAAGCCCAAACTACTTTAGGTAATTTATCTAGCCAGTTTCTCCTATGAAAAGCTACTATTTTTGTCAAGATTCATTTCAGTTCCCTGTTTGTTACCTCAACCTAGCCATTTGCTTGTGGGTGGTAAGGTGATGATTTCCTATGTTTGATTTCATATAATTCTGTAAAAGCCTCAATGACTTTAGATGCAAATTGGGGTCCTTGGTCTGTGGTGATAGACCGTGGAGCTCCAAATCTCTAAAAAATTTGAGTATACAAGAAATCGGTGACCTTCTCTTCATGAGCATGTTTGAAAGCACGCACCTCTACCCACTTTGTCAGGTAATCAGTGCATACTAGAATATGCACCTTTCCTTGAGAAGGTGGATCAATAGGTCCTACAAAATCAAGCCCCCACCTCTCAAATGGCTCTAAAACCAATTGAGGCTTTAGTGGCATTTCATTTGTATGAGTGGGTTTCCCCATTCTTTGGCATGCATCACAATGCTTGATGTACTTTTTCACATCCTTGTGAAGAGATGGCCAATAATATCCTATCCCTAAAATTTTTCTAATTGTGCTTTTTACAGAATAGTGTCCACCTGAGGGTTCATCATGACAAGCCCTAAGGATATCATATACCTCATCCTTTCGGATGCACCTGCGTAACACATGGTCAGGACTGCACTTAAAAAGTATACCCTTAATCCACTCAAAGGAAGAACTCTGTTTGATCAATTGTTTTTTCTGTTTTGAAGTGAAATGTGGAGGAACTTTCCCTATGACCAAATAATTGGCTATATCTGCAAACCAAGGTGATTGGACAGATATAGCAAATAATTTTTCATCAGGAAAAGTGTCCTCAACTAATTCCCCTTCCTCTATGTTCTGCAACTTGGACAAGAAATCTGCTACAACATTAGCTTTTCCTGGTTTGTTGATTATTGTGATATCAAATTCTTGTAGCAATAGTAACCAATGAATAATTCTTGCACTTACCATAGGCTTATTCATCAAATACTTAATGGTTGTGTGATCTATGTGAATGAATATTTGATAACCTGTGATGTAATGCCTGAATTTGTTGATGGCATAAATTACTGCCAAGAATTCCTTCTCAGTTGTGGTATAATTTTTCTCAGCTCCTATCAAATTCTTGCTAATGTAGTAGATGGCATAGTGTTCACCATTGTCAATTTGTCCTAATGCTGCTCCAATTGCAGTATTGGAAGCATCAACCTGTATGTGAAATGGTAATGTCCAATTAGGTCCTCTTAACACAGGTGGAGTTACTAATTTCTCTTTTAGAGCTTCAAATGATTCCTGACACCTTGCAGTCCAGGAGAATTCAGAATCTTTAGTCAATAGGGCAAACATGGGATTGGCTATTGTGCTAAAGCTAGGAATAAACCTACGGTAAAAACCAATGTGTCCTAGGAAGCTTCTGACATCAGTCTGAGTTTTAGGAGGAAGAAGATTCTTGATAATTTCCACCTTCTTTGGATCAACCTGGATCCCTTGAAGAGAGATGTGATGACCAAGAACTATTCCTTCCTCCATCATCATAAAACATTTGTCTAGATTCAAGGATAACTGGTATGTTTCACAGCGAGTTAAAACTCTGTCAAGGTTTTCTAATGTAAAGTCAAAAGTCTATCCACATACTGTGAAATCATCCATGTATATCTCAACATTGTTGGTAGTCAGATTAAAAAAAATTGCTAAGACCGCTCGCTGAAATGTTGTTGGGGCATTACACAAACCAAAAGGTAAAACCCTATAGGCAAATGTTCCCCATGGATAGGTAAAGGTTGTTTTCTCTTGATCTTCAAGTGCAACCTGAATTTGATTATACCCACTAAATCCATCAAGAAAACAAAAGTATTTCTTTCCAGCAAGGGTATCTAACACCTGATCTATGAAAGGTAATGGAAAATGGTCTTTGTATGTCACTTTTTTCAGCTCTCTATAGTCTACACATACTCTCATTTTTCCATTTTTCTTAGGAACTATAACCAATGGAGAGACCCACTGGCTATCAAAAATTGGGTAAATGAATCCTACCTCCAAAAGTTTTTCAATTTCTTCCTTTACAATATCCCTCAAGGCAGGATTCAGTCTTCTCTGGGGTTGTCTTACTGGCTTGACTTCTTCAAGTATAAATCCTGTGGGTGCATATATCAGGGTGAATCCCTGACATATCTTTGTAGTCCCAAGCAAAAGCATGAACATGCTTCTGCAAAATAGTTATCAATTTTTCTTCCTCTTCCCTAGTAAGCTAGCTATTAATGTTCAGAAATTTTCCTGGCTGGACTTCTATTTGTTTTGTATTTGGAAGGACTGAATTCACTTCTTCATACTTGGTGATTAGGGAGTTAAGAGGGCAATGATGAGATGGGAGGAAATAAGAAGTTTTTGTTTCATTGATTTCTAATGGAAGCATATCCTGTATGGAACAGTGAGAAGGGAAAATCAGGTGATGGTGCCACCCATGTGGTAGTGAAACTAGATGTTTCCTGTGATAGTACAGATGGCTCACCTTCAAAATTTTGGTTCTCCTCATTCCCTAACAACTGATGGATATTTACTGCTTCCTCTTCTAACCCTTGTTCATGCAGAACATTCATTAGGATAGTTTCATTCTCTAAAGTTTCTGTGTCATGGAGGTCTTCTGTGTGTTCCCTTACTACCAAGGTGGCTAGTGTGGAAATAACCTCTTCTGGTTCTTCATCCGAGTCAGGAAACCATAACCGACCTAAAAAATTGTCTGGAGGGTCTTGCAGGAGGATACAGAGAGATCTGTTTTAGATCAATACCATTTGAAATGGTCATTTTTCTAGATCTGCAGTCTATGAAGGTTGCTGCAGTTGCAAGCCAAGGTCTTCCCAGAATGATGGGATATCCATGTGCTGAATTTCTTGGCTGTAAAACCAAAAAATCTATAGGGAATTCCCAAGAAGAGACTTCTATAGGGACATCTTCAATGATACCTTCAAGTTTTGCAACTGACCTATCAACCATTTCTAAAACTGTAAATGTGGGACTGAGATGTTTGAGCTGTAATTGTTCCATTATATCCTTGGTCATGACATTTATTGCAGCTCCTAGATCTACTAAGACATTTGATATTGGTACTGAGCCTATGGTAACTATGATAACTGGACTCCCTGGGTCACTATACTTTGGAGGTACTAGTTTTTCGGACAAGAGATCAGCTATCTTTCCTTCAACTTGAACAGTCTTGGGAAATGCTTTCTTTTTTCTTCCTACTCTTCTAATGCACAAATCTCGGATAGTACTTTTAATCACTGGTATATCCTTAATGGCTTGCAATAAGGGCAATGATATAGTTAACTTTCTAAGTTCCTTGACCAGGTCTGACTCAAAATTTTTTGTTGTGGTATTGAATCTTTCAGGATATGGAATTATCCTTGATGAAGGTAATTGTTCTGCCTGTGGTTCTATTTTTTCTTCTTCTTTCTCTATTGTTGGTTTAACTCTAACTGGTTCCAAAGGTTCTTGCTTTTCATTTTCCTTGATTTTAGTTGAAACAGGTTTAGGTACAACTTTTCCTGAACGAAGTTGGATGTTACTACAATCAAGAACATTTATTTCAACATTTTCTTCAGCTTTAGCCACATAGACAGGGGATGCCTGTCTCATGTTGTTTGGATTAGTGACTGGTTGAGCTGGAAGTTGAGGTTGTTTCACCTATTGTGTTTGTTGTGGTTGGTTCTATTTTTCTTGAAAATTTTGATTAGGTGCAGGCAACAAATGCTGAGTTTGACCTTGATTTCTTTGCTGCCTTGGATAGGACTGGTATTGTTGACTCCACTATGGTTGATTTTGCATCCAATGTGGATTAGTCTGATTCTGATTCCAGGGTGGGTTGTTTTGATTCCATGATGGGTTATTCTGATTCTTGATTCCAGGCTGGATTACTCCAACTTGTTTGTGGCCATTCTTGGGAATTTGTCCATTGAGAATAATTCCAAGGACGTTGGGGTGGTTCTGATTGTCCCCAAGGCATAGTCCAAGGATTATGCCCCCAATTTGTAGGAAAACGAGGGGGATTTTGGTATTGAGAGAAATTTCCCCCTATTTTGGTCCAACATAGTTGAGTTCCTTAGTCTGACTCTCTAACATAGTTTTGAGTTGTGGTAGCAGGTGGCATTTATCAATCAAATGCTTCTTCGAACAGATACTACAAATGGCTGAGATAGACATTTTATTCAAAGGACACTCCTGCAAAGCATGTTTATTTCTACATCTTGGGCAATAAATTGCCAAAGGTTCTATGGTTTTTGCTTTTGCAGACATTTCTCCCAAAGTTGTGTTCAATTGCACCAGAATATCAGTTTTAAAATTTGCAAGTTCCTCTATTAGGTCCTTCACATCAGTGCCATTTGTACTCTTTTTTCTTCTTCCCTGCTTAGTGTGAGAGTAATTCCTATAGAGACCCACAATTTCCTCATTATTGAGAGTATTTACATCCCCTTTTCCCATCAAATCCAATACTTCTCTGGATTCATCTTGTAATCCTCTCAAAAATATGGTTTTGCATAACTCGGGTTCTACAAGTCCACATCTCCTTTGAACAAAGGAGAACCTATCAAGATAGTCTTCTAATGTTTCATCATCTTCCTGCTTAATCCTGAATAACTCATCTTTCCTATTCCTTACACGACAATACTCCTGATATTTGTCTAAAAACACAGTTTCCATTTGATCCCAGGTTCGGATGGAATTTGGCTCTAAGCTCATGAACCAACGTAATGTTGAGTCCTTGAGTGTTGAGGGAAAAACCTTAAGTTTTTTATTGTCATTTACATAGTCATAGGTTTGACACACTACTTTGAATTCAAACAAAAACTGATCAGGATCTTCAGATACAACACCTCGGAAGGTTGGAAGTACTGAAGGTGAAATGGTTTTCATGGGGGAGTTTTGTGTTGGATTCAAATGGATAGGATATTCAAATGTTCTGGAAGGTTGGGGCATATCCTGATCATTTCCTTCATTATGGACACAACCATGTTGGCCATCCCCATCTAGATTACCTCTCTCTGCCATAGTTTCCTGTTCCTTGGGAACAGTTAAACCTATCCAAATTTCACTCTTAAGAGGTCCAGAATCCTCTGTTGATGATGAGTCTGATGATTTTTCTTTCTCAGGATGTTCTAATGATGATGAAGCTGGTGATTTTTGTTTCAATTTTTTTGGTAGTTCAAACACAGGTGATTCACCCCTTAGGCATGAAGATCTTCTTAATGGAACAAGCCAGGGATCCTTTTGAGTAATTCTACCTTTTTCATCCCTAGGCTTACTCATTCATGTTTACTCTTGAATGACATAAATTATAGGTCAATAGTTGTTACTTTAACCAACTGTTATATTCAGATTTTATCCTGAATTTTCATAGCTCAGTCTAATTAATAGCTATTGGACTATTGTCACCTTCTAGAAACACTATTCCCTAGCAATGGTGCCAAAATGATGCATTGTCATTATGCACATCATTAATTCTCAATGAATTTGTCAATCCAGGGCAGTGTACAAGGCTATTTGCGGAAGGAGTGAACAGGGCTATAACTTAGGTCATTTGGGAGCAACAAGTCTTATTGGTGAAACCGATTGTGTGGGGGATTTAGGATATTTTTATCTCTAAATTGCATAAATTGAACTTTAATCTAATTGCAGGAATGGAAACTAATTACTAACTATAGAAATGAAATCCTAGTTACAATTACAGAATGAAATCTAATTATGTTGCAGAAATAACTCCCTAGTTACAGTTGTAGAATTAGAAATCTAATTATGATTGCAGAAAGGAAGTCTATTTACTTTTGCAGTAATGGAAACCTGATTATAACATGGAAATTAAGTCCTGTCAATGCTTTGTAATAGAAGGTTGTCAATCTTCTATGCAGGGGTTGACAACAAAACACAAAATGTAGTAAATTGCAAAAAATAGTAAATTCTAGAAATGACAATCTGCAGTAATTTGAAAGCTTGCTGAAAATGGAGATTACAACCAAACCTATCATTAATCACAAGATCATCCTAATCATGAAATAAACTAAGATTGCAAATATTGTTAGCTATTTACAAGGAAATGAAATGACAAGTTTTACAACTTATTCTGCTGCAACAAAATCAGAATAAAAACCTATTGTTAGTCCTCCTCCTAGGTCTGGAAGTGGCCAACCTCCTTGTCCAGAAGAAGGTATGAGTCTTTCTCTCTCTCTAGATCTTACTCACACTCATTCACAACAACATGAATAGAAAAAGTAGTGCACTTTATTGATTCAAGAACATAATTACAATATTGCTGCTAAAAACCTTGTTACAGGACTGTAATAGTCACTTTTGCTATTTTCTTATTATTATACTTCTTGCTTATTTTCCCCTACCTTCTTAGCTCAACCTAGATGGGAGCTATCTATTTATAGATATCCTAAAATCTATTTACAAACTGAGAATATCTCATTCCTATCTTACAGATCTATTCCTATTATGCTGCAACATTTCCTGGGTTTATCCTAGAAGAGGATCAAAATTGATCTTTTCCATGAATGGTGGCTTTGGATGGCAAGGATGACAAAGTCAGATGGGAGATATTTTCCTTTAACCTTTTCAACCTTCTTTCCATTTTTCCATCATCAAAAATCAGTCAACAAGTCAAAAAGCGCTTTCTGTTCTCATTTCGAAGATAAGTGGCTCATTTCGAAGAGACTGTATTTCTCATTTCGAAGATGTCCGCTCATTCCGAAGAGACTGTATTTCTCATTTCGAAGATGTCTGCTCATTTCAAAGATCTTTGGAATGAACAACTGTGTGCTCTTCAAGTGATTTCATCTACATTTCTCAGGTGGGTTAGCTCTCAGGATCAGATTGCAATAGCCTTCATCTCTCTCCATGTGTGAATTCCATGCCTTGCCATTCATTGGCAGCTGGCTAGAATTTACATTGGAAAACCAGTTTCTGCTACATAGTAATAGTTTGCTTGCACTATTTGCTAGATTTAGATAAATAAATGCTTGAAACACATCAAAACAAAACTAGTGAAGTGTTGCTATCAACCTAAGCATACTTCTCATTTAGCAAGTCATGACAAAGTAACATAAAACTATGCAAAAACTATAAAAATCAGAATATAGTATTTCTAACACATTGATCATGCAAACAGTTAATACACAACATATTAAATCAACTTAACTAGCATATCAGATTAAACACAAGAGTTTTTAGGCAGTTTCAATGTTCAAAACATGCTATGATTGAGGCATTTCTAGGCCTCATCAACACACACACACACACACACACACACACACACACACACATATATATATATATATATATATATATATATATATATATATATATATATGAGCTTTTTATGTGGTTTATCATCATGTTTTTATTGTTTTATGAAATGTATGAAAATGTATGCAATTTGATTTATGCAATGATGATGAATGCCTATGTATGCATATTTTGTGATTGTGATTTAATTTTATTTTATACATGCATGGATGTATACTGATATGGATGATTTATTGATCTAGAGGATGCAATGTGTAGACTACATGTTGTATTATGCTAGCACCATAGATGATGTATTTTGCACCAACTCATATGTAATGTTTTCATGAGACTTTATATAATGGATTTGTGAATAATGAAATTGAAATGAATGTGGTGAAGTGATATGAATGACATGCTATTTAGGAAATGCTCATTAGGTTTTCATGAGACTCAAACACTCTAGTCAACTTATCAAAATTTGTATACTAACCATGCAAGATTTTTTGACAAGCTATGAATCTGCTAGGACGACCAAGGTACTTCATATCCCTGTGTGTGCAAGTGAGTTCATTATTATGAGATGCATAAGGATACCACCAGTGCCAAGTAGGCTCTCAACCAAACCTGTACTGAGGATCTCCAAATGAATGCCACCATCATAGGTTTTGTACTAAGTATGACTAGACCACTAAGCAATCTAGGTTACCAAAGCTAGCTCATCCACATGCAAACATTGGTCTACACACACCCGAAAGCTAATGTGATAGACATATCCTCATGTGTGAGTCTACCGCCATTGACATATAGGCTATCCACCAAACCCATAATGAGGATCACCTGATGGTTTTCTAAATTCTGAGAATTCCAAGGATTCAATCTCAGGTATCTTATGGTTATTCACTTGATTGGGATTACTTGCTCTCATATATAGTGATAAAAATCACTATTTATTTTTCTCTTTTTAGTGACTATAATCACTGTTTATTTTGAGTTTTTCTTTTTTTCTCTTCAGCAAGGGGTTTGAGTAGTGGTGATAAACACTGTTATTTTGATTGTTGCTTTTTGAGGATTTTGATTTCAAAGTTGAACTTGTGGGATTTTTGGCTTGTGGATGACATTGATCCTTTAGGCCTTGGGGAT
Organism: Wollemia nobilis; assembly: GCA_028583015.1. Classification (NCBI taxonomy): domain Eukaryota; kingdom Viridiplantae; phylum Streptophyta; class Pinopsida; order Araucariales; family Araucariaceae; genus Wollemia; species Wollemia nobilis. The sequence continues at coordinate 191,106 of JAQPPZ010002200.1, forward strand.
GACTACCCATCCTTCACGAGGACGTGTAGTACAAATCCTTATGACTTTAGGGATCAAAGGTGTTTGGAAATGTTGATGGGAAGCTTTTGGAATTTTTCTTTGTAATGGTGTTGATATTTTAGACCTTGGGTTTGACTACCCATACTTCGCAGGGACGTGTAGTATGAATCCTTACAACTTTAGGGATCAAGGGTGTTTGGAAATTTTGATAGTGGTGAAAACCGCTGTTGATTTTGGAGAATTGGGTGGGGAATTGCTTGTCCTTTTGCCAACTCAACATTCTTGAACCATTCACACAGGGGGATGAGCATGATGACCTTTTTACTTTAAGGTAACCTAGACCACTTCATGGATTTTTTTTGTCTTTGTGCAAAACTTATATTGTTAATGATTAATGGTGTTTGGGATATGATGTACACAAGGCATAATCAATGCAATACTCTACCTCCTAAAAATCAAGCTAGCCTGCTACAAAATCTGAGTAGAGACTAGATATGGCTGAGTGATTGAAAACCCTATTGACATTATAAAACAAATGGCTAAGTGAAGGGAATGGACACGACTATGGAAATGTGAAAAAATGTGGGTGAAAATGATAATTGCGGTATTTGAACTATGAGTACTTTCATGACATTGATTTTGAGCGATAAGTAATGTACCATAATGGTGCTAGACATGTATGTGCAACTCTAAAATGTAAAATGCAAAAAAATGCCTAGATGCAAGCGACAATAAAATGCTATGTGGTGTAATGTTTTTAAATTTTTGAAATTTTTATGGATATGTATGTATGAAAGTGCAATGCGGTGCAAATGTTTTTGTATTTTGATGATTTGTTTTTGAATTTTTGGTTGATATGTATACACATGTGACCAACGGGCTTACTTGGGGGCCATTGGGGCATTTAGGGGGACCAAAGGGCTTATGGATGCCTTTGGGACTTTTAGGTTTGACCTAGACGATCGTAGATAGTCTAGGAGTGTTTTTACTTGACCTAGATGGTGAGAACCTTCTAGGAGCCTTTTGGGTGACCTAGACATGAAGCAACACTTAAAAAGTGTCTACAACTACCTAAGGGCATTTAGCTATGACCAAAGGGCTTATAGATTCCTTTAGGGCTTTTAGGGTTGACCTAGATGATCGTAGATAGTCTAGGAGCATTTTGAATTGACCTAGATGGTGAGAACCCGCTAGAAGTCTTTTGGGTGACCTAGATGTGTAACAACACTTAAAAAGTGTCTACGACTGCCTAGGGGTATTTGGCTATGGATGCCTTTAGGACTTTTAGGTTTGATCTAGACGATCGTAGATAGTCCAAGAGTGTTTTTACTTGACCTAGACGGTGAGAACCCGCTAGGAGCCTTTTGGGTGACCTAGATGTGCAACGACACTTAAAAAGTGTCTACAACTACCTAGGGGTATTTGGCTATGACCAGAGGGCTTATGGATGCCTTTGGGGAATTTAGGGTTGACTTAGATGATCGTAGATAGTCTAGGAGCATTTTGACTTGACCTAGATGGTGAGAACCCGCTAGGAGCCTTTTGGGTGACCTAGACATGCAAAAACACTTAAAAAGTGTCTACGACTACCTAGGGGTATTTTTCTATGACCAAAGGGCTTAGGGATACCTTTGGTACTTTTAGGGTTGACCTAGATGATCATAGATAGTCCAGAAGTGTTTTTACTTGACCTAGACGGTGAGAACCTACTAGGAGCCTTTTGGGTGACCTAGACGTGCAGAGGCACTTAAAATGTGTCTACAACTACATAGGGGAATTTGGCTATGACCAAAGGGCTTATGGATGCCTTTGGGGCTTTTAGGGTTTACCTAGATGATCGTAGATAGTCTAGGAGCGTTTTGACTTGACCTAGATGGTGAGAACCCACTAGGAGCCTTTTGGGTGACCTAAACGTGTAGCGGCACTTAAAAAGTGTCTACAACTGCATAGGAATATTTAGCTATGACAAAAGGGCTTAGGGATGCCTTTGGGGCTTTTAGGGTTGACATAGATGATCGTAGATAGTATAGGAGTGTTTTGACTTGACCTAAATGGTGAGAACCTGCTAGGAGCCTTTTGGGTGACCTAGACGTGCAACGACACTTAAAAGGTATCTATGACTACCTTCAGGCATTTTGTTATGAACAAAGGTCTTAGGGATGCCTTTGGGGCTTTTAGGATTGACATAGATGATCATAGATAGTCTAGGAGTGTTTTGACTTGACCTAGATGGTGAGAACCTGCTAGGAGCCTTTTGGGTGACCTAGACATGCAACAACACTTAAAAAGTGTCTACAACTACCTAGGGGTATTTGGATATTACTAAAGGGCTTAGGGATGCCTTTGGGGATTTTATAGTTGACATAGATGATCGTAGATACTCTAGGACCATTTTTACTTGACCTAGATAGTGAGAACTCATTAGGAGCCTTTTGGATGACCTAGACGTGCAGCGACACTTAAAAAGTGTCTATAATTGCCTAGGGACATTTGGCTATGACCAAAGGGATTATGGATGCCTTTGGGGCTTTTAAAGTTGACCTAGATGATCGTAGATATTCTAGGAGTGTTTTTACTTGACCTAGATGGTGAGAACCCGCTAGGAGCCTTTTGGGTGTCTCTAAGCATGAAATGGCCGCAAGTGAAGGATGTTCAAGGGTTCAGGATCATCGACACATTCAAGTGAAGTTAGGCAATAAGTTCCAGGCCCTATTTGACTAGTAATGACAAAGGGACCTAACTAGTTTACCACAAATTTGTCCCGTAGGTGGGATGGCAAGCTAGAATTTTGTTGGTTCTCTTTTAGGATGAGATCACCAACCTGAAAGTCTCTGAGGTGGAATTTCATATTGTAGGCTCTTTTGAGCCGCTCTTGGTACACACATAGATGCTCAAGCACATTAATGCGATGCTCATCCAACAACATAAGTTGATCTAGGTGAGCTTATCGTGCAGTATCATTATCAATAAACTCCTGCATGGATATGCGCAGTGATGGGATTTCTAACTCTAGAGGCATGACCACCTCATCACCATACACTAGTGAAAATAGAGTTGCCCTAGTGTTCATCCAAATGCTAGTACGATAAGCCCAAAGGGCAAGCAACATTTGCGTATGCCAATCGATATGATTCTCTTTGACTGTTTTCTTCAATATGGTAATTAATGTCTTGTTTGATGCTTCTGCTTGCCCATTTGATTGTGGATAATAGGGTGTCGAAAAGCTATACTGGATATTATACTTTGCTGTCAAAGCATGCACATCTTTGTTCTTGAATGATGTCCCATTATCCGAAATGATCTTGGATGGAATACCAAAACAAAAAATTATATTATGTAATATGAACTTCGCTATGCGAGGTCCTGTCGTAGTGGTAAGGGGAATTGCTTCCAAACACTTTGTAAAATACTTGGTAGCCATGATGATAAATGTGTGGCATCCTGAGTATGCAGGGGATATTTTCCCAATTAAATCCAACCCCCATTGCAAAAATGGCCAAGCCGATTGGATTGGTTGTAAGGCCTGGGAAGGTACATGTGTCAAGTTAGCATGGTGTTGACATTTCACGCACTTCCTCACATATGCACAACAATATCGCTCTAAATTTGGCCAAAAATAGCCCATGTGAAGAATGCACTTTACGATGGCCATGCCACTAAAATGGCCACCACAAGTACCATCATGTGCTTGGGCCATTGCCCAAGTCGATTCTTGATACTATAAACAATGAAGGAGGATTCCTTCATAGCTCTGACGGTATAGGATGTCTCCTAAAAAGATAAACTTTGCTACCTTCAATTTAAATGTCCTTTTCGCAGCATGCGATAATCTAGGAGGGAGGTTACCAAGCTTTAGGTACTCTCTAATTGGTGTGGACCAATCTTGCTGTGTGGAAGCCTCGATTGCATGAATTGCCTATCCCTCATGAAGTTCATCCCGAGCAAATGCATATTGGGATAGAACTTGTAAGAATAGCATTGTGCTGCTATCAAAAAGGGTTTGGGGGAACAGAGTCCCCCAAGCGGTACAATTCAAGCGTTCATGAATGTGTGAGAATCTCTCTTGATGAGGTTCTATTTGAATCTTAAGTGGACTTCTGGCATGGCTTGAGTGCTCTCACGCTCCACCGCTGATTGTGATAGCTTCTTGACTTGAATGGTTGTCATCTTCCCTATGGGATATTGTGTAATCAAGGATCCTAAAGAGGCCATTGTATCCGCAAAACGATTAGATGATCGAGGGAGTGCCTCGATGTCATATCATTCAAAATTTTCTAGGGATTTTTCCACAAGGGCTTTGTAGGATCCTATCGACTTGCTCTTCAAGGGATAGGCTTTCCCCTAGCTTGATATATTATGAGTTTTTAGGATCTGATCCGATATCTCTGTCAACCATAGGTTCGATTGACATATGAGATCCCTCCTCCAACTGGTGGGGAGTGGGTATCAAATGGATGTCATTAGTTGAATTTAAATCTTCTATGGGAACCTCAGGTTCCTCCTTAGCATGGAAGACATCATGAGTTGGTCCTACAAAGAAGTGAAACAATCCATCGCAAGTCCAATACTCAGAGGGTGACGGGGGTGAATCAGCATGATTCCAATCAATCACATCTAGGTCTATATGGAGTGGTTTGGAAGGATCAACTAGGTTGTGGAGTGTTGTGGTCAAATCAAAGGATATCATATTGATGAAATGTGTCTGCTCTCTAGGACCATGTGCATATGACTATGTATTGGTGCCATATCTCACCCCTAGATGTGGCTTTGGGGGATGGGGATCTCTGAATCCTATTTGGGAATGGGTTGTAGGATGGGATCATTAGGCTCAAGGAGCTCCATGTGTGTAGGTGGGTCAGGGAAGACCTCATGATGAATTTGGACTAGATTGATAGGCCTTGCCATCAAGCGTGGGCCAACATGTAACTGACGATAGAATTCATCTATGTCAATATTCTCGCGACGATGTCACAAATAATGAGGACCTAGGTATGGTCTCTCTATGTCATCCTCATAGTCACTTTCATATATGGGAACCTATTTTTTGCCCCTTGGGATCAAGCGATCAGGTAGGTGTGGTCCTATATATGCTAATTCCTCATAATCATCATCGTGGATGAGGATTCCTTCATTCTCATCTCGTAGTGCCTCAGGCTCCTGAGGGCCCAACTGCTTAAGTAAATTAACTGCTCCCCCCCAGGAGATATGTCCTCCTATGGAGAAAAAAACTCTTTAGGAGGATGGAGATACCACCAAATAGGATTAGGGAAAGGGAACAGATGTATGAGGCTTTTTTGTTGGTCATTAATGGGGACAATTTGTGAATGATCACTGTCTGACTCAAAAGGGTCATATGGTGCTACCTCATAACCCGACTCATCCTTAAGGTCCACTCATATGAGGTGCCTGGATCTGACTCATCACAGACATGGGGACAACTTCATGAACCCTTCCCCTCTCTCAAAATGTGGGGGAATGTCACTGGGGATCACGGGGTTCCCATCTAGCCATGGAAAGTAATCTCCCAAGGAGTAGACTGTATTGGGATTGGCATAAGGATCTTGGGCCAACCCACCCTCGTAGCCTATATTCAAGCGATTTAGGCTGTCTAAGAGGACATCTAGAGGCAACAAATTGTTGCGTCCCACTCTCGACTTGTCATAAGGCATTTGATATTGTGGTTGACAAGGGATTCTGGTGCCCTACTCATACAAGCCTAACCCATAACCGTGCCAGTTGCATAGGTCAAGGTACTTCAAGGTGAAGTTAGGGTTAGACAAGTAGTTGATATCCTCTCCAAAAGGTTCCTCATCTTCCTCCTATTGTTGGTAAGGTTCAATGCCATAGTCAAGGCCCCCATAGATAAAGTTCATTTGATTAGGGGGAATACCAAGAGGTATGATAGTGCCTATGGGAAGATGGGGTCTACCCATGTCTTGCATCAACTCTAAAGTAGGAGTAGTGGTAACATTCCTAACCATGTACTCTCCCAATCTGGTAGAAGCTAGATGTACTATAACCTAGGGCTACAGATAGAAGAGGGATGAGAGTGAGACTTGATCCGACTCATTGTTTGCCTCGTGTGGTGTCTCTTCATCATCCGAGCTAAGTATCTCCTCTGTAGAGATAGTGGATATGATTGGTTGGTCCTCCTCAATGGGCTACTTCTCTAGGTTCCTAGGCAAAGGATCCACTGATGTATTAGGCATCTGGGGTAGGGCCGATGATGAGGAGGGCATGGTATGTTGTAGCGGTGGGGTCGAACCTCGGCTAGATTTATTCGGTTGAAAATCTAGATGTATCGATGGCAAGGTCAACTCGGGTAATTGTTGCACCATGTTGTAGTACTTGAAGGGCTCTAGGTCCATGGGGATGACATGAACTTGCCCTTTGTGAGTGTACTTGAGGCACTGGTGAGCGATGGAAGGGATGCACTTCATGTCCCTGATCCATGGTCTTCCTAAAAAAATGTTGTATGCCATCTCACCCTCCAGGATGTGGCACATCGTCGAGATGATATTTTCCCCTACTTGAATAGGTAAGATGATTGTACCAACCGTTGAGCATATGGCATCATTGAATGCTCGGAGGGTGTAGGTAGATGTGACAATATGAGATGTTGGAAGCTTTAGGTGCTTTAGAGCTATTGTAGTTATGATGTTTCTCAAAGACCCAGTATCTATCAAGACTCTTTTGTATGGTGTTCCATTCACACATGCGATAATGTGTAAAGGGGGATCCACCATATCATGTGGAACCGGTTTAAGTTCATCTTCTCGAAAAGTAATTATCGGTTCTGTGCATTGCCGCACATGCCCCACAAAGTTGTTGAAGGAGTTAGACTCCTGGGGCTGAAGCTCAATTGCCTTAAGGATCTCCATCAAGGCTTCTCTATGAGGTTGTGATTGTTGGATGAGCTCATAGATGGAGAGCCGAGCAGATGTTGTTCTTAAGATCTGAGCGAGCTTGCTCTTGATGGTAACTACAGGCCTAGGTGGGAGGCTTAGTCCAAGAGGTGGTATAGGCTATGATGTCGAAGGGACATCACTCTAAGCCACAGGTGGTGTGGCTGGACTTGGATACCGCCTATTTCTTGTCACAATACTGACCATGCCAACATATCCTTGCTTAGGAGGGGCATGGTGAACCTCGTTCACTTGGGGCACTGGTTTGGCCTACTCCACATGGGCAGGCAAGGGGTCCTTAAAGACCCCCATCTATTGGTTGTTCGGTGTGATAGGGTTATCTACCTAGAGGGCATTCCTATCAATCAGGTCTTGCACCAGATGTTTGAATTTATAGCACATTTGCACATCATGCCCATTTTGCCTATGAAATTTGCAATATAGGTCTTCTCTGTATCCTTTGGGCTTAGGTGCATTAGGGTCGATAGGTCGACTATCAGGTAGATGGATCGCATTAGCCACCAAGAGGTGATCAAAAACTGAATCCATAGACTCTGCAATGGGCATGAATTGTCGCTTGGGGTGACGCTGTTGATTTTGCCCTTGACCATTCTGGTTATCCTTGGCATAGTTCCCAGGGGTGGCCTGATAATTAGGCTTTTGAGGTGGCACGACTGGCGCTGGCCCTGGGACACTAATGGCAACCTGATTTACTATTGCTGACTTAGGTTGCATTGGGGTGTTCTTAGTGTTCTTGCTCCACTCCTTCTTGCGAGGCTTCACAATCTCACCCTCTTGAATCTTGATTTCTTCGATGATCCTAGCCTATGCTAAGGCATCTTCAAGAGTGGGGTATTGTTGCAACTGTAGCAACAAAGATATTGGCTTTAAGCAACTTTTGGAGAACATCTGAGTCAACTCCGACATGGGGAGAAGATAAGGCAGCTTGGCGAGCAAGGTTCACCATCTATTGCCATAATTTTTTATTGACTCATCATCATATTGTTTTAACCCAACTACATCGGCCAACGTTGCCTTCCTCTTGGTATTGAAGGCAAAGCGCTCCAGGAATGCATCCGCAAGTTGGTCCAAATTATGGATGCTATGCTTAGGGAGTTGGTAAAACCACTCGAAGGTAGGGCCGACGAGGGTAGTCACAAATGTCCTCAAAAGCAAAGCATCGTCATCATGGATGTCAAAGCATTGGCCTAAGAACCTAGTGACATGTTCTTGCGCATCCTCTTCTCCCTTAAAGGTAGCCAACTGAGGCAACTTAAATTGTTCTAGATAGGGAGGTGCAGGTACTGATGGATGGATAGGTTGACTACACAATTGATGCATAGTGGGATTTTGAGATCCCGACCCAGAGGTCTTGTTCTCTACTAACTCTAGGTGTTCTAACAATGCTTTGTAAGGACCTAAGGACTTGATCTCCTCATCTTTGTTCACATCTTGTGGTGGAGGTCTAGGCTCCTCCAACCTAGGGCGAGGTGGTGGTAAGTCACCCCCTACCTCGGTAAGGCATCTCAACATATTCTATTTCTGGCTTGTGCTCAGTATAAGCCCCGTAAGGCATCTCTCGAGCCAACCTATGAATGGGGGTATCTACCCATGGTGGGCACCCTATGTTTGGCCTGGGAGGCATCTCCCGATCTGGCCTAGGAGGTCATGGAAGCAACATTTGATAAGGTCTCGGGGACCTCTCTCGAACGAGCATGGGTTGCCTCGGATGGACCTCCTACCTATGTGTCTTAGGGGTAGGGACCCTCTCTCTCAAATTTTTTTGGAACAACTCATTGGTCTACTGTTTGATCCTTTCTTTCTCAAGCTGGTGCAAGCGATCTAGTTGCTCTTTATCTCATCGAAGCTACTTGAACTAAGCTTGGCATTCTATGTATCTCATAACCGCTTGCCTAATTTGATTCATAGTGTGAGGCCTAGGAGGCCTAGGAGTCTCACCCTAGGGTCGACCTTGTCCAAGGTACTCTGTGTTCTCCATAGGGCACTTGCCTCTCTCGAGGTTCACCGCATTGACTTGAGGCTCAGGCTGGAACATGTGTTCATTACACTCAACTGGTGCAGAGGCACATCGGGCATGCATGGAATATTATTCCTAAGGAAAATTTGGGATCTCCTCATGTCTTCCCTCCTAGATGAGGAAAGGTAGGGCTAAGTTGGCTCACCCAGATCGATGGGTGTCATTCCCATCGGGCTGTAGGAGTTGTTGTATCCTATCAAGGTGGCGCGAAGGTAGAGTCATGTCGACTTGCTCTAGCTAGTGTGTGAAGTCATACTCCTACCTCTGCTTAGGCATGTCAGCCCTAGTGGGTATGTGGATGCGTGGCACCACTCTATCTATTAGTACCTCAACGTGCAGTTGCCTTTCACCAAGGAAGGCCTATGAAATATCTACATATCGAGAACACTCTCCCAAGTAATGCTCATCATCCCTCGGGGTGTCCTAGAGAGGATCCCTTTGGAGATGAGGTTCATGCCCTACTATCTTGGGGCTAGGTGGAGTGGAAGCTCACCAGGGAGGTATAACCAAGTCCCTAGGGCTATATCGGAGATGATTCATGTCTCCTAATCCACTCTCCATAGCTTCCACCCATGATTGGGCTTGGTCATGGGTGCACACCATTGCGCTCCTCTATTAGTACCCCAAGTGATTATCTTCTTTACAAATTCTTAATGAAATAGTATACAAGAAAGAAACACTCAATAAGATAGATGATTATCTCTTTTAATTTTTAAGTGTGAATCCCTAAACTATTTCGTGTGTTTCAGATGTGTTGTTTTGTAAAGAATGACCTTGTGTCACGTGTTTGAAATATTGTTGGATTGTAATCTCATGTTCAATTGGATTTCACCTGTATACTCATAGCTCAACAACCCAAATATGAAATCCAGGTTGTGTTATCCCACCTATAATGTGTGGTGATGAGGTCCACACATGGCCAGGGAGCACAGGTCCTACCAGTTCCTCACCCAGTTCACCCGTAGTCTACGATACACCTCCCCGAAGGGTGATGCGTGCTATAACCCACGGGCTATGATGGATCTTGGAACCGGCCTTGGAAATATGGATCAAGTTCATGGGATTTGAGCCAAGTGGATGGATATGAAACCCACCATCACTTGCACTCTACTAGTGGATGGTAATGAAGTCCACCTCACTAGCGTTTACATGAATCGTGGTGTGTGTGGTTCATTATTATCCAAGAAAGTAAGCAAAGAAGCAATCAATGACTATTCACTAAATGCATGCAATAGGTGCATTTTAATTTTAGAAGAATAAGATAAGGAACCTACAAATTGACTTTATGAATGCAAATCCTACATGCTAACTTACCCAATGGGTAAGCCACAAGCAATCAAACCAAACAGATGCATTGCTACTACAAGTTATTTTTTATTTTTCTTCTACATTTTGCTATGTGATGTTATAAGAAAATAAAAAACACAAATTTTAACCTTTCTATGCAAGCAAGTGAAGAAAGAAAACTGATTTTGACAGTCTCTAAAAATATAGCAGAAAATCAGAGGGTTTAGGCACTTACCTTGTCCATTTTGAAGCCTCCAAATTCTAAAATTTTGGGCAGAAATCTCTCTGTTTCACCACCGCTCCAGGGTGGGGCGAGTAGCAGCTCCACCACCATCCTAGGGTGGGACGGTGAAGCCACCATCCTAGGGTGTGCCATATAAAGCCTCTGCCACCGTTCCAGGGTGGGGAGGGGAGCACCTGCAACACAAAAAGGGCAAAAATGCAAGAAAGAAGTCAAATTTTCACCCAAATAAAAAGGGACAAGGGTCCCACCATGATCACCACTAAATTAGGGAAAAAAAGGTGCACCAAATTATGTGAAAAAATATGCGTATCTACCCCATCTCGCTCATGAGCATCAAAAAGGAAGCATGCATGCAAAAGGAAAGAATACCAAACAAAAGGAAAGTGAATCAAAGAAAGTCTTTTCTCATTAATTTGTTGGATCCAATCCAAGGTTACAGAAGTCCCCTTGAGGGCTCAAAATGGTGATACAATTGTTACAATATTGGGTGCCCAAAGACCAAGTCTTTCACGAAATCCGAGTGCACATCCAATGTTTCTCCGCATACCCACAATCGAGGTGGGTGAGCCAATGCTGTAATTGCTTGTATCTAGGTTCTATGATGTCTGATATTGCTTCCCAAATCCTTCTGAGGACCTGCACCTACACACAAGGAAACAAAAGAGGTCAAATAGCAAGGGTGTATGGTGAAAACATGCAATCCCCATAGGGGCAAAATGGCATATGAATTAAAAGTGCATAAAATGATATCCAAATGACTTGAAAATTTGCAGAGATGTTAAAGAGGAGGTTTTGGGAGGATATCACCCAAAAAATATCAGAAATTGCATCCGTAGACCCCTCGATTTAGCGCCACTCGCCTACAACCTCCGAAAAGGAAGACAACAAAATATCAAACCTGCACTCATCCAAAACTCATGAAATTTGGTCAGTATGCATAAATTGGCATTTAAGACAACCCATATGATCATATTTTCCAATTGGATCCTGGATCCACCTACATCAAACTGGGGTGCCTGGATGGGCCCTACGAGCCTGTGAAAACTTAAAAATAGCATAACTCATTCATTTTAACTCCAAATGACCTGAAATTTGAACTGTAGCATCATGGAATAATGTAGAAAATAAATAATTAAAAATAGTAAAGAAATTTCTTAATAATTTACCCTCATCCCGGGGGGCGATGGTGACTACAACTATTTTGGGGGCACCCTAGGAGGGGATACCCACAAAATATGGCCACTTTTTGTTACCAAACCACTAGAAGATGTTCCTAAACAACCTAAGGTGTGTTTTCATTGAATTTTGTGAATAAATTCACCCGGATGGAAAAGTTACGCTCGGATTACCTTCTTGAAGTCACCCGGTAACCTCCTTGGAAAAAGGGAGATTACGAGGGCAAAAAGGTGCAATAAGGTGAGGGGAAATATTAGAAGCACTCCATTGCATATCCTAGAACTCCTATCCATGATTTTGTGTGGACCATGTATCCATTTTATAGCCCAAAGGGGCTCATGTGCAAAAAGGCATGCAAGGGCATGCATGGCAGGAGGTGCCACTTGTCAAATGGGAGGCATGCACAGGGTGTGGAAGAGAATCTCCCAATTTGGCCCTCATAAATATGGATTTCATAAGGATTCCCTGTCCTCTACCTTGCATGCTCTGTTTGGGTGGTCAAATGGCAGTTTTTGGGTGCCATTTGGCCAAATTTTGACTTTTTTTGGGTCAAACTTCACCACCATCCCACCTTGGGACGAGGGCTCACCACCATCCCAGGGTGGGACGATGGGAATCTACCATCATCCCAAGGTGGGACGATGGTGAATTTTGGGCCAAAACCTCCCAAAATTGGGCTGGTAGCCTCCAAAACCCTTTCCGGAGTGGCTAGAACCACTGTGAGCCTCCTGAGGGCTGCCCAAGGGGCCATATTATGTCAATTTGATCATTGCTTGTGGGTGCTTAATCGGATTTACCACATTTTAGTGTCTACACTTCCTTTTAGTGAGGAATTTAAACTCAATAGTTATGTTTTGTTCCATAAGTTAAGATACAAAAAGAAGAGTTAATCTGGGAATAAAAAAAACATTTTTTATTATCCCTTTTCCTTCTTTTATTTTCATTGAGATGTTTCCTATTCCCTTCAACTCATATGTTTTGTTATCCTACTACAACAACTGGTTTCTTGTTTACCCTTTTTAGGGAATTGAACCAATGAATATTTCCATTCATGTGCTTACTTGCTCTTGAGTCTATATACCAATAATCCATGATATATTTTGATAAAGGGTCTAAGAACTAGGACTTTGTTGAATCCCTTATGTCTCCCTAGTGATGTTGGATATGCTATATGATTAATAAAGTGCTTTTGAGAATAATAGTTCAATTTTGAGTTGATTAAGTATTTTTTTGTAAGTAGCAAAAAATCAACTTCTATTATACCTTATTACTCCTATTGAACATGAGCACTTTCTAATTTGATGAGGTTCTATCAGTTGGATTTCTTTCATCCATTTAATATGGTTTTGAAACAAGTATACAAATTTATTTCCAACTCTTGATATTCCTTAATGAACCTTCTTTTATAGCCTTTGATATTTTGATATTTAATATTTCAAAATTCCAATTACCTACTTTGGGGTAGTATTCCTTATAACTCCCTAATATGGAATATTAGAAAACAATAATATTTGCAATAATAGAAATTCTAATTTTTCCAGGTAGAAATCCTTATTTCTCCTATGTTTTTAAATTGTAAATATTAGGCTATTTTGATATATATATATATTCCTTTTAATATTGCTTTCAAATATGGTTGATTTACCTTAATGTTTCAACCTTATATTATACCCTTATAACTCCCTTTTAATGAAATCAAATTAGATGAGGTAAATTCTTCTATTTATGAATCTTCAAACCTCTACGTATTTGGCGATAGATTCAGACGTGTATGATAGCAACATTTAATATTTTTCTTGGAAATTGTGTGCAATGGTAGACTTTGATTATCCCTTGAATTCAATTCTTAAATGGTGGTACCTCAAATCTAGCCTCTTTGACATGCTTTGAATACCTTGAACGAGAGCTTTTAATGCTCTTATTACTGCAACTTGTTGATGCTCTAAATGCTATTTTCTCCTTGGTTTTAGGTGCCTTAAATAGGAGGACGATCTTATTGAGAAGGAAAAGTGACATGGAATTTTCTTTCAAAACTCAAAGATGCTATTAGATAGTTGTAATTTGTTGTAGAATGGAGACATTACAGTACTTATGTGAGCGTTTGTATACTTTGGTTATAAGTGTCACTCCTCTAATACACCCAATGTTGACTTGTGTAATGCTTCTTTGAATTATTCCTTTCACGTGTGTGGAATTTTGAACAATATTTCGAAGGTGTTAGGGTTTATTCTAAGGTAATAAGTGGCACCTTATTTCATTTACATGTCCCAACATTTTCAACTCATTCTTGCAAGCTTCTCCAATGTATGTTTCCACCTTTTCCTTTGTTGTGTTTCGATGATGTTGAGTTGGTTCTAGCTAAGCAATGCTATGGTGGAGCTCAAGTGGATTTGAGTGGCACTTTGGTGGAGCTCAAATAATTTTGAGCTAGAGCAATGACCAATATTTTGATGGAGAATTTGTTATGCTCTAATGATGATGTGGAATACTCCTTGTGGATGTACGTATAGCTTTAGTATTGCTTGCTTTGATTTTCTATTGCTTTCAAACAACCAGGTTTCTTCTTTTGTCAATGATATAGCTCATTACTTGTGATTTGTTTTATGTTTTTGTAGGTTACCTATTGTGGATGTCCAAACCATGGGTGATGTGAGTCTTTTAACAACTCTTTTAGCCTTACATGAATGATGCTTTTCTACGATTGCTTTGAGATGCTTCTTCCTTGTGAAGAATGTGTCTTTATGACATTGAAGCCTTGTCCTTTTTCCTACGTAGGATTAAATATCATGATGCAAGACAATGTAAATAGATTTTTTTAAATACAATACCTTCTTTTTGCACCTTGTAATCTCTTTCTACTAGTTTCAATGGTGAATTTCTTGTAGGCAAGGACTAATTTGACGTTGTCTCCTTTGTTGGAAAACTCTCTCCTTTTGCTTAATTAATTTATAGATAGAAGCTCTTGTAAAAGTAAGTTTTTCACTCATTTTCACCTGTATAAAAACCTTTAATTCACCTCGAGTCTAAGACTCACCAAGTCTCAATTTTTAGCTTCTTTTACTAATTTTGATGGTGGTTTTATTCTCCACTCCTTGGAGGAATTTGATTTGATTTTGGTGGCTTCTTTGGACCACGAAATTCTGAAAGATTTGTGCCCTTGATCTTTAAAAATCAAAGAACACAAACTAACCCTTTTGAGAGTAACTAGTTAAAGATCAACTAGTATAGTGAATATTATCTCCAACTTAATGCACTTTAAAGGTAACAATAATCACACTTTATTGCTACTATAAATGAACTCTCAAAATAATTTCAAATGCACTTGATAATCTCTATAACTTTAAGAGTAATATGTGATTAATCCTTAATGAATATTTTGTAATTTTTCATTACAATAAATATTATAGGATATGGTCTTCTTGCTTTCTAGATAGATAATAGGTATGTGATAATTTTCTTTCTTTCAAAAAATATCCAACTCGTATTTAATGTGCAAATATATCTTAAAATGAATTCTCCTTTTTGCACTTTCAGGAAGACTATAATATGAGCCCTTATCCTTGCAAATTTTAATCCAAATATGGTGCTTAATGAATTTTGATAATGAACCCTAATTTTAAGTTTAACTAAATGAATCCTAGTTGTTTACGTTTAATGGATTCTATAGTAAATGTATATCAGATTGTTGCCTCATAATGTATAAATATGTAGCTTCTTGTTGGATTCTATCTTCAAATAGGGTCTTCTTATCAATATTATATATGTCTTGAGGTCTTCATTGGATTCTTCTTTTGGGATTTAGCACTCATTGCTAAACTCTTCTTCTCTTAGGCTTGTTGTTGGATGGTGATAATTATTGCAAGTCCTTCACTATCAAGAGCTTTTTCCTTGGTAGTGGATTTCTCCAACAAGTTCTCCTAGGAACTCTTTTGATGATGCTTCTTTGAGCTCTATAACAAGGCTCTCTGAAGTCTTCTATCTTGCAGCTTCTCTGATCCTTCTACTTTTGGGATTGTTTGCAAAGTGTAGTTTTCAAGGTAAACCTGGTTTGTAAAATACAATTAGTAGCAATTGTGGATTTCTCTATTCCTCTCTAGATTCACCGTGGCTCTAATACCACTAAAGAATTTAGCATCATCTCATCATATTAAGAGAAAGAGATAAAGAGAGAAAGAGAAAAGCAACATATTATTATTGAGAATAAAAAGTGATACATTTAGATGGAGCTATGAGTCTCTTTATATAGGAAGATAGATTCCTTGCCCAACACTACCTAGTTGTTCAAGGAGATACCTTGCACATTACAAATTACACATTCATACTTGTGCATTTATTACATTGCTTGAAGTAACTAGCTAACTTTCTTCAGAAGTAATCTTTGATTATAAAAACCAAATAGTGTAATATATTCTATCACCTTAAGGAATAAAGGGTATTATCACATCTTGTATTTTTTGGATTAATTGTTGTGGTTTTATTTAATACTTAACATATTGGGGATACATTTATATTTATGAGAAGCAAAGGTTCATAACAAAATTTATAGCATGAGTCAATGTAACTAACTTCTTGTAGCTATTGACAGTTGAACTATCTCCACTTCCACAAATACCTTGTAATTGTATTGTACACTTCATGCATTATTGAGTATTCAATGTATATGAATTTCTTGGTCTCTTACATGTACATACTTCTTATACAAAGAGTTTAGAAGTAGCATTAAGATTAGGTAGTAAGGATTAAGAAAGTTAAGAATCAATGCTTCTACATACAAAACCACATCCATGAATGCCCACAACATCCTAGTGTAGACAACCTATAGCCTAAGATTTGGTACTATGGACAATTGGCCACTTGAGTTACTTGTATTCTATTCTATATTTATATTTGTACTATTTATAAATGAAGATTCTTATTTATTTTTATACTTATTTATTTTCTTTCATTTACTTGATCAAAAATATTTATTTGTTATTTATATTTTTTACCTATGGTATGGATAAGAGTTAAATGTATCATGCTTTGCTTCACAACTATAAAAAGTGAGGGATTTCTTCTTTGTGCTATATTTGTAGGTATCATGAAGTAAATTATTAGTATGAGATAAATGGTCATGTTCCCATATTTGAAATCAAAATCCTTTTTTCTTGAAACACTCTATTTGTGTTTATCTTTTATTAAGCTCCACCACTATATGTCCACTCAAACAACCTCGTGGTAAAAGAAGAAATATGACATAGTGGATTCCATGTCTGAATTCCCAAAATAATATCATTTGCATATAAATATGGTCAAGTTTGCAAATTTTGGCTTATGTTTCAAGATCCTAAATATCCAAAATCCTATCAAAGACAACTAGATGAACAAAGGTCAAATTTATTTTTTTATTTTTCTTATCTTATGATTTCAAAGAGAAAACTAACAACCTATACTATTACCCATTTCTAGAGCCATAGTTCTCTAAATGGGTGCAAAATAAAATCAATATTCTAGTATACGAAGAAAATATTAATGTCAAGGAGTTGGATTCTTTGCTCCAACAACTAGAGTCATATTATTCTACCAACTTATTCATAGATATCATTGTATTTCTCAATATGTCAAGATTATTCTTTGCCAGTGGAAAACAATTAGTGCTCTACATAAAAAATCTTGATCCAATTGACTATTATAATTTCATTGATATTTTACATGTTTGTTTTTTCCCCTCACACAAATATAAAGATAAGTATATATGTTTCCAATAGTTTTACTAGTGATAAAAGTAGTATGTCTAATAATACACTAACGACTTCAACAAACTTGTCTACCTATGCATCAATGATGACAAGAAGATATTGGGTCATCAAATGCATCAATAGCCTTCACTACCATATCAATTTTGAGATGGATTTCATTGTCATGGAGACCTTGACATAATCCTATAGGCTTACTAGCAAGTGAAAAGATAAGTCTAGAATGTGGATAAAATGTATTTGCATCATCCCCAATTAAGACATAATATGTACCAAAGCAAAATCCATGTATACTAAATCCACTATAGCCTATGATGTCACAACATATGGGTCCCACTGTGGAGCAAAATATAAGGCCTCTAATCATGCAAGACAACAATAAAAAGTAGGAGGTAAGTGGTGCAATCACCATAAGACATTATCATTAATTATTACTATGGTGGTTTGATAGCTTTAGTAGCATTACAATACGAGACAAAGATCAAAGCAATAGAACATATTATTGAATGAAATAGGAGTGATACAAAATAAGGTGATCCATGACCTCCTTCATATAGGAAAAATGGTTACTTGTTCAACACTCCTAGTTATACCTTGCACACATGCATATTGACACTTGTGCATATGTTGCTTGTTCCTCAAGCAACTAGATATGTATCTTGGAGGATACATTTACATAACCTAAATTATGGAATAGAAATTATTCCAAACACCCCCCTATATTACATTATTTGGATATTGAAGGCTCCTTTAATTTGCATAGATGATATTTAAATTTTTGAAATTTGATCTTTCCATGTGCCTTTGTAAAGATATCTGATGTCTGATCTTATGTAGGTACATACTCGATGATGATGTGTTTGTTATGAAAATATTCCCTGATGAAATTATATTGTGCTTCTATATGCTTTGTTATTTTATGTATGATAGGATTCTTGATCAGGTTTAACACTCCTTAATTATCATAGAATATCATGGTTGGAGTTCATTTAATTCCCATGTCAGCTAGTATGTATTGTAGCCAAAGTGCTTCATAGGTGGTATCTCTTGATGCTCAATATTCTGCTTTAGTTGATTATTGTGCCACAATATGCTGATTCTTGTTGTGCCAAGATATGGGTCATGATCTGAGATAAAATACATATCCTACGGTAGACTTTCTATCATCAATGGATCCAACATAGTTTGAATCTTAGTAACCTTGTAGTATTATTTATATATTGTAGTATCCTTTTTGTAGATTTACAATGACTTTCTCTTGGTTCTTGCATGAACCATAATAGATAATTTACTATAATAGCAATATATGGCCGACTATTTGTGAGATATAGAAGAATTCCAACTAGTTGTTGATATAATGTTGTTGACACTAGTGATGTTCCATAATTTTTAGATAATTGGATCCCTTGTTCCATTGGTGTGTATTTAGGCTTCCACTCTATCATTTTATATTTTCCACTAGAGCTTTAACATATTTTGATTGAGTGATTATGATTCTATCCTCTCCTTGATAAATTTCTAAATTGACACTAGCTCATTAATCCTAGATATGTCATTTCAAATCCTTTTTCTAGATCCTTTTTTATATCTCTTATCAGTTTTTTTGAGCTTTCAGTGATCACAATGTCATCAACATATACTATAAGAATCAATATATCACTTCCAATTTTCTTAGTATATAAACTGGGATCATATGAGCTTATTTTGAAGTTATATTGTAGTAAATGATTGTTGATCTTTATATTCCATGCTCTAGGAGCTTTCTTTATTTCATATAAGGATTTATTTAATTTTCATACCTTGTCTTCTTGTCCCTGAGTGATGAAGCCTTCTGGTTATGACATGTAGAATTCTTCTAAGTCACCATTATGAAAATCACTTTTTACATTCATCTGATGAACTTTCCATCCCTAATGTGCTACTAGAGTGCAAACTGTTCTGATAGTAGTCATCCTTGTTGTTGGTACAAAAGTCTCTTCATAGTCTATTCCTTCTATTTGAGTATATTATTTTTCCACTAATCGAGCCTTGTATTTTTCTAGTATTCCATCTACTTTATATTTGATCTTGTAGACCCATTTACATCCTACTACCTTTTTCCAGGAGGTAGTTCTACTAGATTCCATGTTTTATTCTTCTAAAGTGACAAAAATTCAGATTCCATTGCTGCTTTCCAGTGTGAATCATTTAGTGCCTGTAGTGTTGATGTTGGTTTTGCTATATTACTCAATATTCCT
This sequence comes from Wollemia nobilis, assembly GCA_028583015.1. Taxonomy (NCBI): domain Eukaryota; kingdom Viridiplantae; phylum Streptophyta; class Pinopsida; order Araucariales; family Araucariaceae; genus Wollemia; species Wollemia nobilis. The sequence goes on from JAQPPZ010002200.1 coordinate 210,728, forward strand.
CTGTTCATTATGGTTATGCTATGAGTTTGAGGTCTTGTAGTAGTAAGGTTTGGCATTATTTCTAGATTTACCTCTCTGAGTATTTACCCAAGCCATATTGGTTCTCTTCTAAAAGATTCTATTATGTGCTCTTGAGATTCCTTTTATGACTCTTCTCTTCTTGTATCTTCTTAGGATAGATCTAAAATAAAATTTGTGTCTTCACTAGATTTTTCTATGTCGACCTTGACTTTTTCATCAAATACTACATCTCTACTAATGTAGACCTTTTTTATGGATGGATCTAGTATTTGTACCCTATAGATTCATTTTAATAACCAACAAAGATTCTTGCCATAGTTTTGTCATTTAGTTTAGTTCTCCTTTACTTTGGAATATGCATATAGTCTTTACATCCAAATATTTTCAATTTCTCTATGTTAGGATTTTTTCCTGACCATGCTTCTTCTAGTGTAATATGTTTGAGTACTCTTGCTAGCCTATTTTGTATGTATATTGATGTTTGTATTGATTCTATCCAAAAATGGAGATCAAGTTGTGCTTCTTTTAGCATGCATCTAACCATTTCCATTATTGACCTATTTCTTATTTCTACAATTCCTTCTGTTGTGGTGAATATGTTAGTGAGTTGTCTTTTAATTCCATTTTCTTCTAAAAATGAGTCAAACTCTTTAGAAATAAATTCACCTCCTCTGTCTGAGAGAAGTGCTTTTATAGTCTTTCTTTATTATTTCTCTACTTTGATTTTGAATTGTTTGAAATAACCAAATGCATCTAACTTGTATTTCATGAAGTATACCCACATTTTCCTAGTGTGATCATCAACAAACAACTAAAAATATTTATGTCCTCCAACACTATCAACCTTCATGGGCCCACATAAATCTGTATATAATATCTCTAAAGGTTTTTGAGCTCTATGTTGATGTATTTCAAAGGGAACTTTGTGTTGTGTTCATGCTAGACACTCTGCACATACAGTGGATTCTAAATATAGGTTGGGTAATTCTTTCACAATTTTATATTTGAATAATTCCTTCATTGATGTCTCGCTAGTATGTCATAATATTTTGTGCTAAATTTTTGAAGCATTGACTGAAAGAGTTGAGTGAATAGTTGTATCCAAGACAAATAGACCATTTTTATATGACCCTGATGCTATCACTATTCCCTACCTTGAGATGTGATATTGTTTTCTCCCAGTGAGAATTTCAAATTCAATAGTCATGTCATGATACATAAGTTGAGAGACAGAAATGAGATTGATGATTAATCCGGGAACATACAATACATTTTTTTATTATTCCTTTTTTGCCTTTAATATTCACTGGAATATCCCCTATTCCTTTCACTTTATATGTTTTTCTATCTGCTACTGCAACTGGTTTTTCATTTATTTTCCTTAAAGAGTTAAACCAAAGTATGTTTCCTGTCATATGCTTTCTTGCACCTGAATTTATATACCATTACTCCATGATATAGTAATATAATTCTGGTTGACTTTTTACAATTTTTTGTAGAGATCAAAAATCAGCTTTTAACACCTTATTACTCCTAATTGAACTAAGCACTATTTCTATTTTGAAGAGGTTTTGATGTTGGAATTCTTTTGTCCCTTATTTAGAAATTTAATACAAGTAAAAATAAATTTATCCAACCTTAATAAAATCTCTTAATAACCTATTTTAGTTTCCAATATTAATAAAAGCAATGCACAAATGCTCTCAAATTCAATCAATCACTAATACTCATCAAATCAATCCTTATACCTCCACCATATGATATCACAAATATTTCCTTCAAAAAAACATCAAATTTTAGAAAGGAATAAAAAACACCATACCTCTAAAGCTGCCTTGATGAAAATATTCTATGTGTATTGACTTCTCAAAACCTGTCTTAAAATAATTTCCCTTTCTTTTGCCACTTCAAAAATAGGTTAGCAAATATCCTTTTCAAATCATCCACATTAAAACCCTTCTCAAAATATGTGAAAAACAAGGCTTAAAAATAATAAAATATAACTCCCTTTTGGTCACAAAAATACATGTAGAAATGACTAAGACCTCAAATTTATCTTTTCTAAGATGTGCCCAAAAATACAAATAATAATGACCACAAATACACCTTATTTCTCCTTTCTAAGATGTGTAAAAATACAAACAATAATAGTCACAAATACACCTTATTTATCCTTTCTATGAAAATCCAAATACAATACAATCAAAAATCACACTTACACCTTATTTCTCCCTTCTATTGCATATCAAAATAATACTTTGAAAACACAACAATATTCCCTTAATTTCCTTTTTCAATAAAATGCATGATAATATACTCTCTGCCCTTATACTTCCCAAAAATAATAATTCATAATAAAACCACACAAAAACCTTATGCCTCCCTAATCTTAATTTAATTTAAACAAAAATTTATTTGCCCTTACCAACTTTTGCTATCGAAGAGAATCAAATGCATGATCTCACATAGCCCATGCTCTAGCACAAGCTAGACTGCCACTTGGGATGGCCAACCAATTGGAACCAAAGGTGCATGAAAAATATTCTAAAACCTTTTCTTCTGCCCACCTGCAAGATAAAAATCCATCGCTATGAATCAACCACGAGACATCTTGCTTGCCCACGCCCTAATGTAGGCTAGGCTGCCACTCAGGCTAGTCATCTGAATGAGTACAACAACACATAAATACCTTGTTAAACCTTTATCTTCTTCCCAATAAAAATATAAAAATCCACTATTACGAATCAATCCCGAGACCTCTTATTCGCCCATGCCCTAGCGCAAGCTAGGTTGCAACTTGGGCTAGTTGTCCAGCTGAAAACAACCACACAAGAGTAATATCCTTAAATTCTCCAATTTTTGCCTTTTAGATTTTTGTCTTCTTCCCTTGTCACTTGTAACTCATGATTTCACACGAGGGAGAATTTGGTTTTAGCAATAATTAAAAAGCATAGTCAAAATAATAATTTCAATTCATATTTATATGGATTTTTACTTCTATCCATGATGTCGGTGCTTTAGAAAATGCATTATACTTTTGAATTTCATTTTTATTTCTAAACGTTGGTGCCAAAGTAAACTTTATATTATAATATTTTCCCCTTTTTAAAACTTTGGACTTCAAACCCTCTTTTTAATAATTTAAACTTGCCTTCTCTTTTAAACCATGGCCTTAACCTTGACCTCCTTATGTAATATTTAAACCTTGTTTCAATCCATTTTAAAACATTATCCCAAGCACTCTTAACCTCTTGGTCCTTATTTATAATATTTAAAAATAAATATTATAAACCTTTTCTTTACAACAATTTTCCTTGCTTGAGATGAATATTTCTACCTTCAATACTTGTCCATACCTTGTTGCTTATTAAATCCATCCTTATAAACACATTACCCTTGAAGAATAATTATGTCCTGAATTCCTTGTAACCCTTTGACATTAAACCTTTGTTATCAATGACAACTCTTGACATCAATGACAACTCAATATGCTCAATATTTCCAATAATCTTCCCCTTTGTCATTGATGGCAACCCTTATAAACAAATATTCCTTTTACTATAACTAGATTCCCAAATTGCTCCCCCTAACAAGCTACTCCCCCTTACTGAATTCTCTCCCCCTTTGACATAAATGGAAAATGGCTCCTTGGGGCTACAGATAAGACACTTAGCATAGCCCACTTACCACGTCCTTTCTTGAGGTGATCAATTTTAGGATGGGAATAAAACTACTCCCAACTTACAATGCTCTTCTTCTCTTTCAATATTTTTTCATATCTTCGTAGTCATTACCTCTTTGATAATTTTGGTTGTCCTTCTTTGCTAGTCTTTGGAAGTTCTTAAAATTTTATCCTACACCACTTTGCTCTATGCCCATAATTATCGCAATGTAACATCTGATATTGTAATTCTTGAAAGTTGTAAATGAATTGAAGTTCCTCTTGGTGAAGCCATAATCATTCTTACCATGAACCCTACAATGTATAACTTTGTGACCAAAATGATTACATGAGTAGAAATAACCTTGAAAGAAATATTCATCTTGCCTTGGAGGATATGAATTGAAGTTCCTCTTGGTGAAGCCATAATCATTCTTACCATGAACCCTGCAATGCACAACTTTATGACCAAAATGATTACATGAGTAACAATAACCTTGGAAGAAATATTCATCTTGCCTTGATCTCATGGTTCTTTATTTGCTTTTCCTATGATGGTCCCTATTCCTTTATGGTTCTTTGTTTTCTTCCTCTTTGATACTATCACCTCTCAACACATCAACGTAGGTCTTAGAGTCTTCTTCAATTTATTTATTTGATTATTTTATCCCTTTTGAGCTTGACTCCTCTTTTTGTTTCTCTTGACCTTCTTCAAAACCAAGTCCTGTCTTCATAAATGGAGATCTATGTGCTTTGATAATATCATCCAAATATTTTGAGATTTTCTCAAACTTATGTAGCTTATCATTAGAATATTTCACTTCCATCCTTAGAGAAACCACTTCATGTTCCAGTATTTCACACTCTAGCTCTTTTACCTTTACTTTTTTAGCTATACCTTCTTCAACCTTCCTTTCCTGTTCAACTTTAATTTTAACTTGGTGAGATCTTGTAGAATATCTGTCCTTATTTTATCATCCTCTTGTACTTGAGCCTTCAATTTTAAGTTCTCCCTTTTTAACTCATCAAGTTCATTTTCCATATCATTTGTGGCTTCCTCTTCCTTTTCTAAATATTTCTATTTTTCTTGGTATTCAACTACAGGATCATCTTCTTTCTCTTCTTCTTGGTCTTTGATAACAAAAGCATATTCATTCTCTTGTACTTGAGCCTTCAATATTGAGTTATTTTTTCTAGCCCTCTTCAACTCTTCAAGAACAAAAATAAGTTTCTCTTTTATGTCAAATGTACCTTCTTCATTTTCTTCTATGGCAAAAATTATGATTTCTTCTTCTTCACTATTTGAGAGGCTTTCATCATTGCTACTATACCAATTTTGTGAATAATAAGTTGCATAGTGACCAAAGTTACCACAACTAAAACATTTCACAAACTGCATATCCTTATTGATTCTTCTCATAAAGTTAGTCTCTTCTTCACTACTGCTTGATTCATCACTTGATTATGTTTCTTTATATGTTTCCACTTCCCCTTGTAGAGTAACAATCTTTTTGAGAGCAAAATCAAATTCTTCTTCTATGTCCACCATAGTTTCCTCTTTCTCTCCATTTTATTGGATTTCAATTATTGGAGTATTTTCCTTTTCTTTCATGGCTATGTATGTTCCTTCCTTCTTAGGAGGATATGGTCTTTTGGTTCTTCTTTTGCTTTTCCTATACATATATGTTCTTGTAAGATATTACTTCAAGCTGTTAGGCTCTCAAGAAGGAACCCATTCTGATACCAATTAAATAACACAAGCTTATACTAATAGGGGGGTGAACAGTATAAGATAAAACTTTTACCTTCCTTTCCAAAGCAGTATTATCAATTGTAATCAAGAAATAAAGCACATATCATCACACACATAAGAGACATATATTTAACATGGGTCACTTAATGTGGGCTACATCTACAAAGAAAATATTTCTTATAAATTTTCTCAACACATATTATGGGAACCAATTCTATATTATAATGTTTCTGGGCACCAACCCAAAGGAGACACCAATCCCCTATGCTTAAGTTCATGGAACTCTATCCACAAGAGACCTCAATCCCCTTTGCTTTGGTTTGTGGACCTCTATCCATAGGAGACATCAATCCCCTTTGCTTTGCTTTGTGGACCTCTATCTATAGGAGACCTCAATCCCTTCTAATCTTCTCTACTTCAAGCCTTTGCACAAGGCTTGCTCAATTTTTCTTTAAAATGTACTCTCAACTCTACTCAAATTTACTCCAAGTCTACACACAAGACTTGCTCAAATATGCTCACCAAAATGTGCTCTCAAATATGCTTATATCTGATCCAAATCTACACACAAGACTTGCTCAAATCTGCTTAGCAAAACCTACTTTCAACTCTACTCGGATTTTTTCCAAGTCTACACACAAGAATTGCTCAAATTTTCTTACACAAACCTACTCTCAAATCTGCTCAAATATGCTCCAAGTCTACACACAAGGCTTGCTCAAATATATTCACAAAAACCTACTCAAATTTGCTCATAAAAACTACTCATATTTGCTCATAACACATACTCAAATCTTCCCATAACACATTCACAAATATTCTCATAACACATACTCAAATATGCTCCAAACCTTGTATACACAAATTGTTTATCTATCTTGCATAATGATGTCATCAAGTGCTTTATCTAGTCTTCAAAATGATTTCCTCAACTAAAGCAGTTTAGACATATTCTACCCAGAATTTGTTTAATCCTCTTAAACATACAAAGAATGATATGCACTAACAAATGCTCAATATGTTCTTCACATTCATTAAGTCTGTTGCTTTCACATGTCTCACATTTATTACATTTTAAAGGTAGTTCTAGTCTAGCACTTGATAACTGACTTGGTATTTACTAATTTGAAACTTCACTTCAAAACCAATCATAATGCACAAGTCCTTCTCATCTACTCACACAATAAATCATGAATATGTAGAAATTGGCTTCACAAATATGATCTATAGCTCTTGCATTTTTATTTCCAATATAACTCAAAGTTAATGCACCAATTTGCTCTTAAAACCTAGCACATATGTTTCCAATATTAATCAAAGCAATGCACAAATACTCTCAAATTCAATAAATCACTAATTCTCATCAAATAAATCCTTATACCTCCACCATATGATGTCATAAATATTTCCTTCAAACAAAAATAAACCTTTAGAAATAAATAAAAAACACCATACCTCTAAAGCTACCTTGATGAAAATATTTTGTGTATTGACTTCTCAAAACCTATCTTAAAATAATTTCCCTTTCTTTTGCCACTTAAAAAAAAATTTAGCAAATATCTTTTTCAACTCATACACATTAAAACTCTTCTCAAAATATGTGCACAATAAGTGAAGAACACAAGCTTATAATGAGAGGGGGGTTAATAGTATAAGACCAATTTTTACTTTTCTTTCCCAAACAGTATTATCCAATGTTATCAATTGCAATATCTTTCCAAAATAGTATCAATCAAGATCATCAATAACAATAGTAAAGTAATGCACAAATCATCACACACATGAGAGACACAGATTTAACGTGGTTCACCCAATGTGGGTTATATACACGAAGAAAATATTTCTTCTATATTTTCTCAACAAATATCTTGGAAATCAATTCCCTATTATAATGTTTATGTACCTCTATCCAAAGGAGATCTCAATATCCTATGTTCAAGTTCGTAGAACCCTATCCATAGGAGAACTCTATATCCCTAACTCTGGTTTATGGAACTCTATCCACATGAGACCTCTATCTCCACTACTTTGGTTGGTAGATCTCTATCCACAAAAGATCTTTGTTCCCATTGCTCTGGCTAATGGACCTCTTTCCATAGGAGACCTCTATCCCCACTACTCTGGCTTGTGGACCTCTATCCACAAGAGACCTCTATCCCCACTACTTTGGTTGATGGACCTCTATCCACAGGAGACATCTATCCCCACTACATTGGCTTGTGGACCTCTATCCATAGGAGACCTCTATATTTTTTGCTTTTGTCACCTCCAAAGATAGTACACACCTCTAATTAACTCTACTCTAGATTTGCACACATTACATGCACAAGTCTGTCTCAACTTTATCTTAGATCTACACAAATTACATGCATAAATATGTCTTAACTCTGCTCACAAACACTGCACAAATCTACACCAAGCCTCATCATAATACTAGAACAAATTTATCTCAACTTTATTCCAAACTTTGCACAAATCTACGACAAACCTTGTCACAATGTTAGCACAAATCTTCCTCAAACCTGCTCTTTATCTCTACCCAAATCTGCACCAAACCTCATTACAAGGTTAGAATAAATCTATCTCAAACCTGCTCTCTATCTCTACCCAAATCTACATCAATCCTCATTACAAGGTTAGCACAAATCTATCTCAAACATGTTCTCTATATCTATTCCAAATACATGCCTAAATATGCTCTAAGACATGCTTGAATCCGATCTAACACATGCTCAAATCTACTCTAACACATGCTAAACTTTGCTCTAACACATGCTCATGTATTCCCTAAACACATGCTCAAATATGCTCTAACACATGCTCATATCTGCCCCAAACACATGCACAAATCTGCTCTAACACATGCTCAAATTTATCCCAAACACATGCACAAATTTGCTCTACCACATGCTCAAATCTGCTCTAACACATGCTCAAATATATCCCAAATACATGCACAAATCTTCTCTAACACATGCTCAAATCTGCCCCGAATACATGCACAAATCTGCTCTAACACATGCTAAAATATGCTCTAACATATGCAATGCCAATGCCCAATATGTTTCACAATGATGCACAAACTTGCTCTCAAACCCTAGTACAATTGTTTCTACTTTCTTTCAACAATAAAATACAAACCATGAAGCACAACTTGTTTAAAAAACCCTAACACAAGTGTTTCTAATTTCTTTCAACTAGGATGCACAAATTGTTTCACAAACCCTAGCTCAAATATTTCCAATTTATTTCAACAAGGATGCACAATTTGTTTCACAAACCCTAGCTCAAATATTTCCAAAAATGCTCATATGTAATCCTTATTTCTCCACCTTATGTTTCAAAAATATTTTTCTCAACAAAACACCTTAGATAAGGGATAATGTCAACATACCTCTTAACTTGCTTAGTTGAAAATGTGCCCTCAAAAACACCTGTCTTAAAAAGAATTTCTTCTTCAAAGTGCCACTTCAAAATTTTTTGGTAGTTTTACCTTTAAAACAATCATATTAAATTTTCATCTCAAAATATCTGTTCAATGAAATCTAAAAATTATGTTCAATAATTCTTCTTTTGTTCTCAAAAGATAGGTCACTAACAATTATCAAAATCCCTCAAACTTACTTTACACCATACAAAATTCCAATAAAAAATCAAACCACAATAACACATTATAACTCCTACTCTCACATGCAAAACTTATCCCCTTTTTTTTTCCCTTATGCTCTTTGCAAAATAAAACTAAATAAAGTACTTTTATAATTTCTGTTTGTAAAAGAGAAAGCTTTTTAAAACATATCCTTGCACACAATGCTTTATTAATTCACACCCTTATAACTCCCTAATTTTAAAATCAAAATTTATTAATCTCAACCCTTATAACTCCCTAATAGAAAAATAACATTTATTAAACTCATCCCTTATGACAAACGTTATTAAACTCACATCCTTATGACTCCCTAAATGCCAAGCAAAAACTATATAATAAAAATTTATTGCCCTTACCACTTCTACCACCGGGGGGAATTGAGCAAGAGACCTCACGAAACCCATGCTCTAGCGTGACCTAGAGTACTATGTGGGCTAGTTGCCCACTTATGAACCGAAATTCATGATGTGCCTCTTTACACCTCATTGTCACATTTGCTCAATAAAAATGTAAAATGCCACCGTCGAGTTTTGACCTAGAGACCTCCTTCGTGGCATGTCTTGCACAAGGTCTGCTTGTCATCTAAGCTAGTTGCTCGATTGAAAGTTCAACACATACTGCCTCCTATTTCTTGGGTCATGCACCATCCACTTTGCCTTAATACCTGTGCATCCTCCTTACTCCTCATTACCTTGACATAGAATTATGTGTGTTGTTCTCACAAATGGGACGAATGTGACTTTATCTTCATTTTATTAAATTCTCCCAACTCTCCAAACGATTTTTGTTTTCCTCCTTATATATGCATTTTGAGACTTAGAAAAATGTTGGCTCTCTTGCCATTATTTGAAATTAAAATTTTTGGTGCCTATTTAAATTTCAAATTTATTTTATTATAATATTTAAACCTTGATTTAAATATTATAATTTATCTTTTAAATATTTTGTATTTTGCTCTTAAAATATTTTTCAACCTTGCAATAATAAATATTTTTCAATGGAGCCCTTGCAATAATAAATATTTTTCAATGGAGCCTTGTCTACCTTATATTTTTCTTTATAACCATGAGAAATGCTTTTACCATATTTGAAAGGTATTTGACTCTCATTTCAATATTTCAACCTTGAAGATGATTTTCAATCATTTTACCTTTGATATCAATGACAACCAATATTCTTAATATTTCCAACAATATCTCCCTTTGTCATTGATGGCAATCCTTTCTGAAATTTATTTTACAACCACTGGATTCTAAATTTGTTTCCCCTAAGAAGATGCTCTCCCTTACTAAATTCTCTCTCTCTTACTGAAACTCTCCCTCTTTGACATCAATGTCAAAGGTACTCCTTTGGGGCTAAAAGATAAGACTCTTAGCTCAGCCCCCTCACCACATCCTTTCCTTGAGGTGATCATTTTTGGAGTGGGAGTATATCTACTCCCAACATACAATGCTATTCTCCTTTCTCAACCTTATTCCAAACTTTTGAAGTTGTACCTCTTTAAACCTTTTGATCATCTCTATCCTTGCTTGTTTTTGGATGTTTTGGAAACTTTGTTCTACACCACATTGCCTTATGCCCAAAATTACTATAATTGTAACACCTGATGTTGTAATTATTTGAAGGTGTAAATGACTTGAAGCTCCTCTTGGTGAAGTCATAATCATTCTTTCCATGAGTCATGCATTGTGTAGCTTTGTGACCAAAATGATTACATGAGAAGCAATAACCTTGGAAGTAATAATCATCTTTAAATTAATTGAAGTTCCTTTTGGTGAAGCCATAATCCATCTTCTCGTGAACCCTAAAATGCACTGCTTTATGACGAAACTGATTACATGAGTAAAAATAACCCTAAAAAAATATTTATCTTACATTGATATCATTATTCTTTCTTTGCATGTCCTGTGATGATCTTTGTCTCTTGTTTGTGCATTATTTTCTTTCTCAATGAAGCTTCCACTCTTCAAATTATCAACATAGGTCTTAGATTCTTCTCGAATGTCTTCCTTTTAGACTTCCTTTTTTTTTGAGCTTGACTCCTCTTTTTGTACCTCTTGACCTTCTTCAAAACCAAGTCTTGTTTTGATAAATGAAGATATTTGTGCATTGATGATGGTATCCAAAGTTTTTGAACTTTTCCAAAACATGTGTAGCTTATCACTGGCATCTTTCACTTCCATCATTATAGAGACCACCTCATGTTCCAATATTTCACACTCTAACTCTTTTGCCTTCAATTTTTTAGCCATACATTTTTCAAATTTTCTTGCCTCTTCAACCTTAACCTTAAAGTTAGTGAGATCTTGTAGAAATTTGCCTTTATTTTCTCATTTTATTATTCTTGGAATTTCAATATTGAGTTCTCCATTTTTAATTCTTCAATATCAACAACAAGTCTTTCACATTCTAGCTCTTTTACCTTTAACTGCTCAGTCATACCTTCTTCAACTCTTCTTGCATTTTCAACCTTAAATTTTAAGTCAGAGATATCTTGTAGAATCTTTTTCTTGGTTTTCTCATCCTCTTGTATTTGAACCTTCAATTCTAAGTTCTCCCTTTTCAACTCAACAAGTTCCTCAACTATGGCTTCCTCTTCCTTTTTTGAGTCTTTCTCTTCTTCTTGGTCTTCAAGAGCATCTTCATACTTTTCTACTTGATCTTCAATAGGACCATCTTCTTTTTCTTCTATTGATGAAAGTAGAATTTCCCCTTTTTACTATCTGAGAGGCCTTCATTACTATCATTTACAAAAAAGATATTCCTTGCATACCTGATTTGACTATCCTTGTTTTCCTTTTCATATTCATTGCTACTACTTCCATCTTGTGGATAATTAGTTGTATAGTGCCCAATGATACCACAAACAAGACATTTATTTTTTCTTTCTTCCTCTGAAGCCTTGAATGTTGCCTTTATTTTGAATTTTTGATCTTTCTCTATCCTTATCTCATAGGCAGCGATATTTCTATGTAGTTCATCAATGTATGTTCTTGTAAGATATTCACTACTACTATACCCAATTTTTGAATAATGATCTTCAAGGTGACCAAAGTTACCACAAATAAAACATTTGAGTATTCTTAGTTCCTTCTTATTCCTTTTTACAAAGTTAGCTTCTTTTCTACTGGTTGATTTTCACTTGATTCTGGTTCCACTTCTCCTTTTTGAGTAATAATTTCTTTGAGAGAAAAATTAAATTCCTTTTCCTCTTTACTATTATCATACCCATTTTGTGGAAAATAAAGTTCCATATGACCAAGTTTACCACATTCAACACATCTCACAAAGTTTTTCTCTTCTATTTTTTTTAATAACAATCTTGCTGAGAATATGATCAAATTCTTCTTCCATGTCCACAATAGCATCTTCCTTTTCTTATATGGTCATGTGTACTCCTTCCTTCTTAGGAGGATATGATATCATGATTCTTATATTGCCTTTCCTTGCCATGTGTGTTATTGTATATCTTCATTTAACCTGTTATGTTTCCCTAAAGGAACCCACTCTGATACCAATTGAAGAACCCAATCTTATATTGAGAGGGGAGGCAAACTAGTATAAGATCAAATTTTACTTTTCTTTCCCAAAAAATATTATCCAATGTCATAAAATGCAATAGCTTTCCAAAATAGTATCAATCATTATCATAAATAGCAGTAGTAAAGTAATGTACAAATCATCACACACATGAGAGACACAGATTTAATGTGGTTCACCCAATTTTGGTTACATCCACGAAGAAAATATATATTTTAAAATTTTTAAAAAAATATTTTGGGAACCAATTCCTTATTACAATGTTTATGGACATCTGTCCAAAGGAGATCTCAATACCCTATGCTCAAGTTTGTGGACCTCTATCCACAGAAGAACTTTATCCCCTTAATTCTAGTTCATGGAAATCTATCCATAGGAGACCTCTGTCCCCACTGCTCTGGCTGGTAGACCTCTATCCATTGAATACCTCTATCCCCATTGCTTTGGCTAATGGACCTCTATCCATAGGAGACCTTTGTCCCAATTTCTCTGGCTTGTGGACTCTATCCACAGGAGATATCTGTTCCAACTACTCTGGATGATGGACCTCTATCCATAGGAGACCTTTGTTCCCACTGCACTAGCTTTTGTACCTCTATCCATGAGTCCTTTGTATTCTTTGCTTTGGTCACCTCCAAAGATGGTACACCCCTCTGCTTAACTCTACTATAGATTTGTACATATTACATGCACAAGTTTATCTCAACTCTGTCTTAGATCTACACACATTACATACACAAATATGTCTTAACTCTAATCATAAACTTTGCATAAATCTACACCAAGCCTCGTCACAACCCTAGCATAAATTTATCTCAACTCTATACCAAACTCTACATAAATTTGCACCAAGCCTCATCACAAGATTAGCACAAAATTGTCTCAAACCTACTCTCTATCTCTATCCAAATTTGTACCAAATATCATTACAATGTTAGCATAAATCTATCTCAAACCTGCTCTCTATCTCTACCCAAATTTGCACCAAACCTCATTACAATGTTAGCACAAAACTATATCAAACCTGTTCTCTATATCTACCCCAAACACATGCTCAAATATACTCTAACACATGCTCAAATTTGCTCTAACACATGATCAAATCTACTCTAACACAAGCTCAAATATGCTCTAACACATGCTAAAATCTGCTCTAACACATGCTCATATCTACTTCAAACACATACACAAATATACTCTAACACATGCTCAAATATATCCCAAACACATGCATAAATCTGCTCTAACACATGCTCAAATCTGACTCAAATACATGCACAAATATGCTCTAACACATGCTCAAATCTGTCCCAAATACATGCACAAATCTGCTCTAACACATGCTCAAATCTGCTCCAAATACATGCACAAATCTGCTCTAACGCATGCTCAAATATGCTCTAACATATGCAATGCCAATGCCCAATATGTTTCACAATGATGCACAAACTTGGTCTCAAACCCTAGTATAATTGTTTCTACTTTCTTTCAACAATGAAGCACAAACCATGAAGCACAACTTATTTCACAAACCCTAACACAAGTGTTTCCAATTTATTTCAACTAGGATGCACAATTTGTTTCACAAACCCTAGCTCAAATATTTCCAATTTATTTCAACAAGGATGCACAATTTGTTTCACAAACCCTAGCTCAAATATTTTCAACAATGCTCAAATGTAATCCTTATTTATCCACATTATGTTTCAGAAATATTTTTCTCAACCAAACACCTTAGAGAAGGGATAATGTCAACATACCTCTTAACTTGCTTAGTTGAAAGTGTGCCCTCAAAAACACATTTCTTTAAAAGAAATTCTTCTTCAAAATGCCACTTCAAAATTTGTTAGTATTTTTATCTTTCAAACCATCATATTAACTTTTCATCTCAAAAGATGTGTTCAATGAAATATGAAAATGATGTTCAATAATTATTCTTTTGTTCTCAAAATATAGGTCACTAACAATTATTAAAACCCCTCAAACTTACTTTAAACCATACAAAATTCTAACCAAAAATCAAACCACAATAACACCTTATAACTCCTACTCTCACATGCAAAACTTATCCCCTTTATTTTTCCTTTATGCTCTTTGCAAAATAAAACTATATAAAGCACTTTTATAATTTTTGTTTACAAAAGAGAAAGCTTTTTAAAATATTTCCTTACACACAACACTTTATTAATTTACACCCTTAAAACTCCCTAATTTTAAAATCAAACTTTATTAAGCTCAATTCTTATAACTCCTTTATAGAAAAAATAACCTTTATTAAACTCGGCCCTTATGACAAAATTTATTAAACTCACACCCTTATGACTTTCTAAATGCCAAGCAAAAACTTTATAGTAAAAATTTATTGCCCTTACCACTTCTACCACCAAAGGGAATCGAGCGTGAGACCTCACGAAACCCACGCTCTAGTGTGAGCTAGAGTACCACATGGGATAGCTGCCCACACATTAACCTAAATGTACAATGTACCTCTTAACCCATCGTTTTCACCTTTGCTCAACAAAAAATGCAAAATGTCACCGTCGAGTTTTGACCTATAGATCTCCTTCATGCCACATATTACACAAGGTCTGCTTGCCGCCTGAGCTAACTGCTCAGTTGAAAGTTCAACATGCGTTGCCTTATATTTCTTGGTTCATGCACCATCCACCTTGCTTTAAGACCTATGTGTCCTCCTTACTCCTCACTGCCTTCACATAGAATTTTGTGCGTTGTTCTCACAAATGGGACGAATGCGGCTTTATCTTCATTTTATTAAATTCTCCCAACTCTCCAAATAATTTTTGTTTTCCTCCTTATATATGCATTTTGAGACTTAGAAAAATGTTGGCTCTCTTGCCATTATTTGAAATTAAAA
The DNA here is from genome assembly GCA_028583015.1 of Wollemia nobilis. Lineage (NCBI taxonomy): Eukaryota > Viridiplantae > Streptophyta > Pinopsida > Araucariales > Araucariaceae > Wollemia > Wollemia nobilis. The sequence goes on from JAQPPZ010002200.1 coordinate 226,227, forward strand.
TTTTTGGTGCCTATTTAAATTTTAAATTTATTTTTTTATAATATTTAAACCTTGATTTAAATATTATAATTTATCTTTGAAATATTTTTTCTTTTGCTCTTAAAATATTTTTCAACCTTGCAATAATAAATAATTTTCAATGGAGCCCTTGCAATAATAAATATTTTTCAATGGAGCCTTGTCTGCCTTGCCTTTTTCTTTATAGCATAACCATGAGAAATGCTTTTACCATATTTGAAAGGTATTTGCCTCTCATTTCAATGTTTCAACCTTGAAGATGATTTTCAATCATTTTACATTTGACATCAATGACAACCAATATACTTAATATTTCCAAAAATCTCCCTCTTTGTCATTGATGGCAACCCTTTTTGAAATTTCTTTTCCAACTACTAGATTCTAAATCTACTCTCCCTACGAAGTTGCTTCCCCTTACTGAATTCTCTTCCCCTTACTTAAACTCTCCCCCTTTGATATCAATGGCAAAGGGACTCCTTTGGGGCTAAAAAATAAGACTTTTAGCTCAGCCCCATCATCACCTCCTTTCCTTGAGGTCATCATTTTTGGGATGGGAGTAAATCTACTCCCAACATAAAATGCTCTTCTCCTTTCTCAACCTTCTTCCAAAATTTTGAATTTTTAACTCTTTGAACCTTTTGATCATCTCTATCCTTGATTATTTTTGGAAGTTTTGGAAACTTTGTCCTACACCACCTTGCCTTATGCCCAAAATTACTATAATTGTAACACCTGATGTTGTAATTATTTGAAGGTGTAAATAACTTGAAGCTCCTCTTGGTGAAATCATAATCATTCTTTCCATGAGTCCTGCATTGTATAGCTTTGTGACCAAAATGACTACATGAGAAGAAATAACATTGGAAGTAATAATCATCTTTAAATGAATTGAAGTTCCTTTTGATGAAGTCATAATCCGTCTTCTCATGAACCCTGCAATGCACTACTTTATGACCAAACTGATTACATGATTAATAATAACCCTAGAAAAAATATTTATCTTGTCTTGATCTCATTATTCTTTCTTTGCATGTTCTATGATGATCTTTGTCTCTTGTTTATGCATTGTTTTCTTTCTCAATGAAGCTTCCACTCTTCAACTTATCAACATAGGTATTAGATTCTTCTCCAATCTCTTCCTTTGAGACTTACTTTTCTTTTGATATTGAATCATATTTTTGTACCTCTTTACCTTCTTCAAAACCAAGTCTTGTTTTGATAAATGAAGATATTTGTGCATTGATAATGGTGTCCAAAGTTTTTGAACTTTTCCCAAATATGTGTAGCTTATCATTAGTATCTTTCACTTCCATACTTAGAGAAACCACCTCATGTTCCAGTATTTCACACTCTAGCTCTTTTGCCTTTAATTTTTCAACCATACCTTCTTCAATTTTTCTTGCCTCTTCAACCTTAACCTTAAAGTTAATCAGATCTTGTAGAAAATTTGCCTTTATTTTCTCATCCTATTATTCTTGGGCTTTCAATATTGAGTTCTCCCCTTTTAATTCTTCAAGATCAACAACAAGTCTTTCACATTCTATCTCTTTTACCTTTAATTGCTCAGCCATACCTTCTTCAACTCTTCTTGCATTTTCAACCTTAACTTTCAAGTCAGAGAGATCTTGTAGAAGCTTTGCCTTAGTTTTCTCATCCTCTTGTATTTGAACCTTCAATTCTAAGTTCTTCCTTTTCAACTCAAAAATCTCCTCAACTATGGATTCCTCTTCCTTTTCTGAATCTTTCTCTTCTTCTTGGTCTTCAAGAGCATCTTCATTATCTTCTACTTGATCTTCAATAGTAGATTCTTCTTTTTCTTCTATTGCTGAAAGTAGAATTTCCCATTTTTTACTATCTACGAGGCCTTCATTACTATCATTTTAAAAAATGATCTTCCTTGCATACCTGATTTGACTATCCTTATTTTCCTTTTCATATTCATTGCTACTACTTCCATATTATGGATAATTAGTTGTATAGTGACCAATGTTACCACAACCAAGACATTTATTTTTTCTTTCTTCCTTTGAAGCCTTGAATGCTACCTTTATTTTGGATGTTTGATCTTTCTCTATCCTTATCTCATAGGCTATGATATTTCTATGTAGTTTATCCATGTATGTTCCTGTAAGATCTTCACTGCTACTATACCCAATTTTTGAACAATGATCTTCAAGATGACCAAAGTTACCACAAATAAAAAATTTGAGTATTCTTAGTTCCTTCTTATTCCTTTTTACAAAGTTAGCTTCTTTTCTACTACTTGATTTTTCACTTGATTCTGGTTCCACTTCCCTTTTTGAGTAACAATTTACTTGAGAGCAAAATTAAATTCCTTTTCTTCTTTACTAGTATCATACCCATTTTATGGATAATAATGTGCCATGTGACCAAGTTTACCACATTCAACACATCTCAAAAAGTTTTCCTCTTCCATTTTTTTAATAACAATCTTGCTAAGAACAGAATCAAATTCTTCTTCCATGTTCACCATAGCATCTTACTTTTCTTCTATGGTCATGTGTACTCCTTCCTTCTTAGGAGGATATGATCTCATGATTCTTCTTTTACCTTTCCTTTCCATGTGTGTTCTTGTAGATCTTCCTTCAAGCTATTAGGATTCCTTGAAGGAACCCACTATGATACCAATTGAAGAACACAAGCTTATACTGAGAGGGGGGGGTGAATAGTATAAGATCAACTTTTACTTTTCTTTTCCAAACAATATTATCCAATGTTATCAATTGCAATAGCTTTCCAAAATATTATTAATCAATATCATCAATAGCAGTAGTAAAGCAATGCACAAATCATCACACACATGAGAGACACATATTTAATGTGGTTCACCCAATGTGGGTTACATCCACGGGGAAATATTTCTTTTAAATTTTCTAAATAAATCTCTTTGGAATAAATTTATTATTACAATGTTTATGGATCTCTATCCAAAGGAGATCTCAATCCCCTATGCTCAAGTTTGTGGACCTCTATCCATAGGAGAACTCTATCCTCTTAACTCTAGTTCATGGAAATCTATCCACAAGAGACCTATATCCCCACTACTCTAGTTGGTAGACCTCTATCCACATAATACCTTTATCACCATTACTCTCATTTATGGATCTATATCCATAGGATACCTCTGTTCCCACTACTATGGCTTGTGGACCTCTATCGATAAGAGAAATTTGTCCCTATTTCTCTGGCTGATGGACCTCTATCCATAGGATACCTCTATCCCCACTACATTGGCTTGTGGATCTCTATCCATAGGATACCTCTATATTATTTGATTTGGTCACCTCTAAAGCTAGTACACACCTCTGTTTAACTCTGCTCTAGATCTGCACACATTACATACACAAGTCTATCTCAACTCTATCTCATATTTGCACACATTACATGCACAAATTTGTCTTAACTATGCTCACAAAATCTGCACTAATCTGCACCAAGCCTCGTCACAATACTAGCACAAATTTATCTCAAATCTATCCCAAACTCTACATAAATATGCACCAAGCCTCATCACAAGGTTAGCGTAAATATTCCTTAAAATTGCTCTCTATATTTGACTAAATCTGCAACAAACCTTGTTACAAGGTTAGCATAAATCTCTCTCAAACATGCTCTCTATCTCTACCCAAATCTACACCAAACCTCATTACAATGTTAGTAAAAATATGTATCAAACCTGTTTCCTATATCTGATCCAAACACATGCTAAAATCTGCTCTAACACATGCTCTAATATTCTCTAACACATGCTCAAGTCTGCTCTAACACATGCTCAAATATTCTCTAAAATATGCTCATATCTACCCCAAACACATGCTCAAATATTCTCTAACACATGCTCGAATCTACTCTAACACATGCTCATATCTATCCCAAACACATGCACAAATTTGCTCTAACACATGCTCAAATCTACCCAAAACACATGCATAAATCTGCTCTAACACATGCTCAAATCTGCTCTAACACATGCTCAAATATTCCCTAAATACATGCACAAATCTGCTCTAACACATGCTCAAATATGTCCCAAATACATGCACAAATCTGCTCTAACACATGCTCAAATATGCTCTAACATATGCAATTCCAATGCCCAATATGTTTCACAGTGATGCACAAAATTGGTCTCAAACCCTAGTAGAATTGTTTCTACTTTCTTTCAACAAGGAAATACAAACCATGAAGCACAACTTGTTTCACAAACCCTAATACAAGTATTTCTAATTTCTTTCAACTCAAATGCACAATTTGTTTCACAAACCCTAGCTCAAATATTTCCAATTTCTTTCAACAAGGATGCACAATTTATTTCATAAACCCTAGCTCAAATATTTCCAACAATGCTCATATGTAATCCTTATTTCTCCACCTTATGTTTTAGAAATATTTTTCTCAACCAAACACCTTAGACAAGGGATAATGTCAACATACCTCTTAACTTGCTTAGTCGAAAGTGTGCCCTCAAAAACACCTATCTTCAAAAGATTTTCTTCTTAAAAGTGCCACTTCAAAATTTTTTAGTAGTTTTACCTTTAAAACCATCATATTAACTTTTCATCTCAAAATATGTGTTCAATGAAATCTCAAAATTATGTTCAATAGTTCTTCTTTTTTTCTCAAAATATAGGTAACTAACAATTATCAAAACCCCTCAAACTTACTTTACACCATACAAAATTCAAACCAAAAATCAAACCACAATAACACCTTATAACTCCTACTCTCACATGCAAAACTCATCTCCTTTATTTTTCCCTTATGTGCTTTGTAAAATAAAACTATATAAAGTACTTTTATAATTTCTGTTTGCAAAAGATAAAGCTTTTTAAAACATATCCTTACATACAACACTTTATTAATTCACGCCCTTATAACTCCCTAATTTTAAAATCAAACTTTATTAAGCTCAACCCTCATAACTCCCTAATAGCAAAAATAACCTTTATTAAACTCCACTCTTATGATAAAATTTATTAAACTCACATCCTTATGAATCCCTAAATGCCAAGCAAAAAATTTATAATAAAAATTTACTGCCCTTACCACTTCTGCTTTCGGGGGGAATAGAGCACGATACCTCATGAAACCAACCACTCTAGAGTGAGCTAGAGTACCGCATGGGCTAGATGCCCACATAGGAACCTAAATACATGATGTACCTTGTAACCCATTGTTGTCACCTTTGGTCAACAAAAATGTAAAATGTCACCATCGAGTTTTGACCTAGAGACCTCCTTCGTGCCACATCTTGCACAAGGTTTACCTGCCGCCTGAGCTAGCTACTTGGTTGAAAGTTCAACATGCATTGCATCCTCTTTCTTGGTTCGTGCATCATCCACCTTGATTTAAGACCTATGCATACTCCTTACTCCTTGTTACCTTCGCATATAATTTTATGCGCTATTCTCATGAATGGGACAAATGCAACTTTGTCTTCATTTTATTAAATTCTCCCAACTCTCCAAATGATTTTTGTTTTCATCCTTATATATGCATTTTGAGACTTAGGAAAACATCGACTCTCTTGCTATTATTTGAAATAAAAATTATTGGTGCCTATTTAAATTTCAAATTTATATTATTATAATATTTAAACCTTGATTTAAATATTATAATTTATCTTTTAAATATTTTGTCTTTTGCTCTTAAAATATTTTTCAACCTTGCAATAATAAATATTTTTCAATGGATCCCTTGCAATAGTAAATATTTTTCAATGGAGCCTTGTCTACCTTGTCTTTTTATTTATAGTATAACCATGAGAAATGCTTTTACTATCTTTGAAAGGTATTTTCCTCTCATTTCAATATTTCAACCTTTAAGATGATTTTCAATCATTTTACCTTTGACATCAATTACAACCAATATACTTAATATTTCCAACAATAAGGCTTAAAAATAATACTCTATAACTCCCTTTTAGTATCACAAAAATACAACATGTATAAATGACTAAGGCCTCAATTTTCTCTTTTCTAAGATGTGCCCAATAATACAAATAATAATGACCACAAATACACCTTATTTCTCCTTTATAAGATGTGTAAAAATACAAACAATAATAGTCACAAATACACCTTATTTCTCATTTCTATGAAAAGGCAAATACAATACAATCAAAAATCACACTTACACCTTATTTCTTCATTCTATTGCATATCAAAATAATACTTTGAAAAACAACGATATTCCCTTAATTTCATTTTAAAGGAAAAATGCATGATAATATACTCTCTGCCCTTACACTTCCAAAAAATAATAATTCATAATAAAACCACACAAAAACCTTATGCCTACCTTATCTAAATTTAATTTAAACAAAAAATTATTTGTCCTTACCAACTTCTACTGCCAAAGAGAGTCAAATGCATGATCTCATGCAGCCCATGCTCTAGCACAAGCTAGACTTCTAGCTAGGTTGGCCCACCCGCTGGAACCAAAGGTGCACAAAGAATCTTCTAAAACCTTTTCTTCTGCCCAACCGCAAGATAAAATGTTGCTACTGCGAATCGACCCTGAGACCTCCTGCTTGCCCATGCCCTAGCACATGCTAGGATGCCATTCGGGCTAGTCGTTAGAATGAGTACAACAGTGCACCAAGACCTTGTTAAACCTTTATCTTTTGCCCAATCAAAATGCAAAAAGTCACTATTGTGAATTAACCCCAAGACCTCCTGTTTGCCCATGCCCTAGCGCAATCTAGGCTGACACTTGGGCTAGCCATCCAACTGGAAACAACCATGCAAGAGTAATATCCTTAAATTCTCTAATTTCTGCCTTTTAGATTTTTGTCTTCTTCCCTTGTCACTTGTAACTCATGATTTTGCACGAGGGAGAATTCAATTTTAGCAATAATAAAAAAGCATAGTCAAAAGAATAATTTCAATCCATATTTATATGGATTTTTACTTCTATCCATGATGTCAGTGCTTTAGGAAATGCATTATAATTTTGAATTTCATTTTGCTTTCTAGACGTTGGTGTCAATGTAAACTTTAAATGCATTATACTTTTGAATTTCATTTTGCTTTCTAAATTATAATATTAAACATATTATAATATTGTCCCATTTTTAAAACCTTGGCCTTCAAACCCTATTTTTTAATAATTTAAACTTACATTCTCTTTTAAACCATGGCCTTAACCTTGACCTCCTTATGTAATATTTAAACCTTGTTCCAATCCATTTTAAAACATTGTCCCAAGCACTCTTAACCTCTTGGTCCTTATTTATAATATTTAAAAATAAATATTATAAACCTTTTCTTTACAATAAACCTTTTCTTTACAACAATTTTCCTTGCTTGAGATATATCCTGCCTTGCATATCTATCCAACCTTAGAAGAATCTTTCTGCCTTCAATACTTTTTGCTCATTAAATCCATCCTTATAAACACTTTACCCTTGAAGAATAATTTTGTCCTGAATTTCTTGTAACATTTTGACATTAAACCTTTGACATCAATGACAACTCAATATGCTCAATATTTCCAATAGTCTTCTCCAATATTGAGGCCATGAATGTAACACCTTTCTTCCTTTCTTTTATACCTCCAAATGCATTGATTTCCATGTTGCTATTTTTATGTCCTTTTAATATTCATATGCACTCACTTGTCTACATAAATTTGGATCATGGATGATATAAAATAAGCTTTGATTCTGCAGGTATGCACATCCAAGATGAGCCCTTGAATGGCTCCTTCTAGCTTGGAAGGAAGAGTGCTAATGTCCTACCTTTATTGGTTCTTTTTCCTATAGGAAAACGTGCCCTAATGTGGAAATTTTAAATCTTTCATTATGCTATCAAAAATATATTAGAGTAGAGCAAGATAATGTATTATATTTTGTACAATATGGCTTTTAATCTACCTTATTTTACACTTCTATTTCCATATTTTAAATTCTGGTTTTGTGGTAGATTTCTTGCAATACAAGGGTTTGAGGTTGTTTTTAAAAGCAAACACACCTTTCCCTTTTTACTTGGAAACTTTTGATAACAACTCCAAGTTTCAGTAACAATAGATAGAAGTTTTTTTAATTGATGCAAATTTTCTGCATTTTTTTTCTTTGCATTCACTTGTAATGTTTTTGATTTTGAGACTCACCAAGTCTCACTTTCATAAGCTTCTATATCTATTTTTGTCAAGTAAAGTTCTTCTCTAAATCTGGAGGATTCTAACTTGGTGGCTTCTATTGGCCACAACAAGTTGCAAATTTTTGTGCTCCAATAGTATCTTTAGACACTTGATACAAATCAAATTGTGTGCCTTTCAGGAAACACAAAACTAATTTTCGTTTTGAGAGTACAAGTTATTTATTTTTAATGCACTAATATTACACCTTATCACTCAAATCAACTCTCAAAGATATACACTAATAATCTACTACAACTAATCAAGAATGACCTAAAATGAACCTTTAGGAGTTATTCTGTAATTTCACTACAATCAATGTTGTAGACTTAGTATTTTTTTAAAAATATAATAGGTAGTTAATAGAAACTAATCCAGAATCTAATCAACTCCTAATAAATATGTAATTGAATCTTAAAAGGAATTTGCACTTTAGAAGACTGAAATATATTTTTTAAACTTTAATCTACAAAATAATGTGCTTTAATAAATCTTGTTAACACGTCTATTTGCACCAAGAATTGTGTACCTTTTGAGAGTCATGGAGCTTCCTTTCTACTTATGTATATTCTTTAAAACTTCTTACCTTATTCTACTCTTCCAAAAACTTGGTAGATATCCTTATGGTCTTCTACCTTCTTCTATTTGGGCTTGTTGTTGGATGGCGATAATTGTACCTTCCCTAGGATCGTCAACACATGGTTTTTACTATCCTACAAGTCATTGCTATAGGTTTTTTATAAATGCATCTATTTTGCAAAAACCTATAGCAATGAATTTCCTTATTCTTACCTAGGATCGAACGTAGCTCTGATACCACTGATAGCTTTAGCAGTATTACAATACAAGACAAAGATCAAAGCAATAGAACATCTTATTGAATGAAATATAAGTGATACAAAATAAGGTGAGCCATGACCCCCTTCATATAGGAAGAAGGGTTCCTTTTTCAACACTCCATCTAGTTGTACCTTGCACACATGCATATTGACACTTGTGCATATGTTGCTTGTTCCTCAAGTAACTAGATAACTTGCACATGAAGTAATCTAGATATGTATCTTGGAGGATACATTTACATAACCCAAATGATGGAATAGATATTATTTCCAACATGGTCAAAAAAATATTTGGTGGTCTAGCATACAACCTCTAATTACACTCAAACACCAAAAGCAAAGAATTAGATGCCACCTTCATGAGTATAGGTGCTCAAATATATTACAATACCTCAACCTCAAACACATCTAAACAATATAAGCATATTTGTATACCTACTATTGGCTTAATGCCATGCCACTCCACATTATAATTGACTTTAGAATCTATAAGAATATCAAATCTCAAGATACCATCAAGTGCTTGAGTTTCTATGTTAAAATGCATCCTTAACTTATAGCCTCCAATGGTTATGACTAGGAAAGGCAATTTAGGTTAAGCACCCCTAGACCCAAGATATATAACAAGCACATATGGGATACTATCGCTATGACATAGTGCCACTAAATATTTATGAAATCATGCTTTAAAGGATATATTTATTTGATTGTAAGGCAACATATAAGGCTTGACCCAACAATAGTCAATATGTTTACCCAAAAAAAGGTAACATTCACTTTTATTAAGTAGTGTTAAAAGCTCATTTCTTATGCACATAAACTTGCATTACTCATGGTTTTCCTAGAGGCAACTTGAACCAAGCAACTTTCCCTTGCAACATTTAGTTCAAATACTTCTAAATAGCTTTGCCTAATAGACATCTTTCTCTATTCTATTTTGATTTTGTCTAGGGATATAGAGTCCCTAATTATTATAATACAAAATATAAAATTGACATGGTTTCAAGCTCACTACCTCCTAGTAGTCTTCTCTACCACCACCCAATTTCAAAGAATGATGGGATATGGCATCAAATACAAGTTGATCAACCAATGGTAGTTTCTCCCTAGTTCATATCCTTATGATAGCTCCATTATACATGCATCACACTATGGTACTTGGTGCCTATGTATAGAGTACAACACTCAATAAGATCTCCATAAATAGCATGTATCGACTACCTCGTATAATTGATATCTTGGTTGAGTTAAAATAAGCATGCTACTTTGCCAAAATTACTCTTAAGTCATGTTAACATTAGGTTCATATGCACTTGTCCTCATCCAAACCTTTATTAACTTTAAAATTCTAGATGCTTACTTTTATCATATGGAATCACCCTCCTTTACCACCTTGGTTTTGCTTCTAATGTCTACTCCCTTCTCAAAAATTATTATACACTAGTGGCCTAGGTTGGAGATCACACCTTGAGTGAGGGTCCATGGGTATTCTTGTTCCCACTTTGGGTTGTAAGAATAGTCATTTATTACATACCTTAAATAGTTCATACATCACACTTCCTTCTTATTATTATGGATTTCCTCTTTGAATTATTTGAGCAATTACTATATCCTTTCATAAGGCCTCCAATGTTGTCAATTCTATGTCAATATCTTCTTTATCCAAGTAGCTCATCATGCAAGCTCTTATGCTCTTCTAACCATTTCTCTCAATGTTCATCACTTTATTCAAGGCTTCATTATACATGGTAGATGATCTGGCCTTCACCTATGTCCAATGGTCCTAGAGAATTCCCTTGAATGATGTTTTTAACTACCCAATTGTAAGTTGTCTCTAACTATTCAAAAATATCCTTTAATTAGTATTTTATGATCTGATAATTTTATTCTTTACAAGTTGTAAATCAAGATGACTGCTCATTTTTTTCAAACAACAATCTAAATTTGTTTCTTAAATTTTTGCATAAATTCTCCCATTTGACATATATTTTTGTAGGTAGTTCCACATACCCATACATTACTAGACCCTCAAAGGTAGCTGATAACACCAATATATGTACACAACAAGATGGTTGCTCGTTTTTATCAAGCAACAATTTGAATTTATTTTTTAAAGTTTTGCATAAATGCTATCGTTTGGCATATCTTGTTGTAGGTAGTTCCACATACCCATACATTGCTAGACCCTCAATGGTAGCTGATAACACCAATTTATGTACACAACATCATCATTCGAACTATTGTCCAATTGAACATAGATGCCTTATGTTGTATAAAGATAAATTTCCTCTTGTACATAGAAATTGAAAAATTGCTATTCTCTAAGGTTGATCATCATATCTCCACTTTGTGACTCTTACCTAAATTAGTGTGATGATAAAATTGATTTAAACAGAATTCAACCTCTTGGATTCTCATTCCCTAATAATATTTTGGGATGGTCTTATCGCTCTTTTTATTCATTCATGAGAAATTATTTCAACCCACTCTATGTTCTCATCTCAATAAGGTCTTGCCTCCCTATTCTAGTTCACACTTTCACCTAATTATTTTGTGTTCAGGATGAATTACTTTTTGCAACTTACCTTTCCTCATAAAATATTAAGTCATAGGTTCATTCCTCGAAGAACTCCCTCCCTCTACACTTTGAATTGACACTTGTATTTCCATTTACATCTTCAATTCATTGATATTAAGGGACACATGAGGGTTGGTTGGTGCACTTTCACATCCCTAAAGTGGAGGAGTCAGGGAGATAGGTTCTATAGTTCTTGCAAGGGGCTTGGTTATATCTTGACATTCAAAAGATAATGCTCATTCATGTTATTGGCCACTAAATTTTCACACTCTCTTGTTGTTTTTTCTCTAGGATTTTTGTAAATTGCCTTATATATTGGTGTTCCCATTGCAATTGTGTTGGCAATTTTGTGGAATGTACACCCCGATCTGACGAACAAATTGCACATCGGCCTGATATGTTTTATTTAAGTTTACTTTCTGAAATGTTTTTTTTTATTTTTGAGGGTTTAATGTTGGTTTTGGTCGTGTTTCATATTAAGGGTTTATAAAGATAAATGGATTAAAAATAGAATGTAGAAACACAAAAAATCAAATAATACTGACAAAAACTGATTTTTATTTATTCTGGACTAAAATCAGCAAATTACAAAATTCGTCCGTGGCTCTAGGTGTGCCTGGATGATAAGCTAAAATAGTGAATCACTGTTATCTTCACTGTCTAGTTTCTGAATCACGTGTTGTCTGATGCTAACTACTCCAGAAGGCTAGGCACATGTTTTCCAACTAATAAACTATAGGTTGAAATCCCAAAAAAAAATTGAATGCTTCCCAATGTACTTATACGACCCTCTAGATGGTACAATTTGGTTTAGAAATTCATACAAACAGATTTTGATCTTCAAAATACCTCTGAAATTGTTACCTAGACTGAGAAATATGATGAAAAAAATTCTAGAATAGAAATTTGAAGCATTTACAAGCAGTGATCAAAATGGCTCGAATCCCAAGGCACCCAAAATGGTATGGCCTGATCTGCAAATCACTGAAACCCTTAAAATTTGTAAAATGTGACTCCTACCTAGGTCGAATATGGCAAAAATATGAAGATCCAGATGCTTTGTTTCTCGACCTAAAAAAAATCAATTTTTGGCAAACCCTTATTTGCCCCGTGAATGCTCAAATGAACTCTCTGATGTAAAAGCTCCAATCCTGATCAACTAGAGGTGATATATCACAATTGAAACTAAAAATTTATTGTTGACATAGCTCCCAACAAGTCTTGTAATATTTTGGTGAAAATCCCTGCAAAAACCTCCACAAAAACAATATCTTCCATACCCAAAATGACCCTCAATGTGAGAATATGAGGGGAGGTCGATTAGGGTTTCTAGGGATCCATTTTGAATTTCTTTTAATTTTTAATTTATGTATTTCAACTCATAAAAATGGAACACCATATCCTAGTCGAACCACTTTATGTTTTTAAGTTATAACTCAACGTTAAAATATAACACTAAAAAGTGTCCCCCTTTTCCTAACGATCGTCGACCTTGGTCAACACTTGCAACTTGATAAAATAAGCTCTCCGGATGATGCAAATGCCCAAAACAAGGTAATTATAGCTCACTGGATCACATCTGAGTCTCTGTCATGGAGTTATACACATAAAATCCTCACCAAATGAGTCCCTAACCACACTAACTAGCCTAGGGGACCTTGTGTCTAGGCTAACAGACCTCTGCACTAAGCTAGTGCTGAGTTGGGGACATTACATTTTGGCACACTAAAATTTTGATTGTAAAAATTTGATAAATGATGCAATTATTGTGCTGGTATTCATTTTATTGTGATCATTTTAATATAATATTTTCTGCCTCTCTATTTTTGATTTTATTAAAATATTAATAAGGGAGAATAAAGTTTGTTGTATTTTTTCTTTACTATAATTTTACTGCAAAATGAATCATAGCCGTGGCGAAATGCAAGGAAAATAATGTGCCCTCAAAAAAAGTCTAAGGATCAAGGCATCAAGATAAAATTTTAAAATATGGAAGCTCCAAGTGGTTTTGCCTACGAAACTATGATATAAAATGATGTCACCCAAGATTGGGGTGAAAACAATGAAAAGCACCCCTTTGGAATGAAAATCGATGATTTCGCCCAGGTAGGGGGGTGAAATACTTTTTAAGGTAAAGTAAAAGCAAAACCAAGAAAAGACGCTCAACTTGGAAGTGGTAATAACAAAGGAGTGTCAATCAAAGTCAATGTCACCCTAGAAAGGGGGTGATAGCCATTTTTGCCATCCTTTCAAGCGAAATTCTATTTTAAGATAGTTTTGGGATGAAAGTAATTAAGTACATCTTCATGTGGTAAAAGTCAAATTCACCCTAGGAGAGGGGTAAAAATCATTGTCATCCTTATTTTGAGTGAAATCCAATATGGGAACGTTTTTCGGATGAAGGTTGCACCAGTCAAAGTCAAAGTAAATTTAAAGGTATCTACCAATATAGTTTCACCCTATTTTGAGCAGAGATATTGATTTCACCCAGTTCAGAGTGAAAATCTAGGAAAAACTTCCTTATACACCAGTCAAAGTCAAAGTCACCACAAGAAATGGGCAAAAATCCTTTTCACCCAGTTTCTCATAGAAGTTGTTTCCATTACATTTTTTTGGTGAAACTCTCTATTTTTTTGAGTGAAATTAATCAAGGGTGAAGCATATTGATGGTTGAAAACACCAAATTGCCTAATGAAATCGATCCTTGCCTCTCCATTTTAGTAAAGTTTTCTTCTGAAAGCACCATTGTTGCATATCTTTCTCGAAAAAGGATGGAGATGTTGGAAATTTTGAGTAGTTTGGTTGTCATTGATGTCAAAAGGATATTGGTTTAATGTCGTCATCATTAAGGACATCAAGTATTTTTTTCCAAAATCAAGGTCTTGGAAAGGAATAGGATATAATATTTATTTTTAATATTATATGCCTAAAAAGGGCCCAAAGGATGAAAACCTGAGAAAAGATAAGCAAGTTTAAATTAAATAATAATATTTTATTATTATAATATCTCGGGCCAAATAACAAGGTGAAGAAAAATGAAGTCCAAATTGAAAAGACCCATGAGAAATTTTCAAAGGTTTAATTTAAATTAAAATATTTTAATTTAAATTAATAAAGGAGGCAAAGGTTTTTAAATTTAATATTTAAAAATTAAATTCAAATTTTTAAATTCGAAAAAGGGACGACGTGAGAAATCAAAAGGTGAATGTGTATTTATATAGGAAATGATTTCCATTTCTACAAGTCTTCATCACACCTTCGAATGTGAGAAAGAGAATATCGAGCATCGTGTCTAAGAAAAGATAATTTGCAATTTCAAAGTGCTTGGAGGGAAACTAGGAAACATAGGCCACGTAGTGGTTTGACTTCCCATCGATGGTGGTAGCGCAGACGGTATTTGGGAAAGAATTAAGGTTTGTGTGGAGGAGATCATGGTTCGATCCATGCAATCGACGTTTTGGAGGAAGAGCCTATCATTCAATTTTTTTGGCATTTTCGTGAGGCAACAAGTTTTGTGGGATAGCGTGCACATTGTGTTTCATGTGGGTACGCATCCCACTTGGTGGCCTAGCTTGGAGCTAGGGTGTTGGGAGTGCAAATATCACGTGGTCGAATCTGTCGAAGTTTTCTTTTATGGGTAGAAAAAACAAAAGGTATGCCATTCAATTTTATGTGGGCAGAGCAAACAAAAGGTATGCCATTCAATTTTATGTGGGCAGAACAAACAAAAGGTATGCCATTCGACTTTATTTGGTGTTGAAAATTGAGTACCTTGAGATTATCGTGAATGTTAAGTGATTAGGAGAGTTATAAGGTAAAGACAAATTAAAATATTTTATTTTTATTTTTTGGTGATTGAAATTTATAAGGTGTGGAGATTATAAGGTGTATAAGGGAGTTTGCTATGCATGTTTTTTTAATGAAATTATTGAGTTAGATATTGTGAGTTTGGAGATTATAAGGTGTTGTTGGCATTTTTGCCACATTGATCCCTATTTGTTGAAGTACTAATGCTTAAGTTGTTGAAAATCTAACTTTTGTACAGGCTTGGATGCGGTTTTGATGAAAAAAGGAGCAAAAAGACTAAGTCCAGAAACCGTCGCGATTTCGCGACGTGTCGCGAAATCGCGGTCAACGCATGCAGCTAAAAAGAACTGTCGCGATATCGCGACGTGTTCTATTTTCGCGGCTTGAAAAGAGCATTGGTCGAAGAGGGAGTCCAAAGCAAACAGTGCAGCGATGCGCTGCACGTTATGAAATCGCGGAGGCATGTGGTGAAAAAGAGTCTAAGTCAAAAGTTGCAGCGACTCGCTGCCCGTTGCAAAATCGCGACGCGAGTTGTTTCAAAGTCAAAAGACTCGAAGGTTGCAGCGATGCGCTGCATGTTTCATCTTCGCGACGCAGGCAGCTTCAACGGCCAAAGTACTGAAAAATTGCAGCGATTCGCTGCATGTCTCAAAGTCGCGGGGCTTTTGTGAAAGAGAAGCAAAGGAATAAAGTTGCAGCGATTCGCTGCACGTTCGTTGAGAAGGGAGTCTAAGTTGAAAGGTTGCAGCGATGCGCTGCACTCTTAGAAAGTTATACATGGTGCACAAGCTGAAAGACGTCTCATTTTCGCGACGCCAGGGGCTTCAAAGGAGTTAAGCGCTAGAACGGTAGCGATTCGCTACCTATGAAAAGAAAAAAAAAAAAAACGCGTAGCGATATCGCTACCGTTCCAAAATCGTGAGTCTTTGATGACAAAAGGTTTAAGTGCTAACACTGCAGCGATGCGCTGCACATTTTTGAAAGGGTCTTGCAAGGCAAAGGATGTAGCATTTTCGCGACTCAAAGTGGCGATCGGTACGGAAAGATGAAGACGTAGCGAAATCGCTACTTGTCTCAGAATCGTGGCCATTTTGGTCCAAAGAGCAAAAACATGAAAGTTGTAGCGATTCGCTGCACTTTTGATGATAAGGCGTACGGCGTTAAAAGATGTCGCGATTTCGTGACCCGTCGCGTTTTCGCGACCTGCGACAGTTTCCCGCCCAAACGCAGTGTGAACGGCCCTATAAGGTTTTTTCGATTTTCGAGGATTAAATGCTTGCCCGAATTTAATGTTTTGCGGATTTCCAATGCGGTCAAGGTCGAAGAAGCGCCCAGGCCACCAAAATTGAAGATTTTATTTGTTCGAAGCTGCTATTCGTGGATTGTTCTAACGGTTTCATGCACATGTTCAAAAACAAATTTAATGAAGGTGACCGCTGACGTCTAATTGCATTCAATTTTGTGGTTCTTCAAGGCTGCGATTAAGGGGATCATGCTCCTAGTTTCCGTGGCATATTTGTAGATCTCAAGAAGGTCGGTTACCAATATTAAATGCTGCAAAGAGGACGACCCTCTATAAAAACCAATGTAAACCTCATTTGCAGAGGTTGGGAGTTTTTGCTAGAAACTGGAAGTACATTTGCAGGAATAAAAGAGTTGGCTTCTAATTTTCAAGCGTTGTATGGGTGATTTTCCTTTCTGTCCTTTCGCATTTCTAATAGCATTTATATTTCTTAATGGTTGTTCCATTTAAATTCTGCATAATTGGATTTAAATACTGTTGTTAAGGTATGATTCCTGGAGTGTAGTTTTGGAGGGATTTTCTGCATATATCGTGCGAGAGTTAAGTTAATGCTTTCTGTTACTTGCTGTTGTTGTCCTTCAAGTTTTCTGCTGTTGTTCTCCTGATCTTATCACTTCGGCTACGGCCATATTTCCCGTTTCTTTCCGCATTTTTAAATTTCTTTTCAGCAACCCTTATCTTCAAATAAAATTTAGAGTAGTAAAGGGAACCAGCCCACTCTGGAGATTGGTCTGGGAGCCATCTCTTGCTTCCAGCCTTTCAATGTTGGCCGGGTCTAGGGCGCACTTGTAAAATCCTTTCCTGTGGCAGATTCGTGACCAACAGTTTTTGGCACGCCCGGTGGGACAGATTTCTTCTGTTCTAAAAGATCCCATGGTGTTGAAGGTTTAATGTTCGCCTTCATACTGTAAAATTAGAACATTTGGTGACTCTGCTGTACTCAGGAATCTCTGAACGTGGATGCAGTGAAAGCTGTACTTCATGATCACGAGATCACAGTCTAAAAAATTTGGAGATCTTGTCGAGTTTTTTGAGCTTGACAGCTCAAGAAGTGGTGAGCATTCTAGGTTAGTTTCTCCATCCCTTCCATCATCTGCTACACAAATCTCCGGTATTGTTGCTAGTGTTTCATCTTCCCAACCATATTCCTTAGTTCCAATGGCACAATATCCTCCACCCCCACCCGGGAAATTCTTGGCATGGAACAGCTCTGGAGCCTTGAACTTGCAGGCTCAGAATCCAGTCCCTCAGGCTGCTCTGAAGGCTTTGCCAACTTATGATGGTACGGGTAAGACTGCATATGAACACATAAATGATGTAGCTTCTCTAGCGGCCATCCATGATATTACTGATGAAGATGTAATGGTGAAGTTGTTGGTATGCTCTTTGAGAGGTAAATTGCTATTTTGGTACCGAACGTTGCCACCGAGCATTTGTAACATCGTGGGATCAGCTAGGAGATCTGCTAGTTAAAAATTTCCATGAACAGGCTGACCCCTTTTCATTGTTAAATCAGTTTACTGTAATCCAGAGGCACCCGCAAGAAGAGATAGCTGATTTCAACGTTCGATTTACCAGAACCTGGCATAGAATTCCTGATGGTCTTCGGCCTGCTGATGAATTGGCTGCACTGTACTACCTCAGAGCGTTCAACACAGATATCGGCTGGGCTGTTAGGCAGTCCAATGTGACAACATTTCCAGAGTTGTTTGAGCAAGCCATAAAAGCAGAAGCTGATCTGATTGCTATAGGGAGACTTCCTCCAAAGGTAACTATGCCTATTATACCATATTTGCCTCAGTATTTATATTCTGGCTCAGTTCCACAGCCCATGCCATCTATGTATCCCACCCCATCATGGAGCTCTAAAGCACCTCAAATTGCACCTGTCCCAGCTCCTCAGTTGCCTACTTTAGCCCCTCTGCCGCTTCCTGCACCCAGCACTCAGCCATCTCCCATTTCCACTTCATTTCCAGCTTTGCCTGCACCACCAGCTCCTTTGCCATTGCCAGCACCTCCTGCACCTGTGAACCCTGATCCTTATACAGCATTATTGCAAGAGGTAAAGTCTGCCAATTCGGCAATTAGGGCCATGGGTAACAAGATTACACTCATTGAGAGGAAGCAAGCTGAGAGAGATTTCCAGCCAAGGAGATTTCAACCTCCTGCAATTACTAGAGACCAAGCTGCCTCGACTAGTAAAGCACCTGAAAAAAGCTTAACTGCTTTGGTAAATGAAGATCCAGCCCTTGCAGACAGAATGTATTGGTGCTCGACCTGTAATGACCCTCATGGAGAGGATACTTGTATGGTCCATCTGAATTATGTGCAGACATTGGCTGCTAGTTCTTCGGGTGGACAAGTTAATATGATTTTTGAAGCTGGTCATAGTTTGATGTCTCCAGTGGAAGATCAAGTTTCAGTTCTAACGAGGACTGGAAAGAAGCCTGTGACTGTTGATCCTGCTGACTTAGAGCCGTTAAGAGTGTCGGCTGAGGTGAAGAAGCCAGTGAAAGCTCCTGTGCCAGTTCCAAAGTCTGATGTGCCTGTTTTGCCAAAGGATCCTGTTTCTCACAGAGTTCAAGGAAAAGCTGCAGCTGCACCAGCAAGATCAGAAGCAGAGGAGCAAGCTCGAGAAAAGTTGAAGTATCCCTCACTGACAAAGAGGCTAAGGGTGGAAGCCACACAGCAGTATCGAACCAGATTTGAACAACCTGCTGAAAAGAAGGACTCTGCTGCAGTTGCATACAACATTGTTGAAGAACTAAAGAAGACCCCGGCTAAGGTAAGCCTCTATGATGCTTTGCAGTTGCCAGGCCAGGTAGATTTATTGCAGGAATCATTAAAATCTGTAAAGGATAATGAAAAAGGTTCTACCCAGATAGTGTATGCTCAAACCTTAACCACCTCTGCTCTTTGGGAAAAATAGACCACCTCCATTTTATTTATCATTGCAAATAGAAGGTTGGATTGTGCATAATTGCATGATTGACTCTGGAGCTGCTACAACAGTCATGCCCAAGGGAGTTTGTGAAGCAATGGGAATGGAATATACACGGAGTAGTCCTGGAGTTCTGCAATTGGATGGTACTCCTATAAAAATAGTAGGTGTGATCAAGGATGTTCCAATTGTTCTGCATACTATGCCCCAAATTACTGTTATCCAAGAAATTGTTGTGGTAGATCTAGAACCCTACTTTAGTATGTGTTTATCCAGGGAGTTTACCGCAAAGTTGGGGGGTTATCTGGCACTAGATTATTCTCATTTAGAAATTCCTTTCAAGGGTAGACCTCTCAAGATTCAGAATGAAAAACCTTCCCCTTTTCATATCGAGAAGTTGGAAGAAGCAGAAAAAGACATGCAGTCTGTCCACATGCTTACTGAAGAATCCGAGGATTCTGTTTTGATGAGAGAAGTTTTAGATAATCTTCAGTTGGATGATCAGTTTTCTATGCTTAATTTTAATGCCATGTTGGAGACTGAAATCGGCTGTTATGCCATCCAAAAGCCTGAGAGTGATACAAAGCAGGAATTTTCTAACCAGGCTGATCAGAATGTTGTTATAGACCAACTATGGCAGCTATATTTCGATGGGGCTAGATGCAAGAACGGTGCCGGAGCAGGTATTGTTTTGATTTCTCCTTCTGGTATCCAAAGAACATATTCATACCGTCTTACATGGAGTTGTACTAACAATGCTGCCGAATATGAAGCATTATGTTTGGGTTTAAAGAAAGCAAGAAAGTTAGGAATCGAACAGCTCAAGATTTTTGGTGATTCTGAGCTTGTTGTAAACCAGATCACAAATAGGTGCATTGCTAAGCAGCATTACCTTAAAGCATATCGCAATCAGGTGTGGGACCTCTTTGAGTTTTTTACAGCTCTAAACATTCAAGCTATTTCCCGAGAGATGAATAAACATGCAGACCTTTTAGCATCTCTTGGAGCCAATTTTTCCCCTGTTGAACAAGTAATGAAGAAACCCAAGACAGTAAGGATGGTATACAGGCCCAGTGTGCCCGACAAAGAAACTTTCTGGCAAGTCTTCGAAGATGATGAGCAGATTGTCAACTTCCTGATCCATGAAGCTACTATTGTTGAAGGGAGAACTTTGGAGCATGAAGAAGGTCGAAGGTCTCATTCAATTACGGAACAATCACATTCCGAAGGGTCTTATAACTCTGGAAAGTTTATTTGATCAACACGATAGATCCAAAAAACATCGGATAGAGATTGATAAAAATGAGTACATGGAGTTAGAGTTAGAGCCTAATAAAGCTATTAAGGTTGGAACTGACTCTACGCCAGATGAACTGCAGGAGATCAAGCACCTGTGTGAGGAGTTTTCTGATATTGTAGCTTGGAGCTATGAAGACTTGAAGGGATACAATAAACAGATTGTGCAGCATACAATTGAATTGGAGGAAGGAGTTAGACCTTTTCGGCAAAAACAGTGACCTGTAAATCCAAAGATTGAGATGTTGATGAGGGCTGAGCTTGTAAAAATGCTGCAAGCCAAAATTATTTATCCAGTTAAGCATTCCACTTGGGTTGCCAATCTGGTCCCGGTTCGAAAGAAGAATGGAGACATACGATTGTGTGTAGACTTCCGAAACTTGAACCGTGCATCATTGAAGGATCATTATCCTTTGCCACGTATAGATCAAATACATGTTGTGGCTGGAGCTCAACATTTTTCTCTGTTGGATGGATTCTCTGGATATAACCAGATTTGGGTGAAAGATGAGGATCAGTACAAGACAACATTTACAACAAAGTGGGGCACTTTTGCTTATCAGCGAATGCCTTTCGGACTATCAAATGTTGGAGCTACCTTTCAAAGAGCCATGGACATTGCATTCAAGGAATTGTTGAACAAGATCATTGTGATATATCTTGATGACATGACAGTATTTTCACATAGACGGGAGGATCACTGTTCTCACCTGAGACAGATTTTTGAAAAGTGCAGGGAATTTGGGATTTCCATTAATCCAAAGAAGTCGGTGTTTGCAGTAAAAGAAGGTAAGCTTCTGGGGCATGTGATTTCGAGAGGATGGGTTAGCAATAGATCCAGCCCGAGTTGAAGCATTAAAGAAGTTGTCACTCCCTGCAAACAAAAAAGAACTGCAGTCTTTCTTTGGATAGATCAATTTCATTAGGAAATTCATTTCTGATTTTGCCCAAGTTGTAAAACCTATGACTGAATTGTTGAAAAAGGATGCAAATTTCCAGTGGACTGCTCGAAGAAAAGAAGCATTCCAAGAGATTAAGGAAAGAATAACACAGGCCCCTATTCTGATTAACCCTGATTACTCCAAGGATTTTATTTTGTATGCAGTTGGGGAAGAAGAAAGTTATGCCGCGGTTCTTACACAGAAAGGAGACGATGGGAATGAAAGGCCCATAGCTTTCCTTAGCCAGGTCATTCTACCTCATGAGGCAAAGTATAACTTCATTGAAAAATAGGTGTATGCAGTTATGAAATCCCTTAAGAAATTCAAGCATTTTATATCTCAGAGCAGAACAATTGTTTACGTGATTCATCCTGATGTAAGAAATTTTATTCTTCAAGGAGAGTTGGGTGATAAACGTGCTGGTTGGGTCACCAAGATCCAAGAATTTGATGTTGAAATTCATCCTACTAAGCTGGTGCGTGGTAAGGCTTTATGCCAGCATTTGGCAAAGATGGTAGCCTCTGGTATAGATGAACATCAAACAGAAAATCTTGCCAGTGATGACAATTTGATGAATTTCTTAATTCAGGAAAAGGATTGGACAGAAGACCTCATCGATTACTTCACAACTGGTAGATGTCCTTCACAGTTGAATGCTTCACAGAGGAGGAGATTTCGTTTGCAAGCTCTTCGGTATGTTTTGTTACCAGAAGGATTGTTTTTTAAGAATATTGATGGTGTTCTTCTAAGATGTGTTAAAGAATCAGAAAAGGCTAGGCTCTTGGAAGAGTTTCATTCTGGTCTATCAGGGGGACACTTTGCTGGAAGACCGATGGCTTTGAAGATAATCCGAGCTGGTTATTATTGGCCGACCCTATTTTCAGACGCTTTCAAGATTGCGCAAGCCTGTGACAAATGTCAGAGATACACAGGAAGAGTAAGGAATGCAGCACTGCCTTTGCATCCAATTCAGGTTGAAGCACCCTTTCAGCAGTGGGGGTTGGATTTCATTGGAATTATTGATCCTAATTCCTCAGCTGGACATAGATATATTTTAACAGCTACAGATTATTTCACGAGGTGGTCTGAAGCTATCCCAACAAAGGTTGCAAACCAAACTGTGGTGATTTCTTTTGTTGAAGGCTTGATTACTCGCTTTGGCATTCCTGATGCCATTATTACAGATAATGGGACCCCATTCATTGGAGCTGAACTAGCTGAGTTTGCTAACAAGTATGGCATTTTCCTAAAAACATCTTCCAATTATTATCCACAGGGGAATGGCTTGGCAGAGTCAACAAATAAAAATTTGCTCCGGATTTTGAAGAGGTCTTTGGGAGAAAACAAGAGATCATGGCACCTTTTACTGAATCAAGTTTTATGGGCAGATAGAATTTCAGTTAAGAAGTCCATCAAGACCTCACCCTATGCCCTAGTTTATGGGAAAGAAGCAAGGTTGCCTGTTCATCTTGAGTTGCCAGTATTGCAGCAGTTGCAGGCTTTTCAGGACGATGAAACAGATATCAGTTCCTTGGATATACGGATAGCTCAATTGTTGCAGTTAGAAGAACAGCGTTCTGAGGCATATGAAGAGTTTGTCAAACACACACAGGGTATGTCAAAGTGGTTTCATAAACATTCTGCAGATCGTCCACTCAAAATAGGAGATTTGGTGTTGAGATGGAATGAAAACAAAGCTAAACCTAGGAATCACAAGAAATTTGATGCTTTATGGGAGGGTCCCTTCCGCATTACCAGCACAGGTGCAGCAAATTCGTTCTACCTCGAAGACTTGGAGGGCAACCCACTTCCAATTTCAGTAAATGGCTTTCATTTGAAAGCCTATACTTCATGAATTGACAGTTCAGTATGAGTTTCTATTTTTTTTTTTTTTAAATATGTATATATACATGTTTTGCTTTTATTTATCGCCTTGGTTCTTGTTTCTTACGAGCTGTAGGTGCCTTTTCTATTTTTGTGATTTTCTCCTTTCCCAGCAGTTGGTGGCTTTCCAGAAAATTCTTCTTTTCCCTTCCCTTTTTTCCCCTCTTTCCTTCCTTCATCCTTCTTCTTCCTTTTTCTTCTGCAAATAAAAAACGAAAAAAAGCAAGCCACGGCTGTTGTTTCTTTTCCCCATTCTCATTGTTCCCGTTCCTTCTTATCCCTTTCTTCTAAGTTTCATCATTTTACGCATTCATTTACAGTCTTCATTTTCATTCCACAGTCTACATATTTCCATTCCCATTCCATAAATTCATTCACTTTCATTTCACATCCCTTGCAGCTGGTAGTATAGCAGCATTCTGTCGCTGTGTCTACCACATTGCTTTGTCAATCTATCATTCCATTATTACCATCATTTCATTTGCATTCACCGCTTGCGCAATCGCAGGAGCTCACTTCATTATCTCATTCCATTTATTCCATTTCATTCTCCGTTATATGCAGGTTCTTCCGGTTTCAGCTTCTCAGCAGAAGTTATTGCAGCAGTCCCTTGAGATGTATCACAGCAGCCAGCCTTCTGTTTTCATAGGACTCTGTGCCCAATGGATTCAGGCCTGGATTCTTGCATACAGCGAGCTGTATACCCCGCGAGCCGCCAAGAATGTTGGCATTTTTGCCACATTGATCCCTATTTGTTGAAGTACTAATGCTTAAGTTGTTGAAAATCTAACTTTTGTACAGGCTTGGATGCGGTTTTGATGAAAAAAGGAGCAAAAAGACTAAGTCCAGAAACCATCGCGATTTCGCGACGTGTCGCGAAATCACGGTCAACGCATGCAGCTAAAAAGAACTGTCGCGATATCGCGACGTGTTCTATTTTCGTAGCTTGAAAAGAGCATTGGTCGAAGAGGGAGTCCAAAGCAAACAGTGCAGCGATGCGCTGCACGTTCTGAAATCGTGGAGGCATGTGGTGAAAAAGAGTCTAAGTCAAAAGTTGCAGCGACTCACTGCCCGTTGCAAAATCGCGACGCGAGTTGTTTCAAACAAAGATTCAAAGCCAGCGATGCGCTGCATGTTTCATCTTCGCGACGCAGGCAGCTTCAACGGCCAAAGTACTGAAAAATTGCAGCGATTCGCTGCATGTCTCAAAGTCGCGGGGCTTTTGTGAAAGAGAAGCAAAGGAATAAAGTTGCAGCGATTCGCTGCACGTTCGTTGAGAAGGGAGTCTAAGTTGAAAGGTTGCAGTGATGCGCTGCACTCTTAGAAAGTTATACATGGTGCACAAGCTGAAAGACGTCTCATTTTCGCGACGCCAAGGGCTTCAAAGGAGTTAAGCGCTAGAAGCGGGTAGCGATCCACTACCAAAAAAAAAAGAAAAAAAAAAAACAAACGCGTAGCGATATCGCTACCGTTCCAAAATCGTGAGTCTTTGATGACAAAAGGTTTAAGTGCTAAAACTGCAGCGATGCGCTGCACATTTTTGAAAGGGTCTTGCAAGGCAAAGGATGTAGCATTTTCGCGACTCAAAGTGGCAGTCAGTACGGAAAGATGAAGACGTAGCGAAATCGCTACTTGTCTCAGAATCGCGGCCATTTTGGTCCAAAGAGCAAAAACATGAAAGTTGTAGCGATTCGCTGCACTTTTGATGATAAGGCGTACGGCGTTAAAAGATGTCGCGATTTCGCGACCCGTCGCGTTTTCGCGACCTACGACAATTTCCTGCCCAAACGTAGTGTGAACGGCCCTATAAGGTTTTTTCGATTTTCGAGGATTAAATGCTTGCCCGAATTTAATGTTTTGCGGATTTCCAATGCGGTCAAGGTCGAAGAAGCGCCCAGGCCACCAAAATTGAAGATTTTATTTGTTCGAAGCTGCTATTCGTGGATTGTTCTAACGGTTTCATGCACATGTTCAAAAACAAATTTAATGAAGGTGACCGCTGACGTCTAATTGCATTCAATTTTGTGGTTCTTCAAGGCTGCGATTAAGGGGATCATGCTCCTAGTTTCCGTGGCATATTTGTAGATCTCAAGAAGGTCGGTTACCAATATTAAATGCTGCAAAGAGGACGGCCCTCTATAAAAACCAATGTAAACCTCATTTGCAGAGGTTGGGAGTTTTCTGCTAGAAGCTGGAAGTACATTTGCAGGAATAAAAGAGTTGGCTTCTAATTTTCAAGCGTTGTATGGGTGATTTTCCTTTCTGTCCTTTCGCATTTCTAATAGCATTTATATTTCTTAATGGTTGTTCCATTTAAATTCTGCATAATTGGATTTAAATACTGCTGTTAAGGTATGATTCCTGGAGTGTAGTTTTGGAGGGATTTTCTGCATATATCGTGCGAGAGTTAAGTTAATGCTTTCTGTTACTTGTTGTTGTTGTCCTTCAAGTTTTCTGTTGTTGTTCTCCTGATCTTATCACTTCGGCTACGGCCATATTTCCCGTTTCTTTCCGCATTTTTTAAATTTCTTTTCAGCAACCCTTATCTTCAAATAAAATTTAGAGTAGTAAAGGGAACCAGCCCACTCTGGAGATTGGTCTGGGAGCCATCTCTTGCTTCCAGCCTTTCAATGTTGGCCGGGTCTAGGGCGCACTTGTAAAATCCTTTCCTGTGGCAGATTCGTGACCAACAGGTGTATAAGGGAGTTTGCTATGCATGTTGTTTTAATAAAATTGTTGAGTTGAATATTGTGAGTTTGGATATTATAAGGTGTGCATGGAAAATTTTTAAGTGTTGTGTTATGGTGAAATTATTGAGTTGAATATTGTGAGTTTGGATATTATAAGGTGTAAAAAAGGATTTGTTATTTTGTATGAAAAATAATCTTTGAGAAAATTATTTTGTGGAGATCTTGAGAGAGGTTGTGGTAACCTAACCCTGGTGTTGGTAAAGAAGAATTTGAGTGTGGTTAAGACAAGTTTTGAAGACATGTCTCCATCAAAATAAAATGTACAAGTACATATTTCTTGTGAGTAAAATATTGTTGGATTGGATGTTGTGAATGCTAAGTTGGAGTGAAAAGGATTGTTTGATAAGTGTTGTTGAGTTTGGTGTTGAGATATCCAATATTGATTGTTGAAGGTTTTTCTAGAATAAAGGTTGATAATAGAAACCATGTTTGATAAGCATTGTTGAAAATATTGAGTGAGCCTTCATGTGCATGATTAGGATTTGTGAAAGATCATGAGTATCATTGTTATGTGAGGTTTGTTTGATAAGCATTTTTGAAAAATCCTTCATTGAGTGTTTGGTTGAGAGGAGTCGATTGATATTAGTTGATTGGAAGTTTTGAAGTGATAGTTCAAGTTCTGTGAAACAAATTGTTATTTATTTCTAGATTGATTTGAAGAAAAGATTGAAAGTCATTGAGCATTGTTGTGAGTGTGAAGCATATTGAGTCTTTGACAATTCTCTATATAGTGGTAAAAATAAATATTGAAAGTGATTGAGCATTGTTGTGAGTGTGAAGCATATTGAGTCTCTAACAATTCTCTATATGTTTCTATGATATTGAACAAAATTATGTGTGAAACTTGTTGGGTTTTTTGAAAAGGATTTTGTGATAGATTGAGTTTAGTAAACTTTTGTGGAAGCTTACAATGCAGATTTGAGAAAGACTTGTTGAGTAGGGTTGAGACAAGTCTTGGTGAAGACTTGTTGAGCATATTGGACAAGTTATAGTGAGGACTTGTTGGGCATATTTGAGGTAAGTCTTGGTGAAGACTTGTTGAGCATATTTGAGGCAAGTCTTGGAGAAGACTTGTGGATAGATTGGTGTGAAATTTTATGGAAGCTTACAATACAGATTTGAAGATAAATGAGAGCATATTGGATAAGTCCTTGAGAGGACTTGTGGATAAATTTAAGGTAAATATTTGAGAAGACTTGTGAAAAAGTTGATTGATTAATTTGTTCAAACCTTGAATTAAGTTTTGGGACAGATATGGCAGAGTTGATTTGTGAGTGAGTCAAGCTTTGTGTTAAGGCTTGAGAATAGATTTGAGGACACAGTTTGGTGTATATTTGAGGATAGGTTTGTGCTAGACCAAATATAGATATTGAGCAAATTTATGCTAGACCGAAGGACTATGTTTAGTGTAGATTTGAGATAGTTATTGAGTAGATTTGTACTAGATCGAAAGATTGTGTTTAGTACAGATCAGAGACATATATTGAGTAAATTTGTGCTAGATTAAAGGACTGTGTTTAGTACAAATTTGAGATAGATCTAAGAGTAAGCTTTGGAAGTGACAGAGTATAGAGGACAATAGTCTCCAGTGGATAGAGGTCCATTTTCTAGGGTAATGAAGACAGGTCTTCTGAGTGAGGGCAAGAGTCTTTAGTGGATGGAGATCCATAAGCCAGTGCAGTAGAGGTAGCATTTCTTCTAGAATATCACCAACCATATTATAGGAGAAGGAGTTCTCATATAGATAGAGATCCACTAACTTGATTAGGGAATTTCTGTCTCCTTTGGACAAAGGTCCATAAATATTGTAATAGAGAAAGGTTTCCCAAGAGATTTGTTGAGAAAATTTAGTAAAAGATTTTCTCCGTGGAGTAGCCCACATTAGGTGAATCACATTAAATTGGTGTCTCTATTGTGTATGGTTATTTATGCATTGCTTTGATTAATTTTATTGATATTTCCATTGATATATTGCATAATATTGATTGGAAAAGAAAAGTAAAAAGTGGTCTTATACTGTTCACCCCTTCTCTCAGTATAAACTTGTGTTCTTCAATTGGTATCAGAGTGGTTTCATTTAAAATAGTTTAATAACTTGAAGAAAATGTTTACAAGAACATATATGGATACTTAGAATGGATCTTTAGTAAATTTAGCACCATTGTTCAATGAGAATAATAATTTACTTTGGAGCACAAGGATGAAGTTTCATCTAATGGCACTTGGAAATGAAATATGGGAAGCAGTTGAAAATGAATACACACCACCAGCAACTCCACCTAAAGATAAATATGGTAAGATTCTACATCATTACAAATCAAAAGCAATGAATGCAATTCAAAAAGGCTTGTGTGAAATAGAGTTTATAAATATTATGCATTGTAAATCAACAACTTTGGGATAAGTTGCAAGGCATATATGAAGGAGATAAAAAGGTCAAAAGGGTAAAGTTGTAAAATTTCAAGAGAGCATTTGAAGACCTAAAAATAAAGAATAAAGAAAAAATTATAGAATATCTACTTCATGTGAATGAGGTTGTTAACTCCATGCAAGGACTTGGGATTGAAGTTCAAGAACTGGATGTATGTGATAAGATTCTAAGGTCACTCCAAAAAAGGTTTAGTGAAAATATTTCAACAATAGAAGAGTTGAAAGATATTGATCTTTTGAAAATGGATGAATTACATGACATTCTAATATCATTTGAGATAAGAAAAAAAGAGGAACCTATTCCCCAGAAAGAAGCAACCTTCAAAGTTACTAAGAAGACAAAGGGTAATAAGTCAGATTCATGAAATGAGTCATCCAGTGCTGAAGAAGCAAACTATGGTAGAAGGAATAAGGACTCAAGAAAATATAAAGGTACAAAATCAGTTAGATGTTTCAATTGTGGAAAATATGGTCACTATGCATCTAATTTTCTAGAGGCTATAAATAGCAATGATGAAGAAAAACAAGATCACAAGAACAGGGAAATAAGAAAACATAGGTACCAAAAGAAAAGTAGGGATGGATAAGGTACACAAGGAAAGAAGTTTTCCCAAAGGTATAAGAAGATTTTCTATGTAGACAAGGCAAGTAAGAGCTCAAGTGATAATGATGAAAGTTCCTCAGATAATGATAAATATGAAGTACTATTTCTAGCAAAAGAAAAAGATGTTAGAAAAGGGGCACCAATGATTCTCAAGTATTTTAGATGTGGTAACTTTGGTCATATTGAAGATAGTTATACAAGGAATAGATTTAGTTTTAGTGATGATGAATATGAGGATACACTTGAAATACCATAAGAGAATAAACTCTTGGCATTAGAGGAAGACGAAGGTGATCCTATAGAAGACAAGTCAAAAAGGAATGAAGATGATCCCAAAGGCAAACAAATAGAGGAAGAATTAGAGAAAGGAGAATTTGATCTTGAGGGTGATCTTATTCATGCCCTTGATGCATTAAGGGAGGTAAGAAAGTAAAACTTAAAACTCAAGCTTAAATTTGAAGAATGTGATGAAGAGAAAGGAAAGCTTATAGAGGATCTAACTGACCTATCTAAAAAGCGTGCACCTATCTCATGCATCAATAAAAATCAACATAAAAGCATAAAACAATAAAAGAGATTGCATATGACATTGAAATGGATGTTTCTTTTATTAATATTGAAAATGAAGCTGAGTTACAATCATGCCCCTCTTAGGGTCACCCAAATTTTGATACAATTGATACAATTCCAAAGCCCCCAATGGGGTAGGCACACTATTAATGCTCTTTTAAATAGTCACAAACTGCTCTAGGGTGGAGCTGACCCTCATATTCATGTTGAGGAAGGAATTGAATGGTTGAATATTCTTTGAACCTGCTTTCTTGCGGTCAAGAAACAACACAAAAGCATTATACAAATAGGCAACCTCTCATGATGAGGCCCTTTGAGGAAAATATGCATAAAGATATCATAACAACTATGAAATCAAGAAGATGGATAAAACATATTAAACTGTGAAATATTCATAAAAATTGTTAGAAACATGAAAGCAAGAAGTACAACTATCTATCTACTGGATCAATTGCATGAAATTAAGCATGTTAGCATGAAAAGAAGCCATTAATGTCCTACTTTCTATGATGAAAACAAGATTTATTAAACCCTAAATATATCGGTCAGATTGTCTCTAAATATGAATTAATCCACTAAAATAACAAATCTAACCTAACTAAGCATACTGGAAAGGAAATCGTAAGGAGATATATCACCTATTGCAAACTGTAACTCGGATGAGCGGTCTGCACTGTAAACTGTGGCTGAAAGCCGCGGTGAGCAACCAAGTAGTTTTGCTCTCCAAATCAGGGGTATGGGATCAATCCTCATAAAATTGATGATCAAGGGTCACCTCAGTGTCCTCTAATAGATTTTGTGGTTGAATTACTCAATAGGGCATTCGTTTTCCCAAATTAGTGTTTCTTGGCGGTTTAGCTCCTTAGGGCATCCATGGCACAATTTGGCATGATGCTTGAGTTGGAAAAGTGATAGCAACAAATCTCTCTCTTAGTGTACTCAAGTGATTCCACAATCCGATAGGGCTTCATTGCAATAATATTCAATGCTTGCTTGATTTTGATAGCACTTCGCTATCAAAATGTGCTATATCATTGCCCTAATATGAAGGGGTATTTATAGGACTACCCAAGGGCTAGGGGTGGCTTCATGGAGAAGCCAAGAACAAGAAGGGGTGGTTAGGATAGTTGGATTGGAAGCTTCCATACTTTAACCACCTTCTTCTAGATCAAATGGTCATTCAAACCTATTCAGCTTGGATGAAGGCCAACTAAACTTCAGTTGAGACCGCATGTGATAGTTGCGGTCCAGACTGTAAACCGTAGATGTTATCTGTGGTTTAGACTATAGACTGTAGGTATCAGCTGTGGTTCAGAATGAATAGGCCAAGGAGCCCAAGAGTGGTTAAAACCACTGATCTATCTTGGAGTTTGTCTGAGATCTTCAATATGGTATTGTAGCATGTCCATATGAGTAGTCACCATCGACATGATGCATTTTAGATGTCTACAGATACCCCATTTGAGATGCATTGTGAGATCGAACAACGCATGAGCCAAAATAAACCTCCTAGAATGATACCAAAGGTTCTATGATGATCATTAGTCGGATCAACATTAGATGCCTCAAGTCCAACAAAAGGACACACATCCTAGAATCATTGCTTCCAACTGGGTGAAAGACATAAATTTGAAAGAGTTTGCACCCGTCATCAAACATTCGAGTAGCTTTGGTGCTACAATAGGAGTTAGGCCTATATAACTGAAAGGATGAGAGTTATAAAATAATTATCGTATTTGCTATTTATCCCAAGTAAAAGGGTAACCTTATGATAGTTGTTGACAATGATTCACAAGGACGAACACAATTTTGACAAGATCAAGGGATCTACGATTTTAGGGATCTTCTATTGACTTTGATTATGATTTGATATTATGACTACCCCCTTAAGTTGTGAGTCAATGATGGTAATGACAATGTATGAAGTGAAGAGGTCACTTGACCATAATGAAAAATCTAAACAAACTTAGAATTGAACACTTAATTACTTAGCTAAGCCTAGTTCAACTTATGATTCCAACTGTTAATAGTAATTTGCATATTTATATCCCATGGAGCAGTTGGGCTACAATAGCCATCTTAGGGAATCAAAATTATACAAATCCAATTAGTTTTGTGTTGAATCAATTTTGTTGATGATTTTCTGAAAAATATGTCATAGAAGAAATTACATGAAATGCCTCATTCCCATGGAGTAGTCTAGCCTCAAAGGCCTTATTCGGAATTGAAAAGAAGCATATCAAATCAATGATGATAATTTTACCCCAAATGTCCTTATGATTATTTACTCATCTTGTCGGATTGCATGGAGTGCAAGTCACTGCAAATGCCAAGTGTATAGAGTAAATAACTGAATACAAGGTGCATTTGACTTTTGATTATTTGATTTTTTTTAATGTTTTAAAATTTTGAATTGAATTTATTTATTTGGCTGGGAGGTGTGACGCTCCATGAAAGGATTATCATAGCGATGACCTCGGTTGAATGTACTTTGTAATCTTAGCTAGATATATTATTTTTAATTGGATCCTGGTGCTTGATCATCACCAAATTTGCAAATTGATTGCTTTTATTGAAATTTGATCCATTAGGAGACATTGATTTATCATTTAAGACCCTCCCACGATGGGATTTTTCTATTTTTGATGCTAATTGCAAACCACGGGTATAGTCTACAGTTGGAATTTTCAAATATTGGGAACCACAGGTCTGACCCACGGGTGGAAAACCCTAATCTCGAGACTGTGGGTGTCAGCTGCGGTCCGAAGAAAACAAGAAAAGGTTTAAAAATTTATCATTTTCAAAATTCCTCATTTGAGAGTGACTGCAATTTGAAGAGCTCTGAGAGGTGTGAGAGTTAAATTTGACACAAACTAAAACCTACTACCCTACACACATCAGAATGGCAGACCGTGAACAACCTTCTTCCAACCGAGGCCTCGGTGCGGGTAAGGTAATTCGAAACCAAGTCCTCACATTCATTACCAATAAAATGAACCAAATTAATTAATTGGTTAATCAATCACATTAAACTATTGGCAATGAACCACACCCTAGATTAGGCTAGTTTAGGATTAGTTTTTTATTTTATTTTATTTTATTTTTATCGGCTAGGAAAATACCTAGAATGGGTCGTATTCCCAGACCACAGCTACCAGCTATGGTTCCCATTTGACATATTGGGGACCAAAAGTATCAGCTGCAGTTAGGTTTGAATTATAATGATAAAAAATTTGACCATTGTGCAGACCACAAGTTTGACCTACGGTTCCCTTTTTTGTGAAATTTTTTCAAATTTTTCAATTTTTTTGTCATTTTCTTAGCAGTTAATGCCATTTATTGCACCTATGAGATGTATTTTTAAAATTTTTGATTATGCTTGGCATAATTTTGTATTTTTAGCTATTTTTTGCTTGATCTATCTCTTTTTAGGTTATTTTTACATGTTTAGTTAGCCTGTAGTTAGATTTTTCCATATACTATATCTCTTTGCAGAGACTGACCTCTAGAGATAGGGAGCCAGAGCTCCTTAACACTCTCTATCCACTATTTACTGTTGGGGAGTGAGGATTGTTTAAGGTTGTAGGCTTTGGCTATGTTTTGGATCCACCCACTATCAGGGTAGATCAAGCTTATATGATTGTGTTGGCCCGAAGCTAGAATGCTTGGACCAACACATTTCACCTGCTGACAAGTGAAATGACAATTACTCTCGAGGAAATCTATAGGATCTTTAGGATCCCTATTGATGGTAAGGCCATCACCTCCTCTACCTTTTGGAGTAGGGGATCCATTTTTATGAGATCTTTGACGATCGAAGCCTTGAGGCCTAGCGAAAGATCGACCATGGAGGTGTTCATATTGGCTACTGGTACGGGGAGCAGGTCTTCTCCATCCGAGAGGTGATTTTCATGCACCTGATCATGCATATTGTCCTTAAAAACTCCTTGGGCATGAGGATCCCCTAGAACCTTTTGGCCAGTGTCAGGAGGGTCATTCGTAACTCCATAGCTGAGCCACTACTCCGAGCCTGGAGGAGCAAGTTACTATGCTAGCTCTACCAGGAGCTATACTAGATTACTAGTAGGATCCAAGTAGGCATTAGTTGCAGTCTACTCCTACAAATCTAGGGTTGGAAAAACATCCAGATCGAGTGACTAGCAGATCTACCCCTAGTTATTACTTCTATTGATGATGACCATTAGTGCTACGCTGCATGCTAGCTCCGTTAGGAGGAGGGGTTCCAGAGTAGGTCCTATGTAGGGGACATTAAGCACTATATTAGTTGGTTTGTAGCACTACGCCATGGGGCCATTGAGTGGCATCCATATATGGATTTCCCTGCATGGATGTAGGCTAGTGAATGATTGCACTAGTCTTGGTGGGACAGATGGCTACTCAGATGCAAGGCCAAGGTTCATGAGTGTCAGTTCTACTCGTGGGTCTTGCGATAGTTTGGTATAGTGTAAGACATTCCAAAGTTGCCCATTATCTATAGGTAACTAGTTCTAGAGACATATATGTAGTGGATGCAACCTATAGCTCTAGGCGATGTTGTAGATAATTTCAAGGAGTCTAGAGTTGTTGTGGCTAGGACCACCCCAATGTATGATACCTAGTGGTCATTATCTTAGTGGTAGGGATCTAGACCTCTCGATCGGGTTGATGATGCAATAGATGCTAATCCACAGGGGCACAATGTGCACCCATGGATTGAGGGTGGATGGGGGTAGAGGATGCACCACCACTGGAGGTTAAGGATGAGGCCCTAGATGAGGGAGAGGTACTTCCAGACATTGAGGTAGGGTAGCTGCTAGCCTAGGTAGCAGATTTATAGATCTAGGTTGGGAGGTTGCATTCTAAATAGTTACAGTTGGATACCTCTATCACCATTTTGGAGGTGAAGCTAGATGACAGGGAGAGGTGGCTTTAGGAGGTCTAGGAGCAGGCCACAACTACGATAGAGCATGCTATAGTAGTAGAGGGGTGAGTCTAAGAGCTGACCAGTGCACTTAAGCTGGTGGAGGCACGACAAGCTATGACTATAGCAAAGAGGGAAATAGCTCAATCCCAGGTTTAGAGAGGAGACCTATCATCTTCTCATGTTATCATAGCACCACCTACAACACTAGTACTCGCACTACCAAGAGGCCGAGACCCTATGACCGAGATTAGGTGGCTTACTTCCCTCATACAAAAGGGGAATGATTTATTTGATGCGAGGGCAGCTCACATCTCTCATCTAGAGGGATGAATTAGAATGATAGGTGGGCAGGTCCTAGTAGATCCTCATGCATCAGGTACTCATTAGAGTGGATCCAGGACCAGGACAATGGGGCAATCATCCACGAGCATGAGTCATAGGACTCATAGGACTGAGAGGACACACATGTCCTCTAGTACACATATTGCCAAATTGCATGGGAGGAATAAGGATTACAGAGGTGATGTTGGTGACACTCCAGCTGGGGGTGCAAGTCCTCCATAACATACATACACATGGGTTATTATTATTTTGTGATGTACTATTTTTGTGTGTAAGGTCAAGGACCTACACAGATGTAGCCTGCGAGTATTTTTGATACACTTTATGTACTTATTTTAGACACATATATATATACATGAGATTTAATTAT
The DNA here is from genome assembly GCA_028583015.1 of Wollemia nobilis. NCBI lineage: Eukaryota > Viridiplantae > Streptophyta > Pinopsida > Araucariales > Araucariaceae > Wollemia > Wollemia nobilis. The sequence continues at coordinate 261,984 of JAQPPZ010002200.1, forward strand.
TTTGGTTCATTATGTGTACTCATTTATTTATGTATTTTTTATTTTATGTTTATGTGATGCACATGGATGCAATGCTTATGTTAATTTGATGTTATATGATGTGATGTATGGATTGAAGAACACAAGCTTATACTGAGATGGGGGGGTGAACAGTATAAGACCTCTTTTTACTTTTTCCTTTATATTTCAAAATAGTAAAGCAATATACCCAAAGCAATATCAAAGCAATGCACAATATCATCCATAAAGTGACACCAATTTTAACGTGGTTCACCCGAATGGTTGGGCTACGTCCACAAAACTTTTCTCTAAAAGTTATCTCAAAGTTCTTTGGGAATCCTTCCCAATTACAATGTTTATGAGCCTCGGCCCAAAGGAGATACCTTCCCCCAATCAAAATTTATGAGCCTCTGCTCAAAGGAGATACCTTCCCCCAATCCGAATTTATGAGCCTCTGCTCAAAGGAGATACCTTCCCCAATCATTATGAGCCTCTGCTCAAAGGAGATACCTTCCCCTCTCTAAAGAGCCCTCAAAGGGATACCTTCCCCCAATCTAAATTTATGAGCCTCTGCTCAAAGGAGATACCTTCCCCTCTGCTCTGGAAATGATCCCTCAGAAGATCAACTGCCTCTACCTCTTGCCAACACGTGGAACTCCTTTCCACCGAAGACCTCCTATCCTCAATGCTTAGCCTAAGAGACCTCTGCCTTCTATGATCACGTCCACAGCAGCTCAACAACCTATACCAAACATAGTCAGTCGATCTAGTACAAGTCTTCCTCTGTCTGTCAGATCTGTCCAACACTTGAACAAATCAATCCTCTACACACAAGCCTTCTCAAAGACTTGCCAAATCTGTCCTCAAGTTCTTCTCAAAGAACCAGTGCTCCTCTGTCCTCAAGTTCTCTGATAGAACTATCAAAACTCAGCTCACAAGTCCTCTGCTAGGACCTATCCAAATCTGCTCACAAGTCCCCACCGAAACCTATCCAAAACTTGCTCACAAGTCCCCATCGAAACCTGTCCAAAACCTACCCAAGCCACAACTTGTCAAACTGCTCACAAGTCCCCACCGAAACCTATCCAAAACCTGCTCACAAGTCCCCACCAAAACCTATCCAAAACCTCGACAAGCTCACCAAGAAAAACTTTCTTAGTAGGAAATCACAAGGTGAATTGTTAGAGACCCAATGTGATTTGTCAAACTCATAGAAGCATAAAGAGAATTGTTAGAGACTCAATATGTTCTATACTCAACTCCCAATCTCAAAACTCAACTCAAATCAACTCAGCTCAAACTCAATCTCAAATCTGAAAACTCAACTCAATATCTGAAATGGATAGGATAGAATGCTTTCTTTCAAGAACATGAAACCCCAACAATTGCCAACTATGCAAAGAATCACATAACAATGATACTCATGTTCTTTTCACCATCAATTAGGGCTTCAACAACAATGCTCATCAAACAAGGTTCAATCAACACCATTCAACTCAAAACACAACCTTGAAGCATTTCACAATCAACATCGAAAAAGGAAACAAGTAGAACTCCTTTTCTCTCCAATATTGTTTGAACAAAAAGCATCCACCAACTCAACTCACAATAGCACAAAACAACTTTTCAAATCATCAACAAAGGAGTAAGCCCAAACACTTTAACCAAGTAAAGAATAGCTTGATTATTACCAATTTAATGAAAGCAAATGTCAATCTCAAAGCTGCCCACTTAAGGTTTCACAACTTCACACAAGAAGCAATTTTAACCTTAAAACATCATGCTTTCATTTCCATAATCAACCAAAAGCACTCTCAACATTACAAGAAAAATTTATCCCTTATACACCTTATTTCTCCCTTATAGTCTTATCAAAAATAAAATTTATCTCTCATAAGAATGCAATAAGATATTTCAACAACACCTTCAAAAAGAATCTTTTATCAAAATAACAACAAGCTTTAAACTCCTTATAACTCCTAAGCTATTTTTCCCTCTAACAAACTTCCTCCATCCGCAAAATACACTTAGCAAAAATTAATTTCAAAAATACCTTGGCCAACATCAAAAATCGCTATGGAGAAATTGTGCATGAATTCTAACACCACCCGCTGCGTCCACTTCACGACGAAAAACCCTTTCACGTTATTCGAACGTGGAACCTCCCATTCGGGTAGCGCGCCAATAGCCTAGCCACTACCGATGCGCCAAAGGCACCCGATGAGGTTTAAACCTCACGCTATTAGCCTTGTTCCTTCTATGCCAGGGATTAAATGAAACAACAGTCCCTTCCTTTCTTCTGACGTGAACACGACGTCGAAAAACTTTACGACGGATTCGACAAACGACGAGTGCAGACAAACGAATAGTGGATTCACGAAAACGGCGAAGATACAGTCGAATTCATAGCGAGCAACTCCTTTCAAAATTCGGATGGGATAAATCTTTGTTTTCATCGAGGGAGATTTATATGCATTTTTACCACAAGCTCTTTGACATCGACGAGGAGTTTAACACGTCGACGGAGGTCTTGGCTAGCGCCCACAATGTTAAAACATAGCGCCCACCTAGTTAAGACATTTGCGCCATGGATTAGGAGAACCCATTGCAAACAATAATTTAATATTTATTTAAAAATAATTAAAGGGAACCTTAACAAGGTTTTTAATTATTTAAATAAATACTTCCTCCTGGACCCAAATGCATTAAACCAATGCATCCACCTGTAATCTTTAAACCTGCCAACTTGGGGTTTACAAAAGACCTTTGAAACTGTCATGCCGAAACCTTCATCAAAATAAATTATTTGACATCAAATCAAATTCCTTCAAAAGCTTCTTGACATCAATGACAACTTATACACTTGAGCAAAGGCAATGTACCCAAAGTACCCAAAATTGCCAACAATCTCCCCCTTTGTCATTGATGGCAAACCTTTATTGAAAACACTTCTCAAGAGCCAAAACTGAAACCAACTGTGCTAACAACTGACCAACTGTGCCCACAACTGAGAATCTTCCTTTGAAGTTTTGCTCCCCCCGACTTGAAGCTTTCCTCTTCACTTTGAAGCTCTCCCCCTTACTCATATCTCTCCCCCTTTGTCATCAATGGCAAAGGGCCACCTTTGGGGCTCGGGACTAAGAATGAGCCTCTTAGCTTAGTCCCTCCCCCACCTCCTGATGAGGTGATTAATTCCGGGGTGGGAGTAAAACTCCCATTAGGCACTGATCATCATCAGCGTCTATAACTTCCTTGTTGGGCCTTCTCTTGAACTCTTTGTCCATATTCCTGTTCTTGTCACTATTCTTGTTCTTGTTCTCATCCTTGTTCTTGTCCATGCCTTGATCCTTGGACCTGATCATGCCATTGTTCCTGTTCCTGTATTCTAGAATTTCAGCTCTACACTGTCTGATTATGTGACCTTCATTGTTGCACTTGAAACACTTGACGATGTTGTTTCTCTGAGGTAAACCTGATCTTTGAATCCACATGTTTCGACCAAACCTGTTCTGACCAAACTGTTCTGGCCAAACTTGTTCTGACCAAACTTGTTCTGACCAAACCTGTTCTAACCAAACCTATTTTGATCAAACCTGTTCTTTTTATTTACCTTGCAATAGACTGCCTTGTGCCCAAACTGTTGACAAGAGTAGCAATACCCTTGAAAGAAACTAGCACTTCTAAAATTGTCATTTACCTTCTTCACTTGAGCCATGCAATGTGAAGCCATGTGACCAAACCTATGACAAGCAAAACATCTACCTTGAAACTTTCCTTTATTTGACCTCTTGGGTCCTGAAAACTTCTTCTTCTCATTCTAAATTCTATTTTCTATTTCTGTGCATCTATCATTCAAGGACTCATGTTCTGAAATACTTTCCTCATCAGAACTCTCTTCCTTTTGGAGTCTCTTACTAGACTCTCCAACTTGTTCCTTGTGTGGCTTAACAAAACCAAGGCCTGTTTTATCTGTTGTCTTTCTTTGACCTTTGATGAGTGACTTAACCTTTTTGGAGCTATCTTGAAACCTATAAAGCTTATCCTTGTACTCTTTAGTTTCCTCTTTCAAAGAAGCCATTTTCTGTTCTAACTCACTATACTCAAGAACCTTAGACTCTAACTCATCCTTGAGTTCTTGTGTCTTAGCTATAGAGAAGTCAAGACTTTCTATAAGATCATCTCTCTCCATACAACATTCATCTAACTTATCCTTGAGTCTAGCATTCTTCTTTCTTTCCTTTTCCAAAGCACTAAGAGCACTAATAAGTTCACTTTCAAGATCCTTTATTTGATTGCTTTTTGAATCATCAAAGCCTTTTTCAGATTTCTTATCACTAGAGGTGCTACCCTTTTCAAAAACCATACATGCATCTTCCTTATAGTTTTCTGAAGCATCCTCATACATACTAGAAACCAAATCATTATTTGTGCAATCATCCTCAAGGTGACCAAAATTTCCACATCTAAGACATTTCATGATAATGAATCTATGTTTCGGTTCTTCCTCTTTTTTGATATGAACAACATCTCATTTTCATTATCACTTGAAGAACTTTCACTATCACTACTAGAACACTTACTTGCTTTGTCTAGGTAGAAACTCTTCTTGTGCTTGTGAGAATACCTCTTTCCTTGATTCTTGTGCTCATCTTTGATCTTCCTGTGATGCTTGTGCTTTTTAGAATCCTTGCTCTTAGAATCCTGTTTATCTTCATCACTTTCATTCTTGGGAACAGTATAGTTAGTAGCATAATGACCAAACTTTCCACAATTGAAACATCTTATATTTTTCATACTTTTGTGTTTTCTAGAGAACTTGCCTTTCTTGCTGTAATATGCCTCTTCATCACTAGAAGACTCATCACTATCTTGAAGTTGTTTACCCTTGGATTCCTTGGTAGCCTTGAAAGCTGCCTCTTTCTTGACATCAACCTTCACTTGAGTTCTCAACTCAAATGCTGCAAGTATACTATGGAGCTCATCCTTTTTCAACTTATCCAAATCTTTAGCTTCCTCAATAGCAAAAATATTTTCACTAAATCTATTAGGAAGAGATCTTAAAATCTTATCACAAACATCATTTTCAGCAAGCTCAAGACCTAAGTCTTTCATGGAGTTAACAACCTCATCCATACGAAGCATGTAGTCACTAATATTTTCATCATCATTCATCTTGAGTTGTTCAAACATACCTTTGAAGTGTCTCAACTTGGCCTTTCTGACATTTGTATCACCTGTATGAACCACCTTCAACTGTTTCCACATTTCACTAGTTGTCTTGTAGTGAATCACTTTGGTGAGATCTGCTTTCTGTAAGCCTTTTAGGATTGCATTCATTGCTTTTGAATTGCTATGATGTAGGAGCCTTTCTTCTTTAGTATTAGGACCATGTACAGGAATAGTGTACTCATCTTCAATCACTTCCCATACCTCATTACCAAGTGCCATTAGATGAACCTTCATCCTTGCACTCCAAAGACCAAAATCTGACCCATCAAGAATAGGTGTTGCATTACTACTTGAATGATCCATTGTGTTCTTTACTAGCTTTTCCTTCAAGTTGTTAAACTTTTCGAAGGCACTGGCTCTGATACCAATTGAAGAACACAAGCTTATACTGAGAGGGGGGGTGAATAGTATAAGACCTCTTTTTACTTTTTCCTTTATACTTCAAAATAGTAAAGCAATATACCCAAAGCAATATCAAAGCAATGCACAATATCATCCACAAAGTGACACCAATTTTAACGTGGTTCACCCAGAATGGCTGGGCTACGTCCACAAAAATTTTCTCTAAAAGTTATCTCAAAGTTCTTTGGGAATCCTTCCCAATTACAATGTTTATGAGCCTCGGCCCAAAGGAGATACCTTCCCCCAATCAAAATTTATGAGCCTCTGCTCAAAGGAGATACCTTCCCCCAATCTGAATTTATGAGCCTCTGCTCAAAGGAGATACCTTCCCCCAATCTGAATTTATGAGCCTCTGCTCAAAGGAGATACCTTCCCCTATCTAAATTTATGAGCCTCTGCTCAAAGGAGATACCTTCCCCCAATCTAAATTTATGAGCCTCTGCTCAAAGGAGATACTTTTCCCTCTGTTATGGAAATGATCCCTCAAAATATCAACTACCTCTACCTCTTGCTAGCATGTGGAACTCCTTTCCACCGAAGACCTCCTGTCCTCAATGCTTAGCCTAAGAGACCTCTGCCTTCTATGATCACGTCCATAGCAGCTCAACAACCTGTACCAAACACAGTCAATCGGTCTAGTACAAGTCTTCCTCTATCTGTTAGATCTATCCAACACTTGAACAAATCAATCCTCTACACATAAGCCTTCTCAAAGACTTGCCAAATCTGTCCTCAGGTTCTTCTCAAAGAACCAGTGCTCCTCTGTCCTCAAGTTCTCTGATAGAACTATCAAAACTCAGCTCACAAGTCCTCTACTAGGACCTGTCCAAATCTGCTCACAAGTCCCCACCGAAACCTGTCCAAAAATGCTCACAAGTCCCCACCGAAACCTATCCAAAACCTACTCATAGGTCCCCACCGAAACCTATCCAAATATTCTCACAAGTCCCCACCGAAACCTGTCCAAAACCTGCTCACAAGTCCCCACCGGAACCTGTCCAAAACCTCAACAAGCTCACCAAGAAAAACTTTCTTAGTAGGAAATCACAAGGTGAATTGTTAGAGACCCAATGTGATTTGTCAAACTCATAGAAGCATAAAGAGAATTGTTAGAGACTCAATATGTTCTATACTCAACTCCCAATCTCAAAACTCAACTCAAATCAACTCAGCTCAAACTCAATCTCAAATCTAAAAACTCAACTCAATATCTGAAATGGATAGGATAGAATGCTTTCTTTCAAGAACATGAAACCCCAACAATTGCCAACTATGCAAAGAATCACATAACAATGATACTCATGTTCTTTTCACCATCAATTAGGGCTTCAACAACAATGCTCATCAAACAAGGTTCAATCAACACCATTCAGCTCAAAACACAACCTTGAAGCATTTCACAATCAACATCGGAAAAGGAAACAAGTAGAACTCCTTTTCTCTCCAATATTGTTTGAACAAAAAGCATCCACCAACTCAACTCACAATAGCACAAAACAACTTTTCAAATCATCAACAAAGGAGTAAGCCCAACACTTTAACCAAGTAAAGAATAGCTTGATTATTACCAATTTAATGAAAGCAAATGTCAATCTCAAAGCTGCCCACTTAAGGTTTCACAACTTCACACAAGAAGCAATTTTAACCTTAAAACATCATGCTTTCATTTCCATAATCAACCAAAAGCACTCTCAACATTACAAGAAAATTTTATCCCTTATACACCTTATTTCTCCCTTATAGTCTTATCAAAAATAAAATTTATCTCTCATAAGAATGCAATAAGATATTTCAACAACACCTTCAAAAAGAATCTTTTATCAAAATAAAAACAAGCTTTAAACTCCTTATAACTCCTAAGCTGTTTTTCCCTCTAACAAACTTCCTCCATCCGCAAAATACACTTAGCAAAAATTAATTTTGAAAATACCTTGGCCAACATCAAAAATCGCTATGGAGAAATTGCGCATGAATTCTAACACCACCCGCTGCGTCCACTTCACGATGAAAAACCCTTTCGTGATATTCGAACGCGAAACCTCCTGTTCGGGTAGCGCACCAACAGCCTAGCCGCTACCGATGCGCCAAAGGCACCCGATGAGGTTTAAACCTCATGCTGTTAGCCTTGTTCCTTCTGTGCCAGGGATTAAATGAAACAACAGTCCCTCCCTTTCCTTCTGATGCGAACACGACGACGAAAAACTTTACGATGGATTCGACAAATGGCGAGTGCAAACAAACGAACAACGGCGAAGATACAGATGAATTCTCAGCGAGCAACTCCTTTCAAAATTCGGATGGGATAAATCTTTGTTTTCATCGAGGGAGATTTATATGCATTTTACCACAAGCTCTTTGACGTCGGCGAGGAGTTTAACACGTCGACGGAGGTCTTGGCTAGCGCCCACAATGTTAAAACATAGCGCCCACCTAGTTAAGACATTTGCGCCATGGATTAGGAGAACCCATTGCAAACAATAATTTAATATTTATTTAAAAATAATTAAAGGGAACCTTAACAAGGTTTTTAATTATTTAAATAAATACTTCCTCCTGGACCCAAATGCATTAAACCAATGCATCCACCTGTAATCTTTAAACCTGCCAACTTGGGGTTTACAAAAGACCTTTGAAACTATCATGCCGAAACCTTCATCAAAATAAATTATTTGACATCAAATCAAATTCCTTCAAAAGCTTCTTGACATCAATGACAACTTATACACTTGAGCAAAGGCAATGTACCCAAAATTGCCAACATGGATGACATGCACTAGATAGCTATTTTATTTTATGTTGATGATGATATGCAGTGATCTAGATGTTTAGATGTGCTATTTATGATGGATGCATATGGATGTGATGCTTTCTCTTAACGCATATTTGATATTGCTTTATTGTATGCATTAATTTGTGATGATGTCACGCTATGCTGGTACAATATATGTAATGCTTTATTTACATGATGGTAATCTAATGTAAATGAACTTGTATGCTTTAATCACTTAAAACATAAGGAATGAATGCAATATATGTTTAACAATCTAATGGACGACACCACAGAATATGTAAAAATCATGAATGTAATTGGAAATCCTCATAATAAGAATTTAATCAATTAATCACCCATATATGAAATGCAATGATATGCGATGTTATGATGCGAATGATATAGTATGTCACTCTATTTTCTTTTTGCACTTTTGAATGATATGCACAATATAGTCAGTGGTCATCTAAATATCATTTCTAATATCCATCCGGTATCTATCCTATATCTTGATTGTGCTTTATGTAATGATGTATCACTTATTGGATACTTTGCAATTTGATGATTTGCAATGACTTTTACCTTTGATGGTTTGTGATATTTGATATTTGTTGCTATTAGAGAGATTTTTGAGGTTTTCCATGAGACTCAAACACCCTAGTTGACTTATCAAAAGTTGTATACTGACCATACTAGACTTTTGAAATGTAAGGCTTTCGCTAGGATAGGCCCTAACTGTTCATTATCCCTGTGTGTGCACATGAATATTTTAAGATAAGGCACAAGCATACCCCGATGTCAGGTGGGATTCTTTTAGCCCATTGCTAAGATTGGGGGTCCGCAAGTGTTTATCCAATCTTAGGTTTAGATTTTAGTTGGACTAGACCACTAGGCGATACAGGACACCTGAAGCTAGCTCTTCCACATTCAAACATTGGTCTTGTACATAAGCGAGGTGCTAATGCGTCAGACATATCATCATGCGTAAGGTACAATAGTGCTGGAAATTCTAGGGATTCAAGTTTGCTCCCTCTCTTTTTCTTTTTCAATTTTTTGGGATACTTGCTCATATGTAGTGAAGCAAGGGAGTTGATTCCATTTTGAATTTGACTTTCTTTGGATCTTCATTTGATCTTCATTGGAACTTGCTTTCGATCTTCATTTGATCTTGATTGGGAACTTGCTTTTTGATCTTCATTTGATCTTGATGTGAACTTTGATTTTTGATCTTCATTTGATCTTCACTTGAGCTTTGATTTCTGATCTTCATTTGATCTTCACTTTCTGGAATTTACATTTGATAATTTTCTTCAGAAACTTCCCTTTGGGGGATTTTTCTTTGGGGGAAATTGTTTCTGTAATATCGATTGAGGATATCGATCTATGATATCAATATAGGATATCAATCTGGGATGTCGATCTATGATATCGATCTAGGGTATCAATCTTGAGGATTGATGTGGGATATCACTCTGGGATATTGCTCATTTTATCGTAAGCAAGGGATTCTGAGTAGGGAATACACTTGTCCTTTTTCCAATTGCCAACATTTCCCATACCGTCCACATAGGGGGATAAGCAAGAATAATTCTTTTCACCTCAGGATACCCGGTCCTACTTCGTGGCTTTCATCTTCCCCTAGTCCTTATTAGGATTGTTTAGTTTGTTGATTAGTGATAGAATTCTGATATGCTAAGGGCTATACTAACTAGACCTCATCTGCAAAAGCAAAGTAAGCTTTCTATCAACTCTTGATAAGACCTCTAGGTATGGTTGAGTGACCGAAAAACCCTAGTATATTCTTCATAGCAACATTATGGGTTGTGTTGAAAAACACAATTACTCACATGAATGATGGATTATGATAAATGCAAAGGTGCATGATTAAAACACAAACGTGGTATCGTTTGTAAGACTGACAAACACAATCCCTTCTAATGTGGAATGCAATGGATGATGAATGCCTATTTGCAATGCAATGAAGTGAATGCATGTGTGAATGAAAATGCATAATGCAAATGCAAATGTTTTTGGATTTTATGCTTTACCAATTTTTTTGGATTTTATTGATTTTATAATTTTTATGAGTTTTTGAGCCTTTATATTTGACCAAACGGTGAGTACATGCCTTCGGAGCCTTTAAATTGACCAAGCGATTCTTAGGAACCCTTGGAGATTTTAGGATTGACCAAAGGGATTATGAGCACCTTTGGGGATTTTTGGGATGACCAAGTGGTTCTTAAGAATCCTTGGAGCCTTTGGGTTGACCAAGCAGTTTTTCAGAAACTCTTGGTGCCTTTTGATTGACCAAACTACTCATAGAAGAGCTTGGAGCCTTTTAGGATGACCGAGCGGTGTTTAGCAAACCCTTGGAGCCTTTAGGGATTGACCAAAGCCTTGGAGCTTTTGATTGACCACCCGACTTTAGAATAAAACCCTCGAGCCTTTGGGGTTGACCGAGCAATTTTAAGCAAACTCTCAGAGCCTTTTACTGACATGACCAAGCGGTTTTAGGAACCCTTGGAGCCTTTTGCTACACTCTCAAGCATAGAACACCTTAATATGGATGATGTTGAGAGGTTCAGGCTCTTCAACACCCCCTAGCGATGTTAGGTGATAGGTACCCGGACCAATATTTTTAGATATGATATAGGGTCCTAGCCAATTAGCCATGAATTTGTCTCGCATATCAGGCAGCAAATTAGAGTTCTATTGGTTCTCTTTCAAGACAAGATCCCCAACTTCAAAGTCTCTCTGGTGGACTTTGCTATTATAAGCTCATTTTAGTCACTCTTGATAAACATGAAGATGCTCAAGGGCATTCACGTGGCGTTCATCAAGCAGCATCAGTTGATCCAGTCAAGCTTGCCACGTGGTGTCATCATCAATGAACTCTTTCAATGCGATGCGCAGCATTGGAATTTCTAATTCCAAGGGCATAATGGCCTCAATGCCATATACTAGTGAAAATGGTGTTGCCCCAGTGGGTGTTCGAATGCTAGTCCTGTAAGCCCATAACGCAAGGGGCAGTTGGATATGCCAATCTTTGTGGTGTTCTTGTACCATATTTTTCAAGATGGAAACCACTATCTTATTTGAAGCTTCAGCTTACCCATTTGCCTATGGATAGTATGGAGTCACAAAACTATGTTTGATTCTATACTTAGATGTCAAAGCTCTCACAGTTTTGTTCTTGAATGATGTTCCATTATCCAAAACTATCTTGGATGGAATCCCAAAATGACATATGATATGCTCGAGTATAAACTCTGCTATGCGAGCTCCAGTAGTCATTGTTAAGGGTATTGCTTCCACCCACTTTGTAAAGTACTTAGTAGCCATGATAATGAATGTATGTCAGCCCGATGATGGGGGAGAGATCTTGCCTATGAGATCGAATCCCCACTGAGAAAATGGCCAAGCCGCTTGGATGGGCTGTAAGGCCTATGATGGCAAGTGCATAAGATTAGCATGATGCTGACATTTGATGCATTTCTTGACATACACATTGCAATCCTTCTCCATAGTGGGCCAATAGTAACCCATTCGAAGGATGCACTTGACGATGGCCATGCCGCTAAAATGGCCACCGCACATACCATCATGAGCTTGTGAAATCACCCAAGATGACTCTTGGGGCTCTAGACAATGAAGGAGAACTCCATCGTAACCTCGTCGGTACAAAATATCTCCTATCAAGACATATTTAGTCACTTTTTGCTTGAATGTGCATCTTGTGGCATGCGATAATCCCTCTAGGATCAGACCAAGTTTTAAGAAGTCTTGGATTTGTGACATCCAGCTTTGACAAGCCTCAGCTTCGACTGCCAAGATGACTTGCTCCCCCTACGTATTTACTTTTGCAAATGCATACTGAGAAACAACCTTGTGGTGAATGGTAGTACCACTCCCCATCGGACTCTGAGAGGTTAATGACCCCCAGGGTGCCTTCTTTAGAAAGTCTTCAGCTCTACAGAACCATTCAGCTTTTGGTTCTATGCTAATCATGTTGACTGACATTTTATTATCAAAGGCTTCGCGTTCCGCTGTAGGATGCGAGAGCATTTTAACATGAATGGTAGTGAAATCAGCAGATGATATTCTGAGGGATTAAGGATCCCAAAGATGCCATGGTGTCTGCAAACCTCTTTTATGAATGAGGGATTGCCTCGATGTCATACCATTCCAATTTAGCCAAATATGTAACAACAAGATCTTTATAAGCTTTCAGTATGGGACATCGACACTAAAAGAGCCCCTTAACTTGGTTGACTATGAGCAAGGAGTCGCCAAAGATATTTAATCTTTTAATGTTCATGGCGATGGCTGTGTGGAGGCCCAGTAGTAGGGCTTCATACTCAGCATTGTTGTTGGTGCACGGGAAGTCTAATTTAAATGACAAGGGCATTGGAGCTCCTTGTGGCGTGAAAAATACTATTCCTACACCACCCCCTTGCTCGCACTTTGAACCATCGAAGAACAAAGTCATATCAGCATTATTCTCTGGTTCTTTGGGTTCGGGAGCTTTGGATACGATCAAATACTGCATCGTCCGAAAGCTCAATGGTCAGAGGCCTACTGTTTGACAGTGGTGCCTCAGCCAGTTGATCAGCTATGACCTGTCCCTTAATGGACTTTTGGCTTATGAATTCCAAGTCGAATTCTGTCAGTAGCATGATCCACTTTGTAGTACGCGTATTATGATACGTCTTACTCATCATGTACTGCAAAGGATTTTGTTTTGATATAACATATGTCGTATGACTTAGCATATAGTGTCACAATTTCTTGGTAGCGAACACTACTGCTAAACAAAGCTTCTCTACATATGCATATCCTAGCTCGTAACTCACCAAGGTTTGGCTAATATAATATACGGCTTGCTCTTTGCCTTGCACATTCTTTTGGGCTAACATGGTCCCTAATGCAAAGTCGATCACCGATATATATAGCAAAAATGGCACATCTGGCCTTGGTGGAGCTAGCACTGGTGGCGTCGCTAGGTATTGCTTTATTTTAGTGAAAGTTGCTCGATAGTCCTCATCCCAATTGAATGGGACCCCCTTGTGTAGCAGTCGATTCATGGGTCGACATTTATCCGATAATTGAGTGATGAATCACTTTATCGATGCTACTTTGCCCTGAAGGCTCCTTAATTATTTGATATTGGTGGGGGGATGCATCTCTAAGATAGCCTTGACCTTCGTTGGGTCGACTTTGATGCCTCGCTTGGAAATGATGAATCCTAAGAGTTTTCCAGAAGTTATGCCAAACATGCACTTCTTAGGATTCAACCTGACATTATACTCTATAAGGTGATCGAAGACCTTCCTTAAGACCTTCGCATGCTCAACACATAGTAATGACTTGGCCAACAAGTCATCCATATAATCCTCTAGGATCTTATGCATATAGTCATGAAAAATATATGTCATGGCCCGCTGATATGTGGCACCAACATTTTTAAGACCAAATGGCATAACTTTATAGCAAAATGTTCCCCATGGCATTATAAACGTGGTTTTATGCTGGTCTTCGGGTTTAATCCGAATTTGATTGTAACCAAAAAAACCATCCATTAAGGAGAGCATTTCATGACCTACAGTTGCATCTACAAGAGCATCGATATTAGGCAACGAAAATGAATCCTTGGGTGTTGCCTTATTGAGGTCTCTAAAATCCATACAAATACGGATCCTTCCATCAAGTTTTCCTATGGGTACCATATTGGACACCCATTCTGGATAGTCGATGGAGATTACAAATTCTACGTCCAACAACTTTTGTAGCTCATATTTCACCATTAAGGCTACTATTGGATGCATCTTTCTAAGCTTCTGCCTGACTGGCTTCTTTGATAGATCTAGTGAAAGGTTATGGGTAACCAATTTTGGGTCTAGACCTAGCATATCTTTGTATGTCCAAGAAAAAATATTAGGTCTCTCTTTCAGTAGAGGGATGAGGGTGGCACGCTCATCTAGAGTGAGACTCTCTCCAAATTTAACCTTCCTTGGATTGGTGGGATCATTACTGATATCCACATCGAAGGTTTCCTCTACTGACATATGTGACCCCTCCTCAAGATGATGAGGCATAGGGATCAAGTGGATGTCATCCGTTGGGTTCATAGGTTCCACGTTGGAAGCATCCTTAGCATGATAGACATCATAAGCACAACCTAGCGCAAAATGAAATGGTTGCAGCATTTCTTCATTAGGGAAGAAATCTTCAGGCTCTACAGGTGAGTCAACGTGATCCCAGTCGATAGCATCTACATTTAAATGCAATGGTTTGGATGGATCTACTGGATTGCGGAGTGGAGTGGTCAAATCAATGGAGACCATATTGATGGAATGGAATTGATCTCCAAGACCACATGGACAAACTTCTACATAATCGATGTAGTCTTCATACCCGAGATCTGGCTCTAATGGCATAGGCACAAATGGGTCCTCTCTATGCGGACTACGGATGATTGGGTCCTCCCTATGCATTGATTACAATATGGGATCATTTGGCTCAATGAGCTCCATGTAGGTAGGTGGATGGGGAAACACCATGTGATAGATCACATCAAAGTTTGGTGGTCTTCCCCTAAGGTGAGGATTGAGATTGATCTCTCTACGTATGTCCTCGGCCATATAAGGTGCATTACGGTGACGTAGGTAAGGAGGTCCTAGATAGGCTCTCTCCATTTCATCCTCATCGTCATTGTCGTAATACACTCTCTCACCACTATTCACTAGCATGGGATGCTCTAGCAAGTGTGGCCCCATGTAAGTCACTTCTTGATCACTATCATCGCTGTCCGATAAAATTGGGTATAAGCATCGTAAATACGATACCGCATCATAAACTAGTCCAGCTTCATCCTCTGACTGATTATCAGGTGATATCTCACTATCCACCAAGGTATCTTCATGATATGACTCGGGGGAGCTATGGTGACATAAGACACCATCTGATCATCCCTCTAGAACGTAGAAGGATCAGGGTGATATGGGTTGAAATCCACATCGTCCCCCAGACTGAGGTATAGGTGATCTAATGATGCTGCAAGTAAGTCATCCTATCCTCATATCTATAATCCTAACCCAAACCTATCAGTTGCTAACTGATAACGTGGTTCGAGTGGAGTCCTACACCCTTGTTCAAAAATACCAAGGCCATACCCATGCCAATGATATAATTCAAAAATGTGTCTGGCATATTCGAGGTTTGATAGATAATGAACATTCACCGTGAATGGTTCGTCATCATCTTCATCCATGGGCATTTGCATGGGAAGCTGATCTAGCCCAGCATAGATGAAGTTTGTCTGGTTGGGTGGTTCTCCCAATGGCACCATGGATCCAACCAAAAAATGGTGAGCATGGGGTCGGCCCATCTCTTGTGCTATCTCTAGAATCGGTTCGAAGGTAACATTTTGCACAATATATTCTCCTAACCCTATGTTGGCTAGGTGAACAGTCACCCATGGTGTGGATGACCCTATTGATGATGCAGGTGAGGTAGGCTGAGGTACCTCCTCGGCTATGTCTTGGGCTTCCTCCACTTCCATAGGGATGGGAGCCTCATCGATGACTGGTTCGGGCATATGTTTCTCTTCTTTCTCACCCACTTTCACCTTTTGCTTCCTCTCATCCTGAAGCATTGTTGATGCAGTCGGTTTCAAGGAAGTAGCAGTAGTGTGCTCAGATCTATGTGACACAGATATCGATGGTTGAGCACCTACTCTTTGTTTTTCTTCTGGAATCTTAACCGATGATGCTGGTCGGACGTCCAAGTGCATTGATGGGAGTATGAAACCCCCTAGTAGATCTACCATGTTCATGAATTTAAATGGTTCTCCATCTGATGGCACCACGTGAACTTGTCCCTCATGAATGTACTTCACGCACTGATGTAATATCGAGGGAACACAATGCATCTCATGAATCCAAGGCCTCCCTAGCAGGATGTTATACTGCATGGCTCCTTCGATCACATGACACATCACAGGGATGGTCTTTAGGCCTACCTGAATAGGTAGGACAATCGTGCCAACCATCGAACATAACACGTCATTAAACGCTCTCAACGTGAATGCAGTGGGCACAATGTGTGATTTAGGTAGCTTCAAGGGACTCAACGCCTTGGTCATTATGATGTTGATCAATGAACCAATGTCGATCAAGACCCTTTTGAATGGCACATGGTTGACACATGCAATAATATGCAATGATGGGTCAGCCATATCGGTAGGAACCATCCTGATTTCATGATCATAAAATTGGATCGTCGGTTCCTAGCACTATTGTACATGTCCCACAAAATTTGTGAATGCTTGAGCATCCTAGGATTGTACTTCAATGGACCTCAAAATATCCATGAGAGTCTCCCTATGCCTAGGGGACTACTGTATTAACTCATAAATAGAAAACTTAGCGGGAGTTGTCTATAGGTTTTGAACCAACCTGCTTCGTATGGTCACCATTGGTCTAGTTGGTGGGCCTGGAATATTCTGTGTCGGTTGTTGATTCGGTGTGGCTTGTATTCTTATGGGAGCACATGGTTGATTTGGTTGCTCATATCTCCCATGCCTTGTAACAACATTAACCATACCTACGAACCCTTGGGTAGGTGGTTCGACGTGCACCTGGTTGACGTGACCAACATTGTTGCATGGTGCCTCATGGTTTGGAAGTGGATTTTTGTAAATCCCCATGTTCTGGTTGTCGGGCGCTAGAGGATTACTTGGTACTACAAGCTCACCTTTTTCAATCATGTTTTGCACAATATGCTTGAAGGACCAACATACTTCGATGTCATGACCCTTCGCTCGGTGAAAGATGCAAAATAGGTCGTCCTGGTACCCCTTTGACTTGGGTTGATTTGGATCGACCATCTTGATTTTGGGTAATCTGATTGCCTTGGCCTCACACAATTGGTGGAATATCGATGTCAATGATTCCGTCAAAGGTGTGAATTGGTGAGGTGGGCATTGTTCTTTGTTCTTGCCCTTATAATTATTATTGCACTTTTCGTACTACGTAGGAGGAGGTTGGGCCTGATAATTCTACTTTTGCTGCCCTTTATCCTCTCTCTGGAGGTTTAGCACCACTTGGTTGACGTGGGCCTGCTTGCCCTTATGTTTTGTGGAGCTCTTCTTTGGCCCCTCTTTCCTGTTCTTAAGCTTCAAGTTGCCTTCTTGCAACTTGATGTCTTCAATCACCTTGGCTTGCGCCAAAGCCTCCTCGAATGTTGAATATTGCTGCAGTTGCAACAATAGTGAGATGTGCTTGGCACAACTCTTGGTAAAAATTTAGGTCAATTTCATAGCAGGAATAGGGAATGGCAGCTTCACCATCAACCTCCTCCATCTCTTTTCATACTATTCAATTGGCTCGTCATCGTGCTGAGCTAGCATAGCCAAATCGGAAAGGTTAGCCTGTTTCTTGATGCCAAAAGAAAAGCATTCAAGGAAAGCATCAGCCAGTTGCTCAAAACTGGTAATGTTGTGCCTCTTTTTCTGGTTGAACCACTCCCGGGCTGGGCCTGAGAGAGTCATGACAAATGTGTGCAAAAGTAAGGCATTATTGCTCGCAATTTAGAAATAGGCATCCAAAAATCCCGTGACATGCTCCTATGCATCTTTGTCACCTTTAAATTTGTCTAGCCTGGGCATAACAAAATGCTCAGGATAGGCAGGAGCAGGTATCGAGGGGTCCAAAGGCTCATTGTGAATCTTTCTTAATGTCGACTTTTGAATAGTCGTGCCTTGCCTCTCGATCACTTTTACTTTTGTTGCTAAGGCTTTATAAGCCTCCGAGGATAGAAAGTCCTCCTCCCTAAGCTGCCATGGGGGCGGTCTCGGAGGTACATTATTCCTCAATCATGGTGGAGGACGTTGCTCTTCCTCCTCCTCAACTTGGGAGTTTTTAGGATACTCTTGCTCGGTTCCATCTCCCTCAACTTCCTCATATTGTTGTTGCCTCTCATATTCGAATGGTGGTGGTCGTTCTCTTTGTAGGGCACTAATATGAGTGTGAGCATCTCTACGCTCCTACTGCACATCGGCTTGTGAGAAAGCCTTTCTCTGAATGTGCTCTCTACTCTCTACATGAGTGTATAGGCCAGCCCTGGCTAGCCTATATTCTTGCTCTACGTGCTCCTTTTGGGTAAGGATGCATTCTTCACGCATGCGCTGCTCATATAGTCTCTGTCTGATGAGCCTCTGCGATTGAAGATTCTCTTCTTCAATGCATTGTCTTTCTAAGCGAGCATCCTCCAATTGATCTTGGAGGAGCTATCATCGCTGCTCAGATACCAGTCTATGTGATCTATCAAGGTGATTGGCCATGATAGGCCTCTAGTATGCATGCTCTGTATGAGCGACCTTATGGGTTCTATACCCATATGACTGATTTATGATGCTTTTGCCCTTGTCTGTGTAGATGGCATTGGCATCTTGTTGAGCTCTGTGCTCTATGCCACCATGCGTAGATGGTGGATGTGTCACATGAGGGCACTTAGAAGCCTCTCCATGTTCTCTAGTAGTCCTGATAGAACTCCTACTATGCTCACTCGGGGCATGAGTGGGCGGAGCCGAAGGCTTATAGCCTAGCTTCTCAAGGATGCTACCTAAGCCATCCAACTATCTGGATCTCCATCGCTCATGTGGTGGTGTGCCATTGGCTCCCACCTTAGCCATATCAATAGTGATATTTCGATGTTCACTACATGTGGGAGTCTGCATAGGCCTATGCTCAATGGTGGCCCTATCCGAATGCCCCTGAATGGGTGGATCTCGATCCCGTCTATACTTCAAAGGTGGAGCCATGGATCCTCCTGTAGACCTATGACGTAGGGGTACTAACTTAGACCCCTGTATAACATACTCTTCGATCGATCTCGTGGACATGCATGCAACGTGATCTCGATAATGGATTTCGAGTGGAACACCCTCATGTTGAGAGGCTCCCTAATCTATCCTATGCCTAGAAGAATGCACAAAAACTCCTCTAGTAGGGGTATGCTCAGTAAGTTCCCCTCGTGTCGAGTTGTCTCCTCTAATGCTCGTTGAACGACATTCGAGAAGCGCATGTGGGCGAGGATTCGACATATGCTATTGTGAATCTATTGGGGCTTGGTCATTGGCTTCAGGCTTATGCCTTTGTCGACCACCCCGTGTCTCCACCATGGTGCACCTAGTGTCTAGATTTATTCTTTATTACACAAACAAGGTATACAATGGTGTTTATCTTGATTAAATTTTAAAAGTGAGCCCTAGACTGTTTGATGTTGTTTCAAGTTTGTTGTATCAGTAAAGAACTCCTTATCATGTTTTGAAAGCTTGTTGGATTATATTCTTAGTTTAAATTGGCTTTCACCTATATGCTCATAGCTCGACAACCTGGATGTGACTTCCAGGCCGTGTAAATCCCTCATGTGTGGTAATGAAGGTCCACACCCGGACAAGGAGCACATGTCCTCCCAGATCCTCACCCAATATCACCCAGTCAGTGTTATACCCTCCGAAGAGAAGTACATGCAAATTTTCTAGGCTACGGATGGTTCTTGGATCCGGTATTGGTCTAGTAACAAAGGGTACGTAGGATTTGGGCCAACGGATGGAAATTACGCCCACCGTCGTTGAACCCTACTAGTGGTTGGATGTGACTCCCAACTCACTAGCGTTTAAGTGCCAAGTGGTGTGTGTGGTTCATTTTAATATTTTTGCATAAAAGAAAAATGCATAATATAGCATAAATGATTATTTCCTACATGATATGCAAAAATAAACATTTCATTTCAGAAGAGATGCATGCTATATCCTAAATGATTTTTGACAATGCAATTACGATGATATAGCCCCTGATTGGGCCTCAAGCATGCAAACCAACACACAATTTTTATCAAGCACATTGTATTCTAGGGCGGACTGCACTCAGAGGTCCATTGTTCCTAGCAGTGCCTTTCTAATGATGCAAAAATGAATACAACTCTAGGACCTAAGTTCGTTTCCCTTTTTTAGTTTTCCTAGTTGCATTGCAAATTTGGCATTCTGGAAAAATACAGAGACAGAAAAAGTGACAGAGGGTGAAAAATGGGACCTACCTCAGGTCCACATCTGATCTATGTTTTGTCCTCTACTATCTGATCTTCCTACTGTAGACCGTAGGTCTGATTTGTGGTTATGACTATAAACCATGCCTTGAAGCCATGGGCCAACAATGAGACCGCATATGTAACCTACGGTTTGCACTTGATATCAAAAAACAC
Source organism: Wollemia nobilis (assembly GCA_028583015.1). NCBI lineage: Eukaryota > Viridiplantae > Streptophyta > Pinopsida > Araucariales > Araucariaceae > Wollemia > Wollemia nobilis. Next base: position 282,649 of record JAQPPZ010002200.1, read on the forward strand.
AGAGGTCAAAGATTAGTTGCATAAATTATGGAGTTCCACCATGATCACCTTCTGACCTATCCAAAAAGCATGCACCTATCTCATGCATCAATTGAAATCAACATGAAAGCATAAAATGACAAACAAGATTGCATATAACACTAAAATGGATGTTTCTTTTATTAATATTGAAAATGGATCTTAGTTACAATCATGCCCCTCTTAGGGTCACCCAAATTTTGTATAATATACACCCTTTATCTGATTCTTCTGATATGTGTTTGAGTTTTTTTGGGTCTAATTTTTTTTTGTTTGGTTTACTGATATGATTGGTTTTTGCAATGCCAAAATGAAAGATACCATGCAACAAGAGTCTAAACTAATTGCCAAAATAAAGAACTAACAAAGTATTGCAACTTCCACACTTAATTTGCTTTCAAAACAAAATTATAGAGTTTTGATATAAATTTTCTCAAACTTGGTATATGTTGCTTCAGACTTGAAATTGATTACAAAATGCCATCAAAATGTACCAATGTGGTCACCAATGGATGCGCTATGGAATGAGGAGGTTCTTCTTTAAGACTGGTCCAAAAATCGCCCTTCGATTCCAAAGAACTAAGGTCTGATTAGAAGATAGAATAGTCTTATATGAATGCTTCAGACTTAACCATACATCACATTCTTGTCTTAGAAACAGTCTCAATGGAGGCGCCAAACTTGGAGGATGTCAAAGACATAATTTGGAGGTTGATTGACCTCCAAATTAGAAAATGATGAAGTCTGAAGTATGACTGTAAAATATTGCCTTCAGACTTATTATGAAGCTCATAACCCTCACCAAATTTCCAATAAATTGATACCAAATGAATGCTTCTGAAGTGCGATGTAATTTCAATGCAATGTAGTCACAAATCACCAAGTCAATGCAAAAATTTTGGGGTTCTAAGAGGTGTGCCTTGGGCAGAAGTTCGGCCCTCTCTAATAAATCAAATATACCATGAACCTTGCCATATAAGTACTTAAAATGATGGTGAAGACAACATCAATACTTTGAACCAATACCCACAACCAAATGATGCCAAAATCTCTATAAGACCTTAGTTCTCCAAAATAACTATGGATTCTTATATGGTTGATGAAGACCAACAAAACCCATGTGTTGGTTTGCTCCAATGATGAACTTTTCCAATCTGCAAAACCCTTGATTCAGAAATATTTGAAGCACAATGAGTTTCCTGAAGTAGAAACTCCTCTAATTGGCTAGGTGAGTTCTCCAACACATGAAACCAATATTCTTAAGGAGGTATTTTCCCCACAAGCTCCAACAAGGCAAAAATCTGCAATGTCCTCAGAAAATGACCACACCAACAAACATGAATGGATGCCCAAATGACCACTCTTTCTCATTATTTATGTTTTATCTTAACCTCTTCAAGAGTATGCTAGAAGATTCCCAAGGGGGACGCCCATATTGGTCCCCTTACCTAGTAGTCATAATGTTGTTTTAAAACAACTTTGGCCCTTTATTATATTTTAATATTATAATTTCCCTTTATAATTTGTTTTTATAAAAATATATATATTATAATAAAATGGAAATAAATCATACTTAGGCCAAAATATCATCCCTTATACAAAATGACAACCCCATGCTGAAGCTCGATCAAAGAAAAAACCTCCATGATGATGAGTCCCTTAGCAATTCCCTGAATGACCTACAAGGACTCATAATAGGTCATCAGGATCTCCTCCCCAAGTCACTGAAGAGGGGACATTACATGTTTATACAATTCCAAAGCCCCCAACGGGGTAGGCACACTATTAATGCTCTTTTAAATAGTCACAAACTGCTCTAGGGTGGAGTTGACCCTCTTCTTCACGTTGAGGAAGGAATTGAATGGTTGAATCTCCTTCAAACCTGCTTTCATACGATCAAGAAACAACACAAAAGCATTATACAAATAGGCAGCCTCTCATGATGAGCCCTTTGAGGAAAATATGCGTAAATATATCATAACAACTATGAAGTCAAGAAGATGGATAAAATATATTAAACTTGTGCAAGATTCATAAATTTTTTTAGAAACATGAAAGTAGGAAGTGCAGCTATCTATCTACTAGATCAATTACATGAAATTAAGCATGTTAGCATGAAAAGAAGCCATTAATATCCTACTTCCTATGATGAAAATAATATTGATTAAACCCTGAATATATCGGTTAGATTGTCTCTAAACATGAATTAATCCACTAAAATAACTAATCTAAGCTAACTAAGCATACTTGAAAGGAAAAAGTAAGGAGATCTATCACCTATTGCAAACCGTAGCTCGAATGAGTGGTCTACACTATAAACTGTAGTTGAAAGCCACAGTGAGCAACCAAGTAGTTTTACTCTCCAAATCAAGGGAATGGGATTGATACTCCTTATCAAATTGATGATAAAGGGTTGCCTCAGTGTCCTCTAACAAATTTGGCAGTTGAATTACTCAATAGGGCCTTTGTTTGGCCAAATTAGCAATTCTTGGCATTCTAGCTCCGTAGGGCATCATTGGTACAATTTGGCATGATGCTTGAGTTGGCAAAGTGATAGCAACAAATCTCTCTCTTAGTATACTCAAGTGAGTCCACAATCCGACAGGGCTTCACTGCTCTAATCTCCAATGCTTGCTTGATTTCGACAACACTTCACTATCAAAATGTACTATATCATTGCCCTAATATGAAGGGGTATTTATAGGAATACCCAAGGGCTAGGGGTGGATTCATGGATAAGACAAGAAAAATAAGGGGTGGTTAGGGCAGCTGGATTGGAAGCTTCCATCCTTTAACCACCTTCTTCTAGATCAAATGGCCGTTCAAACCGATTTGGCTCGGATGAAGGCCAATTGAACTTCAATTAAGACCATAGGTGACAGCTGTGGTCCAGACTATAAATAGAAGGTGTTAGCCATGTTCAGACTATAGACCATAGGTCTCAATTATGATTCAGACTAAATAGGCCAAGGAGCCCAAATTGAGTGGTTAGAATAACTGCTCTATCTTGGAGTCTGTTTGAGATCTTCCATATGGTCTTGTAGCATGTCCATATGAGTAGTCACCATCAACATGACACATTTTAGGTGTCTACACTAACCAACTCAATAGCTAAGACAAGGATATTCAAAGAGAAGTTAGAAAAAAAGGTTTTAGAATGTGAAAATTTAGAGCATGAGGTAACTTCACTAAGGAAGGAAGTAAAAGAGTCTAAGGAAAATTACACAGGTTTGGGAGAAGCTCAAAAATTGTAGATAAGATGATCAAGGTACATAGATGTTCATAAAATAAAATAGGACTTGGATTTGAACATGAACAAAAGAAATAAGGATAGGAGTCAATTTCAAGTTTTGAAGAATAAGAAACTTCAGAAGAAGAGAGTGTAAAATAAAGTGAGACTTTTGAGGATGAGTTGGACAATAAAAGGTTCAACAAGGAAAGGAACAATGCACAAATGAGGAACAAATGGAATATGAAGCAACACAAGGTAGAAGAGACTAAGAGATCAATGAGGTCAAGGTAAGGTAGTTTCAATGGATGATGCTTCTCATATCACAGGTTTGGACACAAGGGTACACAGTGCAAGATGTTGGACATTTTGAGTAGATGAGTTGTCATTGATGTCAAGAGTGAGTGGTCATTGATATCAAAAGTCAGTTTCAGTGAGCAGTGCAAGAAGAAGCAGTTTTGCAATCAGTGCAAAATGGAGAGTCCGCTTTTGGATGGTCAGATCTGGTTCCAGGTTGTCAGATGTGGTCCAAAGTGCAAAGAAGAGGCCCAAGAAAATAATACTATAATATTTTATTATAATATTAAAAAGGGAAATTTAAATTAATTATAAACTAATTAATATTATTTTATTATAATTAATTTATTAATTAATTTAATTAACTTCCAAAGTTATTTAAGTTAATTATAACTTAATTTTAATTTAATTATAAATTAATTTATATTAATTTAAATAACCCTAAAGTGGGTTATAAGGTTTAAATTAAAATTGAATTTGAAATTTGATTTAGCGTCGACGTTTTATGGCACGAGGTCTTCATGTATAAAAGGAGGGCATATCCTATGTCTAAGACTCCAAAAGCATTCAATTTAATTAATACCTCCTAGATTCATGCACAAGGGAATAATATTGAGTTTCACATGTTTTGAGGTTTTGGAGATAGCAAAAAAAACAAGTAGGAGCAATGTACCTCTTATTTTGCACAGCGCTATGTAGCGCAGTTGGTGACAACAAGTTGTGTTAAGCCATGTGGCAGGCGAAAGAGCAAGGTTTGAAACCCGTCGAGTGTCATTTTGTGAGGGAAGAGAGTATTCTATTTTTGTGCCATGTCTTTCAGAATGAAAGAAATGGAAGGCTTGTGCCTTCCCCTTCACACAGAGGCTCGTAGCCCATGTGGTGGGCTAGCACCTCGATAAGGCAATCAGCAAGAGGAAGCCTCACGTTCGAAATCCATAGAGGCCTTTTGGCTAGTGTTAAAGGTATGCACTGGTGTTAGTTGCCTTGGTCGCTTGATTATTTTGGATGTGCTAAGGTTGGAAAAATAAAATATTTTTGATGGTTTATAAATTTTATTTTTGCCTAAATTAATTTGGATATTGAGTATTTCAGGGAGATAAAAGGGTAGGCAATATTATTTTGAAAGTTTAATTTTTGGAGGATGTTAATTTAATTTTTGGATTTATAAGGTGTATTAAGGTCAATTTTATTGTATGTTATTTTTGGAGTTTGTTAATTACAGTTTGGAGATTATAAGGAGTAATTGAGTAATTATTTTTATGTATGTTTTGATGATTGCTAATTTCAAAGGAGTAATAAGGTGTATTTGAGTTTGATTATTTTTGTAATTGAGAAATATTTTTGAGAGAGGGTTAGTGTGATATTTTATCATCTAACCATTGAAATTGGTAAAGAAGAAAATTATGTTTAAGACAGGTTTTAAGGGCACTTCTTCATCAAACAAAAAGGTATGGGTACATCTTCCTAGTGAGTGATTGTTGGATGTTGTGAATGCTAAGTTGGAGTGAAAAGGGTTGTTTGATAAGTATTATTGAGTTTGGTTTTTCTGGAATGAAATTTGAGTCTAGAAACCTTGTTTGATAAGCATTGTTGGAAATATTGAGTAAAGCTTTCATATGCTTGAACTAGATTTTGTGCAAAGAACATGAGTATCATTGTTATGTGAAGTTGTGAGCTATCTTGAACTAGGTTTTGTGAAAGAACATGAGTATCATTGTTATGTGAGATTGGTTGAAAATAAATGAGTGAGTGTTCATATACTTGGACTAGGGTTTGTGAGCAAGGATTGTTTCATCGAGTGATTTATTGAGTAGAGTTTGTTGAACTTGGTCAAGTGGAAGTGTTGAAGTGATAGTTCAATTTTTGTGAAATAAATTATTCCATATTTTGAATTGATTTGAGAAAGATATTGAGTGTTTGTGAGTGTGAAGCATATTGATTCTCTAACAATTATCTATATGTTTCTATGATAAAAAGAGATATTGAAAGTTATTGAGAATTATTGTGAGTAAGAAGCATATTGAGTCTCTAACAATTCTCTATATGTTTCTGTGAGATTGCACAAGTTCTAGTGAGGACTTGTTGAGAATATTTGAGGTAAGTATTGGTGAAGACTTGTTGAGCACATTGGAAAAGTTCTAGTGAGGTCTTGTTGAGCAGATATGAGGTAAGTCTTAGAGAAGACTTGTGGATAAATTAGTGCGAGATTTTTTGGAAGCTTACAATATAGATTTGAGGATAGAGATTATTGAGAAGATTGGACAAGTTTGAGAGAGGACTTGTGGACAGATTAGTGTGAGCTTTTGTGGAAGCTTACAAGATAGATTTGAGGTAAGTCTTTAAGAAGACTTTTGAGCAGAGTTGATTGAGTGATTTTTTCAAACCTTGAGTTAAGATTTGGGGCAGATCTAGCAGAGTTGATTTGAGATTAAGTCAAGCTTTGTTTTAAGGCTTGAGGACAAATATTGAGGATAGATTTGTGCTAGATCGAAGGACTATGTTTAGTGCAAATTTGAGGATAGAGTTTGATGTAGATTTGAGGACAGGTTTGTACTAGACCAGAGACTGAGATTGACCAGATTTGTGTTAAACCGAAGGAATATTTTTAGTGCAAATTTGAGACAGAGCTGAGAGCAAGCTTTGGAGGTGATAAAGTATAGAGGACGACAATGTCCAGTGGATAGAGATACATTATCCAGGGTAGTGGGAACATGTATTCTAAGTGAGGACATGAGTATTCAGTGGATAGAGATCCATTATCCAATGTAATGGAGGTAGCAGTTCTTATAGAAGATCACCAGCTAGATCAAAGGATAAAGGAGTTCTCCTGTGGATAGAGATCCATGAACTTTTATTAGGGTATTGGTGTCTCCTTTGGACATAGGTCCATAAACATTGTAATAGGGAAAGTATTCCCAAGAGATTTATTGAGAAAATATTAGTGAAATATTTTCTCTGTGGAGTAGCCCACATTGGGTGAACCATGTTAAATTTGTGTCTCTATTGTGTGTGATGATTTATGCATTGCTTTGATTATCGTAGTTGATATCGCTATTGATACATTGCATAATATTGATTTAGAAAGAAAAGTAAAAAGTGGTCTTATATTGTTCACCCCCCCTCTCAATATAAGTTTGTGTTCTTCACAAGACACATGAAAGATAGGAATATGGAAGTTTTAGAAACAAGTAGCTTTTTCAAGGGTATTGTTACTCTTGTAATCAATTTGGTCACAAGGAATTAAATTGAAAGGTTCATGATAGGAATGGATATGGATTCACTAGGAGAAACCCCATGACATTTGCAGCTTTAAGGAATAACATCATTAAGTGTTATAAGTGCAATAATTATGGGCATACAACAAAATGGTGTAGAGCAGAATTCCAGAGACAAGAAGGAACAAGAATAGTCAGAGGAATCATCAGAGGAGGGGCTAAGCTAAGAATTTAATTCTTAGCCCTGAGCCCCAAAGACAACCCTTTGCCATTTATGACAAAGGGGGAGAGATTTGAGTTAGGGGATAGCATTCAGTCAGGGGGAGTAGTTTCTCAAGGAAAGCAACTTTTGAAAAATAAAAAGGAATGGTAAAAATAAAGAGGTTGCCATCAATGACAAAGGGGGATATTGTTGAAAATTTTGAGTAGTTTGGTTGTCATTGATGTCAAAAGGATTTTGGTTTAATTTAATCGTCATTAAGGACATCAAGTGGTTTTTTCCAAAAGCAAGAAGGTCTTGGAAAGGAATAGTATATAATATTTATTTTTAATATTATATGCCTAAAAAGGGCCCGAAGTATGAAAACCCGAAAAAGGAGAAGCAATTTTAAATTAAATAATAATATTTTATTATTATAATATCTTAGGCCAAATAACAAGATGAAGAAAAATGAAGTCCAAATTGAAAAGACCCATGAGCAATTTTCAAAGGTTTAATTTAAATAAAAAATTTAATTTAAATTAATAAAGGAGGCAAAGTTTTTTTAATTTAATATTTAAAAATTAAATTTGAATTTTTAAATTCAAAAAAGGGCCTACGTGAGAAATCAAAAGGTGAATGTGTATTTATATAGGAAATGATTTCAATTTCGAAAATTCTTCATCACACCTTCGAATGTGAGAAAGAGAATATCGAGTGCCATGTCTAAGAAAATATAATTTGCAATTTCAAAGTGCTTGGAGGGAAACGAGGAAATATAGGCAGCATAGTGGTTTGACTTCTCATCGATGATGATAGCGCAGATTATAGTTGGGAGAGAGTTAAGGTTTACATGGAGGAGATCACGATTTGATCCACACGATTGATATTTTGGAGGAAGAGCCCGTCGTTCGATTTGTTTGGTATTTTTGTGAGGTTGCATGTTTTGTGGGACAACGTGCGTGTTGTGTCTCATGTGGGTGTGCAACCCACTTGGTGGACTAGATTGGAGCTAGGGTTTTGGGAGTGCAAATGTCACATGGTCGAATCAGTTGAAGTTTTATTTTATGGGTAAAACAAACAGAAGGTATGCCATTTGATTTTATTTGGTGTTGAAAATTGAGTGCCTTGAGATTATTGTGAATTTTAAGTGCTTAGAGGAGTTATAAGGTAAAGAAATATTAAAATATTTTATTTTGATTTTTTGGTGATTGAAATTTATAAGGTGTATAAGGGAGTTTGCTATGCATGTTGTTTTAATGAAATTTTTGAGTTAGATATTGTGAGTTTGGAGATTATAAGGTGTATAAGGGAGTTTGCTATGCATGTTGTTTTAATGAAATTGTTGAGTTGAATATTGTGAGTTTGGAGATTATAAGGTGTGCATGGAAAATTATAAAGTGTTGTGTTATGGTGAAATTATTGAGTTGAATATTATGATTTTAGATATTATAAGGTGTACAAAAGGAATTGTTATTTTGTATGAAAAATAATCTTTGAGAAAATTATTTTGTGGAGATCTTGAAAGAGGTTGTGGTAACCTAACCCTAGTGTTGGTAAAGAAAAATTTGAGTGTGGTTAAGACATGTTTTGAAGACATATCTTCATTAAAATAAAAGGTATGAGTACATCTTCCTTGTGACTAAAATATTGTTGTATTGGATGTTGTGAATGCTAAGTTGGAGTGAAAAGGATTGTTTGATAAGCGTTGTTGAGGTTTTTTTGGAATAAAGGTTGATAATAGAAACCTTGTTTGATAAGCATAGTTGGAAATATTGAGTGAGCCTTCATGTGCATGATTAGGATTTGTGAAACATCATGAGTATCATTGTTATGTGAGGTTTATTTGATAAGCATTATTGAAAAAACCTTCATTGATTTTTTTATTGAGAGAATTTTATTGAGCTTAGTTGATTGGAAGTGTTGAAGTGATAGTTCAAGTTTTATGAAACAAATTGTTCTTTATTTTTGGATTGAGTTGAAGGAAATATTGAAAGTGATTGAGCATTGTTTTGAGTGTGAAGCATATTGAGTCTCTAAAAATTATTTATAGGTTTTAGTGGTAAAAAGAAAGATTTAAAGTTATTGAGTATTATTGTGAGTGTGAAGCACATTGAGTCTTTAACAATTATCTATATGTTTCTATGAGATTGAACAAGATTCTGTGTGAAAATGGTTGGGTAGTTTGAAAAGGATTTTGTGATAGATTGAGTTTAGTAAGCTTTTGTGGAAGATTACAATGCAAATTTGATAAATACTTGTTGATCAGAGTTGAGACAAGTCTTGGTGAAGACTTGTTGAGCAGATTGGACAAGTTCTAGTGAGGACTTGTTAGGCAGGTTTGAGGTAAGTCTTGGTGAAGACTTGTTGAACAGATTTGAGGTAAGTCTTGGAGAGGACTTGTGGATAGATTGGTGTGAGCTTTTGTGGAAGCTTATAATAAAAATTTGAAGACAGAGATTGAGAACAGATTGGATAAGTCCTTGAGAGGACTTGTGGATAGATTTGAATTAAGTCTTTAAGAAGAATTATGAATAGAGTTGATTGATTGATTTGTTCAAACCTTGAGTTAAGGTTTGGGGCATATATAGTAGAGTTGATTTGTGATTGAATTCAAGCTTTGTGTTAAGGCTTGAGGATAGATTTGAGGATAGAGTTTAGTGCAGATTTGAGGATAGGTTTGTGCCAGGAAAGATATAGAGATTGAGCAGATTTATGTTAGAATAAAGCACTATGTTAAGTATAGATTTGAGATAGAGATTGAGCAGATTTGTGCTAGATCGAAGGACTATATTTAGTGTTGATCAGAGAAACATTGAGAAAATTTATGCTAGACCAAAGTACTGTGTTTAGTACAGATTTGAGATAGAGTTGAGAGCAAGCTTTGGAGGTGATAGTGTATAGAGGACAATAGTCTCCAATGGATAGAGGTTCATTAGCCAAGGATACATGTCTTCTGAGTGAGGGCAGGAGTCTTCAGGGGATAGATATCCATAAGCTAGTGTAGTGGAGGAATAATTCTTCTAGAAGATCACCAACCAAAGTAGAGGAGAAGTATTTCTCCTGTGGATAGAGTTCCACGAACTTGATTAGGGGATTGGTGTCTCCTTTGGACAGAGGTCCATAAACATTGTAATAGGGAAAGGTTTCCCAAGAGATTTGTTGAGAAAATTTTAGTGAAATATTTTCTTCGTGGAGTAGCCCACATTGGGTGAACCACATTAAATTGGTGTCTCTATTGTGTATGGTGATTTGTGCATTATTTTGATTACTGTTATTGATATTGCCATTGATATATTGCATACTATTAACTAGGAAAGAAAAGTAAAAAGTGGTCTTATACAGTTCACCCCCCTCTCAGTATAAGCTTATGTTCTTCAGGATATTGATTGAATTTAATTCTTAGTGCAGTGAAAACAATATTTCTAGAATTTCTATTGAGAAGTTACAAAGATTAACTACTACATCCTTGAGCTTGGTACGATCTAGTTCATTTTTGAGGTGCCTCCCACTGATTTCACTCTTTTCAAAATGAATTTAATTTTTTTGGGTCTTCTCAATGAGAATAGAGTTCCAAGGTGCAAGATGATAAAATGGCAACCAAAATTTAATGTTCAAACTCCTGATTGTCGCACAACATAGCTATATTATAATACGTCAACATATGGAATGATTTTCTTATCATCCATTTCTACTGATTTCCTAGGTACTCTCCAAAAAAGAGGTATCGTTGCTTCTAGAAGAATGTTCTGATTTGAGCATCACTATTATCGAGGAGGGAATTGCTCTTGCTATACTTTAACTAACCAACATTTTGTTTTTATAAGCATTTAATGATAGAGGAAAAATCCTATATAAATACTAAGCATTTTGATGTAATGAAAAAGGATAGACATTCTACATAAAAACACTTTGAGTTTTCTATATCAATAGAAAGACATTTAGCTTTAGGTTCCTTGGGTAGTCTTATGGTTGATCACTTTTTGCCTATCATTTTTTATTATGTTCATGTCAATTATTAGCTACATTTAAATTCTACATATAAATTTAATTTTTGGCAAGGGAAAGAATACTGAAATGCTTCTTGGAGGTTATCTCTACAAACTGTGAGTGGTTCCTATGCTTTCTTTTTTGTTATATGCTAATTCAAACTTGATGTAAATTTTTTCTACTGGTTTATCCCAACTACATATTTCTATATCATAGCCATATTTCCCATTCCTTTATATTATTTCCCATATCTTTCCTATTACCCTAAGCTTTAAACCAAATTAGATTAGTAAGGGAGTCAACACTCTCTAGAAATTGGCCCGAAGGACTTCTCTCTCCTTCAGCCTTTCAATGTTGGTCGAGTCTAGGGTGCACAAACAATAATATTTTATACTTAGGTAGATTTGTGACCAATAATTTTTAGAATGCTTAGTGGGGCAAATAATCTTCGTAGTTTAAGAGAACCGGAGTTGGTGAATATCTGGCTTGCTTTTATCTGGCAAAAATCACCATTTGTGCCAGTATTTTTAGCACACTTAGAACATTATTAAGGTTATATGTTCACTTTTTTACTGTATGATTAGAGCATCTATTGACTCAGCTCTACCTAGAAACCTCTGAACATGAAGTGAGAGAAAATATTTCTTCATGATCACAAGATCAAATGCCAAATTTTTTTAAGATCCCATTGAGTTTTATGAACTTGACACCTGAGTGTTAGGATAGCATCCTAGGTTAGCCACTCTAACTGTCCCATCAGTCATAACTTCCTCACAAGTAGTTGATGTGTTTTCTGTTCCTTCGAGTACAACTAGCACAACCACTAGATTTCCTCCTCCTCAAGAAAACCCTCCAATACAAATGGCTCAAAATCCACCACCTCAACCACCAAGATAGTTTCTAGCATGGAAACACTCGGGACCTCTAAATTTATAAGCTCAGAACTTGATATTACAAGCAGCAATGAAGGCTTTGCCTACTTATGATGGTATAGGGAAGACTGCTTATGAGTATGTCCATGATGTGGTTTATTTGGCGATAATCCATAGCATCACATATGAAGACATCATGATAATATTACTCGTGTTATATCTCAGATGGAAGCTACTTTACTAGTACCGGTCGTTACAACCTGCCACTATTACTACCTAGGACTAGTTGGCCGAATTATTGATAAAATATTATAATGAACAAGCGGATCCATTCTCTCTATTACATCCATTGACCACCATCCAAAGACACCCATAGAAGGAAATCATGGACTTTAACATTAGGTTTGATTGAAATTGGTAGAGATTTCCTTATGGTCTCCAACCGACTCCTAAGCAAGCTATATTTTACTACCTTAGAGCTTTTAACTCCAACATCAGTATGGCCATTTGGCAGTCCAATGTCAATACATTTCATAATCTATATTCTCAAGCAAAAAAGGTTGAGGCTGACCTGATTGCTATTGGTAAGCTTCCACCAAAAATAGCGATGCTCATTTTTCTTGACCTCCCACAATATTTGTATACTAATGCATATTCTCAATTCCTACTAATGTCTATCTGATCCCTTCATGGAACCTGAATTCATATTAGACTATGATGATAATTTATGTCCCACAACTGCCTGCTCCATCCATTCCCCAATTACATGCTTTGGTTCCATTCCCAACACTGTCATCCTTGCCTGTACATCTACCATTACCTACCCCTCCAACACCTATAAACATAGATACCCAAGAGAAGTTACTAAAAGAGATGCATTAAATAAATTTAGCCATAAGAGAGATGGGTAATGAGATCACAGTAATTAAAAGGAAGCAGACTAAGATAGATTTCCAACCCAATATATTTCAACCTCTACCAATCACTAGGGAGCAAGTGCTTCAACCAGCAAGGCACCTGAAAAGAATCTGACTATAGTGGAAAATGAAGAAGTTGGCCCATCAGAAAAAGCATACTAGTGCTCTACCTATAATGATCCACATGGTGAAGATACTTACATGGTTCATCTAAACTATGTGCAAACATTGGAAAAAAGCTCTTTTGGAGGTCAAGTTAACATTATTATAGAGGTTGATCATAATTTTATGGTCCCTTTTGAAGAACAAGTTTTAGTTATTACAAGATCTAGAAGAAATCTAGTTATAGTAGATCCAGCTAAAATGGAGCCACTGAAGGTACCCATTGACCCAAAGATACAAAATAAGAAGAAACAAGCATAAGCAAAAGTGCTTATTCTAGTGCCCAAGATAGATGTACCTATCCTATTAAAAGATATTTTACCCCTGTGAGTGAAAGAAATATTACAATAAAAAGTGTCAACTTCGTAGGAAAAAGCTAACACAGAGGAACAAACCAGAGAAAAGCTCAAATATCCATCCTTGACAAAATTTCAAAGGGTAGAAGCTACACAGTAGTATCAAAGCAAGTATGAGATCACCAATGAAAGGAAGAAGTCTGGTGCATCTACGCACAACATTGTCAAAAAAATAAAGAGGATTCTAGCCAAGGTTAGTCTCTATGATGCATTGCAACCACTTGGGCAAGTCAACTTGTTGCAATAATCATTGAAGTTTATGAAAGATAAGGGGAAGAATCCTACCCAGATAGTTTTCTCTCAAACACTAAATACTTTAGCTATTGGAAATAATAAACCACCCCTTTCTACTTGTCTCTCAAGATGAAATGTTGGATCATGCACAACTGCATGATCAATTCTGGTACTACGAAAACTATCATGCCAAAGGTAGTTTGTGAAGTTATGGGTATGGAATATACCATGAGTAGCCCAGGTTTCTTGTAGTTGGATGGAAACCTTGTGAAAATAGTGGGTATGATCAAGGATATCCCTATTGTCCTACATAGTATGCCTCAGATCACTATGATACAAGAGGTGGTCATTGTTGATTTGGAACCATATTTTAGCATGTGCCTCTTAAGAGAATTCACTACCAAGTTGGGTGGCTAGATTTCTCTAGACTATTCTCACTTGGATATTCCTTTCAAATGGAAGAGAGTTCGGATCTATAATGAAAATCCTTCCACTTTTTATGTGGAAAAATTTGAAGAAGAAGAAGAATCCATGAATTCTATCAACAGGATGACTGAAGAATTGGAAGAGCTGAACTTAATCGAAGAATTCTTGGAAGACCTTCAAACGAAAGATGAGTTTTCAATGCTAAATTTTAATGCTACGATGGAGACTAAAATTGGTTTCTACACCATTACCATGCTTGGAAAATTTGAAGTAAGGGTATTTGAAAATGGAGATACCATCCTTTATCAATTGTCAAAGTTGTACTTTGATGGTGCGAGATGCAAGAATGGCACAGAAGTAGGGATAATTCACATTTCACCCTCTAGAATACAAAAAATGTATTCATACTAGTTGACCTAGAGTTGTACCAATAATATTGTCGAGTACAAAGCATTGTGCCTAGGCTTGAAGAAAGTAGAGAAGCTAGGAATTAAATAGATATAAAGTTTTGAATATTCTAAACTAATTATGAACCAAGTAATGAATAAGTATCTCTCCAAGCAGCACTACCTGACGGTGTACCGTAATAAAGTCTAGGACCTATTTGAGGCTTACATAGCATTGAACATCCAAGTGATATCATAGGAACAACACAAATGCTGATCTCCTAGCATCCCTTGGCACAAATGTTTCTCTAGTTGATCATGTGGTAAGAAAACCCAAGACCGTAAGGCTGGTTTATAGACCTTCAGTCCCAGATAAGAATGTCTACTGGCAAGTGTTCAAAATTATTGTGTAAGAAAGAACACTTGATGAGGAAGAAGCTAAAGGATTGATCTAACTAAGGAATAATCATATCCCAAAAGGATTCATTATGCTTGAGAGTATCTTTGATCAGAACGACATAGCAAAAGCATAGGATCAAAGTGAATGAGAAGGAGTACACTGAACTACATTTGGGGCCTCATAAGTCAATCAAAGTTGGCATCGATTGCACTTCAAAAGAGCTGGAGCAAATTAAGGAACTATGATTATAGTTTCCCAATATTATCACTTGGAGTTATCATGATATGAAGGGATATAATAAGGATGTGATCCAACATACCATTGAACTACAAGGAGTGAAACCCTTAATGAAAAAATAGAGATCAGTCAATCGGAATATTGAAGTGTTGATGGAGGTAGAACTGCTAAAAATATTGGATGCCAAGACCATTTACCCAATCAAGCACTCTACCTGGATGGAAAATTTGGTCCCTATATGAAATAAGAATGGATATATTTACCTGTGTGTGGATTTTTGAAATTTGAATTAGTCATCACTGAAGAATCATTATCCTTTACCTCAGATCGACCAGATTCTTCACGTAGTTGTTGGTGCTCAGATATTTTCTCTATTGGATGGATTCTTTGGGTATAACAAAATTTAGGACAAGGATGAAGACTAGCATAAAACAATGTTCACCACAAAATGGGGAACCTTTGCTTATCAGTGGATATCGTTTGGTCTCTCAAAAATATCGAGAAACTTTTCAAAGAGCGATGGATGTAGATTTTGGTGAGTTGTTAAATTGTGTTATTGTAATTTATTTGGATGACATGACTATCTTCTATCACAACAAGGAGGAGCATAGTTTACATTTAAGGTAAGTTTTTGAGAAGTACCGATATTTTGGAATATCCATCAATTTGAAGAAGTCCATATTTACTATAAAGGAAGGAAATCTCCTAGGGCATGTCATTTCAGAAAATGGTTTGGCCATTGAGCCAAAACTGAGGCTCTTCTTAAGGTTTCATTTCCAACCAACGAGAAGAATTTGCAATCATTCTTTAGACTCATTGATTTTTTTTGGAAGTTTGTTGCATATTTTACCCAAGTGGTAAAACTAATGATCAAGATTTTAAATAAAAATACTAAGTTTAAGTGGACTGATCAAAGGAAGCAAGTGTTCAAATAAATCAAAGAAAGAATTGCTCAAGCCCTAGTCCTAGTAAACCCTTACTATTCCAAGGATTTTATCTTGTATACAGTTGGTGAGCAAGAAAGTTACACAATGGTGCTCACACAAAAGGGATATGATGGATACAAGTGTCCATTTACTTTCTTAAGCCAAGTAATCCAACCATATGAAGAGAAGTATAACTTCATTGAGAAGTAAGTGTATGCGATGATGAAGTTATTGAAGAAGTTTTGGCACTTTGTTTCATAGAGCAAAATAATAGTTTATGTTGTTCATCCAGACGTCTGAAGTTTCATCATCCAAGGAAAACTTGGAGATAAGAGAGTCAACTGAGTTTTCAAAACCTAGGAGTATGATATTGAGATCCGATAAAAATCAAGAATGCATCATTACCTTTTCATTCGATTCAAGTGGAAGCACTGTTTCAAAAATGGGCCTTAGAATTTATTGAGGTCATTGATACTAACTCATCCATTAGACACAAGTACATCCTAACCATGATTGACTATTTCACCCGATGGGCAGAAGCAATCCCAACCAAGAAGACAGACCAAGCAACAGTTATAGCTTTCCTTAAAGGATTGATCGCTAACTTCATTATCCTAGATGCAATCATAAATAGGAAATGGAAATCCCTTCATCAATGCCAAGATTAGTGAATTTGTGGGTAAGTATGAAATTTATTTAAAAACTTCATCTAACTACTATCTGTAGGGGAATGGTCTGGCTGAATCCACAAACAAGAATCTTCTAAGAATCCTAAAAAGAACCCTTGGTGATAACAAGCAGAGTTAGAACTTGCTCTTGAACCAAGCATTATGGGCTGATTGCATATTAGTGAAAAAATCCATCAAGACGTCCTCCTATTCCTTGGTATATATAAAAGAAGCAGTCTTGCCCATTCATATTGAATTGTCGACCCTCCAAACCTGGAACTTGCTTGATGATGAAGATGATGATTCTGATCCCATGAGTGAAAGGTTGGTTTAGCTTCTACAATTGGAGGAAGATAGGGAGAAATCAGACAATTCCTTCATGGAACATTCCCGAATGACACAAAAGTGGTTCAATAGGAAAACTTCTAAAAATATGTTCAAGGTTGACAATCTGGTGCTGAAGTGGAATGAAAATAAAGCAAATTCGGGTAAGCATCACAAGTTCAAGGTGATATGGGAAGGCCCGTTCCAAATTTTAGGAGTGAATCAGGTTAACTCATTTTATTTGCAGGACATGGATGACCGTGTGTTGTTGATTCCATGAAATGGTGTTCATTTGAAGGTCTATCATAATTGAAATATGTTAGACCAAGTATGTATATATGTACATAGCCTTTTATGTTATTTTATTTTGATTAAGTAAAAAAAAGTAGTTGATTTCACCAGGAGGAGTAGTTTCACCCCCAAGGCAGGCACTTTCGCTCCGAAACCATTTTGCAACCAACAAAAATTCATCTTCGCCCGAAGATATTTTAAAATCTTTTTGTCTTGTTTAAGGGTGAAAACATTAAAATAAAGCAAGTTGCTTTTTCTGGAGAAATTATTTTAAAAAATATCATGAGCCACTTGGATTTTAATGGTTTGATTTTTCATTAAAAAAGTGCTCCTATTTTTAATTGTCAGAAAGTAAGAAAAAAAAAGAGAGATAAAAAGCAGAAAATAAAGAAAAAAGCAAAGGAAAAAACTAAAAGGCAAAAAAGTATTTTTGCTCGAAAAAGGTTTTCGCCATGCATATTTTTATTTTCGGGGTGAAATCCCTTGGTGCCCCACTAACAGGTATGTTCGAAGTGAAACTCCAAGAAAAGGAAAGAAAAAAAAATCTCATGCTTTTTCCAGACCTCCAGTTGACAGCGCTAATTTTAGCAAAAGAAGGGAGCAAAATTAATTTTGCCTTGATTTTTCATTAAAGCACCCTCAATTAAGCATACTTTTTAGCAAAAATCTTTTTGGGGCAAAATTAAGAAAAGATAAATTATTTTAAGGGTTATCAAGCATGTAACTTCACCAAGCAAGCAGGAAAGAGCATTTTCAGAGCACCAGTTGAATTAAATTTTTTAGTTGCATGAGTATTTTTACCCAGAGTCATTTTTGATGAAACAAGTGTGCCTAGTGATGTTTTTTGCTAGCACGGGTGAGTTTCGAAGCATAATTCAATTAAATACATTAATTTTTTTGGTAAAATCAAGAAAAGGTGTTTTTGATGTCATCATGCAATGAAATTAATTGTTTTCACCCCTGAAAAGTGCCCTTCTCTCACACGTGGTATTTCTCATTCTCAAAAATAGTCGTTAAATACACATATTATGCCCTCCAAGACAAAAAGTAGTTGAGCACGATGTTTGAGGAAGATTTACAGTGAGATGGCATTATTGGTAGTTAAATGGCCATTTAAAAATCATAAAAAAGCAAGCTAGGGTGAGAGAATCAAGAATCACGTTCGCCCAGATTGCTTAGGTGCACCATCTACATTGAATTGGGTAGTTGGGGGATAAAATTTTAAATGCTTGCAAAGAAAGAAAGAATAGGATTATTTCTTCTTAGCATTTCTAGATTATCATTCAGTTGCCTCGAATTGCTACTTTGTTGCAGATTTATCATATTGTTGCACTGTGTTGGAAAATTACCATTGGTAAAAGGTTAAAAAAGAGTATTTGACCTTGGGTAAGTTTACTTACCTTTTACCTTACCTGGACGGTAGTTGGACAACAGCATCTTTGTGCGGCAAGAGAATTATATTTTAATTTCTTCTCCCTTAATTTCTCCTATTCCCCCCTTTTCTCTAGTATGGTTATTTTAATGTTTATTTAAACTTTGTAACCTGATGTTAATGGTTAATGCAAATTTACCTTTGTATCAAAGAGCTCACCTCCCACATTTGGTATCAAAGCCGAGAGCCGAGACCGGCCCGAATCTCAAGGCGATGGGGCTCGTAGTTCAAGGTGATGGCACGGATCTCGAGGTAGCTCGTAGGAGCCGAGGTGGCATGGATCTCGAGGCGGCCCATAGGAGTAGATCGACATGATTTTTGAAGCGCTGGTGGAGCTGGACGAGGCGGCCTGCAAGAGAAGATCAACATGATTCTCGAGGCACTGGTGGAGATGGACGCGATGAAGGCAGGCATGGCCCGAGGTGATTCATTAACGAGGTGGCACATGGCCCGAAGTGACATGTTGGAGAAGGTGGCACGTAGCCCTAGGTGGTTTTTTGGCGAGGCCACCTGCATGCAGCCCGAGGTGACCTACGTGCGGTACATGGCAAAAGGTTCTTCATAGCCTATGACTGCCCATAGGCAATCAAAGCACATATTGTGCTTTGCTCTTTTTAAAGAGCATAAACATCGCCTCATAGGCGATGTGGGACTATTAAGTACCAAATAAAAACTTTGCTTCGCGTCGAGCGCGAAGCCAAAAATTGCTTCGTATTCGACGTAAAAGCAACAAGGAAAGGGAGCCAGCTAATGCTCCCGGATCTACCCGGTAGCACAGTGGCTACCCTTTGCCTTGACTCCTATGAGGTCGCACGATCGAACCTCGGTGGGTTCATTCCTTTTTTTTGCTTCATGCTCGAAGTGCCAGCAACAAGGACATAGAGCCAGCTAATGCTTCTGGATCTGCTCGGTAGCACAGTGGCTACCCTTTGCCTTGACGCCCGCGAGGTCGCACGATTGAACCTCGACGGGGTCAATAGTTTTTTTTTTTTTAAAAAGGAAAATTTTCTTTAAAAAAATTTTAAGGTAATTTACACTTGCTGTAAAACCTTAAGGAAATTTTTTTTTGATGATTGACATTTCCTAAGAGGAAATAGTTGTAAAATTAAAAAAAAAAAAAAAAAATTTTGAAAGGTTTTCATTCATCATTTAAAGTTGATGATTGACATTTCCTAAGAGGAAATAGTTGTAATTTTTTTTTTACGCTTTAAGAGGTAAAAAAAAAAATTAAAATTAAAATTTCCTAAGAGGAAATCTTTGTAAAAGAAAATTTCTAGGAAATTTTCTTAAATGATAAGATCGGAAGGATGTTACCAAGCACTTTGATGAGCACGTGAGAACACTATGAATTAATACAGTCTTTTCACAGTTGCAAAACGTGGTTATTGCACAACAAAGAAATCCTGATCTAGGATACGAAGCAGATTCAGAAGATAACTCCTTTGGGAGCAAATTTGAACAAACTGACACAGTGGAGATTGCTCCACAAGGATCTGAATATACTCATTATTTTAATTCAGTTGAAATCCTAAAACCTCCTTCTCCTAAAATTATATT
The DNA here is from genome assembly GCA_028583015.1 of Wollemia nobilis. Taxonomy (NCBI): domain Eukaryota; kingdom Viridiplantae; phylum Streptophyta; class Pinopsida; order Araucariales; family Araucariaceae; genus Wollemia; species Wollemia nobilis. The sequence continues at coordinate 302,785 of JAQPPZ010002200.1, forward strand.
GATCAGTGATGATGATGAACAAGTCGCTGACAATTTTGTAATTGCTGAATCACAACAACAAGAGTGAGTTGTTTATGATTGTAAATCAAGCAAGGCTTGATAGTTTGTAAAGTCTTTTTGAAATAATACTATATAAGAAAGGTTTCTTGTTTTAGTAGATAATAATGGGATCACATAATAATCTACCAATCCCCAAATTTAGTGGGGATAATTATGAGTACTGGTCCATCAAAATGAGGACATTACTCATAGGAAAAGGACTATGGGATAGTATTGAAGACGGTTACACTGCTCCAATAGATTGGACTACCTTGAGTGCAACAGACAAGAAGACCTTCAAATATGCATAGAAAAATAACTCTTTTACCTTATACCATCTTCAAGCGGCATTAGATCCAAGTATCTTTCCTAGAATTGCATCTTACTTAACTGCTACAGATGCATGGAATGCCTTGAAAGAAGGATTCCAAGGAAATGATAAAGTGAAGCAAGTCAGGCTTCGAGACCTTAAAAAGAGATTTTGAAAATCTTAGAATGAAGGAAAATGAAAGAATCGGTGACTACTGTGTACGAGTCAAAGCAGTAGTTGATATGATGCAAACTTTAGGTGATGACACAAAAGTTGAAACAATTATGAAGAAAGTGTTGAGAACACTTCTTCCTAAGTGGAATCACATTGCCATCATAATTGAAGAATCAAAAGACCTTTCTACTCTTACATTTGATAGTTTGATTGGATCATTAACATCACATGAAGAGAGACTTCAAGGAGCACCTTCAAAAAGCTATGGAGATGAAGATAAAGCCTTCACTTCGAACGAAGCTGCAAGACGCGGACAAGGAAGAGGCCGAGGCAGAGGACAACAACAAAGAGGAAAAGGCCAAAGCAACTCCTACAAAGGAGGAAATCAAAATAGAGGTGGAAATCAAAACAGAGGAGCCAATAAAAACCAAAGCAACAATGCAGGCCATGGAAATCAAGGACGTGAAAGTAACAAGACTAAAACAACTTGTTTCAATTGTGGGAAACAAGGACACTTCGCTCGTGACTGCTGGTCAAAGACTTCAAAAGATCAAAGCAGTCAATATGGCTCATTCTACAGAGAAGAAGAAGTTCCATCAAATATTTTTCTCTTATGGACAGTCAGATCAAAATCTTAAAGATACATGGATTTTGGATACTTGTTGCTCCAACCACATGAGTGGCAAAGAAAATCTCTTTGCTACATTAGATTCAAATTACAAATCCCATGTTAAGTTAGGGGATAATAAATCTTTGCAAGTTGAAGGCATTGGAGCTATGGAAGTTCCAACAAAAGAAGGCCTTAAAAAAGTGAATGACATATACTATACTCCACTGACTACAACACAATTTGTTAAGTGTTGGCCAAATGATGGAGAAGCATTATAAATTAGTTTTTGATGAAAGAAAATGTACAATCCTTGATAAAAACAATTGTAACAGAGTCATCACAGAAGTACCTATGACAAAGAATAGTTTATTCCCTCTAAAATTTGGTGAGCCAGGGGGAGCTCAACTTGCAAACATTGCTATTAAAAATCCAAGTGAATTGTGGCACTTGAGATATGGTCACCTCAATTCCGCTAGCTTGAAAATGTTAACATCACAAGCTATGGTGACAGGACAACCAAAAATTCTAGAACATAAGAAGGTATGTGAAGCATGTGCTTTGGGAAAGCACTCCAGAATGAAGTTTCCAAGAGGCCAAGCGTGGAGAGCAAGCTATCCTCTTCAGCTAGTACATTCGGACATCTGTGGTCCCATGCAAACAAAAATACTTGGACACAATTCTTATTTTCTAACATTCATAGATGATTATTCTAGAATGTGCTGGATCTATTTTTTGAAACACAAAGATGAAGCATTTGATTGCTTCATAGACTTCAGAAATAATGTAGAAAAGTAATGTGACTACTATGTCAAATGTCTTCGCACTGATAGAGGAGGAGAGTACTCCTCAAATGAATTTTTACATTATTGTAAGCAAAATGGGATAAAAATACAGTTCACCGCTGCCTATACCCCATAGCAGAACGGTGTGGCCGAGAGAAAGAACTGCACCCTTGTTGAAATGGCATGAACGATGCTTTAGACAAAGCATCTAACATACAACTATTGGGCGGATGCAGTGAGAACTAGTGCATATATTCTAAATAGAAGTCCAACTTCTAGTTTAGATGGTATCACTCCTTATGAAGGATGGTACGGTAAGAAACAAAATGTCAAACATTTCTGAGTATTTGGTTCTTTAGCTTATGCACACATTCCTGAGGAGAAGAGAAAGAAGCTTGATCCCAAGATTCAAGCATGTATTTTTGTAGGGTATTGTGAATTGACCAAAGGGTATCGATTGTACAATCCCAAGACACATAAAATCATTATTTCCAAGGATGTAATTTTTGATGAAGGGGGAGAATGGGGTCATAAATAATTTGTTGATAGAGACTCTAATTCGGAAATTTCCACATTTGTACAACCCAAGAAAAGTAGTGGAAATAGTTCCCCTCCACAAAGTCCACATCAGGAATCTTCATCAAGTACATCAAGTGGTACACCAATTCCAAGAAGGACTTCTTTGTTGGCACCCCTAAACTCTCCGAAATGATTTCATAGATCTGTAAGCGCTTCAATTCCGATGGATATTGATCCAATTTATCAAAGGAAAGAGACAAATAAAGGAAAGTGCATACTATAGAGTCATCCATCTTCTCAAATGTTGGATAGGAATTTCCAACAAAGATACACTAGGAGTCAAGCTAGTGAGATGGACGACATTTTGTCAAGACTTGAAAATCTTCAAATGTCAGGAGATGATGAGTCTCATGAACCAAGGGGTGATGTAGTCAATTATGCTTTGTTGGCTGCTACACAGCTAGAACCATATAGCTATGAAAAAGCATGTACTGAAAGTATATGGCAAGATGCCATGGAAGAGGAAATATCCTCAATTAAAAATAATGATACTTGGGAGTTTGTGAAGCTTCCCAAGGGAAAAAAATGTGTTGGATGTAAATGGGTCTATAAGACCAAATTCAATGCTGATGGAAGCATTGAAAGGCACAAGGCAAGATTACTAGCTAAGGGTTTTACTCAAAAATATGGAATAGATTATGAGGAAACCTTTGCTCCAGTTGCTCAACAAGAAATAATCAGAACTATTCTTTCCTTGGCAACCCATAAAGGATGGAACATTCAACACATGGATGTGAAAAGTGCATTTTTAAATGGATACCTGACATAAGAGGTGTATGTTCAACAACCTCAAGGTTTCCAAGAACAAGGAAAAGAGAACCTTGTTTATAAATTGAAAAAAATAGTTTATGGCCTCAAGAAAGCACCATGAGCGTGGTACTCATGAATTGACGACTATTTCAGCAAGTATGGTTTCACAAAAAGCAAGAGTGAACCAACTCTATACTACCTAAAGAATGGAGTAGATATCCTCATAGTTTGTTTATATGTGGATGATCTAATATTTATGGGTAGTAATAATAAAATGAATATGGAGTTCAAAAACTCCATGATGAATCAGTTTGAGATGAAGGATCTTGAATTAATGAGATACTTCCTAGGAATGGAAGTACATCAATCAAAGAATGGGATCTTCATATGTCAAAAGAAATATGCTCATGACATGATTCAGAAATTTGCTATGCAGGAGTGCAAATCAATTGCAATACCAACAGGACATGGAATCCAGCTAAGCAAAGATGATGGAGCACCAAAAGTTGACATGACGAATTTCAGAAGCATGGTTGGGAGTTTAATGTTTCTCACCAACACTAGGCCAGATATACAGTATGTTGTTTCTCTAGTATCAAGGTTTATGGCATGCCCATACGAGCTACATCTTCAAGCAACCAAAAAATTTTTACGATATGTAAAAGGTACATTGGATTTTGGAATCCATTACCACAATTCTAACTCTGTGAAGTTAGTTGGTTATAGTGACAGCGATTGGGGAAATAATATAGATGCCAAAAAATCTACATCAGGGAACTGTTTTAGTCTAGGTTCAGGACTAATAACTTGGAGTTCCAAGAAGCAATCTGTTGTAGCATTATCATCTATAGAAGCTGAGTATATAGCCATTACCCATGCTAGTACTCAAATCCTCTGGTTGATGAAAATCCTTGAAGAGATTGGCAAAAAACAAATTGGTCCAACCAAACTGAATTGTGATAATATTAGTGCCATACAGTTGGCATATAATCCAATCCACCATAAAAGGTCAAAACATTTTGATATGAAGTATCACTTCATAAGAGATATGGTGGAACAACAGATAGTTGAGCTTCAATACTGCAGCACTTTGAATAATCTAGCAGACATCTTCACCAAAGGCATGGCTAAAGCTCAATTTATAAAGATGAGAGACTGTATAGTCAGTCCTCTCAACTTTAAGGGGGAGAATGTTGGAAAATTACCATTGGTAAAAGGTTAAAAAGAGTATTTTACCTTGGGTAAGTTTACTTACCTTTTAACTTACCTGGACGGCAGTTGGACGACAGCATCTTTGGGCGGCAATAGAATTATATTTTAATTTCTTCTCTCTTAATTTCTCCTATCCCCCCCTTTTCTCTAGTATGGTTAGTTTAATGTTTATTTAAACTTTGTAACCTAATGTTAACGATTAATGCAAATTTACCTTTGTATCAAAGAGCTCACCTCCCACACAATGAAGTTTTTATACAAATATGGGGAAGAAAGCTTCTGAGGCAAAGAAAATGCAAGGAGGTAAAGAAGCTAAGAAGGCCAGATAAAATGAAAATATCAAGCTTGACCCATATTATGATGTGCTAGCCCAGATTGGTGACTATGTTATTTTAAATAAGGGCATAGAAAAACTACGATAGGATGTGAAGACTATAGTCATAGAAGGCTTGATGCCAAAAAGCTCACTCACCATTGCATATTATGCATAGATTTTTTTGTACCTATGTACACTTGTGCATGCTTTCCCGGAGTTGGTGATAGCGATTTCAAAATTTTACAATCCCACCACAAGAGTTGTTCGAAATGCGAAGGGAGACAAATTATTCACCATTTTAGCTAGTGCAGTCAGAGATGTATTTGCATGCGGGGTAAAGCCTCCTTCGGCCATGGTGTTCAAGAAATTAAATCTCAAAGAGCAATAGGAGAGGTACCAGTCGACTATGGCATTACACTAGTACATGGAAAATAAATTGATAAGAACATCATAGTTTGGAGAGCTACCAACTTTACCAAAGCCCCTAACAAATTTTAAGAATCCTGACATTTTTTCTTTGTTAGCCTGGGTGATTGGTCTTCCTACCAATTCCATAGTACATAAATGGCAAGCAACACTCACACAATGCATTTCACAAGTGGAGTTTTATACCTCGACAACCATGCAGGCGAGCACAAACCCGATTTTATTTGACTGGGTGGATTACATGACTCAAGCAATGCATACCCAGTTAGAGAAGATGTAGAGTGAAGGAGTAGTATTTTTTAGACACACTTCATTTTTAACTTGGTATTTCTTCTTTCACATACATCAGTATTTTTCTTTCATAGTTGTCAAGCAGGTTGATGAGGCATACAGGAAGCTACCAGTCTATTTGTGGACTCCAAACTTATCCAAGAAGAAGTCAGTTTATAATTTTAATCTCATATTTTTGGGTCCAACCCTCGAACTTATTTTTGGTATGTGTAAGAGAGTTCCAAGGGCAATGAAGGAGGAGATCATCAGAAAGGAGAAAGGTGATATTTTCTTATTGATGCAATACATCATGGTGCAAATTTTTGGCTTCACTGGTAAGCTATTTTCCCTTTTGTATTTTACTATAGAGTGCTTGTTTGTGTTGGAATTTATCTTCCATAATGACTTCATCAATGATGTTTATGGGGTAGGGTGAAAACTATATGCACCATGCCATTTCACTTTGGCAGTATTGAGATAGACCATGTTGGCTAGAATAAGTTGATAAATGAAGTACTCCATGACCTCGATATGGTTAAATTACCCCAGTGGTGGAAATACAACCCTTTGGATTATTTTATGATAGTGATCAAGGTAAAAAAAATTCATTGTTGTCCTAGACCTGATATTGAGCGACACAAGAAAAAACCTGAACGACACGATCTAGAATGGCAAGTTGATAATATGATGTTGCTTCCACCATGGCATAATTTTTATGAGATGGACGTCGAGTATAATACTGGAGTTCATAAGTATCATATTCCCCCTTTGGGCTTGTTTGACAAAATGAAGGAACAATTTCCCACTTGTTCTAACGAGAAAATCAGTAACTAGTGGATGATGAGGGTCCACAGAGGAAAAATCAAATCCATTTATGGCCTGGCGATGGATGAGGTATTTTTAGAAGTATATGATGAATATTATGATAGCAACCAATATATCTTGTTAAAATTGTTCCTTGAATTTTTTAAATATATGATAGTGAAGAGATTATGGCTGGAGGAGAGCGATAGGTGGTTGAGGAAGCACCACTTATGGAATAAGAAAAAAACACCATCACTATAAGAGCAACTCCAGCGAAAGAAGAGGAGTAAGCATGAGGTGCTTCCTTTTCCAAAGATCTTAAAAAAGTCAAGGACAGATGTAGTTTCTTCATCTAGTTCAAACCATCCTCCCGTGGTTGAAGTTGAACAAGTTGACATATTGGAGAATCCTCATTTGATCCAAAGAAAACCGCTTGACCAGAAGATCAAGTTCATTAATCTTGAGGAGCTTGAGGAAGAGATAGAGGAAGAACAATTTAGGGAAGTACTAGTCTCACAACCACCTTCATCATCAACTCAAGTGATGTCAGAGTCCGAAGGTACATTTTATCTGCCCTCTTCCCTCTCTCTAGAGCATTTGGTGACTATTGTACCCCATTCTGCCATTATCACTTCTACTTCACCTCCATTCGGTATACCTTATAATTCCATTTCACTTCCCATTTCTCAACCACCAGTCACCAATGCTCCCTCTTATTATGTTCCTGCTTCTACTATTTCCCTTACTTTCATTTCTTATGCAACTGTACCAAATTCATTTTCACTTCCTTTCTAATTTGCTCCAATTATTTTTGCCATAGCTATAAGTACACAAGATCCTCCTCGAGTGAGTGTAAATATAGATGAACTCCCCATATTCATTCCCTCAACTACTTCTATTCCATCAACCACTCCTCTTTCCACCTCCCTCCTCCAGACAAACCCTCAACATGATTGTTTTCCCATTCTTGAGATGTAGGTACTACCAGGATCATAGATGGATATTGTGTTGGAACATCCCACTGTAGAGAAGATAAGTCGAGCTTTCTAGAGTTCATCATGGTGGTTGAAAAGCCAAAAAAAAAGAGGCTCGCACTCCATAAAAGCCATTGGAGAAGGTCTCATTTGATCCTAAAGCTATGGAGTACCACACTATAAATATGATCCTCAAGGTCTAGAAGCCCCAAGGAGAGATGGCTCCAAGTGATTACACTTATGAAATCATTACAGAGGACCTGACGAATATTGACACCATGGAGAATATGGGGAATATTCAAGTGGATATGAGACCTATTTACCTACATGGCGAGCATTACAAGAAGATATATTTTGAGGCTAAGGTGAAAATCATTGAGTTGGAGGAATCTCTGGTCAAAATTAGGGAACAATTGGAGACAACAAAATTAGAGGTAGAGTGTTGGAAGAAGGTGAAAGACTTGAAGAAAGTGGCCCATAAACACCAGATAGCCCAGAAAGGCATAGAGTAGTAGGCACAAGCATTGGCCACTTTATATTGAAGGAAGATAGCTTTTAGTACCAAGATTGGAAGAAAATGAGCTAGAAGTAATCATTGTGAGAAATAATGAGACAAGAGGAGGAAGAAAAAATGACAATCAAGAGGAACTGGATGCAATACTGGCCTCAAGGCTACAATATGAATATCTCATGAGAAGTTTTAGAGTAAGAGGTGAAGGGTGAATAAGAAATAATGGCCAATCCACCCCCAAAATAAAAAACCCTTGTCCAACTGGCATGGCCAGTCAAATCCCAAAATAAAAAAACCATGAAATATTTTGGAAGTGATGCTAAAACCCTTGTCCAACCAACATGGCTAGTGTACCATCTATAAAAATTTTCCTCAAAAGAAGAATCTACATTACCCTATCCATAGCTCTTACCTATTCCCCAAATTAACAACACTAAATTACACACAACCCCTTGGTTTGATAAATATAGTCATAAAATATATAATGTTAATCCTATGGACACATATGGGCTAATGTAATTGTAGACATCAAATTACAACCATTAATCCTCCATCCTAACCATCCCACCACCCATTTTTCCCCCATACACCTTTCCCGCCGTCAAAGGCCCACTTTAGCCATTTCCCGCAATTTCCTAACCCAATTGGGCTTATTTTTATATTATTTTATATTTAATATAATATTTTATATTATATTATAATATATTTATTATAAAATATGTATTTATAAACCCAATTAACCACAACCATCCGATATAATATAATCTCCACCATCCATCTTCATTAATCCATGCCACATCTAAAGTGTAATCTCAACCTTAGGATCTGATTTAATCTTAGCCACATGATTAAAAGTGTAAGGCTAAAACCCTAAGAAAACCCTAGGCTAGATTATAAGTAAGGGCATTTACAAATGCTCAAACCCTAGAATACCCTGGAATTTTGATGCCATTGGAGAAGTCCGTGTGAAGCTAAAGAATTACAAAGCCGTTAAAATATCCAAACCCTAGCTAGCTGTAGGACCTCCATTTGTTCCAGCCATCCCATATCCATTTGCCGTCACCCTCATAATCCCCCTCCATCCATCTACCATCTTCGCCATTATACCCCATCTATCATATATTTCATATACTATGATCTGTTTCTTTAAATTTACCTTATCCTTTAGGTGCTCACCGAAGCTTGCCAAGCTCACTGTAGAGCTTGCCAAGCACTCGCCAAAGCCTTCCATATCCCACAGGTGCACACCAGAGCCTCTAAAGCTCATGCCAGAGCCTGCCAAGTGTGAGCTTGAGCCTGTCGTAATTAGAAAAGCATGAACCAGAGTTTTCTACATCAAGCCATCTGTCGTCAGATCCACAACAATGAAGCAACACATTATCATAAGCAAGGTAAATCTACATTTTTGTTATAATTTGGTATTATTGCATTTTACACATACAGTTCACATAAGATCTAGGGTTTTTAGCTTTCATTTTTTAGGGTTCACACTGTGGAACCCTCCTTTTATTTACTAACTACTTTATTGTTTTTTGTGTGTGTAGGATTAGATAATAACAATCAAAAGAGCATTGGAAGACTACTGCAATCAGAGTGGCCTGAACACATGGATACCTAAAGCCCACTCAAACTATTGGGATAAAAGAACCTTGAAGACACTTTATCATTATAGCTAGGGTTTTGGAGAACCCTAACAATATGTATTCATTGTATCACAAAATTTTTGTCAAGGTAGAATTAATTGTATAAAGGAGTTTGTCAGCTTCCCCGTTATTTAATAATAATACATCTTGTGCAATTACATTTGTTTTATCGGATTTGTTTATTATCTACTATTATTTAGTGTTGTGCTTTTAGCTCTAAAAATGGTGATCATGGTGGGAACCCACAAGGGTTTCATTATTTAAATTTATTTACTTTGCTAACTTTATTTTTTTGTCTGTTGTAGGGATTTTCAGAAGCGCAGAAGTCACCGATTTTGCCACTAGAGTTTCTGCAACATTCTGCTGGACTTTTCAAAGTTTACGTAGGTGCACTGTCGCTCCTATGCAGGTGCTTTTCTGTGCCTATACATGTGCTCTTCTATGCATATGCAGGCACCCTACTGCACCTAGTAGTGATTTGGAGCAAAGCTAAGGCTTCCAAGTAAGTCCCATAACCCCAATTTTTGGCATTTTGTGATTTACGTATTCTGTATTTTTTGTAGTTTTTCATTGTTTTTGGGTTATAAAAGGAACTTAACATTAAGTAATTTTCTAAATAATCCTTACAAAATTACATTTAGGGTTGTGTGCATTTATTTGCACAAATTTTATTTCTTTTTCTAAAATTGTAAATCTAGGTGATTGTTTGCAATTTTGAGTGCATGTGAAAAAAAAATTGTAGATTTTGCATTTAGGAGTTAAAGATCACTTAAATTTTTCATATCTAAATAGGAACAACATCTTGACGCATAAATTAATCTTGCCCTAGGTTGGCCCCTTTGGCAGAGAGGTGGAGGAACCCTCCGGTTGCTCTTTTGATATCATTTGGTATTATTTGTAGGCAAGGGGTTTTAAGGGTGTACTCTGCACTCTTTAGGTGAAATTTGTGTCTTTGTGTTGGCTTCTGATTTAGATTATCAAATTTAGTCATCTTTAATATTGTTTGAACATCATAGAGAACAAGATATATAAAATTGATCACACACACTTGCATGATTCACTTTTTAACAGTAGTGGTTGGATTTCATCACCAACCATTGCTTGAGATTTGGTGACGGTGGCAGTGATTTCCATCCACCAATATCTACCCTAGAAACCCTAGGAATACCTTCGAATAAACTTTTTGTAGGACATTACCAACAAGAATCTTATTGCCCCAACTAGCCATAGCTTTTTACATTTGTTTTATTTAAACAAAATTAAGTTACATCAAAACACACAAGCCTACAACTCTAAAAAGAATCTCACATTAACAAAAGAAAATAATTAATGAACAAGGTAAGCCACACATGGTAAAACCTAGGATTAATTGTTTTCTTTTGCTTTAAATTCGATAAGAGTTTTCAGTTTGTGTAATTTTGATAAGCTTTAATTTTTTGGTTTAAATAATTTATGGTACTAACGAGACAACATAAGAAAGTAATAAACCAAAATTGTTTAATGGAAAACATTTTCCATTCTCCCGCTACTTCGGTAGCCAACCCATCCATTATGGTTCAGACTACCTTGTCTAGATCATCATATCCATCCCTACCTCAAGTAGGATCCCTTCCACACAATGTGGAGACAACCATCACTTACATAGACATGGAAAAAGTGAAGGCCACCTACAAGTATTCCAAGTATGTCTTAGAACCCCTTAGCCAAGAAGGTTTTGAAGAACCCGAATTGGCTAACTCTTGCCCCACCCAAGGACATCATAATTCGGTTTATGAATATGATATGCGTTCTTCCATGATCCAATCACAATAAAATCCAAGTGTCTTCAACACTTACCCGACATCCATCTATTATAATCCCTTGTATGATGAGCATGTCAATGCTACCTCGCAAGTTCACAACCCCAAAGTTGTCATATCAAATGCAACTTGTGCCATGCCCATGTCTTCTCATCCATCTTCATCCATCCATCCATCATATAACTTTACTACAACCATAAACCTTGACAACTGGTCAGATCAAGAACTTACAGATACATTAGGGCTCATAAACAAGTTGCTTTTACAACTAACAAGAGGAAAATAGCAGGTCCACATAGACCCTATGAGACAAATAGTCCCAAATCAACCTCCACTGACCAATAAAAATTTAGCATGGGCTTCCCAATATTCCATAGTCTCCATCCCTAATCCATCGCAAATCCACACATTAACCACACCAATTACCATTACTGCTAGCCAACCACATAACCAATTCTCCCATCAACCCCCTCATCAATCAGCCCCATATTTTAACCATCAATATTCACCTCATACCCAACCCAAATCATTTCACAATACCATGTTGGTTACACCACAACATCTCTCATTGAGCCCATCAACCAACCACCACATAATCCAAGGTCCTCACATTCCAGCAGAAGACCTTCGATTCCAAGCAATACAAAAGCAAATTGATCAGTTGATGTAAAACTCACTGGGTATAACAATCCAAAACCTAACCTTAAGCCAACTGATCCATAAACCAATCCATCCTTCGATACCATCACCGCCATATCTGACATATTTTACGATACTAAAATTTGACAAGTTCAGGGGAACTGAGGATCCCAAGGAGCATTTGAGTTCATTTTTTCATGCATGTTTTCGGATTAGCGATGATAATGGTCTTATGCTTCGAACGTTTCCTCAAACATTAGGGGGAGATTCCATTGAATGGTACAATAAATTGCCTACACATAGTATTTATACTTTCGACCAATTCATGGATTTGTTGACCAAGCGAACACAATGCGATTGATATTCAATAAATAAATAGTACACGATCGACTTAGAATAGCCCGTAACAGAAGAAGCCAACAAGTCGTGAAATAGATAGTGGTTAGTAGTGGTTACAAAAATACTAACCATAGTCTAAATAATGAAATAATAATAGCAAATGAAATATACGTTATGATCCCTCCTTATTACATTATTTGGAGAATTGAATAACTACTAGCTATGGCAACACCCCCCTGATTACATCATTTTACAACACATAGAAAGATGTGAAACAATTCAAATTTGACACGTGCAAGTGCTTTAGTGAAAATATCTGCAACTTGAACATTGGTGGGAATGTACTGAAGCTGAATTCGGTGCCTTGGAACTTCGTCTCGAATGAAGTGACATTGTGTGTCAATGTGCTTGGTTTTCTCATGATGCACTGGATTCTTAACAAGGTTCAAAACACCCTGGTTGTCGCAGAACAAGTGTATTGGAGGTTTTTATGGATGACCCATACTTGTTAAAATGCGATGAAACCATATCACTTCACACACAACTTCATGTGCGATGCGATACTCTGCCTTTGTAGATGAGATAGCAACCACCTGTTGCTTCTTGTTGTGCCAAGAGACAGGACCAGATCCAAGATAAAATATATATATCCTGAAGTTCACTTTCGATCATCATATGACCCGACATAGTCAGATTTTGTGTATCCTTGCAAGAATAATTTGTCATTCCTCTTGTATTCTAGGCCATATTCCATTGTACCATGGACATAGTGAAGAACACGTTTTGCTACTTTCCAGTGAGTAGTCTTAGGTTCCTACATGAACCTCGAAAGATAGTTGAAAACAAACATGATATATGGCCTAGTGTTTGTTAGATATATGAGACTCCCAATCAGCTTTTGATAGAGAGTACCATATACATGAGGTGAATCATCATATCACGTTAACTAAAGCCCTGATTCCATTAGAGTTGCCATCGTCTTGCAATCAGTCATGCAATATTTTTCTAACAGTGTCTTGGCATACTTTTTCTAAGTCACTTTGATGTAGTGCTCTTTCTGGCTCACTTCCACACTAAGAAAATAATGGAGAAGTCCGAGATCTGTCATATCAAAATATTTACACAAGTCTCTTTTGACAGCAGATATCATAGTTTTTGAACTCCCTGTAATGAGCAAATCATCAACATAGAGTACAAGTAACACTATCTCAGAACCTTGTTTCTTTAAATAGAGGTTTGCATCTGATGGACATCTCTTAAATCCATGCTACAGGAGGTGATTATCCATTTTTATATACCAAGCTCGAGGATCTTGTTTTAAACCATATAAGGATTTGAACAACTTGCACACTTTCTGCTCTTGGCATTCCATTTCAAATCCTTCAGGTTGTGTCATGTAGACTTCCTCATGGATATCACCATTCATAAAAGCACTCTTGACATCCATATAGTGAACTTTCCACCCATATTGTGCTACCATAGCACAAAGAACTCGAATAATGGTCATTCGATCAGTAGGTGCAAAAGTTCCCTCGTAGTCAATGCCTTCCTTTTGCACATAGCCCTTTACAACCAGATAGGATTTATGCTTATCAATTGTCCCATATGCCTTGTACTTGACTTTGTACACCCATTTGCAACCAATGGGCTTCTTTTCATGTGGCAGATCGACAAGCTCCCAAATTTTGTTATTTTTCAAAGACTTATACTCAACATCCATAACAGCCTTCCATTGTGGCTCACTAAGGGCATCTTGTACTGAAGCAGGTTCATGTTCATTCATTGAAGACATAAACACCCTGTCATAATCTATATCTATATCCTCCATTTCTCTTTAGATCTATAAAAAGTTCCTCAAAGGATTGATAAAGGTCATCAACTCCAGTAGTCTGTACTGATTCTCTTTGTTGTTGAGCCATGTTGTGAGTACGAGGTCTATCCAAAGTCAAATCTAGTGGAGTGGATAACTTGGAGTCTTTGATTGTACTTGTATACCATCTTGTATTCTTCTTCTGTGGTGATGAAGAAGATGAAGAAGTAGAAGGACCTCCAGTCTTTGGTGACAAAGGAAACTTCTCAACTTTAGATTCCACAAGATCTAGGTAAACATTAGATGTGCTTTGTGATGTGAAAGCCTCATCAAAAAAAACATCTCTACTGACATGAATCTTTTTTGTCAAAGGATCAATCAAATGATAGCCCTTAGAGTGCTCATCATAGCCAAGGAGAATACATTTCAATGTCTTCTCATCAAGCTTCTTCCTTTTCTCTTTCGATATGTGCATGAAATATTTACATCCAAAAATGCAAATATGAGAGATGGAGGGTTTTTGACCACTCCATACTTATTGTGGATTCATTCCTTTTAGGGCCTTTATGGGTGCCCTATTCAATAGATATACTGTAGTGGTGACAAATTTTGCCCAATATTGTTGCCCAATACTAGCTCCTGTGAGCATACAACAAACCATTTCCATGATAGAACGGTTCCTCATCTTAGCAACTCCATTTTGCTGAGGAGTGTAAGTAGTAGTCAACTGTCTTGTGATCCCATGTGCAGTCAAGAATGCAGAAAACTATTTAGAGGTAAACTCCCTGCCTCAATCTGAGCAGGGGATTTTTATAAAAGTCCCAAACTCCTCAAAAAATTTCTTGAATTGCGAGAAGAAATCAAAGGCCTCATATTTTAGTTGGAGAAATAAAATCCACATATTTCATGAGTAGTCATATATAAATAACTAAAAATACCTCTTCCCCCACAACTGATTGGTGTGAAAGGACCGCACAGATCAGTGTGAATTAACTCTAGAGGTTTCTTTACTCTTGTAGAACTCTTCTCAAAAGGTACTTGATGCTACTTTCCTACCAAGCAGTCAGAGCACACTGGCAATGTGGAAGAAAGGGAAGGAAGACCATTTACCATTTCATACTTACTTAGCTCAAGTAATTAGCCAGAACTAAGATGCCCATATCTCTTGTACCACAGGGAAGTTGCCTCCTTGGTAGAGACTGTCATGGCAACATGGGGAGTAGAGATAGCATATAAGGCAAATAAGCCATGCTTATATGAAGCTATTGCAATATTCTTACCCCTCCTAGTAATAGAACAACACTTCTTGCCATCCTTAATACGAAAGTTTACAACCATATCCTTATCCAAAATTTGTGTGACTAACAATAAATTGTTCGCCAATCCTAGAACATAAAGGATTTTGTCAATATGACACTTGCCATCAGGAAGAGTGACTGAAATTGTATCTTCTCCCTAAACCTTGTAGGTTTTGTCATGAAAAATAGTGACAGGTTTGCTCTCTTTGGCCTCAAATGATTCAAACCACAATTTATTGCCAGTCATATTCTTACTAGCACTAGATTCGACATACCATACAAGATCCTTCTTCTTGGAGGCTATGGTAGTCATGAGCACCTTGTGTGCCCACTCTGAATCTGAGTCAAATTCTTCAAAAACAACATTCACCTTGGGTTGCTTATTCTTATTTTGTGGTTTGTTCTGGCCTTTCTGTTTAGGTTGCTTATTCTTGTGCCAACATCTGTTTGTATCATGATTGTCTTTGTCACAGATTTTGCAATATCTCTTTATTTTTTGAGGTTGTTTCCCTTTTGAATATTTGTGAGAATTCCCTCCTTTCTAAAAATTACCCTTCTTCTTTTAACCCTTCCTATTGGAGTATAGAGTTGTATTAGAAGAATCATCTCTCTGAAGTTGGCGTGCCTCCTCTTCTTGAAGCAGATTGACCAACTCAACAAAGGTAACTTTTCTATGTGACACCTAAAGTGAGGTGATCAACACCCTATAAGAATCAGGTAAAGCTCTCAATACTATTGAAGTAAGGAGCTTATCATCTACAGTTTCTCCCAAAGAACTTAATTTTGCTTTCAACTCAGACACTCTACAAAGAAAGAGTTCAACTGACTCTCTCTGCTTCATGCTTAGACTGTGTAATTGAGATTGAAGGTAAAGAATAGTGGATTCATTCTTTCCCTAATATATAGTTTTAAGGTCATCCCATGCCTCTTTACTATGTGTACAGTCAACAGTGTGGGGTTGAACTTCATTTAAAACAACAAGCAAGATGAGCACTTTTGCCTTGTTGTCTTTCTTGTCAAAGTCTAACTAAGTAGTAGTTGGAGTTGTGGCTGTTGTTGATCTAGCAACTGGTGAATATCTTGTTGTTGCTCTAGAAATAACATCCCATAATTCATCCATGACTAGGATAGCCTTCATATTTTTTTTCCATGGTGTGTAATTAGGACCTTTCAAAAACTGATGAGAATCAGTCATTAATTTTGCAGACATTGTGAGGGTTCCTTATAACACCAAATGGTCCCCCTTTCGATATACCTTATTGCTAGGCCGTTATACCAAACAAAATACCTGCCCTTACATGAGGGAGACTATGGATATTTTCAAATATTAAAAAAAATCACCTACCCTTATGTGAGGGAGACTATAGGTAATTTTTAGATATCATACGATATGTGGAACTTAGGCGGTATTGAAAGGGAATCGTCTCTTTGATGCCACCTACCATAGAAATTCATCAATCCTCATGCATAGGGCGTAACTTCCCCTAAACACTTCGGATGTCAGAACTTTTGTCAGGATTTACGCCTAAACACAAGAACGATTAGGGTAGTGGATGGAGTAAAAAAATGCAAAATGGCATACTTATTCCTCCCCGATGATTGATAGAGAATAAGCTTAGACATTATTTTGATAGCTATATTATGTGGTGGATATAGTAGTCCGATCACAACAACATTACCTGTAAGTGCAAACCAGAGGTATCACAAATACCGAACGCTGTAGTGCAATAAATTACACAGATGGGTTCAATTATTTTTGGAACTTAGGAGTGCTTTGTTCTTTACTTTAATGAAGTAGTGCAGAAAAGGAAAGTGCATCATACATCATAAAGCATCCAAAAAAATGAACCTAAGGTGTCGGTTTCCACCGAAAATGCACCTTTTACAAAATGCCAAATTGCCTTTTTTCAATGCTGAAAAAATTACTCACTATCCTCCCTTGAATTTTATTTTTTTTTTAGATTTTTTGAAAAAAAAAATTGGTTCTTTTTTTTTTAATTTTGACAAAAATCTCCTAATGTCATAAAAAAATGACTAAAGTTTAATTAATTAATTTTTTTTGAGAAAAAGAAATTATTTTAAATAAATGATTTTTAATATTTAAAATAACTTTTTCAAAAAAAATAAAAAAAATTAATTAAACTAAAGTAATTTTAAAAATGACAAAAAAAATTTAAGTAAAAAATTAATTAGCTCACGTGGGGGAGGGGATCGGAGGGTTTTGAACCCCTGACCTCGTGCTTCCAAGTCTCATCCACTAACCAGATGAGCTACCGTCTTGGCTAGGATATAAAGGGCAAGACCATTTATTTGAACTGCCTTCGCCTATCGCTTCCTTAGAAGCGGTGTCGCTCGGGTGGCTACTAGGGCATGGCTCAGGGGCTGCTGCGGCTGGCACTGCTGCATCAAGAACAATGATGATAGCACCTCCTCTACAGTAGCAATCACTCTACTGTAAATTAACCTAGTGATCTCTCCTCTACAAACAAAAAATAGACCTTATCAAACCTCCTCTATAATAATCGATCTGCTGCACCTTGCCTGCAACTTAGGTTTCAACCTTCTGTGATGACCAGAGAGGATGAGTAAGAGCTATAATGGTGAATCTAAGGGCTGAAATAGAATTTTAATCCACCCAAATCCATTGAAATGGATTTCCAAGGTGATCCAAAGCATCAGAATGAAGATCTAGCATCAGGGAAAGTAACGAAAAATAGGTCTTGGTTTGTAGAGGTGACATCAGGTTTTCACCTGGTTTTAAATAATTATCCCACATGCATGGGGAGGAAGTAGCAAGTGTGGTTTAAAGGCTAAAAACGTCACTTAGCCTTGTGTCTCCTCTTGGGGAGACACTTCTCGAGAGGGCGATGGTGCCTTCGCTCACGAGGGACCTCGTTGACTGTGGCACACTGGTTGTGGTGCCTTCGCTCATGAGGGGGCCTCACTGTAGTTTGTCTCTCATTGCTTTGTTTTGTTGAGTCAAGGCTTGTTTGTCGAGTCTATTCCATGTTCGATAGAGTCAAGTCTGGTTTGTTCGGGTCGTGTCGTCTGTCCGATTCGGTCGATTCTAGTCCAATATATCTCGAGTCAGGTTTCCCAGGTCTTTGGACCTCGAGATTCATGCCTCCAAGTCAATCTCAGGTAGCGCTTTGCCTCAAGAGGCATGTAGGTTCTGCACTACCTCTGGGATTTATGTCTCGAGGATAGATCAATATACCAAGAAGCAACCGAGGGCATCAATACCAAATTGCTCTGATACCATGTTGACCAAGCGAACATAATGCGATTGATATTCAATAAATAAATAGTACACAGTCGACTTAGAATAGCCCGTAACAGATGAAGCCAACAATTCATGAAATAGATAGTGGTTAGTAGTGGTTACAAAAATACTAACCATAGTCTAAATAATGAAATAATAATAGCAAATGAAATATACGCTAAGAGGATCTATTCTTTGAACATTTCACTCTCAACATTAGAAAGAATTATTGGACATATATTATTTGAAACAATGGGATGATGAGCCTATCTATGTAAAAACCATTGGAGGGTAGTTATAACAAAGTTTCCATTATCCCTACCAATGGAATAAATTATAAAGCTTTTTACCAAGAGTTGCTTAAAACCCATCTCTTGGATGCTACAACTCAATACATATAGAACATTTGAAGAGGCTTGAGCATAGGCTAGTGTCATTGAGGAGATAAAAATCCAAGAAGGTGTCATTAAGCTTAAGAAAAAAGAATGGCAAAATAAGGGCCAATAGCAAAATAATCAATCCAGTCAAACTAAATCAATACAAGCCTCAATGACTAACATAACTAATCAATTCAATCAAGTGGTGATGAGCCAGCCCGTAGTGGCTCAACAATAGGTGCAACAATAAATTACCTATCATGTGGTCCTGTCAGTAACCCAAGCACCTACAGTTCAAAACATAGTGCCAACTATGGAACAACCTACCCACCGCCAATACAATCGACCCCAACGTCAATAAACTCCCTTAACGGAGTCGTAGTCATCCTTGTTTCGAAGGTTGTATGAGAATAATAAATTAGCCTTACCAGAAATTAGGCCTGATGACCCCACTAAAAGGCCTAAAAATTATAGAGAGAACTTGTTTTTCCCATAACATAGGCAAAATGGGCATGATATTAACTATTGCCATGTCTTCAAGAACATAGTGCAAGATCTCATAGACCTAGGGCCATGAACATGGATAACCCCTTAGCTCTGCAGAACTAAAACTTGGGCATATATCAGACACCTCTACCTAACCATGGGGAGGTCCAACATAATGTAGGAGGTAACAATCAACAAGCACCTCCTAACCAAGTAAATCATGTCCAACAGTACCAAAAATTTGTAGGAGCGGTCCATGTGGTCACTAGAGGGCAATGACAAAATCAACAAAACACCCAACAACCTTTGAATCCACCTCCCATAAAAACATCGCCAAATCCATCTTCACCAACCAACCTATCCAATCGATCCAATCAGCCCATCCTTCATCCAATAAGGCCATCGATAACCTTAACCAGTCGGTTAACCACTAGTTTGAAAATGGCGTCAGCTAATCTTTTTGTGTATGAACTTATCCAACAATCCCCTAGGCATAGAGAAGGTTTAATGGAAATACTCAAGTCAAATTTAGAATTCCAAGACTCTAATGCCTTGTAGGGAGTGTTAGGACGTGCATGGAGCCATCAATCACCTTCTATGACTTTGAGATAAGGTTAATGAGTTTAGAATCAGTAGACTCTCAATTGCACATAATGGCCTTAATAGACAAAAATCCATTCAAAATAGTCCTAATTGATACCAGATCATCCATCAATATCATTACTATCATTTCCCTTAGGCACATCAAACTACCTCCATACCACATTTCAAAATCATTATTCACCCTAAAAGCATTTAACAATGCTTTGTGTACCACATTTGGCACTGTTGTTTTACCCATATAAGTAGGGACCAAAATGTTGCACACAATGTTCCACATCTTGGAAGGAACCATGGCGTATAATATACTCCTTGGTAGACCTTGGATGAGGAAAATGAAATGTGTCCCTTCGATTCTCCACCAATGCTTGAAATATGTTCATGATGGACAGGTCCATTGCATCCCTGCGAATGTCAAACCTTTTAAGTATTGTAATTTCATTTCAAACCCCTATGAATCCATGTTACCTTCCACCCATTTATTCTTAGCACCATCATTGAATCCACCCATATCATATCTTAATACACCTTCTTCTAATCCATCTACATCTTCTTCTAAATCTCCCATCCTAGAGGAGCTACCCATCACATCACCCCCTCAAGCATCCATTTCTTCTTGTACATGTGGTCATAGTTAGTCTACTGTTAGCACATCATACATCACAACTACCCCTCCGTATACAACCACTTCTTATGTTTCATCATTATGCCATCCCCCAACTTCTAATTTCACACCACTATCCATTCCCACAACCAAGGATTTTGGACGTCCCCAAGACCATCCTTTAACCATAGGTACTGTTTATGACATGAGTGTAGCTCCAAACAACGTTAACTTTGTTTATGGAGGGTTAGATTTCTCAACTGGAGAAAACCCACCCAAAGAACCAAAACAGCCTAGGTGTGCCAACATACCTAATATGGAGGAGTTTCCAGCATGCTACTTTAGCATGGTAAATTGGAAAGGTCAAGGTCTAGGTTCCCATGAGCAAGGAATGTATGATATCTTAGATGTCCCATATAGAGGCACCCATGATCATTCTGGTTTAGGCTATACCCCATTGTCTTCCACCTCTTCTCTTGAGCAAGCCTTTAAAAAGCTTAGCCTTAATGATGAAGATCACCCCATACCTCCATTAGCCTCAACATCCTCTCTTGAACAAGCCCTTCAAGAACTTTGCATTGATGAAGTAGACGAGGATGACCCCATCAACTTCTCCTATCTAGTCTTTGATTTTGACGATAAAAGTTACAAAGAGTTTGAAGTCATGTCAAAGGATTTTGACGATTCTGAAGAGGATTCACAACCCATTTTCCCCATCACCTAATAGGAGGAGTTTTACCTCCAAATTTTCCCCATTCATCATCCCATATTCTGCTTACTTCTTCTGCAAGAACAAGCGGACCCTCTTGGTAATCCACCTTGAGCCACACACATAAGCCGAGAATTGTAACATATGTACATATTTAAAAAAAAAAATTCTTGCTCATGTCAATTTCACATCTATTATTATAGGGATAATTTGAATCAACATCGGTTCAGCTCCAACTGTTCCATCTACTCATCCAAGCCATCCTCCCTCCCACTAGATCAATATGAATCCTATTGACTTATTCACCCTGCTCCGTAATCCATACGACTTGGCTATGCCAATTCCAATTGACATTAGCCTTATTGACTTGGACCAAATTTCTTCCCCAACCTCCTTTTCGGAGTTCATATTATCCAAGGAATTTCTAAGGGCTTCAGCCAACTACATTTCTCCTTCATCACCACCTTCACCCCCATCACTTTCCACTGGCGGTCCTGAGGTCTTTCAGGCAGAGTTAGATAGCGATAATCAAGAAAAGTTGGATGACATCTTAGATGACATAAATCTGATTCCAACACCACATCAACTTGATAAAGGCTCACATATGTCCATTGAAGATACCATTGATGTGAACCCTAGTTTAGATTTTGACAATCACCAAATTGTTAAGCTTAGCAAAAGTTTAACACCTGATGAACAAGAGCAATTCATTGCTCTCCTTAAGAAAAGGAAATGTGTTTGCATGGTCCTACAAGGATATGCTTGGTCTTGATCCTGATCTTGTGGTTCATAACCTCACCTTACATCCTGACACCAAACCGATCAAACAAAAACCTAGGAGAATGCATCCTACAGTGGCCCTCATAGTCAAAGAGGAAATACAAAAGTCATTAGATGTACATTTTATCGTTCCTATCGACTATCCTGAGTGGCTGTCAAACATGGTATCCATTCGTAAGCCTAATGGGGTGATACATGTTTGTAATGACTTTCAAGATATAAATAAAGCGTGTCCTAAGGATGACTTCCCTCTCCAAAATATTGATACTCTTTTCGACACCTACGCAGGCCACGAAATGCTTTCCCTCATGGACGGTATTTTAGGATATAACCAAATTCGAATAAATCCTGATCACCAACAAAAAAATGACATTTACAACACCTTGGGGGACATTTTGTTTTAGGGTTATGCCATTTGACCTCAAAAATGTAGGAGCTACTTATCAAAGAGCCATGCCTTATATCTTTCATGATTACATGCATAAAATCATCGAAGACTATGTAGATGATATCTTGGCTAAATCTAAAACTCGACAAGAGCACATTGATGTCTTGGAAAAGATTTTTGATTGACTTCTAGAATATAAGGTGAGGTTAAATACCAAAAAGTGTGTCTTTTGTGTTACATCTGGTAAAATTTTAGGATTCATTGTCTCCAAAAGAGGCATTTAATTAGACCTAAATAAGGTTAAGGCCATCATGGAAATACCACCCCCAACCAACGTTAAGGAATTGTGTAGCTTGCAAGGCAAAATTAAATCAATCAAATGTTTCATTGCGCAACTTTCCAATAATGTAGGTCATTTAACCACTTACTACAAAATGGGGTGTCATTCGTATGGACAGAGGAATGTCAAAAAGCATTTTATGACATCAAGAGATACCTAAATTCATCTCCAGTATTAACTCCTCCTAGGCCAGGGGTACCTTTCCATCCCTATGTCTCCACTACAAAGGCTACTTTAGGTACAATGCTTGCACAAAAAATGAAAAAAATCGAGAGCAAGCAATTTATTACATTAGTCGAACATTGGTAAGTTATGAAACATGATACACTTACGTAGAAAAACTATGCTTAGCAGTGGTCTTGGCCACTAAGAAACTCCACCATTATATGCTATGCCAAACAACCTATGTCATAGCTAGAGAAAATCCTCTACATTACATGATGTCTCGCACTTATAACAATACTCATACCGCTAAATGGATCAACTTATAACAATCCTCACAGAATTTAATCTCAAATTTGTTAGCCAAAAATCCATTAAGGGTCAAGTTATAGTCGATCAACTTGCGAAAGCTCCACTACCTAGTGATCATCCTTTGATTATTGATCTCCCAGATGATTCAATATTTTTAGTTGAATTAGAAGAATATGTGATTTCGAAGGAAGATGTCGATATCACCTTATTCTTTGATAGATCTAAGTGCGAGAAAGGTCAAGGTGCAAGAGTTGTCTTTCATACACCACAAGGGATTCCCATCCCCTTATCATTCAAGTTAGACTACTTATGCACAAACAACACAGTAGAGTATGAAGCCTTAATCTTAGGTCTTCAATCAGCTATAGCCATGGGTATTAAGCGTATTTGAATATTTGGGGATTCTCAACTTGTGGTCAAACAAGTAACCGAAGAATACCAATGCAAAGAACCTACCATTAAGCTTTATCATGAAGTAGCAATGGAATTGCTTTCAACATTTGAATGGTATGAAATTAACAAATTACCTCGTTCAACTAATAGATTTATCAATGCAATGGCCTCTCTTGGATCCTTGATTCCAAAGAACGACTTAGGAGAGGTACAACCCCTAATAATCTCAACAATATCTAAAGCAGTCGTTGTTCGTAATGATCCTATAGATTGAAAATACATTTGCTTTATTTATTTGGAACCATGTGAGTCTTGGTCAAGCCCCATAGTGGCCTTCTTAAAATTTTGAACACTCCCATAGGACATGTCTCGGTCTGCCAAACATGCTTTCAAGAAAAAAGTAGCCCGTTTCGTTCTCTTGGATGACGTGTTGTATAAATTGGGTTATGATGGAATACTGCTTTGTTGTCTTGAACAAGGAGAGGCCCAAAGAGCCATACAGGAAGCTCATGATGGTACTTGTGGTGGTCACTTCAGTGGAATATCCATTGTAAAGCGTCTACTATGCATGGGTTATTATTGACCCACTATGGAACATGACTGCTATATCTATGTCAACAATTGCAAACAATGTCAAACACACGCCAATTTAACTCATGTACCATCACAAACTTTACAACCTATACAAAGCTTTTGGCCCTTTTCACAATGGGTCCTAGACCTAATTGGCAAAATCTTACCTCCTTCGGGACAACATACATTCATCATTACCACCACAGAATACTTCACAAAGTGGGTTGAGGCCATACTTCTAACCAGTACGACAGGACCTTGAATTGTGGATTTTATACTCCACCATCTCATCTGTCGCTTTGGCATTCCCTCTAAAATTATTTTGGATAACGGTAAGTCTTTTAAGAACAAATATGTTTGAGCACTTTACAAAAAGTATAGTATCCAACATAGTTTCTCGACTCCTTATTACCCACAATCAAATGGACAAGTTGAAGCTATCAATACGACCTTGATTGCCATTCTTAATAAGCTCATCAAAGAAAACCATAAATATTGGCATACACAAATTCCTTTGGCACTTTGGGCTTATTGAAAAAGCATCCGAACACCAACAAGAGCAACACCATTTTCCTTGGTCTATGGAGCAAAAGCTATTATGCCTCTTGAGCTCAAGATCCCCTCCTTATGAGTTTCCTTACAGGAATTCATAAATGATGATACAGCTAGACAAGCACAACTTAACAAACTCACTCTCTTATATGAAATGCGAATCAATGCATTAGAACATTTGCGAGTTTATCAAGACCGCCTAAAGTATGCTTACAATGCTAAAGTCCATATTTTGGAATTTCAAGTATGGGATCTAGTACTCAAAGAAAACCAACAAAACACCAATGCTTTACCACATCTTCGTTACAAATTTGCAGCCAATTGGTTAGGTCCATATATAATCACTCAAAAAGTGGGTAATGGTACTTATAGACTTGTTGATTTATAGGGAATAGAGGAACCCGAACTACTTAATGTTCTTCATTTAAAGGCATTCTATTATTAAAAGTGATACTTTGTATGTTTATATACATGGCTTTTACAAAAAAAAAAAAATCATTCACATAGGCATTTCCATATTGCATACATTCCATTTGCATTTAGACATTTGATATGCATTTTCATTTTTGGTATTCTTGCATTGTTTTATTCACATAAATCACACATATTCCATTACATTGTACAATTTCTATTTGCATATCAACACTCCATTGCATTAGGCATATACAAATTACATTGATCCCATCCCATGTTCAATGATCTCACATAGTAATGATGATATGGTCATAAATAAAAAGTCAAGTTATAACAATTGGGGGTACCTAGTTTGAAACAATCATGCAACCATCGCAAAAATTATAGGTCAACCACATCATGTGTCAAAAATCATAAGCCCTAGATTTTCAATCACTCAGCCATTACTAGTGTAGCAAGCAACCTCCAAACGAATGTCTGATTTTCTTTGGGACCAATAAACACTCTTTTTACACTAAGAAAGTCTTGATTATTGCCAATTGATTACAAAACAATCTTGAACCAATCACATTCCCTCACATCTTAAAAAAATTATGAGATAGGGGGGATAGCACCATACTTGGGTGGTACCTCGAGGTGAAAAGGACATATACCTTGCTTATCCCATTACACAATATAGTCCAAAAAAATAGTGGTTTTCACCACTACCAACATAACTCCAAACATAAATATCAAAACATAGAGTAGTAAGGATAATGCCAAAATTCTCATCATACTTCGGTTGAGAATCTGATTCCCCAAATCTCTATATAAAATTAACAAATAAAATCCCAAATACCCTTGATCCCTAAAGTCATAAGGATCATACTACACATCCCTAAAAAGTATGGGTAGTCATCTTCAAGGCCTAAAATATCAATCCCATTAGACTATGGAGTGAATCTTCATCGGGGCTATAGACGTCTGACTGGTAGTGGAGTAAGCTCATGCGGGGTGACATGTCTCCCTAGCAAAACAAAGAGACCTCTGACCGCACATAAGGACAGGCTAGCCTCTAGGTCATCTCCATAGTGAACAGGCCTAATTTACTCATAATGGGTTAATGAACTTCACATGCACACACACTGGTTCTTGATTGGATAGGGCCTTTGTCATGCTCAAGACTGGGTAACTGAACCTCACTCGCACACACATTTTGTCCTAAAGAAAATTAGACAACCTAGTGAGTTTGATTGATGACACTAGTATGTTTGAATATTTGAAAGCCTTTCAGTCTTCCATATAAACATCCATATCTTCTTCTCTATCAGCATCCATATCTTCTTTCCTATAAACATCCATGTATTCATAGTGAGCCAGGTTGTAGAACACCACCAAATTCGGTACCCCCGATTTCTAAACAATGGACAATAAAAATGGCCAATAAATTTTCTAAACTGTAAGAGATCATTCGAACAACATGCATTCCTCTCACATAGTTTAGATTCATTATACATTTACTTGCATTAATAATCCATAGCACATCATATAGCTCACATGAATCATCCATATAAACATTATGCATATACATAATTATTAGCTTACATTAATTACCTATAAAGCATTCCATCAAAACATTTTCATACAACATGCATAAAATATTCATAACATAGGCATTGCATTCACATAAAACATAACACAAAAGTAAAAGCCATGTATATATATGTATAAAAATTGCATATACAATAAATGCCAAAAAGGCTACAAGGAAGCACCAAGGCTCATATACAAAATTGTGCATCTAAGAACTAAGCTAATGTCCATGAGAGCACTCCTGAGACCTAGTAGGAGCCCTCGACCTAGTAATATGCCTAGACTCAGTATGCCTAGATGACTTGAACATAGAAGAAGAAGGAGGATCTGACAACATAATGTGATTAAGCATACATAAATCCTCCAAGGAATGGGCATATGCCTCACTGGCCCACAAATGCCATAGATCCATCTAATGTCGATGCTCCTTCACTAACATCTTTACCTAAAGCCTCATGACTGTCTCCTGATCCACAACTACCACATGCTTTGCCTCCATCTGACCTATAGTAGCCAAAGACTCTCTATGAGTCTCAAGCATAGTCTCTCGCTCCTCGCGAAGCTGCTCCAGCTCTTCCCGCAACCTCGCCACCTTAGATATATCACCCATATCCTCATCATCCTCCATCTCCTCATATGCTAACTTCGTATCTAGAGCCTGTTGGGCTGCTCCCCTCGACCACCTCTGACTCATTGATTGTTGAGGCCTCGTCCTCTTCGAAGTCACCCTCGACCATGCAACTATCGTATCACCACTCACGATCTTTGGTACCCACACTGGTTGAGCAGCAAACCAAGCTACATACTTTGGAGTCATCCCAACATCATCTACATTGGGGACCTCCAACCACTCATCATCCTCCATATGCACCCACCATGGATCTGTACATGGAAGTCCCACCTCATCCCACTGACACCGATACAACACCGACTCATCTGGTACATCTAGAGGCAAGCCAAATTACCTCAACACCCATGAGTACTGGAAGTACTCCACCTCCTCGTCCCACTGAGCAACCAACCATCGAGTTTACCTCACCCAACATAGCTGCTCCTCATCAACATCCCACCAAGATCCTCGCCATAGCCTCCATATGACATCCACCCGAGTTAATTCTGACCACATATATCGATACCATTGGCTGATATGCACCTCTCGACTCAGCTACATCTCCTCTGCCACTACCCATCGCCTAGCATAAGGTTCCTTCATCTTCCATGCCTGACATGGCAACCCCTTTGGTCGAGCCACACTAAAATGCTCCCAAGCCCAACACTCTAGGAGAAAGCTGCACCCAATCCCCTTCATCCTCCTCGTCACCTCATATAGCTCCCAGTATAGTTGTGCCAACAATGCAGGAGCCCATGCATATTCCCTTGGGTCAGTGAGTAGATCACTCACCAACCCCAATAGGTTCCAAGGGAACCTACAACTAGTGCTATTAGGTAGCACTATGTTTGCTAACACAAACATTATCAAGGCTAGGAGTGCATCCAACTCCTTTGCCTTGTACATGCTCAGATAGCATATACCTCCATCTCCCATCCAAGCCTCCCGCCATCGATCCCCAAACATCTTCTCCATCTCAACCTTCTTGTCGTGCCCAACCACCATATTTTCCCCTTCTACTAGCACCTTGAGGATGTGGTATACATCCTCAAGAGTGACAGTAGCCTCCCCAATTTGCAGCTGGAACTTCCCCCTGTCAGAGTCCCATATCTCTATCAATGATGAGAGATACCCCTCATCCACCCTTACAACATCCAGCCTAGCTACCCCCTCCAAGCCCACCTTTATCAAAAGCTCCCAATTCCCATCCGTGAGCTTCTTCTTCATCCCAAGAACAAGAGGACAAAAGTGATGTCGAGGCTAAATGTCCCGCAATTGCAACAACAAATATTTTGTTAGCATTTAAAAAAAAAGAGAAAATTTTACACAAAATACAAAGTGTTTTTAAACATTACCGAGGCATATGGTGCCTTCACTCCACCAATAGTATTTGATCCCTCCATTACCATAGCTTCCACATAGATTCTCACTAACCTCACTAAGCTCACCAAACCACTCCACTCCCCAGACGCAGCTTCTCAAAGTCTCAAGCGCACAACTGAGCTTCCAAATTTACTCAAAAAGCTATTTATAGCTTTCACTAGCGCATTCAGGTGTAGACTCACACTTGCAGTTTGTAGGCTCGTGCGGGCACCTGTGGGCGTGCCCAGGCGCACGCGGGCACCTGTAGAATACACTAGGTGCATCCACACACTTAGCACTAGAAGAACATGAAGGAAAAAGCCCCCAAAATAGTAGCTCCCCACATCCAAATTGCACCAAATTTCATGCACACATCATATACATCATAAATTTCAATTTTGTGAAAACGTAAATTGTTTTGCATGCATATCTTGCGAGAACAAACCAAATTCTTAAAATACACATATCCCATTACAAAACACATCAATCAAGCTCAAATTTTCACAAAATTAACATTCCACAATTCTACCTCATATGCTTCATCATCACATAAAATTTCAAGAAATTTGGAGTTGATTTGACCATTGAACCATTCATTTTTACCAAAAACAACAACAAATAGCAACAAAAACGTAAAATCAATCAAATCCACAATAAGTGAAATCACTGTGTGACTCCATAAAACATTCTTCCATCATTATCTTTCAAGAATCAATCATCATGCATCACATTTCATCTTGTTGAGTAGATGGTAAGCAAACCTTGTATCTAGTGGGTTGTCCTATCAACTTGGCGATTGCAGCGATTTACGTCC
The DNA here is from genome assembly GCA_028583015.1 of Wollemia nobilis. Classification (NCBI taxonomy): domain Eukaryota; kingdom Viridiplantae; phylum Streptophyta; class Pinopsida; order Araucariales; family Araucariaceae; genus Wollemia; species Wollemia nobilis. Next base: position 332,380 of record JAQPPZ010002200.1, read on the forward strand.
ATGCAATTCGGTAAGATGAATAACCTACAATAAGGACACTTGAACATGATCATAATCAATTATCTCATTATCCAATATGATAGTCACATTGGGCACTTCACATTTTGGAGTGAAACCTTGCCAAGAACAATTTGCACAACCGATGTCATTGATGGCCTAGTTTGTGAGGCTTAACACATGAACACAAAAAAAAACAAACTCAAATTTCATCATTTTATTCAAACCTAATGATCGACACTAGCTAGGATGATTCGTTCCAATTGTGATAATAGTCACCAAAAGGCTATCCATGGTACTCTTTATCATCATGCTTGCATATCAAAAACATCATAAAGCACACTATTCAACAACATCGAATCACCCCCAAACTTGGAGCAACAATAATTTGATTATGATTTTCCCATAATGGGATACATCTTACATGATCATGACATCTACACTTGTCAAAACACCCTTTCCACCATTGGGGTAAAAATGGTATCACATTTTACATCATTAATATCGTCCACAATCACATGGTATTATACACCAACCCCCTCAACTGTTGGGGTAAAAAAATGGTCTCACATTTTACATCATTCATATCGTCTACAATCACATAATATTTCATCACATCATTCATCACTTGCACAAAATTATTTTTCAATTGGCTTGTGAGATGCTTCTCATTCGCCAATTGAGGGGGTAAGCTACGCAAAATTCCAAAAATTCTTTATTATTTTATCTTCAACATCAGTGCTCAAATCCAACAACAGAGAGAAGTTTCTTTTGTGCCCATAGCCCAAGAAGGTGTCTCATATTTTTGCACTATATTGTGTTTCACACATGGTACAAAAGGGGCATCTGTAGACACCAAATTACAACCATTAATCCTCCATCCTAACCATCCCACCATCCACGTGTCCACCATACACCTTTCCTACCTTCAAAAGACTCACATTATCCCTTTCCCGCAATTTCCTAACCCAATTGGGCTTATTTTAATATTATTTTATATTTAATATAATATTTTATATTATATTATAATATATTTATTATAAAATATGTATTTATAAACCCAATTAACCACAACCGTCCGATCTAATCTAATATCCACCATCCATCTTCATTAATCCATGCTACATCTAAAGTGTAATCTTAGCCTTAAGATTTGATTTAATCTTAGCCACATGATTAAAAGTGTAAGGCTAAAACCCTAGGCTAGATTATAAGTAAGGGCATTTGTAAATGCTCAAACCCTGGAATACCCTAGAATGTTGATGTCATTGGAGAAGTCCGTGTGAAGCTGAAGAATTATAGAGCCATTAAAATATCCAAATCCTAGCTAGTTGTAGGACCTCCATTCATTCCAACCATCCCATATCCATCTTCCATCACCCTCATAATCCCCCTCCATCCATCTGTCATCGTAGCTATTATACCCCATTCGTCGTATCCTTCATTTCTCATATTTTGTTTCTGCAGATCTACCCTATCCCACAGGCGCTCACCGAAGCTTGCCATGTGCTCACCAGAGTTTACCATATCCCATAGGTGCACACCAGAGCCTACAAAGCTTGCACTAGAGTCTTCCAAGTGCGAGCCCAAGCCTATCGTAATCACAAAGCATGATCCATAGTCTGTTGCATCATGCCATTTGATGTCAGATCCGCAACAACAAAGCAACACATCATCACAAGCAAGGTAAATCTATGTTTTTGTTATCATTTGGTATTATTACATTTTACACATATAGTTCACATAAGATCTAGGGTTTTTAGTTTTCATTTCCTTGGGTTCACACTGTAGAACCCTCCTTTTGTTTACTAACTACTTTATTGTTTGCTTTGTGTGTAGGATTGGATAATAACAATCAAAAGAGCATTGGAATACTACTGCAGTCAAAGTGGCCCGAACACACGGATACCTGAAGCCCACTCAACCTGTTGGGAGTGAAGCACCTTGAAGATACTTTATCATTGTAGCTAGGGTTTTAGAGAACCCTAGCAATCTGTATTAATTGTATCACAATATTTTTGTCAAGGCAGAATTAATTGTACAAAGGAGTTTTTCAGCTCCCCCATTATTTAATAATAATACATCTTGTGCAATTACAGTTGTTTGATCGAATTTTTTTATTCTCTTCTATTATTTAGTGTTGCGCTTTTAGCTCTACAGTAATGTTACATGTGCACGTGTATTCTGTGTTCTCAACCTCTTAAGCATTATATCTATAAACACTATGTACCTAAACCCAAATATAGACTGTTGTAATGATATTTTAGTGAAATATGACTACTTTGTGGTAGAAAATATTCAAATAATGTGAGTAAGCTTTCTACGAGATTAGTCTAAAATAAACAAAAGTTTGTGGGAAGAACCAAATTGGTGAAATTTTGTGGGAGTAAAAGTTTTGGGAAGCCCTAGAAACTTGAATAACAAATTTCGATGAAAGATAACCAGATTCCACAGCATGAGTAGTGCTTACCACTTAAAAATTTCCTTTCATCGGGAAATACAGAGAAAGAATCAACTGACACTTCCCTCCCTTCATCTAGTGTGTTGCACACTACTCCACCGAGTAAAAAAACTTTACCCTTTTAATTTAAAGCCCTAGCTTGAGCTTTGAAATAAGAAAAATGAGAGCTCTATTTTTCCTGTGGTCCCTCCATCTGTTGTGTTGTGTGTTGCTCTAAATAAGTAGCAATGATTCACTTTCAAGTCCTAGCTCGAGCTTTGAAATAAAAAATAGAGCTCTGCTTTTCCTGTGGCTCCTCCGTCTATGAACTACTCTAAATAAGTGTTGATGGTTTGCTGTCAAGCCCTAGCTTGAGCTTTGAAATAAAAAGGAGAGATATGCTTTTACCATGATCCCTCCATCTGTGCGGTGTCAACGGTTCACTGTCACTTATTCCTTAGAAATAAAATGCTCATATTGCAGTCATATTTACGTTTGCTTTTCATGTGGTCTTTATATTTTTTTCTTACTGAGACCCTAAGAGGGCTGCTTTAAACCACCCTCTTATCTCTAAGAGGGCGGTTATCCTAAGAGGGCAGTTTTAAATTACCCTCTTAGGATCTATTAGGGTGGTTTTTTACCATTGTAAAAAAATTCCTTATTTTAGCTATCTTTAAATCCCTTTTTGGGTGTAGTGGTTGTTAGAGATAATCTTGGATGTGATGCCAAAATGATAGATGATATGATGGAGGATGAACTCTGCTATTCAAGGTCTTGTTGTTTTGGTAAGAGGAACAACCTCAACCCAGTTGGTAAAGTATTTTGTGGTCATGATGATAAAGGTACATTGCATGGATGAATCAGGGAAAATTTTACCCACAAGGTTGAGGACTACCAAAGGGACTAGATTGGTTGTAAAGCTTGTGAAGGCATGTGGGATAAGTTGGCATGATGTTGGCATTTTAGAAATTTCTTGACATATCCACAAAAATCACGTTTCATGGTGGGTCAAAAATATCTCATGCACAAAATACTCTTTTCAATGGCCATCCCACTAAAATGACCATCACATGTGTTATCATGAGTTTGAGAAATGATCCAGTTTGCTTCTTGTGGTTTGAGACAACGAAGAAAGATACCATCATAGCCATAGTGATAAAATACATCTCCCAAGAGAGTGTATCATATGGCTTTTTGCTTGAATGTTCATTTGGTGATCGATGACAGATTTGTAGGAAGAGCACCAAGTTTAAGAAAAATATTTTCTTGGAAAACTAGTCGTGATAAGGCTCTGCTTGGATAAAATGGATGTATTGTTCATCCTTAGAAGATTCATGGGAAATGACCAATTGAGAAAGTGTAGTAACCTGGACATTTGTGATATTATAAAATGGATTTTGGGGCATTAGGGATCCAAGAGAGGTCTTGGTATCTACAAAATGATTGGTCGACCGTGGTGAGGCTTCGGTGTCATACCACCTAAAGTGTGTTAACAACATATCCATAATTTATTTATAGGGTTTTAAGACCAAAAATTTACATTGGTATACCCCATGACTTGATTTATAATAAGGAGAGAGTCACCAATTATTTTGATGTGCTTGATGCATATGGTGATTGTGTTCTATATTCTAATGATGAGGGCTTCATATTTGACATTGTTATTAGTACATTAGAAGTCAAGTTTGAAGAAAAATAGGATAATGACCCCTTGAGATGTGAAGAATATGACTCCTATATCCCCCCTTTTTTGCACTTAGAACCATAAAAAATAGGGTAAGGTTGACTTCATCCTCATGGTTTACATGCTCTTATTTCTTAGTAGAATTAAATACTACATCATCGAGAAGCTCAATTATGAGGGGTTTATCATCATGGAGAGGATCTTTGGCAAGTTTATCAGCAATGAGCTAACACTTTATGGATTTGAATAATAAATTCAGGATCAAATTTCTTTAAGAGCATGATCCATTTGGTGGTTCAACTATTGGTATAGGTACAACTCATCATATAGCACAATGAATTCTCCCAAGCTATGATATATATGGTATGATTAAGCATATAGTGGTGAAGCTTTTTGGTGGAAAAAACAACTAAGAATAGCTTCTCCACATTCACATATTTGGTTTTATTGTTCACAAAAGTGTGGCTAATATAGTAGATAGATTGCTCTCGGTTGGCATCATTTTTATGGGTCAATATGGTTCGTAAGGTAAAATCAATAGCATATATGTACAGATGAAAAGGAATATTTGATCTAGGAGGAGATAAACTGGTGGTAATGCAAGATAATGCTTGATAAAATTGAAATCCTGTTGAAAATCTTGGGTCCATACAAAGGAGATCCCCTTTTGTAAAAGATGATCAAAAGGCTTGCATTTATCAGATAGTTGGGTGATGAAGTGATGAATTTCTTGGATTTCACCTTGCAAGATGCACAATTATATGAGATTTGTAGGGGGTGATATTTCTAAAATTACCTTATCCTTGTTAGTATCCACTTCAATTCCATGTTTCGATATTATAAACCCCAAAAGTCTACCATATTTTATGCCAAAAATACACTTTTTAGGATTTAGTCTCATGTTATGCTCAAGTAATCGATAAAAGACCTTTGCATAAGACATTGATGTGCTCATGAAATTTTTGGGACTTGGCCAAGAGAACATCCATGTATTCTTAGAAAATCTTGGACATGTAATCATGGAAGATATAAGTCATAGCACATTGATAAGTAGCACCAACAGTTTTGAGGCCAAATGACATGACTTTGTAACAAAATGTCCTCCATGGTCTCGTGAAGGAGGTTTTGTGTTGATTGTTGGAATTTACATGAATTTGACTATATTTTGAGAAGCCATCCACGAGGGAGAGATTTTTGTGGCCAATGATAAAATCCACAAGGGTATCAATTTTTGGAAGTGAGAAGTCATCCTTAGGACATGCTTTATTGAGATCATGAAAGCCAATAAATATGTGTATCCTCTTGTTAGGTTTACCAATGGGAAACATGTTCAAAACCTATTCCATGTAGTCAATGGGTTAGACAAAGTCCACATCTAATTTTTTTTGCAATTCTTTTTTAACCATGAGGGAAATGGTGGGATGAAGATTTTTTTAAACCGGTTTGGAATTACGGTTAAGGGTAAGATAGTGGAAAATGAGATTAGGGTCAAGGCAAGACATGTCTTTATAGGACTAGACAAAAATGATCTTATACTTTGTCAACAGGGTAGTGAAGCATTCTCATTCTTTAGATGAAAGACTTTTCCAAGTTTAATAATTTGAGGGTTATTGGGATTAGGGTTGATTTCTATATCAACGGTGTCCTCGACAAGCATGTGGGAACCCTCATCTAGCTGATAAGGATTTGGTATGAGATGGATATCATATGTGGAATTTTGATGCAAAAATATTTTGGAAACAATACAAACAATAACATGAATGAGGAAATCGAATATTTCTTGCCACTTTAGGAGGGCTAAGTCCTTTGCCACTTAGAGAGGGCTAAGTCTCTTGCAAATGCACAATCAAAAATAATGATGAATGATGATTAAATAATAATCAACCTACTTCTATTTATATTATTAAATCAATGAATAGATTAATAATTGGAAATATAGCTAACTTGGCTATATTGGTGTTGTAACATGGATACCCTCCTCGGAAAGCTTTGTCCTCAAAGATGGAAATAACTCAAAAATACTTTCTATTTCCCATGTAACATCTTATACTAGTAAGTCCTACCATTTTATCAAAATTTATTTAATGTGGCGAGATCTAAGATGATGTTATCTGCTTTGAATATTACTTTTGGTTGAAGATTTATACGTCCTTCTTCATCAAGTACTGTAAGCTTTGACTAGGAGTGTACTCTTTGACCAATAACCTTCTTGAGATAGAAAACATGAAAAACTGGATGTATACGAGACGAGGGAAGAAGCTCTGGTTGATATGCTACTTCGTCTATGAGACAAATTATCTTGTAAGGACCATAAAATCTTGGAGCCAACTTCTAACTAGTCTCGATATTAAATGATAGTTGTTTGTAAGGTTGAAGTAGTAAGAAAACCATATCTCCTATACTGAATTATTTTTCTAAATTATGTGAGTCTTGTTGTTGCTTCATATTATTTTGTACCTAGAGCAAATTATATTTAATAATGTTGAGCATTGACTATCGGTGTTGGAACCAATCATCTACTTGAGTGACTTTGGAAGATATTGGAACATAATAGGTTATTGCTTGTGGTTTTAACCCCTACAATGCTTCAAATGGGGACATTTTGATAGATCTCCTATATTGAATTATTGTTCTAAATGATATGAGTCTTGTTGTTGCTTCATATGATTTTGTACCTAGAGCAAATTATATTTAAGAATGTTGAGCATTGACTATCGGTGTTGGAACCAATCATCTACTTGAGTGACTTTGGAAGATATTGGAACATAATAGGTTATTGCTTGTGGTTTTAACCCCTAAAATGCTTCAAATGGGGACATTTTGAGAGAATAATGGTAAGAAGTGTCATACCACCGTTCTGCTAATGAAATCCTGTGACTCCATTGATACTGCTTATCTTGAGCAAAGCAACACAAATAGGTACCCATATATTTGTTAACTATTTTAGTTTGACCATCAATTTGAATATGATATGTAGAAGACATATTTAATTTGGTACCACTGAGATGGAATAATTATCACCAAAAATTACTAGTAAATATGGGATCACAATCACTTACAATAGTTTTCGGTATTCCATGTAACTTGGAAATGGAGTCAATGAATACCTTGGCCACTTTGCTTGCTGAATATGGGTGTTGTAGAGCACTAAATTGAGCATACTTGGAAAGGTGATCCACTACTACAAAAATCACTATTTTTCCTTTATACTTGGGAAGACCTTCTATAATATCCATTGATATGTGTTCCCACTGGCGGTCAAGAATTGGTAATGGTTGAAGAAGTCTTGGATATTTGATCATTTTACCTTTATTGCGTTGGCATACTTCACATTTGGCCATGAATGCCTTGACATCAAATTTTAACCCTTTCCACTAAAATAATTGTTTCACCCATTGATATGTTTTAAAAAATCTCGAGTGTCCTAATGATGGTGAAGCATGTGATTCTTCAAGGATCATGGATTTAATAGCAGAACCTTGTAGAATTAAATGCAATCTTTCTTTCTTAACACCTTGTCAATATATAAAAAATAAGGATGCTTTGATGATCCAAGAATCATATCTTGAATAATTTTAGTAGTTTCGGTGTTCACCAACCATTCTTCTTGGAGTTGAGAAACCCATTGAGAACAAGGACCCAAAATGGCATTGATGGAAACTTCATCTTCATATTTATGTAATAAAGCATATGCTACTACATTGTCTTTTTCATTCTTATACTCAATGATGAAATCATATCCCAATAACTTTACCATCTACTTGTTCTATTTTGGATAGGAGAAATGTTGTTCGAGAAAGTGCTTAAGACTAGTATGATCTGTTTTTTATGATGAAGCGACTGTTGAGTAAGCAATGTCTCCATTTCTCGATTGCATATAGAATAGCCAAAATTTTCTTGCCACTTTAGGAGGGCTAAGTCCTTTGCCACTTAGAGAGGGCTAAGTCTCTTGCAAATGCACAATCGAAAATAATGATGAATGATGATCAAATAATAATCAACCTACTTCTATTTATATTATTAAATCAATGAATAGATTAATAATTGGAAATATAGCTGACTTGGCTATATTGGTGTTGTAACATGGATACCCTCCTCGGAAAGCTTTGTCCTCAAAGCTGGAAATAACTCAAAAATAATTTCTATTTCCCATGTAACATATTATACTAGTAAGTCCTACCATTTTATCATAAATTCTTTAATGTGGCGAGATCGAAGATGAAGTGATCTACTTTGAATATTGCTTTTGGTTTAATATTTATACGTCCTTCTTCATCAAGTACTGGAAGCTTTGACTAGGAGTGTACTCTTTGACAAATAACCTTCTTGAGATAGAAAACATGAAAAATTGGATGTATACGAGACGAGGGAAGAAGCTCCAGTTGATATGCTACTTCGTCTATGCGACAAATTATCTTGTAAGGACGATAAAATCTTGGAGCCAACTTCTAACTAGTCTTGATATTAAATGATAGTTGTTTGTAAGGTTGAAGTTGTAAGAAAACCATATCTCCTATACTGAATTATTGTTCTAAATGGTGTGAGTCTTGTTGCTACTTCATACGATTTTGTACCTGGAGCAAATTATATTTAAGAATTTTGAGCATTGACTATCGGTGTTGGAACCAATCATCTACTTGAGTGACTTTGGAAGATATTGGAACATAATAGGTTATTGCTTGTGGTTTTAACCCCTACAATGCTTCAAATGGGGATATTTTGAGAGAATAATGGTAAGAAGTGTTATACCCCCATTCTGCTAACGAAATCTTGTGACTCCATTGATACTGCTTATCTTCAGCAAAGCAACACAAATAGGTACCCATATATTTGTTAACAATTTTAGTTTCACCATCAGTTTGGGGATGGTATGTAGAAGACATTTAATTTGGTACCACTGAGATGGAATAATTCTCACCAAAAATTTCTAGTAAATATGGGATCACAATCACTTACAATAGTTTTGGGTATTCCATGTAACTTGGAAATGAAGTCAATGGATACCTTGGCCACTTTGCTTGCTGAATATGGGTGTTGTAGATCACTAAAGTGAGCATACTTGGAAAGGTGATCCACTACTACAAAAATCACTATTTTTCCTTTATACTTGGGAAGACCTTCTATAATATCCATTGATATGTGTTCCCACTGGTGGTCAAGAATTGGTAATGGTTGAAGAAGTCTTGGATATTTGATCGTTTAACCTTTATTGCGTTGACATACTTCACATTCGGACATGAATGTCTTGACATCAGATTTTAACCCTTTCCACCAAAATGATTGTTTCACCCGTTGATGAGTTTTAAAAAATCTTGAGTGTCCTAATGATGGTGAAGCATGTGATTCTTCAAGGATCATGGATTTAATAGCGGAACCTTGTAGAATATAAATGCAATATTTCTTTCTTAACACCTTGTCAATATATGAAAAATAAGGATGCTTTGATGATCTAAGAATCATATCTTGAATAATTTTAGTAGTTTCGGTGTTCACCAACCATTCTTCTTGGATTTGAGAAACCCATTGAGAAAAAGGACCCAAAATGGCATTTATGGAAACTTCATCTTCATATTTATGGAATAAAGCATCTGCTACTACATTGTATTTTTCCTTCTTATACTCAATGATGAAATCATATCCCAATAACTTTGCCATCCACTTGTTCTATTTTGGATAGGAGAAATGTTGTTCGAGAAAGTTCTTAAGACTACTATGATCCGTTTTTATGATGAAGCGACTGTTGAGTAAGTAATGTCTCTATTTCTCGATTGCATATAGAATAGCCAAAATTTTCTTGCCACTTTAGGAGGGCTAAGTCCTTTGCCACTTAGAGAGGGCTAAGTCTCTTGCAAATGCACAATCAAAAATAATGATGAATGATGATCAAATAATAATAAACCTACTTCTATTTATATTATTAAATCAATGAATAGATTAATAATTGGAAATATAACTAACTTGGCTATATTGGTGTTGTAACATGGATACCCTCCTCGAAAAGCTTTGTCCTAAAAGCTGGAAATAACTCAAAAATACTTTATATTTCCCATGTAACATATTATACTAGTAAGTCCTACCATTTGATCATAAATTCTTTAATGTGGCAAGATCAAAGATGACGTGATCTGCTTTGAATATTACTTTTGGTTGAATATTTATAAGTCCTTCTTCATCAAGTACTGTAAGCTTTGACTAGGAGTGTACTCTTTGACCAATAACCTTCTTGAGATAGAAAACATAAAAAACTGGATGTATACAAGACGAGGGAAGAAGCTCCAGTTGATATGCTACTTCATCTATGCAAAAAATTATCTTGTAAGGACCATAAAATCTTGGAGCCAACTTCTAACTAGTCTTGATATTAAATGATAGTTTTTTGTAAGGTTGAAGTTGTAAGAAAACCATATATCATATACTGAATTATTTTTCTAAATGGTGTGAGTCTTGTTGCTGCTTCATACTATTTTTTACTTGAAGCAAATTATATTTAAGAATGTTGAGCATTGACTATCGGTGTTGGAACCAATCATCTACTTGAGTGAATTTGGAATATATTGGAACATAATAGGTTATTGCTTGTGGTTTTAACCCCTACAATGCTTCAAATGGGGACATTTTGAGAGAATAATGGTAAGAAGTGTTATACCACCATTTTGCTAATGAAATCCTATGACTCCATTGATACTGCTTATCTTGAGCAAAGCAACACAAATAGGTACCCAAATATTTGTTAACAATTTCAGTTTGACCATCGGTTTGGGGATGGTATGTAGAAGACATATTTAATTTGGTACCACTAAGATGGAATAATTCTCACCAAAAATTACTAGTAAATATGGGATCACAATCACTTACAATAGTTTTGGGTATTCCATGTAACTTGGAAATGGTGTCAATAAATACCTTAGCCACTTTGCTTGCTGAATATGGGTGTTGTAGAGCACTGAAGTGAGCATACTTGGAAATGTGATCCACTACTACAAAAATTACTATTTTTCCTTTATATTTGGGAATACCTATAATATCCATTGATATGTGTTCCCACTGGCGATCAGGAATTGGTAATGGTTGAAGAAGTCATGGATATTTGATTGTTTTACATACTTCACATTCGGCCATGAATGTCTTGACATCAGATTTTAACCCTTTCCACTAAAATGATTGTTTCACCTGTTGATATGTTTTAAAAAATCTCGAGTGTCCTAATGATGGTGAAGCATGTGATTCTTCAAGGATCATGGATTTAATATCGAAACCTTACAGAATATAAATACAATATTTATTTCTTAACATCTTGTCAATATATGAAAAATAAGGATGCTTTGATGATCCAAGAATCATATCTTGAATAATTTTAGTAGTTTCGGTGTTCACCAACCATTCTTCTTAGAGTTGAGAAACCCATTGAGAATAAGGACCCAAAATGGTATTGATGGAAACTTCATCTTCATATTTATGGAATAAAGCATCTGCTACTACATTGTCTTTTTCCTTCTTATACTCAATGATGAAATCATATCCCAATAACTTTGCCATCCACTTCTTCTATTTTGGATAGGATAAACGTTGTTCGAGAAAGTGCTTAAGACTACTATGATCTAATTTTAGATGAAGCAACTGTTGAGTAAGTAATGTCTCCATTTCTTGATTGCATATAAAATAGCCAAAATTTATTTCTCATATGTGGACCTTCCCAAATTTTTACCTAAAATTTGGTTGCTTTCGAATGCCAATGGGTGACCATATTGCATTAATACTACCCCAATACCTGTACCTGAAGCATCACATTCTATAACGAATGGTTTGTGAAAATCCAGAGTTCCTAAAATCAAAGTAGTACATGTTGACAATTTTGTCACATTGCACAAGGGGTAGAAAAAAATCAAATTTTGTACAGTGTTTCCTTTTGTAAAGTATTTCTTTTGTTGTTTTTTGAAAATATTTGTAAGTTGCAGCAATTTTGGCTTTCCCTACCACCCCCTTGTACATAAAATGAAGATGAAAGAGCTTCGCTGCCAAACAAGCTAAGGAAGATAGCTTCGCCAAAAGAAGGAAGTAAAGTATGAAAAGAGCTTCGCACCCGAAGCATTTCCAGTAGCTACTTTGGGCGAGAATTTTGCGAAGCGGTGTTGCCAAAGAAGAATACAAGGAAGGCGATAAAGAGAACTTCAGGCCCGAGGCCCTTCAAACAATCGCTTTGGGCAAAATTTTTGCAAAGCATTCAAATGATAATTCAAAAGGATAGCTTCACTAAAGAAAGAAATACTAAAATCGTAGTCTAAATTTGCTAAGGCAAGGAAACCACTTCGAGCCCGAAGTATTCCCAATAGCTACTTCGACCAGAAAACTTGTGAAGCGGAACTCGAAGAAGCATTGAAGATTACTTTTCTAGAAAATTGCCGAAGCACCCACTTCAGACCTCCTCGCCAGCGAACCATTTTTGCTTCGCTGAAAACCATTACGAAGCATCCACTTCGGCTAGCTTTCACCCAAAGCGGCAGGAGCCGAGAAGAACAAAACATTTTGAAGGCAAGGATGTGCTTCGACCGAAACCCTCTCGAACCGCAATTTTGAAAGAAGATCACGACGAAGCATTTCTACAAGGCATCAGCGAAGCAATTTTGACAGCGAAGCGATGAAGAATGAAGAGCCCTATTTTGAGAAAGAAATCTACTTCGGCACTCACCACCCCCAAAGCAGTTTTGCGAAGCTCCATCTTGCAAAGTACAAATCAAGGAGGATTTATTGCTTCGGCTCAAATCCATTGTGAAGCAAAGATGCAAACGAGGATCTAACGAAGCACTCCAAGGGCACACGCTCCAAGCCGGGTATTTTCTCGAGGCAATCAAGTGCCTCATAAATGCATTTTTTCATGCTCGATAAGCTCGTTGCTCATTTTTAGCAATTGGAAATGAAGTATCAGTCCCTAAAGAAGATCTTGATGATCATGGTGGCCACTCGAGCACTGCACCCAGAGGCCAAGGACACTCAGATGACTCATTAATGCATATTTCCATGGTTGACCCGATCGCAGTTGCCAATTTTGGTAACAAATTTGAGAACTCAGTCACAAGAGCCACGAGGAGCCGACTTCTCAGGTCTCGAGGGTGTACTCCTCCATTTTGTGTAATAATGACTCAGAGGGTTGGGTCCTCTATAAAAACCTAGGCATTGTAATGGAAAAAGGGGGGGAACTTTCTGCTAAGAAAGTTGTTGTAACTTGAAGTCCTGCGATTAATACTAAAGAGATTTGGGCTCTATTTCTCTCTTGTATGCTGCCTTCTGTGTTTATTTATTTTTTCTTTCTTCATTTGCATACTGTAACTCTGAATCCTAAATTTTGGTGTGCGATTGGGTACTGAACCCTAAAATTTTCCCGAAGGATACATAGGGGAGGAAAACGCCATATTAGCTTTCTTTTATGCTACCTATGGGTAGTGGTTTCTGTCATATTCACTTATCCTAATCGTCGTTACTCTAAACTCTGAATTTCGACGAAAGGGAGAAGGAGAATCTTGGAACTTGTCTAGAGGATACATAGGAGGGCTAACATTGCATTTCCTTTGTTTATTCTTGGTGTTTTTTGCTGCTATTTCAAGTTGTTAGTTAGCGATCGTGATTCCTGTTCTTTCCCACTTGAAGTCATTGATATCTCTTCCCTTACTCCTTTTATTTCTTTCCTGCACCCTTACTCCTATTTCTTTCATGATCCCTTACTCTTTTATCTCTTTCCTACACCCTTATCTTAAAAACACCAAAGTAGTTTAGTATAGGAGCCGACCTTTCTCCGAATATTGGCACAAGGGGCATCTCTTCCCTTCGACATTTCAATGTTGGTCCAAGTCTAGGGTGCATACACTTACCCAAATCCTTTCCTGGGCAGATTTGATGACCAAAAGTTTTTGGCACGCCCGATGGGACTCGATCAGTCTCACCTTCTGAGTGGTAGTGAGAACCGATGCTCTCATTACTAAAAGACTCTTAGCATCTAGAGACTCTGTTTACCCAAGAATCTTTAAGTCGTAAAGACCAGTACCGAAGTCTGTGCCTTCATGCAAACAAGATGGAGAGTTAGGAATAGAGGAGAGGAAACTGAGTTCTTTGAGCTTGATATTGATGCCTTCGGGGAACGCTCTAGGTTGGTCACCCTCGAGTCACTCTTACGTGGAACATCCTCGCAAGAGGCTGCTGTTGACGAACAAGGATTAACCTCTGATAGCACAGCAGCTAGTTTTCCTCCTAATCCTCCCAACTCATCGAAGCATCCTAGTGCCTCTGTTCCTATTAGTCTTCGACGAGCAATCAAAGAGGGACTTCGGGAATCTCTGTTCCCCAAAATCCAGGCACAAATATGGCACAACAACAAAAACAATAGCAAATGCAGCAACAACCACCACCCAGATTATTCCCAACATGGAATTCTTCGGGACCGCTAAATCTAGCGGGACAAGGGCAAGTGTCACCTGCTGCTATAAAGAAGATCCCAACGTTCGACGAAACTGGGAAGACTGCTCTGGAGCACATCCAAGACATAGTTTCCCTGGCGTTGATCCATGACATCATAGAAGAGTGAGTTATGGTGAAGCTCCTGGTTCTTTCCCTTAGAGGAAAACTCCTCTACTGGTATAGATCTCTACCACCCGATACTATAACGGGATGGGACCAGTTAGCCAGGCAGTTAATGCGAAGCTTCAACGAGTCCGCCGATCCGACCTCTCTTCTGCATCATTTCATGATGATTCAGAGACATCCACAAGAAGAGATCGCTGACTTCAATGTTAGGTTCACTCGAACTTGGCAGAGAATAATAGTTGGACTTCGGCCAACTGATGAAGCTGCAGCATACTACTTCCTTCGAGCTTTCAACCCCGACATCAGCGTCATGGTAAGGTATTCGAACATCAACACCTTCCCTGAGTTATATGAGTTAGCCCAAAAAGTAAAAATGGATCTAATAGCTATGGGTAAGCTTCCCCAAAGGATGTCGATGCCCATACTTCTCGATTTCCCTCAATTTTAGTATGCGAGCACAGCCGCTTCACAAATTTTTGCAACCCCTGCATACCCGATCTCATCTTGGAACCCGAATCCCATTGTGTCACAGATCACCGCTCCACAAATCTATTTTCCCACATTTTCAACTCCACAACCCACTATCACTTTGACATTCCCGGTGTTGCCAGCACCACTCCAACACCTTGCCCTACCTCCAATACCGACGATGGCTCCATTGCCATCGATTCCCAAAGCCGATGACATGCAGGCCAAAATACTGCAAGAAGTTCAGTCCCTGAACTCCACAGTGCAAACCCTATCCAATGACATGACCATTATGAAGAAGAAGTAGGTACAACAAGAGTTTCTACCGAGAAGGTCTTATCCCACACCTGCGCTTACTAAATATCAAGCAGTCCAGCAAGGAAGAGCTTCGACAAGAAATGTCGCAATTGACGAAGCTCCGAGCACTTTCGATTATATACATTGGTGCTCCACGTGTAATGACCCTCATGAAGAGAATACCTGCATGCTGCACCAACACTATGTACAAACGCTAGCAAGCAATAGTCATGGTGGTCAATTCAATGTCATCAGACAATCGGATCAGAACCTGGCGATCGATGAAGAAGAGCCAGTCGCAGTTCTTACCAGAGGAGGTAAGAGGTCGATAGAGGTAGATGCTACTCAGATGGCTCCCTTAAAGGTGCACGCTCGACATGAGAAGGGACAATCATCTTCTTCGGCCCCGAACGAAGCTCCTCCACCTACACCGGTCAAATAAAAGGCCCAAAAGGCCACTACCGAACCACCTTAGGTGGAAACTAAAGAGCAGGCTAGGGAGAAGCTCAAGTTTCCTTCGCTGACCAAGCGACAAAGGGTCGAAGCTACGGAGCAGTATCGCACCAGATATGAGCCAAGAAAGGAACCTGAGGTGCCGAACTCCCTAGCTTACAACATTGTAGATGAGTTGAAGAGAATTCTAGCTAAGATCAGTTTATACGACGCACTGCAACTACCTGGACAAGTGGACCTGCTGCAAGAATCATTGAAGATGACTAAAGCAAGGAAGGCAGCACCACTTGCCCTTGTGCATACCCTATCCACATCCATTATGGGGAAGAATAGACCACCTCCATTCTACCTGTCTCTATAGATGGAAGGGTATATTGTACATAACTGTATGATCGACTCTGGAGCCACGACAACAGTCATGCCGAAGGCGGTCTATGAAGAAATAGGGATGGAATATATGTGAAGCAGCCATGGCGTACTCCAGTTGGATGGTACCCCAGTGAAGACCATAGGAGTGATCAAGGATATTCCTATTTGACTACACAAGATGCCTCAAATCACAGTTATACAAGAGGTGGTGGTCGTAGACCTTGAGCCATACTTCAGCATGTGCTTGTCGAGGGAATTTATAGTGAAGCTGGGTGGATATCTGTCTATGGATTACTCTCATCTAGAAATTCCATTCAAAGGAAAGAAGGTAAATATTTACAATGAAAAGCCTTCTACCTTCCTTGTGCAGAAGATGTCCAAAGAAGAGAGCAGCGATCC
Source organism: Wollemia nobilis (assembly GCA_028583015.1). Classification (NCBI taxonomy): domain Eukaryota; kingdom Viridiplantae; phylum Streptophyta; class Pinopsida; order Araucariales; family Araucariaceae; genus Wollemia; species Wollemia nobilis. The sequence continues at coordinate 349,059 of JAQPPZ010002200.1, forward strand.
TGTGCATGCGATAGTGGAGGGGGTAGAGCAAGTGGACCTGGTTGAGGAATCTCTTGCGTAGTTAAGTTGTGAAGATGAGTTTTCATTGGCAGACTTTAATGCCATGATAGAAACTGAGATGGGATGTTATGCAATCGCCAAGCCTGAGAAACACCCCAAAGCAGAATAGAATGTCTATGCCCAAGAAGGACTATGGAAGTTGTTCTTTGATGATGCCTGATGCAAAAACGACACTGGGGCAGGGATTATTCTAGTTTCACCATCCAGATAGCAAAAGGAATATTGCTACCGGTTGATATGGAGCTGCACCAACAATGCAGCAGAATATGAAGCATTATGCCTAGGACTCAAGAAAGCCAAAAGGTTAGGCATAAAGCATCTCCAAATCTTTGGAGATTCTGAATTGGTATGCAACCAGGTCACAAACAAGTGCACTTCAAAGAAGCATTATCTCAAGTCATACCGCAATAGGGTATGGGACCTATTTGACTAGTTTGAATCTCTCAATCTAGTCTATTCCAAGAGAAAAGAACCGACATGTCGATGTCCTAGCATCCATCGCAGCCAGGTACTCTCCAGTAGAAGACATGGTGCACAAGCCTAAGGCTGTGAGGATGATCTACAGACCCTCTGTCCCAGACAGAGACCTACATTGGCAAGTCTTTGACAACGATGAGCAGATTATAAATTTCATGATTCAAGAAGCAGCCACAGTTGAGAAAAGAAGCCTCGACGAAGAAGAATATGAAGGGCTAGTTCAATTGAAGAATAATCATGTTCCCAAGGGATTAATCACTCTTGAAAGCCTCTTTGATCAGAATGATCGAGCACTTTCTCACAAGATCAAAGTTAATGCAAAGCAGTATCAAGATTTAGAGCTTGAGCCTGGAAAAGTAATAAAAGTTGGAACCGATTGCACTTCAGAGGAGCTAGAGAAAATTCAATCTCTGTGCAGGAAGTATCTCGACATAGTTTCTTGGTCTTATCAAGACCTCAAGGGATACGATCGATAGCTGATACAGCATACAATTGAGTTGCAAGAAGGGATCAAACCCTTCCGACAGAAGCAAATTCTGGTTAACCCAAAGATCGAGGTCCTGATGAAGGCCAAACTTTTGAAAATGCTCGAGGCAAAGATAATCTATCCCATAAAACATTCTTCTTGGGTAGCGAACCTAGTCCCCGTCAGAAAGAAAAATGGAGACATATGATTATGCGTGGACTTTCACAACCTGAACCAGGATTCTCTCAAGGATCACTATCCTCTTTCGTAGATCGATCAGATCTTGCACTCGGTGGCTAGAGCTCAATGCTTCTCCCTACTCGATGGTTTCTTTGGATACAATCAGATCTGGGTCAGGGACGAAGACCAGCATAAAACCGCCACCAAGTGGGGCACATTTGCTTACCAACGAATGCCATTCGGCCTTTCGAATGCGGGGGCCACTTTTCAGAGGGCAATGGATCTAGATTTTGGTGAGCTCTTGAATAAGGTTATTTTTATCTATCTAGATGACATGACCGTCTTCTCCCGAAGGAGGGAGGATCACCCTGAAAACCTACAACGAATTTTCTAAAAATACCAAGAGTTTGGCATTTCAATCAATCCAAAGAAGTCTATATTCGTGGTCAGCGAAGGGAAGTTGCTGGGACATGTGATATCAGAGAAGGGTCTCACTATAGACCCTGACAAATCCGAGGCTCTAATGAAGCTCCCACTCCCAGCAGACAAGAAAGGACTTCAATATTTCTTTGGCCAGATCAACTTCATGAGGAAGTTTGTCCCAGATTTTGCCCAGGTCATCAATTCGATGTTCAAACTTTTGAAGAAGGGCACAGAATTCATCTGGACCAAGGAGAGACAAGAAGCATTCAAAGAGATCAAGGCCCGAATCGCTCAGGCACCGGTCCTGATCAATCCTGACTACAATCGAGATTTCATCCTATACGCCATAGGAGAACCTGAGAGCTATGCTGTGGTCCTGACACAAAAGGGGGAAGACGACGAAGAACATCCCATCGCGTTTCTGAGCCAGGTGATCAATCCCCATGAAGAGAAATACAATTTCATCAAACAGCAGGTGCATGCAGTAATGAAGTCTCTTAGGAAATTCAAGCAATTCATCTCCCTGAGTCGGGTCATAGTCTATGTCATCCATCCTAATGTACGCAATTTCATCATCCAAGGAGAATTGGGAAGTAAAAGAGCCAGTTGGGTGAACAAGATACAAGAATTCAACATTGAGATCAAACCCACAAAACTGGTTCACGATCGCACATTGTGTCAAGAACTGGCGAAGAGCGCAACGACCGAAGTGACAGACTGTCAAGGATGCAGATGGCCAGGTTTTATCGATCTCTGTCAATGGTATTCATCTGAATATTTTTCATCACTAAGGCTAAAAAAACCACACAAAAAAAAAAAATGCGTGTATATACCTTGTATATGATTTTTTCATTTCTGTATATGTCTCCTGTTCCAAGATCGTAGAAGTCAAGTGCCACTTCGTTGCAAAGGCAAACTCCAGATTCACCAAGTATGACAAAAATCTACTTCGATAAATTTTGATGTGAAGTAGTGGTTGCGAGGAGATTCGTAGCAAGGCACTTTACCCTCAAAAGGGCCAAACCAAAATTCAAACAAAGGCATGAAAAATGCCTCACAAAAGAAAGGTGACCGAAGCAGTTTTCGAAGCAAAATTCGGCCAAGTATTTCTCAAAATGAATAAGCTTCGGTAGGCGGCCTTCGCGAAGCAAAGCAGCAACTCGATGAGGAGAAATTACTTCAGGCCTGAAGCACGAAAGATTAGCCTAAAGAGAAGGTTCACTAAGAAGCATTTTCACTGTTGATTTTAACTTCGCCGAACCAACAACGTGCGAGGTAGGAGCATTCAAAATGTGTCTCAAAAAATGTGTCGATAGCCACCTTGAAAAGAGTTCAAAGCGGATGAATTTAAGGTGAGGGTGGCGGAGCACATCCCGAGGCAATCCGGTCAGGTAAATAGCCTGTGTCGATGTACTAGGTTGCAGCAGTTCACGTCCCCAATGCAAAGCCTAATCATCAAACCACATGGCCCCGCGTACTAGACCGTTGGATAGCCAATCAAAGTACGAAGTGATCCCCCGGGTCAGGCTTAAGAATTTAATTATGGCAAGAGCCATAAATAGGGGTAGTTGTCCCTTAAGGCTATAAAACGCAGGATCCAACAAAGAACGGGTTATTTACAAATGCAAGAGTGAGAGTCTCCAAATTTTCTACCCTTCAGAGGACTTCTATGTCAAAAATCCCGCTATCCACCTGTGATTATTCCATGCTTTCATTTTGAAATTCCTTGGCACTGAAGCCCCCTGTATTGCTAGTTTCGCTGCTGTAAAATCCACTATGGGGAAGAACTCTACATAAAAAGGGAAGGAGCCAGAAGTGACGGTTCCCAAAAAAATGAAGAGTGTGGAGGAGAAAAGGCAAAGACCTAAGAAGGTCAAAGAAAAGCAAGTCATGGAGGAAAGGGAAGACTCTAAGGATGAACAACTCGTAGAACCACCAATTGACCGGTGGGAGAAAATTAGGGACACGGAGCTCTCGAAGAGCATGGCCGAGATTAGGTACACCATTGAATTTATGAGGAGTAGGCTCTCAGCAGACAACAAGAGGGCCACTACATACTATTCTCAAATATATTGGTATCTGACTCTACCCGTGCATCATTGTCCTAAGATGATTCATGCCATCGCGCAGAACTACCAGCCCGCTTCCAAGCAAGTGCTAAATGTTGTTGGCCACAAATTATTTTCTATCTTGAAAGAGGATGTGCAAGGAGCCTTCGCTTCGTAGCAAGGGCCACCTAAGGGGTATATAGTTCGCAATGTTATTCTGAGCAAACAGATGGAGAGGTTCACCTCCTACAACTACATATTGAAATACTTGCGTGAGAACCTCAAAAGCGGGCTTCCTTTTGACAAGCTGCCCTAGATGCCCCTATCCTTGGAGGCCTTCAAGAACACTGACATCTTCTCTATCATTGCATGGGTGGCGGGCCTGTCAAGCGATGCCTCGATGCACCCATGGCAGGTTTCTTTGGTCGAGTGTATCTCTAGAGGGGAGTTCTATGCCCTCGATGCTTTGAGGCCAAACACCAACCCAGTCTTCTTCTATTGGAGAGAATGGGTGGCCCAAAACTTGCACACGCGGCTTACCAGTATGAAGAACTCTGGGGCGGACCAACGCTTCGCACCCTGCTCTTTCCTTGTTTGGCTATTATTTTTCCATGTACATAAAAATTTTCCCCATGTTGCTATTTTAGCAAGCGTCAAGGATGGAGATCCTCTACCAGTGTACTAGTGGACTCCCCTCCTATTGAGGAAGGAGTCTTATTATTCTTTTAATCAAAAAATTTTGGGACCCGCGATGCATCTACTAATAGGGTCTTGCCCTCGGGTGCCCCTCCACTTAAGAGATAGGGTGGTGCAGGAGAGAAAAGGAGATGTGTTTCAACTGACACAGAGGCTTGTGATTTGCCTATTTGGCTTCACAGGGAAACCTTTCCTACTGCCTATCTTCCCCTCTAAATACCAATTCGCACTGGAAGTCACTCGACATAGCGACACAACAAATGAAGTCTACGGCCACGGTCAAAAGTGGGCACACACCTGTGACTTCCCCTTCAGGATGGGAGTAATCGAAGTATTTGCCTTGAAGCAGAACATATTCCTGGAGGAAAAGCTTGCCAATTTTGGCCTACTCCAGATGCCTCAAAGATGGCTCTATGATCCCTTGGGAGTGATGAAGGATCACTTGAAATGCAAGAATTTTCATATCTGCCCCCACCCTAAAATTATGGAGCAGAGAAATAATCCCAATGGGAAGGATCTGGAGTGGCATCTAGAAAGAATGAGGACGTTGCCTCCCTAGCATGATTTCTATCCTATGGAGGTCGAGTTCAACCCTGACTAGTACCCCTTCCCAACTCCAGACTCCACATTTTTGAGAAAGGCGAAAGACAATTTGAAGGAAGAATTGAAAAAATAGGGCGAGGAACAACTAAGGGAATGGTGGATAATGAGAGTCCATCGTCGAAAGATGAATTCCTATGGACTCTTGGTGATGGATAGGGACTTCGTAATTGTTTATGAAACCAATTTTGGATCTTGGAAGCCCATATCCTTTGCCAATTTTGTTCCTCCAGCTACCCCAGGATTGGGCGAAAGCCCAGGGAGAACTACCAATGCCTCGAAAGAACAGAAAGAGGTCGAAGCTACACCAAAGGCACTACCACAGGGACCATCTGAAGGTCACAACACAAGTGACAAAGAATCAAAGCAACCATTGGAGAGGAGGAAAAGAAAGAGGCAAGAGCCAACTCAAGTGCCTCTGAGCCACCCAAAGCGACCTCGCATAGGGCTTCCAAGTGCTCCTGTCGAAAAACCTGCATCAGGACCGACCGAAGCAAATGTTGAGAATGTCGTGCCGCTGAGCACCAGGATAGTCCCAAGCATAGACATCATTGATGTGGAGGAACTCCTCCAACTATAAGGGAACCCCGAAGTAGAAGTCATGGAGGTTGGGAGTGCCAAAGTCCAGGAGGAGCAAGAGTTGATTACGCAAGAAGTCACCACGGTCGTTCTACCAGAAGGGCATGCAGGTATGTACTCTCCACCCTTTACCTTGGTCTCTCGCACGTCCATAGTAGTCTCAGCCAAAGCTTTGCATCAGTATCCCCTACCCCTACAAGGTCAATCGCCTCCCCACGTGTTGTCCATGGCCATCCCAACTCTTCCTAGTGATACCGTTAGCCCCACTCCACTCGAGTCATCTGGTCGGGACAAGTCCATTGATACCACTCTGCCAACCCATGCCACCGTTCCTTCGGTCCTGAGTCAATGCAAATATAGTGCTTCAATACCGAACCTAGTAGCCCATTCCCCCATCATACACGATGTTGTCCCACTTGCCGAAGCTCCCGTCACCCCTGTCATCAAACCTTCTGGTGAGGCATTCCCCACTAATTCTTTATATTTGTTTACCCCTTCAGCTAGAGATCCAACCTTATTTGAGTCTTAGTTGTCTATGATAAAGGAACGCCCTCTAGCCGAGAAACTACTTCTAGCCTAGCAAAATACATAGAAGATGCTGAAGGAGGCGAGGAAAAAGAGAGGGCGCTCTCTGGCCTAGGTTGAAAAATGCGTTGTCTTCAATTTGAAGGCCGAGAAGTTGCACAAGGTAAAGAAGATCCCCAAGGTCCAAAATCCCTGGATGAAATGACTCTAGCGGACTATGATTATCAAGACAAATCCAAGGACCTGGAGCATTTGAATGTGGATAATGAATCGACATCAATGCACATCAAAATTGAGACTTTTCGAGCACATGCGAACATCGCCAATCAGTGCAGGTTTGAAGCAGAGAGAGCCAACATCAAGTTGTAAGAAGAGCTAGCAAGGACCCATTCCAAGTTGGCAGATGCCGAGGAGCAGTGCAAGCTGATGAAAAAGGAAGCATATGCCCTGAAACTATAAATACTACAACTGCAGTGTACAACTGAAAACCAAGCATAGAGACAGGCCAAAAATGATCTGAAGGCCAAAGAGCTTGAAGGAAAAATCTTGTAGATGCAGAATCAGCTGCACAAAAAAGAGGGCCTAGGGCTGTTGGACAGGAGCAGAACCAAAGAAATTCGCTTGCACTTTCTCAAAAACTTCAGGTCTCGGGCCTCCAGTGCCCTTTCAATTTTGGCCTATATCATGGAAGCCAAGAATGTCGCTGTTGAAGGAGGACCAATCATAGACGAGGTCACTCAGAAAGCTAGAGGCTGACTCAAATTAGCTTTTGATGTCCAAAACATTAAATATCAGGACATGCAATTCCCTACAATGATTCGGATGGCTAGAGATTGGTCTACATCCCGGGCCACAGTTCGCGCCTTCTTCTCCAAGGTGAGAAAGGCACAAAAGGCAAAGGACCTTCTAGACATGTTTGAGAGTGAGCAGCACGCATCGATGGGCTATTTCTAGGATCTCTCTTCCTTAGGTTTTTTGAGCTTCACGGATGCTGATGGGAACCTCTTGACCAAGGAAGAGATTAAGTCGGTATGGCTTCAGTTTGAAGGTGACGTCTCGAAGATAGATGAGTGGGCAGAACCCATAACAGAGAGGCAGGTCATAGATTTCCTTCTGAGATATTGCAAGATTACGGCCTACCTAAACGATCTATACACCAGGTCCAAACATGCTAATATTGGGCATATCGATCGGTTCTACATTTTGGTTAGGGCATTGCAGGATCTAGAACCTTTCTTGAAATGCACCTAGTCTTAGGTTCACAGAACCATGAAAAACATCCGCGAACACCTTGCCCCATCGTCGCAACAGGAGGCCGCTCCAGAAGAAGTCGTACCATAGGAGGAGGAGGAAGAAGAAGAGGAAGGAGAACAAGCTATGGAAGTGCCTCTGGAGAAAGAAAGAGAAGGGTCTGGAGGTAAATCTGGCCCAACGGATCAAGGATGAGGATTCTTTCACCGAGACGAGCTTGTTTCCCTGCGAGCCGCCAAGAATGTTGACAATTTTGTCACATTGCACAAGGGGTAGAAAAAAATCAAATTTTGTACAATGTTTTCTTTTGTAAAGTATTTCTTTTGTTTTTTTTTGAAAATATTTGTAAGTTGCAGCAATTTTGGCTTTCCCTACCACCCCCTTGTACATAAAATGAAGATGAAAGAGCTTCACCGTCGAACAAGCTAAGGAAGATAGCTTCACCGAAAGAAGGAAGTAAAGTGTGAAAAGAGCTTCGCACCCGAAGCATTTCCAACAGCTACTTCGGGCGAGAATCTTGCGAAGCGATGTGGCCAAAGAAGAATACAAGGAAGGCAATAAAAATAACTTTAGGCTTGAGGCCATTCAAACAATCTCTTTAGGAAAAATTTTTGCAAAGCATTCAAACGGTAATTCAAAAGGACAGCTTCGCCAAAGAAAGAAAGACTAAAATCGTAGTCCAAATTTGCTAAGGCAAGGAAACCACTTCAGGCCCGAAGTATTCCCAGCAGCTACTTCGGCCAGAAAACTTGTGAAGTGGAACTCGAAGAAGCATTGAAGATTACTTCGCCAGAAAATTGCCGAAGCACCCACTTCGGACCTCCTCAGCGACCCATTTTTGCTTTGTTGAAAACCATTGCGAAGCATCCCCTTCGGCTAGCTTTCACCCGAAGCGGTAGGAGCCGAGAAGAACGAAACATTTTGAAGGCAAGGATGTGCTTCGGCTGAAACCCTCTCGAACTGTAGTTTTGAAAGAAGATCGCGGCGAAGCATTTCTCCAAGGCATCAACAAAGTAGTTTTGATAGCGAAGCGGCAAAGAATGAAGAGCCCTACTTTGAGGAGGAAATCTACTTCGGCACTCATCACCCCCAAAGTAGTTTTGCGAAGCTCCATTTTGTGAAGTACAAATCAAGGAGGAGTTATTGCTTTGGATCAAATCTTTTGCGAAGCTCCATTTTGTGAAGTACAAATCAAGGAGGAGTATGCAAATGAGGATCCAACGAAGCGCTCCAAGGGCATGCGTTCCAAGCTGAGTATTTTATCGAGGTGATCAAGTGCCTCATAAATGCATTTTTTTGTGATCGATAAGCTCGCTGCTCATTTTTAGCAATTAGAAATGAAGCATCAGTCTCCAAATAAGATCTTGGTGATCATGGCAGCCACTCGAGCACTGCACCAGAGGCCAAGGACACTCATACGACTCATCAATGCATATTTTTGTGGCTGACCCGGTCGCAGTTGCTAGTTTTGGTAACAGATTTGAAAACTCAGTCATGAGAGCCATGAGGAGCTAACTTCTCAGGTCTCGAGGATGTACTCCTCCATTTTGTGTAATAATGACTCAGAGGGTTGGGTCCTCTATAAAAACCCAGGAATTGTAATGAAAAATGGGGGGGAACTTTTTTCTAGAAAGCTGCTATAACTTGAAGTCTTGCAATTAATACTAAAGAGCTTTGGGCTCAATGTCTCTCTTGTATGCTGCCTTCTGTGTTTATTTCTTTTGTCTTTCTTCATTTGCATACTGTAACTCTGAATCCTAAATTTCGGTGTGCGATTGGGGACTGAACCCTAAAATTTTCCCGAAGGATACATAGGGGAGAAAAACACCATATTGGCTTTCTTGTATGCTGCCTATGGGTAGTGGTTTCTGTCATATTCACTTGTCCTAATCGCTGTTACTCTAAACTCTAAATTTCGATGAAAGGGAGAAGGAGAATCCTGGAACTCATCCAGAGGATACATAGGAGGGCTAACATTGCATTTCTTTTGTTTATTCTTGGTGTTTCTTGTTGTTGTTTCAATTTGTTAGTTAGCGATCATGCTTCCTGTTCTTTCCCACTCTAAGTCATTGATATCTCTTCCCTTACTCCTTTTATTTCTTTCCTGCACCCTTACTCCTTCTATTTCTTTCCTGATCCCTTACTCTTTTATTTCTTTCCTGCACCCTTATCTTAAAAACACCAAAGTAGCTTAGTATAGGATCCGGCATTTCTCTAGAGATTGGCACGAGGGGCGTCTCTTCTCTTCGGCCTTTCAATGTTGGTCCAGGTCTAGGGTGCATACACTTACCCAAATCCTTTCTTGGGCAGATTTGATGACCAACAAGTACACATAACTTCCTTTAGTGTCATGAAAGCTTGAGTAGCAACATCAAACTAGTTATAGGCATCCTTTTTTGTTAGAGTAGTGAGAGGAGCTAAACTTTTACCATACTTGTGAATAAAGTTGCGATAGTAACCTGTAAGGACCAAAAAACCACAAAGTTTCTTGATGGTTTTGGGAAAAGGCCAATCCTGAATGGCTTTAATTTTATTAGGATCCACTTTAACACCTTCATGAGAAATAATATAACCAAATATTCAACTTCTTGAACACAAAAATAGCATTTGGAGCGTTTGACAAAAAAAATATCCTTATGTAAAACATGAAGAACTTTCCCCACATGCATAAAATGATCCTTCCATGATTTACTATATATAAAATATCATCAAAGAAGACTAAGATAAATTTGTGAAGAAATGGATGACAAACATGGTTCTTGAGACTTTGGAAGGTGGAGGGGGCATTGGTGAGACCAAAAGGCATGACTAAGAACTCATAATGACATTCATTAGTACGAAAGGTAGTTTTGGGAATGTCCTCATTTATTACTCTGATTTGATGAAAACCTGAACGTAGATCCAATTTTGTGAAGAATTTAACACCATGCAATTCATATAATAAATCATCTATTACGGGGATAGGGAACTTATCCTTGATTTTTATTTTTTTTATGGGCTAAAAATTAGGACCCCTATACTAAGAATTATCTTTACGACGGGCCAAAGCCACTAGTGATGAATAAGGACTAGTGCTATAATGAATGACTCCATGTTCTAATAGTTATTGGATAATATTTTAGATTTTATTTTTGAGGTTGAGGGTGTCGATAAGGATGTACATTAGGAGGGAGACTTCCAAGGACAAGATGTATGGAATGGTCATGAGATCACTTGGGAGATATGCCTTTTGGTTCATTGAAAACTTCATCATAGTTAGCCATAATATCTTGAATATCCTTTGAGGGAATTACCAAGGTATCTTGTGCTTGCAATTCCATGTAATTGATTTGAGCTATGAATCCATAACCTCATTTCTTTAAATTTTTCCCATGTTGTGGGAACTCACTACCTTTGATTGTGGAGTTTGAATTCCTTGGAGGCGAATAGTCTTCCTATTTTATTTCCATTCCACAAATAGTTTTTGAAAGTTAAAACTAACAGTGTCTAGTTGTTCTAATAATTCAACACCCAAAATAACATTTGAACTTGTCAAACTCATAATGAAGAGAGTTCCTCACCAGGTGTAACTTCCCATTTGTATTGAAACTCGAGATGTTCTACCAATACATTGAGCATTTTATCCATTTGCAATTAAAACTTGAAACTTATCTTGATTGGTATAATTAATGTGCGAGTGCAATACTTTAGAAATCTTAATATCAATAAAGTTATGAGTACTACCTGAATCAATTAACACACACACACACACACACACACACACACACACACACACACACACACACACATATATATATATATATATTTGTGCCTGATAAATCATGGTACATTTATTGTATGATGAGTTACTAACCCCATCAAATATTGCACTGAAATAACCATAGTGTCCTCCTCTTATGTTACTTCACTAGTATCTGCTAAAATTTGTTCTATGGGTGATCTTGCTTAGTGATATCCTCTGCTTCTTCTTCTTCATATTTATTTTTGTACTCTATTTGGAAGGTTTGATGTGGTACACATGCTTGCTTGGGATGATGATTGCGATATTTAAAGCAAAAATATCTTGATGGTTGTTCATTTTTTTTAGAAGAAATTATTGTGATATTGAGGACGTGTATTAGAGTCTTGTCTTGAAGATGTCCAATTTGGAAACTTCTTTTCAGCAAGATTAGCAATCCTTATATTATCATCCAAAGTGTATGGATCATGTAAGTCCGCTTCGAGTTGAATATTTTATTTCAGACCATGTTGAAAGGCAAAAACCACCACGGGAGCTTTTACATCTTTCGTATATGCAAGAAGACTTGTGAAATTTGAAACATAATCTTGGATAGAACCGGTTTGTTTGAGCCCCAATAGGAAAACAATGTAAGAAGAAGAAATACCTTCATGAAATCTCTTGAGGAAAAGATCTTTAAATTCAGGCCATAAGATGGGATGATTATGTTTAAGTTGCTACCAAGAGAACCATTGGTAAGCTTCTGTACCTAATTTGGAAGAGGCATAAGAAATTTTTTTGGATTCAAGAATACGATATAAGTGTAGGATACCATCCATTTTAGCTAACCAACCACATGGATCCCCACCCTCAAATGTGGGCATATCATAACACAGAATATTAAAACCTGTATGCCATATTGCATATTAAAAAACTTCCCCTGTATCTTGATCTACATTATCATTTTATCTATGGGAATTAGTTGGAGAGGGTGAAGAACACAAGCTTATACCGAGAGGGGGGTGAATAGTATAAGATCAATTTTTACTTTTCTTTCACAAATAATATTATCCAATGTCATTAATTGCAATATCAATAGCATTAATAAAAGCAATGCATAAATCATCACACATATGAGAGACACAAATTTAATATGGTTCACCCAATGTGGGTTACATCAACAGAGAAAATTTGTCTTCTAAATTTTCTTAATAAATCTCTTGGGAAGCAATTTCCTATGACAATGTTTATGGACCTATGTCCAAATGAGATATCAATCCCCAATGCTCTGGTTTATGGATATATCTCCATAAGAGAAATCTATCTCCTCTACTCTGGTCTACTCCAAAGCCTGCTCTCGACTCTGTCTCAAACCTGCACCAGACGTTATCATAAGGCTAGCACAAATCTGCTCTAAATTCTACTCACAAATCTCTGTCTCAAACCTGCACCAGACCTTATCGCAAGGCTAGCACAAATATGCTCTAACTTATACTCACAAATATCTATTTCAAATTTGCTCAACTTTATCCCAAGTCTTCTCACAAGACTTGCTTAAAACAATAACCAAACCTGCTCATACAATCTGTCTAAAAATACCTCAAGCCTTCTCACAAGGGTTGCTCAAAATAAAAACCAAATTTGCTCTTAATTCTGCTCAAAAACTACTAAATATGTATACAAATCTTCTCTAATACATGCTCAATCAATCCCAATTTTTTTTTTCAAACAATACTTCTATCTCTCTTCACAAATCACTGTGTTCTATTCAATGTCACTCTTAAAAGGAATGCACAAATTTATTCAAAAAAACACATATTCAAACTTTATTTCTCCACCTTTTAATTTAGAAATATGCCCAAATAAACACCTCAAATAAGGATTAATGTCCTTATATACCTCTTAGTTTTCTTTGATGAAGAAATGTCCTCAAGAACCTATATTAAAAACAACCAATCTTTCTTGTGCCACTTTAATGGTTAGATAGCAAGGTGTTTTCTCAAAACTTCCACAAGAAATTTCTTCTCAAAAGAATGTCCACAATGAAATCTAAAAATGATGCTCTAAGTCCCTTATTTTGTTCTCAAAAATTAAATCCTTAATACTCAACAAAAACTCTTATATTTTTCTTTGCACCATGCAAGAATTACAATAATATGTCAAGCAACTTATCACACCTTATTACTCCTAATATTGCAAAATAATATTCAATATAACAAAGCCACAAATTACACACATGAATTTTTCAAATACACCTTATACCTCCTATTTGAAATAAAATATTTCAATGCACTTCAAATATCCAACATGACCATTATACCATCACTTTATTTTATGCATCACACATAGCACTAGCAATTTGAATTATAAGCTCCACACTATCCCTTTTAATTCAAAAATTAAAGCTCCACGTTGTCCTTTTAATACAAAAATTAAAAATAAAATAATAACCTTATGACTCCCTAAGCAAGTGCATACCTTAGACTTGGCAAATATTTATTTCACAAAAGAATTATCCCCACTTGCTATCACCACCGTGATTCGAACTTGCACTATTTGCTGGCCCGTACACTAGCTTTGACTAGGCCACTGCATGGGCTAGCCACCCACACAAAACCTAAAGCGTATGCTCTCCTTCTTATGCATGCTCTCCTTCTTATGACTCGAGACCTCCCCTTTGCCACACCTTTGTTAGAATATTCTAATGTGCACTATGACTTCACCTTGACATTTATCAGTTTCTATTGACAAGTGTCATGTTCTTCATATAGGCTTATGCCTATATATTGTACTCTCTTTCATATATAATATATCTCATCTATTCTTTAATTCCTAACATTTGGCATCAGAGCTCTAGGATTTTCCCTGCCCTTGTGAGCTTGAGGGGGGATTTCCCTCATGGAAATCCCCCTCTCATTCTTTCCTCCCATTTTTTCCCCCAATTTCATTTTTTCTCCATTTTTTTCTTCAAGCCGAGGGAGTATGCTCTCCATCCATGAGATGGATCGGAAACTAGATAGTTTAAGAAAAATAATGGCTGCCATTTTTTTAAGAGTGATTGGGAGGTTAAGATATTTTTTTTCTGTTTCTATCCACAGAAGTAGTTTCTCGAAAGAGAAATGAAAAATGGGAAACAATTTTTTTTCCATTTAATCTTGTTGGTAATCTGGTTCAGTTTGCAGGTTGTATATTTGTAGATCTTCATGATGGGGGCTGCACTGACAAAATAGGGAGATTGATATCCGTTGTGACACTTTAAAAAAAATTCTCTCTCAAGAAACCGCAATGAGTGCAGCTTTTGCCCGTTAGAGTGCACCATGTTTTTTTAGAAGTTGAACTAGCACATTGGTGGTATAGTTGAGATCCATGATTTACGTAGCACAAATAATCGCACAAATAGCGGTCTCTCTGTAGTATTAAAACACTCTTCTCCCCTGCCATTTAAGGCGATAGTGTCATGAGGCAGTGAAGGCCTGTTAATGTAGGCCACATTGCACAAAATCATTAATCTCTTTAGTTAATGGTGCTAAGACTAAACACATAGTTCTTTACACTCGGTGTTTATGTTAAAGCCACTTGTCATGTTGACAAAAATGTAGCCTATGATTTTTGTGCAGGAGATTTTTATTTTTACAATTGATTTGTTGTTGCCTTTATAATTGACACATTTGCAGTCTGACCACTACATGACCACGATGCGAAGTGCGCTGTTGTTGATGGCCATTATTTTATTTTTGAGAATGTTGGGTTGTGGTTCTAGTTTGGCCACTCCACCGCAATAAGAATGTCTTCGGTGCACTTACGTGATGTTTGTGTGTTGTTCAAGGATCCGCATGGTGTGCAACTACAAGACCGTTGGGAACGGTATCTTCAAAATCAAAATCGCTGAGCATGAATGCATTAGGATGCGCCTTTTTCGGATTTCATCATGAGCATAGTGAACTCATCCACCTAGCTACTCGTGCTCCTTTTTATTGTGATAGGAGCTTAGGTTAGTAACCAGGAAGAAAAAGTTAGGAGAAAATAGAATAAACTTGCATTAAGAATTAATCTACAGTTACAAGGTTTAAATAGAAGGAAATAAACCATAATCGCTAACTTAGGGGAAAGAGAAAAGGATGAAGGAAAATAGGGAGGAAAGAAGAGGAAAATTAGAATTTGTTCTCTTTTTCGCCCATGCCATCAAATCTCTGCCATCCAGCATCTACCGTCCAAGGAGGTAAAAGGTAAGGTCCAACCTTACTGTGGTAAAAATAATTTTTTACCATGCGTTATTTCCAACATTCTCCCCCTTAAAGTTGAGAGGACTGACTATACAGTCTCTCAACTTTATAAATTGAGCTTTAGCCATGCCTTTGGTGAAGATGTCTGCTAGATTATCCAAAGTGTTGCAGTAATGAAGCTCAACTATCTGTTGTTCCACCATATATGTTATGAAGTGATACTTCATATCAAAAAAATTTGACCTTTTGTGGTGGATCGGATTATATGCCAACTGTATGGCACTAATATTATCACAATTTAGTTTGGTTGGACCAATTTGATTTTCTCCAATCTCTTCAAGGATTTTCCTCAACCAGAGGATTTGAGTACTAGCATGGGTAATGGCTATATACTCAACTTTTGTAGATGATAATGCTACAACAGATTGCTTCTTGGAACTCCAAGTTATTAGTCCTGAACCTAGACTAAAATAGTTCCCTGATGTAGATTTTCTGTCATCTATATTACTGCCCCAATCGCTGTCACTATAACCAACTAACTTCACAGAGTTAGACTTGTGGTAATGGATTCCAAAATCCAATGTACCTTTTACATATCGTAAAATTTGTTTGGTTGCTTGAAGGTGCAGCTCGGATGGGCAAGCCATAAACCTTGATACTAGAGAAACAACATACTGTATATCTGGCCTAGTGTTGGTGAGAAACATTAAACTCCCAACCATGCTTCTGAAATTGGTCATGTCAACTTTTGGTGCTCCATCATCTTTGCTTAGCTGGATTCCATGTCCTGTTGGTGTTGCAACTGATTTGCACTACTGCATAGCAAATTTCTTGATCATGTCATGAGCATATTTTTGTTGACATATGAAGATCCCTTGCTTTGATTGATGTACTTCCATGCCTAGGAAGTATCTCATTAATCCGAGATCCTTCATCTCAAATTGATTCATCATGGAGTTTTTGAACTCCATATTCATCTTATTATTACTACCCATAAATATTAGATCATCCACATATAAACAAACTATGAGGATATCTACTCCATTCTTAAGGTAGTATAGAGTTGGTTCACTCTTGCTTTTTGTGAAACCATACTCGCTAAAATAGCCGTCAATGCATGAGTACCATGCTCGTGGTGCTTGCTTGAGGCCATAAAGTGCTTTTTTCAATTTATAAACAAGGTTCTCTTTTCCTTGTTCTTGGAAACCTTGAGGTTGTTGAACATACACCTCTTTTGTCAGGTATCCATTTAAAAATGCACTTTTCACATCCATGTGTTGAATGTTCCATCCTTTATGGGCTGCCAAGGAAATAACAGTTTTGATTGTTTCTTGTAGAGCAACTGGAGCAAAGGTTTCCTCATAATCTATGCCATATTTATGAGTAAAACCCTTAGCTACTAATCTTGCCTTGTGCCTTTCAATGCTTCCATCAACATTGAATTTGGTCTTATAGACCCATTTACATCCAACACATTTTTTTCCCTTGGGAAGCTTCACAAGCTCCCAAGTACCATTCTTTTTAATTGAGGATATTTCCTCTTCCATGGCATCTTGCCATATACTTTCAGTACATGCTTTTTCATAGCTAGATGGTTCTAGCTGTGTAGCAGCCAACAAATCATAATTGACTACATCACCCCTTGGTTCATGAGACTCATCATCTCTTGACATTTGAAGATTTTCAAGTCTTGACAAAATGTCGTCCATCTCACTAGCTTGACTCCTAGTGTATCTTTGTTGGAAATTCCTATCCAACATTTGAGAAGATGGATGACTCTATAGTATGCACTTTCCTTTATTTGTTTCTTTCCTTTGAGAAACTGGATCAATATCCATCGGACTTGGAGCGCTTACAGATCTCTAAAATCGTTTCGGAGAGTTTGGGGGTGCCAACAAAGGAGTTCTTCTTGGACTTGATGTACCACTTGATGTACTCGATGAAGATTCTTGATGTGGACTTTGTGGAGGGGAACTACTTCCACTACTTTTCTTGGGCTGTACAAATGTGGAACTTTCAGAATTAGAGTCTATATCAAAAAAAAATTTATGACCCCATTCTCCCCCTTCATCAAAAATTACATCCCTGGAGATAACTATTTTATGTGTCTTGGGATTGTACAATCTATACCCTTTGGTAGATTCACAATACCCTACAAAAATACATGCTTGACTCTTGGGATCAAGCTTCTTTCTCTTCTCCTCAAGAATGTGTGCATAAGCTAAAGAACCAAATACTCAAAAATGTTTGACATTTGGTTTCTTACCGTACCATCCTTCATAAGGAGTGATACCATCTAAACTAGAAGTCGGACTTCTATTTAGAATATATGCACTAGTTCTCACTGCATCTGCCCAATAGTTGTATGTTAGATGCTTTGTTTGAAGCATCGTACATGCCATTTCAACAAGGGTGTGGTTCTTTCTTTCGACCACACCGTTCTGCTGTGGGGTATAGGTAGTGGTGAACTGCCTTTTTATCCCATTTTGCTTACAATAATTTAAAAATTCATTTGAGGAGTACTCTCCTCCTCTATCAGTGTGAAGACATTTGACATAGTAGTCACATTGCTTTTCTACATTATTTTTGAAGTCTATGAAGCAATCAAATGCTTCATCTTTGTGTTTTAGAAAATAGATCCAGCACATTCTAGAATAATCATCTATGAATGTTAGGAAATAAGAATTGTTTCCAAGGCTTTTTGTTTGCATTGGACCACAAATGTTCGAATGTACTAGCTAAATAGGATAGCTTGCTCTCCACGCTTGCCCTTTTGGAAACTTCGTTCTGGAGTGCTTTCCCAAAGCACATGCTTCGCATACCTTCTTATGTTCTTGAATTTTTGGTAGTCCTGTCACCATAGCTTGTGAAGTTAACATTTTCAAGCTAGCGGAATTGAGGTGACCATATCTCAAGTGCCACAATACACTTGGATTTGAAATAGCAATATTTGCAAGTTGAGATCCCCCTGGCTCACCAAATTTTAGAGGGAATAACCTATTCTTTGTCATAGGTACTTCGTGATGACTCTCGTTACAATTGTTTTTATCAAGGATTGTACATTTTCCTTCATCAAAAACTAATTTGTAATGCTTCTCCATCAT
This sequence comes from Wollemia nobilis, assembly GCA_028583015.1. NCBI lineage: Eukaryota > Viridiplantae > Streptophyta > Pinopsida > Araucariales > Araucariaceae > Wollemia > Wollemia nobilis. Next base: position 367,409 of record JAQPPZ010002200.1, read on the forward strand.
TTGGCCAACACTTAACAAATTGTGTTGTAGTTGTGGAGTATAGTATATGTCATTCACCTTTTTAAGGCCTTCTTTTGTTGGAACTTCCATAGCTCCAATGCCTTCAACTTGCAAATATTTATTATCCCCTAACTTAACATGGGATTTATAATTTGAATCTAAAGTAGCAAAGAGATTTTCTTTGCCACTCATGTGGTTGGAGCAACCAGTATCTAAAATCCATGTGTCTTTGAGATTTTGATCTGACTATCCATATGAAAGAAAAATATTTGAGGTGCCTTCTTCTTCTCCATAAAATGAGCCATATTGACTGCTTTGATCTTTTGAAGACTTTGACCAGCAATCACGAGTGAAGTGTCCTTGTTTCCCACAATTGAAACAAGCCGTTTTAGTTTTGTTACTTCCTTGTCCTTGATTTCCATGACCTGCATTGTTGCTTTGGTTCTGATTGACTCCTCTATTTTGATTTCCACATCTGTTTTGATTTCCTCCTCTGTAGGAGTTGCTTTGGCCTTTGCCTCTTTGTTATTGTCCTCTGCCTCGGCCTCTTCCTTTTCCTTGTCTTGCAGCTTCGTTCAAAGTGAAAGCTTTGTCATCATCTCCATAGCTTATTGAAGGTGTTCCTTGAATGCGCTCTTCATGTGATGTTAATGATCCAATCAAACTATCAAATGTAAGAGTAGAAAGGTCTTTTGATTCTTCAATTATGATGGCAATGTGATTCCACTTAGGAAGAAGTGTTCTCAACACTTTCTTCACAATTGTTTCAACTATTGTGTTATCACCTAAAGTTTGCATCATATCAACTATTGCTTTGACTCGTACACAATAGTCACCGACTCTTTCATTTTCCTTCATTTTGAGATTTTCAAAATATCTTTTTAAGGTCTGAAGCCTGACTTGCTTCACTTTATCACTTCCTTGGAATCCTTCTTTCAAGGCATTCCATGCATCTTTGGCAGTTAAGAAAGATGCAATTCTAGGAAAGATACTTGGATCTAATGCTGATTGAAGATGGTATAAGGCAAAAGAGTTATTTTTCTATGCATATTTGAAGGTCTTCTTGTCGGTTGCACTCAAAGTAGTCCAATCTATTGGAGCAGTGTAACCGTCTTCAATACTATCCCATAGTCCTTTTCCTATGAGTAATGTCCTCATTTTGATGGACCAGTACTCATAATTATCCCCATTGAATTCGGGGATTGGTAGATTGTTATTTGATCCCATTACAATCTATTAAAATAAGAAACCTTTCTTATATAGTCTTATTACAAAAAGACTTTACAAACTATCAAGCCTTGCTTGATTTATCCTTCAAAAAACAACCTATTCTTGTTGTGATTCAGCAATTACAAAATTGTCAGCGACTTGTTCATCGTCGTCACTGATCAATATAATTTCAGGTGAAGGAGGTTGTAGGATTTCAACTGAATTACTATAATGAGTATATTCAAATCCTTGTGGAGCAATCTCCATAGATTCGGATTATTCAAATCTACTCCCAAAAGAGTTATCTTCTGAATCTGCTTCATATCCTAGATCAGGATTTCTCTGTTGTGCAATAACTACATTTTGCAACTGTGAAAAGACTGAATTTATGCTTAGTGTTCTCACATGCTCATCAAAGTTTTTGGTGTTCGTTCTTAGTAATAGTTTACAAAGAGCCTGATAACATCCATTCGATCTTATCATCTAAGAAAATTTCCCTGAAATTTTCTTTTACACAAAATTTCCTCTTAGGAAATGTTACTAAATTTTTACCTCTCAAAGCGTAAAAAAATGTTACAGCAATTTCCTCTCAGGAAATATCTTTTCTTCCACAATTTTGATAGATAGATTCCCTTTCTCCTAAAAAAAAAAGACACGGGACATTTGTCCCACATCCGCCCTGCAGATGAAACTTACAGGCTTTAAAAGCCTGTATTCGATGGATAAGTTTCGATTGCCTGCGTGCAATCGAGACCACGCCTTTTGCCTCCCGCGCGTTGCCCGTCCAGTCGCTCGCCTGTCTGCTCGCCACTTGTCGTGTCGTCTCCTTGCCACGTGTCACGTTGTTGTGTTCACTCCCTACCACGTGTCCAGTCATCGAGTTTGCTCCCTACCATGTGTCACATCCACTCACTCGCTATCTACCATGTGTCACCTCTTGATTAGCTCCTCAGGATCCGTGCCTCCTACTACCTCGGTTCGCATGTTGTGGGCCTCTTACCTCGGTTCACGCACTATGGGTCGACCTCCTTGGGATTCATGCCTCGCTCGTTGTGCCTTCCAGCCAAACGTGAACCAGCTCTGATACCAGATATTGTGATAGGAGCTTAGGTTAGTAACCAGGAAGAAAAAGTTAGGAGAAAATAGAATAAACTTGCATTAAGAATTAATCTATGGTTACAAGGTTTAAATAGAAGGAAATAAACCATAATCACTAACTTAGGGGAAAGAGAAAAGGATGAAGGAAAATAGGGAGGAAAGAAGAGGAAAATTAGAATTCGTTCTCTCTGCCACCCATGCCATCAAACCTTTGTCGTCCAATCTCCACCGTCCAGGGAGGTAAAAGGTAAGGTCCAACCTTACTGTGGTAAAAATAAATTTTTACCATGCATTATTTCCAACACTTTTTTGGATTTAATTTTTTTTGCTGGAGGAGTAGTTCTATTTGCTATTCATCGAGGGTATGTAGTGACTCAAAACTACGAGCAACAACTATCGCATCACCTTCATGATATTGAAATTGTTTCTCATCAACATATCTTCAGCAAAAGATTTCATATTCCAGGCTTCGATCATGGGATTCTTCCCAGCAGTTGTGATGAGTGTCATTTAGTTCATCATTTAATCATTATTTATCAATCTGGGCAGGTTTCCTAAGGCTGTTTACGATAGTCAATTCAAGCAGATGTAAGACATTCTATTCAAAAAATGGCTTTATTGGCAGAACAGTTAGTGTTTGTTGGGGGTTCTTCTGTCACTCTAAACCCTATGAACTGAAAGGAAACTAGATTACGCTTGCTGAAATAAAATTGCAAAAATGAAATAACTATCAAAAAAACCTATTTACTTTTGCTAAATCTGAAAATGCATTCAAAAACTGAATTAAACTTGCTAAAATGAAAGTTGTAGGAAATTCAGAATTACAGAAAGTAAACTAACTAACTTTGCAAAATAAAGGAACAGAACTGAAAATAAACTTAGAAATGATAACCCAGAAATAATAATGAAACTACAAACTCTGAAACTGGAAATGATTTCAGCAAAATAAAGAAATGCAAGAAAAATGACAGGTTTCCTATTTATTCTGCTATAGACAGATTTAAACAAGAAAACCTGGTGAAAAACCTTCTTCTGCTCCTGGAAGTGGCCCTTGCTCCTTGGTTCAGAAGAAGGTGAAGAAGTAGCTCTGGTTTACTACTTAATCACTCCTTCAGTCATAAAGAAAAATTGATAAAAACTGCACTTTTTATTGAATCAAAAACATGCAAAAAAAATTTGCATGTTAGTACTACAGAAATCTAATTTCTCACAATATTCAAAATTATCCTAATTGCAATCCTAATTCTCCTTAGCTCAACCCAGATGGGATCCGGTTATTTATATTACAAACATGCTAAATCGGGTGTGGAATGATTCTAATTTTAGGCATTTTAGGAATGTTGTTAAAACTGCATCCCTAAAATGTAGAATATGGTTACATGAATGAAATCTGTTTGTTGCACATTTCTTTGGAGGTCTTTTGCATTGAAAAAGGTGCACAACAGATTCACATAACTGTCCTTAAAATTCTCCTACAATTTTGTTGCCTTTCCTGAGATTTTTTGGTCAAAACTGTGCTTTTTCGGTTATTTCAGAGCAGTCCTGTTATTTCGGAGCAGTCTTTGTTGATTTCGGAGCAGTATCTCTGTTGTTCCGGAGCAGCGCTAGAATGCCTGTTTTCAACACAGTTTGTGGTTCTTTTGCCGAGCATTTGGTGGGTCAAACTTGGAAGTCTTTCAACAACCTATTCACATGCTCTTTTAAGTTGAATTTGACCAAATTCCAAGCCATGCACATCTGGCTAGAATTTGTCCAAGTTAAAACAGTCAAAATACAGTTTTGCACAGCTTACAGTTTTGTCCTATTTTTAGTGCTATTTTTTACATTTGACAACTTCAGAGAGCATGATATGAATGTTATATGTCCCACACATAATTGCACTAACACATTTCACAATAAATCATTATTTATCAACAAAACTTATGCAAAAAATACAAAAAATTAGTAAAAACATAATATTATGCTTCTAAACATTCAAACATGTAAATAGTAGTAAATATTGTATTCATCATCAGAATTAACATCAAAACATGTCAAAAAGGTCTATTAAGGATGTCTAAAATAATCAATAATGAGGCAATTTTTGGCCTCATTAGGTTGCAAAGAAAAATTATTGATTTACCTATGCACAGATGGACAAGAAAGATATTTTTTTTATGCATGAGTTGATCAATAAGGAGTGCGATGTCATGATCCATTGTTGACAATGCGGTATTGGAAAGTGTGTGACAGCCTTAGAGATACTGTGAAATTTTTATTTTTTGTAAAATTCTACATATTTTTCTGTGCGAGGGAGGTAGCAGTTGTTTAAGCACTTGTGTTTCCAATCCAAAGCTAGAATAACCAACACAATGATCACCAAAGTATGAATATTGAGGTGGGGTTTACAGCAAGGGCAACTTCTCCTTACTAAAGGGATCAATGACTATCTATGAAGTTACGGACGCAGGAAGCTTTAGACTGTGGTGGTCTGGTTTAAGTAATAGCACAAAAATATCCCAACAACTCTGCCTCATTGCACGTATTTTCGTTAGGGATCTCATAATGAAGTGTTGATATATTTTGGGTGTTGGTGATATATTCTTCAGATTGTGTGTGATGGAGATGAAATTAGTGTGCAACGTCTAGTTTCTTGCATTGAGTGCACATGACATAAAATAATCCCATGAACCAGCTGGAGCACACATAACATAAATGAATTCTAGACTAGACTCTTTGTATTTGTTGATGAAGAACATGACAAAATCGTCAGATTGCTTTGAGAGTTTGAGTGCAGATATGTTGTTGATATAAATATTGTTGTGTGTTGGCATAGTTTCAAAATATTTTTGGCCATTGGTTTTTTTAATATTTCTATGCATATGCACACCTATGTTGTGCTTTTTCAGCTAGCCCTTGAAACACGGTGATCCCTAATCGTAAATTTTTTTGATACTCTAATCTCTTAGTTTTTTCAATGTCGTCTACCATTCTCACAATTCCTACCAATGTACACGAGATAGACAGTTGAACTAATATTGTATTTGTTGTTGGAGATTGAAGATCCACATGGCTCCATCTTCGATCAACGTAGCTGCTAGCAGTCTTGAATTTGTAGAAGCTCCTGTAACTTTCTTTGCAGTGGAAGAAACAACTGTGGAAGAAATCCTGTGATTTTCGAATCATGTAAAAATAATGGAAGAGTTTTGTCTGACCATTATGGAGTTCAAAATATTTAAGCGTGATGAAGTGCCAACTAAAATTTTTAGATTGTCATTGAAGTTCCTGCTCGAGCATCGATTATAGCATGAGATTGCATTGGGAGTTCTATCTTTGGGAAATGTGTACACATTTGAAAAGAGTGAATGGTGGAAAATTTTATATTGATATGGAGATTTTTTTGCTGCAATGGAGAGTTTTTTTTCGCTCGATGATTAGATTGGACCAGCCATGCAGCAGACACATGGTTGACCATGTTGTGTGTTTAGCCAATGGTTGTGTTGGGACGTGTCTCAAAAATATGTTCTAAAGAAGTGTTCAAAGCCTCCACCACTGATTCTTTTTAATCCATTTTGTTGTGCTTTAGCGGAGACCTGTTCTGCCATATTTTAAACATTTTGGTTAAATTTTGATGGGCCTTCGAATTCTAATATTTGTTAATGTTATTTGCAATGCCAAGGGGAGGAAACTGTGATAAGATAACACAATTAGGTGGGGGCATCCATGCATTTCAGCGTCACTGTGAAGTACCGGGATGCTCACCCTACAGTTTACCTTCTTATGTTGATCATTTCTAGCCCCCCTTCGATGTGCTGATGCAGGCCGATGAGACTCATGATTCTAAGTACAAATTGCAAGGTTACTGGTGATGTTTCCAAAGGGGAAGTTTTGACAGCCATTTATGATTATATTGGAGGTCAAAAAGTATGTGCAAAATAGCAGAGAGCTTTCTAGAAAATGAGATGCAATTTGTTCAATAGCAAATCGACAATAATATGTATGTGCTATCCCAATGTACAAGAAGGAAAGCTTCTTGGTTGTCCCAAGGCATGCTCAAGAGAAAGCCCTTCTAACACAGCGGGAATGGGTATTTTTGGTTTACATACCCATTTTGTGATGTTGTGTGGGATCAAGTTTTAAGACTTGGAGTACATCGCCACATGGGCCTAAAGAATTGGCGCATTTTTTTTAAACTTAAATTTCCCACCATGGATCATGTGAGGGAAATATGGCCTCATTTATATTTTTTAATATTTTATTCTTTCTTGTAAATGGATGTGTGAAAGGGCAACTATAATTAAAGTGGAGGGGACCTTCATTTCACTCATTATATGGAAAATTTGCATGTCGCATGTGAGACAAACATCAGAGTGGGTGGGGCACTTTATTTTAATGATTTTTTTCCACATGGAGAGTGGAAATGGAATTCCCACATGGCCTATGTAATTTCTCTAGAAAATTTGTGAAGTCCTTTTTTATTTCTTCACATAGCGATGTTTTTCTACGTAGAGGCTACTATTTTTTCTAGCAAATGAAGGCCCCATTGAGAATAAAACATAGGGGTATTTATAGTCATCAGAAAGGTTTTTCCACAATGAAAACAATGGTGGTTTCTATTTGTAATTTTAAGGCTATTTCATTTGCATTTTTTAGCCTCAAAGTTTTATACCATGGAGTGCACTCTCAATTGTACCCGACACTCCCAAGGCAAATTGTATGTGATCCTAGTATCTAGTCACCTTCTCTAGAGGACCTGGCGGATGCAACAACTGGTTACCCATGTATTCTGATGGGATGAGAAGGTCACAATAAGGACACCTACTCTAGGTACTATAGACATAGACACCCTCGAATCTATCTAACAATTTTTTTGGATCAACTTTTGAAGACTATAAACGAAGACACTTCAGAAGATTATATTCTCTTCTTTCTTCTTCTCCTCCACATTTGGATCTATGTCTCATTTTATTGTATTTCATGGCTCGTATTTCCTTTTGTATTAAGGTGCATTTTTTATAGATACCAACACCTTCTAGATTGAGTTCACCATGAGGGGAGATGATATTCATGGTGAATCTAGTCAGTGACCTGCGAGAGGCAACATACCTGGAGGATGACCTGCAGAGGCAACAAACCCAGAAGTGGCTGACCCTGAGGCACATAGGATAACCTAGGCACTTAGATGGTCGATCTAGTAGCAACATATCCAAGGAAGTGGTTGACCCTGAGGCAACAGACTGAGATGTAAACACCGTTGATCTAGCATTATTCACAGTTGGAGAGCTAAGCACAAATAGCACGAGCCTAGACCAAATCATGTAATAAAGGAGGATTATAGGGTTCTTTTAGAGTATTCAACATTAAGGGGGAATGTTACCTAATGTTGAATTATTTTTTATATAGTTAGGATAGTGCATGTTAAGGGGTAATGTTAGAATATTCTAATGTGCACTATGTCTTCACCTTGACACTTGTTAGTTTCTCTTGACAAGTGTCATGTTCTTCATATAGGCTTATGCCTATATATTGTACTCTCTTTCATGTATAATACATCTCATCTATTCCTTCATTCCTAACAACCTTAGAACCAAGGTTCTACCATCTGGGCTAGCTGCCCAGATGGAACCAATATTCGTTGCCCCTTCTATTTGTCCATGTGCTCTACCTCAAAATGCAAATATGTCCCTTGTCTTCTTCTCCTCCTCTGCCATGAATGAACGAATCACAAAGCACATGATTTTTTAAATTTATTTTTCACACCTTAGCATTGCAATTTACCTTCCTTAAATATGCAAATGTTTACTTTGGACCTTGACGTCGATGCATGGGAAATATTCGATTTTCAACCTTAACCTTTGGCGCTCACAATTTAATTTTTAATTATTATAATATTTTAAATCTAGATAGATTTAAATATTATAATTTATTTTTCTTCTTTGGGCCTTTTTTCTAAGATAAAGTCTTTACCACCATGAAACATTTTCTTTTTCTTTTCAAGTACCACCATGGTAAATCAATTAAACCTTTTATTTTTCCTTTGCAAATACCACCATGGAGGATGCCTTGTCTTTTTCTTGCTCACACAACCATGAAGAACCTTATCTTTTTCTTGCTTCCATATTGCCTCATGTACCCTTTGAAAATTATTCTCACTTATTTTTCTTTTGACATCAATGACAACCAATGTCATCAACCTATGACATCAATCCTTTGACATCAATGACAACACAATATACTCAAAATTTCCAACAATCTCCCCCTTTGTCATTGATGGCAACCCTTTCTAAAAATTCTTTTTCCAACCACTAGATTCCAAATCTGCTCCCCCTGAGAAACTGCTCCCCTTGACTGAATGCTCTCCCCCTTACTCAAATATCTCCCCCTTTGACATCAATGGCAAAGGGACTCCTTTGGGGCTAAATATAAGACTCTTAGCTCAGCCCCCTCCCACCTCCTCTCCTTGAGGTGATTAATTTTGGGGTGGGAGTAAAACTACTCCCAATTTCTTTCTAAGATGCTCAAAAGTTTCCTTTGGAAGTGGCTTAGTGAATATGTCTGCTATCTATTCCTTTGTAGTTACATATTCCAATCTGACCTGTTGATCCATCACCTGCTCTCTCAAAAAATGATATTTGATTGGTATGTGCTTGGTCCTTGAATGCATTACTGGATTCTTTGAAATGCTTATGGCACTTGTATTATCACAAAGTATCGGGATGGGATGATCATGCTCTACTTTGAAGTCTTTTAAGGTTTGCTTCATCCATAAAACCTGTGTACAACAAGAAACTATTGCGATGTACTCTACCTCTACTATGGATAAGGAAACTGATGCTTGTTTCTTGCTTAGCCAAGAGACTAAACAATCTCCAAGAAAGAATGCTCCTCCACTTGTGCTTTTCCTATCATCAATACTGCCTACCCAATCTGCATATGTATATGTTGTGAGAGTGAAACTATTACCTCTGGGATACCATAGTCCAAATTCCATAGTACCTTTTAAATACCTGAGAATTCTCTTTACTGCCTGTACATGTGTCTCTTTTGGGGCTGCTTGAAATCTTACCACTAATCCCACTACCTGCATTATATCTGGCCTTGTAGTTGTAACATATAGTAAACTTCCAATCATCGATCTATATAATGTCTGACTTACTTCAGGGGACCCATCATCTTTGCTTAGCTTGCATCCCATAACCATGGGAGTACTCACTGGTTTGCAATCTTCCAATCTAAATTTCTTCAACATTTCTTTTATATACTTGGTCTGTGAGAGAAATATACCCTTTTTTAATTGTGAAATCTGCAATCCAAGGAAGAAAGATAACTCACCAAGCATTGACATTTCAAATTCATTTTGCATACACTTTGCAAAATTTTGACACATCTTATCATTACTACCTCCAAAAATGATATCATCCACATAGACTACCACAATCAATAAGTCACTTCCCTCATTTTTGATGTATAAATTGTTGTCAACTATTCCCTTTCTAAAACCTTGTTCTTGAAGATACTTATCCAGCCTTGAATACCAAGCCCTAGGAGCTTGCTTTAATCCATAAAGAGCCTTCTTTAATCTGCATACATAATCTGGCTTATCAATCAAGTTGAACCCCTCAGGTTGCTCAATGTAGACTTCTTCTTCTAAGAAGCCATTGAGAAAAGCTGATTTTACATCCATTTGATATACTTTGAAGTTTTTAAAGCTTGAGAAAGCTAAAAATATCCTTATGGCCTCAAGTCATGCAACAGGAGAAAATGTTTCATCAAAATCAATCCCTTCAACCTGTGCATAGCCTTTGCATACTAGTATGGCTTTATTTTTGACTACCTGACCATATTCATTTAACTTATTTATGTAGACCCATTTAGTGTCGATTATATTCTTATCTTTTGGTCTTGGGACAAGTTCCCAAGTTTCACTTTTTTTTATTTGATCCAATTCCTCATCCATAGCCTTGACCCAACATTTATCTTCTTTTGCCTCATTGAAATCCTTGGGCTCAATTTTAGATAGCAAAGAAATATTTGCTTGTTCACCTATTCCTATTATCTTCCTCCTTGTTTGTCTTTCATCAGGATTTCCAATAATCATATCTCTTGGATGATTCTTTTGTACATACCTGGATGGTGTCTTAGGTGGTGTTCTTTGTGCTTCATCTTCTTCTGATTCTTCACCTATTTCTTCTTGGCAACTTTCTTCTTCTTGATATACAATTTCTTGAGCTGATTCTTTTGACCCTATTTGTTCATCAACTATCACATTTATACTTTCCATAATTGTATGTGTCCTTTTATTATAGCATTTATAGGCTTTGCTCTTAGTGGAATAGCCAAGGAAAATACCCTCATCGCACCTTGAATCAAATTTACCCAAATTTTTCTCTTCTCATCTAATGTAGCATTTGCTTCCAAAAACTCTGAAATACTTCATAGTAGCTGGTCTTCCCTTCCAAAGCTCATATGGGGTTTTGTGATGATTTACTCTTACTTGAGCTCTATTAATGATATAGATAGTTGTATGAACTACCTCTCTCCAAAAACCATCTAAAATCTTAGACTCATTTAGCATAGCTCTAGCCATATTCTCGATAGTTCTATTCTTTCTTTCAACTACTCCATTTTGTTGTGGAGTCCTTGTTGCTAAGTATTATCTTTTGATTCCATGTTGTTCACAGAATTCTATGAATTCACCTGAAGTAAATTCTCCTCCTCTATCTGATCTTAGACACTTTATCTTTTTACCTATTTCATTTTCTACTAAAACTTTGAATGCCTGGAACTTCTCAAAGGCTTCTGACTTTTCTTTTAAGAAAGCCACCCAAGTCATTCTGGAGAAATCATCTATAAATAGCATGAAGTAACTTTCACCTTGTAAACTCTTTGTCCTTGTAGGACCACATAAATCAGTGTGAACTAGTTCCAATGGTTCGGATGAAGAAAATTCTTTTGACTTGAAACTTGTCCTTGTTTGCTTACCATGCTGACATTGTGCATAGATTGTGCTTTGAGGTCTCTTTATCCTGGGTAAATCTCTGATTACCTATTTGTTGCTTATTTTTACAATGTTGTCAAAGTTTAGATGACCCATTCTTCTATGCCATAACCAACTCTCATCCTCTTGTGATAGAAAATATTTTTCTCCTTTAATTTCACTCAACATGTAGAGATTGTTTGAAGTTCTGCTGGCATCTGCAATAAGCTTTCCTATCTTGGATTTCTTGATCTCACATCTATTTGGGTGAAAGGTGACTATGTGCCCCTGATCACAAAGTTGACTTACACTTAGTAAATTGTGCTTCAATCCCTTAACATACAACACATTTTTTGTCTTTGATTTTCCATTATCTAAACTCAAAGTCCCTTTTCCAACAATTTTTGTTGAAGCATTATCTCCAAATTTTACTGATCCTCCATTGATTTCTTTAAGTGAAAGAAATTTACTTTTGTCACCTGTCATATGACTTGAACAACCACTATCAACATACCACTGATTTCCCTTATCTTGTGCATGAAGGGTTGTCTGTACCAACATTGATTTTTCTTTTTCTTGTTCCTCTTCCTCTTTCCAAACTTTTGAGGTTGTAATATTTTGAATCTTCTGATCCTCCTTATTTTTGCTTGGTTCAGGAAATACTATTTTACACCATTTGGCCTTGTGCCCAAAGTTATTACATTTGTAACAGATGATATTGTTATTCATGAGAGGTGCAAATGAATTGAAATTACCATCAACATTATTTCTTACATGGACCATGCAATGTACAACTCTATGACCATATTTATTACATGAAAAGCAATAACCATGGAAGAAATTTTGTAACCTGTTAGATTGCCTTGAATGATATGGTCGCATGATTCTTCCCTTGCCATTTTTGTAGTTGACTTTTATCCATGATGTTTCTCTATTTTCTTTCTCCTTGATACTTTTGCCTTTCAATATATTAGCATAGGTCATGGGCTCTTCTTTCTTTGATATCCTTGTTCCTTTGGAGCTTGATTCCTCTTTCTATTTCCCTAACCTTATATTTTGCTGTAACTTATCCTTAGACTTTTCAACTTCCTTTCTCAAGAAGACAATCTCACTTTCCAAGTTTTCACATTCCAATTATTTTTCCTTTAATTTCTCAATCATTACTTCTTCAATTATTTTTGCCTCTTCAACTTTAATCTTTAAGTCCTTGAGATCTTGTAGAAACCTTATCTTAGTTTCTTCATCCTTTTGTACCTGAACTTCCAATTTGACTAGAGTAGCAGTGAATTCCTTCTCTAAGTTATCCAGATCTGAATCTCTTTTGTTGATAGGACCATCCTCTATCACTTTAGTGGCCATTGTGTTCTTGTAAGATCTTCCTTCAAGTTGTTAGACTTTTTGAAGGATCCTACTCTGATACCAATTGAAGAACACAAGCTTATACTGAGAGGGGGGTGAACAGTATAAGATCAACTTTTACTTTTCTTTCCAAACAATATTATCCAATGTTATCAATTACAATATCAATAGTAGTAATCAAAGCAATGCACAAATCATCACACACATGAGAGACACAAATTTAACGTGGTTCACCCAATGTGGGTTACATCCATGGAGAAAATATTTCTTCTAAATTTTCTCAACAAATCTCTTGGGAATCAATTCCCTATTACAATGTTTATGGACCTCTATCCAAAGGAGATCTCAATCCCCAATACTCTAGTTTGTGGATCTCTCTCCATAGGAGAACTCTATCCCCTATACTCTAGTCTGCTCCAAACCTCTCTCAAATCTATCTCAAACCTACACCTTATCACTCACAAAAATTACTCATAAATATCTATCTCAAATATTCTCAAATCTATCCCAAGTCTTCTCACAAGACTTACTCAAAATAGCAACCAAACCTGCTCATACAATCTATCCAAAACTACCTCAAGCCTTCTCACAAGGCTTGCTCAAAATAACAACCAAACTTGCTCTTAATTCTGCTCAAAACTGCTCAACATGTGTACAAATATGCTCTAATACATGCTCAAAATCAATCCCAAATCTTGTATTCAAACAATACTTCTATCTCTCTCCACAAATCACTATGTTCTCTTCAATGTTACTCTTAAAAGGAATGCACAAATTCATTCAACAAAGCACATATTCAAACCTTATTTCTCCACCTTATAATTCAGAAATATGCCCAAATAAACACCTCAAATAAGGAGTAATGTCCTCATACCTCTTAGTTTGCTTTGATGAAGAAATATCCTCAAGAACCTGTCTCACAAACAACCAATCTTTCTTGTGCCACTTCAAGGGTTAGATAGCAAAGTACTTTCTCAAAACATCCACATGAACTTTCCTCTCAAAAGGATGTGCACAATGAAATCTGAAAATGATGCTCTAAGTCCCTTCTTTTGTTCTAAAAAATAAAGCATTAATACTCAACAAAACCTCTCATATTTTCCATTCACCATGCAAGAATTACAATAAGATGTCAAGCAACTTATCACACCTTATTACTCCTAATATTGCAAAATAATATTCAACACAACAAAGCCACAAATTACACACATGAAATTTCCATATACACCTTATACCTCCTACTTGAAATAAAATATTTCAATGCACTTCAAATTTCCAACATGAACATTATAACATCACTTTATTTTATGCACCACACATAGCACTAACAATCTGAATTATAAACTCCACACTATCCCCCTTTTAATTCAAAAATTAAAACTCCACACTATCCTTTTAATCCAAAAATTAAAAATAAAATAATCACCTTATGACTCCCTAAGCAAGTGCATACCTTAGACTTAGCAAATATTTATTTCACAAAAATATTATCCCCACTTGCTGTCGTCACCATGATTCGAACCTACATCACTTGTTGGCTCGCACCCTAGCTTTAGCTAGGCCACCGCATGGGCTAGCCACCCACACAAAACCTAAAGCACATGCACTCCTTCTTATGCACGATTTCCGATGTGAAAAGCTTTTACAAATAAAACTTTATCACTCTGCCTTCATCGTGTCTCGAACTCGAGACCTCCCCTCTACCACGCCTTAGCACCGGGGGTTCTACCATCTGGGCTAGCTGCCCATATGGAACCAACGTTTGCTACCCCTTCTATTTATCCACATGCTCTACCTCGAAATGCAATCTGTGCCTTGTCTTCTTCTCCTCTGCCATGAACGAACGAATCACAAAGCACATGATTTTTTAAATTATTTTCTTCCTTAGCATTGCAATTTACCTTCCTTAAATATGCAAATGTTTACTTTGGACCTTGATGTCGGTGCATGGGAAATATTTGATTTTCAACCTTAACCTTTGGTGCTCACAATTTAATTTTTAATTATTATAATATTTTAAATCTAGATAGATTTAAATATTATAATTTATTTTTCTTCTTTGGGCCTTTTTCTTAAGATAAAGTCTTTACCACCATGAAACATTTTCTTTTTTTCTTTGCAAGTACCACCATGGTAAATCAATTAAACCTTTTATTTTTCCTTTGCAAATACCACCATGGAGGATGCCTTGTCTTTTTCTTGCTCACACAACCATGAAGAACCTTATCTTTTTCTTGCTTCCATATTGCCTCATGTACCCTTTGAAGATTATTCTCACTTATTTTTCCTTTGACATCAATGACAACCAATGTCATCAACCTATGACATCAATCCTTTGACATCAATGACAACACAATATACTCAAAAACAGAGGGAGGAGATTCGAGGTTTTGTTTATTTAATAGTTGTTCGAGAACTATTGACATATTGTTCATATTAGTAGTTATTTTAGACAAACACTCTTGTAATTATTGGTTGCATGTAGTAGGGATTACTATTTCCTCATGTGTGATATTTTCTTGGGATGAGTTGGATGAGTTGGAAGGAGCCATGGGGTTAATAGCAATATGGTTGGGGTTAAAATTATTAATGCGTAGAGGAGAATTATGTTGCGTACCTTTATTTTGTGGAGGTCTTCTTGGTGGGTTTATTGATCCATTGTTTGGAATATCTACACTATTTAATCTTCTATTTGGTCCTCTATTCCACTTGTATCTCATGCACTTTTACTTGCAGAGAAAAACTTTGTTATTTGCTACAAAAATATTTTTTTAATTTTGAAAAAAAAATTGTTGTCGATTTTAATCAACTCTTAATTTGCCACCACTACGAATTTTGAAATTTGAATTTGTCATGCAACGACTATATTTCTGACCTCAACGGATACACATTTTAATTATTAGCTTGCGGACTTTAATAACTAGTATGTGGGTTAGGATGAAACAACACCACGATTACAAATTCACGGCTAGGGTGTGAATGCACGACTAGTATATGAAACAACACAAGGGCTGCATGATACACTACATGGAAATTCACAAATATTGTGAGCAACGTGGACAAATGGAGCGAATGGGGACCAATGGAGAGTGAATTAGGATAACGTCTAATGGCTATGAATTGAACGATATTCACTAACAGAAGAGATTAAGACACACGTTAGAGGACTACACGACATCGACACAAAACTCAAGAATTGCATAGATTACAAGGATGATAATCGAACAGAGAAGGGCTATGGTTACATGGGGAATAATTATGTGATCTAAGTCATAATTAAACTATTATTGTTGGTGGCTCATGATTGGTTGGATTATGAGCAAGATCTCAATGTCTTTGACCTACGTTATAGCTACGTTGCAAGATAATTGGATTATCTGCCTGCACGCGTAATGTACTACCACCTGATGCTTGTAATGTTACATAGATTTTGTTACCAATTTTACCATCGATTTTAGGAGTGAATCATCATATCCCTATTACAGATAAACTTCTTGAGATGAATGGAAAATCACCGTTCGATTATGTTTTAATTTGCATCAACTCTAGAGAATACTGGACGAATGAATTTCTATCTAAAATAGTTACCACTGCACAAAAACCACCCAATGGATTTAGGGTTGGTTTCAGGTTTCCCACATAATGGTATTTCATGTAGTTTAAATTTGCATGCTTGTATTTTACTTTGCTGGTATCATCGATTAAAAATATAAATGCAAACTGTCTCCGCATTATTACCTTCTACACCGTTTAATGTTGCTTGGCTTGATTATATTGTTTCACAGGCACTAAAAATCCTACTGCAAACTTGTGTGTGATCGTCAACATCTGGCAATTATAATCATTGATTTCTTCAATATTCACCTTGTAACAACGATGAGTTGGTTTAGGATGGTTGCGAATCTTGAGTGTGGATTGTTGAACTAAGGAAATTGTACTATAAAAACTTAACTTGCGCATGATCATCAACGTCTGGCAATTACAAACACTGATTTTCTTCAACATTAACCTTGTAACAACGATGAGTTGGTTCAGGATGGTTGTGAATCATAAGTGCAGACTATTGAATCGAGGAAATTGTACTGCAAAAACTAGCACTATCTTTGTTTTAAAATCTTATGGTGAAGGCTTTGTGTCTTTCAGATTTACCAATACATTCACATACTTTAAAACTTGGTTTGTACTCTCAAAATTTGTTCTTGATGTTCTATTTCATCAAAATTAAAAAAAATATATTGTAGCAAAATACGGAATCGTTGCTCTAATACCACTTGATGCAGAAATATTCCAAAAATAATACGAACAATAACATGAATGAGGAAATCAAATATTTCTTGCCACTTTAGGAGGGCTAAGTCCTTTGCCACTTAGAGAGGGCTAAGTCTCTTGTGAATGCGCAATCAAAAATAATGATGAATTATGATCAAATAATAATCAACCTACTTCTATTTATATTATTAAATCAATGAATAGATTAATAATTGAAAATATAGCTGACTTGGTTATATTGGTGTTGTAACAAATTTTCAAGGAAAGAGTGCTCAACATCACTGACTTTAGCTTGATAGACAAAAGAGGAGGGAGAAGAGGAAGGAGGAAGGTAAATATTTGATGTGCGAAGTAATTGGTCGATAGCAAATAAATTTGAAGGGGAAGGAGGAGAAGAGATTCACTCAAAGTCAATCTCATTGGGGTCAATAGAGATGGGATGAGAAGGATCAATTGTATAATGGAGGGGTATGAAGAGGTCAATAGAGATCATGTTGACTTGGGGAGGTAAAGGGAGAGAATTTCTAGAAGAAGGATTCCTTTATTCATTCTCGTGAGGAAGGAGTTGCGATAAAATGGATTGGCAAGGATTAGGTTGAGTTGGCAATGGTTGAGGTAGGGGTTAGATGGGAACATTGAGGTACTCTAATGGAAGGAGCACATGAAGGATAGGAAAAGGAACATGCAAGAGACAAAGGTAAAAATTACCATCATCAAGGAAATCGAGTAGGGGGGTGATGGGAGATGATTCTTCTTTAGAGCTATCAAAACCAATTGAAAGTGTATCAAATTTCTCTTTGAATTCATCCCTCGAGGTTTCAGATGGAGAGACATGGATGGTGGTAACTTGGAAAAAGTTATCAAACAATAAATGGGTGTATCTAGGATCAATATATTTATCATTATCATCCTCCTCAAGGTCAAGAGTGATACATTGGAGATCATCTTTGAGGAGGTCGATTGAAGAAATTTTATCATGCCCTAAACTAGATTTATCTTTGGATAGCCAATAATAAGGTTCAAGTATGTCGTGAGTTCCCTACTCATATCTACCTAGACCATAGCCTTTCCAATTGAAACATTAAAAACATTGCATGGTGAAGGAAGGATTGGACAAATAGTTAATGGTGACTTAGTCTCTTTGGTAGGACATTTTTTGGAGGATTAATCAAGTCCCCCATACACAAAATTGGTATGATAGTGTAGACACCCAAAATATATCAATTTTGTAATCACTTGAAGTCGTTTTGTCTAATTTTGCAAAATACCCAAAATCCACCAAATTCCCTCAATTCTTCTAATAATCCTCCTAATTTCCTCTAAATTCCCCTATTCTACTTTCTATTCCTCTAATTTCTCAAATTCATCTAATTTCCCCACTAATTCCTTAAACTCCCTAAATTCCTTTAAATTCTTCTAATTCCTTGCTAATTTCTTAAATTTCTTCTAATTTATTCTAATTTCCCTCCAAATATCTTTAATCCTCTTTAAATATTTTAATTCTCCTCTAATTTCTCCCTAAGCTCTTTAATTTCTCCTAATTTCTAATTTTTTTCTACTTTCCTCCTAATCTTTCCAATTTCCTCCTACTTCCATTTAATTCCTCTAATCCCCTCTTAACCTTCCTAAATATTATAATTTCCTCCTAGTTCCTCTTTTATTACCCAAATCCCCCTAAAAAATCCCATAATCTTGTTTAACCCCCAAATCCCTTAATCAAACCTTAATCACTCCCAAATCGTTAGTCAAACCCTTGACATAACCCACAATAAAATTTTAAATCCTAAATCAAATCCCTAGAAATCCTAATTCCCCATCATAATCCCCACTAAGCTTCCTAGAAATTCTCCACATTAAATATCCCAAGTCCTCCCCACTCTTCCCTTCATTTTGGATGAATTTTAAATTGCTCCAAATTCCAAGTCAATCCCCTCATGAATAATCTTAATAAATTTCCCAAGTCCTTCTCATCTTCCACCTTGCACTTCTAATAATTAAAAATTTCCTCACCCTATTCAAGGTCCTCACTCCCCATGAAAATTTATGACACTTGGGTGGGTGAGAGTTAAGCTCACCCAAGGTCATAAATTTTGGAAGGTGCATAACCCTAATCCTTTGTACTTTACAATTTTGTTTTTAAAGACTTGAAAAATCATCACTTCCTTTGTTTTGAATGGTTGACTTCATAGGGTCGTATCTCCCTCAATATTGCTTGGATTTTTGCATATGACCACTTATTTTAAAGCTATTCAAATTTTGCACAAGGTGATCTAAGAATCAGTTGAGTCAGATAAATCTTCGTGAAGATATGGATCCTAAAAAATGAGATGTTTTTCAAGAAAAAACCCTAATCCTTCGCACTTTACAATTTTGTTTTTCTCATTGTAAGCAACCTTCCACACTCCTTCAACCTTCCCAGCCTTCCACTCAGCATCCTAGTCTTCCATTTTAGCTCCTTCAATCAACCCAATATTCCACACTCCTTCAACCTTATCAGCCTTCCACGTTACTTCAACCATCCCAACCTTCCACCCAACATCCTAGCCTTTTGTTGTAGCTCCTTCAACTAGCCCAATCTTCCACACTCCTTCAACCAACCTAGCCTTCCACACTCCTTTAGCCTTGATACTCCAAATATCAACTCATCATTCAGCCTTCCATGCTCCTTCATCCTCTAGCCTTCCATGCTCCTTCACCCTTCAGCTTTCCATGCTCCTTGAACCTCTAGCCTTTCATGCTCCTTCAACCTCTAGCCTTCTACACTCCTTCAACCTCCAACCTTCCATGCTCCTTCAACCTTCAACTTTGTTGACCGCTAAAGCACAAGACCATTTGCTATACCCCTTAGGGGGCAACCCCTGTTGCCCTAAAATTTTAAAAATTGAAGTCTAGACCTAGAAAACATCTTGTAGCACCATTAATTTTATTAAAAAAAGACCTTCCATTTTAGGAGGTCTCATTGTAAAAACCCGAAGAGGGTAATCAAAAGACTATTGTGTAGCTAAGAACGCTTGTTTTGTAATATCAAATCTTATTTTCTTCTATGGAATGGTGCATTTCCTTTGTCATAAATTGGATGAAGAGTTGATGGGGACAATAACACCAATTTTTAATGGGATATTGCGAGGGTGACCAAAATCCTTGACCATCTCTATTATAGGAGGAGTAAGGGTCACATTATGTACAAGATATTCACCTATTCTAGGGTTTGACATATGTACAGATATATGTGAAGGTGGTGAAGAAGGTGTTTGATAAATGGGATTAGAGGTAGATGAAATATGGAGACTCAATGCTATCGGTAAAAGAGGATGAGTATGTGGATAAGGAGGGGTAGAAGAAGTGTGTGCCACTTGAGGGCTCTTAGAAATATAAGTTGATGTGGTTGAAGTATATGGAGGCAAGGATGCCTCAGTTTGCAAGGATGGGAGGATGTTTTGAGAAGATTGGGTGAAAGTAGAAATAGTGGGGGTAGGGATGGGCATCATAATAACCTGTTCAATGGTAAAGAAGATGGGAGAAGAGATCAAGATCATCGATTGGAAATTAGTGGAGGTCAAGAGAGTTGTGGAAGAAAGAGATTTTTTGTGAGTAGGAGGAGGAGGTGGTCATGATGCAAATGGTCTAGGGTTACATACTATGGGATCAAATATGGATGAATTGGACTGTAGGGAGGTGTAGGTATGAGAGGAGGATTAGGAGTTGAAGTGTAGATGCTGGCTATAGATGAGGAAGGGATGTATGTACGAGGGGGAACAACTTGTGAGGGAGGTGGTCGAGTAAGGGGGATATAGGAAGGGCAAACAAAAGAAGAAATAATTTGAGAGTTATGATGGGGTCAGATGAAAGGAGCAGGAGTTTGATAGTTATGAGTAGGTTGGATCGAAGGGATAGGAGATTGATAGTGATGGGGAGGTTGAGAGGGAGGAACATTTGAGGATTGTGCAAAAAATAGGGATAAGGATTTAACATGGTAAGAGAGGTGTGGTGAGGCATTGATAAGGTAAAATAAGGAAGTTTAGGAGGGGTTAGAGAGGTAAGTGGGGGATTAGGCATTAACCAGACAAATGGGGATGATGAAAAGAGGTTGGTCGGGAAGGTTGTGTGAATTGAACATGAGTAAGGGAAAAATGGATAGATGGTAAGGTGGACTCATGTGGATGGGAGATCATGTTGCAATACTTAAAAGCCTCATTGTCTATAGGAATGCAGTGAATGTGGTCGTCATGGACGTATTTTAGGTTATGATGTAACATTAAGGGTACACACCACATATCCTATATCCATGGTCTTCTAAGAAGCATGTTATATTGCATCTCACCTTCAAGAACATGATATAAGGTGTGGATAGTCTTTACACCCACTTGGATGGGGAGGATGAATGTCTCAAGTGTGAAGCATAAAACATCATTGAAGGCCCGTAGAGTGAATATTGAAGTGACTATATGAGAGGGAGAAAGGCTAAGGTGTTTGAGGGTGGTTGAAGTGATGATGTTGATAGAAGAGCCCATGTCTACAAGGATGCACTTGAACATTTTTCCATTCACATACCCCACAATGTGTAGGGGATCTGGTCCTTCCATCAGGATAATCCTAATCTCATGATCATAAAATGTGATGGCATAGGATATGCAAGTTCTAAAATTATCCATAAAGTTGGTAACGATATTAGGGTCATGTTGAAAATATATGGACTTAAGGATATCCATTAGTGCATCTCGATGTGGAGGAGATTGTTGAATGAGTTCATAGATCAAGCGTTTTATTGATGCCATTTTGAGACTATGGATAATTTGACTCATTAGATGTAGGACCAACTATGGTTGAGGGGGTGTGACCTACATTGGTGGAGGTGACACAGTTACCAATAAAGGTGTATTTGGAAGGCCATTTGGTTGAGATTGCTAATCGAGGTAGTATTGATTTCTAGTAATAATATTGATCATACCCACAAAAACTTGGTAGTATGAGACATTATTCACATGATTAACTTGATTGAATAGGGTAGTGGAAGTGGAGGTTCCATTGTATTATTGAGTTGTTCCAGCAATGGGTTTTGATAAATACCAGGGTTTTGATTATGAGGGACTAGAGGATTGTCAATTGTAATGTCCCCCCTGTCAATCATGTCTTGTACTAAATTTTTAAATTGTATGCAATCATTAATGTCACGGCCTTTCTAGCAATGGAAAACACAAAAATGATAATCCTTGTACCATTTGGGCTTAGCCTTATTGGGGTTCTCAGGTTTGATTTTGGGAAAGGATACCATTTGCACCTTATAGAGTTTTTGAAATATGTTAACAAGGGCTCATATATAGGGGTGAAATTGTGAGGAGGTCAAGGAGTGCATCAGGTATTAGGTAGCAAATTAGGAAGAGGAAGAAGGATTTTGGGGTTGGATAGGGGTTGGCAAATCCTGGTAAGTTAGTGGTTGGGGTTTATATGTAGGCTTTGAAGGTTTAAGGTTTGGGTGTGGTTGTACTCCTCAACACTACATGATTAACTTAGGAAAATAATGA
This sequence comes from Wollemia nobilis, assembly GCA_028583015.1. Lineage (NCBI taxonomy): Eukaryota > Viridiplantae > Streptophyta > Pinopsida > Araucariales > Araucariaceae > Wollemia > Wollemia nobilis. The sequence continues at coordinate 389,822 of JAQPPZ010002200.1, forward strand.
TGAATTATGATCAAATAATAATCAAACTACTTCTATTTATATTATTAAATCAATGAATAGATTAATAATTGGAAATATAGCCAACTTGGTTATATTGGTGTTGTAACAAATTTTCAAGGAAAGAGGGCTCAACATCACTAACTTTAGCTTGATAGAAAAAAGAGGAGGGAGAAGAGGAATGAGGAAGGTAAATATTTGATGTGCGAAGTAATTGGTCGATAGCAAAGAAATTTGAAGGAGAAGGAGAAGAGATTCACTCAAAGTCAATCTCATTGGGGTCAATAGTGATGGGATGAGAAGGATCAATTGGAAAATGGAGGGGTATGAAGAGGTCAATAGAGATCATGTTTACTTGGGGAGGTAAAGGGAGAGAATTGCTAGAAGGATTCCTTAATTCATTCTTGTGAGGAAGGAGTTGAGATAGAATGGATTGGAAAGGATTAGGTTGAGTTGGCAATGGTTGAGGTAGGGATTGGATGGGAACATTGGGGTACTCTAATGGAAGGAGCACATGAAGGATAGGAAGAGGAACAGGCAAGAGACAAAGGTAAAAATTACCATCATCAAGGAAATCGACTAGGGGGGCGATGGAAGATGATTCTTCTTTAGAGCTATCAAAACCAATTGAAAGTGTATCAAATTTCTCTTTGAATTCATCCCTCGAGGTTTCATATGGAGAGACATGGATGGTGGTAACTTGGAAAAAGTTATCAAACAATAAATGGGTGTATCTAGGATCAATATATTTATCATTATCATCCTCCTCAAGGTCAAGAGTAATACATTGGAGATCATCTTTGAGGATGTCGATTGAAGAAATTTTATCATGCCCTAAATAGATTTATCTATGGATAGCTTATAATAAGGTTCAAGTATGTCATGAGTTCCCTACTCATATCTACCTAGACCATAGCATTTCCAATTGAAACTTTAAAAACATTGCATGGTGAAGGAAGGATTGAACAAATAGTTAATGGTGACTTAGGCTCTTTGTTAGGACATTTTTTGGAGGATTAATCAAGTCCCCCATACACAAAATTGGTATGATAGTGTAGACACCCAAAATATATCAATTTTGTAATCACTTGAAGTCGTTTCGTCTAATTTTACAAAATACCCAAAATCCACCAAATTCCCTCAATTCTTCTAATAATCCTCCTAATTTCCTCTAAATTCCCCTATTCTACTTTCTATTCCTCTAATTTCTCAAATTCATCAAATTTCCCCAATAATTTCCTTAAACTCCCTAAATTCCTTTAAATTCTTCTAATTCCTTTCTAATTTCTTAAATTTCTTCTAATTTATTCTTTAATCCTCTTTAAATATTTTAATTCTCCTCTAATTTCTCCCTAAGCTCTTTAATTTCTTTAATTTCTCCTAATTTCTAATTTTTTTCCTAATTTCCTCCTAATCTTTCTAATTTCCTCCTACTTCCATTTGATTCCTCTAATCCCCTCTTAACCTTCCTAAATATTATAATTTCCTCCTATTTCCTCTTTTATTACCCAAATCCTCCTAAAAAATCCCATAATCTTGTTTAACCCCCAAATCCCTTAATCAAACCTTAATCACTCCCAAATCATTAGTCAAACCCTTGACATAACCCACAATAAATTTTTAAATCCTAAACCAAATCCCTAGAAATCCCAATTACCCATCACAATCCCCACTAAGCTTCCTAAAAATTCTCCACATTAAATATCCCAAGTCCTCCCCACTCTTCCCTTCATTTTGGATGAATTTTAAATTGCTCCAAATTCCAAGTCAATCCCCTCATGAATAATCTTAATAAATTTCCCAAGTCCTTCTCATATTCCACCTTGCACTTCTAATAATTAAAATTTTCTTCACCCTATTCAAGGTTCTCACTCCCCATGCAAATTTATGACACTTGGGTGGGTGAGAGTTAACCTCACCCAAGGTCATAAATTTTGGAAGGTGCACAACCCTAATTCTTTGCACTTTACAATTTTGTTTTTCATGACTTGAAAAATCATCACTTCCTTTGTTTTGAATGGTTGACTTCATAGGGTCGTATCTACCTCAATATTGCTTGGATTTTTGCATATGACCACATATTTTAAAGCTATTCAAATTTTGCACAAGCTGATCTAAGAATCAGTTGAATCAGATAACTCTTCGTGAAGATATGGATCCTAAAATATGATATGTTTTTCAAGAAAAAACCCTAATCCTTTGCACTTTAAAATTTTGTATTTCTCATTGTAAGCAACCTTCCACACTCCTTCAGCCTTCCCAGCCTTCCACTCAGCATCCTAGTCTTCCATTTTAGCTCCTTCAGCCAACCTAATATTCCACACTCCTTCAACCTTATCAGCCTTCCACGTTACTTCAACCATCCCAACCTTCCACCCAACATCCCAGCCTTTTGTTGTAGCTCCTTTAGCCAACCCAATCTTCCACACTCCTTTAGCCAACCTAGCCTTCAACACTCCTTTAGCCTTGATACTCCAAATATAAAATCAACATTCAGCCTTCCACGCTTCTTCAACCTCTAGCCTTCCATGCTCCTTCACCCTTCAACTTTCCATGCTCCTTGAGCCTCTAGCCTTCCATTCTCCTTCAACCTGTAGCCTTCCACGCTCCTTCAACCTCCAAATTTTCATTCTTCTTCAACCTTCAAATTTGTTTATCGCTAAAGCACAAGACCATTTTCTAGAACCCTTAGGGGGCAACCCCTGTTGCCCTAAACATTAGAAAATTGAAGTCTGGACCTAGGAAACATCTTGTAGCACCATAAAGTTTATTAAAAAAATACCTTCCATTTTAGGAGGTCTCATTGTAAAAACCCCAAGAGGGTAATCAAAATACTGTTGTGTAACTAAGAAAGCTTATTTTGTAATATCAAATCTTATTTGCTTCTATGGAACGATGCATTTTCTTTGTCATAAATTGGATGAAGAGTTGATGGGGACAATAACACCAATGGTTAAGGGGATATTGCGAGGGTGACCAAAATCCTTGACCATCTCTATTATAAGAGGAGTAAAAGTCACATTATGTACAAGATATTCACCTATTATAGGGTTTGACATATGAATAGATATATGTGAAGGTGGTGAAGAACATGTTTGAGAAAGGGGATTAGAGGTAGATGAAATATGGAGACTCAATGTTATCAGTAAAAGAGGATAAGTATGTGGATAAGGAGGGGTAGAAGAAGTGTGTGCCACTTGAGGGCTATTAGGAATATAAGTTGATGTGGTTGAAGTATATGGAGGCAAGGATGCCTCAGTTTGCAAGGACGGGAGGATGGTTTGAGAAGATTGGGTGGAAGTAGAAATAGTGGGGGTAGGGATGAGGATCATAATAACCTATCCAATGGTAAAGAAGAGGGAAGAAGAGATCAAGATCATCAATTGAAAATTAGTGAAGGTCAAGAGAGTTGTAAAGAGAATTGTTGTGAGTGGGAGGAGGATGTGGTCATGATGCAAATGGTCTAGGGTTACATACTATGGGATCAAATATGGATGAATTGGACTGTAGGGAGGTGTAGGTAAGAGAGGAGGATTAGGATTTGAAGTGTGGATGGTGGTTATAGATGAGGAAGGGATGTAAGGATGAGGGGGAACAACTTTTGAGGGAGGTGGTCGAGTAGAGGGGATATAGGAAGGACAAATAGAAGAAGAAATAATTTGAGAGTTATGAGGGGGTCAGATGAAAGGAGGAGTTTGATAGTTATGAGTAGCTTGGATGGAAGGGGGAGGATATTGATAGTGATGGGGAGGTTGAGAGGGAGAAACATATGAGGATTGTGCAAAAAAAAAGGGATAAGAATTTAACATGGTAGGAGAGGTGTGGTGAGGCATTGATAAGGTCAAAGAAGGAAGGTTAGGAGGGGTTAGAGAGGTAAGTGGGGGATTAGGCATTAACAAAAAAAATGGGGGATGATGAAAAGAGGTTGTTCGGGAAGGTTGTGTGGATTTAACATGAGTAAGGGAAAAATGGATAGATGGTAAGGTGGACTCATGTGGATGGGATATCATGTTGCAATACTTAAAAGGCTCATTGTCTATAGGAATGCAGTGAATGTGGCCCTCATGGACGTATTTGAGGTAATGATGTAACATCGAGGGTACACACCACATATCCTATATCCATGGTATTATAAGAAGTATGTTATATTGCATCTCACCTTCAAGAACATGATATAAGGTGTGGATAGTCTTTACACACACTTGGATGGGGAGGATGAATGTCTCAAGTGTGAAGCATAAAACATCATTGAAGGCCCGTAGAGTGAATATTGAAGTGACTATATGAGAGGGAGAAAGGTTAAGGTGTTTGAGGGTGGTTGAAGTGATGATGTTGATAGAAGAGCCCATGTCTACAAGGATGCACTTGAACATTTTTCCATCCACATACCCCACAATGTGGAGTAGGGGATCTGGTCCTTCCATCAGGATAATCCTAACCTCATGATCATAAAATGTGATGGTATAGGATATGCAAGTTCTAAAATTATCCATAAAATTGGTAACGATATTAGGGTCATGTTGAAAATCTATGGACTTAAGGATATCCATTAGTGCATCTCGATGTGGATGATATTGTTGAATGAGTTCATATATCAAACATTTTTTGGATGCCATTTTGAGACTATGGGTAATTTCACTCATTAGATGTAGGACCAACTATGGCTGAGGGGGTGCGACCTACAATGGTGGAGGTGACACAGTTACCAATAAAGGTGTATTTGGAGGGCCATTTGGTTGAGATTTCTAATCAAGGTAGTATTAATTTCTAGTAATAATATTGATCATACCCACAAAAACTTGGTAGTATGAGACATTATTCACATGATTAACTTGATTGAATAGGGTAGTGGAAGTGGAGGTTCCATTGTATTATTGAGTTGTTCCAGCAATGGGTTTTGATTATGAGGGACTAGAGGATTGTCAATTGTAATGTCTGCCCTGTCAATCATGTCTTGTACTAAATTTTTAAATTGTATGCAATCATTAATGTCACGGCCTTTCTAGCAATGGAAAACACAAAAATGATAATCCTTGTACCATTTGGGCTTAGCCTTATTGAGGTTCTCAGGTTTGATTTTGGGAAAGGAGACCATTTGCGCCTCATAGAGTTTTTGAAATATGTTAACAAGGGCTCAGATATAGGGGTGAAATTATGAGGAGGTCAAGGAGTGCATCAGGTATTAGGTAGAAAATTAGGAAGAGGAAGAAGGATTTTGGGGTTGGATAGGGGCTGGCAAAGCCTGGTAAGTTAGTGGTTGGGGTTTATATGTAGGCTTTGAAGGTTTAAGGTTTGGGTGTGGTTGTACTCCTCAACACTACATGATTAACTTAGGAAAATTTAGATTGGTTATTATTGTTACCCTTGGAATTCTTGTTTGGCCATTCCTTATTTTTTATTTTGATCTCCCATTCTTGGAATTTAACATATTCAATGATTTTGGCTTGAGCTAGAGCTTTCTCAAAGGTGCAATATTGTTGGAGTTGTAGCAGTAAGAAGACATGTTTAGCATAAATTCGAGTAAATAATCATATTAGCTTAATAACAGGAAGAGAGAATGGCAATTCATTGATCATAGCTCTCCATGAGTGTCATAGTCCAAGATAGACTCGTTATCAAATTGACAAAGATTATAGAAATCAGTCAAGGTGGTTTTCTTATTGATATTGAGGGTAAAGTGTTCCCATAAGATATTGGCCAATTGTTCAAAAGTGTAAAGGCTATGTCGAGGTAAGCTATTGTACCAATCTAAAGCTCCTCCCCCAAGGTTTAGTGGTAAAGTATGGAGCATGAGGGGGTCATTTTCACTAGTGAGATAACAAGCATTGATAAAATTACTCACATGCTCCTTGGGATCTTCTTTTTCCTTGAACTTTTCAAATCTAGGTAGGTCAAAGCGGTAGGGATATGACGATGTAGGAACTAAGGGATGAATGGGTTCAATTCTAAGCTGGCTAAGAGTGGGATTTTGGCATCCAAAGTTAGCGAATTGTAATTCTAAACTATTAACTTGGTTAGTCAATCATTGAATTTTATCCTATGGGCCTTGAGATGCTTGAGGAGGCTTAGTCAGTGGGGCAAAATAAGAAGCCTTGGCAGGAGGATATTGATAATATGGATGAGGATGATAGTAAGGATATTGGTTTTTGTAAAGGGATGATACTTGGGGAATTTTGGAAGAAGAAGGGTGGTGTTTATGTGGTTTATGAGATGGATTTTGGATATTTGTAGAGGTTGGAGAGGGTTGATAGGTTTGGGGCACTATTGTTGGATTAGGTTGACCAGACAAGGGTTGATGGTACATGGGAGGCAATTGGGATTGATCAGGTGGTGGTTGATAGTTAGTGGGTGGATGTTGATTTTTGGTATTGATTGGGTGAAGGTTTTTGATATTGAGGATTTTGATGGCCAGTAGGCGGAGGTAGAAATTGATGAGGGGGAGGTTTATGTTGATTATGGGGAGGTTGATATTGAGGTGGAGGTTGATATTGGGTTGGAGGGGATTGATATTGATTAGGTGAAGGTTGATGGTGGATTTTGTAACCTAGATGGGATTGGGTCAAGGTTGAATATGATTGGTATTGAGTGGGAGGAGATTGATATTGGTGTGAGGGAGGCTGATACTAATTTGGAGGAGGTTTGTATTAATTTGGAGGGGGTTAGTATTTATTAGGAGGAGATTGATATTGTGTTGAGGGTGATTTGTATTTATTAGGGGGTTGATATTGGTTGGATGGAGGTTGATATTGATTTGGAAAGGGGTTTTGCAATAGTGTCAGTGACTGTGATGAGAAGTTAGATGAGGTGGTGGCATATGTATCGTAGGAATATGGTAGGCCCATGATGGAGATTGGGTGAAGAAGGAGCCTTGAGTAAAATGAGAAGGTCAAGAAGTTGATACTTGAGGTGGCTATTAGGGAATAACAATGTTGTACGAAGAATGAGGAGGTCGTTGAGAGCTACTGGTGGGTACTTTTTGCAAGGAAAGATAATTAGAAGGAACAAGAGGATGCTAATATTGAGGAAGGTAAGAGGAGATGGGATAAGAAGATGTTTGGACTAAGGAAGTAGGAGGATAAGGAGGGATATAAGAAATAGAGGAGTATGAAACATTTATCCCAATGAGAGGAAGGGTGGTTAAAGAAGAGAAATTTGTAAAAGAGAAATTTGTATTAAGAGGTGTGGATTAGGACTGAAAATAGGTAGGAGGAATGAACATATTAGGATGAGAAGCAACGTTAATTTGGGCACTAGGATATTGATTAGGATCAAAATGAGGATAGGAAGGTGATGTTGAAGTAGGATGGATTTATGAGAAGAAAGCAAGGTTAGAATAATGCGGGTGATTTGAATCAGTAGCCACCAACATAATGTCGTCTGTTAGGTAAGTGGTAGACATAGGAGATCCATGGAGCATGCAGATATCAACAAAAGCATATTTAGGGGACCTCTAAGCAGTTTCTATGGTTATGGTTTTGGCTTTGATAAGGGGAGTGGATGTATATTGGATATGAGAAGTAGGGGGATAGGTTTTCTCATGGGAAAGGGTAAGATCGATATACATAGGAATACATAATGGGGTCAAGGAGACTCATGGAAAATCCAATGGAGGATGATATGAGGGAGGATTATGGGTATGAGATGGATGTGGAGGATATTGGATGGATCGTAGGATGTTAGGATAAAAAATTACTACATCGAGGTTAGAGATGGATATGGGTGTTTCAATGCTAGGGCAATTGAGAAAAGGAGGTATGGGTAACATGATGCATCATACCTAGGTTATAGCTAGTATGATATGACTGAAGCCGAAAGGGGATGTGATGAAGGACATCATTCACCACATTACCATGATGGGTATGTGATATTTCCCTCGAATGGGTTTGAGGAATGGTCAAGGGATGAGAAGTTTGTTTGGGATGTTCCATAGATGTATGGGATTGAGCTTTGGCTTGACTTAATGGGGAATTGGAGAAATTAGAAAAACTAGAAAAGGATTTGGGGATTTTTAGATGAATTAGAGATATTAGAGGATAAATAGAGGAATTGGAAGAGAAATAGAGGAATTTAGAGGAATTAGAGGAGAAATAGGGGAATTTAGAGAAATTAGAGGAGAAATAAGGGAATTTAGAGGAATTAGAGGAGAAATAGAGGAATTTGGGAGAATAGCTTAGGATAGACTTAGGAAATTATAAAAATGACATATTTTGGGTGTCTATACCATGAATCAAGAAACATGATATAACTTTATATAGCTATACTTAGTAATTAAACTCCTATGGAAGTATTTATTGATTGCTTTCATTGTTTAGATGAAGAAAGAGGAACTTAATAAGAAATAAATTTAAGTAACTTATTGAACAATTACACACAATAATTATCCATTGATATGCCCTACTATAAATAAATAATGTTGTACATATAAAATCTTGTGTAGTTTGGTTTTAGATAGAAAACAATATACCTGTATAAGCATGATATAACCGTTTGTCAAGTAATGTTGTTGTCAGCTAAGTTATATTTTTTTATGGTTTAGGCCCTTGATATGGCCATATTTTTTTAAGAAATTTTATTTTAAAAAATATATACCTTATACATACTTCATACTTTAAGTTGCATTATAAAAATCACAAGCATTCTCTATGTGCATAGAATGCCCTCATTTTTTGACCATGAAATTCAGAGCTACACTCTGTGAAGCCCACATTGTGCTTTGACCTCATGAGATTGTAAAAAATTAGTAATTCCTTAGGCATTCCATTAGTGGCATCACCCTCCTAGTTTCTTAGGTGCATGACAGTTGTGTAATAGCCTTTCTAGCCTATCTTGTCATTCACATATCATTTTTTTAATCTAATGAAGGGGTAAACATTGATGTTATTTGACTTTTTATGTGTTTATTAATCACACACTTTTCTTGCAATGGTTTTAAACCATGTTTTATTGAGTCACTCACACCCTTAAACTTTCTTTTTATTTCCATACTTTACTTTTCTAAATTTAAATTTTTATGCTTTTACTTTAATTCAAGTTAGTTTCGGTTAGCATAGGAGTATTTTGTGAGGACAATGAAGGAGTTGGTCTAAATCCACAAGTTGGAAGAAGCCATTGGCGAGCCCTTCCAACTTTGTTAGAACTCAAATTGGGACACAAATATTAATTTAAAGCCAGGACAATTCTCTAGTTCAATAATTATGCAAATAAGAACATGTCTTCTTCAATATATGTACGACTAAATTTAGAAAACCCTTTAATAAATATCTAATAAAATTATACACACCTATTTCGTGATGTTAGTTTGTGGTGCATTAAAAACTTTTTTTTGACAAAGATGATGAGATTGTGTTAATTTTTTTAAATGTCACAACAATTCTATTAAAACTATTAGTTTGATATATTTTCATGCCACATGGCCTTTCCCAATCTTGAACACAATAATAATTTTGTTAAAGTAATTTTTTCAATACTTTTTTAGTTTTAACAATTTCACCAGCCTTCCATATGAGGATCATCTTAACAAAATGAATGGTTCAGTTGTGAAGCTTATCAATTTAAAAAGTTCATGGGTAATAAATTTTTTTTTTTTTAATTTATTCAACCACAACTTGAAGCATTTCCTTTTGTTTTAGTTAACATATTTTTCCTTATTATAATCATTTTTAGAAAACATCCATCTTTAAGGTTCTATAACCTCAAATTATTGGTAGAATACATGCCTTATTACTCTTATAGTATTAGGAGACCTAATTATGAAGATCATGCTTTATTTTAACCTTTGTTATGAATACATAAAATAACTTTGAAATAACTATTCATCACTTATTTTAATTATTTATTTATGTCCAGTTTCTATCTTTTTACCTTGGTCCTGATTGCTTATATTAATTGATAGTTTACATATGAAAGAACATTTTATTTTATGAGAAAAATGATATTGATGTATTACTCTATAAAATTCAATTTCATTACAACATAGATTATCCCTTGAATTTGTTTTCACCATTTTTTGATAAGTGTTTTATCAATACACCCATTTTAATGTCCAATTTCATCTATCGAACATCTCAACTCCAAAAATAATATGATCTAAAAAATGAACATCAAATAATGATTATAGTTATCACATATTATCCTTTACCATACTAATAAAGAAGATTCTAGGAGCTCCACCAAGAAGGGATACAAATTTGGTAGTGGATATGTGCAACTTTGTATGTATTCTTACCAAGATGTATAGGAACCAATAAAATTTTGATGATAGGAAAATAGATGTCAATACATTAGTTTGAACATGGTTTAACTTGTAATCATATTCTTTTAAAAGTTCATCTATAATTATAACTATTGAGTTCAAAAATATGCTTTATAAAATATCTTAATGTTGTTGCTCTAGTATACTCAATGATGTTATTTTAGGATATATTACAAAGGTTTTTAACCCAAAAATTATCTAACCTTCAAAAAAAATCCAATACATTAATTTTATGAGCATGGCCATTCTTTGTGATTGATATAAGTTATAGCATTGAATTGGTATTATAATTTTTAAAGCAATATAATCTATCTCTAACTTGAGAATGAGTTAAGCCAATGCCATATCATTTTATTTTTTCCTTTAAGGTATCCCGATATTCTTCTTATTTTTATTTTTAAAAATTTGTTATATAGGATTGAAATGGCCCACCTGCATTACATTTTGACCATAATACTTTTGGGAATTATGCATGTATCTCTTGCCAAGATTTAAACGTAGGTCTCCTCCTTGAAAATTAAGGTACTTAACTGGTTGAGCTCATGTTATTTGATAAAATGTTAAGTGTCATACATGATATTTGAACCTTTGTTTAGAGTGTGAAACTCCTCACTTCCTATCAATTGCTCTAGATCCCATGGGCTATCCCAAAATTATTTTCAATGAAGCATTCATGTTTATTTGTTATTCTTCTTACTAGACAACTAAATCTAAAGGATAAGTTACAAAGAATTTTCTACTTGTTTGAATTCTTTCATTGCTAGAATTGTAATTAAAACAATTGGTATGTCAAATAATGAATCTATGGCAAATTTTTATTTTTCACATAATGCATGCATTCATAACCACTCTTGCACTATGCTTCTTCATTGGATGTGTATTTAGTTGCTTTATGTTCATGACTTGCTCAATCACTCTCATATGAAAAGCTTCAATACTTTATATGTTCCTATTCTTTAGAAGGATAGTGAAGCTCTTATTTTCAATATCACAATGCTATAGGTCATTCATTTTGCCTTGGTACATGTTTTATGTTCAATGTAATTTCATTGTCAAGGTTGCTTTTACGAGGACAATCTTCTATTTTGAATATGCAAGATCACATTAACACATAAAACTTGTCCATCCTACATATGTTTTGCTATCAAAATTTATGGATAATTGATCTAGAGAAGAAGATTCTTTACTTTTTTAAAATTATATTATTTTACTTTACATACTTTACAAAAAAACTATAGTTCAAAAAAAAAATTCTATATTCAAATACTTTTAATATGATTAAAAAATAATTATATATTTATAATTTTATTAATTGATTATATGAAATTAAAATAAGTACATGTATCTATATTATCATGTTTTTTTTGAAGTTTTGAAAAAAATGAAAAATATGTTATATTTATAGAAGTTGTATTACAAGGTAAAATGAACTGGACAGGCATCAAGGGAGACAGAAAATCCTCCTCCAATCCCTCCTAGCTCAAAAATTACCCATAAAACATTACCTTACATAATGCAGATATCCATACCCTTAGCACTACCATAGCTGAATTCCAGTTTATCCAATTTATCTGAATTTCGTAAACTATCCATTTATCTTCATGTTGTGTTGCTCGTGGCCTAACCGTGATAGATTCATTAGACTCACTCGTCTACTCTTCTTGTTCTACTATCTGCTTGTATCACCTCCTGCATCCCTTGGATTCTTTGGCACAAGCTTATATGATTTTCCATCTGAGAGTCCACATATTGCCCTTTCTCCAGATCTTATCTATATTATCATGTTACAAGACCATGTTATCATAATATTTCAATAAATCACATTGCAACATATAATCTTATTATAAAAAGTTTCAATTACAATAAATTAAAATCAATTACATTTATAAAATTAAATACAATTCATTCTTATTCTGCATTACTTTATAAATAATTATATATTTATAAACTTTAATATATTTTCTTCCATTCTTCAAGTGATTTAGAGGTCTTAGTAGAATTGTGAATGCTAGACATTCAGTATGAAGAGGCAAGAGTTCAATTCTCATAGTTTTTGACAGTCTACAATGTGATATTCTATGAATTTTTTTCCATAACCAAATGGATTATAAAGTAAGTAAAGACTTTACAAAATATTTTACACGATCAAATAAAATTATCAAATTAAAAAGGACGAACTTTAGTGAAGGCTTTTTCATAGCTAAAATGAAAGACAATCAAATAGAATTATGAAAATAAAAGGGATGTTTAATAAAGTTTTTTTTTTAATATCAAGGCTCCATAAAATGTTTCCGCAATCAAATAAAATTATGAAATAAAAAGACTTTATAAAATACTTTTTATAATCAAATAAAATTATAAAATGAAAAAGGTTTAATGAAATATCTTCAATAATTGCTCCCAAGGGTTAGGTGGATTGGTAAGTGCCCCTAAGGGTTAGGTGGATTGGTAATTGTGTGTGGCTAGGAACTTACCAAGGAGAGACCTAGGTTCAAAATTTGGAGGTATACTTATAACAAAGGTAGTAGTCTGAATCCTTTGAGTATGTACCAAACCGACAATGACGGTACAAATCTCAACGATGATGATACAAATCCTGAATGAACGATGGTCCTCTTCACATCGGGTCATCAATAACAAGGTGATATAGGTTTATTGAGAGCAACCCCTGTGGTTTGAACCATGTACTTGGTAGTTACTAAAAATAGAGTGGATGTAACCAACTCCCCTTTGTATCCAAAAATAAACTGGTGCCTCATTTTATTTTATTTTTGAATACATAAGAAATTTGGTTACATCCACACTTTTTTTTAGTAACTACCGAATGCAGTGTTCAAATCACATGGGTCACTCCTAACAAGCTTATACCACCTCATTGTTGATGATCTAGCATGAGGGACCATCAATCACTTGGGATATGTACCGTCATTATAGGTTTGGTGTGCACTCAATGAATTCAGATCATACTACTATCTTTGCAATGTACATACCCTCAAGGTTTGAACCTAGTTAGTGCCCCATTTTATAATTGCTTATTGGTTTGGTATTAGGTCAAAATATTTCAAATTTCTTTAGGAATGATGTTTTTCTTTCTTTTTCATTGCCCATCCCAATCCCAATCAGACAAAAGCAAGAAGAGATCATTCCTGGCATGGGCCAGTGTGTGAGTGGTGTGTGTGTATGGTTGTGTGTTAAATTCCCTATTGATAAGTATTGCTCTCAACTTTATAATTTTGTGATGGGCCAGGCTTGGAATTTGATGGTTTGTAGACCATATTTGATATTTAAAACCTTACATTACAATTTTAATTTTTTTATCAACTATAAATTTTTACTTGTTATAGATCATATAATTTATAGGTGAATATATTTGAAAAATGTAATTTATTTTTTATATTAATTTTTAATTTTATATAGTTTAAACTTTTAAAAGTTGACAGTTTGTTGTCCTTGTTGACAGACTGCGAGTGCCAACATAACTGCATTAATTTTTTTATTATAATTTTTAATTATATATAGCTTGGGCTTTTCAAATTTGTTGATGGGCGAACTATTGTGCAACCTGACCTGGTCAAATTAAGAGACTACAAGTGCTGGTATAGCCGCATTAGTTTTTTATATCAATTTTTAGTTTTATATAGTTTAAACTTTTCAAAGTTATTGACGAACTATCCATTAGGTTGACAGACTATTAGTGCTATCAGGTTGATAGACTGTGCCAACATAGCTGTATTACACCATACACATAATCCTTTTAAAGTTTGAGACGATACACATAATCCTTTTAAAGTTTGAGACTTCGTTGATAGTGGTATTACTCACACCATGGATTGGTAATTTGATCCATGACCAAACCCTCAAGTCTCGACTTTGGACTCTAGAAGCTAGGGTTAGGCCTTCATAAAATTACTACGTTCTTAAAAGTTCCTTGCTCAAAGTCAAAATCCACTCTCAACTCTTGCCTCTCGTCTCTCGGGTCTTAGGTCTCTTCTTTCAACTTTCAAGCATTATGGAAGACCTAGGGAAAAGCGTAGACATCCGTTGATAATCCAAACTCCAAATCTCTTCCACCTTCAAGGCTCCAAGTTATTAAATGTGCACATATTTTAACTTGTAGTTGGTGCTCTTTTGTTTTGTCTAAGTCTATCAATAGCTAGTTGATGCCCTTTTTGTTGTCCTCTTGTCCTTGTGTTATCATCCTTATTTGCATTATATAGAACTTATGTTTGGTAGACGTCTTTATTGTCTCTTGTGAAATTGTTGATAATGATTGTTTCTCAGCAATTGTTGAAAACATTAGGTTCAAATGGCTTTTTGAGGAAGGATTAAGATCAATTTTAATAAATAAACATTCCTTTATTTTTTCTCTAACAAAATTAGAGGTCTGTTTTGCACTTTAGGTTTTTAATGATGGTGGTTGCTTTTAAAAAACGAAAAATTCAGAAATTTTAATAAGTTGTTCAGTGGAAGTAATTGGAAAAAAATTAGCAATAAAATTTGTAATTGTTCATGATTTCTCTATATTGAGCATAGTTGAAGATTCTCTTCCATTTCCAATGCTTTATTTGATTGACATCTTCATTCCTTTTTCTTGTTCTGTTATTTGTTTTGTTTTATATAATAAAGGTTTGGTGTGTCAAAACCAATTTTCATTATATAGCATAATTTGATGAATTAATTGTGTATTGCATTGTTGCAATTTTAACAATTGAACTAGCAAAACAAAGTAATTGATGGCATAAAAAAATATGTTGGCATAGGTTCTCTTCTTGCTGCATGGGTTAATGTGTTCTTTAAAGCATATTTTGATAAGCATAACTTTATTTGAAAATGCATATCAACCCATTGGCCATACCATTTTATCTCCTAATTTTTTTAGGGTTTGTTTTTTTTTAAATGAAAAACAATATATTGTATAGGAAGTGCTTTGGGATGATCCAATAAACTGTTAATAAGCTACCTTTCCTACATTTAAAAAAGCCCTTGCAAACATTTTTATGTGGACTGTAACTTGATACTTCTCCGGATGCTATATAGTTCTTTTAAGAATAAGACAATCCATTTACTTGGCATTGTACTTTATTCTTTTCCAACCTCCCATGTGTATTATAAACCAACAAATGCTTGCTAACAAAAACTTGAAAAACAAATATAAAAATTGAAAGACAAATAAAATTTTAAAAAGATTATAAACCAACAAATGCTTGCCGCCAAAAAAAAATTGAAAGACAAATAAAATTTTAAAAAGATCATAAAATAACACATGCTTGCTAACAAAAAAAAATTGAAACAAATAAAATTTTAAACTGTAGACTGAAAGTCAATAAAAAAATTTTAACCGTCATAAAAATTCCTATTAACAGGTAATTTTTTTTTGAAATTCTAGCCCTGCAAGGGACCATGGTTGGGAGGAGACTCCTCAACCCTATACGTCCGCGGTAAGGATTTATCACACTACCCAAATTAAAATAAAATAAATAAAAAAAATTTCCTCTTTTACATATGCACCACACCCACCATAACACAAATATCTTTTCCATAAGAAAAATTTGTATTAAATTTCTTATTAATAATTTTTTAAAATGAAAAATTACAATAAAATAAAAATACTAAACATCAATGGTAAGGTTTGTTGCACTAAGTAAATTAAAAAAAAATAGAACACTCACACGACAAGGACCCGAATAATTCTTTGGAGCACATTCCCACTGAAACAAAAGCAAACGGGGACGAAATAACTCCAAAAGCAAGTGGGGACGAAATAAACCCCATACGGACCACCCACCAACAAGATCCCGACAAGATCAAATGAAGCACATGCCCATCTCAATCAGAGAAAAGCAAATGGGACCAAATTATACCTCTTTAACTCAAAGTAAGTAGACCCCATAAGTACCGCCCACCACAAAAAAAAAAAAATCCAGTACAGTTATTGAAATAGAAGTCAGATTGATAAGGACAGCTGGCGGTCCATGGAAAATACCAGGCTCGTCTAAAAAACGAAGTTTCTATAACTATTAATATTATTATTATTTTTAATACTAAAAATTTATAATATATAAATAAAAGTTTTATTTTAAAAATACATTAAAGTAATTAAAAATAATAAAATATAAATTAAAGTTTTATTTTAAAAATAATTTAAATTAATTATATTTTTATAATTTTGTTAATTGATTATATGAAATTAAAATAAGTTGATGTATCTATATTATCATGTTATTATAATATTTTAATAATTTTATTGTAACATATAATCTTATTCTAAAAATGTTAATTACAGTAAATTAAAATCAATTATATTCATAAAATTAGATACTATTTACTTTTATTCTACAATACTTTAAATACTTATATATTTATAAACATTAATATATTTACTTTTAGGTTCCTTATAATGATTTAAAGGTCTTAATAAAATTGCGAGTACCGAACATTTATTGTGAGGAGATAAAGATTTCAAGTTCATTTAACAGTTAAAATGTTTTTATAGTTTCTTTAATAATTTACAATCTAATATTTTGTTATATTTTTCTTTAAGAAATATAAAATTTTTTATAAAATATTTTATTTAAAATTAAAAATAAAATATAATTAAAAAAGACGAATAAAGTTTAAATTTACGAATGTCCCTCATTTTATAATTGCTTATCACCTTTGTTTTACCATTTGTTCGGAATATTTGAAAGTAAATAGACCTGAAAACTTAGACCAATTCATGGCTTCCCAGTTGGTAAGAAGATTTTCTAATATGTACCTCCCTTTAGCAAAACCTGTTTGAGAAGAATTTATAAAACTTATCTTAATTGACATTATTGATTTACATCAAGTCAAATTTCTTATAAACAATGATGACAAATACAAGAATATATGACTTTAGTTCTAAGACTTTATATAAACAAATACAAGGAGAGACGTGATTGACAATTTTCTAGTAATCACTAAAATCAATGGCCTCCAAGGACTAGGTGGATTGGTAGTGCTTGACTAGTCAGGCAATTACCAAAAAGAGACCTAGGTTCAAATCTTGGGGGCATGTTTGCCAACTTGTAAAGGTAGTAGTCTATTTTGAATCCTTTGAGTGCGCACCAGATTGATAATGATAGTACCAACCTTGAGCAATTGGTTATTTGAACCCTTCTTGGTAGTAGAAAAGGACAGTGGATGTAACTGATTCCCCTATGTATAAAAAAATCAATAAAAAATGATTTGTAAGATCAGAACTTGAGGGACAACTAGATAACAATCAACATAATCAATTCAATCATTTCTATTTTATTATCATAGGAGGGGCATGGGAAAGGTTTTATTTTTCGAAAAAACTTATTTTATTTGAGCAAATATTAGCTATGAATTGGATTGTGATAAAATCAAATCAACTAAAAATTATTATTTGATAGTCATTATGATAGATTTAAGATAATTAAAAAATATACAATCCTACTTTGTTATGTGATCCAATATTAGTGGGATATTTTATGAATTCAAATGTATTTATTTACACTAAAAATAAAGAAAAAGAAAAAAACATAAATGCCACACAACAATCCTACCTAATTCCCTTTGTTTCAAAACATCAACATTTCTCACCTCCTTAGCTTACTACAAAATTTATGTTGCTACTATGTTAGGGTTCTAAAACATGTAGGTTCAACTTAACATGTGCATCCATACTATTAGGGTTGTCGTCACCCATGATAACCCTTGATAGTTGTCAAAATTGCTTGGCCTTGGTTGTGATTGGATCCAT
Source organism: Wollemia nobilis (assembly GCA_028583015.1). Taxonomy (NCBI): domain Eukaryota; kingdom Viridiplantae; phylum Streptophyta; class Pinopsida; order Araucariales; family Araucariaceae; genus Wollemia; species Wollemia nobilis. The sequence goes on from JAQPPZ010002200.1 coordinate 407,821, forward strand.
CTATCTATTTGATAGTAGGGCATTGTAATATCTATCACCCTCTTATCTTTTATCCCCTTACTTCCTTGAATTTGTTGATATATAATTCTTTATTTACCATGAGTTGTTGACTATCACTTCCATCCAAGGTCCACAATGTTGCATTATAGTAGATGCTGAGAATTTCTCAAACTCATGGACCTTATCAACTAGAAAATATGTGCTGGTCAACAGGGGTGTGCACATAATAATTTGACTAAAAAATCACCTGGTACCCCAACTAGTGTTCATTAATGTATTTTTTGCAGCCACCAACAATGTCATTGCCATGGTTGTCTGGTACACATTACAACCTTTAGTTCTTGTCATCCCTTGAGCCACTCTTGGTTGTTAACACTATTTATGAAGGTGTATTTTTTCCATGTGTATGTTTTAAGTTGAGCTCAATCCTTTCCATATTTAGGAATCCAAACCAAATACAATAAATACTCATAAAAATAACTTTTTTAGTTAAGATCTTGGCCCATTTTGATAAAGTCTTACTCCATACTATGATACACCAATACTTTCAAGTTAGACATGTTGACATGACCAAACCATCATGAAAAATGATAAATAAATTTAATTAGAATATTTCCTTGGTAGATTAGTCTTTCAACATAATTATCAAATAACCATTGAATAAGTTTATTTCATAATATTTTTTTTCTAGGTCCCATTCGAGATTGTCTTTCATTGAGGTAACCTAACAATGAATAACTAAATTATCCTTTACTTTCTCTTTGGAAGGTGGTGATATATATATATATATATATATATATATATATATATATATATATATATATTAGATTGTTGTTTATTCCTTTTGTAATCCTTCACATTAATATATCATTAGAGAAGCTTATCACACACACACACACATATATATATATATATACAATAAAACAATGTAATCAAGATGATCATAGGGGCTTAAGAAGATGGGTGAGAGCAAGAATTTTAGTTATTTACCTACTGCATAAGAACGTATTCATGTTAAGTTTTTAGATGACCTAATTTAGAATAAGGAATTACTTGAGATAGATCTCTTGTTGGATGTTTCAACAGAACCTGGTTGTGTATGGATGATTATTTGTAATGATTGTGGGACTTTGATTATGACCAAGGTTTTTCTTATTGGTTATATTCTCTTTCCTAAAAGCTTGAAAAGAAGATTTAGTGGGTGGGCCACACTTTTTTAGATATGCAAGTCTTACCGTTCAAAATTGGGTCCCAATAATTATTAGAAATTTTTAAAAACATAAGTTATGTGTATAGTGTGGGTATGAATTTATGGTTTTCCAAGGGTGTTTCGGAAAGAGGATACTCTTTGTGAGATTAGAAATTTATTGGGTGTAACTATTTGTTTGAGAAGGGAAGTATCCATAATAATAAGGACTTATACATAGGTACATATGTTGATGAATATAAATAATACGTAATTACTAAAATTATCCTAAATTGATTTGGTGTAGAATGGTGTCAAATGAAATATTATGAGGATCTACCATTTCAATGCAAAGGTTATCATAAGATTGATTATCTCTCTTAAGGCTATCCCATTTTTAGGCCTTTCTCTCAGAATGAATATATGCAAGGTAGATCAAGACATAGACATAAAAAATCGAAGGGATTTTGTTCTCTTCAACTCATAATGATGTTTTACATTAAATGAACCCAAATAAGTAGATGTGGATCCTCTATACCTAATGTGTGGAATTTAACCCTTTTGAATACATCTCTATATTGTCATTTATAGTAATACCTTAGCTAACTGATCAAAGTTTGTAGAGAACAAGGATCCTGTGGTGATTCTAAAGAGAAGGAATATTGTGGATTGCTAAAGTCCTCTAATTTTAATGACTAGAGAATATCAAAAGACAAATGAGAATGATCTATTGCTAGAGGAATCATAAGCAGAGTGAATGACGAAATACATCTTTGGCTCTAGATACAACAAATAAAAATAAAAAGAGAGGTTGATAAAGGCAAAAATTCTATGTTAAAAAATTTAAGGCATGATTAAAGAGTGTAAACAAAGAAAAATTACTCAAGTTTTGGTCCAAGGGAGGAGAGCAAATCCTATTGAGGATGTGTCCTTGAGAAAAATCTACTAATAGTGCATATGGTTAAAACCAAAACTTTCCTTAGTTCATGAATCAAAACTATTTTATGTGGGTAGGGAAGAGGTGATTCATAAGATTGACAAAGTTTACTCTTAAGTGGAAGCTAGTGTTGAATGGACATCAAGGTGTATTATAGCATTTTGGAATAATGCTCAACTCAATATCCAACACTTTATGGGTACATAACCTTGGTATGCTATTGAGGTTTCAAATAATTATTGAGGTATGAGATTTATTTGTATAAATATTCATGATCCCTTCTGTATACTTTAAAATACCATTGTTTGGGATATTTATACCAATATTAATGAGCTCTTATATTGTAATATCATACTAGGAGGGGACTTTAATTTCATATTACATGCTTGGGAGAATATGGAGTTGATCATCAAGATCCTATCTCTTGTTAGAGTATATTATATTATTTAATACATGAGAAGATCAAGAGTCTCTTTGACATGTTTCAATATGAGAAGATAAAAGGTCATTTTGTAAAGATATATTATGGACACAAAGCTCCATAAATTTTTGTACAAGCTTATCATATAATAGAATTCTATAGGTTGTGTTCTCTCTTAATATTGTAAGTTTCATTCTTATCTTGTGTCTCATATTATTTTTATTTACATTATTATCTGGATATTACTATGTTTCTGCTATCATATATTTGATTATGTGGAAATTATCCTGTGAGTTTTACATTAATATTAAGGCTTCAAAGCCATTAGTGGTATCAGAGCTACTACGAGTAGTTACTTACACAGGTTGAATTTGTTTAGCTGCATATAAAACCAGTTTTATCTAGCTTGACAAAATTGATTTAGAGTATTTCTATTTTAAAGGGAGATAGACCTATACTCTATTGTAAGGTTGATGTAACCAAAAATGCTAGTCTTTCCATAGTTATAGGGACAACTAGTGAAGACTAGGACTCAAATTTAGAATCTTTCCACTAGGTTGAAGTAAGCAGAAAGGCTAGAGTCTTTCCACTAGGTTGAAGGATAACCAATGAAGACTAGGACTCATATTTACATGAATTAACTTAAAATATAGTTTATCATTATAGGGAACAAGAAAATCTTGACATCAAAAGAAGTTTCAAGGACAAATACCCCTTAACATCATTAGAGTTATTAAGTGTGACATATGACATTACTGCAACAAAAATTAATTGATAGAAGTGCAAGAGAAGATAGACCTTGAAAAAAATGATTTAGGTCTTGAAAAGAGACCTTGATAGAGATAAAATTACAAATAGAGTCTCTTTAAAGAAAGAGCTCCATAATTAATATTTGACGCCCTTATAAGAGAAAAAGGCTTATATAAAGTTGATAGAGAGGCCATTAGAGAAAGGCCCATGATAGAGAAAAAAGATACATATTGAGAAGAAGACATATGTGACCAACAACAGATAAAAGAAAGAAAGGCCAAATTTTTGTCTATGTAATAAGAGGAAAGTCTGTTACATGGTAAAGGAAGCATTATAAAATTCCTAGTTACAAGCATAAAATCCGAATACAAGCTATGAAGACAAAAGAGAAAGGAAGTGCATATCTACATTCATTAGAGAAAGTAACAAGCAAGAAGGCGAGCATAACAACCATGCATGCTAGCGAAATATCATTGAAGAGAGTGTACTTTTTCCTATGGTAAGAACAACTATAGAACTACCTGAAGCAAGGTTAGAGTTTAAGAATAAATATAGAAGAAGAATGTATCTAGGGTTCGCCTGAACTAGCAAAGCACTCATCTAGAGGAGACCCTAATCCAAATCAACATAGTGCATGAACATAGAAGTACCTATGCAAATCCATCAAGTCAAGCACATAAATGTTTATAGTGAGCCATAGATCATTATTTAGTGCTCAAGCTAGAGGTATTCATAATGTCTCACCAAACAATGTAACCCCTAACATAGCACCAACAGTCAACGTAAATAGGCAACAAAAGCAGCTCAAATTATAAGGTAAACAAAACTTGAAACATGAACAAGTAGCTCAACTCGAAAGGTGAATAGAACTCAATGCAGAACTTAGAATGCAACAACTAATGTTTGAGAAGGAACATCAAAGAGAGATTGAAAGAATCAAAATTTTGCTCTTCACAAGCATGCAAAGTAAGTGTTAGAAAGTTTTTTGAGAGCCAGACATATTGAAATCAATGTTGAGCATTTTCTTGATGAACGTTACGTTAGATGCACCTGCCATGTAAGAAGTGAATGAACAAGAAAAATAGAATATTTTTCTAGAAAAAAAATGTGTGTCATTTTTAGTAGAAATCAAGGAAGTCCAACAAAGCAAGAAGAAAGAGCGTGAGCATGAATATGAGTGGAGCTATTTTTTAAATTTGAATTTGCTAAGGTTTTATTTATTTAATTTTTGGAGTTACGAGGTTATGGAGTTATAAAGCTAAAATATTATATTAATTTTACATTTAAGTAAGTTGAGGAGAGATAAGTAGGACTATGAAAGAATAAGTTAGGAGTTATAAGGTTCTTAATAGTTTCTTTAATTAATTCAATTTATAAGGTTTTTAAAATAATATTTTATTGAGTTTTTGCAAATTAATTTGGGAGCCAAAATAATTACAACTTCAAATTTAGGAAATTTAAAATTACAAAATTCTAAAAAGGGATACATAAGAAATAATTATGGATTACTGGAACATAGACTCTAGAGCTAGTAGGTATATGACTGAAATAAGCGATGGTTTAATACTTTTTGTGAAAATATGAAAAAATAGTTGCTATAGCAGATAGTAAGACTTATGAAATCAAAGGAGTAGGAAATTTTCTAGTTAATCTAACAAATGGAAAGGGAGTAATTAATAATGTGTTATATATCCCAGGATTAACTGCTAATATTCTTTCAGGATCATAGCTTATGGATCAAAACATGGAAGTAGAATTTAAGATTATCAAAGGAAAACAATAATGTTATATTATCAAACAAGGAAAATTAATAGCTTCAAGATCTTACAAAGATAGTTTGTTTACTCTAGATACAACAACAAATTTGGGTCTTTTCGTAGGAATATCTAGAACAAAAGAACTTTGGCATAAAAGACTAGGACACACAAGTGCATCATCATTGAATAAAATGACTAAATATCAAATGGTAGCAGGATTACCAAAATTCTATTGGGAATCTACAATGTGTATAGAATGTTTGATAGGGAAACAACATCAAATACCTTTTGAACTTCGAAAATATAGAGTTCAAAAACCATTGGAATTAATATATAAAAATTTATGTGGGCCAATGAGTGTTTTTTTTATTGTTTGGAAAAAAAAAGGATTTTTAAAGGGACCTCGAACCTTTTACAAAGAGAACATAACAAAAGGTACAATCCCAATAAGGCTATCTTATGGAGGTAAAAAAAGATCACCTAAACCAAGGAGAAAATCTCTGCTACAACAACAACTAGAACTAAAAATTGAAAAAGGTTTTCCCCTAGAACTAGGGAAAGCCAACAAGCAACCAAAACATGTTGAAATTTGAAAAGGGCTTTCTCGTTAAGACTAGGGAAAGCCAGTACGTAGTCAGGATGAGTTAAAAATTGAGTAAGGTTTTCTAGCCAGGGTAGGAAAGCCATCACACAGCCGAAGAAGAACTACAACAAAGAATGCAAATAGGGGGACCTCGGGCCCCAATCTAAAAAATAAAAATCCTATAAAAAAGAGATAGGATTCCCTCTCGAGATGAATTTGGAATCTCGTATGAAAAGGAACTGGAAAGCCCACAAGATGAGTCTTCCAAAGGCTTGTGAGATATATCAGTAGCACGGGAATATCACCATAGGCAATGAGATCTCGCTACAAAGGAGACGTATTGCACAACCAAAATATAGGAAAGCCTAGTGAAGCATCTTGTTAGGAACTTGGTTCCTATAAATTGGAAATCAATGGAGAACAAATGGAAATAAATGCAAACAAGTAAATAAACAATCACTTTTATTAAGATCGTTGTTTCAAATGGAGGTTTCCCTACCAATTGCTCTCAAAGAGATGTATTAAATTATGTTCTTGGATGCCTAATGACACCCTCTATGAATGCATATATATACCTATCTAATGGTTATGATGTGAAAGGACACGATGGTCCATAATAAAATGAGAGGAATTAATTATATAATATAAGTTAGGATTAGGATCCTAACAAGCCACCCCCTTAAAAAGAGCTTTGTCCTCAAAGCGAAAATTGGGGAAATTGTTGTTGGATGTGATGAAGTGTTTCCCATGTAGCATCTTTGGAAGGTAGACCTTTCCATTGAATCAAAAGCTCAATGATGGTGTGATTGCAAAGTTGTCGAGTACGACGATCCAGGATAGCTTCAGGTTCGACCATGAGTGCTCCATATTCTATGAACTCTGGTAGTTGAGTTTGTGTAGTAATGTGGTTGCCAAGTACTATTTTAAGACAAGAAACATGGAAGATAGGATGAATTTTGGAAGATTTTGGTAACTCAAGTTTATAAGCAACGGGTCCAATACGTTGAAGGACTTTATAAGGCCCATAGAATTTGGGAGCTAGCTTTTGAGATCCTTTGATTTTGAGAGAAGTTTGATGATAGGGTTGAAGACGAAGGAATACCATATCACCCTCTTGAAAAACTCTCTCGGTTCGATGTTGGTCTGCTTGTTGCTTCATACGATGTTGAGCGGTGAGTAAATTATCCTTGAGAAGGCAAAGAATATCATCTCTAGTAGAAAGGTGAGAATCCACTATTGGCACATTTGAACTTCCTAGAATATAAGAGGTAATGGAAGGTGGTGTTTGGCCATATAATGCTTCATATGGTGTCATCTTAATGGTGGAGTGGTATGAGGTATTATACCACCATTCGGCTAAAGGAAGCCATTTAACCCAATGAAGGGGTTGAGTAGAAATAAAACAACGTAGGTAAGTCTCCAAGCATTTGTTAACAACTTTTGTTTGACCGTCAGTTTGTGGATGATAAGTGGAACTCATATGAAGTTGAGTGCCCTGGAGTTTGAACAATTCTCTCCAAAAGTTACTAGTGAATGTAGGATCACGATCACTGACTATAGTAGAAGGCATGCCATGTAGTTTGAAAATATTATCAAGAAATATTTGGGCTATAGTACTAGTCGTGTAAGGGTGAGCCACGGGGCAAAAATGAGCGTATTTAGATAAGTGATCTACTACAACTAGAATAGTGGTTTTTCTTGTAGATTTTGGAAGACCTTCAATAAAATCCATGGAAATATCAACCCATGTTTTAGTTGGGATAGGAAGAGGTTGTAGAAGGCCAGGAGTATTTATTGTTTCACCTTTTTGTCTTTGATAGGTCTCACATTCATCCACAAATTTCTTAATATCTTGTTTCATGCCTACCCAATAAAAATATCTAGTCACTCTTCTATAAGTCTTGAGGAATCCCGAGTGTCCTGCAGTGTGTGTGGCATGTAACTCATGGAGAAGTTTTGCATGATATGAGGATGTGGGGGATAGGACAATACACCCTTTGTACCTAAGTATGTTATCTCTCCAAGAGTAGTGGGGCTTACTAGTGGAGTCTTGTTGAAGTTGTTGAATTAATGTGTGTGTGGTAGGATCATTAAACCATTCCTCATTGACTTGGTCTATCCATTTGGGAATAGGAGAGGAAAGGGCATGTAATTGGGGTATTTCTTCAAACTTTCATGAAAGGGCATCGACAACCATGTTATCTTTCCCTTTTTTATATATGATCTCATAATCATATCCTAGTAGTTTTGTAACCCACTTTTGTTGCTCTGGAGTGGTTATGCGTTGCTCAAGAAGGTACTTTAAACTATGGTGGTTAGTGTGAATAATGAAACGTTGGCCGATAAGGTAAGGTCTCCAATGTTGAATAGCATGAACAATGGCTAACATCTCTTTTTCATATGTGGAGCGGGCCAAATTCTTTTTAGAAAATGCCTTGCTAGTAAAAGCCAAGGGTCTTTCATTTTGCATGAGCACTACTCCTATTCCCACTCCTGAAGCATCACTCTCAATAATAAATGGTTTGGAAAAATCTGGCATGGCTAAGACAGGGGTGGTACACATTGCATTTTTTAAAGTGATAAAGGCATCATCAGCTTTTGAAGACCAAAGAAAAGCATTCTTCTTGAGTAGTGTTGTTAAGGGGGCTATGATTTTGCCATAATTTTTGACAAATTTGTGATAGTACCCTGTTAGTCCTAAAAAACCATGCAAGCCTTTCAAGGTTTTTGGGATAGGCCAATTTTTCACATCTTCAATCTTGCGGGGGTCCACTTTAACTCCTTCTTTAGAGACAATATGTCCGAGATATTCAATTTCTTGTTTTTCGAAGGAACATTTTGATCTTTTGGCATATAATTGGTTGTCCTCCAAGGTTTTCAATGCTTGGTCTATATGGCGTAAGTGATCTTCCCATGTTTTACTATAAATCAAAATGTCATCAAAGAAAACTAAAATAAACTTTCGAAGGAAAGGGTGGAATACCTTGTTCATTAGACTTTGAAATGTAGAAGGGGCGTTGGTAAGGCCAAATGGCATAACCATGAATTCATAATGCCCTTCATGAGTGCAAAAGGTAGTTTTTGGAATATCACTTTCCTTAACTCGAATTTGGTGGTAGCCTGATCGTAAATCTAATTTGGAGAAGTATGTAGCCCCATGAAGTTCATCTAATAATTCATCGATGATGGGGATAGGGAATTTATCTTTGATGGTTAGTTTGTTAAGGGCACGAAAGTCAACACATAGGCGCCATGACCCATCCTTATTTCAAACTAATATAATAGGAGAAGAGTAAGGACTCACACTAGGTCTAATAACCCCTGCTTTAAGTAGTTCTTGTACTAGTTTTTCTATTTCTGTCTTTTGTAGATATGGATATCGGTAAGGCCGAATATTAGGAGGTTGGTGCCCTAGAAGAAGTTGAATGGTATGATCATGGCTTCGTTGAGGAGGTAATCCTTTTGGTTCATTAAATACTTTGTCATGGCGTGCTAGGAGTTGTTGTAATTCAGGTGCTATTGTTTGTTCTTCATTTGTTGGTTGGATGGAGAATAATTGTGCCATCATACCCTTGCCTCCTTTTCGAATAAGCTTCTCCATTCTATGAGAACTTACTAATTGAGAAGGGCCTGATTTTAACCCCTTAATAGTATATGTTTGACCTTTTTGTGTGAATTTCATCCATAGGTCTTCAAAATCCCATTGGATGGTGCCTAGTGTTCTCAACCATTGTACTCCTAGGATGATATCACATCCTCCTAGTGGCAGTGCATACATATCAACTTTCATATTATAATCACCCATAGTGAGTTTAATATTTTGGCATTTTCCTTTGCATGCAATTCGTCCTCCATTTCCAATCATAACTTCAAAATTATTGCAAGGATGTATAAAGCAATCAACTTGTTTTGCCACCCTTGGGTCGATAAAATTGTGTGTGCTGCCAGTCTAGAAGCACAATGAGGTTTTGTTTCTTAAAGTATCCCTTGACCTTCATAGTTTGTGGGGAGGAGAAACCAGCAAGGGCATTAAAGGAGATTTTTGGTGCATCTTCTGTGTTACTCTTTGGAGTTTCTGTCACTACTTCCACCTCAATAGTATCTTCTTCTTTTGAATTACCTTGGTCAAGCATATCTAAAATATAGAGTTTGGGGGTAATGCATTTATGGTTGGGGATGAATTTCTCATCACAATGGAAACAAAGGCCCTTTTCTCATCTTTCCTTCATTTCTTTAGGGCTAATTCTTTTAATTGGTAAAACTCTATTTAGTTTTGGGGTGGTGTAGGAATTTTGAGATTTGCCCATTGGTGGTCTCCCAAGTCGACGTTGGTTATTGATTTTTTCTTCCACCATTTGAGCTAACGCAATAGTGTGCATCATGTCGGTAGGATTGAGCATTTGCACTTCTAATCGAATTTCTTCTTTTAGGCCACTGATAAAGCAACTTTGGAAGAATGATGCATCTAGCCCTAATGTAAAATTTACCAATTTCTCGAATTGAGCTTGGTACTCTCGTACTATAGTGGTTTGGCGGAGTTTGGTGAGGGCTCCTATGAAATCTTCAAATTTTCTTGGGCCGAATTGTACCATTATATTTTTTGTAAATTCTATCCATGTAGGGGTGCCATTTGTCTTTTCGTACCATTGGTACCATTGAGTAGTGGTACTCTCCAGGTGGAAGGATGCAATGCAAACCTTTTGGACCTCAGGGATTTGATAGAGGGAGAAGTATTGGTCCACTCGATAGATCCAATTCGTGGGGTCACCTCCTTCAAATTTTGGAAAGTCCAATTTAGTGGTTTGAGGTAGGATTGATGTTTGTGGTCCCCCGAGTAATGCTTGTTGTGTTGGTGCTACGATAGGTTGGCCGACTTGGATTACTGCCATATTTTGTTGTAACATATCCACGGAGTGGTTAGTGGCAACAATTTTTAAATCTATTTCTGCTACTTTTGTCATGAGTTTTTATTCAAGATCGTCCTTCCATTTATTCAATCCCTCCATGAAGTCCTTCATCTGGTCTTGTGATCGCCTACCATCGGCCATTGTGGTGTGGTTTTTGTGAATTTGCAAAATCATCTTAATATGAGGTCTCTTTTGGCACAGTAATTGATTTAAGCAAAAAATTTATCAATTGTTTGACAAAATTGAAAAAAAATTTGTAATGATTGTTGTTAACAAATGATAAAAATTTATCAAATGTTAAAAAAATATATTAATTTAAAAAAAAACATTTTGCAAAATTTTTGGGTTTTGAACCCAATTTTTGTTTCTCTGTTTTTTGTTCAATTCTTCACAGAATGATCAATTTTTTTTTTAATTTGAATTTTGGTGGTAGATTTGAAACTGTCAATTTAATTTGAATTTTCGTGGTAGATTCAAAATTAAAAAAATTTGGGGTTGAACGGTTAGCGTAAGGGCAACAAGGTGAGCGGACGAAAGGGGTGGAGCTGCGACAGGGAGCAGCGGTAGGGCATAACGATTAACGAAGGTGCGAGATTCAAGGTAAAATTGAAGAACACGGGAACTATATAAACTACAAGTGGTAATCAGAGGCACGTGATCCAAGTCAAACGGGTGACGGTGAGGCTTTCGTGTATGTGAGGGTCTAAGGCAACATGACCAGTCACGTAAAGCTATATGCTTCACATGTTATTTAAACAAATGAAGTCCCTTTGTATTTTGGATGTGGGATTAAAAGTCCCCTCCAATATTCTCACTTGTTGCTTTTTTTGACGTTGGAGTTCATCACCGATGCCATAAAATTTTTAAAACTTTAATTTAAAATTTTAAACCTTATAATTTTCATTGGTGTTCTTGTGTTGTCACCAAAAAATGTTAGACAGTGTTCAGTTTAAATTTTTTTTACACGATCTGAACTTGTTTTCAAATCTGGTTCATTTCACAAGGATCTGCAGGTAGTAAAAAATATTTTTTTTGGTAATTCTTAGCTTGTTAACTTTATAGCTTGCCGAAATATTTTAGAACTTTATCCGAATGTCGACATCATCAACTATTTCCTATTATTTTATAATTTTTTATTTTTCTTCGAATCTGTGAATTTTTTTATGGCACCCAAACTGATATTTTGATAGTTCCTTGGTGTCCTAAGTCTTGTTTTCACTCTAAAATGAATAGTGCACTCTATAGTGGTTGTCTATTATATGGTTACAGTGAATAACAAAGTTGTTTGAAGATGGTGCAGAGTTGAATGGATCTTATGAAGAACGATGAATCTGATATCATTTGTTAGGAATTTGGATCCTATCAATTGTAAATCAATGAAGAACAAAGGAAAATAATTGCAAATAATAAATAAACATACACTTTTGTGAAGATCATTGTTTCAAATGGAGGTTTTCCTACCAATTGCTCTCAAAGAGATGTATTAAATTATGTTCTTGGATGCCTAATGACACCCTATATGAATGCATATATATACCTATCTAATGGTTATGATGTGAAAGGACACGATGGTCCATAATCAAATGAGAGGAATTAATTATATAATATAAGTTAGTATTAGGATTCTAACAAATCTATCCACTACAGCCATTAGAGATAAACTTCTACAGTAGGAAGGCACACATAGGGTCCCCCTCCAAAGAACAAAATATTGTAGAAAATGCCCATTAGAAATTCACCCATATCAGATTACCACCAGTCCCACCCATTGTCCATCTAGGGAGAAACCAGAGGATACCATCATATGTAATTACACGAGAAAGCACAGGACTGACCTGAAGACCAAAAAGGAGCTATAGAGAATGGTTATAGTGGTAATCCCTAAAATAGACAATGAAAGGATCTTCTAAGAAACAGATCATAATATCCCAAACCCACTCCAAAAATCCCATCTCAAAAACAATCGTAAGACCCACCTATATGCAGATGATAAACCTATGGCCCCATCCTAAATACCATTAAAAATATAGAAATGAGACCCTAGGCTACAAAAAATATAGGTAGAAAATACAATAGGAGCTCCCTTTCGAAAGCCTAGCTCTGAAGCAGAATGTAGGAAACCTTCTATACAAACAATAAAAAAGCACAGGGCCCTCTTGAAGACTAGAAAGGTCTATTGGGAAAGGATTCGCATCTCCTTATCCTAGGCCAAGCCATCCAAAATACAACCACCACTATAGGCTTCTAGGAAAAGAAACTTCAGGACTAATCACCAAGCCACAACAAGCACTTCAAAACCGGTATAACAACACATATTGGGAAACCTAAGAGGGTCTCGAGGGGGTCCTAGAAATGCAGTAGAGAGATCACAAGATCTTCCTAGAAAGAGATAAATAGAACTAGAGGAGGGAGAGGCAGGAAATTTGAAACAGGGTCCTCCCACCTAGAACGGGAGACCTCCCGTTCTCCCCCCAACCAATGAATGTTACTAGTAGGACATAAATACTTTCAACTATTTGTTGATGATTAATCATACTTTATGAAATACAAATTTGAAGCATTTGGTTGTTTTAAATAATTCAAACTTCAAGTTGAAAAGGAATGAGGGGAAATATCAAAAATCTACATTTATATAGAGAAGGTGAATTTTTTTCAAAAGAATGCAAATTCATTTTTAGAAAAAAATGGAATAAAGAGACAACTTACTACAACATATTCACCACACCAAAATGGTATTACAAAAATAATAAATAGGTCTATCATGGAAATGGTTAGATGTATGATAAAAGAAGATCATCTTGATCATAAATATTGGAAATAGGCAGTTAAAACAATGTATATTAAAATAACAAATTACCTACACGAATACTCAAGAATATCACACCAAAAGAAGTATGGTCAAGATGAAAACCAAATGTAGGGAGATTAAGAAATTTTTTATGTAAGGCCTATATGCATATTCTAAAACAAAAAAGGATGATATTAGATGAAATTATTGTGTGTAATATTTCTTGGTTATGATGATGAGTCTGCAAAATATAGAATAAGTGATCCAATAGTAAAAAAAAACTATATAAGTAGAGATGTAGTTTTTGATGAAAAATCAAAGATGGTATTAAAGAACAAAAAGCTAATTCAAAAATTCTTCTAGAATTTTTAGAAGAAACTTGATCAAATGAAGATACCAAATCATAATTTCAATATGAACAAAGTGAAAGTACATAAATCTCTACAAATTCATAGAAAAAAAACTTGTATGGCTTAGAAATACACTCAGAGATTCACATCTTGAGAAAATGCTCGATCTTACTACAACATGACCTCAAATCGTAGTCTAACGATAATAAACAGAGGGTTATTAAGCACCATGGCAAAACATACAACAACACTCTATGAATTGAGTCATCCAAAAGGGAAGGCAACGATGGAATCAAAATATACACTATTGCTAAAAATAAATCATGGAATCTAGTGGAAATACCTCTAGGAAAGAAAATATTCAATTGTAAATGGATTTATAACATCAAATATAAAGTAGATGGTTCACTTGATAAATACAAGGTTTAATTAGCAGCAAAAGGATATATACAAACAAATGTAATTGATTATGAAGAAAATTTTGTACCAATAGCAAGGATGAATACTATAAAAAATATTTATGCTTTGACAACACACCATGGATGTAAAATTCATCAAATGGATGTAAAAAAGTGCATTTCTTAATGATGATCTTGAAGAAGAAGTTTATATGTCCAAACCAAAGGGATTTGTAATTAAGGGACAAGAACACAAAGTTTGTAAATTAAACAAATCCTTATATGGTCTAAAGAAAGCTCCGATAGCATGGTATATAAAAATCAATAATTATTTATTGCAACATAACTTTAAGAGAAACTTGTCAGATCTAAATATTTATACAAAGAAGGTCAAAAATGATATAATAGTACTTATAGTATATGTTGATGATATAGTGATAATAGGAAGCTCAAAGGGTTTAATAAATGAAGTTAAAAAGGATCTTGAAAAGGATTTTGAAATGACTGATTTGGGACTTATGCATTACTATATTAGTTTAGAAATTCATTAGAATGAAGGGAATATTACAATAACACAAACAAAATATGCAAAAAATTTACTTGAGATATACAAAATGATCAATTCTAAGCCCAAAGACATACCTATGGAACAAGGACTACATTTATTCAAATATGGTGAAACACATTTTGTTTCAACAATAATTTATCGACAATTGATTGGAAGTCTCTTATATCTAACAAATACATGACCAAACATAGTTTTTACTATCAACTATCTCTCAAGATTTATGCAATAACCTAGAGAAAGTCATTGGAAATCTATAAAGAGAATATTAGAATATATCAATAGGACTACAAAATATGAACTAATATATAAATAGGATGATAAGAATTTTTGTCCACAAGGATATTCAGATTCTAATTATGTTGGTTCTATTGATGATAGAAAATCCACATCAGGGTACATTTTTTATCTTGGTTCATGTTGGCAATTTGAGTTATTTTATGTTGTCATGGATGTCACATGGATCATTGATGTCACATGGATCACATTGAGTTTTGGTGGCCAAATGATATTTTGGAAAGCATGGATAAATACAGGGTTTTTGTGAAAACCAAGGTAGGAAAAATAAAAGGTTTTATTTAAAACCATGGATGGCATATTTGAACTGGGTTTTTCTTAAAACCCAAGTTGGCCTTTTGTTTCGTCGAAAAAGGTGCCCCGGTGATGGAGATATTTAATTTTTAATATTTAGTTTAAATTTTAATTATTTAAAATTTAAATTTAAATTTAAAATTAAATATGCAAGATTTCCATCGACGTCATCGAAAATAATAAGGAGGCTATATAAAGGGGATACCTAAGGTTCATAAACAAATCTGAGCTCGTGGTTAATAATCGTTGGCTAAGCATCCGAATTGAGCTCGTGCAAAAATATTTTAGAAAGCAGAAGCAGTGAATAAACGAAGGTTGGTCGAAGTCCAAAGTCATCGTGGGCAGAGTGGCGCATTGGCAGTTGGCTTTTGGCTAAGGTGTGTGGCAGCACAAACGTCAAGGTTTCGAATCCCCTTGACTGCGTTCGAAAGGCGTTGGAAGAAAAGTGCTCGAAGCGCTTTTGATTTGCGAAAAGGGAGGAAAGGTTTTAAGGCACGTTGTGCCTTTCCCTTTCGAATGAGCGGCTAGCTCGTGTGGCAACCTTAGCCATGGCTAAGGCGCTCGTGGTGTGGGCAAGTCGGGGGTTCGAATCCCCTTGAGGAGGTAAATACATTTTTGCTCTAATTAATTTTGTTAAGCCCTAAGTTGGAGTTATAAGGTGGTTAGGAATAATTAAAGTTTTTAATTAAACTTTGTTTTTATAAGGGTTGTGATTATTATTTCAAAGGTGGATGAGTTGTTGATTTAATTTGATGTTCATGAAATTGAGAATTAAGATTTAGGAGAAATAAGGAGTTGTTATAAAATAATTTTTGAGAGGTTTATTGATTATTATTTTTGATAAGGGTTTTTATTAAAAAGGACTTTGGTGGATGTGTTTATTAAGTTGGAGTAAAAAGGTGTAAATTGAGTTATGCTTTATCTTGTGATTATTATTTGAAGTCCACTAACCCTTATTGAGATTGGAAAGGAAAGTTGTGTTTAGTGTGGCAGATTTTGTGGACAACTTCTTGGCATCAAAAAGGTATGGGCACATTCTCCTATTGATTGTTTATGGTGGTTGATTTCTGAAATATCATTGGAGTGAAAAGGATTGATTGTGGTTTCCTTTTCGAAAGTGGTTGGTTGAATGCTTCAAGGTTTTCTCGTTTGAGAGTTGTGTTTAAACCTTGTTTTATAAGCATAGTTGTTGAAGCCCATTGGTTATGTAAAGAACTTGAAAAGAACATGAGTATCATTGTTATGTGAGATTTGTGGTTGAGCATTGTTGGAAACATTTGAGTTGGTTGATACATGCTTGGACTAGGGTTTTGTGAGAAAGAGTTGTCCCTTGTGGTGATTGGTTGAGTTGAGTTGATTGAGCCTAGTCAAGTGATTGTGTGAGGTGATTGTTCAAGTCCCATGAAACAAACTATTCTATAATTCTGATTTGAGTTGAGATTGAGCTTAGAACATATTGAGTCTCTAACAATTCTCTTTATGCTTCTATGAGTTGACTTGAGTTGAGATTGATTTGAGTTGAGTTGAGTTGAGATCATTGTGGATCATTGTTGTCATCCATTGTAGAGTGCATTGCCATTCATTGTTGAGTTCATCTTTGAGCCTTGCCTTCATAGATTTGTGGATGAGATTTGAGTACTACTTGAGCATGATTGATTGAGCCTTTGAGAAGGCCTTTGGGATAGATTTTTGGACAGATTTGTGGCAGTTTGTGTATGATTGATTGAGCCTTTGAGAAGGCTTTGTGGACAATTTTTGGGACAGATTTGTGGATAGTTTTAGTTTAGATTTGTGGACAGATTTGGGATAGATTTTGATGAGGTTCTGAGTGAGCCTATTGAGAAGAGTTGAGAAAGTTCTTGGTGAGCTTGCTAGATTTGGACAAGTTCTTGGTGAGCTTGTTGAGTAGATTTGGACAAGTTCTTAGTGAGCTTGTTGGAGCAGATTTGAGCAAGTTCTTGGTGAGCTTGCTAGAGCATATTTGGACAAGTTCTTAGTGAGCTTGTTGGAGCAGATTTGAGCAAGTTCTTGGTGAGCTTGCTAGAGCAGATTTGGACAAGTTCTTAGTGAGCTTGTTGGAGCATATTTGAGCAAGTTCTGTGTGAGCTTGTTGAGCAGATTTGGACAAGTTCTGTGTGAGCTTGTTGAGCAGTTTTGGACAAGTTATGTGTGAGCTTGTTATGCAGATTTGGACAAGTTCTATGTGAGCTTGTTATTGCCTAGCTTTGAGAAGATCAAAGAAATTTGGACAAGTTCTGTGTGAGCTTGTTGAGCAGTTTTGGACAAGTTCTGTGTGAGCTTGTTATGCAGATTTGGACAAGTTCTGTGTGAGCTTGTTATTGCCTAGCTTTGAGCAGATCAAAGAAATCATTGTATTGGATAAGGATCCTTATTTCTGTGTGAAATATTATAAGGATATTATCTTGTGGAGTACCCCACATTGGGGGAACCACATTAAATCTTGTGTCTCAATTGTGTATGGTGACTTGTGCTCTTGCTTACTATTGCTATCTGAGTTATTAATGCACATTGCTATATTTGGTTATTGCAATTAAGGACATTAATTGATATTGGTTTGGAAAGAAAGTAAAAAGTGGTCTTATACTTGTTCACCCCCCTCTCAGTATAAGCTTGTGTTCTTCAATTGGTATCGAGAGCGGGTTCCTTCAAAAAAGCTAACAACTTGAGGGCAGATTCTACAAGAACACAGATGGCTTCACAGAATGGATCATCTACAAATAAGGCTCCATTGTTTGATGGTAACAATTATGCTTTCTTGAGCATGAGGATGAAGAACTACTTGATATCACAAGGATATGAGGTATGGAAAATGGTTGAAAAAGAGTATAGGGTTGAAGGTGATCCCGAGGTAGATAAGACTATCAGGAAATTGGTTGAGATCAATGCAAGAGCAATGAATTATATTTTGAGTGGGCTACGAGAGACATATTTTGCAAAGGTTATGGTATGTAATTCAGCTAATGAGATGTGGACCAAGTTGCGGAATACTTATGAAGGAGATTCCAAGGTAAAGTTGGCAAAACTACAAACTCATAGAAAAATATTTGAGGAATTGAAAATGGAAGATTCTGAAGATATTGCAAGGTTTTTACTTCGAGTTGATGAGATTACTAACACCATGAGAGGTCTAGGATTTGAGATGAAAGAATCAAAAGTTACTCAAAAGGTTTTGAGATCACTTCCCATGAAATATGATGCTAAGGTTTCAGCAATAGAAGAAACAATGGATATCAACAAGCTAACAATGGAAGAATTGCAAGGAACTCTCACAACTTATGAGATGAGGGTAAGTAAGCATCAGGTTCCAATAAAAGAGATTGCATTCAAGGCTTCAAAAAAAGAGAAAGGGAAAGTTTCAGAAACAAGTAGAGGTTCAGATAATGATGAGGAAGCTAACTTCATCAAAAGGAATAAGGACTCAAGGAATTTCAGGGATATAAGGAAAGTCAGATGCTACAAGTGTGGTGATCTTGGTCACTATGCATACAAGTGTCCACATGAAGAAAATAGTGATGATGAAAAATAGGGTCACAGAAGAAAAGAATATGGAAAGCATAAGCATGACAAAGATGACAGATACAAGCAAAACAGGTATGAGAAGAAGAAATTTTTTCGTAAGGCAAAGAAATATTACTACATTGTAGAAGCAAGTGATAGCTCGGATCATAGTGATAGAGACAAATCAGATGATGAAAAGGAAGAACATCTATTCCTAGGAATAGAAGGTGAAAGAGAACAGTGCTTTGTGTGTGGTCAAAGAGATCACAGATCAGGATATTGCAATGGTTTCAGTGATAGTGAAGATGAGATGACACATCAAGGAAATAAGCATGGTCAAAGAAATATTGAGAGTTTGTTTGCTATAGAATATTTTAATAGTATCAGTGACAATGAAGATAAAGAAGTCTCACTTTTGGTAATAGAAAAAGAAGAGGATGAGCCAAGAAAACAAAAATCAGAAGTCAAAAGGCTAAAAGAAGAATACAAGAATCTTGAAAACAAGATTCGAACAGATGTCAAAATCAGAGAAGAACTACTACAGACAATCAGTAATCTCAGAGAAGAGCTTCAAAATGCAAAAAGAATAGAAGAAAGGATGAATGAAGAACTAAGGGTAATAACGGCAAGACATGACACATTAGATGAAAAGGTTCAAAAAGGAGTGGAAACTTATTTTAAAGTTGTATCCTATTTCCAAGAAAAGTCACACTCAAAAGGAAAGGAAGTTCTAAAATATGAAAGCAAGGAAGCACCTAAGTGTTATGAAGAAAGTTCCAAAGTTCCTATGGCTCCAAATATTCAGTTTGGATCTTGTTTTGAGATAGGTGAATCAAGTTCAAAAGGAAAAGAAATACTTGAAGAGAAAAACAAGGAAGAAACTAAGGAAGAGGATTTAGATACTACAAAGAAGGTTCAAGGATGCAATGCACAAGTTGAAGATGATCATAAGGATAATGGTCAAGAAAGGTATGAGGAACCAAGGCATGAACAAAGGGCTTTTCAAGGACATTGTTTTTCTTGTAATGGATTTGGACACAGGGCTATACACTGCAGGGTCTATGGATCAAAGAAGTTTGATTTTTCTAGAAGGAACATCAAAGGAAGAAGGTATGGTTTTCAGGGACATTGCTTCTCATGTAACAAGATTGGTCATAGAGCTTCTCAGTGCAAAGGAAATGAGCAACATGGTTTTGGTTTTAGAGCTACACAATTCAAAAGTCATGGTCATAATGGTCATGAAAACAGAACTTCACAATACAGGGTTCAGGAAAGGAATGGATATGGAAATTATTTCAAGAAATATTTTAGGATATGGGCACCATCCAAAGGCTACAATATCAAGTGTTTTAATTGCAATAACTTTGGACATATTGCAAAATGGTGTAGGACTCAATTCCAAACAAGTTCAAGAAGAAAAGGTTCAAGGCAAGAAGGTCAAACAGGTTCTAGACAAGAAAATTAAGAGAAGGATATTAGAAAAACATGGAAGGAAATTGATAAAGGAAAGACATAATTTAATATGGGAGTAAAAGTGTTAATCTCACAATGACACTGAGAGGAGGGGTGAATCAGTGTAGTTCTTTTAAACTTAAATCTATAACTCTTAAAGCTGAAACACTGAAAACTTAAAACCAAATAAAACAGTATAACACAAGAACATCACACAACACAGGATGTAACGAGGTTCACTGATTTGGCTACTCCTAAAAAATGACTGTTTGGACTACCATCCAAATCCAGCCTTTGCAAAGCACCAACTTTACAAATAATTTACCAACACCCACTGGAAGGAGCACCAACCCCTTATTTATCTACACCAACAGAAAGGAGCACCAACCCCTGATGCCAAGCACCAACTTGGACTTCAATTTTGAAATCAGAATATTGACATAAAAATGCCTTTAGTTTACAAGACCCTGACTGGTCTATTGCATACCCAACCTCTTTCACAATTCATGGAACACATAGACTTTTCGCACACATACAGCTGCACTGCGCACTTATGACCGCACTGCGCTTTCTTATGACACTTTTGGCTTAGAAAATTCTCCATGCAACACTACTTTTATAACAATATTTTTTGTTTGTTAATTTTTGGTCTACATCTGATGACGTTCAGTATAACAATATTTTCACATGTAACTCCTGGTCTTCGTCGGCTTTCATTTTCCCTTGAAGCTATGTGTTGATCAGTGCTACCACTGTAGACTCTGTCTGCCTGTCAACCAATGAAGACGTTCAGAATATCCATCGCTTGAAGATTTCATCCTGTAACAGTCCCTGAAACCGCCGAACTGACTTTTGTCACACTTCTTATTTTAGCTGCATGATCTCACTCTGTAACTGCCCCTGTAACTGACTTCAGTTCACTTTTCTAATTTTGGCTGGGTTCTTCTTCTTGCATCGCAAAAATGCAACATGTCACGAAATCATGACACTTCTACCTCTTTGACCTTTTCTTGGCTTTTGACTACGAAAATGCAACATGTCACGATATCGTGACACTTTTGCCTTCGTACTTTCTCTCTCCTCTTTTGGTCATGAAAATGCGACATGTCATGATATCGTGACACTTTTTCTATCTTACTCTTTCTCTTGCAATATGTCGCGATATCGCGACAATTTTTCTTTCGTACTCTCTCTCTTGCAATATGTCGTGATATCGCGACACTTTTTCTTTCGTACTCTCTCTCTTGCAATATGTCGCGATATCGCGACACTTTTTCTTTCTTACTCTCTCTCTCTTGCAATATGTCGCGAAATCGCGACACTTTTTCTTGCTTGCCCTTTCTCTTCCAATATGTCACAAAATCATGACAGTTTTTCCTGCTTGCTCTTTCTCTTCCAACATGTCGCGAAATCGTGACAATTTTTCTTGCTGGCTCTTTCTCTTCCAACATGTCGTGAAATCGCGACAGTTTTCTTTGCTTGCTCTTTTTCTTCCAACATGTCACGAAATCATGACAGTTTTTCTTGCTTTCTCTTTCTCTTCCAACATGTCACGAAATCGCGACAATTTTCCTTGCTTGCTCTTTTTCTTCCAACATGTCACGAAATCGTGATAGTTTTTCCTGCTTGCTCTTTCTCTTCCAACATGTCGCGAAATCGCGACAGTTTTTCTTTCTTCTCAATATGTCGTGAAATCGTGATAGTTTTCCTTCCTTGCTTAACATGTTGCGATATCACGATAATTTTTCTTTCTTGCTTAACATGTCGCGATATCATGACAGTTTTTCTTTCTTGCTCAACATGTTGCGATATCGTGATAGTTTTTCCTGTTTGCTGTATTTTGCTTTTCTTTTGATCTTTAGCATGTGGGCCACTTCGGTCTTCTTGGAAAATCACTGTACATACTCTGAATAGCTTCTGAACTTCTATCCACTGCATCAACCGATCTATCTGTCTGTGTTGACAACAATGACAATACTGTTGTTGCACCTTGCTCAACAATCTCCCCCTTTGGAATTGTTGCCAACACACGTGCAATTTCCTGCAATTCTTCTCCCCCTTTGAAAATAATACCAAAGGGATGCTACAGACTTCCCCTAAGTCCATGCACAACATTCTCAGGCAAAAATTATTACACTTAGCAAAAATCACAAACATGAGCAAGAAGATAAACAAATACACAAATGCTCCCCCTGAGAATGTGGTCCCGATAGCTAGTCAATTTTTGGGAAGCGTGACCACTCCCAATTTATTGCAAAGGTACTCAAAGACTTTTGTGGGCAACAGTTTTGTGAAGATATCCACTACTTGCTCTGTTGTTGGAACAAAATCCAACTTAACCTCACCTTTCGTAATTTTATCCTTCAAAAAGTGATATCGGATAGCAATATGTTTTGTGCGAGAATGCATAACCAGATTCTTTGAGATGTTAATGGCACTGGTGTTATCACACTTAGCTAAAATTGGCTCACTAAATTTAATACCAAGATCTTTCAGGGTTTGTTTCATCCATAATACTTGCGTACAACACGTTGTCGCTACAATATATTCTGCCTCTGCTGTGGACAAAGAGACTGACTCTTGTTTCTTACTGTGCCATGCGACCAACCTGTCTCCAAGATAGAATGCACCTCCACTGGTACTCTTTCTATCATCTACACATCCTACCCAATATGCATCTAAATATGCAATAAGGGTGAAGTCCTTACCTTTCGAATACCATAACCCATACTCCATAGTACCCTTGAGGTATCGAAGAATCCTTTTCACTGCTGTCACATGAGTCTCCTTTGGACTAGCCTGAAATCGTGCTACCATGCATACTGCCTGCAAAATATCTGGTTTGGTAGCTATTAAATACAGTAAGCTCCCAATCATAGATCTGTACATGGTTTGATCAACATCTGGAGATTTGTCATCCTTGCTCAACTTGTAGCCTATCGTCATGAGAGTGCTAACTGGCTTACAATCCTCCATTGTGAACTTTTTTAGCATCTCTTTCACATATTTAACTTGAGAAATAAATATGCCCTTCTCACTTTGATTAACTTGCAACCCGAGGAAATACAAAAGTTCACCAATCATTGACATTTCAAATTCTTTTTGCATCTTATTTTCTAAATCTTTGCACGACTCATATTTGCTTCTGCCAAATATGATATCATCTACGTATACAACAAGGACAATAAGATGACCATTTTCTATTTTGACATACAAATTACTATCCACCATACCTTTCTTGAACCCTTGTTGAGTAAGATAGTTGTCTAGCCTTGCATACCATGCTCGGGGTGCTTGTTTTAAGCCATATAATGCTTTATTCAACTTGCAAACCAAGTTGGGATCATCACCAAGTTGGAAACCATCTGGCTGCTCAATATAAACCTCTTCTTCAAGTTTTCCATTCAAAAATGTTGATTTCACATCCATTTGATAAAATTTGAAATTTTTGTGAACTGCTAAAGCCAAAAACATTCTAATTGCCTCTAGTCTAGCCACTGGTGCAAAGGTTTCCTAAAAGTCAATATCTTCAAATTGTGCATAGCCTTTACATACCAATCTTGCTTTATTCCTGACTACCTGTCCGTCTTCATTCAATTTGTTTTGAAAGATCCATTTAGTACCGATTATATTTTTATTTGCAGGTCTTGGTACTAACTCCCAAGTTTTGTTTTTCTCGATCTGATCTAATTCTTCATTTATTGCTTTCATCCAACTTTCATCTTTGCTTGCTTTAGCAACATTTTTGGGCTCAATGCTGGATAATAGAGAGTAGTTACTTGCAACTCTTCTTCTTGTCTAAACCCCAACTGTGGAGTCTCCAATTATTTTCTCTCTAGGATGATTTTTTTGCCAGCTGCCTATTTTGAATTTCTTATTTTCTTCCACTTCTAAATCAATGTTTGAATCATCTGGGTCAATTTTTTGTTTCTTTTTGGTTTCATTTTCCTCATCTCCTTCAATAACCTCTTCATAAATTGGGTAGTTTTCTTCATAGCTAACTACTCGTTCCCTACCTTCATCAAATGTAACACTGGCACTATCCACAATTTTCTTTAGCCTCTTG
This sequence comes from Wollemia nobilis, assembly GCA_028583015.1. Lineage (NCBI taxonomy): Eukaryota > Viridiplantae > Streptophyta > Pinopsida > Araucariales > Araucariaceae > Wollemia > Wollemia nobilis. The sequence goes on from JAQPPZ010002200.1 coordinate 432,091, forward strand.
TTGTAGCATTTGTAGGCTTTGCTTTTTGACGAATAGCCAACAAAAATACCTTCATCCGCTCTATCTTCAAACTTACCAAGATTATCTTCAGTTCTTTTGATGTAACACTTGCAACCAAAAAATTTGAGGTATTTTGTTGTTGCCTTTCTACCGAACCACAACTCATAAGGAGTTTTGCTTTCATGTGTTCTCAGCATGTACCTATTTTGGATATACACCGCAATATGGACTGCTTCTTTCCAAAATCTATCTGCTACTCTGCTCTCAGTCAACATAGTCCGTGCCATTTCCTGCATTGTCCTGTTCTTTCTTTCTACCACACCATTTTGCTGAGGTGTCTCGGTCTGCTGAAAACTGTCTCCTAATACCATATTTTTCACAGTACTCTGTAAACTCCTCTGAAATGAATTCTCCTCCTCTATCTGATCTTAAACATTTGATCCTTTTTCCTGTTTTATTCTCAACGTGTTTTCTGAAAGTCCTAAAATTTTCAAAGGCTTTTGATTTATGCTTCAAAAAGAATATCCATGTCATTCTAGAATAGTCATCAATACACAACATAAAATATTTGTCACCATTTATGCTTTGCGTTCTCATGGGTCCACATAAATCAGTATGTATTAGTTCCAAAGGTTTGCTTGTGTAGTACTCTTTTGTTTTGAATGTGACTCTAGTTTGCTTCCCCTTTTGTCATGAAGCACAAATGCTATTTGAAGGTTTGCCAATGGTGGGAATATCTCTCACTGCCCTTTTTGAGCTGATTTTTACTAAATTATCAAAACTGATATGACCAAGCCTTTTGTGCCACAACCAATTTTGTTCTTCCTGTCCCATAAAGCAAGCTCCTTCTAAAGTCTCTAAGAGCATGTACAGGTTGCCAGATGTCCTTGATCTAGTTGCTATCAATTTTCCACTGTTTGTTTTTCTGACTTCACAACCCTGCTTCTTAAAATCTACTTCATGACCTTTATCACAAATCTGACTTACGCTCAACAAGTTATGTTTCAGACCATCCACAAACAAGACTTCTTTTGACCTGATTTTTTCGTCACTAATATTAACTGAACCTTTGCCAACTATCTTAGCTCCATCATTATTTCCAAACTTTACTGAACCACCTTCATATTTCTGTAACTTCTCAAATTTATGTTTGTCACCTGTCATATGACTGGAGCATCCACTATCAAGTATCCATGGTACATATTTATTATGTGCTTTAAATGCTATTTGTACGATCAAGGATTCCTTTTCTTTCTTAAGTCGCTCTTTTTCTTTCCACTCTGTTTTGACTATAGTTTTGGGCTCTTGTTTTGACTTTCCCTTTTCAGTAGCTTGTGCATGTTTTTCAAGAAATTTTCTATTTTGTCTCATCCTATTTGGTTGAAATTTTCTTCTCTGAAATTGATTTGATGCAAATGTACTTCAACAATTTCTTGCAATGTGCCCAAAATTATGATAGTTATAACATTCTACTGCATAATTCATCAGAGGTGAAAAAGCATTTCTACTGGTGAAATTCCTTGGTCCTACATTATACTTGCAGTCTGAAATCTTATGACCATAACCATTGCATTTAAAACAGAAACCAGAAAAGGAATTATTGAACCTGGGTGATGGTCTTTGCCATGTTGTCGTAGGAGTCATAAATCTTCTTCTTTGATGTGTGACATTGGTGAATCCATCATTGTCAATTTTCCTTTTGTGCCTTGCATTCTTGCTTTCTTTTGCATGAGCCATTTTTCCTTGATCAACCTGTTTCTTATCTTCATTCTTTATGGATTCTACATTTATGGCCTTTGATCCATTTGATGATTCTCCTTCGACGAAGCCCAAACCAAATTTGATGTCTGTAGGCCTTTGGTAATTTATAATCTTATCCAGCTTCATAGAACTTTCTTTGCGTTTGTGATAACAACTAATTTTACGATTCATCTCTTCTATCTGCATCCTTAAACCAACATTCTCTTCTTTTAGCTTGCTGCAGTAATCTATTTTCATGGTTATTTGCACTTCGAGATCTTTAGATATTTTCTTGTGTTCTTCTGTATGTACTTTCAAGTTGGTTATGATTTCATTTGGATACTCAAGCTTTCTTGAATTTTTCTTATTCATTTTTATTTTTGTCTTAAATTCATCTAGAGCTGCAATTAGTTCCTCTTCCAAATTTACTTCTACATCAATCTCTTCTTCATCACATCCCTGTTCTTTTTTTGATTTTTCTTCTTCAAATGCCATGAAGAGAGCTTCCCTTGTTTTCTCTTCAGAATCCTCATCGAAGCTGTCTTCTGATGAAATGACATTCTTAGGTATTGTGTATCTACTAACTATTGAATCCCAAATGTCGTGTCCTAATGCACAAAGATATGTCAACATCCTGAATCTCCAAAACGCGTAATTAGATCCGTCAAACAATGGTTATTTATTTGATGAGAAGCCTTCACCACCTGCCATTGTGTTACTTCCAAGATCACCCTAGCCTGTTTAAGCTTGTTCAGGAACCTCGATCTGATACCAATTTTTAATCTCACAATGACACTAAGATGGGGGGTGAATCAGTGTAGTTCTTTTAAACTTAAATTTATAACTCTTAAAGCCGAAATACTGAAAACTTAAAACCAAATAAAATAGTATAACACAAGAACATCACACAACATAGGATGTAACGAGGTTCATCGATTTGGCTACTCCTTAAAAATGACTATTTGGACTACCATCCAAATCCAGCCTTTGCAAAGCACCAACTTTACAAAAAATTTACCAGCACCCACTGGAAGGAGCACCAACCCCTTATTTATCTGCACCAACAGAAAAGAGCACCAACCCCTGATTTACCAACACTGACTAGAAGAAGCACCAACCCCTGATGCCAAGCACCAACTTGGAATTCAATTCTAAAATCAAAATATTGACATTAAAATGCCTTTAGTTTACAAGACCCTAACTGGTCTATTGCATACCAAACCTCTTTCACAATTCACAGAACACACAGAATTTCCACACACATACAGCCGCACTGCGCACTTATGACTGCACTATGCTTTCTTACCACACTTTCGGCTTAGAAAATTCTCCACGCAACACTGCTTTTATAACAATATTTTTTGTTTGTTAATTTTTGGTCTACGTCTGATGACGTTCAGTATAACAATATTTTCACATGTAACTCCTGGTCTTCGTCAGCTTTCATTTCCCCTTGAAGCTACGTGTTGATCAGTGCTACCACTGTAGACTCTGTCCGCCTATCAACCAATGAAGACATTCGAAATATCCACCTTTTAAATATTTCATCCTGTAACAGTGCCTGAAACCGCCGAACTGACTTTTGTCACACTTATTATTTTAGCTGCATGATCTCACTCTGTAACTGCCCCTATAACTGACTTCAGTTCACTTTTATTATTTTGGTTGGGTTCTTCTTCTTGCATCGTGAAAATGCAACATGTCACGAAATCGTGACACTTCTGCCTCTTTGACCTTTTCTTGGCTTTTGACCGCAAAAATACAACATGTCGCAATATCGTGACACTTTTGCCTCCATACTTTCTCTCTCCTATTTTGGTCGCGAAAATGCGACATGTCGCGATATCTTGACACTTTTTCTATCTTACTTTTTCTCTTGCAATATGTCGCGATATCACGACACTTTTTCTTTCGTACTCTCTCTCTTGCAATATGTCACGATATCGCGACACTTTTTCTTTTGTACTCTCTCTCTTGCAATATGTCACGATATCGCGACACTTTTTCTTTCTTACTCTCTCTCTTGCAATATGTCACAAAATCATGACACTTTTTCTTGCTGGCTCTTTCTCTTCCAATATGTCATTAAATCGTGACAGTTTTTCCTACTGGCTCTTTCTCTTCCAACATGTCACGAAATCGTGATAGTTTTTCCTGCTGGCTCTTTCTCTTCCAACATGTCGCAAAATCGCGATAGTTTTCTTTGCTTGCTCTTTTTCTTCCAACATGTTGCGAAATTGTGACAGTTTTTCCTACTTTCTCTTTCTCTTCCAACATGTCACGAAATCACGATAGTTTTCCTTGCTTGCTCTTTTTCTTCCAACATGTCATGAAATCGTGACTGTTTTTCTTGCTTGCTCTTTCTCTTCCAACATGTCGCGAAATCGCGATAGTTTTTCTTTCTTCTCAACATGTCGCAAAATCGTGATAGTTTTCCTTCCTTGCTTAAAATGTCGTGATATCGTGACAGTTTTTCTTTCTTGCTTAACATGTCACGATATCGCGATAGTTTTTCTTTCTTACTCAACATGTCACGATATCGCGATAGTTTTTCTTGTTTGCTGTATTTTGCTTTTCTTTTGATCTTTAGCATGTGGGCCACTTCAGTCTTCTTGGAAAATCACTGTACATACTCTGAATAGCTTCTGAACTTCTGTCCACTACATCAACCGATCTATCTGTGTTGACAACAATGACAATACTGTTGCTGCACCTTGCTCAACAAAAAGTACTCCCACCCCAAAATTAATCACCTCAAGAGAGAAGGTGGTGAGAGGGCTACACTTAAGAGTCATATATTTTAGCCCCATAGGTATCCCTTTTACCATTGATGTCAAAGGGGGAGAGATTTGAGTAAGGGGGAGAGCATTGAGTTAGGGGGAGCAACCTCCAAAGAGAGCATTGAGTTAGGGGGATCAACCTCCATTGAGAGTATTGAGTTAGGGGGAGCAGCTTTGATTTTCATAAAAAATTTTTGTAGTGATTGTGGTGATTTGCATTAGAGGTATTTTAATCAATGACAAAGGGGGATACTATTGGCAATTTGAGTTATTTTATGTTGTCATTGATGTCACATGGATCACATTGAGTTTTGGTGGCCAAATAATATTTTGGAAAGCATGGATAAATACAGGGTTTTTGTGAAAACCAAGGCAGGCAAAATAAAAGTTTTATTTAAAACCATGAATGGTAGATTTAAACTGGGTTTTTCTTAAAACCCAAGTTGGACTTTCGTTTCATCAAAAAAGATGCCCCGGTGATGGAGATATTTAATTTTTAATATTTAGTTTGAATTTTAATTATTTAAAATTAAAATTAAAATTTAAAATTAAATATGCAAGAATTTTTGTCTACGTTATCGAAAATAATAAGGAGGCTATATAAAGGGGATACCTAAGGTTCATAAAAAAAATTGTGCTCATGGTTAATAATCATTGGCTAAGCATCCGAATTGAGCTCATGCGAAAATATTTTAGAAAGCAGAAGTAGCGAATAAACGAAGGTTGGTCGAAGTCCAAAGTCATCATGGGCAGAGTGGCACATTGGCAATTGGATTTTGGCTAAGGTGTGTGGCAGCACAAAATTCAAGGTTTCAAATCCCCTTGACTACATTCAGAAGGAGTTGGAAGAAAAGAGCTCGAAGCGCTTTTGATTTGCGAAAAGGGAGGAAAGGTTTTAAGGCACGTTGTGCCTTTACCTTTCGAATGAGCGGCTAGCTTGTGTGGCAACCTTAGCCGTGGCTAAGGCGCTCACGGTGTGGGCAAGTTGGGGGTTCGAATCCCCTTGAGGAGGTAAATACATTTTTTCTCTAATTATTTTTGTTAAGCCCTAAGTTGGAGTTATAAGGTGGTTAGGAATAATTAAAGTTTTTAATTAAACTTTGTTTTTATAAGGGTTGTGATTATTATTTCAAATGTGGATGAGTTGTTGATTTAATTTGATGTTCATGAAATTGAGAATTAAGATTTAAGAGAAATAAGGAGTTGTTATAAAATAATTTTTGAGAGGTTTATTGATTATTATTTTTTATAAGGGTTTTTATTAAAAGGACTTTGGTGGATGTTTTTATTAAGTTGGAGTAAAAAGGTGTAAATTGAGTTATGCTTTATCTTGTGATTATTATTTGAAGTCCACTAACCCTTATTGATATTGGAAAAGAAAGTTGTGTTTAGTGTGGCAGATTTTGTGGACAACTTCTTGGCATCAAAAAGGTATGGGCACATTCTCCTATTGATTGTTTATGGTGGTTGATTTCTGAAATATCATTGGAGTGAAAATGATTGATTGTGGTTTTTTTTTCAAAAGTGGTTGATTGAATGCTTCAAGGTTTTATGGTTTGAGAGTTGTGTTTAAACCTTGTTTTATAAGCATAGTTGTTGAAGCCCATTGGTTATGTAAAGAACTTGAAAAGAACATGAGTATCATTGTTATGTGAGATTTGTGGTTGAGCATTGTTGGAAACATTTGAGTTGTTTGATACATGCTTGGACTAGGGTTTTGTGAGAAAGAATTTTCTCTTGTGGTGATTGGTTGAGTTGAGTTGATTGAGCCTAGTCAAGTGATTGTGTGAGGTGATTTTTCAAGTCCCATGAAACAAACTATTCTATAATTATGATTTGAGTTGAAATTGAGCTTAGAACATATTGAGTCTCTAACAATTATCTTTATGCTTCTATGAGTTGACTTGAGTTGAGTTGAGATTTGAGTTGAGTTGAGTTGAGATCATTGTGGATCATTGTTGTCATCCATTGTAGAGTGCATTGTCATTCATTGTTAAGTTCATCATTGAGCCTTGCCTTCATAGATTTGTGGATGAGATTTGAGTACTACTTGAGCATGATTGATTGAGCCTTTGAGAAGGCCTTTGGGATAGATTTCTGGATAGATTTGTGGCAGTTTATGTATGATTGATTAAGCCTTTGAGAAGGCTTTGTGGATAGTTTTTGGGACAACTTTGTGGACAATTTTAGATAGATTTATGGACAGTTTTTGGGACAACTTTGTGGATAGTTTTAGATAGATTTATGGACAGTTTTTGGGACAACTTTGTGGATATTTTTAGACAGATTTGTGGATAGATTTGGGACAAATTTTGATGAGGTTTTGAGTGAGCCTATTGAGTAGAGTTGAGCAAGTTCTTAGTGATCTTACTAGAGCAGTTATGGACAAGTTCTTGGTGATCTTGTTGAGCAAATTTGGACAAGTTATTAGTGATCTTGTTGGAGTAGATTTGAGTAAGTACTTGGTGAGCTTGCTAGAGCATATTTGGACAAGTTCTTAGTGAGCTTGTTGGAGCATATTTGAGCAAGTTATTGGTGAGCTTGTTGGAGCATATTTGAGCAAGTTATTGGTGAGCTTGCTAGAGCAGATTTGGACAAGTTCTTAGTGATCTTGTTGAGCAAATTTGGACAAGTTCTGTGTGAGCTTGTTGAGCAGATTTGGACAAGTTCTGTGTGAGCTTGTTATGTAGATTTGGACAAGTTCTGTGTGAGCTTGTTATTGCCTATATTTGAGAAGATCAAAGAAATTTGGACAAGTTCTGTGTGAGCTTGTTGAACAGTTTTGGACAAGTTCTACGTGAGCTTGTTATGCAAATTTGGACAAATTCTATGTGAGCTTGTTATTGCCTAGGTTTGAGCAGATAAAATAAATCATTGTATTGGATAAGGATCCTTATTTCTGTGTGAAATATTATAAGGATATTATCTTGTGGAGTACCCCACATTGGGGGAACCATGTTAAATATTGTGTCTCAATTGTGTATGGTGACTTGTGCTCTTGCTTACTATTGCTATCTGAGTTATTAATGCACACTGTTATATTTGGTTATTGCAATTAAGGACATTAATTGATATTGGTTTGTAAAGAAAGTAAAAAGTGGTCTTATACTGTTCACCCCCCCTCTCAGTATAAGCTTGTGTTCTTCAGTTCAAGAACAGTATCATGGTACTATAAAAACCATCATGTAGTAGCACTCTCATCTACCAAAGAATAATATCATGTAGCAAAGAATGCAGTTTGTGAAGCTTTATGATTACAATACATATTGTTAGACATGGTAATAAGAAGATTTCCAAAAATAATTGTGATAATCAAGGAATATTAAATTTGATAAAAAATCCAATCATACATGAATGAACCAAACATATTGAAGCCCAATGTCATTTTATTAGATATAATTTTCATATTCATCATATTAAGTTGAAAGATATTCCTATGGAAGAACAAATTGTAAATATTTTTACAAAAGCTCTGGGTCAAAACAAGTTTAAGATATTTAGAGATCATCTATGCAGATCAAGAAAAGTTCACATCAAATAATGTAATACAATGGGGTGTTAGAGTATTACATTATTTAATACATGAGAATATTAAGAGTCTCTTAGACATGTGTCAAGATAAGAATATAAAAGGTCATTCTGTAAATATATATTATGGACACAAATCTCCATAATTTTTTTTACAAGCTTAAATATAATAGAATTCTACAGGTTGTGTTCTCTCTTAATATTGTAAGTTTCATTCTTATCATGTGGCTCATATTATTCTGTTTACATTATTATCTTGATCTTACTATATTGTTGCTATCATATATTTGATTTTGTGGAAATTATCCTATGAGTTTTACATTCATATTAAGGCTTCAAAGCCATCATATCTCAACAAATGTTTGAATATTTTGTATGTTTTGAGGGTTTATAGGACCTTATACCAAAGTTTGATAGATATACCTAGTCCAATTATAGGATATATTTTGGTTCTATACTAGAAAGGCTTGATGATTTGTTATTGAAGGGCCCTTGGTTATTGCAAGAACATACTTTGAAATTCAATATTCTAAAATTACAAGCTCTAATAAAATGTTTATTAGGTTGACCTATAATGTTTTCTACTATCTAGAAGACTCACCCTTTAAATTTGAACTAATGTAAGTATAGGTTAAACGACTTCAAATATTTGTGCAATAATGGTGGATAGAGCCAAGAGTTCAAAATAGTTTTCCAATTTGTAAATTGGATTGGAATTTGCCTAGAGTGATATTTAAATATAAAGAATGGAACCATAAAAGTTTTGGCAACATTTTTGAATATTTATAGGAGAAAGATACGGAAAAGCAAAGGTTTAGGTTGAAATCTAGGTGAACGACTTAGTTGATTTATTTGGTAAAGAGAAATATTTTTTAATGGACATAAATGATTTATACTCCAAGGAAGAAATATTTTGCTGGAAAAAATCCTATAAATTTTGGTTAAAAGAAGGGTATAGACACACTATATTCCCCATAAGGTCAGTATGACAAGAAAGTGTTGGATTTTATAATAATTTATAGAAACAAATGGAGTCAACAAACTACCCAAAAATATTGAAAACTAAATCATAGAAAGAATATACACAATTTAAGAGGGTGCCTATGAACATTAAATTATCTCACTAAATAAAAATAGAATACACTGCAACCAATGACAAAATTGTTGGTATGAGGAGGTAACCAGTTACATGTGACCTTTAGGTAGAGGTTAAGAAACTAACATTTTGTATAAATAATAAAATATTCCAAAAATTTACCTATATAAGGTGTATAAGCGCCCAAAGGGCTTATACAAATAATACAATATAAATTTAGTCATGGCCTCAAATAAGGCTTAACAACCACACATTTCAACAACCTTCCTTAAGCTAAACAAGGAACACAAAAAAAGACCCTTATTAGTCACCCCCATAAGGATCACTCCCCTACACCAAGTAGCTCCTGTATGCACACAATAGGTACCTCAGGTATGGCCTTGGATAAAATATTTATTAGATGCTAAGATGATGACATAAAAACTGGATAAACCATCCCATAAGCATAAATTAGTTGCATATAATACACTGAAATATCAATGTGTTTGGTCTGCTAATGAAATACTATATTATGGGAAAAATGAGATGGTGTTCTAATTGACATAATGAAGAGTGACTAGGTAGGACTAAGGAATGCCTACTTGCTCCAAGATCATAAGTATCCCCTAAAGGTGCTTAGTTTCCTCATTGGTAGCATAATATTTAGCCTCCTTGGAAGATTAAGAAATAGTGGTGTGTCATCTACAACACCATGAAATGTGTCTAGAACGAAGGTATTAGACAAAGTCAATAGTGAAGCATCATTGATCCAAATCACTAACCTAGTTTGCATCTAAAAAGCTTGTCCAAATTGAAGTTGCATCAATTGAATAATAAATACCCATTTGATATATATACATTCGTTATAACAAAGAATCTTATTGAAAGTAGTCCAATGAATCTCCTAAGGTGTTTATACATGCTTGTAATAATAGTTGATGACAAATGCAATACCAGGTTGCTATAAGGTAAAGAAGACCTCCCACAAGAGACTGATATAGAGTGGCATCCACCAAAGGGGTCTGTAGACATGTAATTTTGTGCATAGGGATAATATTTGAGCGTGCAAATCCCTTCATAAATCAACCTTTCAATCAACCAAATTGAAACAACTTTCCTTGTACCCAAGTTTGGAGCATTTATTGCTCTAAGAGCCAAAGCATTGGGAAATGAGCGATAGCACTATAGACACTCTTGCAAATCCAAAAATACATTCTCCAACTATTTGATTTTTGATCTTCCCCACCCAAATTTGACCTCTAATGGTCATTACAGTGAAATTTACATTGTGAAAGCATTGTTGACACTTTTGCCAGCTTATGTTGTCAAATACAACACACTCACAATGTTTCTCAAATCTCTTATCTTACTGTGGTCAATTTTATGGATGCATAATATTTATCTAGTGTTGGTATGCTACCATAAAACTATCACACATAATAAAAATTAGCACATCATGGAAAATAGGAATTTATGAAAGCACAATAGATGACACAATAAAAACAAAAAAATTGTATTATAAATACAAGTTATAATCTTACATGGATACTTACTAGATTACCTTCTAAGAAAATTTGGCCCTCGTGTTGAGCCTCCACATATTATGGAAGTTTACAACAACCATGCTCCACACCCTTACTTTAATAATCTTGTTCATACCTTGGTCAAAGAGACACTTTTTTCTAGATAGCCTAGCTTGCTAGCTATCACTCACACATTAGACTCTTTATTACTTCCTTGATCTCACACTTGCTCAACTCAATTTAACTTGCCTTCTATTAGGGATATCTCCCCTATTTATAGACTCATGGGAGATAGATATTCTATGCACGAATAATTCTAGATGGACATATGTCAAAACTTTCTATTGATCTCCTTTTTAGACTCTTTCCTTTATACCAAGATATTTGAGATACCTTTCCTTAGACTTTTCCTAGGATAATTTATAATTACATGAGATAGTCCAAATATCACATGTTTCTAGATATTTTCCTTTTGTATTTTTCCTATAATTACATAATACTTTCAAAATTACTTTTGACTATCTTGGATTTCTAAAGATTTTATTATTTACAACATATCTCCTTGTGACAATCATACTTAACAAAGATAATTTACCATGACAATGACACTTTTACTATTTACTATTACTTTTTATTATGACTTATCCATTTCACAATATTTTTTATACTCCTTCCATACAAATATTATGTTTTTTGATAGTCAATGCAATCTTCTCAATGAGGTTTCTTTGCTATAAGCATATTGAATAAGCTACCTGTTGGAGCAAAATTTGCCTTCGGTTACATTTACGCCCAAGACTTTGCCAACATTGAATGACCAGGTTAGAACAGGATATTCCTGGTTCAATATCCAAAGGAGGTTGGGTACTTTGTTTATTTTAGGAAAATGGATGGAAAAAGAAGGTACACAAAGAGAGGAAAATATAGCTAATGCTAGAGAATTAATATGGTATAGATTAAGCAACAACAACAACTATTATATCCTGTTGTGGTTGATCCACAACACACCCAAAAATTGGGGACCCACCTTTTGGCAGGCTTGCAGAGAAGAATCTCGGTGACCCAGATGCTAAAATTGAAGAAAAGAAAAAAAATGCATAAGTGTTGACAGTGTCACGAAATCGCGACTTGTCGCGCCATCGCTGTCGAAAACAGGAAAGTGTCGCGAAATCACGACATGTAGCTCCATCGCTGCCGAAAAGGAGAAAGAAAAGAAAAATTGAAAGTTGTCACGAAATCACGACATATCGCTGGAAAAGAGTGAAAGGGTGTAGCGAAATCGCGACATGTCACTGAGAAGAAAAGAAAAGGTGTCACGAAATCGCAACATGCCGCTGAGAGGAAAAGAGAAGGTGTCGCAAAATCGTGACATGTTTTTCCGAAGCGTACGGATGATGAAAAGTGTCACGATTTCACGACGTGTTTTGGCAAAGTGTATGGAAGCGGAAAACGTTGCGATATCGTGACAGGAAATAGCGAAGGGACTCGAAGCAGAAAGGCGTCGTGATTTCGCGACCGATTGCAGCTAAAGTGTACGGATGAAGAAATGGTCACGATTTCACGACGTAAAGTTGCCGAAGAGGTCCGAAGGGGAAGCGGTAGCGATATCACGATAGCTTGTTGAAAGAAGGCAAGAGAGTGATAATGGTCGCGATTTCGCGACTTAAGGTTGCCAAAGAGGTCCGAAGGGGAAGCGGTAGCGATATCGTGACAGTTTGTTGAAAGAAGGCAAGAGAGTGATAATGGTCATGATTTCATGATGTAAAGTTGCCAAAGAGGTCCGAAGGGGAAGCGGTAGCGATATCGCGACAGTTTGCGGCGAGAGAGCCCGAAGGTGAAAAACGTCACGATATCGCGACAAAAAGCGACATAAAGGTCCGAAGGCAAAAGCGGTAGCGATATCGTGACAGTTTGTGACGAGAGAGCCCGAAGGTGAAAAACGTCACGATATCGCGACAGAAAGCGACATAAAGGTCCGAAGGCAAAAGCGGTAGCGATATCACGATAGTTTGCGGCAAGAAGGTCCGAAGGCAAAAACGGTAGCGATTTCGCTACAGTTTGTGGAAGGAAGGCTCAGAATAGAAGCGGTAGCGATATCGCTACAAGTAGCTACCGAGGGCGCACGGGCGAGGAAGGCGTCGCGATATCGTGACATGTCGCATTTTCGTGGCTAAGAAGGTGAACAGGCCGCTTGCAATTTTTGTTGTGATTTGCACAGGAAAACGTTATAGAAGGCGCAAAAAAAGTAAGACACGTGGCGCACAGGTGTCGGAATTACAGGAACATTACATGCAATGGAAGATTTCGCATGTTTGGGCATCCAACATGAATTGAAAGTAAGGAAAAGGCAGGAATTTGAAAGGTCACTTGCAGGAAGGTGAAACGAAGCGACAAAGGGAATTGAAGAGCCATTTTAGTTAGTATAAAATCAAAAGCGTAGAGAGAAAGAAGGGGTGGGGAAATTGTTGCTTGCAGAGTTGCAGAGACAAAGGCTTTATGCCATTCTGGGCCTGCACTTGGGCAATTTCCTTCTTTTTGTTCTGGAACATTTATGCCTGGAACAATCTGTAAATGTAATTGATACATCATTTAATACGAAATATAGAGTATTGGCATCTCATTGATGAGAAAGAAGGAGTCATTTTGTGCATGCATGATTTAATGTTTTATCATTCATTCCAGATTTCTAAGGCTTTTAGGTGAAGTTTAATGCAAGTGTGCTTGGTTGCTTCATGCGAATGCCTAAATCTAGAATTACAGTAGAAACCCTAGAAACCAACACCTAATTTATTTGGATTGTGCGAATTTGTAGGTTCATTAGGTTAGGTTGCATGCATAAAACCTCAATATCTTTGGTTTCATCGAGTTGATGACAACATTCTGACTGTTGTTAGTTTTATTTCCATTTACTTTGTTTTATTTTTCAAACCCTTACTTTATTTCATGCGGTTTAATTACTGTATTTGAATAAGCAACTGAAAATCCATCAGAACTAAAGATTAGAATAGGTTTGTTCACTTTGAGTCCACTAGAAATTCAAATTAAATAAACCATCAGTGCCCCTTGTTAACATCCACTTGCAAACCCTAAGACATTCCTGGCATTTCATTTGAACAATATCATTTAAACATAACAGGAACCTTGGAGAAAGTTATTTTCTTTGCAAGCAGAGGATTTTGGGACTCAGATCCTACCGGAGAGTGTGCTTTCACAACTGGGTGAAAACAACACTCAACACAACCTTTTACAGAAAGTACAACAGGACCAAACACAAAAACTAAAACCCCTTGGTGAATTCTTAATGATACTCAATCCATGAAGTTAGATTGCAGATCTTTAACAGAATGACGATGCGAGGATTCAAATTAAGAGTCGATGCATATTACATTCAAACAAGATTTAAGTAGCAATGAACAACACATACATACTTGATTTTTTATACACCAGTGAGTAAAGAACCAGAACTTTGATCTTTATTTATCTTTCAGAAGTCTGAGTACATAGCCTTGTAAACGCCTAAGAGCCGACCATTTGTTTCAGTCGCTCATTCTATATATAAGAGTTTTACGTAATAGAAAACTGAAAGTTGTTACAAGGAGAATTGAAGAGTGATGGAGCCTCTAACTGAAAGAGGTTAGGATATTCTTGTTACGTAGATCTTTATCTTATCTTTCAGACTTTGTGGTCTCCGTGGCCTTTAGAATGTCGTGTCATCATGACTTTTGCCTTTGTTCTATTCTTTGCTTATCAAAATGTCACGCCATCATGACTTTCGGCCTTAGACTACTCCATGACCTTCAAAATATTGTACCATCATGACTTTCGGCCTTAGACTACTCCACGACCTTCAAAATGTTATGCCATCATGAATTTCAGCCTTAGACTGCTCCACGACCTTCAAAATGTCATGCCATCATGACTTTTAGCCTTAGACTACTCCACGACCTTCAAAATGTTGCACCATCATGAATTTTGGCCTTAGACTACTCCACGACCTTCAAAATGTCATGCCATCATGAATTTTAGCCTTAGACTACTCCATGGCCTTCAAAATGTCATGCCATCATGAATTTTAGCCTTAGACTGCTCCACGACCTTCAAAATGTCATGCCATCATGACTTATGGCCTTAGACTGCTCCACGACCTTCAAAATGTTGTGCCATCATGACTTTCAGCCTTAGACTGCTCCACGGCCTTCAAAATGTCACGCCATCATGACCTCTTGCCTTAGCTTAGTATTTGGGGAGATTCTTCCTTCTTTTCCTGTATGTGGTCATTTTGGCCAACATTCTTGGTGCCTCCTGGGGTAATTCTGCCAGCTGAATGTTAGAACCTAGAGCCTTTATCCATTGGGGGAACGAAGTCAAAAAAAGAAAATAATATATATAAGAGAAAAAAGGGAAAGAAGGGGGGAAGGTACCGAGTATATACAAATACAACACATAAACAAAACCCGCTTGGAAGCAAAAATATGTTCTTCGATTACGCTTGCACCCAAGACTTTGCAAGTGTACAAATATAAATAGAACTTGATTTATAGTGATCATTCCTCTGCAGTGCTTCTGCTAGAACTCCTTTTTCCTGGGGGGCGTGTTGCTAGAAGAGGTCTTCTTGACTCTTACTTGTTTTTCCTTTCCTTGCTTATTCTTCTCCTGAATGATCTCATTATAAGTAGAGCAAACCTTCTTCCAGGTCTCCTCGTCTGTGTCAGATTTTTCCTTGAAGGTAAGATAAAGATATTCTAGCTTTTCAATCTTGTCATACATTAGAGATTTTTCTTTAAGACTTAACTCATACAGGCAAGCGTTCATCTGAGTGATATTCTGAGCCATAATGAATATAAAATTCTCTTGGATGGGCTCCTCCCAACTATTGATTTCTGATTCATTTTCTAGGTATTCTATCCAGGAAGCTCTTAGTTCTTCTTCGATCAGTATCTATGAATTCTTGCCCTAGAAACTAGGCATTCCACAACTCTCGGCTAAACTTACATGTTTTGTAATCGCCTTGGCTTCTCCTTTTAGCTCGTATAGTACCTTGGCAGCTTTTGTTACTAACTTGTATCTTTTGGAGAAGCTTTGGGTGACCAATTTTTCCTGAGACCAATTTGCATCATGAGCTCTGTATCCTGGTATCGCCTGAGTGCTATCCGCCAGGGCTTGGATTTTATTAGCAGCTGCCACTCTCGTAGATAGAAGCTGAATCAATGTTTGGAACTCATCGTCTACCCGGATTAGCGTGTTTTGTATTTTAATAAAGTATTCTAGCGTAGGTCTAGCTTTTAAGACCAACTGGTTGACCTTTTCTAGCATCTCCTTTCGGACCGCTCTTGCTTTTTCTTTGGTCAGTCCGCTAGCATTATTAACATTGTCAGATAGCTACTTTTTTAGATCTTCAATCTATTGCTGCAATACTTGAATTTTCTCCTCTACTTTCACCATATTTTCTTTATAAGGAGCTACCTCATCAAACCTTTCCTTCCATTTCATAGCTTCATTTTTTAGAGCCTTTTTAGTGGCTTTCTATTGCTGAAGGGCTTCTTCTAAACGCTTTCTTGCTTGCTCTGCCTGAAGGAACTATTCTTTGTAGTACTCTATGTTTAGATAAATGGTTCCCATATGAGCTTGAGCTTTGTTCCACTCATCATCCATGGGTAACTGAGTTATATCTTCTTCAGTGATCTCAGCCTGGTAGTCATCCAAAGTCATTTCCTTCTCTAGATTTTGAACCAGGGGGGTCATTTTCATTGTAGACCGTTGCATACTGATGGGATCTAGCAGTGTCCCTTCTTGGACTCTTGCTAAATCTGTGGATCTTTGTGTGCTTCGTGCTTTCATCTAGGTAGCCACATTTTTAGTAGCCTTTTTTAACCTTTTGAGTTTGACAATAGTGGGATTAGTTGCAGGGGAAGCAACTTGCATTTCCTGGAAGCTTAGCAGGTTGGCGGACATAGAGAAAGGAGTGGTGGTTAATGCGACTTCAAAACTAGACTATTTGGAAGGGGATTTTGGGTGAGCGAAAGGAGATACTGGTGGAGTATTTTTTCTTGATGGTGAAGACGGTGGGGTTTGGTGAGTGGTAGGGGGAGTTCTATGAGAGGGTGATTTTGGAAATTGATCAGAAGATGAGGGATTGCCTTGTTTCTCAGAAAGGGAAGGGGAAGTTCTCTGGGAGCGAGGAGAAGAGGAAGGAGTGTCAAGGTTAATGATAGACATACCTGAGTTTTTTGGTGGAGTAGCATCTTCATTCTCTTGTGATTCTTCGATGTAGATCTCTGTGATTTTCTTCAAACCCGTACCCTCGACTTTAGTTGTCATCTTTGTCGAAGATCATTCTTCACCAATGATTTCTCCTTCACCAAGCATTTCTTCTTGAAGGATTTTCTCAGTTGGTTCTCCTTTCTGTTCATTGATATTTGTCTTTTCAGGAGTCCCTTCAGGATTACCTTTTATTTCTATTTGTTTTTCAGTTTCGTCATGTATTTCAGATTCTGAAATCTCTCCAGATTGTTCATCCTTTCCTGATTCTCCATATTCTGAATCTGTTGGAGATATTTCTATCCTTATTCTTTTTTGGGGTCCCCCTTTCTTTGTTTTTGCTTTCCTTTTTTTGTGTATAAGCGGGCTACTGCCATCAGACTCTATTTTTGATCCTGAGGGAGGAATGGGTTTTCGTTTTTTTTTCTTTGGGGATTCCACCTGTTCAGTTGCTATTTCTTTGCCCTTTCCTTGTTGCTCACCACTTTCAAGTGTTTTGAGAGGGATACCATCGATCCCCAAAGGAATCTTATCTACAAATGTCTCAGACCAATTTTCATGGTTTTCATCATATTTTGTACAAAACTCTGTATCATTTTTCAAACCGTACCTGGTGAACATTTTAATGTGGCATCTCATTTGCCACCATGCCAATATTTTTGTGTGATCCTAGTCTTCTCCTCTTTTCTTCATTCTCTTGATTATATCTTCCATGATTTCATGCTTTTTATTTGATTCTGGGCTCCAATCCACTATGTGTTCATAGAAATCATGCCATGGAGGAAGTGGTTGCATCCTTTCAACATGCCATTCCATCGGCTGATCTTCATCATTATTTCTACCCTGTTTATCAATTTTCCTGTCAGATGCATGAAATTTTTTGAAGGGAGCTTTATTTAGAGTAGCCTACCTTTGAGCGAATTTGTCTTCGAGATCATATTTCCACTTGTGCGGTAGTTGTACCAACTTCAGATTTTGTAATACTTGAGCGATTTTCTCATGATCTCCCTTTTTTGACATAGTCACTCCCTCATATTGGAAGGGCATGAGGCAGGTGTGCATCCTATGAGCACCTGTTCCATATTTATAGTTGATAAATTTTGTTTGCCTCATGTATTCCAGAGTGAAAAGTCTCTTGGTAACATAGTAAGGTAAGAGGAAAGGTTTCTCTATGAATCCATAGAGTCTAATGACTACTCCTTGTGTCAAAATGAACCAATCACCTTCTTCTGCATGGGGATGCCTCAAAGCTTCACACATTTGTTTCGAGACTCTAGGCATCTGGCCATTTATGAGTTTTAGGGCAGGGCCCATAAACTCCATGTTGAAATGGTAGTACGAACTTGTATTCGTGAGAAGTGGCATCCACTCACACACAGGTAAATGTCCTCCTTTCTGGTCTTTGGTGGTGATGGAAATAGAACCCAAATGCTTGCATTGAAAAAAGAAAAACATCCATACCAAATAGGAAGAATACCTGAATGCATCTGGAGCCTCCTTTTGCAGTTTACAGAGGCCTATGTGTATTTTTTGGGCCAAGTACGTCGACCAATCAAAAAATATAGGAACTCTGCCTGGTTCCAGATGCTTCTTGTCATAGAATTGGGGAATGGAGATACATTGAGCCACTGCAATCTGCCATCCATACACCTGGGTGTCATCCTCCAAACCTGCCACCATCGCCAGCATTGAAAAAAGCTCTTTGTTTTTTAACCTAGATAGGAGGATGGGGGACTTGGGCATAGATTTCTCTGAAAGGGTGTCCACCAGGTTTTGTTGTAGAAAAGACCTAATGTTTGGGGTATTGGTGTAATATTTAGCAGAATTCTTAGGGTCAAACTAGATAGGTGGAGGCACAGGTTTCCTTCCACAAGTGAAGACAACCCTAACTGTCTCTGGGTCGAGAGTAAATAGGGTTTCCCCTCTAAAATTCTTGACTATCCTATGCTTAATATCATACATCTTTGCCATGGCTTGAATTAATTCTGGGCAGGAATGCACTTGAGGACAAACGTACCAGTAGAGCATAGACTGATACGTGAATGTGCTTGGATCAGTTGGGGATGGATTCTTGGCCATACTTGCAGCTATGTCTCTTCGGATTTGTTCTGGTTCCTCCCAGGTTAATCTTACATCTGTCATATGGGCATCTGGATCTATGAAATTATTCACCCTTACTTGAGCTTCTCCTTTTTTTAGAAAATTTTGAAGAACTATCTGTAGGACTGGTTGCCATGGTTAATGTGCTTTACCAATTGGAAAGAAAACCAGAAGACTGAGTAGTAGTTCTGTGGAGCTCTCTTTGATAGGAAAATAAAAGCACATGAAAAATTAGCAAGTGAGGAGGAATATGGGAGGTGGATCAATGAAAATGGGGATGCATGCTTGTGCCACTCTATCATGTAATAACTGTCGAGCTGACGTGGCACATTTTTAGTGGACAATACTCTTTTGGTGCAGGTTTTTGAATGTTGCATGAAGCCTTGATCAACGTGCCAACATCTAAGATGCTACTAACCGTTACACACCATTTTTCCCCTTTTTATTTGGACCAATGATCCTTTTCCACTTTGCTTTATGCCCATTGGTAGGTGTGACCGTATCTCAAAAAGGGCAATGTGAGAGTTTTGAGGTCATCGCTTTTATTATCTGTAGTGCTTTGCTTTTTTGGCACGTGCCAATATTTAAATATCATTCCTCCTGTCATGATGCTCACTGTCACTTCCAATGAATACTAAAACCTGACGTGGCACTCGGGTGCCAAAAAGTCGTGCCATCGCGACATTTTGCTCAAAAGTGGCACTCGGGTGCCAAAAAGTCGTGCCATCATGATATTTTGCTCAAAAGTGGCACTCGGGTGCCAAAAAGTCATGCCATCATGACATTTTGCTCAAAAGTGGCACTCGATGCCAAAAAGTTGCACCATCATGACATTTTTCTCAAAAGTGGCACTTGGGTGCCAAAAAGTTGAAAAATAAAAATGCATATTTACATAAAAATACATACAACAAGAAGAAAGACTCACTTCTTGAAATATAGCTTCAGGTGGAAGCCATTAATAGGGATGGGTTGAACATGGCCCTATTCATCCTTCAACTGGAAGGAATTGTGTTGCTTTTCTTCTATTATCTCAAAAGGGCCATCCCAAAATGTATCGAATTTATCATGATTACCAGGTTTGGACCTTTTCTCATTCCACCTGAGGACTAAGTCACCCGTCTTAAATTTCCTCAGGGTAGTCTTCTTATCAAACCATATTTTGGTGGTGACAACATGCTCCAGGTGGTGATTGTAAGCCCGTTCCTTTTGTTCCTCTAAATGCAGGAGCTGGATCAACCTATTTTCCATGGGTTCTGCTTCTTCTGTACTAGTTTGATTGAGTAGTTTTAGGGTAGGTATTTCTATATGCACTGGTAGGACTGCTTATTTTTCATAAACCAAAGAATAAGGAGATGCATTGATGGACTTCTTGATCATTATTCTATCAGCCCATAGTGCTTGATTTATCAAGGAATGCCAACTTCTTTTGTTGTCTTTTAGAGTCCATTTCAAAATCCTGAGCAGGTTTTTATTTGTAGACTCAACTAGTCTGTTTCCTTGGGGATAGTAGTTTGAGGATGTCTTTAAATAGATCCCATATCTGCATGCAAAATCGATCATTTTGGCACCTACGAAATATGGACCATTGTCTATGACCAACACTGCTGGTATGCCAAATCTGGTGATTAGACTTTCCATGAACTCTATCACGACCTCCTGGTCAGATTTTTTGGTAGGGATTGCCTCTGACCACTTGGTGAAGTAATCGGTAGCTGTCAAGATATACTTATGTCCAGTGGATGAGTTGGGCTCTATTATTCTGATGAAGTCTAGTCCCCATTGTTGGAAAGGTTCTTCAACCTGGATGGACTTAAGGGGTAACGAGGCATTCCATATTTCTTTCGACATACCTTTGGCATTCCTCACAACCTCTGGTTACTTTAAAAGAATCTGCAAAGATAGTTGGCTAGTAGCACCCAGTTCGGATGATCTTTAGAGTGGTGGTTCTTCCTGAGTAGTGTCCTCCTGACAGTCCTCCATGAAACTCCTCCAGGATCTGTTGTTTTTGTTCATATTTTATACAACGGAGGAGAACTCCATCTAAATTCTTTCTGTACAATCCTTCGAGGAGAAGAGTGTACTTCAAGGCTTGGATCCGATACCTTCTTCTTTGCGAGGAATTCAAACCTTCCGGACATTTTCCAGTTTGAAAGTATTTGATCAATTCATCTGCCCAATCAAGATGTTCCGGGGGTTGATCATCATCTAGTGATTCTTCTTGCATCTGGCATGCCACGTATTCTGGAAAAGCATGTTTAGCAAGTTCTTGGCACAATGCTCTACCTCTCACCAGCTTGGTCGGGCATATTTCTACATCGTATTCCTATATTTTAGTCACCCAACCGGCTCTTGTGTCACCGAGCTCTCCCTGTATGATGAAACTTCGTACATCTGGATGAATGGTGTAAACAATTATCCTGCTCTAGGACAGGAAGTGTCTAAAATTTTTCAAATATTTCATTATTGCATATATCTATTTTTCAATGAAATTATATTTCTCTTCATGCTCCTGCATAGTTTGGCTTAGAAAAGCTATGGGTCTTTCTTCATTGTCAGCTCCTTTTTGCGTGAGTATTGTGGCATAAATTTCCTGCTCTCCTATGGCATATAGGATAAAATATCTGGAATAATATGGATTCACTAAGATGGGTGCTTGAGCTATCTATTCTTTTATCTATTGGAAGGCTTTTTTCCTGACGTCTGTCCATTTGAAAATAGCATCCTTTTTCAACAGCTCTGTCATGGGTTTGATGATTTGGGAAAAATCTGCTATGAATTTGCATACAAAGTTGATCTGACCAAAAAATGACTGCAACCCTTTCTTTTTTGGAGGGAGAGGGAGATCTAATAGTGCCTTTACTCTACTAGGGTCTATAGCTAGACCAAACTTAGAAACAACATGTCCTAGTAGAAGCCCTTCTTCTACAACAAAGATGGATTTTTTGGGATTTATGGATATACTGAACTCCCTGTATTTTTCAAACATGCTTCTGAGGTGCGCTATATGATCTCCTTTTTGGTGAGAGAAAATGGTCATGTCATCTAGGTAAATCACTATTACCTTATTCAGTAATTCTCCAAATGTTGTATCCATGGCTCTTTGAAAAGTTGCTCCAACATTGGACAATCCGAATGGCATTCTTTGGTAGGTGAATGTTCCCCACTTAGTTGTGAAAGTAGTTTTGAACTGATCTTCATCTTTGACCCAGACCTGATTGTACCCTAAAAAACCATCTAGGAGTGAAAACCTTTCTTCTCCTACCATCGTATGCAAAATATGATCGATTTGTGGGAGGGGGTAATGATCTTTCAGGGAAGCTTTATTCAAGTTGCAAAAATCAACACATAGCCGGATGTCTCCGTTATTTTTTCTAACCGAAACCAAGTTGGCAACCCATGTTGAATGCTTGATTGGGTAGATGATTGTACCTTCGAGGAGTTTTAGCAGTTCTTGTTTCATCAGGGTTTCAATCTTGGGATTTACTGGCCGTTGCTTTTGCCAAAATGGCTTAGCACCTTCTTCGAGTTCAATCGTATGTTGGATGGTCTCTTTTGAATAGACCTTCAGGTCTCTGTAGGTCCAAGCAATGATATCAGGGAATTCTTTGCACAACTCTCTGATTTCCTCCATTTCCTCTTTAGTAGTGTTTACCCCCAGCTTGATAGTCTTATCGGGCTCCATTTTAGCTTCTTTGTACCTATGTTTGTCGACTTTCATTTTGTGACCATTAGACTTGTCATTGTTGTCAAAGAGGCTCTCAAGAGTAACCAATCCTTTTGGAATGTGATTATTTTTTAGCTGGATGATGTTCTCATCTTCTTCATCTTCACCCATCCGGTCGTTAGAGCAATTCATTTCATGGACAAGAAAATCCACTATTTGTTGGTCATTCTCAAAAACTTGCCAGAAGGTGTCCCTGTCCGGTACAGAAGGTCTATAAATTAGCCTGACTATTTTTTATTTTTGGATGACATTGCTTATGGGACAAAAATTTACCCCTACTGAAGCCAATAAGTCTGCATGAGTGTTTTTCTCTCTGGGAATCACTTTTATGTTTAGAGATTCAAAATATTCTAACAAATCCCAAACTCTATTATGGTAGGCTTTGAGGTAATGTTGTTTGCTTACGCATCTTTTAGTAACCTGATTTACTATCAATTCTGAGTCTCCAAAAATCTGCAGTTGCTTAATGCCCATATTTTTAGCCTTTTTGAGACCTAAACAAAGTGCTTCATATTCTGCTGCATTATTGGTACAACTCCAGGTTAATCGGTAAGAAAAAACCTTCTGCTCACCAGTTGGGGAAATCAAGATGATTCCTGCCCCGATGCCATTTTTGCATCTGGCCCCATCAAAGAAAAGCTTCCACAATTGATCTGTAGGTATATTGGGTAGTGGAGACGAAGTAGATCTGCTTTTCTCAGGTTTCTGAATGGTGTAACTCCCCATATCTATTTTGATCATGGCATTGAAATCTAGGAGGGAGAACTGATCTTCTTCCTGTAATTCATTAAGGGCTTCTTCCATCAGACTCAAATATGTTAGTTCTTTGGTCATCATGTTCACAGTAGTAGAGTTTTTCTCTTCTTCTCCGAGCTTCTCAACATGGAAGGTAGAGGGTTTCTCATTAAATATTTTTACCCTTTTTCCTTTGAACGGAATCTCAAGGTGTGAGAAATCAAGAGACAGGTATCCTCCTATTTTGGTAGTAAATTCTCTAGACAGGCACATGCCAAAATAAGGTTCCAAATCAACCACTACCACTTCTTGTATAATAGTAAGTTGAGGGAGTCTATGGAGAACAATAGGGATGTCTTTAATCACACCCACTATTTTTATAGGAGTTCCATCAAGTTGCAGGACTCCTGGAGTGCTCCTTGTATACTCCATTCCCATAATGTCGCATACTACTTTAGGCATAACAGTGGTTGCAGCTCCAGAATCAATCATACAATTGTGGACTACCCATCCTTCCATTTGGAGGGACAAATAGAAAGGGGGAGGTCTATTCTTTCTTGATGTGGAAGTAAGGCTTGCCTGGGTAGAGCCTAACTTAACTGGATCTTTATCTTTGTTTTTCATAGACTTCAAGGATTCCTGTAATAGATCTATCTGTCCCGGGATCCGTAGGGCTTCATACATAGTGGCTTTGGAAGGAGTCTTCTTCATTTCTTCAACAATATTGAATGGAAGAGAATCAACACTCTTTTATTTTACTGTCGTATCAAACCTATTCTTGTATCCCTGAGTAGCATCAATTCTTTGATGTTTAGTTAATGAAGGGTACCTCAACTTTTCTCTGGCTTGCTCTTGAGTTTCTGTCTCTTTATCCGAAAGTGTTTCTTTTTGGATCTCTCCTCTTTTTGGATCTGAACTTTGTGGGGGTCTCTTCTCCATTGGACTCTTTGTAGGCATAGGTACCTTCAAAGGATCAAGGTCTTTAGGATCAACCTGAAGAGATTTCTTCCTCGATCTGGTCAGAACTGAGACTTGTTCTAGAGAGGGCATCATAAAATTTTGATCATCTTCTCTGATTATGTTTACTTGACCTTTGAGGGACCTTTCTGATTTTTCTGTAGCTACCTTCTAGATCTGGTGTTGATGAATCATGCAAGCAGTCTCACCGTGAGGATCATTGCACGTGGAACACCAGAAGGATGATTCAGGTGAATCATCACTGGGTCCCGCATCTTCATTGGCATACACTATGTTGGTTTTTTCATAATTTCTTCCACCAGTGGATGCTTGATCTCTTGTCACTTGTGGATAACGTCTTGGATGAGAGTGCCTTTCTGCTTCTCTACGCTCCATAGATATGAATTTATTTGATAGAGTTTTGTAAGAGGCTTGCAAATCCTGCAAGATCGCCAACTGAGCATCTTGAGTAGATGTGTTCACTACTGAGGAAGATGCAGGGATGGCGGGGAGCATTGCAAGGGTAGGGGGTGCTTGTAGGAGCGAGATGTTAGGTTGTCCAATATTTTTTGGAAGACCAACATTAGGATTCATGAGGGGAACTGGGAAAGCAGTATTTGAAATTTGGGGAAAATTCAAAAAAATGGGTGGCATCATCTTGGAAGGAAACCTCCCTATGGCGATCAAGTCATTTTCTACTTTATGTGCTTCCAGATAAATTTTAGGGAAAGTTGTTACTCGGGACTGCCTGATAGCCATACTTATTTCTGAATCGAAGGCTCTCAGGTAGTAATATATAGCTCCCTCTGGTGCTGGTCTCAAACCATCAGGGACTCTCTTCTAGGTTTGACTGAACCTGATATTAAAATCCACGATCTCCTCCTGAGGATGTTTTTGAATGGCATTAAACTGATTTAGTAAGGAAAAGGGGTCGGTATGCTCATTAAATTCTTCCACTAATTTAGCGGTAAGCTGAGCCCAGGTAGATATAGATTGGTATTCCAGGGCTCTGTACCAGTAGAGCATTTTTCCTTTTAAGGAAATGATCAACAGCCTGATCATCACGTCTTCTTCTGAGATGTCATATATTGGCGCCAATGCTACCACATCCAAGCAATGTTCATATGTCATTTTTCTAGTACCATCATACTGGGGTAGCGCTTTCAGAGCCACTACTGGTATTGGGTGTTGGATTCCAAGATTCAGAGGGCCTGTATGGTTCCATAAAGGATAAGGTAGTTTTGGCAGATTTCCAGCCATTATAGTTTGATCGGTAACTAGAGCTGGGGTTCTGATAGCAACAGTGCTAGAGAAGGCTATATGTGAAGTATTTTCTTGCCTTGGATTGCTATTGTGAGTAGAAACTATTCTAGCAACCAAAACCGGGTTAGCACGGAGGCTACCAAGGTGTAGTTCGAAGAACTCTATGGGCTCTTCTAAATTTTTTGCTTTAGATCTGGTTATCACGGAGGTTGCCAACGTGTATTAGATTAGGAGTGCATGTAGAAGTGCAAGAGTCATGTGTGAAAGTATCTAGAGTCAAGTGTTCATCAAGTATGCAAGTGGCAAGTTGATAAGCCAAGAGTCATGATACTTGGCATATGGAGAGAAATAGTCAAGTACTTGAAGAGCCACATTACTATTTCTATATTATGGAGACAATGCTCCATAGGAAAGTGAATCAAATCAAGAAATACAATTCATATTCAAAGTTGTAACAAGAAGAGAAGCAATAAAGCTTGTATACATTTTGAGCAATTAATATTGTAAGTTGTTCTTTATGCATAGTTCATGAATGATTCAAGCTATTTACATTCATATTTTAATATATAAATGAATGTTATTTTATTTATTATATAAACCTTAATATACATATTAATTTTATCATATTATTCTACTCTTATTATTATATTGACCTTTAATATTGTAGCTATTTTATAATTTGGATCTATATGATATTGTATAATAACCTGTGATATTTTGTGATAGTAAGGTTTCAAAAGCCAACAGTGGTATCGAAGCTACCACTAGAATATATCTAGTTTAGTAGAGTTTATTTTATTAGCCACCATTTTTTATTAATTAGCTTTGTCCATATTTTGATAAAGTTAGAGCTTGTCCACTTTGAACACAGTAAAGTCTTGGACTCTATTTTGTAAAGGTCTTATTGAGTAGTGTAGACACCAAAACCACATCATATTTAGGAGACTACCTATATGGACACATTTTAAAGCCATATGACTCACCTTGGGTAGCCTCAAGGATTAAAAATGGTTTTCACCACTCAAATAGGGAGGAATTTCCATTTGCAATCACGATCATCTTACCCCGATATGACCCGTAGTTGCGACCGTCTCACCCCGAGATGGCCTATAGTCATGCTCGTATCACCCCAAGATGATTGTGCCAAAAGTAAGTTCCCTTGTTACAGTTCAAATAGTTACATCTGCCATCTGGGCACACAATAAATTTTATTGTGGGGAAGCTCAAGAGTTTCTTGATACTAACCATTTCTTGGTTTCTCTAGGAAGATTTGGGCTCCCATTGGGAAGTCTATTTAAAATGTGCCTAGCCTTCATAGAAAATATCCAAGTTTTATGTGTCGAATTGATGTCGAATTGAAGAACCAAAGAGCTCTCATTTCCTAAAGCAACAAAGTTCTATTTAAATTTAGCCATGGAGTTTCCAAGCATGCCAATGGACCATCCTAAAGGTTGAAGATCAAATTAATATTTCTTGCACCATTCAATGCCCTTGCTTTCGTGTTCGAATCCTACCATTAAGTCATTCCTCACGAGCGCACCCTTGAACATGAATTTCACGGATCAAGCCCAACATTATCTCGTATCGATCATAAGGGATTCATTCACTGTTTAGTGGACATATTGCTTGGAGATGGTCCAAAGGTGCTATTGTCTCACCCTGAGATGGTCCATAGGAAATATCATCCTGTACAGATACGACCTCTCAACAGAGATCAATTTTCTTTGTTTTCTTG
This sequence comes from Wollemia nobilis, assembly GCA_028583015.1. NCBI lineage: Eukaryota > Viridiplantae > Streptophyta > Pinopsida > Araucariales > Araucariaceae > Wollemia > Wollemia nobilis. Next base: position 459,509 of record JAQPPZ010002200.1, read on the forward strand.
CTCTCAGTAGATTTAGCAGCTTTTAAATTACTTCCTAGCATAGTTAGATTTCATTTTCGTACATGTTTTTGACATATTTTAACCTCTTTACTATTTTCTTTATCATTATCATAGACCTCATCTTGGAAGTATATTTAAATGCTTTTGATGCTCTATAGTTTATCTTGGGTGCATATTACAGGTCTTTACAAGGATAAGTACCATATCAATATTCACTCACTATCATTCAATTGTGATAGTCACAAGAAACCTGCCCCAAATTAGTTTGTGAGATGCAAAATATCCTGTGTACTACATCCAAAATGGTGTATGTGTAAATTCAATGTATCAAAGATTGGTAGTGATCCTTTAGAGGGGATATCCTTTGTAACCTCTTTATAAAAGAATAATATATTATCAATAAAAGGGCACCATCCATCCTTTCTTTATTTTTTTATTTATCTCTATGGTTGCATTTTATTAGCTACATTTCAATCTTGCATTTCTTTTCTTGGATTTATGGTCTTTTAGCATTCTTCAATGGCGATCATGGTGGGACTTTGTCCACATTACGCATTCACATCACTAATTATTGTTTTCTTGGTGTTTGTAAATTGCAGGTATGAATTTCCCTTGTAGAGACAACCCATAGTCATGAACGTCCCTATGCAATATGGCCCATAGACATGATCGTCCCTGCCAAAGATGGCTTGAGAACAACAAATAGAAAATTTTAGAAACATATTTATCAGACTTAGACTACACCCATGAGTTGTTATGTCCTTGCTTTCTTATTTTTAGTAAATAAAATTAAATTTTTCATGCTTAAATAGAGGAATTTCATAAGATCTTTCAATTTTAAAACTGTATGTATGTGATCATCCCTAGTCAGATGGCCTTTGTTTGTTGTCGTCCCTATCCTAGACGACCATTGTTTCTGACCGTCTCTGGGTCAGACGACCTCTTATGTAGACCTTTCCTTAAATATATGACCTCTATCTAATTGCTACTATTTTCTTGCTTCCTTTTCAAATGCTGATATCATATTATGGTTCTACATTTTTAGGTTTTTTAAATTAAAATTTTATTGCTTAGAAATATAAAAGTTAAACATCATTTTCATGCATTAGTAAAAGAACATCAAATGCTCTATAATTTATTTTCTCTTGCATGAAATAAAAATAATCCCACACACCATGTGGTAATTTTAATATTAACGAGTTGGAATTCATCACCAACCATTAATCGAAACCAATGAAAGTGGGCTTCATCTCCATACGTTGGCTCACACCATAGACACCTAGTTGGTCAAAGTGAGTGGTCTTTCATATTTCATCACTGAAAGGTCCCCTATTTTTGGGTGCACCTGGAGTAGGAAGGATTAGCAGTTTCATTTTACCACTGGGTGAAATAATCAGTGGAACACAACTATTGTTTATGTCCAAGTACGCCCTAGTGTGAAGCAAACTCTCGGTTGGGATAGTAGCAGGACTTAGATAGTGCAACCTCCTTCAAGGGGTTAATTTTGATTTGTTAGGTTAACTTGATCTATTATCCAGTAGAAAGCCATTATTTCTACCATTTGGGTTACATTATTTGATAGGAGGGTATGCTCAAACTACCTTTTAGTGGCTCTTCTATTTTTTTACCCATAGTTTCATAAGATTAGGGGTTATAACATCAAAACACAATAAATAGTATACATATTCACAAAGAAAAATTAAAAGAGATAATCACATTGTATACTTTATTTATTTCTTTACTTTTCACGTAATCAAGATCATGGTAACCACACACAACTGAGCTCACTCACAAGTTGATGCTGCTGAAAAATCATAAAGAGGCATATGACATATCTGATATAGTCCTGAGGACTTAGTCATTCCAAAATGGTTACCTGGTCTTCATCGCAACATTGAAACCACTTATAGAGAATCTAACCTTCAAGATTTCCCAATCCATGAGGTATCTAGAGGTCTTCCATATGATCAAGACAACGATATTTTTTGTCAAAATCAATATTACACTAATGCTAGACATAATACACCCTTTGAGGGGCCTAGTAGAGGAGTGTCATGTATTTATATTCCAATACGATCTATCCATCAATCTGAGCATAATAAAAAATATGCACCATCACCTAGCTTTTATGGGTGAGACACTCCACTTGACCGTCCATGGATGAGTAGAAAGTTTGTCGACTTATATAGGTATGACCCTCATCAACTTCATAGAGATGCCTCATCTACTTACCTCTATTTTGAGGATGAGGAATAAGAAGACCTAGGTCATCTTCTCTCCTCTCAAGGAGAATGCTCTATGCAAGCATGATGTGCCTCTGCACCATACAAATACGTAGAGTTCTCCTTCAAACCTAAACATAAAGTTAACGTGGCTTCCCTCGATCATGGAAAACAAGTATCCAACCTTGTCGGACCTACAAAACAAGCAAAATTCATTCACATTGATGCAAGTACTCATAGGCCTCAAACAGTTGACTTGCTACCTAGATGAATAACAAATCAACTATGGTTGGATAGGTTACAAAATAATCAAGAACACCTAAACAGGAGCCGAGTAGAGAATCAAAGGGTGCACCAACAAATGTTGCACCAAGAACAATTACAAAAGGAAACATATGAAGGGGTATTTACACCTAGTACCTATAGGCAGTAGACTAATCAAATATGCATTGCATAATATCATTACGTACCTCCTATACTGAATCAAAATTGCCCTTCTCGTGTACCCATCCATAACCATAGGTACCAAGTGCATCAACAAAAAAATTATCAATTAGAATACGAGGCCTATGGTGATTTAGACACGGGGTATTAGGACCAAGGGTATCCTTAATAACTCCATGAGGATGCAGTGGACAATTACATTCAACCAAATAATTCCAACAAGAATTTTTCACCTCCTCCTCCCACTCAAAATACCATCTATGAAGATGCAATAATATCTTATCAAGTCTATAGAGCACTCACAGAGTGCATTAAATTGCTAGAAAAATAAGGTACAGGTTACCAAAAATCCACATTGCATCAATTGTTCAACTAACCATTCCATCCCTCAGTTCCATGTCCACCATATCCTGAGCATTTTGAAATACCTAGATTGGATAAATTCAAAGGGGATAAGGATGCACAAGAACACGTGACTAGATTCATGAACCTTTGTTTCCAACTACAAGATGATGCCTTGTTTCTAAGGACCTTTCTGATAACACTCTCTAGCCCAACCTTAGTTTGGTTCAGCAATTTCTCGAGGCATAACATCTATAGCTTTGAGCAGATTTCCAATGCCTTCTTGGAATGCTTTTTGTTTGGCATCAATAAGAAATCCAACCTGATTGAATTTTCTAACCTTAGATAATTTTATGATGAGCCAATCATAGACAATGAGAATAGGTAGAGAAAGGTGATGTCAAAATTGCCTTTCACTCTACCTATAACATAATTAACTCAAATGTTCACAAAAATTTATTCAAAGCATATCTTGCTACTTCTACAACTACAACAATACATGACATTCAAGGAGGTTTTGTCATAGTCCAAAGTCATAGAGGACATTAAAGTCCAAGAGAAGGACATTAAAATCCAAAAGGAGTGGAATAGAAACCCTAGAGGCAACCAAATGCAATAGAGACCAACTTTGATCAATCAAGTTGTCTTAAATGTTCTCAAACCTAAAAAGGAAACAACTTCTCAACAAGCGAATTATCAGGCTCAACCTCCCCCCACAATATAATAATCAACTTCAGTGAAATCAGGTGTAGAATCAACAACCTCATTCACCTTGCACCTATATGCCATTGCCTGAATATTTGCCATCACTCTTCAACTGATTATGTGAGGCAAAGGCTATAACCTTACTTGAGATTCACCCCCTCAACCCTAATCATCCAAAACCTAAGGGGTATAGAGAGGACCTATATTACCTATATAATTTATATCATAGTTATGATATTCAAGCATGCTACGCATTCAAGAACCTATTCCAAAACATGCTTGATAAAAATTAATTATAAATTGATAACCCTATTGCACCAAATAATAAAAAATGGGCATTTTCAAAGATCCCCTACCCACACATGAGATCAAGGAGTATAAAATTAGACAATTAAATGAGGTCCATACGGTCCCACCTAATCAGGGTTTCATAGGTATGATCAATATCGTGACAAGGAATCGAAGATATGATCAAGTTGCACCACCTGAAAATCACATTAACATTCCTTCTACATTACAACCCTTGCTATCGCAAGCTCCTCTCCAAGGTCCATCACATCAATAGGTGGTGATGATTAGAAGTAGGCTTACTCAAAGCCTATGTACGACATTAGCCAAAATGTCATTCTACAAGCTAATACAACAATCGCCTAGACATAGAGAAGCTCTGATGGAGATTTTGAGATCAATTGAATTACATCCCTAAGATCCTAATGCTCTTACTAATTTTGTTGGGTATATTCAAACTTTTAAGGACCCCGCTATAACCTTTCATGATCATGAGATCAAACTAGTACCTGAAAACATAGTTGATCCTCTATTGCACATCATTGGATGCATAAATAGGATTCCTTATAAGTGGGTGTTGATCAACATGGGTTCTTCCATAAACATCATCACCATATATGCACTCAAATACCTCAATCTTCCATCATCACATATTGTGACATCCACCTTAATACTTCAAGTATTTAACGATGCTCTTTAATCCATAGTTGGCACAATAGTCCTTCCTGTTTAGGTTAGATTAAAAACTATTCTTGTATTGTGCCACATCCTATAATGGGAGATTCAATACAACATATTTATTGGATGGCCTTGGATCAGATACATAAAGTGTGTCCCATCTATACTGCACCAATGCATTAAATATGTCCATGAGGGACAGGTTCATGTAGTCCCTTCAAACTTCGAGCCTTTCAAGAATGTCAATCTAGTCAGTAATCCATAGGAGTTTATTATGCCCTCTACACACTTGGACATACAACCTAATAGACCTATCAAACATCCAAAGCCACCATCAAAATCATTGCCTTCATCTATCGACCCATCCATATCGGTACTCCCATATCAGCCCTCTCCACTGTTTTCTTCTGACATCCCTTCCTCGTCATCAAATATTTTGAGTAAAGAAAAGTTGAAGACACCTATGGAAGAAATCCCATCATTCATCACCATAATTCCCATAGTTGAAATTCCAATTCCCATAGAGGAAGAAGAGTTGGTCACTATGGTGGATGAACCATCTCACATTACACCTCCATCATCTTATTTTTCCCCACCTCAAATCACAATTCACTTGGCTAACCCAAGTCTCACTGAGTACTGGGTATGTAATGTCACATTCACACCACTCATCAAGTTTGTTCAAGATATGGGTAGACCTCGTTTACCATCGTTACCCATTAGTACCATCCTAACCTTGGGGATCCCCTTGAGTCAAATGAATTTCATATATGGGACTTTATACAAATCCAAAGATTGATTCTTGTAATAAAAGATCATGACAACGAACCCTTCTCAGTGAAAATTTATTGAATGTCAAATTTGAAGTTCACCTTGCACTATTTTTACCATTTCCATTGGCACAAAAATGGATCAAGTTGATATGAGCAAGGTCCTCGAACATCCTACCACCCACAATATCAACTTCCTATGGATAAATTTAGATTCAGTGCGCATGCCAGATGAACTCCTCATAGACTCTATCTAGTGCCTAACCTTAGGCTTTAGGGAAGAAATTGATGATAATGATTACACCAATCCAGATTACTTTCATCTATTAGGAGATCACCTCCCCATTACAATGGTCTTAATTGAGCCTTTTGACTCTATTAGTGATACATCAGAAGTGTGCAAAGATGAAACATGACTCTCATACCTCAATCCTCATCACAATCAATAGCCATCTAAGTCCTTCAGTGAGATATCATAAGAGTACAAAGACAAAATAAAAATGGCCTACATCAATCCTTGCCACACTTGAAAACCTCTTGACTCTCTTAGTGAGGCATCATACTAGAATGAGGATGAAATAGAGATAGCATATCTAGGTCCTCTCCATATTTAATAGATCAACAATGTGAAGGAATAATTCACCCCCATAAATATAGACGAGCTATATCATAGCACTTTTCCCATACACTAACCCACCTGGAGTGAGATTTTATACCTAGGCTCCTCCTAGGCCCGACCCATTCATTTAATTTCCACATTAACCACCTCCAATATATCTAGAGCCACCCATCATTGATAGGATCTCCCCATCCACAAATGGAAACTATCCATCTACTAATATGGTTTCCATTGATTTGACCGCACCACTCCATAATCCTAGCGACCCTTCAAAACCTTTGCACCTCAATCATGAGGCCATCAATTTTTATTGTGTTGTATTGCCACCCTCACTAGAAGAGTTCTACCCTTGTGAATAAATATTACAACAATTCCATTTCCCGCAAGAGCGAACCACAGATGTTTATCAAGATGAGATCAAATTAGATATGATCGAATATCTGAATCCATATGATGACATCCATTTTATCCCTATGCCTCATCATCTTGAGGATGAATATCACATGTCAACATAAGATACAATTTATGTAAATATTTGCGCTGACCCTGAAGCTCCTAAGAATGTAAAATTAGGAAAAATCATCTCCCTTAAAGAGCAAGCCATATTCACATCTCTATTGATAGAAAATATAGAAGCTTTTGCTTAGTTGTACAAAGACATGTCGGGTCTTGATCTGAATGTGGTTGTGCACAACCTTACACTCAACACAAACATAAAATTGGTCGAGCAAAAATTTCAAAAAATACATCCAACAATAGCCTTAATGGTAAAAGATGAACTACAAAAATTATTGGATGCCAAATTCATCCAACCTATCGACTATCCTGAATGGGTTTCCAACATGGTACCTATAGGGAAACTCAATGGGAGGATTCACATATGCAAAAATATTTGATATTTATACAAAGTGATTCCTAAGGATGAATTCTCCCTTTTGAACATTGACACTTTAGTTGATGTCACTATTGGGTATGCAATGTTGTCCCTCATGGATGGTTTCTCAAGATATAATCAAATCTGGTTCAAACCTTAAGATCAATCTAAGACAACATTTACCACACCCTGAGGGAAATTTTGCTACAAAGTCATGCCATTTGGTCTTAAAAATGTTGGTGCCATGTATCAGCGGGTCATGACTTACATATGTCATGACTACATACATAAAATCCTAGAGGATACATAGATGATTTTCTAACCAAATATCTATTACGTTAAGAACACACCAATGTTCTATGAAATGTCTTTGATCACCTAATAGAGGATAACATCAGACTAAATCCCAAAAAGTGTATCTTTGTAGTCACATCTAGAATAGTTTTAGGTTTTATAGTCTCCAAGTGAGGGAATGAAGTTGATCTCGTAAAGGTCAAAATGATACTCAATATGCTTCATCCTACAAACATTAAGCAACTTTGAATCTTACAAGGGAATATCACATCTATCTGATGCTTTATAGCATAAAATTTGGATAAATGCTGACCTATGAACAAGCTATTATAAAAGGGGTCCCATTTCATTGGGATGACAAGTGTTAAGAAGCTTTTGATAAGATCAAATAGTACCTAGTATCACTAGTAGTTTTATCTCCACCTTGACCAGGTGTGCCCTTCTTGCTATATCTTTTAGCCATCGAATTCTTTTTAGGGACCATGCTGGACAAAAGGAATGAGGTAATTAAAGAGCAGACTATCTACTACATTAGTTGCACCCTGGTCAGATACAAGCTGAAATACACATACATTGAGAAGCTTTGTCTAGTAGTGGTATTCACCACCAAGAAGCTTTGACATTACATGTTGAATCATACAATGTACATCATATACAAAGAAAATCCTTTACGATACATGATGAGTTGCACGTACCATAACAGTAAAACTACAAAGTGGATCATGTTGTTGATAGAATTTTACCTCAAATTTATCAGTCAAAAATATATTAAAGCTCAAGTTATTGTCAATTAGTTGGTAGAGGTCCCTCTCATGGATGACAAGCTTGTTGTAATCAAACTACCTGATTATCTAGTCTTTGCATTATCAGATTTGCCTAAACTGGAAGAACCTAAAAATAAAACTGACATGACTATGTTCTTTGATGGTTCTAAATGTGAGCAAGGTGGTGGTGTAGGAGTTGTATTTTTCACACTACAAGGGGTTGCTATACCCCTTTCATTTAAACTTGACTTTCCATGCACTAATAACAATGTTGAATGTGAGGCTCTCCTTTTGGGTCTCCAAACAGCTATCGCCATGAACATAAAAAATATTAACATCTTTGGTGATTCCTTGCCCATAGTCAACCAGGTAAAAGAAATCTATCAATTTCAATGTTCAATATTGAAATCATACATGGACCTTGTGGATAAGTTACTAGATAAACTAGAATGGTACAGCATCGAGGTAGTTCCTCATTAATCCAATTGTTTTATGGATACAATGGTCTCTTTGGGGTTATTAATTCCACAAAACCCTTCTTATGATATCACAACAATTCACGTCAAAACAATTTTGCAATCAGTGATTTCGTGTAAAGCTTCAAACAATTATGAAGCTATCCACATGATCCAGATTGAACCAAAGCAAGATTATTTCTCTCAAGTACATGACTTTTTGAAACAAGCATTTTGGGGGTCCTTGGTACCACATGTTCCTTCTAATAATGGCATGACCATTAATATTAAGGTTATCCTCCAATCCACATTCGTACACGATGAATCATATAGGTAACAAGCAGTTCATTTAGTCGAAACCCAAGCTTATCAGGATTGGCTTACCCAATTAAAATATTTTCTAAAACTTGGTAATATCCCTTTGGGATTGTTGCATGCCGCAAAGATAATATTCAAATAAAAAGTGACTAAATATATATTTTTAGGAGATATTCTTTATCGTTGGAGCTACGATGGTCTTCTTCTTCATTATCTAGAGCCCTAAGAATCTACTTGGGTAATTTTACAAGCTCATGATGGTACTTGCATTGGCCATTTTAGTGGTAAGGCTATCACCAAGAACATTGTCTACATGGGTTATTATTGGTCCACTATGGAGAAGGAATGTTGTTCTTACATTAGGAAGTGCATAAAATGCTAGCATCATACCAATATTTCGTATCTACCTTTTGAGGCATTACAATTGATCCAATAGGTATGGCCTTTTTCATAGTGGGACTTTGATTTAATTGGGAAAATATTACCCCCATATTCATGTCGTCACATGCTTATCTTAACGACCATAAAATAATTCACCCATTGGGTGGATGCCATCCCTCTTACCACTACGACTGGCTCTCGCATTGTGGAGTTCATACTTCATAATATTATATGTCGTTGTGTTATTCCATCCAAAATTATATCGGATAACGAGACCCCATTTAAAAATAAATATGTACGAGATTTAACCTCCAAATATAATATCAAACATATTTTTCAATGCCCTATTATCCTCAATCCAATGGGCAAGCAGAGGTGTAAAACAAGACAATAGTAGCCATTCTTAAGAAAACCATTCAAGAAAATTATAAATATTGGCATATTCAACTACCTATCATATTATGGGATTATCACGCTAGCATTCGAACACCCAATGGAGAAACCTCATTTTCACTAGTATATGGTGTTGAGGCCATTATGCCCTTAGAATTAGAAATCTCTTTGTTGCATATATCATTGCAGTAGTTAATTGATGATGATACTGCATGATAAGCTCACCTCTATAAGTTGACCCTTCTTTATGAACTTCATATTAATACCCTTGATCACCTTTATGTTTATCAAGATCACCTTAAATGAGATTATAATTTCAAATTCCATCTAAGAGACTTCAAAGTTGAAGACCTTTTCCTAAAGAAAAACCAACAAAACTCCAACTTACTGCTGCACTTGCGAGAGAAATTCATGATAAACTGGTTAGGCCCCTTTATTGTCACACAAAATATAGGGCTAGGTAATTACCATCTCGCATATATTGAAGGTTTTGAAGAAATTGAACCTCTCAATATTCTTCACCTACGGGCATTTCATGCATAAATAAAAAATCACAAAAAAAATCAGAAAACATGAAAATACAAATACAATATAAAAACACCAAAAATACAAAAAACATTTGTATTTACATCATCATGCATTTCATCACATTCATTAGTTAGTTGTATTAGGTATATTCATCCATTGCACTTGCACTATGACACCATGTTTGTATGCCAATCATGATCCCTGAATCAACCTTATCCATCATCATCATTTACAATTTTCCTTATGAGATTTTTCTTATTAATGGATCCTCGTAAGATAGGTTAGATACCAAATAAGCGTAAGCAATGATGTTTAAATAACCAATTTTTATTTTACACACACCTTTTAGTTTGTAAAAGAGCATAGGAAAAAGCTCCACTTACAAAATATCATCACCATCTACATTCCCCCTTTGTGAGTAACTATGTTTTTCAACACAATTAATAAGTTGCTATAGGGTGTTCTCTAGGGTTTTCGATTATTCAAATTTTCCTAGTTTTATTTTCTTATTTGGTAGAAATCTATCTTGGATTTTAGAAGGTAAGATCCTACTTTGGTAGCACCTTGCATATATCAAAATCCCAACACAATTTTGCATATTAAAATCTGAGTTTGAACAAGGAAATATGAAACTACAACGTAGCCCTTGTCATATTGAGTGAAAGGTTTTCCTTACTAATCCTATTATGTGCATGGTCTAGATTGTTCAGAATTGACAAAAGGACAATATCCCCCCTCCCCAAATGAATAAAATACCTTCCTCCAAAAAAATGAGCAAGTATCCCTAAAAAAAAAAAGTGGTTCTTAGCACTACAATAAATCCCCTTGCTCCTCATCAAAAACATGATGAGCAAGAATCCCAAATAAATGAAATCAAAAGAAAATATGGGGGTAATAAGCTTGAATCCTTGGAATAATCAGTATTCAAAAGCCATGGGGCGATATCTATTACAAAAATGGGTTGAATGAAACCTGCCTAGCAATGGAGTAGCCTTATGCATGGTGATATGTCTGTCACATTAGCGACCTTATTTTGTATAGACCAATATTGGCTTATGGTTGAGCTAGTTTTTGGTGTTTTGTATTGCCTAGTAGTCTAGTCCAACTAAGTCCAAAAATTTGGATAAATATGACCAAAATGTGATCCTTGTTCCAATAATGGGTTGAATGAAACCCTCCTAACAATGGGATAGTTCTATGCATCATAATGAACAACATAAGCACACATAGGAATATTGAATATATGGGTCTTCCTAGTAGATTTCTATCTTACAAAAGTTTTGTTTAGCAAATATACAACTTTTGAATGGTCAACTAGGATTTTTGAGTCTCATGAATAACCTTGGAATTCCCTCATAGCACCTAACAGGCTCATCATCATTTATAGGTTTCCTTATGAGATTTTACTTACTAAGGGGTCCATGTAAGATAGGACAGATATCAAATGAATATTAGAAATAATATTTAGATGACCACTAGCTATTTTATGCACACCTCTTAATTCATAAAATATTATAGGAAAAACCCCTACATACCACATACTTCATCTCACACATTCACATACCAATGTATGAATTTTATGACAAGGTTAATATTTTGATTCATGATTTTTATACATCCTATGGTGTCAACCATTAAATTCATCAAACACAATTAAATTTATTAATTATTTTTTAAGAAATTAAAACATACATCTATGTTTTGCATTAGAACATCCATAAAAGAAAACTAGTGCATCCCATACACATTAGATTTGACATATCAAAAGTATGAGTTAACATTCATAAGCAAGTAAACAAATCTAATCATACATCTAACATTAGATGCTACATCCATACATCATCGAATATAGGCATCACATCCATCATTGCATCCATACATAAAATTAAAAACATACAATAAACACATTATAAGACCACAATAAAAATATTTCATATATATATATATGTAATAATTTCTGGTACATCATGGTACAAAATGCTCATAGGTTACATTAGAGTGAGTCCTCAAACCTCACACTCTAAAAAATATGAGCATACATAAGTCAGGCTGGCCCTGCACCACAACTTTCACCTCCATTGTTAGCCTTACCCTACGAAGACTGAGAAGACCCAATAGCTTGTGACCTTTGGGGATTGATTCTAAAAGGTGAAACACAATGCCTCATCGATGGCTTCCCTTACTTAATGCATCAACTTTTATATGAGGTCCTTGATGATGATTGTGTAGGTAGCATACCTCCACATCACTCTACCTTATCCTCCAAGCTACTAATATATGCTCGATCTGCTCGTCGAATAGAGGAGTATTGAACTACCTGTACCTACAGTGTAGACACATCCTTAATGGTCTGTCCATCTTATCCTACCTATCCTTGAGTTGTGGTTAGTGTTTCCAATCATGTCTATAGAGTATCCCACTCTATAATCACCCTGTCCCTCTCTACTATCACCCTCTCCAATGCACCCTGAGAGCTCTACAACTATGCAATAAAAATGACCTTCTACTTAGAGAAGCCCCTCCTCCTATGTTTTTCTTCGACTTGTTGGATCTGTAATATTATGATAGTGGTATCTTGATCTACCAAATAAGCCTATAAAGAACACACCTACTCTCTGAGACCTCCATCCCCATCCTGAGGATCCTCCTCCTCATCACCAATATCATCATGTGGGTCCTCCACTCCCTCTAGAATCTAGCTCCACTCCCCCTTTGTTTGATAATGCACTCATCACCCTCCCTTACCTACCTCATCTATTGAGACATCCTCTACTTCCACCTCCTCTGTTGCACCCTCCCCAATCAGCCTATCCATAGGACCACCTGCTTGCCATAATCGAGTAACCCACCATGTGTTGTACTATGTAGTAGTGCCTAGATCCTTCAAACCTGGATCAACTAGTGATTGATCGACCTCATATCCTAATGGCACTACTCAAGGCCACTCAAGTTGAGTCTCTATTCATTGGTGGTGGTAAATAATAGGCTTCTAAGGCACACCCTAGAAAAATACCAAACTATCGAGTAACGTGAGAGTACTAGAAGTACTCCCACTCCATACCATGCCATCTAGTCAACCATCAACCATGCCTCACACACATCAACTATGCCACTACCTCCGTCCATGGTGAGCAATATCGATACAGATACCATACAATCTGATCTACATATAATCCATAAAAGGACTCTATATAATATGCCAACCTGCTTGAATGCAATCAACTCTGATCCACCTCCTGATCTCATCTCTAATGAGCCACATATGCTATCTTATGGTCCTCCATATGAGCTCACTCTAACCATGATAGCCCCTATGGTCTATCCACATGAATATGATCTCAATCCCAAACCTAGAGTAGGAAGTTGTAATCCAGTCTGCACCTACCCTGATAATGGATCTTGTACAAATTATCATATAAATGTGTGAGTAGAGTGCTCCCCCTTTCCATGGTCATCGGATCCTAAATACTACACTGCACTAACTCTTGGATTAACTCGAGGAGGTTACATAGGAACCTTGCTCCCGAGGATTCAGGTAGCAGAATGTTAGACATGAGGAACATCAACACCACATGTCTACAAGTAAAAATCTTGGTGGCATACCATACCTCTATGATAACCCCATAATTATCCATTCACTGCCTCACAACCTTCGCCTGATCACCAAACACTCTTTGGAGTACTCTACCCTACTAAATAAGGGGAGTCGAGGTAATAGGTCATCCCTCAATAGGAATACGAAGAATCTGGTAGACGTCCTCTAAGGTTACCATCATCTTGCCAGTCAGGACGTGGAAGGTGTTGGTATGACTATCCCAATGATCTATCAAGGCAATCAGATAGACTTGATCTGACATCACTACATTTAGCCTCATCAAATGCTTAAGGCCAATGGCCTTAAGCCATTTCCAATCATCCCTCATGAGGCATCCTCATGCTATCTCAAATATAGTGGGAACTCTATGAACAACCCTCACAAACTAAAAAAACAAGTAGAATAAACTAAAAATAAAAAAAATAGTGGCAATATCGAGGTGAGATGATCTGCATATGTGATCATCTCACCGCGATATGGCTATTGCAATGGTCAAAAATATAACTGTTGAGTTTTAAACACGGTCGTCCCACCCTAGGGTGACTCCCAACCTCCAAAAGAGGGACTATCCCTCTACGAGATGGCCCCAAAATCGAAACAAATACACATAAAAAAAGGTAAAACAACAAGTAAACCTAAGTAACCTATGCTACATCCTACATCCTACGGTGTGTTTATGACCTTAAAAAATCTAATGAGGTTCATTTTCCACATTAATTAATGAGGTTCATTTTACAATTCCAAAATAACAAGGAAACCTGCTCTGGCTCCTGCACTCATGGAAGCCTCGAGTGGGTTCATGGTAGCAATAGGTAGACAATCAAGCAGAAATTCATGTTATAAATTGTTCTCATCCTCCTCACCTCTCCTTTTCTCCACCTACTAGCAATGAAAATGATGTAATTATTTGGAAATTTTTTTTTTTATATTTTCTAGAATGCTCGATCATCTCTGCACCAAATTATTGCATTTAATGCAACCATACCACCATTGGATGACCCCAAAAATTGCAAAATGTGACCGTCCCACCATGGGACCACCCAAAAAATTGTAAAAACTAAAAAAAAATTCTCATGCTAACATTCACGCATAACACACAATGTAACAAAAATCATAAAAACAATACAAAACAACAAAATCACAATATATATATACATAAATAAAAAATCTTGAGTGAACCTCGTATCTAGTAATTTATCCTATACACCTAGCAATTTCAGTGACTAATTATCCATGCAATCTGGTTGGATGGATATATTACCATATGGACACTTGAACAAAATTAGATCCATATGAATCAAAGTGTTATCATCTCAATTCCCCACGAAGGCCATGTGTCTAGACTGCTCCAAGGGATAGAGGTGTACATTTCTTTTTACATCCCATTTCAAGATATCATTGAATACAATGATTCACCTTTGGAATAAAATCAAATTGTTATCATCTCAATTCTCTAAGAAAGCCATGTGGTTGGACTGCTCCAAGGGATAGAGATATACAATTACCAATAATGGTTGAAATCATAGTTGTAATGGGATTTTCCCCCTTTCACATTTATAAAATTCATATAAAATCCAAAAAAAGTCATCTTGATCAAGCAACTCGTTGCTTTCATTATTTTCCATCTCCTCATTGACTCGTCGCTTGAGGGGGTAGTCATACATCACATAATTCATAATCAAAATCAATAATAAAACACTCAATCATGCAAATTGCATTCATTCAAGAAGCATTGCAAACAACTATCATACACTTCCCTCCTTGCTGGGGCAAAAGCAAAAATCTCAAACAAACCCTTGGTATACCTAAAGCCTAGCCTTGTAGACTCCTTAGCTCTATCAATGGCTGAAAAAGTTACCAAGACTAAATTTAAGTCCACCAAAGTGTTGGAGGTAATGATTTAAATATGCATGCTCTTCCCATTATTGGGGCATCTAACATTTATCATATCAATGAATACCATCAACCCTCAATTTGACTTTAGGTCATCTATTTTTGACCCTTGTTGTGCTTTCACACAACACATAATCAAAAAGAGGCATTTGTAGACACCTAAAACACGTTATATTGAGAATACTACCTATATGGACACCTTTTAAGGCCATATGACCCACCTTGGGTAGCCTCAATGTTTAATAGTGGTTTTCACCACTCAAATAGGGAGGAATTTCCCTTTACAATTATTATCATCTCACCCGAGATGATCTACAATCACAATCATCCCACCCTGAGATGGTTGTACCGAAAGTAAGTTCCTGTGTTATAGTTCAAACAGTTACATATTCTAGTTGGGCACAACAAAATTGGTTGTGAGGAAGCTCAAGAGTTTCTTGATCCTAACTATTTTTTGGCTTCTCTAGAAAGCTTTGGGTTCCCATTGGAAAGTATATTTAAAAGGTGCCTAAACTTCATTGAAAATATCCAAGTCTTATGTGTTGAATTATTGTCAAACTGAAGAACCAAAGAGCTCTCATTTCCTAAAGCAATGAAGTGCTGCTAAAATTTAGCCATGTTGTTTCTAAACATGCCAATGGACCATCCTAAAGGTTTAAGATTGAATTCATACTTCTTGCACCATTCAACATCCTTGCTTTGGTGTTCAAATCCCACCATTAAGTCATTGCTCACAAGTTCACCCTTGAACATCAATTTCATGGATCAATCCTGGCATCACCTTGCATTGGCCACAAGGGATTTTATTCATTGTTTATGGGTCGTATCTCTTAGAGACGGCTCATAGGATTACTGTCTCACTTTAAGACAGTCAGTAGGCAATACCATATTGCACAGATATGATCTCTTGGTAGAGATTTGTTTTTCCTATTTTCTTGCTCTTAGTAGATTTATAAGCTTTTCAATTACTTTCTAGCATAGTTAGATTTCATTTCTATACATGTATTTGTCATATTTTAGCTTCTTTACTATTTTATTTATCATTATCATGGGTCTCATATTGGAAGGCTCTTCAAATGCTTTTAATGCTCTTTAGTTTGTCTTGTGTGCAAATTACAGGTCTTTACAACGAGAAATACCACATCAAGATTCACTCACTATCATTCAATTGTGATAGTCACAAGAAATGTATCCCAAATTAGTTTATGAGATGCAAAATATCCTGCGTACTACATCCAAAATGGTTTATGTGTAAATTCAATGTATTGAATATTGGTAGTGATCCTTTAGAGGGGATATTTGTAACATATTTGTAAAAGAATAAGATATTATCAATAAAAGGGCACAATCCATCATTTATTTATTTCGTTCTTTATATTTATGGTTGCATTTGATTAACTATATTTTAATATTGCATTTCTTTTCTTGTATGTATGGTATTTTCAAAATTCTGCAAGTAGAGCAGGCTAGGGTCTTTCCACTTGGTTGAAGAAAAACCAGTGAAGACTAGGACTCAACTATATTGATAGGCAATATCAACTTAGGAGATAATTTGATTATTTAGGGATAAATCCACCTTGACATTGATTTGAAGTTTTTCAGATTGAAGATTGAGGTAGAATCAACTCTGAATATAGTTGATCATTCAGGAAAGAGCCATCTTGACATTGATATTTGGTTCTCTAGTAAGGAGGAGAATTGTATTGGATTCTTAGGTGCAACCTAAGACATTAAAGATTTCAGAATAGCAATCAAAAGATAAATTTGCAGAGGATTGAGAAGTATTCAAAGATTCCTAATATTAGAGAATAGAAGAAGCAAAAAGTAGCAAAGAAAGAGAAGAAGAATCAAGTAAAATTTGTTGGAGAATATTACATTATTTGGTACATGCTAATGTACCACCTTGGGTACATCTCTAGATTAGGAGTGTGTCTTAGATTAGAGTGTGAGTATTTACTTTATGCAATGTAATAAATGCACAAGTATTATTAGAATGTGCAAAGTATTTAATAATGTAAATGTGCATAATAGTCCATGTGCACATGTGTCCTTAGAATAGGAAGTGAAGAGTCTCAAGAAGAGAGAAGGCCAAGAGTGCTCCATATGAAGAGTCACATTCCATTATATATGTGTCTCTATGTATGTGTGCAAGTAACACAATGTAGAGGGAGAGTGTGTGGAAGTATGATGTACTTGAGATCTTTATTCTATATCAAATTACTATTTTTATGAGCATTTGTTAATGGTAATTTTATGAGTTGTTGCAGAAGTTATTTATGAGTTTTATATGTTTAGAATATTACCATTATCTTATATTTGATATAGTATCTTTATTTTAGATCTTGAGGTTATTTTGCTTTAAGTATTTAGCATCAAAAGCTAACAATGGTATCAGAGCTACAACAAGGTTTTATCTTGCGTAGGTTTTTAAAAGTTGCAAAGGAGATTTCCACTGGTTAAGGAGAAACCAGTGAAGTTGAAGAAATTACCTCTAGAAAAGGAAAACTAGAGAAGATAGTATTTTCCATTATGTTGAAGGAGAACCAATGAAGATTGGAGATTTAATTTACCTATTCCAAGAGCAAATTCGGAATAGAAGGAAATTTACAGGTCTTGAAGATAGACCTTGACATTGATGAGATTAAGAGACCCAAGAAGGAGGTCCTATTGAAAAGGTTGATAGATAGAAGAAGATTCTATATTGCAATTTGGCTAGAGTCTTTCCATAGGGTTGTAGGAAAACTCGTGAAGACTAGGACTCAACATAGATTTCTTTTCACTAGATTGAAGGATAACTAGTGAAGTTTATTGATTTTAGAATTCTGGAGATTTGGTTGATTGTTGTTGTCTAAGTTTTTGTTGCAAAAAATTAGTTCTCAAAAGTTGAGAAGCTTCCTACAATAGATAGAGAAGAATTTCATCTTTGATTGCCTAAAAGTCTATGTGCTTTCCTCGTGCAGGGATTAATTTTTGAGTTGCAACAAAAGAGTAGACATTGAAGATGAAGGAGGTCCAAGAAAGAGGTCCCATTGGAGATTGAAGATTGAATATTGAGGAGACTCAAGAAAGAGGTCTCCATAGTAGATTGGAGGAAGAAGAGAGAAAGAGGCCAGAGAAGCCCTATTGAAGATTGGAGAAAGAGGAGACCCAAGAGAAGAGGTCCCAATTGCAGATTTGAGAAAGGAGATAGAAGATTGAAGAATTTGGAAATCCAAGAAAAGAGGTTTCAAGAAAATTTGGAAGGAGAAAGAAGAAGGCTAGAGAAGCCATATTGAAGAAGTTGAAGAAGTGGCCATTGGAGAAGATTTGAAGAAAGTTTGAGATAAAATATTGCAAGTAGGAGAAGCTCCTGGAAAGAGGAATTTGGGACAATTGTCACCATCCAACAACAAGCCCAAAAGGAAGAAGGATTTGGCAAGAAGTTTGCCAAATTTTGGAAAGTATTTTTGAAGACCTCAAGACATTCAGATTCTTGAGGAAGAGGCCAGCAAAGAGGTCAAATTTGAAGATAGAATTCAGTGGAAGCTAAGGAGGAGAAAGAGGAAATAAGAGGCCACCAAATTGATATTTTTGAAGATAGCCATTAAAGTTTTGAAGGCTGATTTGTGGAGGAGAATATTGTTGATTTTCATGATAGAAGTTGAAGGGTCACAGGACAGAAAATTGAAGGTGACATAGAGCTGCAAATTGAAGAAGATTTGGGCAGATTTTGAAGTGCCCTTGAACAACAAATTGAAGGAAGGCTTGACAAAAAATTAAGGCAATGGGTTGGAGGAGTTAGAGACTATTTCAGGACAGCAAGATAGAGGAGAAGAAGTCATAATTTTGGAGCAACATTTGAAGAGTTTTGGACTGCAAATTTGGGCAGCATTGGAAGGAGATAGAAGAGCTGCGAATTGGAGAAGGTTTGGGCAGATTTGAAAGTGATTTTGGATAGCTGTTTGAAGAAGGAATTGACAGCAATTAAGACAAAATTTGCAAATAGCAAAAGGAAGCAATTTGAAGGAGATTTTAAAGAAGAAATTGACTACAATCTAAGGCAGCAAGTTGAAGGAGATAAAGTTGTATTTTGGACAGCATTTGAAGAAGTATTTGAGCTGCAAATTTCAGAGTTTCTTGGCAGCTTTTTGGAAGGAGAAAGGAGAAGTTTTGAGATAGCATTTTGGGCAGCATTGGAAGCTGCAAATTTCATAAAGTTTGGACAACAAAGCAAATAGATATTTGGGAAGCAATTAGAGCTGTAAAATTGTAGAATTTTTGGATAGTACAAAGGCAACAGTGGAGCTGCAAAATTTACAAATTTGAGATAGCAAAAGGGTGAATCAAATCACCAAGGATATTAGCTACAAAAGGAGGCCAAAAGGTGTGTAACATTGGTGCTATAAAAGGTTATTGTTTAAGTATTAAAACTAGTCTACTTTAAGTTTTTTGAGAGCACCATATTAGAGCTATTGAATTCAGAAAAATATAGTTTAAAGTTAAGAGTCTTCAAGCCAAGGAAGGAGGTAGCACTTTCATATTAGAATATACAAAATAAAATAGCAAAGAGTGAAGTTAGAGTTTGCTTGAAAAGGAGAAATAAGGAGAAGAGAATACTAGTAAAGAATGTTATTTTTACAAGCTTACAAAGTGTAGGTTTATTGAAGCAAAAGAAACTGAATAAGGGCTTAAAATAGAGCAAGATTCAAAGTGTCTAAAGACACCAAGGAGTGAACAGCAAGTTAGGAGAAGTTGAGCCACCATTGAGAGGTGGAACCACCAAAGCCAAGGAGGTAGAGCAAGCACCACCAAAGAAGCCACCATGCATAAAGTCAAGGAGGAGCATTCATTCTATGGTAAAACAACATTAGAAGAGGTGAAGAGCACCACCAAGGTTGGAAGAGCCACCAAAGCTCAAGGAGGAATTGCTAGAAAAATAGAAAGAAGCCACCAAGTCAAAGTTTCAATGCCATACACCATTCAAGGAGTCCAAACATAGGTAGCCAAGCGGACATCGAAAAGATATGCATTGAGAAGTCAAAGCATTGAAGAGGATGAGCTAGGGTAAAGTGAAAGCTAAGTGTCAATCAAGATAGATGAGTCCAAGGAGAATGTAGGAGAGAAGACCAAGCACCAAGAAGATACATTGGAAGTAGTAATAGTCAAGAGTTTTGTAACCACCATAAGGAAAGAGCGTTGGTTGAACAAATGTTGGAGAAGAGCTGAAGCACCATCATCATTGACTAAAATTGAGCACCAAAAGTTGCAAGGGTCATACGAAGCATTAAGGAGAAAAGGAATCAATTTTGTAACATCTTGCATGCAAAATATTGAGTGCCACTTGTTAAAACATAAGGAGGAGCACCAACCATATTGAGGAGGTGATTGAAACATCTCAGGCCCTCATAAATGCAAAGGATTTAACTCCATTTGCATTAATCAGCATTGAGCATCAAGCATAGCATGATATATTCGTTCATCAATGTAGTAGAGTGGAGAGAAGCACCATACGTGCGATAGAGGAGTGAGAGCACCATTCAAGGGAAGGTCAAACACCCTTGACCAATTATTTCATGCCTAAAGTTGGAGGTAAAGCATTCTATTTGAAATTTAATTATTTGCCCAAGCTAGGAGTTATAAGGATAAAGGGTAATATTATTTTTTCTAAGGTTGAAGAAATATTAATTACAAGATTAATTTGATTATTGGAGAGAAAAGGTTTAGAAGTGAAATTTGAAACCTTAGAAGCATTATTAATTATTTTTGGAAAGTTTTGAGAAGATTTTGTAAATTTTTGAAGTTGAGTCATTTAAATTTGTGAAGCATTTTAATATTTGCAAATATTTTGAATTTTGGAGAAATAAGGTTTCCTACATCAAATTAGGAATATAAGATTTGCAAATATCCTTTTACTAGATTTCTAAATTTCTAATTTTGGAGTTATAAGGAATTCAACACCAACATAGGATTGTGAAATTTAGAATTGAGGAATTATATTTTTTTAAATTTGGGAGATAAAAGGAATTCAACCTAGAGTTTTGAAGAATTGAAATTTTGTCAAAAAATTGGTTGATAATTTATATCTAGGGAAGAATACAAGGTATTCTTCCCAAGAGAAAGAAGAATCAATTGAAGATTAAGAAATATTTAGAAACATTAGGGAGACAAAAGGGATTCAACTAAGAATTTGAAAATTTAGAAAATTTAAAAATTTAAATTGTATCAAAATTATTGGGAGACCTAAGGTAGTCAACCTCAAATAATTTTGAAAAGATTCTATCAAAAACTATTCTCAATATTTAATATTAAGGAGCAAGAAGGATGTCTACTCCAAAGAGTTCATTGAATAATGAAATGGAAAATGAAATTAGAAAAGGAAGATTAAAAGTTATAAAATTTGGAATAAATTTTTTTATTGAAAAGTCTAAAGGGAAGTTAGACTTAGTTTCAAGTTTCATCTATAAGGAAGCATTAGAAGAAAATTTTGAAATATTAGAATACTACTTGCATGCGAGAATGTTTGAAGCAATTGATAATGACAAAGATAGTGTTATGATTCCTTTGAATGTTGCTAGTATAATATACATGGAATTACTTGCACTTAAGCATTACAAAGAGAAGAACTTGAAACAAAAGGAGTTGATTGAATCCCTTAAGAAGAAAACAAAAGTGGATGAATCATTTTTAGAAAAAGTATTTCATTATTCATGCAATATTGATGCTTCAAGTTTTTATAATTCAGAGTCTTATCATGATATCATAAGTGAATGCACAGACGGTTCATTATTTAAGAAGACTTGTGATATGAAGGACAAAGGCAAAGAGAAAATATTTTTGCAATAATTTAATGATGACATGGTGTCACCTGAAAGCATAAATACTAACATCAATGATGAATATAAGAAAGAGGAGAAAGGACCTGATCAAGAAGGGATACAGTGCAAAGTGAGTTACAAGATACCATATTGAAGACTAAAGTCTTCAATAACCAAATAATGTAATACAGGGGGTGTTGGAGAATATTACATTATTTGGTACATGCTAATGTACCACCTTGGGTACATATCTAGATTAGGAGTGTGTCTTAGATTAGAGTGTGAGTATTTACTTTATGCAATGTAATAAATGCACAAGTATTATTAGAATGTGCAAAGTATTTTAATAATGTAAATGTGCATAATAGTCCATGTGCACATGTGTCCTTAGAATAGGAAAGTGAAGAGTCTCAAGAAGAGAGAAGGCCAAGAGTGCTCCATATGAAGAGTCACATTCCATTATATATGTGTCTCTATGTATGTGTGCAAGTAACACAATGTAGAGGGAGTGTGTGGAAGTATGATGTACTTGAGATATTTATTCTATATCAAATTACTATTTTTGTGAGCATTTGTTAATGGTAATTTTATGAGTTGTTGCATAAGTTATTTATGAGTTTTATATGTTTAGAATATTGCCATTATCTTATATTTGATATAGTATATTTATTTTAGATCTTGAGGTTATTTTTCTTTAAGTATTTAGCATCAAAATCTAACGAAATTGACCTTGACATATTTGAAAAAGAATTAGAAGTTTACAGAACATGAAAGAGAAAGTATCTTCTTAGGATACATTGAAGAACTAGGCTGATTGAACATATCTACATATCATTTTAGTCTTGGAAATGGTTCAATTTTTGAAGCAAGTTATTCAAGGTAGACATCATTTGTATTAAAGAAAGAGAGATACCTAAGAGATCCATATAGAGAAGTTAAAAAGAGATCAATAACAAGCTATACGACTAAACATAAGTGATGAAGAAGCATAAAAAAATAGAGATATAAATTACTGTAAAGAAAGAAAGACCATTTGGCCAATATAGAGGAATAAATCTATAAAAAAGAAAGTCCATTCGACCAACATAGAAAAGAAAGCCATCAGGTCAATGTAATAAAGAAAGGTTATTTGGCCAACATAGAGAATAAAAGTCATTCAACCAGTGTGTAGAATGATAGGCCATTTGGCCTACACATAAATTTTGTGCAAAGCCATCCAAATAGCATTAGAATAATAGTGTAGTAGGGTAAGCCATTCAAATAGAAAAATATGCAAGTTAATAAGTCATTCGAATAGTGGAAACTATTAGCGAATTGTAGAAAAGACAAAGAGAGCATTAAGCATAAGAGGATAGCGAAAGTTTTAAGCATAAGAGGAAAATTACAACGTTAAAAAAAGGCAACACACAAGTATTAAATAGATGCTACATATCTTAGGCCAAATTAGTCAATATAAAAATAAGAAGATTCATAGTCCAAGAAGCTACAATTTGTTAAAGCTACTAGATTGAAATCCAACAAGATAGTAGAGCAAGGTGACTTGAAGGTAACCAAGTAACTTGTTAACATGATCAAGGTGAATTCTAAGTTGAAACAACTTTTCCTAAGACCAAACCAACCAAAAAATAAATCAAGCATAGCCATATCCAACCATAACTAGAAGGAACCAAAGTGCTCACAAAATATTAGTTGTGCTAGGACGTGAGCAACTGAAAGCTGAAGCATTTGAAGAGGAAAAGGAACATTCAAAGTAATAAAAAATTTGAAACATTTGAGCCTACATGCAAAGGAGCATTGAGGCTTTACGTTAAAGGTGAACTATTTTGTAGTTGATGTCTTCGCAGGTATTTTCCAACACATTAGGTTTTGGAGATAATTTATTTTTAGTGCTAAAATGAGAGATATAAGTGTTTAATATAAAGTTTTAATTTATAGCACTTTAATATTTAAAGGAATGTGGAATAATAATGAGAGATAAGTAGATAATATTTTTTGACTTGGTGTATTTTTAAAGTTTTTGAAATATTTAGAAGATTTTTAAAGTTTTTTTTTTTTTTTTTGATTAACTTGGTGGAATCATCCAGATTACAACAACTCGATTATACGCAATCCCTGTAAACCTTCCCCTATAACCACCAAGCCCCCGCCGATTTCAACCTTTAACGCCGCTGCACGAACCCGGACGAGAGAACAGTGTAACAGTACGGCGGGGCCCGAGGGGTTTGATCGCGGGCCTCCCCGCCCCGAAAGAGACAATTTAGCCGTTGAGTCAGGCCCTCGGACCCATTTTTAAAGTTTTTTAGACAAATTGAAAAACTTTAAAAAATTTAGAGTTTTTTGAATTTTGAAATTTTGCAAATAAAATTAGGGAGTCAAAAGGTTTACAACATAAAAGGTTTAAAATAATTAAAATTTGAAAAAATTATATTTGAGTTATTTTTTAATTTGGGAGATATAAGGTTTACTATTTTAAAGAAATTAAATTGCAAAGTTTGATCATTATGGAAGGAAATCTAGAGTCCATAATCAGAAAAGAAAAATTAGAAGTTATAAAATTTGGAATTAAGAACTTGATTGAAAAATCTAAAGGTAAGATAGATATGGCATTACAATTCATCTATAGGGAAGCCATGGATGAAAGTTTTGAAACATTTGAATACTATTTACATTCAAAACTTGTTGAAGCAATTAGGGTCCTTGTGGCCTTGTTTTGATGCAGGAGCATCCAGTGGCATCTGATGCAGGACCATCCAGTGATAGCAGAGCCATTTTCGAAAAATTGGCTAAGGAAGGAAGATGTCACGATTTCGTGACATGTCATGAAATCGTGACCAAAAGAAGAGGGAAGAGGAAGCGAGGAAAACTATTGCGATATCACGATAGAAAAAGTGTCATGATATCGCGACCAAAAGAGGAGAGAGAAAGAGAAGGAGGAAAACTGTTGCGATATCATGATAGGAAAAGTGTCGCGATATCGCGAACGAAAGAGGAGAGAGAAAGAGAAGGGGGAAAACTATCGTGATATCGCGATAGGAAAAGTGTCATGATATCACGACTAAAAATAGGAGATAGAAAGTGCGGAAGGGAAATGTCGCGATATCATGACATGTCGTGTTATCGCGACCCAAAGAACGAGGAGAGGTGCAAGTGATAATATGTCGTGATATCGCGACATGTCACGTTATCAAGATCGAAGGACGAGAAGAGGCGCAAGTGGGGAAGATGTCACGATATCATGACATGTCATGTTATCGTGACCAAAAGTGAAGAGGACGAGCAAGAGATGAAAGATGTCACGATATCACGACATGTCAGGTTTTTGTGACCCGACGAAGAGGGAGAAGGTAGAAAGGAAAAATGTTGCGATATCACGACATGTCACGATATCGCAACTGGAAGAGAAGAAGGTGAGGAAGAGAAAGGAGATGTCACGAAATTGTGACATGCTGCATCTTCAGGGGACCGTTGCAGAGTGACAACGTGGCTATTAACGGGAGTCCAAACAACAGTTTCAGGGGGTCGTTACAAAGTGAAGCATGCAGTTGAATTAAAGAAGGTGACAGTAACGAAAGTCATTTCAGCAGTTATAGAACCGTTATCGAGTAAGGTGATAGAGAACAGAAGTCGAACGACAGTTATAGAGGACATTACGAATTACAGTCATGGAGCAGACGAAGATGAATCGTCGTGGCGAAAGGGACCACTAGGTGATGAAAAATAGGCGAAGGTGGACAGTCATGGCAGAGGACCACTAGTTGGAAGATAGAGAGTCACACCAAATATTATAAAAGGGGAAAGCAGAGTTATGCATAAGGGTCGGAGAACGACCACAGTGGTTGGAAAACGGCTACAGGCAGGGGTTGCAGATTCGAAGGCCAGAGGGCCATTCTGGCCCTGCTGTGCTATTTTTCTTCCAGAAGAGAATTGCATTGAAAATATAGGAAGAGCTAAGGGTTCATGGGTAGTGCAGATAGATCGATCGAACGAGGCAATTTGCACCAGGTTCCATGGAGACGAAAGACCGTGAAACAGATGCGTCGAAAGTGAGGCAGTTTTGGACTGTGTTTCCTTCTAGAGAAAGCTCAGAGTTCTTGGGTAGTGTAGACAGATGCATCGAATGTGAGGCATTTTACACCAAGATCATGCATGTTGAGGGCTATGGAGAGAGCGGCATGAATTACAGAATTGAAGACAGAATGCTGCGACACTGTTATTTTGCAATTTCTAAATAGTAAGGCTACGATGATTATTCAAAATGGTGGTGCTTCGACAGAGTGCAGATTTGAAGACAGAAGGCTACGATGCTATCCTTGCACATTGGTGTTCAGAATCAGAGGGTCAGGGCCTCTATAAAAACCCAAGCGTTGTAATAGGAGAAGAATGGAGATTCAAATAATTGCAAAAGAAAATATAGAGAAACTAATCCTGTGGGCTAGTGCTGTAAATGTAATTGAAAAATAATGAATGAAATTTTTGAGTTTTAGAGCTTGCTATTTTTTGTTCCCCATCATGTTTGGTCTAAGTGGTTCAGTTGTAGCTTGAAATATTTTTGGTTGGTGATCAAATTTGTAGTCTTTACCTTGTTAGGCTGGTGGCTTTCTCTATGATGTTTCATCTTGGGTTTATGTGTGTTGTTATTTTGGTAGCCATATTGGTTGTATTTGATTTTTTTGTGCCTATGTGAGACCACTCATCTCTTATTTATCTTTGTAAAAGGTTTGGGACCCTTTCAAAACCCCTTAATTTTTCAACCAATTAAAAAACACATGTTGAAGAAATTGATAATGCAAAAGATAATATTATGATACCTCTGGATATTGGTAGCATTGTTAGAAATATTGAGTTGTCATCGATGTCAAAGGCATAAATATCTTCAAGGATGAAATGTTGATGTCAAAGGTAAAAATATCTTCAAGGATGAAATTTTGATGTCAAAGGTATAAATATCTTCAAGTATGAAGTGTTGAGTTGTCATTGATAATAAAGGCAGAGATATCTTCAAAGGCTTTTTCATATGCTTTAATATTTAAATAAATTATTTTAATATTAAAGTGGAAGGTTTATATTTAAATAAAAAGGATTTAAATATTAAAAGGTTTAAAATTAAAATGGGCTGACCTTTTTGAGTGCAACAAAAAAGAAAGTTTGAAAATTTAAATATTATTGGGCTGACCTTCTTGGGCGCGAGTGACAAAAGCATATTAATAAGGACATAAAATCCCTTTGGCCATTGTAATGCAATTAAATTATCCATAGAGTGAGGGTGTGCAGTGCATAAAAGAAAAGGGAGAAGAGGAGCACAAATTTGACAGTAGTGAAATGATGAAGGATCCAAATGTTAAATCATTCCCCTTTAGTTTCATCCACTAGGGTAGCCAAATCAGTGGCCTAGCTCATGATAGAGCATTGCTGTGCAGAAGGTACAAGGGTCGAATCCCATCAATACCTATTTTGTTGTGGTTTTTGTTGCTCTAGGTAGTGAAAATATGAGGTCAAATATTACATCATGCCCCTTTGGTTTCATCCACTAGGATAACCCAGTCAATGTCCTAGCTCACGATAGAGCACTACTGTGTAGAAGGTACAAGGGTCAAATATTTTTGATTCCCATTTTGCTAAAGAGTTTACGATAGAGCAATGAAGGAGTAAATATTTTCTTGCACCTTTTGATTTCATCTACTATGGTAGCTCATTTGGTTACGAGCTCATGTTAGGGTGCTACACTTCTAGAGGTCATGGGATTGAATCTCATCTGTGGCTGTGCAAAGTATTTATAAAGTTTTTATTTTATTAAATTTAATAAAATGCAGTTATGAGGATCATGGTGTTAGTATAAAGTTTCATTTTTGAAATTTAATAAAAGGGGGATATAAGGATCATGGTGTTAGTATAAAGTTTAATTTTTGCAAATTAATGAAAGGGAGATATAAGGGTTATATTGTTAAAATAAAGCTTTATATTGAAAGTTTTAAAAGGGATATATAAGGAGTTATTTTTAAGCTTTATTGTGTGTGTTTTTGAAACAAGTGATAAGGGTTTAAAGTGGTTGGTTTGATATTTAAATAAAGAAGGAAAAAGTAGAATTATTGATCAAATTTGAAAAACACATGCAAGAGGAATATCATCATTACTGAGGCATATTTGGAGGGCATAAATTTGGAACAAGTCAAGGTGTCAAAGAATATTAAGTGCACATATTCACCCAAGAATTCAATTAACAAGGAAGGACAATTTAGTCATTTCAAGAAGAAGAAGAGGTACACATGATAGTGAAATAAGAGCAAGGTATTAGCATCTCCAAGTCAACACACAAGTAAGTTATCCAATGCTAGACTTGAGCTACCTTTAAAATGTAATAAATGTAAGATATGTGGAAGTGATAGACTTAATGAATGTGAAGAACATATTGGCCATTTGAATCTTACTACATTAGTGCATATCATTATTTTTATGTTCATGGTGATAAAAGAATTATGGGTAGAATATGTTTGAATTACTTTTAGTTGAAGATAGAAAACTCAAGAAAAAGTGAAGAACTTGATGCTGATAGTGATCAAGATTTGTAAGCAGATATGTGCATTGGTTATGATTGAATTTGGGAGTAAATGTTGTTAGAGTTACTATGTAACTACTATATTACCTCATTTGGTAATTAGTCCTAGATAGGTTAGTTTACTTCATTCACTTTCTATCCTAGGTAGAATATCTACCGAAACTTCCTATTGCCGATAGATATTATTGTTAGAATCTATATTTGTTAGTTGTTAAGCGCTTCTCATTGAGAGCGCGTTTGTTATCTATTATTTAGGATATTATTTCCATAATATCCTAAGACTATTTCTAGCCTTTGTAAGGTTTATTTAAGCCATTTCATTATGAATATTATAGCTAATGCTCCTATTTTATTATTGAGTTGACTACATTGGTATCAGAGCATGGACAAGAAGAAGCAGTATTGTAAAATTTGTAACAAAGACACTCATCAAACCAAGAGATGTTGGTTTAAGAACAAGCCTCCCAAAGATAAAGGTCAAAAGAAAAACCAAGGCAATGTTGCAAATGAGATGTCTAAAATAGATTATGATTCTGGTTCAGAGAAGCACATAGAGTGCTAATTGCTAGAACAGTTTTGTAGAGGGAAAACACATGTGTCCCTTGGGCAAAAGCACCATTTTCTCTCTCATCTTTTTGGCTTCATAAATAGCATAAGTATTTCGTTTGAAGACCTTGCAATAAGGGGTGCTTGTACCTATTTTAGGCTTCATAAATAGCAAATTCTAGGTGTTTGAAGTACTTGTAACAAGAGGAGCGACTTTTTGTGACGTAAAATTGTCAAGGAGGTAATATTTGTAAAATCCTTCACAACACTCTTGCGTTGCACACTTTTTGCAATTGAGGGGGGATATAAATTTATTTTCTTCATAATTTTTGTAAAAAGGGAAGATGTCTTATAAGGGTGCATTTTCGGCTTTGATCAAAACCTTAGTCACACTTCCTTAAAAAATTAATTACACTATGTTTTGCAACGAGAAGGGGGGAACTTATAAGGGTGCATTTTCGGCAACAACCGACACCTTAGCTACCTTATCTTTTGCAAATTCATATTGTAAAATGAATGAATCTCGTATGAAGTGATCTACTCTACTACACCTAGCAATTGCAACGGCTGGTTACCCATGCAATTCGGTTGGATGATGTGATTACTATAAGGAAATTCATTGGTGTGAAGACAAAGTGAGGAATGACCCACTTTTTTTCTTAGAAGCAGTCATAGTACTGTGACAGAGCAAGAACCAACAGATCGACATCCTTTTCATTGTATTGGGGCAGTTATATACTTTTCCCAAATATTGTTGTATTAGAGGATATGTATGTATTACCCAAATAATGTAATAAGGGGGGATGTTAGAGTTACTATGTTAGGATCCTCAATCCTAGCATTATTAGTTAGTATTATTAATCATTTAATTGTTATATTATTAACTTATAAAGTGAAGCATCATAACCCTTCATAATGTGAACCATCACATCTCTTCATACGTGAACCATCATGTCTCTTCACCAACGTAGCTTTAGGGTAGATATATATATTAGGTTGGCCATCCATATCAAATCATCCATGAATAATAAGAATAAGAATCATAGATTCCAATGAGGGAGCCCCCTATAGTGGCAAAGAGATTACAAGGGATCCCCCTTTGAGTGGCATGTGATTACATTTATAGTAAGACCTTGAGGTCTTACCATTTGGTATCATAGCCATGTGGGACCCGGTCATGTAGGAATTACTCAAAGATCTTCATCAAATCACTTCTGTGCATGAGTATCAAACTTGGTTTGATGATATCACCAAACACAACACAATATTGGATGAATCAATTCTCATCAATGGCTTCATTAGGGGATTAAAAAAGGAAATCAGAATGGAGGTGACAAGGTTCAATCCCTATACCATGATGCAGACCTATGGATTGACAAAATTAGCTGAAGATAAAATCAATGCACAAAAACGATTAGAGAAATCACTTATGGAAAAATTGTTGACCACTTAAATCGCTCCCAAACCTATGCATAATGGAAGGGCACAAAGCACTTACACAACCCCCAAATCTAATCGAACTTTATGAATTAAACATCTTAGCTTTGAGGAGATGAAGGAACGACGAGCAAAAGGACTCTGTGATAATTGTGATGAACAATTTGGACCCCACCATAAATGTG
This sequence comes from Wollemia nobilis, assembly GCA_028583015.1. Taxonomy (NCBI): domain Eukaryota; kingdom Viridiplantae; phylum Streptophyta; class Pinopsida; order Araucariales; family Araucariaceae; genus Wollemia; species Wollemia nobilis. The sequence goes on from JAQPPZ010002200.1 coordinate 490,587, forward strand.
CTACACTAAAATTGTATTTATTGAAGGAAGTTGATCCCTATCTCTCCATAGAGCAAGCAGATGAGGTAGTTGTGTCCGAAGTGACCAGTGCACCTACTCACCGCAATGAAGACAATGAGGTTGATGTGCAAGAAGTGATTGAAGGATGAGGTAGACATACCCAAAGTGATAAATGCTAGTCAAACATGCACTCTACAAGACCTACACATACCTTCCTCACCAATAGTGAGTTCTTGCCATATGACAAAACCTATTCGGAACCAATGTAGAGTGACTACACACTCCTTCTCCGTTGGCTCTACCAAGGAACCAAAAAATGATATGAAATCATTACCATCACTTTTGATGCATCATTCTAAAGTATTTGAGGAACCCTAAGGGTTGCCCTCCCATCGTCATCATGATTTTCCTAAGGAATATTCTACTATTGTTCTTGGAAACCCCCTACTAATGCTTCATCCTTCTCAATATCCCTGCCTAAGAAAGGATGCCATTAAAAGAGTCCAAGAACTTACACAAATCCTTCTTGGAAAACAAAGAACAAAGCTTCTCACTTTGAGATTTGAGGAAAAAGCTCTTTTTAAGGAGGGTGGCATGTTAGGATCCTCAATCCTAACATTATTAGTTAGTATTAGTTAGTATTATTAATCATTTAATTATTATATTATTAACTTATAAAATGAACCATCACAACCCTTCATAACGTGAACCATCACATCTCTTCATACGTGAACCATCATGTCTCTTCATCAATGTAGCTTTAGGTTAGATATATATATTAGGTTGACCATCCACATCAAATCATCCATGAATAATCAGAATAAGAATCATAGATTCCAAGGAGGGAGTCCTCTATAGTGGCAAAGCGATTACAAGGGAGCCCCCTTTGAGTGGCCTGCGATTACATTTATAGTAAGACCTTGAGGTCTTACCATATTATGTAACTACTATATTACCTCATTTGGTAATTAGTCCTAGATAGGTTAGTTTAATTCATTCACTTTCTATCCTAGGTAGAATATCTACCGACACTTCCTATTGTCGGTAGATATTATTGTTAGCATCTATATTTGTTAGTTGTTAAGCGCTTCTCATTGAGAGCGCGTTTGTTAGCTATTATTTAGGATATTATTTCCATAATATCCTAAGGCTATTTCTAGCCTTTGTAAGGTTTATTTAAGCCATTTCATTATGAATATTATAGCTAATGCTCATATTTTATTATTGAGTTGACTACAAATGTGCAAGGGTTATAGATCATATTTGTGAGCCAGTTTTGTAGTAGATTTGAGCAAGTTTTTTAGTAGATTTTAGCAGGTTTTGTGAGCATATTTTGGAGCATATTTGAGAAGGTTTTGGAGCAGATTGGAGTAGGTTTTGTGAGCAATTTTTGGAGCAGATTTGAGCAGTGTTTGTGAGCAAATTTTGGAGTATATTCGAGAAGGTTTTGTGAGAAGGTTTTGGAGAAGACTTGAGAAAGGGTATTGGTGTCTCCTATGGATTCGTGTCTCCTATGGATTGGTGTCCATGAAATTGAACAAGGGGATTGGTGTCTCTTGTGGATTGGTGTCCATAAACTTGAGAAATGGGATTGGTGTCTCCTATGGATTGGTGTCCATAAACTTGAGCAAGGGTATTGGTGTCTCTTGTGGATTGGTGTCCATGAACTTAAGCAAGGGAATTTGTGTCTCCTGTGGATTAGTGTCCATGAATTTGAGCAAGGGTATTGGTGTCTCCTATGGATTGGTGTCCATGAAATTGAGCAAGGGAATTGGTGTCTCATGTGGATTGATGTCCATAAAATTGTAGGGGATTGGTGTCTCCTATGGATTGGTGTCCACAAAATTGTATAGGGGATTGGTGTCTCCTGTGGATTGGAGTCCACAAAATTATATAGGGGTTTGGTATCTCCTATGGGTTGTTGCCCATGAAATTTATTAAAGAAATATATAAGCAATATTTTGTTGTGGTTTTCTCCCAAAAGGGTGTTTCCATGTAAAAGCATTGTCTATTATGTGTGTGGTGATTTATGCATTTATTTATTATTGCATTCATATTATTGTTGTTATCATTTGAAAATAATTTTTTTATCTTATACTCTTCACCCCCCATCTCAGTATAAGCTTGTGTTCTTCAATTGGTATGAGAGCGAGTTTCTTTGTGATAGCCTAACAACTTGAAGGAAGATCTTACAAGAACACACATAGCTGGCCAATAAGAGTTTTTTTCAAATAAGGCTCCATTGTTTGATGGGACTAATTATGCTTTCTGGAGCATAAATATGAAAACTTATTTTTTTGCACATGGATATGATATATGGCAATCTGTTGAGGATGGGTTCACACCACGTACAACTCCTCCCATAGATTGAGATGGTAATAAATAATATGAAAATAATTCTAGGGTAATGAATGCAATATTAAGTGGTTTATGTGAATCAAAGTCTGTGAAAGTCATGCAATGAACCTTAGAAAAATAAATATGAGGCAAGTTACAAAGAACATATGATGTAGACGACAAGGTTAAAATGGTAAAACTTGAAACCCATAGGAGGAATTTTGAAGAATTGAAGATGAAATATGAGAAAGATATTGCCAAGTATCTACTCCATGTTGATGAGGTTTTCAACACCATTCGTCGGTTTGGAGAAAGTATTGAAGACTCTAATGTTGTTCAAAAAATATTAAGACCACTTCCCATGAGGTTTGATGCAAAATTTTTAGTAATAAAAGAGATGAAGGATCTTAAAACCTTAAGCATGGACAAGCTACATGGAATTCTCACATCCTATGAGATGAGGACTAAAAAATATCAAACATCCAAATGGGAAGCAACATTTAAAGCTTCAAATAAGACAAAGAATAAAGAACCAGAATCAAGTGAAGAATCACATAGTAGAGAAGAAGCTAAATTTGTATGAAGCAATAAGAAGGGTCCAAGAAAACACAAAGATATACATTTGGTAAAATATTTTAATTGTGGTAACCTTGGTCACTATACATATAATTTTCCATAAGCTAGAAGTAGTAGTAGTGAAGAAGAAAAGGAATATAAGAAAAATAAAAAGAGAAACTTTTATCATGAAAATAAAAATATATATGGTCAATAAAAGCATGAGAAGAAGATCTTTCAAAGACACAAGAAGAGTTTTTATGTTGAAGAAGCAAGTAGTTCTTCCAACAACAATGATGAAAGTCTCTTAAATAGTGAAAGAGAAAAAATCATATTTTTGGCAATAGAAGATAAAGAATATGCTCCTATTGTCAAAGACCAAGAAGAAGAGAAATATTTAGAAAATGAAGAAGAAGCCATGGTTGACATTGAAGAGGAACTTGTTGTTGCTATTGAAGAGTTGAAGAGGGTTAGAAAGAAGAACTCAAGATTGAAGGCTCAAGTACAAGAGGATGAGAAGATAAAGGTAAAGTTGTCACAAGAACTTAAAGACCTAAAAGTTAAAGTTGAAGAGGCAAACTAAATTGAATAAGATATGGTTGAGAAGTTAAAGGCAAAAGAGTTGAAATATGAAAAACTAGAACATGAAGTTATATCTCTAAGGATGGAAGTGAAATATTCTAACGATAAGCTACATGGGTTTGAGAAAATCTCAAAAATCATGGGTGATATTATAAAAGCACATAGATCTTCAGTTATAAATACTGGACTTGGTTTTGAATAAGGTCAAAGAAAACAAAAGGGGGAGTCAAGCTCAAAAGGAAAAGATGCATCAATGAAAATTATTAAAGAGGAACCTACAACTTGTGTTGATGTGTTGAGATGTGGAAGCATCAAAGAGGATGAAAACAAAGCATCATCAATGAACAAATTCAATCACAAAAATAACAATGAGATAACCATGCAACAATATCCTCCAAGGCAATCATATAGGTTTCAATATCTCTTTCATGGTTATTGTTTCTCATGTAACCATTTTGATCATAAAGCTATAAATTGCAGGGTCCTTGCTATGAATAATTTTGGATTCACCAAGAGAAATTTAAATTCCTTTGAACCTCTCATGGACTACAACATAATATGTTACAAATGTAATAAATTTGGGCATACAACTAGATGGTGTAGAATAGTGTTCCCTGAAATTTTGAATTCAAGCAAGAAGGATAATAGTTAATATGTTCAAAAGAATATGACCTCCAAAGTTTGGAGAAAGAAAATAGAAAAATAAAAAGAGCATAGTAATTTGGGAGTTTCACTCCCATATCATCATTGAACATCTCAAGAAGAGTAGGGAGGAAGGGGGTGTTGTCAAGTATCTTATATTATAGTACCAAGGAGCCTTTGCCATTGATGTCAAAGGGGGAGATTGTTTAGTAAGGGGACATGTTCAGTAAAGGTTAGTTTCATTGTAGGGTCGCCATCAATGACAAAGTGGAATATTGTTAGAAATATTGAGTTGTCATTGATGTCAAAGGTAAAAATATCTTCAAGGATGAAATGTTGATGCAAGGATGAAATATTGATGTCAAAGGTAGAAATATCTTCAAGGATGAAATGTTGATGTCAAAGGCAAAAATATCTTCAAGGATGAAATATTGAGTTGTATTTAATAATAAAGGTAGAGATATCCTCAAATTTGTTTTCATATGCTTTAATATTTAAATAAAATATTCAAATATTAAAGTGGAAGGTTTATATTTAAATCAAGATATTTAAATATATAAAAAGTTTAAATAGAAGGTTTATATTTAAATCAAGATATTTAAATATATAAAAGTTTAAATAGAAGGTTTATATTTAAATCAAAAGGATTTAAATATTAAAAGGTTAAAAATTAAAATGGGCTGACCTCCTTGAGAACAATACAAAAGAAAGTTTGAGAATTCAAATATTAAAATACTGGACCGACCTCCTTCGGTGCAAGTGATAAAAGCATATTAATAAGGCCATTGAATCACTTTGCCTATTGTAATGCAATTCGATTATCAATCAAGTGAGGGCGTGCAATGCGTAAAGTAAAAGTGAGGAGAGGAGATCAAATTTGGTGGTTGTGAAATAATTAAGGATCCAAATGTTAAATCATACCCCTTTGGTTTCATCCACTGGGGTAGCTCAGTTGGTGGTCTAGCTCACGATGGAGCGTTGTTGTGTAGAAGGTACAAGGGTAGAATCTCCTCGTTACCTATTTTGCTATGGTTTTTACTGTTCAAGGTAGCAAAAAGATGAGATAAAATATTACATCATGCGCCTTTGGTTTCATCCATTGGGATAGCCCATTCGATGGCCTAGCTCATGATAGAGCACTATTGTGCAGAAGTTACATGGGTCAAATATCTTCGATACCCGTTTTACTAAAGATTTTGAGACATAGCAACGAAGGAGTAAATATTTTCTTGCACCTTTTGGTTTCATATTCTGTGATAGCTTAGTTGGTCATGAGCCCGTGTTAGGGCACCATGCTTCTAGAGGTTAGGGGATCGAATCTCATCCGTGACTGTGCAAGGTATTATAAAGTTTTATTTTATTAAATTTAATAAAAGGGAGATATAAGGGTCATGGTGTTAGTATAAAGTTTCATTTTTGCAATTTAATAAAAGGGAGATATAAGGGTCATGGTGTTAGTATAAAGTTTAATTTTTTCAAATTAATGAAAGGGAGATATAAGGGTTATGTTGTTAGAATAAAACTTTATATTGAAATTTTTAGAAGGGAGATATAAGGAGTTATTTTTAAGCTTTATTGTGTATGTTTTTGAAAGAAGTGATAAGGGTTTAAAGTGGTTGATTTGATATTTAAATAAAGAAGGAAAAAAGAGAATTATTGACTAGATTTGAAAAACACATGCAAGAGGAAGATCATCATTACTGAGGTAGATTTGGAGGGTACAAATTTGGAACAAGTCAAGGTGTCAAAGAATATTAAGTGCACATATTCACCCAAGCATTCAATTAACAAGGAAGGACAATTCAGTCATTTCAAGAAGAAGAAGAGGTACACATGATAGTGAAAGAAGAGCAAGGTGTTAGCATCTCCAAGTCAACACACAAGTAAGTTATCCAATGCTAGACTTGAGCTACCTTTAAAATGTAATAAATGTAAGATATGTGGAAGTGACAGACTTAATGAATGTGAAGAACATATTGGCCATTTGAAGCTTACTACATTAGTGCATATCATTCTTTGTATATTCATGGTGATAAAAGAATTTTGGGTAGAATATGTCTAAATTGGTTTTAGTTGAATAAAGCAAACTCAAGAAAAAATGAAGAACTTGATGCCATTATTGATCGAGATTTTAACTAGATGTGTGCATTGGTTATGATTGAATTTGGGAGTTAATGTGCAAGGATTATAGATCATATTTGTGAGCAGGTTTTGGAGTAGATTTGAGCAGGTTTTGTGAGCATATTTTGGAGTAGATTTGAGAAGGTTTTTGGAGCAGGTTTTGGAACAGATTTGAGCGGGATTTGTGAGCATATTTTGGAGCATATTTGAGAAGGTTTTGGAGCATATTTGAGCAGGTTTTGTGAGCAAGTTTTGGAGTAGATTTAAGCAGTGTTTGTGAGCAGATTTTGGAGTAGATTTGAGAAGGTTTTTTGAGAAGGTTTTGGAGAAGACTTGAGAAAGGGTATTGGTGTCTCCTGTGGATTGGTGTCCATGAAATTGAACAAGGATATTGGTGTATCTTATTTATTGGTGTCCATAAAATTGAGAAATGGGATTGGTGTCTCCTATGGATTGGTGTCCACAAACTTGAGCAAGGGTATTGGTGTCTCCTGTGGATTGGTGTCCATGAACTTAACCAAGGGAATTTATGTCTCCTGTGGATTAGTGTCCATGAATTTGAGTAATGGTATTGGTGTCTCCTATGGATTGGTGTCCATGAAATTGAGCAAGGGAATTGGTGTCTCATGTGGATTGATGTCCACAAAATTGTATATGGGATTGGTGTATCCTATGGATTGGTGTCCACAAACTTGTATAGGGGATTGGTGTCTCCTGTGGATTGGTGTCCATGAAATTATATAGGGGATTGGTATCTCCTGTGGGTTTGTGCCCATGAAATTTATTGAAGAAATATATAAGCAATATTTTGTTGTGGTTTTCTCCCAAAAGGGTGTTTCCACATAAAAGCATTGTCTATTATGTGTGTGGTGATTTATGCATTTATTTATTATTGCATTCATATTACTGTTGTTATCATTTGAAAATAATTTTTTTATCATATAGTCTTCACCCCCCCTCTCAGTATAAGCTTGTGTTCTTCAATTGGTATGAGAGCGAGTTCCTTTATGATAGTGTTAGAATACTAATTGTATGAAGGTTGAATGAATGTGAATATATCGCCTTTGACTATTGAATCACTTTTAATATTGAGGAAAAACCTACAATAGATTATATATTGAATAATTGTTCGATGATTTAAAATGAATATGGTGATGTACATAAATATGAAGGATGGGATGCGATTGGAAAGATGCACCCATGATAAATACAATTATAATATTTTAGGAGGGTCCTAACATGCCACCCCCCTTAAAGGAGCTTTGTCCTCAAAGCTGGAAATTTGGAAATTGCTGCTAGATATCTTGAAGATTTTCCCATGTCGCGTCTTCTAAAGGTAGACCCTTCCAATGGATTAAAACTTCCGTGATATCATGAGTACGAAGGTGACGAGAGGGACGATCCAAGATAGCTTCTGACTTGACTATAAGTACTCCATCCTCTGAGAATTCAGGAAGAGTGGGTTGTGTCATGATATGGGTTCCAACTATGAGCTTAAGGCAAGATATATGAAATACGGGGTGAAGTTTGGAAGAGGGAGGAAGCTCAAGTTTGTAAGCAACGGTCCCAATACATTGGAGAACATTATACGGCCCGTAAAATTTGGGTGCTAACTTCTGAGAACCTTTTTGTTTAAGAGATGATTTCTGGTAAGGTTGGAGACGTAAGAAAACCATATCACCCTCATGGAAACTACATTCGCTTCTATGTTGATTGGCTTGCTACTTCATGCGATGCTGGGCAATGTGTAGGTTATCTTTTAGGATCCGTAGTATGTCATATCGATTAGCAAGTTCTGTTTCCACCGCATGGACTTTTGTAGTCCCTGGAATATAGGAAGTGAGGGATGGTGGTGTTTGACCATATAGTGCTTCATAAGGAGTCATTTTGATGGACGTATGGTATGAAGTGTTATACCACCATTCCGCTAGTGAAAGCCACTTTACCCAATGGAGTGGTTGAGTAGAAACAAAACATCGAAGGTATGTTTCCAAGCATTTATTTACAACTTCTGTTTGGCCATCGGTTTGAGGATGGTAAGCGAAGCTCATACGAAGTTGAGTACCTTGTAATTTGAATAATTCCTTCCAAAAGGTGCTAGTGAAAGTTGGATCACGATCACTAATAATTGTGGAGGGCATACCATGTAATTTAAATATGTTATCAAGGAAGAGGTGGGCTATAGTGCTAGCGGTATAAGGATGAGCCACTGGAAAAAAATGGGCATATTTAGATAAACGATCAACGACTACGAAAATGGTTGTTTTTCCTCCTGATTTTGGTAATCCTTCAATAAAGTCCATAGAAATATCTGCCCATGTTTTTGTGGGTATAGGAAGAGGTTGAAGTAATCCTGGAATAGCGAAGGTCTCCCCCTTTTGTCTTTGGCAAACTTCACATTCTTTTACAATGTTTTTGATGTAATTTTTCATTCCTACCAAATAGGAGGTAGTGGCTCTTTTATAGGTTTTTAAGAATCCTGAGTGGCTTGCAGTGGGTGAGGTATGTAACTCATGAAGAAGTTTTTTTCGATAAGTTGAATTGGGGGTGAGGACCATCCTACCTTTGTATCTTAATATATTGTCCTTCCAAGTGTATGGAGGTTTGCTACTAGGATTATGTTGAAGTTGTTGAATTAAGGCATGGATAGTAGGATCATTTATCCATTCTTCATGCACCTCATCTACCCATTTAGGAATAAGGGAGGAAAGAGCATGGAATTGAGGCATATCTTCAAATTTTCTAGAAAGTGCATTGGCTGCCATGTTGTCCTTGCCCTTTTTATATGTAATTTCATAATCATAACCAAGAAGTTTAGTAACCCATTTTTGTTGTTCCGGGGTATTAGTCCTTTGTTCCAAAAAATACTTCAAGCTATGATGGTCGGTGCATATAATGAAATGTTGGCCAATAAGGTAAGGCCTCCAATGTTTAATAGCATGGACAATCGCCAAAATCTCTTTTTCATATGTAGAGCGAGCTAAATTCTTAGGAGAAAATGCTTTGCTTATAAAATCTAGAGGCATTTCCTCCTGCATGAGTACGGCTCCCATTTCTATTCCTGAAGCATCACTTTCAATGATGAATGGTTTAGAAAACTTGGGCATGGCTAGAACAGGGGTGGTACACATTGTAGTTTTCAAGGTGATAAAGGCCTCGTCTGCTTTAGGCAACCATTTGAAAGTGTTTTTCTTAAGAAATACTGTTAGAGGAGCAGCAATTTTACCATAATTTTGGAAAAATTTTCTATAATATCCCGTTAGTCCAAGAAACCCACGTAGAGCTTTTAAGGTTTTTGGAATAGGCCAATTTTTCATGTCCTCGATTTTGGAAGGATCTACCATAATGCATTTCTTTGAGACAATATGCCCTAAGTATTCAATTTCTTGTTTTCCAAAGGAACACTTTGATATTTTTGCATAAAGTTGATTTTCCTTCAATATTTGGAACGCTTGTCTAACATGGTCTAAATGTTCTTCCCATATTTTGCTATAAATCAAAATGTCATCAAAGAAAACTAATATAAATTTACGAAGGAAAGGGTGAAATACCTTATTCATTAGAATTTGAAAGGTAGAAGGAGCATTGGTAAGGCCAAATGGCATCACCAAGAATTTGTAGTACCCTTCGTGAGTGCGAAAGGCCGTCTTAGGAATATCCTTTTCATTGACTCGTATTTTGTGGTAGCCTGACCGTAAGTCCAACTTGGAAAAATAAGCTGCCCCGTGGAGTTCATATAATAGCTCATCTATGACCAGAATAGGAAATTTATCTTTGATGGTGTAGACACCAAAATAGCACCAATCCGATTACGTGACAACGAGCGCTGATCGCATTGACACAAACAGTCCCTAGGGCAGCCCCCCAGAGGTTAAAAAGTGGTCCTAACCACTTCTAAAAGCAGTTTTAGAGGTCAGAGGTCAATTTGGCACCTTTTAGGCACTTTGCTAATTATTCGCTCCACCCTAGAATGAGTACAGACTGGTACTCATTCCACCCAGGGACGAATCCCAGCGCTCGTTTTGGGGTGGGACGAATACCAGGTTTGACCAGCAAAAAGTCAAACCTCGGCACAGCACAACTCAGAACTACCACTAAGCTCTCCCTTCATGGCATAGGAGTACGAGCGATTTCTTTTGACAACTCAGATCTGCCACTTGACTCTCCATTCACTGCATGGGAATAAGAGTGAGCTTTTCAGGACAACTCAGATCTGCCACTTGACCCTCCCTTCATTGCATGGGAGTGAGAGTGGGCTTTTTCATGACAATTCAAATTAGCTACTTAACTCTCCCTTCATTGCATGGGAGTGTGAGTGAGTTCTTTTGAGCATGCGAAAGTAGTTATGAAATCCTTGATCAGGGAGAAGTCTTCTCTTCAACAGAAAAAAGCATTCATGCAAAATAGCACTTTTGCATGTTAATTCAAGAGACCCCTTGGGTCTATAAAAGGGTGAATTTCCTCACCCAAATATAGACAGAGAAGGAGCATTTGGAGCAACGAAGTGCTGCTGTTTTGCTGACTTACGATTTGTGCCTTTACATCCATAATCTCTTAATCGAAAGGGAGGTTATTGGGTGACTTTTGGAGGCACGAATCAAGACCCAAAACCTGATTTTTTTGGACACAATACCCTACCAATTTGCTGATAACACATCACAATAGGTTTCGGACTCATCCCAAGCGGATTGGTGTCGAAACAAAGTTTCAACCCATGGGTGGTTTGCCTTCGGGCACCCCCTGCCTTATTGTAGGTTTACTCGTCTCACCCCGGAACGAGTACCAAACTGTTGCATGTTTACTCGTCTCACCCCGAAACGAGTACCAAACTGTTGTAGGTTTACTCGTCCTACCCCGGGACGAATACGGATCTGTATCAAATTTGGTGACTGTTTCTTTTGCAGTATTTTGCTAGTTACATGATTATGCTTCTATCAAATTTTTAGGCTATTTGGATTCATTTTAATCATCGTTATATTCATATTTTACATTCATTAACAGTACTCTTTCAGATTTGCGAGTTTCATTATCATACACAAGTGCTACTGACGATTTTTTGTTTCTTTGAACGTAGGAGGAGCAGCAAGGATTAAAGATTCATCAATACCAGTGGTGGCAACACTTTGGTCCACCCATTTCACATGTGGGCATGCGGAAGGAGGAACACTAAATTCATGATTGTAATTGAAACTATGTTAACGCTCCTACCCCTTAAAAGGGAGGAGACGTCTTTGTAACCGAATTGGAAGAGTATAAATAAAAAGGGTTGTGCTTTCTGTACTTCTTTTTATCTCATTTAAATTCGTCTCTTTTCTTCCATTTCGTGCATTTCACTTTATAGGACTTTAAGCGTTAACTTTGGGTTTTGAATACATCGCATTAGTTTTCCTTTCAATCTTTCGGAATCTCGTGCTTTCAATGGCGATCACGGTGGGACCTCTGTCCTCTATTTTTTTTTAGGTTAGATTTTTGATCTGAAATTGCTTGTTTTGATTGTAGGTACCTATTTTTTAGTCATTAGACTGTTATTCATTTCAGTCCGTGACGATTACAGAATTGGGATTCGTCTCACCCAGGGGCGAATGGGCATTCGTCCTACCCTGGAACGAATACGGTTTTGATATTCATCTCACCCCGGGACGAATAGCATTCTATGCATTTTTTAGAGCAGCAAATCAGAAACATCCTTTTGGGCAGAGAAGAGGTAGGGGTTTTTAACAAGCCTCTATCAAATTTCTATTTTTTGTTTTCTATTTTCTGATTTTTAGTTTTTGTATGGCTTAGGGAAAGTTTCCTTTTGTTTGCCTGTTTCATTTTTTGCAAATTAAAATGAACCCCACACACATCACGTGGTAAAATTAAACCAAGGAGCTGGTCGTAAAACCCCAGCCCTTGATCAAGACCAATGGTGGATTTCATCACCGCCTTGGCTTGATTTTGCATACATTACCCCGATCGCTCTGTTGCTAGACGTAAATCCTGACGAAAGCTGACCAAGTGTAGCTAGGGTGATTCCTAGCGCATGAGGATAAGTCTTCTATGGTAGGTGTCATAAACAGAGCGATTCCCCTTCTGTACCACCTATGTTCCATGTATCATCTGCTCTCACGTACCTATAGTCTCCCTCACGTAAGGGTGGGTATATAGAGAGGTTGGTATATCGGTCCGACAATGGTATATTGAAGGGGCGACCATTTTGGGAGTCATAAGAGCCTTCATAATTGCATTTAAATGGTTTTCATAAAAAGATTTCAAAAACAAACAACAAAACACACTAAACCAGAATTAGGGCACACTCTTAATCTTTAAAAGAGATAATCATTGCTTGTGTGTATGCTATTTTTTGTTTAAAGTATCAAAAAAAAAATCATAAAAAGAAAAATCTAAAAAAAAAGAATTTATGCATCTTTAGGTTAACATCACCATGGTGTACACTCGTAGCCAAGCCCAATCATGGGCAGAAGCTGCAGAGGATACACCAAGGGGGACAAGTCGCCTCCGCTATAGCCCTAAAGACTTGGCCATCCCACCTTGGCGACAGGATACACAAGTTAGTCCGCACCATGCAGTTACAGAACATGACTTTAGAGGCACCTCCTTGAGGGGCACTCCAACTCATGCCATCACTAGACAAGACTATAGAGGCACCTCCTTAGGGGGTACTCCCATTCAGAAAAGATCCTTTCAAGAAGACAACCTACATGTAGCACGTGACCTAGATACAAGGCCTCCCTTGGAAGTTCGTTATGGGTGGCCTAGTGATGAAGCGCTATGTACTGCTCTAGAACAACAAAGGGTCCACAAGGAGGAACCATATGATGTCGTTACTCCTAATTTACCCCTGATTAATGTCAGACACACTAGACCATATCCAGAATATCAGGTTCTCCCGATAGGGCAAGACAATTCTGCCCACACCTTTTATGCATATAACAGAGAATGTGAGGAAGATCACTACGTTCCTCAAGGATAGTACATAGCATGGGAATGATGCACGTCTGCACCCGCTTTATATCCAAATCACTCATTGAGACCAAAGCTTCAAGTCAATGTTGCTAACCTCGATAGAGGGAAGCAATAGATAGGGGTCTCAGAGTATCATGACCGAGAAAGGCATGTAGGGGAGGCATCTAGGCCTCCTAACCCAGAGACGGTGGAACAAAATGACTTGGCATTTGCCAAACTAGCCGCTCGCCAAGCGCAGATCACACGGCTTAGGCAAGACCAACAATAATTAGAACATTTGTGTCACCTTAACCAAGAGCGCATTCAACGTCAGACAGCTGAACTGCTTCACAACAATGCGCCTGAGAAGGCCCTAGTCCCTCGTGCACAGCAAGCTGAGATGTATGTGAGGCACAACCCCTTAGTGCAAGACAGGTCTCCGTGACTTCATCAAGCACTACCCCTAAGACCTCCTAGACCTGAGCGGGAGGCCACTCCTCGAAACCGTGATGGGCATCCTCCGCGGGCACCCATCAATGTTTATAGGCCTAGGCTAGACACTCCTCAAGAAGCTTATGAGGATTATGAACAAGAAGAAGAGCGGGCTGAAATGCCCTATCAAGGCAGAAGGGGTGCTACCTAGTTATCCCTTCAAAGGCCTCAAGTTCCCCACAACCCACAATGGGAGCAAACCAAGGAGGAGGAGATTAAGTCCTCCGATGCATACAAAGTGTTGTTAGAACGCTTAGAGACTATGGAACTCAAGACTTTTGGGCCCCAAAAGCCTACTTTACGTCAACTCCGTAGTCATCCTGTGCATCCGTCAGTGTCGGCACCTCCATACCCCAAACATTTTAAGCTGCCCTAGTTGGCACTCTTTAGAGGGGACGAAGATGCTCAAGAGCATGTGACTCGATTCCTGAGCCAATGCTTCGGCATTTAGGATAATGATGCTTTGTTATTAAGAACATTTATAACCACATTCATAGGCCCTGCCTTGGATTGGTTTACCCACTTACCGAAGCATAGCATCTACAACTTGGATCAGCTAGTGGACGCGTTCCTAGAATGTTTCACTTTTAACACAAAGAAAAAGGCGTCACTAAGTGATCTAGCTAGCCTCAAGCAGTATGAGGAGGAATCTATGGTGGCATATGGGAATCGATGGAGGACGTTGCTTTCAAAGCTATCCTACCTCCCTCCTATGTCCGACCTAACTCAAATGTTCGCAAAGAGCTGTTTGCGATCGATCTCTATGCTATTGCAGCTGCAACAATATGCCACTCTAGAAGAAGCTCTGGCGCAAGCTAGAATTATCAAAGAGATCAAGATACAGGATGGCAAAATTGCCAAGCCTAAGAAAAAAGAGTGGAACAAGAGCACCAAACCAGGGACTACGCAATAGAAACCCGTCGTGGTCAATCAAGTTGCTATCAATGCCCCTAAGCCTGCCCAAGCAACACAACCTCCAAAGGCTAATTATCAGGTGATGCCTCACAATAACTATGAGAAAGATAATCAAAAGCAGGATCACAATCAGCAGCGTCACCCTAGGCGGCAATTTACACCATACACCGAGTCCAGGGACTCCTTGTTTGACCGTTTGTCAGTGGCAAACTTGATTAATCTTCCAGAGATTCAAACAATAGATCCTAATGCGCCCAAGCCTAAGGGCTACAGAGAGGATCTTTTCTATAGATTCCATAGAAGGAAAGGGCATGACCTTAACGCCTATTGGAAGTTCAAAGGTTTAGTGCAAGACCTCATTGACAATAATACATTGGTAGTGGATAATCCCATCGCGCCCAACAACCAACAAATGGGTGTTTTTAGAGATCCTTTACCCACACATGATGCACAAGCAAAACCTCTTCATGTCAACGAAGTGCAACAAAATTGCCCCATGGAGGGGTATGTTGGGATGATCAGCATTGTGACAAGGAACAAGAGATACCCAGGAGCTGCCCCCGTGATAGCCACAAGGGAAGTTCCATCCATGTCACAACCTCAAGTGAATCCTACACAGCTTCCCCCGCCTAGACCAGTGGCCATGATTCGAACTAGACTTACTCAAAGTCTAAGGACCACGTCGGCTAGGCTCTCCATATATGAGCTTATTCAGCAATCGATGCCCCATCGGGAAGCTCTCATGGAGATATTAAAGGCAATTGAGCTGCAACCCCATGAAGCAAATTCGTTCAACAATTTTGTGGGGCATGTCAAACAGTGTACTGAACCAGTCATCACCTTCAGGGAAGATGAATTAAAACCGATGACTGGGGATGTAGCGGATCCACCCCTGCATGTTATTACGCGGGTCAATGGGATTTCGTATAAGCGGGTGTTGGTAGACACTGGTTCGTCCAGTAACATTATTACAACCGCCGCACTAAAACATTTGAAGCTGCCAGCCTCTCACATCGTACCTTCCACTTATACTCTTTGAGCATTTAATGATGCGATATGCTCGATAGTTGGCACAATTGTCCTACCCATCCAAGTGGGACAAAAGACCATTCATGCATTGTGCCACATTTTAGAAGGTGATATGGCTTACAATATCTTGCTTGGGCGGCCTTGGATCCGGGATATGAAGTGTGTCCCCTCAATTGCTCATCAATGCTTGAAGTATACATTTGAGGGACAAGTGCATGTGGTCCCCACAGATTTAGAACCTTTCAAATATTGCAATTCAGTGCAACTAATGCCGTAGTCGACCCTTCCTTCAATGCATGTGGATTTTTAGTTAAATCCATCTAAAAGGGGTCCGATTACGCAAGAATATCCATTACCAAATCAATCAAATTCCTAGGCGGGTTCATCTTCTTCATCTGGTCCTCCCACAACGATGCCACCTACGGTGGCCACACCAACGGACAAAGGAAAGAAGCCCCTGGAAGAGGAACCACCCTCAGTCTCCAACATCTCGACAGAAGAGAGGCCTAATAGAATGGAAGTCGAGACGCCTAGTTCACCCCACATGGAGTGGACTCAAGGAGAACTCCCATTCGCTTCCTCTCAATCACCAATGATTACTGTTGAGATGTCTAACACAGGCATGGGGGAGTATATAGTGCGCAATGTTGTCGCCACGCCCACACTAGAGTCTATGCAAGACATGGGAAGACCTCGCCTCCCCATAGGCTCTGTGGTTCCTCTAGGTTACCCACCTAATCAGACAAAATTTATTTTTGGGGGCCTGGATAATGGCGTTGAACCTTCCCTACAAGAAGAGGAAGATGAAGAGCCCTTTGTGGAGGATGTCAATTATCTGTCTAACCTAGACTTCGCATTAAGATATCTTAGCCAATGCAATTGGCATGGATATGGGTTGGGCCGGTATGAACAAGGAGTGCGTGTTTTGTGCCAACCAAGATACCAAATGCCTTATGACAAGTCAGGGGTAGGGTTTAATCACCCTTTGCCCCTTGACATCTTGGTCAAAAACATGCAAGGCCTAGGGATAGGCAACAAGGATGGGTTGGCATCAGATCCATATGCCAATCCAAATACAACTTATACATTGGGGGATTATTTCCCATTACAAACAAACAACCTTGTTGACCTCAACAACCTTTTCCCTTTGGTCGAACAAGGAGACACCTCAAGGACTCATCCACAAGGGGAATATGGACAAGACCAAGAAGGGTCTTCCGAAGATGAGTCGGAGTATAATCATTCGCAAGAATATCCCATGAATGATGATCAGGAACACTTTCTGACAATGTTCCCATTGGCTGCTCCAGTTGAGCATAGGCCACTTCAAGACAATCCGGTCCCCCCATAGAGAGCGGAACAACCTAGATGGGACCACATCAATTTGCTCGAACAAGATGAGATTCATGTGTCGCAAGCAACCGTTGGAGTTAATGAAGGCCTGTGGATCTCTGACAGTGATTACGAAGACAAAACCGAGATGGCCTATCTTAACCACATGCGACAAATGCAGCAGCAATATCCCTTGGACATAGATGACATGTTTGAACACTTACACATAGGTCCAAGACATAGGTGGCACCTCAACCCGATGCAGTTATAGCAATTAAGCATCTTCCACCTGGAGACCCTATCAAACCATCAGTGCCTAGGGCAGATCCTATTTGCATGTCCATGCATAGGGCTGATCCCTTTGTGCCAGTGCCTATAGAGCCAGATCCAATGCATCAAGAACATCCTGAATGTCAGAGTTATCACACATGTGGTAATGGAGGTTACAATCATTTCATCAACATGATCTCCATTGACTTGACCGCCCCCATCCATGATCCAGCCAATCCAACATGATCATTGCATCTAGACATAGAGGCTATAGATTGGGATCATGCTGACACACCACCATCCCCATCAGAGTATTGGCCTTGCGGTGGGATGTTTCATTTCACTCCAAGATAGACTCAGGATGTCTTCCATGCTAAAGAGGAACTCGACGTTCCTAATGATGATCTTAATTCAGCAAATGATATCCATCTGATCCCAACTCCACACCAGTTGGAGGACGGATCCCACATGTCGATCGAGGCAATGACTGATGTAGACATCAGCACAGATCCAATGAATCCATGGATTCTCAAGCTAGGGGTAAGTCTCTCCCCCGAAGAGCAAGCCGATTATGTTGCCCTTCTCAAGGAGAAGAAGGAGGTTTTTGCATGGTCATATAAGGATATGCCGGGACTAGACCCATAGCTAGTCATGCATAATTTAACGCTTGATCCGACAATCAAGCCAGTAAAGCAAAAACTATGCAAGATGCACCCAACAGTGGCCTTAATGGTAAAATATGAGTTACAAAAGTTGTTGGATGCCCAGTTTGTCATCTGTGTGGATTATCCTCCATGGTTGTCTAACATGGTTCCCGTCAAGAAGCCCGATGGGAGGATTCGCATATGCATCAATTTTTGAGATCTTAACAAAGCGAGTCCTAAGGATGATTTTCCCTTGCCAAGCATTGACGCGTTGGTAGATGCCACAGCGGGCCATGAAATGCTTTCCCTTATGGATGGTTTCTCAGGATACAATCAGATTCGTATCAATCCCAAGGACCAACTAAAAATGGCATTCACAATGCCTTGGGGGACATTTTGCTATAAGGTCATGCCTTTTGGCCTTAAAAATGTTGGTGCCACTTACCAACGTGCCATGACGTACATCTTTCATGATTACATGCACAAGACTTTGGAAGATTACATGGATGATTTGTTGGCCAAATCTCTTTTGCACCCAGATCACCTTGGTGACTTGAGCAAGGTCCTCGATCGCCTCATTGAACATAAAGTCAGACTAAACCCCAAGAAGTGCATCTTTGGCATCACCTCTGGAAAGCTCTTGGGTTTCATAGTCTCCAAACGAGGAATTGAGGTAGACCCAAACAAAGTCAAGGCAATCCTTGAAATGCTTCCCCCAACCACCATCAAGCAACTCAAGAGTCTGCAGGGAAAGGTTGCGTCGATCAAGCGCTTCATAGCATAGTTATCTGACAAGTGTCGACCCATGAATAAATTATTGCATAAGGGGGTCACATTTCATTGGGATGACGAGTGCCAGTCAGCCTTTGATGACATTAAACAGTACTTGGCTTTGCCGCCAGTATTGGCACCACCTAGACCAAGAGTGTCATTCTATTTATACATCTCAGCACTAAGGTGGCACTGGGCGCCATGCTGTCCCAAAAAAATGAACTTCACAAAGAATAGGCTACATACTATCTTAGCCACACCCTGGTCAGTTATGAACTTAACTATGCATACGTTGAAAAGCTCTACTTGGCAGTGGTGTTTGCTACCAAAAAGCTATGCCACTACATGCTCAGTAATAAGATGTATGTTGTGTCTAAGGAGAATCCATTGCGATACATGATGAGTCGTACTTATCATAGTAGTCGCACGACAAAATGGATCATGTTGTTGATGGAGTTTGACATAGAGTTCATTGGAAAAAAATCCATAAAAGGTCAAGTCATCGCCGATCAACTAGTCGAGGCTCCTCTTGAAGACGATCAGCCTCTGAATTTCAAACTACCTGATGATGGGGTCTTCCATGTTTTAGAATCGCCAGATTTTGATGAGCCTGAGTCACAGGCTGACATAACCCTATTCTTCGATGGTTCTAAATGTGAGCAAGGGGGTGGCACGGGAATTGTATTCTTCACTCCACAAGGGGCTCCAATGCCTCTGTCATTTAAATTAGACTTCCCGTGCACCAATAACAATGTAGAATATGAAGCCTTGCTCATAGGTCTTCAGACAACAGTCACCATGAACATTAAATGATTGAACATCTTTGGTGACTCATTGTTAATTGTCAATCAAGTTAAGGGGATATTCCAATGTAAATGCCCAGTTCTACAGGCCTATAAAGCCCTTGTGGACAAATTCCTGGCACAACTTGAATGGTACGACATCGAGGCACTCCCTCGATCATCGAATCATTTTGTGGATACTATGGCCTCCTTGGGGTCACTAATCCCGCAAGACCTTTCGATGAAATGACCACCATTCAGGTCAAGACATTATCGCAACCCGTGATGGAGCGTGCAAGCTCTGACCTCATGCCAGGAATCCACTTGATCCAGATTGAACCATCTCCGGATAGGTTTTCTCAAATCCAATATTGTTTGACTAAAGCCAACTGGGGGTCCTTGTTCTCCCCTTCCCCTCTTAATAGCAACACAACGCTATTTTTACAAGTTCTTTCCCATTCAGCTTTTGTTCGAGATGAACTTCAAGAGAGATTGGTCGTTCATACCATCGAGGTTTCTGATCAACAGGATTGGTACACACCCATTAGGGATTACCTCAAGCTAGGTACTCTCCCACTTGGATTGACACAAGCCACAAAAATATCATTCAAACAGAAAGCGGCAAAACATGTCTTGTTAGGAGACATTTTGTATCGTCGAAGCTATGAAGGAATCCTCCTCCGTTGCTTGGACCAGCAAGAGTCCGCTTGGGTGATCACCCAAGCACACGATGGTACATGTGGTGGCCACTTCAGCGGTATGGCCATCACAAAGTGCATTCTTTGCATGGGTTATTATTGGCCATCTTTAGAGCGAGATTGTTGCGCATATGTGAAGAAGTGCGTGAAGTGTCAACATCATGCCAATTTGACACACGTCCCTTCTCAGGCCTTGCAACCGATCCAATCGACTTGGCATTTTTCATAGTGGGGCTTTGATCTGATCAGAAATATCTCCCCTGCGTCGTCGGGTCATCACACATTCATCATCATGGCCACATAATACTTCACCAAGTGGGTGGAAGCAATTCCGCTAACCTCTACGATTGGATCCCGCATTGCGGAGTTTATTTTGCATAACATCATATGTCATTTTGGTATTCCATCCAAGATCCTGTCAGATAATGGGATGCCCTTCAAGAACAAATACGTGCATGCTTTGACCACAAAGTACAAAATTCAGCACAGTTTTTCAACACCCTATTATCCGTAGGCAAATGGGCAAGCAGAGGCATCGAACAAAACGCTAGTCACCATTCTCAAAAAAATAGTTGTAGACAATCATAAGGACTAGCACATTCAGATCCCGCTTGCCCTATGGGCTTATCGCACTAGCATCCGGATGCCCACTGGGGCAACTCCATTTTCGTTGGTGTATGGCTCTGAGGTAGTCATGCCTCTTGAGTTGGAAATCCCTTCCCCACGCATTTCAATGCAAGAGTTCATCGATGATGACACTGCGTGGCAGGCTCGATTAGATCAACCGACATTGCTTGATGAACGACGCGTTAATGCTCTCGAGCATTTGCGTATCTATCAAGAGCGACTTAAGAGAGCATACAACATGAAAGTCCACCTCAGGGAATTTTAGGTTGGTGACTTGGTCTTAAAAGAGAACCAACATAATTCTAATTTTTCGTCCCATCTACGGGACAAGTTCATGGCAAACTGGTTAGGTCCTTATGTCATTGATAGTAGAATAGGACCTGGAACATACCGGCTTGCCTCTCTTGAAGGAATCAAGGAAACAGAACCCTTGAACATCAGTCATTTGAGGCCATTCCACATCTAGAGAGCCATAGTCCAACCAAAAGCTCCAAGGATTCTCACAATCGCTTGGTCAATCCCAAAATGCCCCAAAGGTATCTGTAAACCCTTTGGTCAACCCAAAAGCTCCAAGGATTCTCATAATCGCTTGGTCACCCCCAAAATGCCCCAAAGGTATCTATAAACCCTTTGGTCAAGCTAAAAGCTCCAAGGATTCTCACAATCGCTTGGTCAACCCTAAACGCCCCAAAGGTATCTATAAACCCTTTGGTCAAGCCAAAAGCTCCAAGGATTCTCGCAATCGCTTGGTCATCCCAAAATGCCCCAAAGGTATCTATAAACCCTTTGGTCAACCCAAAAGCTCCAAGCGTTACCATAACTGTTTGGTCAAAATAAATATTCAAAAATAAACAAAAACAATACAATCATCAAAAATCACAAAAACAATTGCATTTCAATTCCATGCATACTCATAAAAATCAAAAATCACAAAAACAATTGCATTTCAATTCCATGCATCCTCATAAAAATCAAAATCCAAAAATATAGGTTGCATTAGGCATCGCATCCATACATTATATATTTGCTAGGTCATCCAAGTCAAAAGCACCATAGGCTGTCATTACTTGGCAATTCCATCATTTTCCACATCAAATCCCTTTTCATAAACGCATACATCCAACATATCACCATTTTCTTTTAGCATAGTCAGTTGTCTCCTAAATGTATATAGGGTTTTCGTCATTCAGCTGTCTTTAAATTTCTAGCCAAAAACTATACACAGTTAAACAGATTTTACACGGGAAAAGTTTTGCTTGGATCACGCCTTGTTACGTAGCATCCCAACACAAAATTAAAACACATAAAATAATTCCTAAGTTGTGTGAACGCCAGAGAAACCTACAAAGCAGTATAGGGTACCATAGGTGAAAGATCAGCCTGTTCATCCCCCTGTGCGAATGGTTCCAGAATGCTGAGAATTGACAAAAGGATGAGCTCTTCCCTATCCATTCACCTTAATAAACAGTGGTCTTTACCACTACTAAATCCCAATCATAGTTGGTCCCCAAAGTTGTAAGGATTCGTACTACACATCCCTGCCAAGGATGGGTAGTCGTCCCCAAGACCTAAAAGGCTCAACGCTATTCAAAAACACCATTCCAACAACCCATCATCACAACCATCTCCACTCACCTTTGGTCTCCAAGTTGTAAGGATTCATACTACATGCCCCTAACCAGGATGGGTAGTCATCCCCAAGGCCTAAAATATCAGTGCCCTCACTTCATAAATCTCCATCATCCCCTTGGTTCCCAAAGTCATAAGGATTCATACTACACGTCCCTAAATAGGATGGGTAGTCATCCCCAAGGCCAATAGGATCAAGGCCATTCACAAGCTCAACCTTACAAAGCTCAAAATACAAAATCAAATCACAGTGGTTATCACCACTATTCAAAATCCTTGCTCAAAAGAAAAACAAAGAGAAAAATAAATAGTGATTTTCATCACTATATAGACGAGCAAGTCTCCCAAATCATTCAGCCAACACATAACCTAAACTTGAATCCCTGGAATTCTCAGCATTCGAAAACCATCTAGGTGATCCTCATTACAAGTTGGGTTGACAACCTACCTGGCAATGGTGGTATCCTAACCGCATGACGATATGTCTGTCACATTAGCTTTGCATGTGCGCAGACCAATGTTTGCATGTGGATGAGCTAGCTTATGGTACCTTAGATTGTCACGTGGATTAATCTTGCTAAATACAACAACGGAGTTAGTGGAGCTAATTAGGTGATCCTCAGTACAGGTTTGGTTGATAGCCTATTCGGCACTGGCGGTATCCTGATGAATACCACATAAACGAACTCAATTGCACACACGGGGATGTGAAATAACTTGGATATATTCAAGTCGGATTTCGACCTTGTTCACAAGTCTTGCGAGAAAAAGGTGCGGGTGGGGGTTAGTTATAAAAAAAACGAAAATTAAAAAAAAAAAAAAAAAATATAAAACAAACGGGGCACATCACATTCAAAAAACCCCCAAAAAAAAAAAAAAAAAAAAAAAAAAAATTTTTCCCCCCCCCCCCCCCCCCCCCAAAAACCCAAAAAAAAAAAGAAACGCCGCCCCCACGTCTCGCGTGTGGGGCGCGGCGAAAAACAAAACAAAACAAACATCAAACCACCCAAAAACAAAAAAAAAAAAAAAAACACCCCACACAAAAAAAAACAAAAGAAAAAAAAAAAAAAAAAAAAAAAATACATAAACATAAATCATGAAAAATGTATAAACACCAAAAAGAGTCATCTATATATATATATATATATATATCATAACAAAATTGCTCGTAGGCTACAATGAACCGGTCCTCGGACCTCGCTACCATAATCCAAAAACTCAAAAACCCCAAGCCTAGGGCGTCGGCCACCATGATCACGCAGGATCGGTGCGATGGGAACTACCCCCTACAGTATAGGTCCTCTGGGACCTCTCAGGGTGACTGTTGCTCGCCCCTGCATCACGCCCACTAGCGCCTCCCTCATCTAGCCGCCTGTGACGGGATGATGTTGACTGCTCTATCCCGTTGTCTCTCGTTCGATACGATGAGCCACCTGCAGGAGGCTCTGGTATTCGCCCACCAAGGCGGATAATCTCTCCCTCCATCTCCAGCTAATGTCATCAATCTGATTCTTGTCGCCACCAATCTGACTCCCGTCGGCCCCAATCTACCTCCCATCGACTCCACTCTACCTCTCACCTACGGTAGTAAGCAATTACGTCATTGTGCTGTGCTAGCTGCACCTACAGGAGATCCCTCTCCCGTGTAGCATTCGTATCACCCTCCTATCGATGAGACGCAGCCCCTGTGCTCTCCCGCTCTACCAACTGAGTCTGCAAGAGATCTCTCTCCTACAAAGCCTCTCCCAGCTCCCCATCTCACCTTCGTAGCACCTTCGTCAATCGTGCTACCTCAGCGCGCAACCCCGCCTCTGTATCCCCCGACACGGCCGGCTGCATCGGCCTCTCTGGAGCATCGACCTGCTTTGGAGCATCCTGCATCTCTGGCTGCTCCTCCTCACCAAAGTCCTCTCTCGCATCTGCCACCTCCACCATGTCCACATCAACAGGAGCTCCCCAACCCTCTCCTGGTGCCTCTGCACCCTCTCCGCCTACCGCTGCCTCATCCCCTCCCAATGGCCCCTCACCTCGCCATCGCCGAAGCGTCCACCACTCTTGGTACTCGATAGTAACTTCGACGTCATCCACGTCCGGAGTGTCCAATACTGTATCCACCTCCTCCCCTAGCGGCTCAAGGATCGGTGCAGCTAGAGTCCTCTCATCGCTCCAACGTCGATAGACTAAGGGCTCCCTAGGCAACCCCTGGCGTACCCCAAACTATCGTGTCACTCGAAGATAATGGAAGTATTCTTGCTCTATCCCATGTCGTCCAATGACCCACCTCCCCCTTCGGACCCATCGAAGCCACTCATCAGCCTTCGACCATGCGGGACAATCCCGATATGGCCTCCACACCACATCTCCTGGAGTCAGTCGTGCCAATGCATCTACGTAATGGTCCACGTCTCCCACAAACCATCGACTCTACCCTCGCTCCTCAGATCGATACCATAAAGCCCCATAACCAATGTCTCTATCCACCATGTCAACCCGTGTAGTCTAGGGTAGCCCTCGTGGTCGCTCCACTGCTATGTGCTGCCAAGCCCAGCACTGCAACAAGTAGCTGCAACCAATCCCCTTTCACTTCCGACAGCGGACCTCATACAACTCATCATATAGTTGAGCCAAGAGCGTCTGGCCCCATCTCATGATCACCGGCTCTATCACAGGACAATCCACTAACTGCCACACCACCTCCAGTAGGTTCCATGGGAACCTCGCCCCCGAGGAGTCTAGCAACAACATGTTGGAAATGAGGCTCATGAGTAGTGTATGCCTCACTCCCAACACCCTCCTCTCGTACCACCATCGCACTAAGATCCCACCCACCTGAAAATCATCCTCTGCTCTCTGCACCATGTCCTCCACACCCAAGTCCTCCCCATGTCCAAAACATTGGGTCAGTACAGCCGTCCTCTGGCCTCGTGGCATCGTTCGGATGGGAACCCCGTCTATCGAAATCTGAAGAATTCGATACACATCCTCCAAGGTAACTATCATCTCCCCTATCGAGAGATGGAAGGTGTTCATCCGAACATCCCATAGACTGATCAAAGCTATCAAGTATGCCCGATCCCCAACAATTGGCTCCAATCGAGCCACATGCTTGAGCCCCAAGGCATCAAGCCACTCCCAATCCTCTGCACTCAACGCCTCGCGGGCACTAGAAAAAATAGTCGATACCCGATACCGACTCTTCACCACCTGCATATCACAAAACATAAACACATCAAAAACATGCATCAAATCACCATCACATATACAAAAATGCATCCATATACAGTAACATCATTCATTCACATGTACATCTGTTCCAATTTACAAACATACAAAACCAAAAAAATTGACATGGTTTACCTATGGTTTCGACCTAAGTTTACCATTTAAACAAAAAATTCATCAATTTTTCATCTTTAATTTCATACAAACAAAACAAAAAATTGACATGGTTTACCTACGGTTTCGACCTAAGTTTACCATTCAAACAAAAAAATTCATCAATTTTAATCTAAGTTTTCATCTTGCATTTCATAAAAACAATAAAAATTTGACATGGTTTACCTACGGTTTTGACCTACGTTTTACCATTCAAACAAAAAGTCATTGTTTTACTTAGGTTTCAGTTTTAATTTCATAAAAAAAAAAAAAACAAGTGACATGGTTTACCTACGGTTTCGACCTAAGTTTTACCATTTACCTAAAAAAAAACATTTTTATAACCGTGGTTACCCTAAGGTGTTACTCTAAGTTTCATTTAGGTTTCTTTCACGGTTTTTCATCTAGGTTTCCATCGGTTTGCATACACGTTTCATTTCGTTTCATGGTATTTAAATCAAATTCATTCACCTTTTAATTAATTAATTAGGGTTCCATGTCTTAAACAAAAGAAAAACACAATAAAAACAAATTTGTACTTGTTCAAATTAAAACTCGAGGAGATAGTTCACTTATTGGTCTCGCTTCGGCTCCGCCGCTTGATGACCCGGTCTGTGCACTCATGGTAGCTGGAAAGTTTGACAGTGCTTCACGGCAGAAAATCTTCCTCCTCCTCCTCAGAGCTCCAATTCGCTCACGATGAACAGTGCAAATGAGCCCAATCCGTTATTTTTGCATATTTATAATTTTTGCTTGCTGGTATTCGTTCCTTCCTAGAATGAGCGCTTTTCCTCAGAAGAGCGCTCGTCCCACCCCAGGACGAATAACAACATGATATTCGTCCCACCCCGGAACGAATTCAAAAAAAAAAAAACAAAAAAACAAACAGGCAAAAAGCACCATACCCAAAACACTAAAAATTGCCAAACCAAAGTGCTATTGCACCTGACATTCTTGGCATAACAAAATAGATGTCGGGGTTTACATTATCACTATCTCTATCCCTAAGAAGGCTACCATGGCCGGACCGCTCCATGGGAGATCAGATTTTTGACAATGTTTACCCCTTATGGCGTCGCAAAACGGGTTTACCCCCACCAAAAACAGGTTCAAAAATCGGAAACTGCTTTCGCATTCAATGATAAACATCTGAAGGCACCCTTACCTAAGTCATCTTGGGTCAAGCGACTCGTCGCTTTTCTCATGTCGGTCATTCCCTCATCGATTCATCGCTTGAGGGGGTAGTCACACTTAGTCGCCAATCAACAACAATATACCCAATCATGGAAATGACACGCATTCAAAGGATCATTGACAAAGACAATCGCGCCCCTGCTTGGGGCAGAAAACAAGCAATCATCACAAGCTGATCAAACACTTGGCATTCGTGAATCATGAACTCAAGGTTCCCACAGACAAAAGGTTGTGCCCTTTGCCTATTCATGACTGATCAATGTCCAAGTTCAAGTAATACCTCACCGAACCAGGTTAATACTTGATTTAAGTTCCTTAGCTTGTCAGAAGCAAGGATTCAAGAATGCGTGCCCTTTCCATACTTGGGGCATCAAGAGTTGGTTAGGTTACTGAGAAACCCTAATCATTAGTGCTTTGGTTATCTATTTTTGCTCGATGCTACGCCTTGCACAACACTTCCCAAAAAGGGGCATCTGTAGACACCAAAACAACACCAATCCGATTACGTGACAACGAGCGCTGATTGCATTGACACAAACAGTCCCTAGGGCAGCCCCCAGAGGTTAAACAGTGGTCCTAACCACTTCTAAAAGCAGTTTTAGAGGTCAGAGGTCAATTTGGCACCTTTTAGGCACTTTGCTAATTATTCGCTCCACCCTAAAACGAGTACAGACTGGTACTTGTTCCACCCAGGGACGAATCCCAGCGCTCGTTCTAGGGTAGGACGAATACCAGGTTTGACCAACAAAAGGTCAAACCTTGACACAGGACAATGTGGTAATGGAGGTTACAATCATTTCATCAACATGATCTCCATTGACTTGATCGCCCCCATGCATGATCCAGCCAATCCAACACGATCATTGCATCTAGACATAGAGGCTATAGATTGGGATCATGCTGACACACCACCATCCCCATTAGAGTATTGGCATTATGGTGGGATGTTTCATTTCACTCCAAGACAGACTTAGGATGTCTTCCATGCTAAAGAGGAACTCGAAGTTCCTAAGGATGATCTTAATTTAGCAAACGATATCCATCTGATCCCAACTCCACACCAGTTGGAGGACGGATCCCACATGTCGATCGAGGCAACGACTGATGTAGACATCGACACAGATCCAATGAATCCATAGATTCTCAAGCTGGGGGTAAGTCTCTCCCCCAAAGAGCAAGCTGATTATTTTGCCCTTCTCAAGGAGAAGAAGGAGGTTTTTGCATGGTCATATAAGGATATGCCGGGACTAGACCCATAGCTAGTCATGCATAATTTAACGCTTGATCCGACAATCAAGCCAGTAAAGGAAAAACTACGCAAGATGCACCCAACAATGGCCTTAATGGTAAAAGACGAGTTACAAAAGTTGTTGGATGCCCAGTTTGTCATTTGTGTGGATTATCCTCCATGGTTGTCTAACATGGTTCCCGTGAAGAAGCATGACAGGAGGATTTGCATATGCATCGATTTTTGAGATCTTAACAAAGCGAGTCCTAAGGATGATTTTCCATTGCCAAGCATCGACGCGTTGGTACATGTTTCATGATTACATGCACAAGACTTTGGAAGATTACGTGGATGATTTGTTGGCCAAATCTCTTTTGTGCCCAGATCACCTTGGTGACTTGAGCAAGGTCCTCGATCGCCTCATTGAACATAAAGTTAGACTAACCCCAAGAAGTGTGTCTTTGGCGTCACCTCTGGAAAGCTCTTGGGTTTCATGGTCTCCAAATGAGGAATTGAGGTAGACCCAAACAAAGTCAATGCAATCATTGAAATGCTTCCCCCAACCACCATCAAGAAGCTCAGGAGTCTGCAAGGAAAGGTTGCGTCGATCAAGCGCTTCATAGCGTAGTTATTTGACAAGTGTCCACCCATGAATAAATTATTGCATAAGGGGGTCACATTTCATTGGGATGACGAGTGCCAGTCAGCCTTTGATGACATTAAACAGTACTTGGCTTTGCCGCCAGTATTGGAACCACCTAGACCAAGAGTTTCATTCTATTTATACATCTCAGCTACTGAGGTGGCACTGGGCACCATGCTATCCCAGAAAAATGAACTTCACAAAGAATAGGCTACATACTATCTTAGCCGCACCCTAGTCGGTTATGAACTTAACTATGCATATGTTGAAAAGCTCGCTTGAGCAGTGGTGTTTGCTACCAAAAAGCTATGCCACTACATGCTCAGTAATAAGACGTATGTTGTGTCTAAGGAGAATCCATTGCGATACATGATGAGTCATACTTATCATAGTAGTCACACGGAAAAATGGATTATGTTGTTGACGAAGTTTGACATAGAGTTCATTGGGAAAAAATCCATAAAAGGTCAAGTCATCGCCGATCAACTAGTCGAGGCTGCTCTTGAAGATGATCAGCCTCTGACTTTCAAACTACCTGATGATGGGGTCTTCCATGTTTTAGAATCGTCAGATTCTGATGAGCCTGAGTCACATGCTGACATAACCCTATTCTTCGATGGTTCTAAATGTGAGCAAGAGGGTGGCGCGAGAATTGTATTCTTCACTCCACAAGGGGCTCCAATGCCTCTGTCATTTAAATTAGACTTCTCGTGCACCAATAACAATGTAGAATACGAAGCCTTGCTCATAGGTCTTTAGACAACAATCACCATGAACATTAAACAATTGAACATCTTTGGTGACTCATTGTTAATTGTCAATCAAGTTAAGGGGATATTCCAATGTAAATGCCCAGTTCTACAGGCCTATAAAGCCCTTGTGGACAAATTCCTGGCACAACTTGAATGGTGCAACATAGAGGCACTCCCTCGACCATCGAATCATTTTGCGGATACTATGGCCTCCTTGGGGTCACTAATCCCACAAGACCTTTCCGATGAAATGACCACCGTTCAGGTCAAGACATTATCACAACCCACGATGGAGCGTGCAAGCTCTGACCTCATGCCAAGAATCCACTTGATCCAGATTGAAACATCTCCGGATAGGCTTTCTCAAATCCAAGATTGTTTGATTAAATCCAACTGGGGGTCCTTGTTCTCCCCTTCCCCTCTTAATAGCAACACAACGCTATTTTTACAAGTTCTTTCCCATTCAGCTTTTGTTCAGGATGAACTTCAAGAGAGATTGGCCGTTCATACCATCGAGGTTTCTGATCAACGAGATTGGTACACACCCATCAGGGATTACCTCAAGCTAGGTACTCTCCCACTTGGATTGACACAAGCCATGAAAAGATCATTCAAACACAAAGCGGCAAAACATGTCTTTTTAGGAGACATTTTGTATCATCGAAGCTATGAAGGAATCCTCCTCCGTTGTTTGGACCAGCAAGAGTCTGCTTGGGTGATCACTCAAGCACACGATGGTACATGTGGTGGCCACTTCAGCGGTATGGCCATCACAAAGTGCATTCTTCGCATGGGTTATTATTGGCCATCTTTAGAGCGAGATTGTTGCGCATATGTGAAGAAGTACATGAAGTGTCAACATCATGCCAATTTGACAAACGTCCCTTCTCAGGCCTTGCAATCGATCCAATCGACTTGGAATTTTTCATAGTGGGGCTTTGATCTGATTGGAAATATCTCCCCTGCGTCGTCGGGTCATCACACATTCATCATCATGGCCACAGAATACTTCACCAAGTGGGTGGAAGCAATTTTGCTAACCTCTACGACTGGATCCCGCATTGCGGAGTTTATTTTGCATAACATCATATGTCGTTTTGGTATTCCATCCAAGATCCTGTCAGATAATGGGACGCCCTTCAAGAAAAAATACGTGCATTCTTTGACCACAAAGTACAAAATTTAGCACAGTTTTTCAACACCCTATTATCCGTAGGCAAATGGGCAAGCAGAGGCATTGAACAAAACGCTAGTCACCATTCTCAAAAAAATAGTTGCAGACAATCATAAGTACTGGCACATTCAGATCCCGCTTGCCCTATGGGCTTATCACACTAGCATTCGGATGCCCACTAGGGCAACTCCATTTTCATTGGTGTATGGCTCGAGGAAGTCATGCCTCTTGAGTTGGAAATCCCTTCCCTGCGCATTTCAATGCAAGAGTTCATCGATGATGACACTGCATGGCAGGCCCATTTAGTTCAACTGATGTTGCTCGATGAACGATGTGTTAATGATCTTGAGCATTTGCGTATCTATCAAGAGCGACTTAAGAGAGCATACAACATGAAAGTCCACCTCAGGGAATTTTAGGTTGGTGACTTGGTCTTAAAAGAGAACCAACCAAATTCTAATTTTCCGTCCCATCTATGGGACAAGTTCATGGCAAACTGGTTAGGTCCTTATGTCATTGACAGTAGAATAGGACTTAGAACATACCGGCTTGCCTCTCTTGAAGGAATCAAGGAAACAGAACCCTTGAACATCAGTCATTTGAGGCCATTCGACATCTAGAGAGCCATAGTCCAACCAAAAGCTCCAAGGATTCTCACAATTGCTTGGTCAATCCCAAAATGCCCCAAAGGTATCTGTAAACCCTTTGGTCAACCCAAAATCTCCAAGGATTCTCATAATCGCTTGGTCACCCCCAAAATGCCCCAAAGGTATCTATAAACCCTTTGGTCAAGCTAAAAGCTCCAAGGATTCTCACAATCGCTTGGTCAACCCTAAACGCCCCAAAGGTATCTATAAACCCTTTGGTCAAGCCAAAAGCTCCAAGGATTCTCGCAATCGCTTGGTCATCCCAAAATGCCCCAAAGGTATCTATAAACCCTTTGGTCAACCCAAAATCTCCAAGCGTTACCATAACTATTTGGTCAAAATAAATATTCAAAAATAAACAAAAACAATACAATCATCAAAAATCACAAAAACAATTGCATTTCAATTCCATGCATACTCATAAAAATCAAAAATCACAAAA
This sequence comes from Wollemia nobilis, assembly GCA_028583015.1. Classification (NCBI taxonomy): domain Eukaryota; kingdom Viridiplantae; phylum Streptophyta; class Pinopsida; order Araucariales; family Araucariaceae; genus Wollemia; species Wollemia nobilis. The sequence continues at coordinate 522,413 of JAQPPZ010002200.1, forward strand.
ACAATTGCATTTCAATTCCATGCATCCTCATAAAAATCAAAATCCAAAAATATAGGTTGCATTAGGCATCGCATCCATACATTATATATTTGCTAGGTCATCCAAGTCAAAAGCACCATAGGCTGTCATTACTTGGCAATTCCATCATTTTCCACATCAAATCCCTTTTCATAAAAACATACATCCACATATCACCATTTTCTTTTAGCATAGTCAGTTGTCTCCTAAATGTATATAGGGTTTTTGTCATTCAGCTGTCTTTAAATTTCTAGCCAAAAACTGTACACAGTTAAACATATTTTACATGGGAAAAGTTTTGCTTGGATCATGCCTTGTTACGTAGCATCCCAACACAAAATTAAAACACATAAAATAATTCCTAAGTTGTGTGAACGCGAGAGAAACCTACAAAGCAGTATAGGGTACCATAGGTGAAAGATCAGCCTGTTCATCCCCCTGTGCGAATGGTTCCAAAATGCTGAGAATTGACAAAAGGACGAGCTCTTCCCTATCCATTCACCTTAATTAATAGTGGTCTTTACCACTACTAAATCCCAATCATAGTTGGTCCCCAAAGTTGTAAGGATTCATACTACACATCCCTGCCAAGGATGGGTAGTCTTCCCCAAGACCTAAAAGGCTCAACGCTATTAAAAAACACCATTCCAAAAACCCATCATCATAACCATCTCCACTCACCTTTGGTCTCCAAGTTGTAAGGATTCGTACTACACGCCCCTAACCAGGATGGGTAGTCATCCCCAAGGCCTAAAAGATCAGTGCCCTCACTTCATAAATCTCCATCATCCCCTTGGTTCCCAAAGTCGTAAGGATTCATACTACACATCCCTAAATAGGATGGGTAGTCATCCCCAAGGCCAATAGGATCAAGGCCATTCACAAGCTCAACCTTACAAAGCTCAAAATACAAAATCAAATCACAGTGGTTATCACCACTATTCAAAATCCTTGCTCAAAAGAAAAACAAAGAGAAAAATAAATAGTGATTTTCATCACTATATAGACGAGCAAGTCTCCCAAATCATTCAGCCAACACATAACCTAAACTTGAATCCCTGGAATTCTCAGCATTCGAAAACCATCTAGGTGATCCTCATTACAGGTTGGGTTGACAACCTACCTGGCAATGGTGGTATCCTAACCGCATGACGATGTCTGTCACATTAGCTTTGCATGTGCGCAAACCAATGTTTGCATGTGGATGAGCTAGCTTATGGTACCTTAGATTGTCATGTGGATTAATCTTGCTAAATACAACAACGGAGTTAGTGGAGCTAATTAGGTGATCCTCAGTACAGGTTTGGTTGATAGCCTATCTGACATTGGCGGTATCCTAATGAATACCACATAAATGAACTCAATTGCACACATAGGGATGTGAAATAACTTGGTCAAATTCAAGTCAGATTTCGACCTTGTTCACAAGTCTTGCGAGAGAAATGTACAGTCTTGGTTAGTTAGTTAAAATATCTAAATATTAGAAAAGCTTAACTACATTTTCAAACAACTGGTACATTTCATTCCGTACATCACCATTAGAAAATAGACAAAATACTAAAACAAAGTTTTCACATGCACAGGTCTTCCACAAAGTTATCCCATTAATATAGCAAGTCAGTCCAATCTTGTACAGTCTATGGTGCATTGACAAATCATCAACAACTCATTTCATTCATTCCATATGCATACATCATAAAAATTAGACCCATCGCATTCATAATCGCATATGCATACATTAATGTAAAAACATGTACATAAACATAAATCATGAAAAATGTATAAACACCAAAAAGAGTCATCTGTACATATATATCATAACAAAATTACCCGTAGGCTACAATGAACCGGTCCTCGGACCTCGCTACCACAATCCAAAAACCAAAAACCCCAAGCCTAGGGCATCGGCCACCATGATCATGCAGGATCGATGCGATGGGAACTATCCCCTATAGTATAGGTCCTCTTGGACCTCTCAGGGTGACTGCTGCTCGCCCCTACATCATGCCCACTAGTGCCTACCTCATCTAGCCGCCTGTGACAGGATGATGCTGATTGCTCTGTCCCGCTGTCTCTCGTTCGATGCAACGAGCCACCTATAGGAGGCTCTGGTATTCGCCCACCAAGGCAGATAATCTCTCCCTCCATCTCTAGCCGATGTCGCCACCAATTTGATTCCTATCACCACCAATTTGACTCCCATCGGCCCAAATCTACCTCCTGTCGACTCCACTCTACCTCTCGCCTATGGTAGTAAGCAATTACGTCATCACTCTGTGCTAGCTACACCTACAGGAGATCCCTCTCTCATGCAGCATCTGTATCACCCTCCTACCGGTGAGACACAGCCCCTGCGCTCTCCCGCTTTATCAACTGAGTTTGCAAGAGATCTCTCTCCTACAAAGCCTCTCCCAGCTCCCCATCTCGCCTTCGTAGAACCTCCATCAATCATGCTACCTCAGCGTGCAACCCCGCCTCTGTATCCCCTAGCACGGCCGGCTGCATTGGCCTCTTTGGAGCATCGGCCTGCTCTGGAGCATCCTACATCTCTGGCTACTTCTCCTCACCAAATTCCTCTCCCGCATCTGCCACCTACACCATGTCCACATCAACAGGATCTCCCCAACCCTCTCCTGGTGCCTCCACACCCTCTCCGCCTACCGCAACCTCATCCCCTCCCAATGGCCCCTCACCTTGCCATCATAAAAGTGTCCACCACTCCTGGTACTCGATAGTAACTTCGATGTCATCCACGTTCGGAGTGTCCAGTACTGTATCTACCTCCTCCCCTAGCGGCTCGAGGATCGGCGCAGCTAGAGTCCTCTCATTGCTCCAACGTCGATAGACTAAGGGCTCCCCAGGAAACCCCTGGTGTACCCCAAATTGTCATGTCACTCGAAGATAATGGAAGTATTTTTGCTCTGTCCTGTGTCATCCAATGACCCACCTACCCCTCCAGACCTGCCGAAGCCACTCATTAGCCTTCGACCATGCGGGACAATCCCGATATGGCCTCCACACCTCATCTCCAGGAGTTAGTCGTGCCAATGCATCTACGTAATGGTCCACATCTCCCACAAACCGTCGACTCTACCCTCGCTCCTTAGATCGATACCATAAAGCCCCATAACCAATGTCTCTATCCACCATGTCAACCCGTGTAGTCCAGAGTAGCCCCCATGGTCGCTCCACTGCTATGTGCTGCCAAGCCCAGCACTGCAGCAAGTAGCTGCAACCAATCCCCTTTTGCTTCTGACAACGGACCTCATACAACTCATCATATAGTTGAGCCAAGAGCGTCTGGCCCCATCTCATGATCACCGGATCTGTCACAGGACAATCCACTAACTGCCACACCACCTCTAGTAGGTTCCATGGGAACCTTGCCCCCGAGGAGTCTGGCAACAACATGTTGGAAATGAGGCTCATGAGTAGTGTATGCCTCACTCCCAACACCCTCCTCTCGTACCACCACCGCACTAAGATCCCACCCAAATGATAATCATCCTCCGCTCTCTGCACCATGTCCTCCACACCCAAGTCCTCCCCATGTCCAAAACATTGGGTCAGTACAGCCGTCCTCTGGCCTCATGGCATCGTTCGGATGGGAACCCCGTCTATCGAAATTCGAAGAATTCGATACACATACTCCAAGGTAACTATCATCTCCCCTATCGAGAGATGGAATGTGTTCATCTGAACATCCCATAGACTGATAAAAGCTATCAAGTACGCCCGATCCCCAACAATTGGCTCCAATCGAGCCACATGCTTGAGCCCCAAAGCATCAAGCCACTCCCAGTCATCTGCACTCAATGCCTCGCGGGCACTAGAAAAAATAGTCGATACCCGATACCGACTCTTCACCACCTGCATATCACAAAACATAAACACATCAAAAACATGCATCAAATCACCATCACATATACAAAAATGCATCCATATACAATAACATCATTCATTCACATGTACATCTGTTCCAATTTACAAACATACAAAAAAAAAAAATTGACATGGTTTACCTATGGTTTCGACCTAAGTTTACCATTTAAACAAAAAATTCATCAAATTTTCATCTTTAATTTCATACAAACAAAACAAAAAAATGACATGGTTTACCTACGGTTTCGACCTAAGTTTACCATTCAAACAAAAAAATTCATCAATTTTAATCTAAGTTTTCATCTTGCATTTCATAAAAACAATAAAAATTTGACATTGTTTACTTACTGTTTTAACCTACGTTTTACCATTCAAACAAAAATTCATTGTTTTACTTAGGTTTCAGTTTTAATTTCATAAAAAAAAAAAACAAGTGACCTGGTTTACCTACGGTTTTGACATAAGTTTTACCATTTACCTAAAAAAAACACTTTTATAACCGTGGTTACCCTAAGGTGTTACTCTAAGTTTCATTTAGGTTTCTTTCACAGTTTTTCATCTAGGTTTCCATCAGTTTGCATACACGTTTCATTTTGTTTCATGGTATTTAAATCAAATTCATTCACCTTTTAATTAATTAATTAGGGTTCCATGTCTTAAACAAAAGAAAAACACAATAAAAACAAATTTGTACTTGTTCAAATTAAAACTCGAGGAGATAGTTCACTTACTGGTCTCGCTTCAGCTCCGCCACTTGTTGACCCGGTATGTGCACTCATGGTAGCTAGAAAGTTCAACAGTGCTTCGCGGCAGAAAATATTCCTCCTCCTCAGAGCTCCAATTCGCTCACGATGAACAATGCAAATGAGCCCAATTTGTTATTTTTGCATATTTATAATTTTTTCTTGCTGGTATTCGTTCCTTCCTAGAATGAGCGCTTTTCCTCAAAAGAGTGCTCGTCCCACCCTAGGATGAATAACAGCATGATATTCGTCCCACCCCAGAATGAATTCAAAAAAAAAAAACAAAAAAACAAACAGGCAAAAAGCACCATACCCAAAACACTAAAAATTGCCAAACCAAAGTGCTATTGCACCTGACATTCTTGGCATAACAAAATAGATGTCAGGTATCTCTATCCCTAAGAAGGCTACCATGGCCAGACCGCTCCATGGGAGATCAGATTTTTGACAATGTTTACCCCTTATGGTGTCGCAAAACGGGTTTACCCCCACCAAAAACAGGTTCAAAAATCGGGAAACTGCTTTCACATTCAATGATAAACATCTGAAGGCACCCTTACCTAAGTCATCTTGGGTCAAGCGACTCGTCGCTTTTCTCATGTCGGTCATTCCCTCATCGATTCGCCGCTTTAGGGGGTAGTCACACTTAGTCGCCAATCAACAACAATATACCCAATCATGGAAATGACACACATTCAAAGGATCATTGACAAAGATAATCGTGCCCCTGCTTGGGGTAGCAAACAAGCAATCATCACAAGCTGATCAAACACTTGGTATTCGTGAATCATGAACTCAAGGTTTCCACAGACAAAAGGTTGTGCCCTTTTCCTATTCATGACTGATCAATGTCCAAGTTCAAGTAATACCTCACCGAACCAGGTTAATACATAATTTAAGTTCCTTAGCTTGTCAAAAGCAAGGATTCAAGAATGCATGCCCTTTCCATACTTGGGGCATCAAGAGTTGGTTAGGTTACTGACAAACCCTAATCATTAGTGCTTTGGTTATATATTTTTGCTCGGTGCTGCGCCTTGCACAACACTTCCCAAAAAGGGGCATCTATAGACACCAAAACAACACCAATCTGATTACGTGACAACGAGCGCTGATTGCATTGACACAAACAGTCCCTAGGGCAGCCCCCAGAGGTTAAACAGTGGTCCTAACAACTTCTAAAAGCAGTTTAGAGGTCAGAGGTCAATTTGGCACCTTTTAGGCACTTTGCTAATTATTCGCTCCACCCTGAAACGAGTACAGACTGGTACTCGTTCCACCTAGGGATGAATCCCAACGCTCGTTCTAGGGTAGGACGAATACCAGGTTTGACCAACAAAAATTCAAACCTCGACACAGGACAATGCGGTAATGGAGGTTACAATCATTTCATCAACATGATCTCCATTGACTTGACCGCCCCCATCCATGATCCAGCCAATCCAACACGATCATTGCATCTAGACATAGAGGCTATAGATTGGGATCATGCTGACACACCACCATCCCCATTAGAGTATTGGCCTTGTGGTGGGATGTTTCATTTCACTCCAAGACAGACTCAGGATGTCTTCCATGCTAAAGAGGAACTCGACGTTCCTAAGGATGATCTTAATTCAGCAAATGATATCCATCTGATCCCAACTACACACTAGTTGGAGGACGGATCCCACATGTCGATCGAGGCAACGACTGATGTAGACATCGACACCAATCCAATGAATCCATAGATTCTCAAGCTAGGGGTAAGTCTCTCCCCCAAAGAGCAAGCCGATTATGTTGCCCTTCTCAAGGAGAAGAAGGGTGTTTTTGCATGGTCATATAAGGATATGCCGGGACTAGACCCATAGCTAGTCATGCATAATTTAATGCTTGATCTAACAATCAAGCCAGTAAAGCAAAAACTACGCAAGATGCACCCAACAGTGGCCTTAATGGTAAAAGATGAGTTACAAAAGTTGTTGGATGCCTAGTTTGTCATTTGTGTGGATTATCCTCCATGGTTGTCTAACATGGTTCCCGTCAAGAAGCCCGACGGGAGGATTTGCATATGCATCAATTTTTGAGATCTTAACAAAGCGAGTCCTAAGGATGATTTTCCCTTGCCAAGCATCAACGCGTTGGTAGATGCCATAGCGGGCCATGAAATGCTTTCCCTTATGGATGGTTTCTCAGGATACAATCAGATTCGTATCAATCCCGAGAACAAACTAAAAATGGCATTCACAATGCCTTGGGGGACATTTTTCTATAAGGTCATGCCTTTTGGCCTTAAAAACACTGGTGCCACTTACCAACATGCCATGACGTACATGTTTCACGATTACATGCATAAGACTTTGGAAGATTACATGGATGATTTGTTGGCCAAATCTCTTTTGCGCCCAGATCACCTTGGTGACTTGAGCAAGGTCCTCAATCGCCTCATTGAACATAAAGTCAGACTAACCCCAAGAAGTGTGTCTTTGGCATCACCTCTGGAAAGCTCTTGGGTTTCATAGTCTCCAAATGAGGAATTGAGGTAGACCCAAACAAAGTCAAGGCAATCATTGAAATGCTTCCCCCAACCACCATCAAGCAGCTTAGGAGTCTGCAGGGAAAGGTTGCGTCGATCAAGCGCTTCATAGCATAGTTATCTAACAAGTGTCGACCCATGAATAAATTATTGCATAAGGGGGTCACATTTCATTGGGATGACGAGTGCCAGTTAGCCTTTGATGACATTAAATAGTACTTGGCTTTGCCACCAGTATTGGCACCACCTAGACCAAGAGTGTCGTTCTATTTATACATCTCAGCTACTAAGGTGGCACTGGGCACCATGCTATCCCAGAAAAATGAACTTCACAAAGAATAGGCTACATACTATCTTAGCCGCACCCTAGTCAGTTATGAACTTAACTATGCATATGTTGAAAAGCTCTGCTTGGCAGTGGTGTTTGCTACCAAAAAGCTATGCCACTACATGATCAGTAATAAGACGTATGTTGTGTCTAAGGAGAATCCATTACGATACATGATGAGTCATACTTATCATAGTAGTCGCACGACAAAATGGATTATGTTGTTGATGGAGTTTGACATAGAGTTCATTGGGAAAAAATCCATAAAAGGTCAAGTCATCGCCGATCAACTAGTCGAGGCTCCTCTTGAAGATGATCAGCCTCTGACTTTCAAACTACCTGATGATGGGGTCTTCCATGTTTCAGAATCGTCAGATTCTGATGAGCCTGAGTCACATGCTGACATAACCCTATTCTTCGATGGTTCTAAATGTGAGCAAGAGGGTGGCGCGAGAATTGTATTCTTCACTCCACAAGGGTCTCCAATGCCTCTATCATTTAAATTAGACTTCTCGTGCACCAATAACAATGTAGAATACGAAGCCTTGCTCATAGGTCTTCAGACAACAGTCACCATGAACATTAAATGATTGAACATCTTTGGTGACTCATTGTTAATTTTCAATCAAGTTAAGGGGATATTCCAATGTAAATGCCCAGTTCTACAGGCCTATAAAGCCCTTGTGGACAAATTTTTGGCACAACTTGAATGGTGCAACATCGAGGCACTCCCTCGATCATCGAATTGTTTTACGGATACTATGGCCTCCTTGGGGTCACTAATCCCACAAGACCTTTCCGATGAAATGACCACCATTCAGATCAAGACATTATCACAACCCGTGATGGAGCATGCAAGCTCTGACCTCACGCCAAGAATCCACTTGATCCAAATTGAACCATCTTCGGATAGGTTTTCTCGAATCCAAGATTGTTTGATTAAAGCCAACTGGGGGTCCTTGTTCTCCCCTTCCCCTCTTAATAGCAACACAATGCTATTTTTACAAGTTCTTTCCCATTCAGATTTTATTCTGGATGAACTTCAAGAGAGATTGACCGTTCATACCATCGAGGTTTCTGATCAACAGGATTGGTACACACCCATTAGGGATTACCTCAAGCTAGGTACTCTCCCACTTGGATTGACACAAGCCATGAAAAGATCATTCAAACACAAAGCGGCAAAACATGTCTTGTTAGGAGACATTTTGTATCATCGAAGCTATGAAGGAATCCTCCTTCATTGCTTGGACCAGCAAGAGTCCGCTTGGGTGATCACCCAAGCACACGATGGTACATATGGTGGCCACTTCAGCGGTATGGCCATCGCAAAGTGCATTCTTCGCATGGGTTATTATTGGCTATATTTAGAGCGAGATTGTTGCGCATATGTGAATAAGTGCATGAAGTGTCAACATCATGCCAATTTGACACATGTCCCTTCTCAGGCCTTGCAACTGATCCAATTGACTTGGCATTTTTCATAGTGGGGGTTTGATCTGATTGGAAATATCTGCCCTGCGTCGTCGGGTCATCACACATTCATCATCATGGCCACAAAATACTTCACCAAGTGGGTGGAAGCAATTTTGCTAACCTCTACGACTAGATCCCGCATTGCGGAGTTTATTTTGCATAACATCATATGTCGTTTTGGTATTCCATCCAAGATCCTGTCAGATAATGGGATGCCCTTCAAGAAAAAATACGTGCATGCTTTGACCACAAAGTACAAAATTTAGCACAGTTTTTCAACACCCTATTATTCGTAGGCAAATGGGCAAGCAGAGGCATCGAACAAAACGCTAGTCACCATTCTCAAAAAAATTGTTGTAGACAATCATAAGGACTAGCACATTCAGATCCCACTTGCCCTATGGGCTTATCGCACGAGCATCCGGACGCCCACTAGGGCAACTCCATTTTCGTTGGTGTATGGCTCTGATGAAGTCATGCCTCTTGAGTTGGAAATCCCTTCCCTACGCATTTCAATGCAAGAGTTCATCGATAATGACACTGCATGGCAGGCCCAGTTAGTTCAACTGATGTTGCTCGATGAACGATGCGTTAATGTTCTCGAGCATTTGTGTATCTATCAAGAGCGACTTAAGAGAGCATACAACATGAAAGTCCACCTCAGGGAATTTCAGGTTGGTGACTTGGTCTTAAAAGAGAACCAACCAAATTATAATTTGTCGTCCCATCTATGGTACAAGTTCATGGCAAACTGGTTAGGTCCTTATGTCATTGACAGTAGAATAGGACTTAGAACATACCGGCTTGCCTCTCTTGAAGGAATCAAGGAAACATAACCCTTGAACATCAGTCATTTGAGGCCATTCGACATCTAGAGAGCCATAGTCCAACTAAAAGCTCCAAGGATTCTCACAATCACTTGGTCAATCCCAAAATACCCCAAAGGTATCTGTAAACCCTTTGGTCAACCCAAAATCTCCAAGGATTCTCATAATCACTTGGTCACCCCCAAAATGCCCCAAAGGTATCTATAAACCCTTTGGTCAAGCTAAAAGCTCCAAGGATTCTCATAATCACTTGGTCAACCCTAAACGCCCCAAAGGTATCTATAAACCCTTTGGTCAAGCCAAAAGCTCCAAGGATTCTCGCAATCGCTTGGTCATCCCAAAATGCCCCAAAGGTATCTATAAACCCTTTGGTCAACCCAAAATCTCCAAGCATTACCATAACTGTTTGGTCAAAATAAGTATTCAAAAATAAACAAAAACAATACAATCATCAAAAATCACAAAAACAATTGCATTTCAATTCCATGCATACTCATAAAAATCAAAAATCACAAAAACAATTGCATTTCAATTCCATGCATCCTCATAAAAATCAAAATAAAAAAATATAGGTTGCATTAGGCATCGCATCCATACATTATATATTTGCTAGGTCATCCAAGTCAAAAGCACCATAGGCTGTCATTACTTGGCAATTCCATCATTTTCCACATCAAATCCCTTTTCATAAACACATACATCCAGCATATCACCATTTTATTTTAGCATAGTCAGTTGTCTCCTAAATGTATATAGGGTTTTTGTCATTCAGCTGTCTTTAAATTTCTAGCCAAAAACTGTACACAGTTAAACATATTTTACATGAGAAAATTTTTGCTTGGATCACGCCTTGTTACGTAGCATCCCAACAAAAAATTAAAACACATAAAATAATTCCTAAGTTGTGTGAACGCTAGAGAAACCTACAAAGCAGTATAGGGTACCATAGGTGAAAGATCAGCCTGTTCATCCCCCTGTGCGAATGGTTCCAAAATGCTGAGAATTGACAAAAGGACGAGCTCTTCCCTATCCATTCACCTTAATAAACAGTGGTCTTTACCACTACTAAATCCCAATCATAGTTGGTCCCCAAAATTGTAAGGATTCATACTACACATCCCTGCCAAGGATGGGTAGTCGTCCCCAAGACCTAAAAGGCTCAACGCTATTCAAAAACACTATTCCAAAAACCCATCATCACAACCATATCCACTCACATTTGGTATCCAAGTTGTAAGGATTCGTACTACACGCCCCTAACCAAGATGGGTAGTCATCCCCAAGGCCTAAAAGATCAGTGCCCTCACTTCATAAATCTCCATCATCCCCTTGGTTCCCAAAGTCGTAAGGATTCATACTACACATCTCTAAATAGGATGGGTAGTCATCCCCAAGGCCAATAGGATCAAGGCCATTCACAAGCTCAACCTTACAAAGCTCAAAATACAAAATCAAATCACAGTGGTTATCACCACTATTCAAAATCCTTGCTCAAAAGAAAAACAAAGAGAAAAATAAATAGTGATTTTCATCACTATATAGACGAGCAAGTCTCCCAAATCATTCAGCCAACACATAACCTAAACTTGAATCCCTGGAATTCTCAGCATTCGAAAACCATCTAGGTGATCCTCATTACAGGTTGGGTTGACAACCTACCTGGCAATGGTGGTATCCTAACCGCATGACGATATGTCTGTCACATTAGCTTTGCATGTGCGCAAACCAATGTTTGCATGTGGATGAGCTAGCTTATGGTACCTTAGATTGTCACATGGATTAATCTTGCTAAATACAACAACGGAGTTAGTGGAGCTAATTAGGTGATCCTCAGTACAGGTTTGGTTGATAGCCTATCTGACATTGGTGGTATCTTGATGAATACCACATAAACAAACTCAATTGCACACACAGGGATGTGAAATAACTTGGTTAAATTCAAGTCGGATTTCGACCTTGTTCACAAGTCTTGCGAGATAAATGTACAGTCTTGGTTAGTTAGTTAAAATATCTAAATCTTAGAAAATCTTAACTACATTTTCAAACAACTGGTACATTTCATTCCGTACATCACCATTAGAAAATAGACAAAATACAAAAACAAAGTTTTCACATGCACAGGTCTTCCACAAAGTTATCCCATTAATATAGCAAGTCAGTCCAATCTTGTACGAGTCTATGGTGCATTGACAAATCATCAACAACTCATTTCATTCATTCCATATGCATACATCATAAAAATTAGACCCATCGCATTCATAATCGCATATGCATACATTAATGTAAAAACATGTACATAAACATAAATCATGAAAAATGTATAAACACCAAAAAGAGTCATCTGTATATATATATCATAACAAAATTACCCATAGGCTACAATGAACCGGTCCTCGGACCTCACTACCACAATCCAAAAACCAAAAACCCCAAGCCTAGGGCATCGGCCACCATGATCACGCAGGATCGATGCGATGGGAACTACCCCCTACAGTATAGGTCCTCTTGGACCTCTCAGGGTGACTACTGCTCGCCCCTACATCATGCCCACTAGTGCCTCCCTCATCTAGCCGCCTGTGACAGGATGATGCTGATTGTTCTGTCCCGTTGTCTCTCGTCCGTTGCAATGAGCCACCTATAGGAGGCTCCGATATTTGCCCACCAAGGCAGATAATCTCTCCCTCCATCTCTAGCCGATGTTGCCACCAATTTGATTCCTGTCACCACCAATCTGACTCCCATTGGCCCCAATCTACCTCCCATCGACTCCACTCTGCCTCTCACCTACGATAGTAAGCAATTACATCGTCGCGCTATGCTAGCTGCACCTACAGGAGATCCCTCTCCCGTGCAACATCCGTATCACCCTCCTGTCGGCGAGACGCAGCCCCTGCACTCTCCCGCTCTACCAACTGAGTTCACAAGAGATCTCTCTCCTACAAAGCCTCTCCCAGCTCCCCATCTCACCTTCGTAGAACCTCCATCAATCGTGCTACCTCAGTGTGCAACCCCGCCTCTGTATCCCCCAGCACGGCCGACTACGTCGGCCTCTTTGGAGCATCGGCCTGATCTGGAGCATCCTACATCTCTGGCTACTCCTCCTCACCAAATTCCTCTCCCGCATCTGCCACCTCCACCATGTCCACATCAACAGGAGCTCCCCAACCCTCTCCTGGTGCCTTTGCACCCTCTTCGCCTACCGCTACCTCATCCCCTCCCAATGGCCCCTCACCTTGCCATCGTCAAAGCGTCCACCACTCCTGGTACTCGATAGTAACTCCAACGTCATCCACGTTTAGAGTGTCCAGTACTGTATCTACCTCCTCCCCTAGCGGCTCGAGGATCGACGCAGCTAGAGTCCTCTCATCGCTCCAACACCGATAGACTAAGGGCTCCCCAGGCAACCCTTGGCTTACCCCAAACTGTCATGTCACTCAAAGATAATGGAAGTATTTTTGCTCTATCCTGTGTCATCCAATGACCCACCTCCCCCTCCGGACCTGTCGAAGCCACTCATTAGCCTCCGGCCATGCGGGACAATCCCGATATGGCCTCCACACCACATCTCCTGGAGTCAGTCGTGCCAATGCATCTACGTAATGGTCCACATCTCCCACAAACCGCCGACTCTACCCTCGCTCCTTAGATCGATACCATAAAGCCCCATAACCAATGTCTCTATCCACCATGTCAACCCGTGTAGTCCAGGGTAGCCCTCATGGTCGCTCCACTGCTATGTGCTGCCAAGCCCAGCACTGCAGCAAGTAGCTGCAACCAATCCCCTTTCGCTTCTGACAGTGGACCTCATACAGCTCATCATATAGTTGAGCCAAGAGTGTCTGGCCCCATATCATGATCACCAGCTCTGTCACAGGACAATCCACTAACTGCCACACCACCTCCCATAGGTTCCATGGGAACCTCGCTCCCGAGGAGTCTAGCAACAACATGTTGGAAATGAGGCTCATGAGTAGTGTATGCCTCACTCCCAACACCCTCCTCTCCTACCACCACTGCACTAAGATCCCACCCACCTGACAATCATCCTCCACTCTCTGCACCGCGTCCTCCACACCCAAGTCCTCCCCATGTCCAAAACATTGGGTCAGTACAGCCATCCTCTGGCCTCATGGCATCGTTCGGATGGGAACCCCGTCTATCAAAATTCGAAGAATCCGATACACATCCTCCAAGGTAACTATCATCTCCCCTATCGAGATATGGAATGTGTTCATATGAACATCCCATAGACTAATCAAAGCTATCAAGTACGCCCGATCCCCAACAATTGGCTCCAATCGAGCCACATGCTTGAGCCCCAAGGCATCAAGCCACTCCTAGTCCTCTGCACTCAACGCCTCACGGGCACTAGAAAAAACAGTCGATACCCGATACCGACTCTTCACCACATGCATATCACAAAACATAAAAACATCAAAAACATGCATCAAATCACCATCACATATACAAAAATGCATCCATATACAGTAACATCATTCATTCACATGTACATCTGTTCCAATTTACAAACATACAAACAAAAAAAAAAATTGACATGGTTTACCTATGGTTTCGACCTAAGTTTACCATTTAAACAAAAAATTCATCAAATTTTCATCTTTAATTTCATACAAACAAAACAAAAAATTGACATGGTTTACCTACGGTTTCGACCTAAGTTTACCATTCAAACAAAAAAATTCATCAATTTTAATCTAAGTTTTCATCTTGCATTTCATAAAAACAATAAAAATTTGACATTGTTTACTTACGGTTTTGACCTACGTTTTACCATTCAAACAAAAATTCATTGTTTTACTTAGGTTTCAGTTTTAATTTCACAAAAAAAAAAAAAAAGTGACCTGGTTTACCTACGGTTTTGACCTAAGTTTTACCATTTACCTAAAAAAAACACTTTTATAACCGTGGTTACCCTAAGGTGTTACTCTAAGTTTCATTTAGGTTTCTTTCATGGTTTTTCATCTAGGTTTCCATCAGTTTGCATACACGTTTCATTTTTTTTCATGGTATTTAAATCAAATTCATTCACCTTTTAATTAATTAATTAGGGTTCCATGTCTTAAACAAAAGAAAAACACAATAAAAATAAATTTGTACTTGTTCAAATTATAACTCGAGGAGATAGTTCACTTACTGGTCTCGCTTCAGCTCTGCCGCTTGATGACCCGGTTTGTGCACTCATGGTAGCTAGAAAGTTCGACAGTGCTTCGTGGCAGAAAATATTCCTCCTCCTCCTCAGAGCTCCAATTCGCTCACGATGAACAATGCAAATGAGCCCAATTCGTTATTTTCGCATATTTATAATTTTTTCTTGCTGGTATTTGTTCCTTCCTAGAATGAGCGCTTTTCCTCAAAATAGCACTCGTCCCACCCTAGGACGAATAATAGCATGATATTCGTCCCACCCCGGAATGAATTCAAAAAAAAAAAACAAAAAAACAAACAGGCAAAAAGCACCATACCCAAAACACTAAAAATTGCCAAACCAAAGTGCTATTGCACCTGACATTCTTGGCATAACAAAATAGATGTCGGGGTTTACATTATCACTATCTCTATCCCTAAGAAGGCTACCATGGCTAGACCGCTCCACGGGAGATCGAATTTTTGACAATGTTTACCCCTTATGGTGTCGCAAAACGGGTTTACCCCCACCAAAAATAGGTTCAAAAATCGGGAAACTGCTTTCACATTCAATGATAAACATCTGAAGGCACCCTTACCTAAGTCATCTTGGGTCAAGCGACTCGTCGCTTTTCTCATGTCGATCATTCCATCATCGATTCACCGCTTTAGGGGGTAGTCACACTTAGTCGCCAATCAACAACAATATACCCAATCATTGAAATGACATGCATTCAAAGGATCATTGACAAAGACAATTGCGCCCCTGCTTGGGGTAGCAAACAAGCAATCATCACAAGCTGATCAAACACTTGGTATTCGTGAATCATGAACTCAAGGTTCCCACAGACAAAAGGTTGCGCCCTTTGCCTATTCATGACTAATCAATGTCCAAGTTCAAGTAATACCTCACCGAACCAGGTTAATACATAATTTAAGTTCCTTAGCTTGTCAAAAGCAAGGATTCAAGAATGCATGCCCTTTCCATACTTGGGGCATCAAGAGTTGGTTAGGTTACTGAGAAACAATAATCATTAGTGCTTTGGTTATATATTTTTTCTCGGTGCTGCACCTTGCACAACACTTCCCAAAAAGGGGCATCTGTAGACACCAAAACAACACCAATCCGATTACGTGACAACGAGCACTGATTGCATTGACACAAACAGTCCCTAGGGCAGACCCCAGAGGTTAAACAATGGTCCTAACCACTTCTAAAAGCAGTTTAGAGGTCAGAGGTCAATTTGGCACCTTTTAGGCACTTTCCTAATTATTTGCTCCACCTTGAAACGAGTACAGACTGGTACTCGTTCCACCCAGGGACGAATCCCAGCGCTCGTTCTGGGGTAGGACGAATACCAGGTTTGACCAACAAAAAGTCAAACCTCGACACAGGACAACTCAGAACTGCCACTAAGCTCTCCCTTCATGGCATAGGAGTACGAGCGATTTCTTTTGACAACTCAGATCTACCACTTGACTCTCCATTCACTGCATGGGAATAAGAGTGAGCTTTTTAGGACAACTCAGATCTGCCACTTGACCCTCCCTTCATTGCATGGGAGTGAGAGTGGGCTTTTTCATGACAATTCAAATTAGCTACTTAACTCTCCCTTCATTGCATGGGAGTGTGAGTGAGTTCTTTTGAGCATGCAGAAGCAGTTACAGAAGCAGTTATGAAATCCTTGATCAGGGAGAAGTCTTCTCTTCAAAAAAAAAAAGCATTCATGCAAAATAGCACTTTTGCATGTTAATTCAAGAGACCCCTTGGGTCTATAAAAGGGTGAATTTCCTCACCCAAATATAGACAGAGAAGGAGCATTTGGAGCAACGAAGTGCTGCTATTTTGCTGACTTATGATTTGTGCCTTTACATCCATAATCTATTAATCAAAAGGGAGGTTATTGGGTGACTTTTGGAGGCACGAATCAAGACCCAAAACCCAATTTTTTTGGACACAATACCCTACCAATTTTTTGATAACACATCACAATAGGTTTTGGACTCATCCCAAGTGGATTGGTGTCGAAACAAAGTTTCAACCCGCGGGTGGTTTGCCTTCGGGCACCCCTTGCCTTATTGCAGGTTTACTCATCTCACCCCGGAACAAGTACCAAACTGTTGCATGTTTACTCGTCTCACCCCGAAACGAGGACCAAACTGTTGCAGGTTTACTCGTCCTACCCTGAGACGAATACGAATCTGTATCGAATTTGGTGACTGTTTCTTTTGCAGTATTTTGCTAGTTACATGATTACGCTTCTATCAAATTTTTAGGCTATTTGGATTCATTTTAATCATCGTTATATTCATCTTTTACATTCATTAATAGTACTCTTTTAGATTTGCAAGTTTCATTATCATACACAGGTGCTACTGACGATTTGTTGTTTCTGTGAACGTAGGAGGAGCAGCAAGGATTAAAGATTCATCAATACTAGTGGTGGCAACACTTTGGTCTACCCATTTCACATGTGGGCATGCGGAAGGAGGAACACTAAATTCATGATTGTAATTGAAACTATGTTAATGCTCCTACCCCTTAAAAGGGAGGAGACGTCTTTGTAACCGAATTGGAAGAGTATAAATAAAAAGGGTTGTGCTTTCTGTACTTCTTTTTATCTCATTTAAATTCGTCTCTTTTCTTCCATTTCGTGCATTTCACTTTATAGGAATTTAAGCGTTAACTTTGGGTTTTGAATGCATCGCATTAGTTTTCCTTTCAATCTTTCGGAATCTCATGCTTTCAGATGGTCATTTTATTAAGCGCTTGAAAATCAACACATAAACACCACTAGCCATCCTTTTTTCTAACTAAAATAATTGGAGAGGAGTAAGGGCTTTTGCTAGGTCTAATGACTCCTGCCTTAAGAAGCTCTTGTACTAATTTATCTATTTCGGTCTTTTGGAGGTATGGATAATGATAAGGTATAATATTAGGAGGTTGATGCCCTGGAAATAGTGGAATAGTGTGATCGTGACTTCGTTGTGGTGGTAGTCCTTTTGGTTCATTGAATACCGCCTTATGGTGGTCTAAAATCTTTTGTAACTCTGGTGTCTCGTCTTCTTTGTGACTAGGTTGAATTGAAAATAATTGGGCGACCATTCCTTTGTTTCATTTTTGGATAATTTTCTCCATTCTATGTGAGCTGACGATTTGGGAAGGTCCTAATTTTAGGCTTTGGATAATATAGGTTTGGTTCTTTGCTGTGAATTTCATCCATAGTTCATCAAATTCCCATTGGACTATTTCCAAGGTTCGTAACCATTGTACGCCTAGTACAATGTCGCACCCACCTAGGGGTAGGACGTACATGTCGCCTTTCATGTTATTAACCCCCATAGTTAGTTTTATATTTTTGCATTTTCCCTTGCATGCAATTTTTCCACCGTTTCCAATCATCACTTCAAAGTTATTGCAAGGGTATATAAAATAATTTGCTTGTTTAGCCACCTTTGGATTGATAAAATTGTGTGTGCTACCAAAATATAGGAGCACGGTAAGGTTTTGTTTCTTAAAATACCCTTTAACTCGCATTGTTTGAGGGGCAAAAAATCCAACAAGGGCATTGAAGGAAACCTTTGGTGCATTTTATTTGTCACTTTCAAGTGTGTTGGATAATACCTCTACTTCGAGTTCAAGTTCCTCTTCAGTAGAATTTCATTCTTCTATGGCATCTAGAATATATAATTTCCGTGAGGCACATTTATGATTTCTGTCAAATTTCTCATCGCAATGGTAGCAAAGACCCTTAGCTTGTCTTTCCTTCATTTCCTCGAAACTCAGATGCTTAATTGGTAGAGCGGGGTTAATTTTGGGGGCTGTGTAGGAGTTTTGGTTTCGTCCATTTTGCATTGGTTTGGGGTTGGTATAAGTATTTGATGGTTTCCCCCAAGTTGGTTTTGTGAATCGATTCTGTGCCTTGATTTTGTCCTCCGCTAATTTTGCCAAGCCGATGGTCTGTAACATGTTTGTAGGGTTATACATTTGCACCTCAATTCGAATTTCTTCTTTTAATCTGCTGACAAAACATTCTTGAAAGAAGGAAGCGTCTAATTCGGATGTTCAATTAGCTAGCCTTTCAAATTCTACTTGGTATTCGCTTATCGAAGTGGTTTGGCATAATTTAGTGAGGGCCCCTGTAAAGCTTTGAAACTTGCTAGGGCTTAATCGTACTAATAGGTTTTGTGTAAAGGTTGACCACGTTGGAGTGCCATTAGTTTTCTTGAACCATTGGTACCATTGAATGGCATCGTTTTCCAAATGGAAGGAGGTGATATGCACTTTTTGCATTTCTGGAATTTGATTCAGTGAGAAATATTGGTCTGCTCGGTAGATCCAGTTTGTAGGGTCTCTGCCTTCAAATTTTGGGAAGTCTAATTTGGTTGTCCATGGTAGAATGGAAGTTTGTGGACCTCCTAACATTGCTCGGTTTGATGACCCATTGTTGGTTGAGTTTGCATGTGATGTTGCCTGATTTTGATTGATGGCATCAAGTTTAACATCCATTGCAAATATTTTTTCGAAGAATTCTCTTGTGGTACGGGAATTCTCCTCTCTTTCCTGGTTAACTTTTTCAGCGAGCCTATCATGTTTCTCATGGATGAAATCCAGTGATCGTCCTCCTTCGACCATTGCGGTTGGTGTAGGTAACGATCAATGTGACTTGGTACCAGGTGAGCAAAAAATTAAAATTAAATAATTTTTTTTTTTTAACTTTATAAGTTGTTTTAATTTTTTTTTTTTTTATGTTTTCCCTTTGCGTTTCGGACATCATCATAACTTAATAATTTTTTTCCTTTGCGTTTTAGTCCTTTGGCGAAGATTTAAATTTCGACTAGGATTATGACACGGATTAATGCCGTCTGAATGCTATTTGCGTTCACCAAGGGAGCAAGAGCTTAAAATGTATTTGTAGGGCCTTTGACTTCGTCTGCTTTTTTATCCTAGTATAAACAGCGAGACATCTATGGGATCACCAAAATCTTAGAACAACAATGATTTGACGGCTAGATCGGGCACTGTTATAATAGCTGAGGCAATGATTTTTTGTTTGACAGCTTATGGCAGCGGTGAGAGTGGATTAACTATTATGGTGGGTGTTTGTTTTGAGGCATTGAAGAGGTGAGGACAGCGGAAGGTATCAGGATAAAAAAAAAAATTATTTACAGCGTTCATTGGAGTATGGCAATGGAGGGTAAACAGTGACAAGCGGATGATGGCTCTGATCCAAATGTTAGAATACTAATTGTATGAAGGTTGAATGCAAGTGAATACATCGCCTTTGACTGTTGAATCACTTTTAATATTGAGGAAAAACCTGTGATAGATTATATATTGAATAATTGTTTGATGATTTAAAATGAATATGGTGATGTACATAAATATGAAGGATGGGGTGCGATTGGAATGACGCACCCCTGATAAATACAATTATAATATGTTAGGAGGGTCCTAACAGATAGCCTAACAACTTGAAGGAAGATCTTACAAGAACACACATAGCTGGCCAATAAGAGTTTTTGTCAAATAAGGCTCCATTGTTTGATGAGACTAATTATGATTTTTGGAGCATAAATATGAAAACTTATTTGTTTGCACATGGCTATGATATATGGCAATCCATTGAGGATGGGTTCACACCACCTAAAAATCCTCCCACAGATCGAGATGGTAATAAATAATATGAAAATAATTCTAGGGTAATTAATGTAATATTAAGTTGTTTATGTGAATCAAAGTTTGTGAAAGTCATGCAATGAACCTCAGAAAAAGAAATATGGGACAAGTTACAAAGAACATATGATGGAGACGACAAGGTTAAAATGGTAAAACTTGAAACCCATAGGAGGAAGTTTGAATAATTGAAGATGAAATATGAGAAAGATATTGCCAAGTATCTACTCTATGTTGATGAGGTTTTCAACACCATTCGTCGGTTTGGAGAAAGTATTGAAGACTCTAATATTGTTCAAAAAATATTAAGATCACTTCCCATGAGGTTTGATGCAAAAGTTTCAGTAATAAAAGAGATGAAGGATCTTAAAACCTTAAGCATGGACAAGCTACATGGAATTCTCACATCCTATGAGATGAGGACTAAAAAAGATCAAACATCCAAATGGGAAGAAACATTTAAAGCTTCGAATAAGACAAAGAATAAAGAACCAAAATCAAGTGAAGAATCAAGTAGCAGAGAAGAAGCTAACTTTGTATGAAGGAATAAGAAGGGTCCAAGAAAACACAAAGATATACATTTTATAAAATATTTTAATTGTGGAACCTTGGTCACTATACATATAATTGTCCACAAGCTAGAAGTAGTAGCAGTGAATAAGAAAAGGAATATAATAAAAATAAAAAGAGAAATTTTTATCGTGAAAATAAAAATATATATGGTCAATACAAGCATGAGAAGAAGATCTTTCAAAGACACAAGAAGAGTTTTTATGTTGAAGAAGCAAGTAGTTCTTCCAACAACAATTATGAAAGTCTCTCAAATAGTAAAAGAGAAAAAATCATATTTTTGGCCATAGAAGATAAAGAATATGCTCCTATTGTCAAAGACTAAGAAGAAGAGAAAGATTTAGAAAGTGAAGAAGAAGCCAAGGTTGACATTGAAGAGGAACTTGTTTTTGCTATTGAAGAGTTGAAGAGGGTTAGAAAGAAGAACTCAAGATTGAAGGCTCAAGTACAAGAGGATGAGAAGACAAAGGTAAAGTTGTCACAAGAACTTAATGACCTAAAAGTTAAAGTTGAAGAGGCAAAATAAATTGAATAAGGTATGGTTGAGCAGTTAAAGGCAAAAGAGTTGGAATATGAAAAACTAGAACATGAAGTTATATCTCTAAGGATGGAAGTGGAATATTCTAATGATAAGCTACATGGTTTTGAGAAAATCTCAAAAATCATGGGTGATATTATAAAAGCACATAGATCTTCAGTTATAAATACTGGACTTGGTTTTGAATAAGGTCAAAGAAAACAAAAGGGGGAGTCAAGCTCAAAAGGAAAATACGCATCAAAGACAATGATTAAATAGGAACCTATGACTTGTGTTGATGTGCTGAGAAGTGGAAGCATCAAAGAGGATGAAAACAAAGCATCATAAATGAACAAAGTCAATCACAAAAACAACAATGAGATAACCATGCAACAATATCCTCCAAGGCAATCAGATAGGTTTCAATATCTCTTTCATGGTTATTTTTTCTCATGTAACCATTTTGATCATACAACTATAAATTGCAGGGTCCTTGCTATGAATAATTTTGGATTCACCAAGAGAAATTTCAATTCCTTTGCACCTCTCATGGACTACAACATAATATGTTACAAATGTAATAAATTTGGGCATACAACTAGATGGTGTAGAATAGTGTTCCCTAAAATTTTGAAGTCAAGCAAGAAGGAGAATAGTCAATCTGTTCAAAAGAATATGACCTCCAAAGTTTGGAGAAAGAAAATAGAAAAAGAAAAAGAGCATAGTAATTTGGGAGTTTCACTCCCATATCATCATTGAACATCTCAAGAAAAGTAGGGAGGAAGGAGGTGTTGTCAAGTGTCTTATATTATAGTACCAAGGAGCCTTTGCCATTGATGTCAAAGGGGGAGATTTTTTAGTAAGGGGGCATGTTTAGTAAATGTCAGTTTCATTGTAGGGTCGCCATCAATGACAAAGGGGAAGATTGTTAGAAATATTGAGTTGTCATTGATGTCAAAGGTAAAAATATCTTCAAGGATGAAATGTTGATGCAAGGATGAAATATTGATGTCAAAGGTAGAAATATCTTCAAGGATGAAATGTTGATGTCAAAGGCAAAAATTTCTTCAAGGATGAAATATTGAGTTGTATTTAATAATAAAGGCAAAGATATCCTCAAATTTTTTTCATATGATTTAATATTTAAATATTAAAGTGGAAGGTTTATATTTAAATCAAAATATTTAAATATATAAAATTTTAAATGGAAGGTTTATATTTAAATCAAAAGGATTTAAATATTAAAAGTTTAAAAATTAAAATAGGCTAACCTCCTTGAGCACAATACAAAAGAAAGTTTGAGAATTCAAATATTAAAATATTGCACCGACCTCCTTCGATGCAAGTGATAAAAGCATATTAATAAGGCCATTGAATCACTTTGGATATTGTAATGGAATTCGATTATCCATCAAGTGAGGGCGTGCAATACGTAAAGAAAAAGGGAGGAGAGGAGATCAAATTTGGTGGTTGTGAAATGATTAAGGATCCAAATGTTAAATCATACCCCTTTGGTTTCATCCACTGGGGTAGCCCAGTTGGTGGTCTAGCTCACAATAAAACGTTGTTGTGTAGAAGGTACAAGGGTCGAATCTCCTCGTTACCTATTTTGCTATGGTTTTTACTATTCAAGGTAGCACAAAGATGAGATAAAATATTACATCATGCCCCTTTGGTTTTATCCATTGGGATAGCCCATTCGATGGCCTAGCTCACAATAGAGCACTATTGTGCAGAAGGTACAAGGATCAAATATCTTTGATACCCGTTTTGCTGAAGATTTTGAGACATAGCAACGAAGGAGTAAATATTTTCTTGCACCTTTTGGTTTCATCTTCTGTGATAGCTTATTTGGTCATGAGCCCGTGTTAGGGCACCATTCTTATAGAGGTCAGGGGATCGAATCTCATCCGTGACTGTGCAAGGTATTATAAAGTTTTTATTTTATTAAATTTAATAAAAGAGAGTAATAAGGGTCATGGTATTAGTATAAAGTTTCATTTTTGCAATTTAATAAAAGGGAGATATAAGGGTCATGGCGTTAGTATAAATTTTAATTTTTGCAAATTAATGAAAGAGAGATATAAGGGTTATGTTGTTAGAATTGTTACAAGTGTGAATAGGGTTGTTTCGAAATTGGCTTAGAAAAATATTTTTCTACGTTTCAGTGTGAAATCTCCTTATATTTGTCGGCAATTTTTTGTCGGCAAATTTCCTGAACTTCTCTCCTAATATCCCTCCTATTTTCCCTCTTCCTTATCCCTCCGTTAATCCTTCTTCCCCCTTATCCCTCCAACTTCCTTATCCCTTCATCTCCTAATCCTACTCTCCCGCCTCCGCTCTTATTCCCTATTTTTTCCTAACTACTCTATCCTATTCTTCCTATTCCCTATACACTATATAATATTATTTTGCATATGAATGTAAGGTTGACGAGGGGTGCAAATAAAGTTTTGAATTCTTCTGTGATTACATTTTTGTTTTTTGCTGCATTCGATTGGCCCTTGACTTACATCTGGTATCAGAGCCAGACTTCGTCATCTGTTGGGCACGGTTCCCGAGGCGAAGTGAGGTCAAAACGAGCACGGTTCTTGAGGTGGGCACACATCCCGAAGCAGTTCGTAGTAGGGCTCGGATCTCAAGGCAAATCGTGAGCAGGCTCAGGCACGGATCCCGAGGCACATGACAACCGAAGTTTTGACCTGCAGGGCATGATTCCCGAGGTGAGCACAATTTTTGAGGCAGGCACAGCAGTCTAGGAGGATCAGTTCGACATGGATCTCGAGGTAGATCACTGACTGGATGCGACACGTGGCAGTAGCACGCGGATCGAGGTGCAACATGTGGCGGCTGAGCTGGTAGAGAAGCAAATCGTGACAGTTAAAATTGTGCCACATGGTAGAGCGGCATTGGTCAACATGTGCAGACATGGCAGATTACGGTTTGTCCATTTGGTGGCAAAAGACGGCATCTATGACCGCCCGAAGGCAGTCAATAAATGTTGCGAGGGTTTCAAGTTAAAAATCCTCGCTACGCGATTGCATCGCGCATGTGGGATAATCCCATGCCAATTTTTTTTTTAAAAAAAGTGCCCACCATTGATTTAAAACTCCCCTCGCTCCCGTCAATTCACATCCGCTCGTTTTGCGTGGCAGTCAGGGTGGTTCGTTTGTTGGGAGAAGGTACGCGGGTCGAATCCCACGAGCGCCACATGAAAGACAAATTTTTTTTCTTTTAAAAAAAATTTCGGCCACCGAGAAATAAAAGGGCGGTGGCCCTTGTTTGTTTTCGTCGGCCTATTTGGCACAGCGGCTAAGGTGCCCGCGTAGTGGTAAGGAGGTAGCGCGTTCGAGTCGCGCTAAGACTAAAAGGTAATTTTTTTTAATTTTTTGTTTTTTAAAGGTTTAAATTTATTTAATAATTTTTATATTATTTATTTTTTAAATTTATCTTTTTTAAATAAATTTATTTTTTAAAAAGGGTAATTTAAAAAATAATAAAAGGTTATTAAATTTATTTAAAAAACCTTTAGAAAACATTTAAAGAGAATTTGTGAAAGGAGAAATAATGTGCTTGTGGAAATGTTAGATGTTCCGATCTGAAGGGTGCTATCATGCACTTCTCTCTCTTTTGAAGAGAGAAACGCCAGAATCCTTTGATGAAAGGGTTCGCCGAACTAGTCTGCATACTGTGTTTTGTCAGCTTGAGAATCAAGTGATAGCTCATCTGAGAAATCCAGATTCAGGATACAAGGCAGACTCCGAAGACAATATCTTCGGACAGAGAATTGAAGAATCCAAAACCGTGCAATTTGTTTCGAACATACAAACTGGTGCCAGTTATACACCAGGTGTGCCAAAAGATGAATTGAGTGTGGGCTATACACCACGCTCTCCTGAGCCTGAACCTGAACCAGCGAAGCAGAAGAAGAGGAAGAAGAGGAAGAAGAAGAAGAAGAAGAAGCAACAGTAGCAGATCCAGTGGAAGTGAAACCTGAGTTCATCATCATTAGCAGCAGTTCTGAAGAAGAACATGAATGTACTAAGAAGGCGAGATTTGATTTAAATTATTAAATCATTCTTTACTGCTTTTTATTTCTAATTTGCCTCAATAAAAGTACTTGTTTGCTTCGAATAAAGATTGTTTTTATTCTGCAATGGCTGCAAACACTAGTCTACCAATCCCCGAATTTAATGGTAGTGACTATGAATACTGGTCTATAAAAATGAAGACTTTGTTGATAGGAAAAGGTCTTTGGGATGTAGTTGAAGAAGGTTATACAGAACCAACTACTGCTGAATGGGCAGCATTTTCTAATGCTGATAAAAAGACAAGAAAAGAAGCACAAAAGAATAATGCTTTTGCCTTATATCACATTCATGCTGCTTTAGATAAAACTATCTTCCCTAGGGTTGCATCATATGTAATTGCACAAGATGCATGGAATGCCTTAAAAGAAAGCTATAGAGGCAGTGACCAAGTGAAGCAGGTAAAACTGCAAGCCTTGAAACGAGATTTTGAGAATCTCAAGATGCAAGAGAATGAAAGAGTCGGTGATTACTGTGTGCGAGTGAAAGCGATGAGTCGACAAAATGGTCACACTAGGGGGAGGATATTAAGCCAGAGATGATGGTGAAGAAAGTGTTGAGAACACTTCTTCCAAAATGGAATTCTGTTGCAATAATTATTGAAGAATCAAAAGACTTAACCACATTGTCTTTTGATGCATTAACTGGTTCACTTCTCTCACATGAAGAGAGATTGTAGGAAACTCCTACCACCAGCTCTGGAGGAGATGACAAAGATTTTGCCACACATGAAGGAAGAGGTAGAGGCCATGGCGAGAGGTCAACAAAGAGGCGAGGCGAGGAATCATCAAAGAGGGGGAACTCCTAACAGAGGAGGAGGATCATCCAACAGAGGTGGAAATCAGAATAGAGGAGGACAATCAATACAGAGGGAAATAATCTGGCAAAGGAAAAGGAGGAGACAAATAAAAACAAGTTTGCTACAATTGTGGCAAACCCGGCCATTATGCTCGAGATTGTTGGTCAAATACTTCACAAGGAAGCGACGACAACCAGAGCAGTCAGTTTGGGAATTTTGGAGAAGAGGAAGAGTCCTCAAATCTCTTTCTTTCTTATGGCCAGACAGAGCAAATTTTGAATGATACATGGATTTTGGACACTAGGTGTTCAAATCACATGAGTGGCAAAGAAGAACTCTTTGCTAAGTTAGACTCCTCATACAAATCCAGCATCCGGTTGGGAGATGACAAGTCATTGGTAGTTGAAGGCATTGGAGCCATGGAGGTTCCAACAAAAGAAGGCATAAAACATGTAAGTGATATCTATTACACTCCTCATCTTCAACACAATCTGTTAAGTGTTGGTCAAATGCTTGAAAATAATTATAAGTTGATTTTTGATGAGGGTAAATGCACCATTTTTGACAAAAACAATAGTAATAGAATCATTACACAAGTGCCAATGTCGAAAAATAGATTATTTCCTTTGAAGTTTGGCCAGCCAGGAGGAAATAAGTTAGCAAATGTAGCTATTACCAATCCAAGTGTCCTATGGAACTTGAGATATGGTCACTTGAATTTTGCAAGTTTGAAATTGCTAACTTCACAAGCAATGGTGACTGGACTTCCCAAAGTTCAAGATAATAAGGAAGTCTATGAAGGGTGTGTCTTGGGCAAGCATGCCAGATCGAAATTTCCTCATGGACAAGCATGGAGGGCCAGCTATCCTCTTCAGTTGGTACATTCAGACATCTGTGGTCCGATGCAGACCAAGAGTCTAGGTAATCACTCTTACTTCCTACTTTTCATTGATGATTGCATAAGGATGTGTTGGATATATTTTTTGAAGCATAAGGATGAAGCATTTGCATGCTTTGTTGATTTTAAAGCAAAATTTGAAAGTGAGAGTGGATATTCAATAAAATGTCTTAGATCAGATAGAGGAGGAGAATACTCCTCAAATCAGTTTTTGAATTTTTGTAAACATCATGGCATCAAGAGGCAGTTCACAACTGCCTACACACCACAGCAAAATGGTGTTGCAGAAAGGAAAAATTGCACCATTGTGGAGATGGCGAGATCAATGCTTCAGACAAAGCATTTGAGTAATGCATATTGGGGAGATGCAACAAGGACTAGTGTTCACATCTTGAACAGAAGTCCTACTTCGAGTTTGAAAGGGAAGACACCTTACCAAGCCTGGTATGGTAAGAAACCAAATGTGAAGTATTTCAGAGTATTTGGTTCATTGGCATATGCTCACATTCCATATGAGCTAAGAAAGAAGTTGGATCCAAAGAGTCAGGCATGCATTTTTGTAGGATATTGTGAAAACACAAAGGGTTATAGACTCTACAATCCTACAACTCGAAAGATAGTGGTTTCAAGGGATGTGATTTTTTATGAAGGGGGAGAGTGGGGTAAGCCCAAAATATTCGATGATGTTGAAGCCATCGATGTAGTAGCTCGGCGAGTGCAACCACGACTACCACGAGAAAGGAAAGCGGTCTCCGCCCACACATCCACCAAGTCCATCTTCCGATTCAACTGCTTCACCAAGTCCTTCTCCATAGCGATCAGTAAGTTCCTCACCAATGGATATTGATGTTCCATCCAAAGGTAAGAGAACTTTACAGTATCATCCATCCTCTCAGATGTTGGATAAGAATTTTTCAAGAAGATATACTAGGAGTCAAGCTAGTGAAATGGAATCTGTTTTACACAGATTAGAAAGTATGCACTTGTATGGTGATGATGAATCCCTACAAGAACCCAGAGGAGATAGTTAACTATGCTTTGTTAACTAGTGCACAGATTGAACCTTCTAGTTATGAGAAGGCATGTACTCAGAAGATTTGGCAAGATGCCATGAAAGAGGAGATAACCTCTATAAAAAACAACGACACTTGGGAGCTTGTGAAGCTTCCAAAAGGAAAGAAATGTGTTGGATGTAAATGGATCTTCAAGACCAAGTTTAATGCTGATAGAAGCATTGAGAAGCACAAGGCAATATTAGTGGAAAAGGGTTTTACTTAGAAGTATGGAATAGATTATGAAGAGACTTTTGCTCCTGTAGCCAGACAGGAGACAATCAGAACAGTTCTTGCCTTAGCTGCACATAAAGGATGGAAAGTCCAACACATGGATGTCAAGAGTGCTTTTCTCAATGGTTACTTAACAGAAGAAGTGTATGTTGAGCAGCCACAGGGATTTGAAGTGCAAGGTAAGGAACACCTTGTTTACAGATTGAAGAAGGCACTCTATGGCCTTAAATAGGCACCAAGAGCTTGGTACTCACGCATTGATGGGTACTTCAAAGAATATGGGTTCACAAGGAGAAAAAATGAACCCACACTCTACTACCTCAAACAAGGTAAAGACATCCTCATAGTTTTTTTGTATGTGGATGATCTTATTTTTATGGGTAGTAATGAGAAAATGAATATGGAGTTTAAACACTCCATGATGACGCAGTTTGAGATGAAAGATCTTGGCTTAATGCACTATTATCTTGGAATGGAAGTTCATCAGTCAGATAATGGGATCTTCATCTGTCAACATAAGTATGCTCAGGACATGATCAAGAAGTTTGCTATGGAGCATTGCAAACCAGTTGCAACTCCAATTGGACATGGGATCCAATTAAGCAAAGATGATGGAGCACCGAAAGTTGATGTGACCACTTTCAGAAGCATGGTTGGGAGTTTGATGTTTCTCGCCAACACTAGACCAGATATTCAGTATGCTATATCTCTTGTTTCTAGATTTATGTCTAACCCCTCTGAGCTGCATTTGCAGGCAGCTAAAATAATTTTGAGATATGTGAAGGGTACATTGGATTTTGGAATCCAGTATCGTCAATGTAATACTATCAAGCTTGTAGGCTTCAGTGATAGTGATTGGGGTAGCAATATTGATGACAGGAAGTCAACATCAGGAAACTATTTTAGTCTTGGATCAGGACTAATAACTTGGAGTTCCAAAAAGCAGATAGTAGTAGCGCTATCTTCAACAGAAGTAGAGTATATAGCGGTTACTTATGCTAGTACTCAAGCCTTGTGGCTAAGGAAAGTACTAGAAGAGATTGGAGAATAGCAAAGTGGTCCGACCAGAATCTACTGTGACAACATCAGTGCCATTCAGTTGGCATATAATCCTGTCCACCATAGTAGAACGAAACATTTTGATATGAAGTACCACTTCATCAGAGATATGGTGGAACATGAAATTGTTGAGCTTCAATACTGTCACACTTTGGAGAACGTCATCGACATCTTCACCAAGGTGATGACAAAAGCTCAATTTGTAAAGCTGAGAGACTGTGTAGTCAGTCCTCTCAACTTTAAGGGGGAGAATGTTACAAGTGTGAATAGGGTTGTTTCGAAACTGGCTTAGAAAAATCTTTTTCTACGTTTCAGTGTGAAATCTCCTTATATTTGTCGACAATTTTTTGTCGGCAAATTTCCTGAACTTCTCTCCTAATATCCCTCCTATTTTCCCTCTTCCTTATCCCTCCGTTAATCCTTCTTCCCCCTTATCCCTCCAACTTCCTTATCCCTTCATCTCCTAATCCTACTCTCCCGCCTCCGCTCTTATTCCCTATTTTTTCCTAACTACTCTATCCTATTCTTCCTATTCCCTATACACTATATAATATTATTTTGCATATGAATGTAAGGTTGACGAGGGGTGCAAATAAAGTTTTGAATTCTTCTGTGATTACATTTTTGTTTTTTGCTGCATTCGATTGGCCCTTGACTTACAATAATAAAGCTTTATATTAAAATTTTTAGAAGGGAGATATAAGGAGTTATTTTTAAGCTTTATTGTGTATTTTTTTGAAAGAAGTGATAAGGGTTTAAAGTGTTAGATTTGATATTTAAATAAAGAAGGGAAAAAGAGAATTATTGACCAAATTTTAAAAACACATGCAAGAGGAAGATCATCATACTAAGGCATATTTGGAGGGTACAAATTTGGAATAAGTCAAGGTGTCAAAGAATATTAAGTGCACATATTCACCCAAGCATTCAAATAACAAGAAATGACAATTCAGTCATTTCAATAAGAAGAAGAGGTACACATGATAGTGAAATAAGAGCAAGGTGTTAGCATCTCCAAGTCAACAAACAAGTAAGTTATCCAATGCTAGACTTGAGCTACCTTTAAAATGTAATAAATGTAAGATATGTGGAAGTGACAGAGTTAATGAATGTGAAGAACATATTGGCCATTTGAAGCTTACTACATTAGTGCATATCATTCTTTGTATATTCATGGTGATAAAATAATTTTGGGTAGAATATGTTTAAATTGGTTTTAGTTGATCAAAGCAAACTCAAGAAAAAATGAAGAACTTGATGCCATTATTGATCGAGATTTTTAAGTAGATGTGTGCATTGGTTATGATTGAATTTGGGAGTTAATGTGCAAGGCTTATAGATCATATTTGTGAGCAGGTTTTAGAGTAGATTTGAGTAGGTTTTGTGAGTATATTTTGGAGTATATTTGAGCAGGTTTTTGGAGCAGATTTTGTTAGTATTACAATGGCACTGAGAGGGGGGTGTGAATCAGTGTAGCTCTTTAATCTTGAATCTACAGCTCTTAAAATAGCAGCAATTAAAACTTATAAACAGATATAGTAAGAATAGCAATAGAGCATCACACAACACAAGATTTAACGAGGTTCACCAATGTGGCTACTCCTCAAAAATGACTGCTTGGACTACCATCCAAATCTAGCCTTTGCAAAGCAAAAACTTTACAAACAATTTTACCAACACCCACTAGAAGGAGCACCAACCCCTGATTTCTTTGCACCAATAGAAAGGAGCACCAACCCCTGATGCCAAGCACCAACTTGGACTTCAATTCTGAAACTAGAAGATTGATAATAAGATACCTTTGCTTTTGCTAGACCCTGACTGGTCACCTTTGATTCCTCTATGCACTCTGCTTTTTTTGTGCAAGCACTTCACACACTCTGCTGCACCTCGTAGTCGTCTTCTCCTTGTTGCACACTCTACTTTTTTTGTGCAAGCACTTCACACACTCTGTTGCACCTCGCAGTCGTCTTCTCCTTGTTGTGCACTCTGCTTTTTCTTAGCAAAATTCTACACTTCAAAAGATTCGACACGACTTGCTCTCTGTGCTCAGCGACCATATTTTGCACACTTCAATACACACCAAATTCTCCAAACAACCCTCCTTTTATAACAAACTTTTCATGATGAAAAATCTAATCTTAGTCGGCTGAAAAGCCCTAGTCTTAGTCGATTGCAAACCCTAAACATAGTCGACTGCAAACCCTAATTTTTGTCGGCTTACATCAGTCTTTGTCGGCCTCAACTGCTCCTGCAACTCTTCTATTGCTGTTGTCATGAAAACACAACATGTCACGATATCATGACACTTTTTGCTTCGTACACTCTACTTGGATTGCACCAGTGAAAACATGACATGTCGCGAAATCGTGACACTTTTCACTTCCTTGCACTCTTCTCGGCATGCACCAGCGAAAACATGACATGTCGTGAAATCGTGACACTTTTCGCTTCCTTGCACTCTTCTTGGCATGCACCAGCGAAAACATGACATGTCATGAAATCGTGACACTTTTTGCTTCCTTGCACTCTTCTTGGCATGCACCAGTGAAAACATGACATGTCACGAAATCATGACACTTTTCACTTCCTTGCACTCTTCTCGGCATGCATCCACGAAAACATGACATGTCACAAAATCGCGACACTTTTGCTGCCTTGTGCCTTTCTCTACCTTTCACCCGCAAAAATGGAACATGTCACGAAATCGTGACACTTTCGTTGCCTTGCTTCATTGTTCGGCTTGCACTAGCAAAAACATGACATGTCACGATATCGCGACACTTTTCGCTCTTTGAATTTTTCTTGGCCGTTGATCGCAAAAATGAAACATGTCGCGAAAACGCGACACCTTTTTCTCTCTCCTCTTTCTCTTCACTTTGGACCGCAAAAATGAAACATGTCGTGAAATCGTGACACATTTTTCTCTCTCCTATTTCTCTTCACTTTGGATCGCAAAAATGAAACATGTCGTGAAATCGTGACACTTTTTCATCCGTACGCTTTCTCTTGCCTTCGGGTCACGAAAATGCGACATGTCGCGATATCACGACACTTTTTCTTCTTAGCACTTTTTCTTGCCTTCGGGTCGTGAAAACCCGACATGTCGTGATATCGTGACACTTTTTCTTGCAAGCTCTTTCTCTTCAAACCTGTCACGAAATCGTGACAGTTTTCTTACATGTGCCTTCTCATCGAACATGTCACGAAATCACGATAGTTTTTCTACTTGACTTCTTTGCTTCCAACATGTCACGAAATCGTGATAGTTTTCCTTGCGCTTTCTCTCTTCCAACATGTCATGAAATCATGACAGTTTTCCTTGCGCTTTCTCTTTCTTCTAACATGTCGCGATATCGCGATAGTTTTTCTTGCCTGCTATATATGTCGTGATATCGTGACACTTTTCTTACTTGTCTTTTTCTTTGATCTTTTGCAAGTGGTCCACTTCGGTCTTCTTGGAAAATCACTGTACATACTTTGAGTAACCTTTGAACTCCTATCTTCTGCATATGACTAGCCATTGAACTTCCTGTCCACTGCATCAACAGATCTATCTGACAGTGTTTACAACAATGACAATACTGATGCTGCACCTTGCTCAACAATCTCCCCCTTTGGAATTTTTGGCAACACATTTGCAGTTTCCTATAACTCTTCTCCACATTTGACAATAATACCAAAGGGCTACTGCAGACTCCCCCTGAGTCCATGCACAACATTATCAGGCACAATTTATTACACTTAGCAAAAATCATGAACATGAGCACAAAGATAATCAAATACTTAAATTATCCCCCTGAGAATGTGATCCCTATAGCTAGTCAATTCTTGGGAAGAGTGACCACTCCTAGTTTATTTCGAAGATACTCAAAAACTTCCTTTGGCAATGGTTTCATAAAGATATCTGCTACTTGTTCTGTGGTTGGAACAAAATCCAACTTAACATCACCTTCTGCAACTTTCTCCTTCAAAAAATGATATCTGATAGCAATGTGCTTTGTGTGTGAATACATAAATGGATTCTTGGATATGTTGATGGCACTAGTGTTATCACACTTAACTGATATTGGCTCACTGAAGCTAATACCAAGATCTTTCAAGGTTTGTTTCATCCATAGTACCTGTGTACAACATGTTGTCACTGCAATATATTCTGCTTCTGCGATCGATAAAGAAACTGACTCTTGTTTCTTACTGTGCCACGCGACTAATCTGTCTCCAAGATAGAATGCACCTCCACTAGTACTCTTTCTGTCATCTACACATCCTGCCCAATCTACATTTGAATACGAAATAAGGGTGAAGTATTTACCTTTCGGATACCATAATCCATGTTCCATAGTACCCTTGAGATATCGAAGAATCCTTTTCACCGTTGTTACATGAGTATCCTTAGGATTAGCTTGAAATCGTGCTACCATGCATATTGCCTGTAAAATATCTGGTCTAGTAGCTGTCAGGTATAGTAAGATTCCAATCATGGATCTGTACATGGTTTGATCAACAGGTGGATATTTGTCATCCTTTCTCAAATTATAGCCTGTCGTCATGGAAGTGCTAACTGGCTTACAGTCCTCCATTGTGAACCTTTTTAGCATCTCTTTTACATATTTAACTTGATAAATGAATATGCCCTTCCTACTTTGGTTAACTTGCAATCCAAGGAAATATGACAGTTCTCCAATCATTGACATTTCAAATTCTTTCTGCATATTATTTGCTAAGTCTTTGCACAACTCATCTTTGCTACTGCCAAATATGATATCATCTACATAGACAACAAGAACAATGAGATGCCCATTTTTTGTTTTGACATACAGATTGCTATCCACCATACCTTTCTTGAATCTTTGTTGAGTGAGATAGTTGTCTAGCCTTTCATACCATGCTCGGGGTGCCTGTTTTAAGCCATATAAAGCTTTCTTCAACCTGCAAACAAGATTGGGATTATCACCAAGTTGGAAGCCATTTGGTTGCTCAATGTAAACTTCTTCTTCAAGTTTCCCATTCAAAAATGTTGATTTCACATCCATTTGATAAACTTTGAAATTCTTGTAGACTGCTAAAGCTAGAAACATTCTAATTGCCTCTAGTCTAGCTACTGGTGCAAAAGTTTCTTCAAAGTCGATGCCTTCAACTTGTGCATAGCCCTTACAAACTAATATTCCTTTATTTCTGACTACCTGTTCGTCTTCATTTAGTTTGTTTCAAAAAATCCATTTTGTTCCGATGATATTTTTATTTACAAGTCTAGGTACTAGCTCCCAAGTGTCATTTTTCTCTATCTGATCTAATTCTTCATTTATTGCCTTCATCTAGCTTTCATCTTTGCTTGCATCATCAATATTTTTGGGCTCAATGATAGATAGTAGAGAGTAGTTACTTACTACTCTTCTTCTTGTATGAACTCCAACTTTGTGATCTCCAATGATTTGCTCTCTGGGATGATTTCTCTGCCAGCTACCTATTTTGAATTTCTTATTCTCTTCCATTTTTGAATCACAATTTAAATCATCTGAGTCAATTTCTTGTACCTTCTCTACTTTGTTTTCATCATCTCCTTTAATAACCTCTTCATAAATAGGGTAGTTCGATTCATGGCTAATTACTTGTTCTCTACCTTCATCAAATTTAACATCGGCACTGTCCACAATTTTCTTCAGCATTTTGTTGTAGCATTTGTAAGCTTTGTTTTTTTATGAATATCCGATAAAAATACCTTCATCTGCTCAATATTCAAACTTACCAAGATTATCTTCAGTTCTTTTGATGTAGCACTTGCTGCCAAAAACTTTGAGATACTTTGTTGTTGCCCTTTTTCTGAACCACAACTCATAAGGAGTTTTGTTTTCATGTGTTCTCAGCATGTATCTATTTTGGATATACACTGCAGTGTGGACTGCTTCTTTCCAAAATCTGTCCGCTACTTTGCTTTCAGCTAGCATAGTCCGTGCCATTTCCTGCACTATCCTGTTCTTTCTTTCTACCACTCCATTCTGTTGAGGTGTCTTGGCTGCTGAAAACTATATCTTAATATCGAACTTCTCACAGTAATTTGAAAACTCCTCTGAAATGAATTCTCCTCCTCTATCTAATCTTAGACATTTGATCCTCTTTCCTGTTTCATTCTCTACTAGGTTTTTGAAAATATTGAACATATCAAAGGCTTCTGATTTATGTTTCAAGAAAAATATCCATGTCATTCTAGAATAATCATCAATGCATAGCATAAAGTATTTGTCACCATTTATGCTTTGTGTTCTCATGGGACCACATAAATCAGTGTGTATTAGTTCCAGAGGTTTGCTTGTATAGTACTCTTTGGTTTTGAATGAGACTCTAGTTTGCTTCCTTTTTTGACATGAAGCACAAATGCTATTTGCAGGTTTGCTGATGGTTGGGATATCTCTCACTGCCCTTTTTGAGGTGATCTTTCGAAGATTATTGAAAATGATATGACTGAGTCTCTTGTGCCACAACCAATTTTCTTCTTCCTGTCCAATAAAGCAAGTTCCTTTTGAAGTCTCTGAGAGCGTGTACAGGTTACCAAATGTTCTTGACCCTGTTGCTATCAATTTTCCACTGTTTGTTTTCGTGACTTCACAACCTTGCTTCATAAAGACTACTTCATGACCTTTATCACAAATCTGACTTACACTCAATAAATTATGTTTCAACCCATCCACAAATAAGAATTCTTCTGATTTAATCCTTCCATCACTAATTTTGACTGAGCCTTTGCCAACTATCTTAGCTCCATCATTATTTCCAAATTTTACTTTTCCTCCTTCATATTTCTGTAACTTTTCAATTTTTTGTTTGTCACCTGTCATATGACTGGAGCATCCACTATCTAGTATCCATGGTACATATTTATTCTGTGCTTTGAATGCAGTTTGAATGATTAAGGATTCCTTTTCTTCCTTTAGTCGCTCTTTTCCTTTCCACACCTTTTTGATAGTAGTTTTGGGCTCTTGTTTTTCCCTTCCCTTATCAGCAGTTTGATCATGATTTTCGGGAAGCTTTCTATTTTGACTCATCCTGTATGGTTGAAATTTTCTTCCCTGAAACTGATTTGATGTAAAAGTATTTCTATAGTTTCTTGCAATATGCCCAAAATTATGATAGTTATAAAATTATACTGTATAATTCATTAGAGGAGAAAAACATTTCTACTGGTGAAATTCCTTGGTCTTACATTATATTTGCAGTTTGAGATTTTATGCCCATAGCCATTGCATTTAAAATAGAAACCAGAGAAATGATAATTGAACCTAGGATATGGTCTTTGCCATGTTGCCATAAGAGCCATAGGTCTTCTTCTTCTTTGATGTGAGACATTGGTGAATCCATCATTATTAGTTTTCCTTTCGTGCCTGGCATTGATGCTTTCTTTTGCATGAGATATTTTTCCTTGATCAACCTGTCTCTTAGCTTCATTCTTTGTGGATTCTATATTTCTAGCCTTTGATCCACTTGATGATTCTCCTTCGATGAAACCCAGACCAAATTTGATGCCTACAGGTCTTTGGTCATTTATGATCTTATCCGACTTCATAGAACTTTCTTCACGTTTGTGATAACAACTGATTTTCTTATTCATCTCTTCTAGATGCATTCTTAAACCAAAAATCTCTTCTTCTAACTTGCTGCAAAGATCTATTTTCATAGTTAATTGTCCTTCGAAATCTTCGAAGATTTTCTTAAATTCTTCTATCTGTACTTTTAAGCTGGTTATGATTCCATTTGTATCCTCAAGCTTTCTTGATAGTTTCTTATTCTTTTTATTTTCTATCTCCCACTCTTCAAGTGTAGATATCAACTCACCTTCCAAGTCTACTTCAGCCTCGAGATTTTCACCACAAACTTTAGAGGTCACTCCTTTTTTTGATTTAACTTCTTCAAATGCCATAAAAAGAGCTTCATCTCTTTCTTCTTCAGACTCTTCATCGAAGTTGTTTTCTAATGAACTAACATTCTTGGATATGAAACTTTTCTTTTTGAAGTTGCCTTTTTTGAAATTTGTTTTCATCTTCCAGTCACTTCTTTCTTGATGGGATCCTTCATCATTTTTGTTCTTCTCTTTCAGTGGACATTTAGTCGCAAAATGCCCAACGCCTCCATAGTTGAAGCATTTAAATGGAAGCTTCCCTCTGTATTTTCCTTTCCCCTTTTTCAGTTTTCTCATAAAATTTGCTTCCATTTCATCTGATGTCTCTTCTTCCTCGGACTCTTGTTTTGTGTTTTTATTCTTAAGGGCTTTGAAAGCTGCTTCTCTGTCAGTGGGTTTAGATCTTCCTATCCTCATCTCATATGCAATTAAGGAACCATACATTTCATATATACTAAAAAAATTTATATTTTTAGCTTCTTATATCGCTAAGACTTTGGAATCAAACCGTTGAGGAAGAGATATTAATACCTTTTTCATGATAGCAGAGTCATCGATATCCTCATCGAGTCCTCTGATCGCATTGATGATTCCATTAACTCTCAACATGAATGCCTCAATGTTTTCATCATCATTCATATTCAATGCTTTGAACTGAGCTCGATGTGTCTGTAACTTGGCTTCTTTGATCTTATCATCTCATTCATGAACACTCTTTAGTTTGTCCCATATTTCTTTTGTCGATTTATAGTTCATGACCTTTACTAGTTCACTATCTGCTAATCTGCACAAGATGGCATTCTTTGCTTTCGAATTATTCTCAA
This sequence comes from Wollemia nobilis, assembly GCA_028583015.1. Classification (NCBI taxonomy): domain Eukaryota; kingdom Viridiplantae; phylum Streptophyta; class Pinopsida; order Araucariales; family Araucariaceae; genus Wollemia; species Wollemia nobilis. The sequence continues at coordinate 560,956 of JAQPPZ010002200.1, forward strand.
ATAGTTTCTTTTCATTCACTTCTTTTGGAGGAGTGGTGGGAGTTGTGTATCCACTAACTATTGAATTCCAGATGTCGTATTCCAATGCACAGAGATATGTCTACATCCTGACTCTCCAGAACACATAATTAGATCCGTCAAACAATGGTGCTTTGTTTGATAAGAAGCCTTCACCACCTGCCATTGAGTTACTTATAAGATCACCCTAGCTGGTTAGGCTTTGTACAGGGACTTAGCTCTGATACCAGTTGTTAGTATTCCAATGGCATTGAGAGGGGGGGATGAATTAGTGTAGCTTTTTAATATTGAATCTACAGCTCTTAAAACAGCAGCAATTAAAACTTATAAATAGATACAGTAAGAATAGCAACAGAGCATCACACAACAAAATATTTAATGAGGTTCACTGATGTGGCTACTCCTCAAAAATGAATGCTTGGACTACCATCCAAATCCAGCCTTTGCAAAGCAACAACTTTACAAACAATTTTACCAGCACCCATTGGAAGGAGCACCAACCCCTAATGCCAAGCACCAACTTGGACTTCAAGTCTGAAACTAGAAGATTGATAATAAGATACCTTTGCTTTTGCTAGACCCTGACTGGTCACCTTTGATTCCTTTGTGCACTCTGCTTTTTTTGTGCAAGCACTTCGCACACTCTGCTGCACCTCGCAGTCATCTTCTCCTTGTTGCACACTCTACTTTTTTGCGCAAGCACTTCGCACACTCTGTTGCACCTCATAGTTGTCTTATCCTTATTACGCACTCTACTTTTTCTTAGCGAAATTCCACACTTCGAAAGATTCGACACAACTTGCTCTCTACGCTCAGTGACTGTATTTCGCACACTTCGATACACATCAAATTCTCCAAACAGCCCTCCTTTTATAACAAAATTTTCATGATGAAAAATCTAATCTTAGTCGGCTAAAAATCCCTAGTCTTAGTCGGCTGCAAACCCTAAACTTAGTCAGCTGCAAACCCTAATTTTTGTTAGCTTACATCGGTCTTCGTCGGCCTCAACTGCTCCTGCAACTCTTCTGTTGCTGTTGTCATGAAAACACATGTCGTGATATCGCAACACTTTTCACTTTCGTACACTCTACTTGGCTTGCACCAGCGAAAACATGACATGTCGCAAAATTGTGACACTTTTTGCTTCCTTGCACTCTTCTCGGCATGCACTAGTGAAAACATGACATGTCGTGAAATCGTGACACTTTTCACTTCCTTGCACTCTTCTCGGCATGCACCAGCGAAAACATGACATGTCACGAAATCGTGACACTTTTTGCTTCCTTGCACTCTTCTCGGCATGCATCCGTGAAAACATGACATGTCGCAAAATCGTGACACTTTTGTTGCCTTGTGCCTTTCTCTGCCTTTCGCCTGCGAAAACGGAACATGTCACGAAATCGTGACACTTTCGCTGCCTTGCTTCATTGTTTGGCTTGCACTAGCGAAAACATGACATGTGATATCGCGACACTTTTCGCTCTTTGACTTTTTCTTGGCTGTTGATGGTGAAAATGAAACATGTCACGAAATCATGACACCTTTTTCTCTCTCCTCTTTCTCTTCGCTTTGGACCGTGAAAATGAAACATGTCGTGAAATCGTGACACTTTTTCTCTCTCCTCTTTCTCCTCGCTTTGGATCACGAAAATGAAACATGTCGTGAAATCGCGACACTATTTCCTCCGTACGCTTTCTCTTGCCTTCGGGTCACGAAAACGTGACATGTCGCGATATCGCGACACTTTTTCTCCTTAGCACTTTTTCTTGCCTTCGGGTCACGAAAACCCGACATGTCACGATATCGCGACACTTTTTCTTGCAAGCTCTTTCTCTTCGAACTTGTCACGAAATCGTGACAGTTTTCTTGCATGTGCCTTCTCATCGAACATGTCGCAAAATAATGACAGTTTTTCTACTTGCCTTCTTTGCTTCCAACATGTTACAAAATCATGACAGTTTTCCTTGCACTTTCTCTCTCTTCCAACATGTCGCAAAATCACGACAGTTTTCCTTGCGCTTTCTCTTTCTTCTAACATGTCACGATATCGCGACAGTATATCGTGACATGTCGCGATATCGTGACATGTCACGATATCGTGATAGTTTTCCTTGCGCTTTTTCTTGCCTGCTGTATATGTCGCGATATCGTGACATTTTTCTTACTTGTCTTTTTCTTTGATCTTTTGCAAGTGGTCCACTTCGGTCTTCTTGGAAAATCACTGTACATACTTTGAGTAACCTTTGAACTCCTGTCTTCTGCATATGACTAGCCATTGAACTTCCTGTCCACTACATCAATAGATCTATCTAACAATGTTGACAACAATGACAATACTGATGCTGCACCTTGCTCACCAGATTTGAGCAAGTTTTGTGAGCATGTTTTGGAGTAGATTTGAGTAGTGTTTATGAGCAAATTTTGGAGTAGATTTTGAATAGGTTTTGGACAAAAATTGAGTAAGGATATTAGTGTCTCCTATGGATTGGTGTTCATTAAATTGATCAAGGGGATTGATGTCTCCTGTGTATTGGTGTCCATAAACTTGAGCAAGAGGATTGGTGTATCTTGTGGATTGGTGTACACAAACTTGAAGAAGGGGATTGGTGTTTCCTATGGATTGGTATCCACAAACTTGAGCAAGGGGATTGGTGTCTCCTGTGGATTGGTGTCCACAAACATGAGCAAGAGGATTGGTATCTCCTGTGGATTGGTGTCTCTTGTGGATTGGTATCCACAAACTTGTATAGGGGATTGGTGTCTCCTATGGATTGGTGTCCACAAAATTGTATAAGGTATTGGTGTCTCCTATGGATTGGTGTCCACGAACTTGTATAGGGGATTATTGTCTCCTATGGGTTGGTGCCCACAAAATTTATTGAAGAAATATATAAGCAATATTTTGTTGTGATTTTCTCCCAAAAGGGTGTTTCCATGTAAAAGCGTTATCTCTTATGTGTGTGGTGATTTGTGCATTGATTTATTATTGCATTCATATTATTACTATTATCATTTAGAAAGAAAAGTTTTATCTTATATTGTTCACCCTCCTCTCAGTATAAGCTTATGTTCTTCAAGCATAATGCATATGGCATTGCTTTTAATTGAGTTTTATAAAGATGAAAATCTAAAAAAAAAAGAGTTGATTGAAACCCTAAAAAGGAAATTAGAGATTGATACAAGTGCATAAAGCGAATCATATCTAAAAAAATATTTTTTTCTACATGTAATATCGATATTCCAAGTTCATCTAATTCAGGAAATTATTATGATGTTCTAAGTGAATGTTCTAAAAATACAAGGCAAAATCAAAAATCTAGATTAAATGCAACATATAATCCAAAGATCAAGTACAAAGAAAAAATTTAAGCTATTCATGTACATGAAGCTAAAGTCAAATATGAAGCTCAAGTAGTTGGTGATCGAGACCATGAATATCTAGAGAATAAAAATGAAGATAAATAAGAGCTAAGAGCAAAATTCAAGCAAGAAGATGAAATTGATGGATCTCAAACATGAAATCATGAATAGTGCAAGATCACATGAAGATTGAAGATAAATATGAAGAGCAATATTAAAGACTACACTCTTCAATGACCAAATAATGTAATACAGGGGTGTGTTGAGGTATATTACATTATTTGGTACATGCTAATGTGCCCCATGGTACCTTCATGGTACATTTAAAAATATGTAATAGATTAGGGTTGAGTATATAGTTTAGAGTGTGAGTTATATTTCCCCTTTATGTATGTGTTAATGCACAGGAAATGCACAATTTTCATGTAAAAGTGGAATGTGCAAGAAATGCACAAGTGTCATGTAAGTTAGAGTGCAAGTGTAGGTTGAGAAAATATGCACACGTATCTTGTATGCAAGAGTGTAGATATGTAATGTAAATATGTGCACAAGTATCTTAGATTAGGAGTGCATTTATAAGTGCAAGAGTTATGTTGCAAGTATTTAGAGTCAATTTTTCACCAAGTATGCAAGTGGTAAGTTGATAAGCCAAGAGTCATGAGACTTGGCATATGGAGAGCAATAGTCAAGTACTTGAAGAATCACATTAATATTGCTATATTATGGAGATAATACTCCATAGGAAAGTGAATCAAATACAAAAATATGATTCATATTCAAAGTTGTAGCAAGAAGAGGAGCAATAAAGCTTGTATACATTTTGAGAAATTAATATTGTAAGTTGTTCTTCATGCATAGTTCATGAATGATTCAGGCTATTTACATTCATATTTCAATATATAAATGAATTTTATTTTTTTATTATATAAGCCTTGATATACATATTAATTTTCTCATATTATTCTACTCATATTATTATATTCACCTTTAATAATATGGCTATTTTATATTTGGGACCTATGTGATATTGTAAGATAACATGTGATATTTTGTGGTAGTAAGGCTTCAAAATCCAACAAGGGGCCCATATACATTTGTAAAAAAAAAATAGTGTTTCCTGTTTTTATGTCTAGCATTGTACAACATCACCAAGTTTTTGATATTGAAGGGGGACCACTTTAATTTTTTTCCCAATACTCTTTCTTTCATCTTCTTCTTTACAAAGTGGTCTAGCATTGCCTATCATATTTTGTCTAGTTGTTGTTGTTGTACCACCCAATTTTTCATGGATTCCCTTTCATTCTTCCTATCTTATATCATCATTTATATGGTGGAAACATCATATTCAATGGGAAGGACAATATCAATGCCACACATCAATGGGGAATACCCTATGTCTGACTTGATTATGGTCCTATAAGTCCATAATATCACATGGATTATTTTGTCTCTTGTGTCCACTTGTAAAGTTGCATCCTTTATAAGGATTTGATATAAACTATGATTAGTTTGTTTCACTTACCCATTGGTACTTGGTTTATATATAGTTGCCTTCCTGTGCTTAATCATGAATCAAGTCATCAAGTCTCCCACCACTTTATTTAGGAAGTGGATACCTTGATCAGAGATAATCTCCATTGGACATCCAAAACTACTAATAATTTATTCATAGATGAGCCATGTAGCTTCTTCTCTTATCTTACATTTCATTTGTCAAGCTTCAACCCACATAGATAATTTATTGCAATAGTAATGTATCTATTTCTTAATGTTGTTAAAGGAAGGGGTCCAACAATATCAAGACAATACTTCTGAAGGATCCCAATAGGAAAGAAAATGCATAAAGAGCAGCTACTGTCCTGAGATTCCCAAAGGACTGGTACACATCACATGTTTTATAATAATATATATAATCTTTTAAGAGCATTGGCCAATGATATCTTACATCTAAAGTCCTTCTTGCTATAAGCTTCCTAAAGAAGTATCCTCTACACACACCATAATGGGAATCTACAATAAATTGCTTTTATTACTCTCATTCAATAGCTCATTGATACTTTCCATTTGGACCTACTTGATACAAATCTCCTTGCATTATTGAATAGGGTTGAATGGCTTGAGCAACCTCTTCATTCTTGGAATTGCTCCATCTAGAAACCTGAATTCGATTAAGCATCACCAAAAATCTACATATTCCTCTAGAATGACTTCTATTACTAGCAACATTGCATTAGGAAACTCATAATCATCACATTCAGAGCCAAATACTTCATATGTTATTGAAATAACATCTATATTGATATGCTTCTTACTTAGTCAACCAAAAATTTTAAAGATTCCCAAAAGCACCTTGAAGACATTGACAAAATACAATGGCACTAAGGGAATGGCCCAAGAGCACCTTGAAGATGTTGCTGCTTTAGCGACCCTGCTATAGTGGTACAGAATGCTCGGGTGTAAGAGCATCTGATCATAGGATGACTTAGTGGGAGCACTAATCAGAACATTTGATGGCTCTCAGGATCCCTTCCATATTTTGATGTACCTCTCCACCATCAGGAGAGCACATTTGGAGAGCATCACAGACTTCAATGTCTGATTCTGTAGAAGTTGGAAGAGAATTCCAGGGGAGATCCAACTGACGCCTGCCCAAGCCCATCTCTTCTATGTTCGGGCCTTCCACCCGGACATGAGCCTCATCTTACTGCAATCAAGTGAATGAAGATTCCATTAGATATTTGAGGAAGCAGCACAAGCAGAACAACTTCTGCTCCTATCGAGAAAGTGGCAGTGGGGAGAAATCCCATCACATTATCTGGTAATTGCTGCTCCTATCTATCCAACGCAGTATTCATCATGGCAGACTCCTCATACTGAGTAGAGGCTTGAAATGTAGTCGTGTGGAGCTCAAGAGGCAGATCTCATCCAAGTCCAACGGTGGAAATATGCAAGCCATGTTCTAGCAATTAACAATATGGTTGCTTGCAATCTCCATCAGAGGACGAGCCAAAGAGAAGAACAGGCTCAAGTGGTAGAGCCTGAGAATGAAGAGGGCACATTTTTGCACCCTTTTTGTATTCTAGAGCATGGAACGCAAGTATTCAGCCAGAACCCATCAAGCATGTCTCACCAAGAATCTGAGATTGAAGAGATCCTGGAATATTACTTGTCGCTGACAAGGATGGAGGAGCCTGTACTCCGCCCACAACCAATGGATTCTTCAGAATTGGAGTATCAGTTCTGGCCATTACTACAACCGATGCCTGAAGAAGGCCCCCATGTGGCAAACATCTTTGCCGCATTATTCATCAATAGTATGGGTATTGGTAGGAATGATAACTTGCCACAGTGCACCCTGTTCGCAACATGGAGAACTTTGGGAAGAGGCCAACTGAATTTCAAAGATCAACTGAAGTACAATTAGATCTGGTCTGGACATTTCAGGTTCACCGGATAGGCACTCAAAGTCGGGTTTATGGTGGCGACATGCCAATCATATCGTAAACTTTTGTGTAAATACTATAAATAATCTGGCTAGTAAATAAAGTGCTGAGGGCACTAAGTGTTGCTTTGGAACTTAAGCCAAGTTTTACTTTGGCTTGTAAAAAAAAAAAAAGACAGTGGGAATGACTTTGTTGCCCAATGGATCAAGGCTAATGGTTCTTCCACCAAGACAAGCTCGTTGCCCCACGAGTCACCAAGAATGTTGACAATTTTGTCACATTATACAAGGGGTAGAAAAAAATCAAAATTTTGTAAAGAATTTCGTTTTTTTGTTACAACAATTTTAGATTTCCCTGCCACCCCCCTTAAAAGAGCTTCGCTGCCGAACAAGCTCAGGAAGATAGCTTCGTCGAAGAAGAAAAGTCTAAATTTTTGGTCCGAAATTACTAAGGCAAGAAAACTACTTTGGGCCCGAAGCGCTTCAAGCAGCTACTTCGGGCGAGAATTTTCAGAAGCAATGTTGCCGAAGAAGAGCACAAAGAAAGCGCTTAGCACCCGAAGCATTTCCAGAATCTACTTCGGGCCCGATTTTTGCAAAGCAAAATTTTTCAAAAAAGAATACAAGAGAGGCGTCAGAGGAACTTCGGACCGGAAGTACTTCAAACAACTACTTCAGTCAAGAAATTTGTGAAGTGGAACTCAAAGGAGCATTGAATATTACTTCGCTAGAAAGTCATCGAAACACAAAATTTGGGCCTCCTCGCCAGCGAATCATTTCTACTTCACTGAAAACCATTGTGAAGCATTTTCAACCGAAGTTTTGGCAACCGAGAAGAGCGAAACACTTTGAAGGTAAGGATGTGCTTCGGTCGAAACTCTCCCAAACCGTAATTTTGAAAGAAGATCGCGGTGAAGCATTTCTACAAGCCACCAGCGAGGCAATTTTGATAGCGAAGCAGAGAAGAACGAAGGGCCCACTTTGAGGAGGAAAACTACTTTGGCACCCTCCACCCCCAAAGCAATTTTGTGAAGCTCCACCATGCGAAGTACAAATCAAGGAGAATCTGTTTAGGCTCGAACCCATTGCAAAGTGAAGTTGTAACCATCCAGTGAAGTGCTTCATTGGCATGCACTCCAAGCCAGGTATTTTCCTGAGGTGATCAAGTGCCCCATAAATGCATATTTTCTTGCCTGATAAGCTCACTGCACATTTTTGGCAATTGGAAAAGAGGCATCAATTTCTGAAGAAGATCTCGACGATCACGATAGCCACTCGAGCACTACACCCAGAGGCTAAGGATGATTTAGGCAGCCCATTAATGCATCTTTCCATGGTTGACCCAGTCGTAGTTGCCAATTTTGGTAACAGATTTGAGAGCTCAGTCATGAGCACCGCGAGGAGCCAACTTCTCAAGGCTCGATGGTGTGCTTCTTCATTTTGTGTAATTATGACTCAGAGGGTCGGGTCCTCTATAAAAACCCAGGAATTGTAATGTAAAAGGGGGGGAACTTTTTGCTAGAAAGCTGCTGTAACTTGATGTCCTACAATTAATACTAAAGTTATTTGAGCTCTATTTCTCTCTTGTATGCTACCTTATGTGTTTATTTCTTTTGTCTTTCTTCATTTGCATACTATAACTCTGAATTCTGAATTCGGTGTGCGATTGGAGACTGAACCCTGAAATTTACCTGAAGGATACATAGGGGAGGACAAACACTATATTGGTTTTCTTTTATGCTGCCTGGTGGATAGTGGTTTCTGTTATATTCACTTGTCCTAATCGTCATTACTTTGAAACCTGAATTTTGATGAAAGGGAGAAGGAGAATCTTGGAGCTCGTCCAGAGGATACATAGGAGGAATGATATTGTGTTTCTTTCATTTATTCTTGGTATTCTTTGCTGCTATTCAAGTTATTAGTTAGTGATCATGCTTCCTATTCTTTTCCACTTTAAATTATAGATCTCTCTTCCCTTACCTTTTTATTTCTTTCCTGCACCCTTACTCCTTTTTTATTTCTTTCTCGATCCCTTACCCCTTTTATCTCTTTCCTGCACCCTTATCTCAAAACACCAAAGTAGTTTAGCATAGGATTCGGCCTTTCTCTGGAGATTGGCACGAGGGGCATCTCTTCCCTTCGGCCTGTCAATGTTGGTCCAGGTCTAGGGTGCATACACTTACCCAAATCCTTTCCTGGGCAGATTTGATGACCAACAGTTATATTGTCCTTTCCTACACTATAAAACTAGCAAATATTCAAAGAGATACTCCCTTTAGTGTAGTTGGAAATAATATATTTTTTTTATCATTCAAGAGGTAGTCATAGATTCTATATATCACATCAAATTAAAATAAAATTGTATTTTAATCCTTGGTAAGTAGTCCATGGAAGTGTAGGAGCATAGTGGTTGAAGTTTTTTATGGAAGATACTCTTGGTGATGTGAAAATATTAAAATAAAGTGGTAGTTCTTGCATTAGAGCTCCATACTTCTATTTTAAATATCTTGTGATAGGCTGAAGAGGTCCAAAACCACTATATTACTATTTATGAACTAGACTGCTTTACTGGTATTGTTCTTTAGGAATGTGAAGGACAAAAATTTGCACCCAATAAAGTAAACACAAATGCTTTTGTCAAGGTTATGCATAAGAAGTAGGCCCCAAAATCTATTTATAAAATCAAGGCTAATTTTCTCATAATCTCGACAAATTATGTAGAAGTATACATGGTGAATTGCATTTATTTATCTCCAAAAATTTTCAAACCATGGCAAATTTTATTAATTTATCTCCAAAAAATTTCAAAATGTGGTGAATTTTTCTATGTTGGGGGCTATGAATATTGGTTTGCAAAATCTAAAAATGTATGATAAAATTAAAAGCTTTAGGTTGACATGAAATACTTTTAGCCTTTATTATTTATGATGATCGATCTAAGACATGTATGACAATCGACTGCAGGCATGACAATAAATTGTAGACATGACGATCGGTGGTATGCATGATGATCGATTGTACTCATGACCATTGGTTGCAGGTGTACCAATTATTTATAATAATATCTATCGGTGCAGGCATGACTATCGATTGTAGGCATGATGTTTGGATATAGGCATGGAGATCAACTACAAACATGACGATCAACTATGAATATGACAATAAACTATAAACATGATGATCGGTTGTAGGTATGGTGATCGACTGTAGATAAGATGATCGACTGTAGGCATGATGACATGTGGCATGCATGATGATAGGTTGTAGACATGATGATTGGTTGCAATTGTGAAAATCAAGTTTAGCTATGATGATTGATTACATGAATTCCAATTGGTTGCATACATGACGATCAGCTATAGGCATAATGGTCAGCTACAGGCATGACGATTGGTTGCATGAATGTCGATCAATTGTAGGCATGATGATCGACTATAGGAATGACAATCAGTTACAAGCATGACGATCGGTTGTTGGCATGACGATCGATTGCATATATGATGATCGAATCCAGGAATACCGATCAGGTATAGATACGATGATCGGTTGCAGGAATGTCGATCGATTGTAGGAATACCGATTGGTTGTATATATGATGATTACATCTAGGAATACCGATCGGGTGGAGATACAATGATTGGCTACATATAGGACGATCGGCTATAGGAATATCGATTATATGCATACATGACAATTGAATTTCACAATGATGATCGAGTGCAGGCATGAAAATTGGTTGCAAGAATGCTGATCGATTGTAAGTTTATCAATGGGCTGCAATAGTGTTGAGTACCCAATCAGTAGTAGTGCTGCATATATACCATGTGCCAACCATCCATGAAATGATTGCATGTAGAGACCATATGTCATCCATACATGATCTGATTGCATGCAGAAAAGTCTATATAAAGGGATAAAAAAACATTTTTTTGCCTTTTTTATCATAGTTTTAACTATTTTCCTCCCATTTTAATGTATTATTAACACTTTTCCTCCTGTTTTAACACATTCTTAACCCTCTTCCTATAGTTTTATCTTATTTTTTAATATTTTACCTTAATTTTTAGGCAAGTTTTAACCCTTTTCCTCCTGTTTGAACCCTTTTCCATCAAGTATCATCTACCATCCACTCTATCTTATGATCCATACTCTCGTAACCCTATGGCATCCCCTGTAACCCCTAGAATGTTTAAAATTAATTTTAAAAATCTGGTTTACCCCCTAATTTCTAAAATTTTATCAACATCAGGTTACAACATGTCATGGGTCACAGAATCTGGTCTTCGGGGTCTATTTTCAATGTCGTAGTTTGACATGGACACAAAAATACCGGATAATATCATTGTAGGTTATGATATTGATTCAGGCAAGGTAAATATTATCATCGATAAAAAAAATGTCATTCTTTCTTTCATAGCCTCTGATGTCTCCAGATTGAAAACATTGCCCCACATTGGTTGTGAGCCTATCACTTTGAAATACCAATTAATTGATGATGATAAACTCTACGTGGAGACCAACTTCAATGTGTAGTCGGAATATTTTCAAGATATAAATGCTTTTTAATTTAATTGAATTTAAATTATAGTCACTAGTGTACAATTACTGATTTTTTTTTTTTTTTGTAGTTACGTCCACCAAGTCTAGAAGGGGTTTGATTGTACTAGCTATAGAAAATAAATTTATTTGGGCATGTTATGAATTATTCCTTACCAAACTCATTCTGTAAGGAAGATCGATAGAAATTCTGATGCGGGCCTTAGCGTATCTGGATCATTGTATTGCACACCAGCAATTTGACTGGTCCAACTATGTCTCCTACCGGATCATATTGGAAATCCAAAACATGATAACGCATACTTCACCCTCATCAATAGTTAGCACATGCAACTATATTATTGGTTTTTTTATTAATATTTTTATAATTTGCAGAACACTCTAGTACTAACATCTTGGCACTAAACCCTAGCCAATGTAGCCATGATAGAACAATAGGTTCAGGTAATTTTTCATTAATATTTATGTAAGCTTTTTTATTTTTCATATGTTTTTATTTTTATAATTTTGATATTTTATACCAAAAATAGAAAAGGGCATCCTATTCCTCTTCAAAGCGGGATGCTTTTGTGAGAGGTAACAATCCAGAGGAATCAGGAGACTCTGAAACACCTATAGAGGAAACAACACCACCGCTAATGAGAAGATCAACAAGGAAACATGTAAGATATAGTTCTCCTAATCTTGGAAAAGCTCCACCTACGGCTGCACGTCCACTACCAATGGGCGTAGTTGCGCAAGAGGTTTCATCTTCGGGGAGTAAGTTTCAATGATTGCCGATTTTTTTTTTACAACTTTTTTACTGTTTTTAATTAATTTTTTTTTCAGATGTACAACATGCCCACATTCCATTTGCATCAGCAGCTATGCAAGATGTGTTTTCTTCTATCGGTAAGTGTTATAACAAAATTTTCAACCAATTTTCATAATGTAGTTTTATAACTAATTTTTATTTCTACCTTCACAAATTTTCTACCTTCACAAATTTTCTACCTTCACGAATTTTATAACTAATTTTATTTTTATGTTTTAAGTTCCCATACATCAATTTCATGAACAAAATCAACAACCGATTTTGCCCCCTCCTCCACCACGTCAACCTCAAATGCGAGGTCAATGCTTCCAAATCGAGAAACACATTCTTCCATCTAGGCCACAGAGAGAAGCAACACACCAATTTTCATGGAAAGAAGCATCAAAGAAATTTTTAGAATTCGGTCATATTTCTCTTGTAAATTTTAATTTTAAGGATATACCGAAAGCTTATGGTGCTGGGTTGGATGAGGTTCCACTTGATAAATATTTTTTTTGCAAGATAACAGACCCACTACTTTTCAAGTATCAAAATTGCTTCAATATAAAGAAAATGATGGAGCATAATGTTTAAGCAAATCTCCTCCCAGGGAAACAAACACCTGTCAGGCTCATCCTCGACCAGAGGATGAAAGATTAAAATTTTTAGAAAAAGATTTGGTTTTTGATAACGTTGAATCTAATATAAAGGATTTATTACTTACAGATATAATAAAAATGAAAAAATGGGAGTATAAGGCCAAAGTTTTGATAAAGGAAATTAATTCTCGATACAATAATTTTTTAAAAAGAGAAAAAAAATTGTTGTTGAAAATGAACCTAAAGAGATGAAGGCTCTGCTATAGCAAGTGAAATCTGGCATTGTGAAGGTGAATACATATTACATAGATGAAATTTTAAAGTTTATGATGAACATATTGGAGAACATAAACGATGAGGCCAAAGATTATTATAATGAATGGGCAAGTGATAAGAAAAAGGTTGATTTGTAGCTACAAAGAATGTTGCTAAGGTTTAAATTAATCACTTTTGTATTCAAAAAATTGTTGTTCTCTTTTTTAAAATTTAATTATCTATTGATTAACTATTTTTATTTTTTACAGGTAAAGTATGATAATCTCAAGAAGCAAGTTCAAAACTTGCAAGACTATCTCAGGATGGCAAAGGAGTTCTTAAATGCTTCCATGACAATAAAAAAAGAGCACATGAAGTAGTTCAACAAAACAAAATTTTATGGAAAATAATTATCTATAATGGATTGGATCTTGATGTTCTACTAAAGGAGAAGGGTAAAGAAGTTCAAGGACCAACATCTGAAGATGTTGGCAAAAAATAAAACACCCTTCTCGATGGATTTGAAAATATTGAGAAGATCCTTGTCAATTTTGGAGCAATTGATAGTACTGTTACCCAGCCCAAGGGAAGAGCCGTTGGAATGCAGAATGTGGAAATGGTGGAAGTAGTGGATGAGGAAAAAGGAGCTGAACATGGGAAATATGAGGGAGGAGTTGTTGCTATGGAGACTATGGAAGTCATTGAAAAGGCAAAAGGAGTGGTGGAAGGAGGAAAACATTCTGAAGCTACTTCATGACATTTGATATTTTGAAAGACTATTTTATGAAATTTCATAAGTTTTCATTTAAAAACAAGATACTTGCTTTTAATATTTTACTATTACACTATTTACTATTTATAATTGTGTGTTATTTTCATATATGCATGCATAGGTTTAGATTTACATGTTATTCAAAGTTATTCATGTTGTGATATAAAAATGAGTATTGTTTTCTGTATTCTGCTATGTTGTTTTTGTATTTCAATTTTCAAATGTGTTTACTCTATGCATGGGTTTAAATTTTTATTTTATTCAAAGTCATTCTTGTTGTTGTAGAGAAAAGTGTTTTGTCTTTTTTATTATGCTATATTGTTTTCATATTCAATGTTAGTTTATGATGGAGATATTTATGAAGGGGTTAAATTTCAATTTCCATATATTATGCTATGTTGTTTTTATATTTCAATTTTCAAATGAGTTTACAAGTGATATATTTATGAATGGGTTTAAATTTCAGTTTATTCATAGTCATTCTTGTTGTAGTATAAAAATGAGTATTGTCATTTCTATTGTGCTATATTATTTTTATATTTCAAGTGAGTTTACGAAGGATATATCTATGCATAGGTTTCAGTTTTCAGTGCATTCATAGTCATTCTAGTTGTTGTATAAAAATGTGTATGGTATTTTGTATTATGCTATATTGTTTTTATATTTCAAAGTGAGTTTGTGAAGGATATATCTATGCATGGGTTTCAATTTTCAGTGCATTCATAGTCATTATAGTTTTTGTATAAAAATGAATATGGTCATTTGTATGATGCTATATTATTTTTATATTTCAAAGTGAGTTTACGATGGATATATCTATGAATGGGTTTAAATTTTCGTTTTCCATATCTAGAGTAATATACTACATGCATTTTTCATACATATGTAGAGAAATTTTTACTAGTTATGTATGCATACAAGGTTTACTCAATGACAAAGCATAAATCATAAAATTTGTCAACATAGAAAGTTAATAACACTTCTATAATCATATCATACAACTAATGATACTAATTATACATACATACAGACATTTAAAGTCAAAACAAAAATCACTATATTTTATCAACATATAAAATTAATTCAATAACATAGCATCATTACGTATACATGGTTTTCAAATTTTCAGCTTACTTAAAGCTATAGCATAAATCATAAATTTTGAAAACATAGGCAATCCATATCACTAAAAAATAAACATGCATAATCATTGAAAATAGAATGATTATATATTTTTTTTCAAAACACTGAAATTTTACAACAAATAAAATATGAAAAATCATTGATAATATGAATTTTTTCAAATCATTGACATTTATAAATGATATCAAATATGAAAAATCATTGATAATATGAATTTATTCAAATCACTAAAATTTTACAAATGATTTCAAATCTAGAAAATCATAGATTATATGAATTTGTCATATAATCATTGCAATTTTTACATTTATGGAAGCTGATACAAAGCTTTATCGACTTCTCCAGAAGAACCAAGAATCATTTGTGAATTATGTGTTTCCATAATCTCATCATCACTCCAAGATGAATAATTTTCATCATTATCAACAATATTAGTGAGACCTCTTCTTTCTGATAGAGACTTCCAATATGTCAACGCTCTGTCATAGGGAAACTTACCCACCTCGTACGATGATGCATACATTCTCAAACAATTTTCCAAATATTTGTCCAACCTATTATGAACTTTTTATTTAAAAAAAGATAATGTACTAAAAACCCTTTCATCTTCAATAGATCCCAAAATCATTGTGTGACATAATTCATATAAAATAAAGTATTCACTCATAGTTTCTTATAAGACACTACTTCGATACAGTTTTTTCTAGAAATGTGTGATTGAACCAGTTTCATGTGGATTTCTGAAAAGTTCAATTTGATTATCTATTGTTATTCCAAAATTGGTTGATTGTTGTCTTAGAAGATCTTTGTTTAGAATACCATTGATTTCAATACCATTTATTTCCACACTTTTAGAGAAACGTGTCATAAGATTACCCATATATTTTACAAACAAATCACTTCTACTACTATGGTCACAAAAAGGATTCCAAAATATGGGATTAACAAAATCAATGGCCTCAAGTGTCTCATCTCTCTTAAAACGATCTCTTATTTCACTTGATAATGTATTTGCAATTATTTTCAATTTATTCTTAGTGCTATGCAAAACCTCATCCAATCTGGAATGTGTAATGGGAACTTGTTCAACATCATCTATTAGAGTATCTAATCTCTTTTCAAAATGATATACAAAAATAAAATTTCCATGGATAGCAATACAAATATTATCGTTGATTTTGAACATCAAAAAGCTATTCGGAATATTGATATTAACTAACATATTCCAACTATCAAACTTGGGATCCTCAAAGAGTTTTTTCGGATAAATAAATTTTGTTAATAATCATACATACTTGTTTTCTCATCCTCATGAAATCGAAAATATAAATTGCTCTTTCCAGTGCAAGTTTAATCAAATAATTCATTTCTTGTAACATTTGAATAATACCACATAATGTGAGAAGAGTTTCCAATTCAGTCATACCAAAAAGCAAATTGTTTGCCTTGTCAACATCCCTACGATGTGCATACATAAACCCAACCAAGGATTGATATTCTAAAAATACCCTTTTTGCAAGAAGAAATAGTGAAATCCACCTGGTTTCCACATATTTTAACATTTTTCTGCCTTCAGTTACACCTAGAGAAAATTGCTAAAACTCTACAAACCTTTTTGGACTGCATGAAGAGTATGAGTTTATTTTTGTGGATGAGTTCTTCCACTTTGGCTACATTATCAAAATTTCTAATAATTTTGTATGCAAGATTCATTTTATGAGCCATGAAATGAATAGGAATCACATATGGGGCAATTGATGTATGAAGCCTAACACAAAGGCCATTCATTTGTCCTTGCATTATAGCCACACCATCAGCGCCAACACAAATTAAATTTGTGGCAATTTCCTTTTCATCCATTCCAAAAATATATTTTAAATTGGTTACAACAACATTATAAATATTTTTCACATTAGAATTTTCAATCATATTATGTAGTGCTAGTAAATGAGGTTGTCTCAAATGATTTTTGAATGTGTAAACATGTATGCAAATCCAAGATGTGTTGTCAATAGTTGTTGCCTCATCTATGGAAAGAGAAATAAATTTGGCTTGTTTCACATTCTCTCTTAGGTCTTCCTTCTCAACCAGTGATAGATATTTTGCCATTTCCCAACCTCTTTGATCTGACCAATGTGAACTGGTAAGGTTTTGTACATCGGCTAGTTGAACTATTTCCTTAAAATCAACAAAATCAGACATGGGTCGACCTTTTTTTAGAACAATGTATACAATAGCAAATTGTAATTTCTTTGAGGCTAATATAGTCTTATTAATTTTTTTAAATTGTGCCTTGATTTTTCCACCCTTCTCAATGAGATTTTGTTGTTGTTTCATTGCTTTTTCATATTCAAGTGCATATCTCACATGCACACATTCTGATGCATCCTTCCATCTATAAAATCTGTTAATTGTTCCATCACTTCATATTTCTTTGATGTAAAATTTCCCACAATGTTTTTCTATTGTGTCTTTCTTATTTTGCAATAAAGAATCCTTTCCTAGCTTCCATGTACAAATAATGCATTTACACACATTCAGTTTCTCATATCGCTCAATAAAGGGGTATAATCGTACCCATTAATTTTTAAAATCCCTTCCAATAGTCCATTCACTTATCTTTTGACATTTAGATTTTTGACTACAATATTCCCTAGAGGTCTGCATTTTAATTGTATTGTCATTTTATTTTTCGATTGATGTATCTAAATTTAAAATCTCCTGAAGTGGTTGTTGAATGTTGTTATAAGGAAAATTATCATGTGGTCTCATCTCATCTACTGGAATATCTTTGAGTGAATGCACATCAGGGTCGACAATGTTTACTATATTTAATGTTTGGTGTTCTCTATCATTTTTTGAAGGAAAAAAGACACTATTTTATAGAATTAACAGAATATAGTTTTACAAAGCATTTAAAAGAGGTAGATAAGTAGAAAACCATTTATCTATTAATAAAAAAAGGTTTTATATTTAATAATAATAGAAATATTAAAAATTTGATGGTAAAAGGTTTTTGTACCTACATGTTGTGTAGAATCTATAGATATTGATGCCTCATTGCATTTTTATATTTATGTAAAATATTTTAGAATTGTCTTTTTACAAGAAGATTGGCCTCCCTTATTTCCATCTTTAGTAGGTGACGTTGTATCTATAAAGAAAAAACCTTCAGATGTTAGGAAATGTATATGAAATTAAAGGAAAATAATAGACATCCCTCAAGATGAACCTATGTTACCCTATAGAATGACATCTGAAAGACAAGAAGCAGTCTGACAAGAAAATGCTCCTAACACACAACATGGCATGGATACTTATCGACCACAGTTGTATATAGTGCTTCTACACTACCTATGAAACATACTCTAAGAGACAAGAAGCAGTATCTAACAAGAGAAATGATCTTGAAACACAACCAGATGGCATTGATAGTTGTATACCATAGTTGCATATAGTTCACTTACTGTACCTATAAAACTGAAGAAAAAAATCTTTGGACAAAAGAACAATGGAAGAAGAATACTCTATCGATTTTCATTCATGAATCCTTTGTAATCGATATCCCTATGTCGATCAACACACTTGTGCAATGGGTCAAACCATAGTCTCTTATTAGCAACTGATCGACTTAGACTGATTAATGCATCTATACAACCTTAGATTGACAGACACTACTTTGCAATCAATCAACTTATTTTGATCAATACATCTCTACAACCGATAGACTAATGTAAATCGATATGAACTTGCAACTGATATACTAATTCCAATCGACACTTCTACAATTGATAGATAAATATCTATCAATAGCCTTTACAATCGATAGGTTGATGCTGATAGACACCTCTACAATCAATCAACTAATGTCGATCGACATGTCTTTGCAACTGATAGAAAAATACCGATCATCACCTCTGTAATCGATCAACTAATTCTAATTGACACATCCCTATAACCAATAGTCTAATGAATATCGACACCTCTGCAATTGACTAACACATCTCTGTAACCAATTATCTTATGTTGATATACTTAGCTCTGCAACCAATTGACACATCTATGAAATTGATCGTCTTATTTAGATAGACTTGTCTACAACTGATCATCTTATAGCAACATAAACGGCTCTAAAATCGATCAAATTACACCGATAGACATGTCTCTACAATCAATCAACTTATGTCGATCATCTTGTGCCAATCGACACTCCTCTACATCTGATTGACTTATATCAATAGACACTTCTTTGCAACCTTGTCAAGTTTTTTGTTGTTTCAAAGCAAATTTTGAGTTAGAGTATTTTAGATGTATGTTTATTAGCACCCACTATAGTATATATATGAGTAGTATATGAGGCGATTTGGACAAAAACATAAAATCATTTATAATTTGAAGGCGAATTGGGCAGGAAAATAAAAATCATTTATAATTTGAGGTCGGTGAATTAAAAAAAAAAAATTAATTATTATCAATGGTAAGTGAATTTACCCTAAAAAAAATTCCACCACGTAAATTTTGGGTGAATGGGTCCCAATGAAAGGATCCAAAATTAGCCAGTTTAAAATCTTGAAAATCCTAAATAGAACCAATTTATTATATTTCATGCTTATGCATAACCTTGGCTTTTGTAGACACCAAAATCTAGCCACTTGTCCTCCATCCATGCTTTTCCACCATTTTCACTACCAAAGCATAGTCACTTTACCTTTATCCTAGATTTCCCACCATTTTTGCCTATTATTTATATATATTTAAAGAATAATATTTTATATTATGTTTTATATATATTTAATAAATATATATTTATATAAATTAATTAATCTTAACCATATAATTTCATTTAATCTCATCCATCCATTTATATTAATCCATGCCACACACTAAATTTACTATCCATCCTTAGATATGCTTTAATATCATCCACACAATTAGTGTCGTTGAAATCCTAGCATGCCCTAGGTTGGATTATAAATAGAGGCCATTTTGATGTCTCAACCTCATATTTTTCAAATACCCTAAGTTCCCTGAGATTTCAAAGTGCCTTAGAGTTTCAACCTAGCATTTGTACCCTAACCCCACTTTATCCATCATATTTCTTGTTCCCTCACTCATCGTTGTCGTCATCGCATCCCTTGCCTTCATATGATCTACTTTTGTAGATTTGATTTGACCTCCTGAGTGTCATGCTACTCTCTGCCATAGTCTTGAGCACCTTGCTACTCTCTGCCATCGTCCTGAGAACCCTGCTACTCTCCACCGTATTCTTGAGCACCCTGCTACTCTCCATTGCATTTTTGAGCACCCTACTGCTCCCTGCCATAGTCCTAAGAACCCTACTACTCTCTATAGACCTCCCAAGTGCTCGACTATATTTCAGAACCCTATTATAAAGACAAGTGAGATCCTCGGGTGTCACTAGAGCACATCCTCACCATCGACATACAATAGATCCAACCATCAACAAACAACAAGCAAGAAGTAAGGTAAATCTATTTTGTTTTGTCATATTTCATATTGTTTAATTCTTTTCGCATTCATATTGTTATATCTAGGGTTTTAGTTTTGATTTTAGAGGGCTCACAAAGTGGAGCCCTCATTATTATTACTAACTCTCTAGTGTTTATTTATGTGAAAATTAGATAGTATATCAAAAGTATTAGATAGCCGATTAAACTCGAGTAGCCCAGCATTAAATACATAGAAGCCCACTCATACATATTGGGAGAAAATATGCCACTGAAGACACCACCATTTTTTGTGGCTAGGGTCTCGAATAACCCTAGAAATATTTGTAAAAATTGTATCAAAGAGGATTCTTAAATCCATTATTGTAACAATGGATTTTTTAGGCTCCCCACATTAATATAAATCTCATTTGTTGTGTAATATTTGGTTTATTTAAATTTTGTTTTATTTAGCATTGTTTGGTGTCACGTTTTTAGCTTTACAAATGGTGATCATAATGGGACCCCTAAGGGTATCATATTTTGATTTATCTTGAATTCTAACTTGCTGTTTGTTTTCTTATTTTGCAGATTTTCAGGAGTGCCAATCACACGTTTTTTGCCTGTTAGAATTTTTGAGAAGTTGCATAAAATTGCAGGAGGTGCACGAACACACTACGACACTCAAGGATCATCTAGGAATTCCTGGAGGAATTCTAGAAGTGCTCTAGGGCATATCATAAGTTCCCAACTGCATTTTACAATGATTTGGAGCAAATATGTAGGCTATCCAGTAAGTCCACTGTCCAAAATCCAAATTTTTATGTTTTACGTATTTTGGGTTCTTTGATGTATTTTTTAGATTCTAAGCATAAAATGAACAATCATTGAGTAATATAGAAAATAATTCATCCTATTTTGCATTTTAGGTTTCTTTTTGCATCCATTTACACATTCCAATTATGGTTTCTATTTCTGATGTATTCACAAATATAAAATGTTGCATTCTAATTGCATTTGAATTGAAAATTGGCATAAATTAGAGCTACATTTTAGGGTTAGAAGTATCTAATTTTATCTATCTAAGTAGAAACATCATTAGGGTTCCAAAAGTATTCTTTCCATTAGGTGATTCCATGCAGAGGGGTGGATGAACCCTCCGTTTATCTTTGACAGGGGGTCTTAATTGGTGTACTTCACACTCTTTGGAGAAATTGGCATTCTCTTTTTGGCTTCTAATTTAGATTTATGAAATCATTTGCTCCTAACATTGTTTGTCCACATTAATAAATGAAAACCTTAAAAGGAACAATTAACACAACACATTTCACTCAAAAATGTAGTGGTTGGATTTCATGACCAACCATTGCTTGAGATTTTGTGATAGTGGCATTCATCTCCATCCACCAATATCTTCCCATAGAAACCATAGGATACCCTTGAGAAAAAATGCTGGATTTCATCACCAGCAAGAATCGCGTTGCCCTATCTTCACCATAGTTTTTACCTTTGTTTCATTAATCAAGATTAAAACATCAAAACACATGACTGACACATAAAATGAATACTCATTAAAAATGAGATAATCAATGAACAAGGTAAGCCACACTGGTTGAAACATAGTATTGGTTGTTTGTTTCCTTTTTGCTCCTTAAAGATTTTAGTTTTGTGTTACATTTGATAGTTTAATCTATATTTTGATTTATTTTCTTATGGTATTAACTAGAAACCAAAAAAAAGATATAATTCAATATGACTTAATGGAACCTTCATCCACCTTCCCCACCACTTATGTGGTAGATGCCCTAAATGTGACATAGGAAAAAATTTTGCAGGTCCCTCACATTCCCTAACATCCATAGTCTTTCATATGACCATGCCCCAAGAGGAGTCAACCTCCCCAACCATTGAAAATCACATTACCCATATAGACATGGCAAGAGTAGAATCTTTCATGAAGTCTTCTAGTTATGTCTTAGAGTCCATTCCCAATTCACCTAGATAGGATTCTACTTTACAATAAGAGCCTATTTATTCCCAGCCCCCATCCACCTTTACCCAAGTGTATACTAACCCTATTTTTGAGGAATTAGTTGTACCTTCTTCCCATATGTCCATTACCCAACCTTCATGCGCTCCTAGCACCTCATATACCTCCACTTACACCAACCCCTTGTATGAAGCACATGTCAATACTGCTTTACAAGTTTCAGCCTCACAAGTTGCCATATCTAGTGTAACTTGTACCCAAGCCACATATTCCATACCATATACCTCCATACCCTTATAATTTGATAGATATATTAGTGATGCATGGAAACACCTAAACAAATGGCTTAGACAACATCAAAATGCTCAACAACAAGTATAGGTAAACCCTAAGCCCTTACATAACTCTACTCAGATTGTTCTTGTCAACTAGGATCCACCATGGGCACCATAATATGTTGTGTTTTCTATCCTTGTTGCCCCAAAAAGACATACCATCATCCATCCTATTCCCATTGGCCAACCTAGCCATAACCCCCATCCATCAACATCATTCCATAATTTCCCATAATTTCATAAACAATCTCCCAGTCATCAATTTACATCAAATTCACCTAGTCACCATTATCAATTTCATCATCACTTAGTCACCCCATAACATTTATTCACATTGCCACAAAATCATTAGGTAATTCAAGGCTTTCACATTCTTTATAAAGACCCTTGTATTTAAGGCCATGCAAAAATAGATAGATCAGTTGATTCAATTTACCCCTAGTTTTCCAAACCAGAAACCAGCCTTATGCCAATTGATCAATCAACCAATTCATCCTTCAATACCATCACTGCCATATCTGATAGACTTTATGATACCTAAGTTTGAAAAATTTAAGGGAACTAAGGATCCCAAAAAATATGTGAGCACTTTTGTATATGCTTGCTTTAGAATTCAAAATGAGAATTCTTTCATTCTTTGATATTTTCCTCAAACATTAGGAGGGGATGCCATAGAATGATACAATGAATTTATAGTATCTATACTATTGAGAAATTTATTGATCAATTATTTGATCATTTCATCCTAAATTTTAAAAAGAAAGATCTCATTGTCTAATGTCTATTATTTAAGGCAACTAGATGATGAATCTATCTATGATTTTGGAAATCGTTGGAGGGTTGTCATCACTAAATTACCATTCACTCTATCAATGGATGAGCTAATTAAGCTATTCACCAAGAGTTTCTTAAAACCTATCTCTTGGATGCTTCAACTACGAACTTATCAATAATTTGAAGAAGATTTAGCTTAGGCTAGTGTCATTGAGGATATCAAAATCCAAGAAGGCATACTTAAGCATAGAAAGAAATAATGGCAAAAAAGGGGACAATACAAAAGCAACTATTTTAGCCAACAAAAATCAACACATGCTACCCCAACCACTCAATCTAATCAAGTTAATCAAGTGGTCATGATCTAGCTGGTAATGGCTCAACAAAAACCTATGCAACAAACACCACAAAAAAATTCATATCATGTAGTCCCTTCAATAAAACAAGCTCCAACAATGCAAAACATTGTACCAGTTATGGAAAACCATCCCCAATGATAGTCTGTTTGACAAACTTTCCAATACATCCCCTTTAGCCGAGTCATATGCTTTGATTTTTAGAATGTTGTATGAGATAAATAAACTTGCTTTGCATGATATTAGATCGTATGATCCCACAAAACATGGGAAACAT
The DNA here is from genome assembly GCA_028583015.1 of Wollemia nobilis. Lineage (NCBI taxonomy): Eukaryota > Viridiplantae > Streptophyta > Pinopsida > Araucariales > Araucariaceae > Wollemia > Wollemia nobilis. Next base: position 585,074 of record JAQPPZ010002200.1, read on the forward strand.
TACCAGGAACATCTATTTTATCCTTATCATTGGCAAAATGGGCATGACATTAAAAATTGCTATGTATTTGAAGACAGTACAAGACCTCATTGACTTGGGGGCGATCAAGCTTGATAATCCCCTTGCTCAAAAAAACCAAAACCTTGGTATATTTGAAACACTACTTCCTCATCACGAGGAGGTGCAACCAAATATATGGGGGCCTAACACCAAAATCCCTCCTAATCAAGTCAATCATGTACAACAATACCAAGGGTTTATAGGGGCTATTCATATGATCACTGGAGGTCAAAGTAACAACCAACAAAAGAAACCACCTCAATCAAGTGTGTCACAACCTTCTACATCACCACTCATCCAAATTTCCCCCAATCCTTCATCACCTATCCATATCCCTAGTCAATAAAATCCTCCAAATCCACCTATCAATCGTCTACCTCGACCTATCATCTCATTGAGTAATCAAATAATTACAAGTATGAAAATGACTTCCACCAAATTGTCAACCTATGAGCTAATCCAACAATCTCCTCTACATCATGAAGCATTAATGGACATTTTAAAATCCATTTAATTGCAATCACAAGATCCTAATGCCTTCAACAAATTTTTGGGGAGCATCCAAACATGCATGGAGTCTTCCATAACATTCTATGACTTTGATATTAAGCCAATATTATCAGAATCAATAGACTCTCCATTGCATATCATGGCTCTAATTGACAAGAAGCCTTTAAAAAGAGTATTAATTGACATCGGTTCCTCTATCAACATCATCACCACATCCGTTATTCATCATTTGAACCTTCCTTCATCTCACATCACCAAGTCATCCTTCAACCTCAAGGCATTTAACGATGCTTTGTGTTCCACAGTTGGCATTATTTTTTTGCCCATCAAAGTCAGGGTCAAAATGTTGCACACAATGTCTCACATCTTGGAAGGATCCATGGCATACAATGTACTCCTTGGAAGACCTTGGATAAGAGAAATGAGATGTGTCCTTTCAATACTACATTAATGTTTAAAATATGTTCATGAGGAACAAGTACATTGTATACCGATAGATATTGAGTTGATTAAGTATTGCAATTTTATTTCAAATCCTTATGATTCCATGCTTCTTTCCACTCACCTTTTCCTATCACCATCATCCAATCCATATACCACGTCATCCATCCCTTCATCAAAAACTCCCATTCCTAAGGATATCCCTATCACCAACCCTCATCAAACTTCCACACTTCCATCATCATCATCATTGACTACATGCATATGTGGTCATATTCAGTCCACATAATCAACATCATTGCCATCCACATCATCACTGTCCACTTAGAAACCTTCCCAATTCAATCCATCACCATCACCTAATATTTCACAAGTTGAATTGACGGATTGTGAAATACCTTTATTTCCACCATTTCTCAATCCCTCACCTAACCATATTCCTATCATGTCATCTCAAGTCGAGGTCCACATCACTAATCTTGGAATTGGTGAATATGTGGTCCAAGACATCATCATCACACCCCTCACCATCTCTAGTTCTAAGGACTTCGATCACCCACGTGACCCACCTTTAGTAATAGGAGCAGTCTATAAAATGGGTTCAGCTCCAAATAGCATAAATTTTGTATATGGGGGGATTGAATCTTCATCAAGTCCATCTCCCACAGAAGAATCCAAAGAACCGGTTCTTTCCAACATTCCAAACATATCAAGATTTTCATATTGATATTTCCACATAATAAATTGGTAAGGCCATGGCCTAGGATTGCATGAACAAGGAGTGCATCAACCTATCGATGTTCCATATCAAGAGGTGTACGATTGTTCAGGTCTAGGTTAGCACCCACTTTCCACCATATCTTCTTTTGAAAAAGCCTTACAAAGGCTTAATATTAATTCAAGAGAAGAAGCCCTCCATCCCAATATTTTTGATGAGGAAATATATGAAGAATTTGAGCTTATGTTGATAATTTTAGATGAATCTGAAGAAGAATCAGAGCCCATCATTCCCCATTTTTAACAAGATGAGTTTTATCTCAACATGTTCCCAATCCATGAGCCCATATTTCACTTCATTTTTCCACAAGAGTGAGTCACCCCTACCGGTGAACCACCACCTCCATTTCATTAAGCCATTTCATAAACCAACTTGTAACATATGTACATAACACCAAAAAAATGGTTTTCACCACTACAAAAAAAATAAAAAATCAATTAAAAATCAACAAAATCATTTTATTTCCTGGCATTGCATATGTAGATATCATTTAGAAAAATAAATTTATATATGTTGCTTATTGTTATTCAGGTTAACCAAACCCCAAAGCATTGATTCTTAAGTTCCTTCCATTCCATCCATCCTTATCCGCCTTGCCCATAAGTAAATATGAATCCTATTGATTTATTTACCCCACTCCGTAATCCATATGGGATAAGCCAATTTCAATTGACATAAGCATTATTGGCATGGAATGGATTTCCTTGCCTCCATCCTTTGCTGAATTTGTCTTGTCCAAGGAATTTTTAAGGATTTCCACCAACTACATTCCTCCATCCCCTTTGCCTTCGATTTCACCTTTACCTTCAAATCTTAAGGTTTTCTAGACAAAAATAGATGAGGATAGGCCAAAATATTTTGATAACATATTATATGACATTCATCTTATCCCTATGCCCCATTAGCTTGAGGAAGGTTCCCACATGTCCATTGAAGATACCATGGATGTGGATCTTACTTTTAAAGAACACAAGCTTATACTGAAAGGGGGGTGAACAATATAAGAGCACTTTTTACTTTTTATCTCAAACCAATATATGCAATGTAAAAATATCAATATCAAAAATAGTAATCAAAGCAATGTACACAACACCACACACAATAGAGACACATCAATTTACATGGTTCACCCAAAGATGGCTACTTCCACGGAGAAAATATTTCACTAAATTTTCTAAATCAATCTCTGAGGAATCCTTCCCAATTATAATGTTTATGGACCTCTGTCCAAAGGAGATGTTGATCCCCTAAATCTGGTTTGTGGATATCTATCCATAGGAGAACTCTTTCTCCTCTAATCTAGCTAGTGATCCTCTAGAAGACTCTACCTCCACTACACTGACTGTTGGATCTCTCTCTATTTTAAGACTCTTATCCTCACTCAAAAGACCTATCCTCAATGTCCTAGCTAATGGATCTCTATTTATTAGAGACTTTGCCCTCACTGCTCTGTCACCTCCAAAGCTCTATCTCAATTCTGTACTAAACATAGTCCAGTCAGTCTAGCATAGCTCTGCTAAATATCTTGCACTAAACATAGTCCAGTTGGTCTAGTATAAGTCCACTCAAATCTACACTAAACATAGTCCAGTAGGTCTAGAACAAATCTACTCAATAGGTCCACTCTGAACCTACTCAAATTTGCTCAACAGGTCCACATAGAACCTGCACAACTTTTCTCAATAGGTCCACATGAACCTATCCAAATCTGCTTAATAGGTCCACACAAAACCTGCACAACTCTTCTCAAGAGGTCCACACAGAACTTTCCCAAATCTGCTCACCAGGTCCACACAAAACCTACTCAACTCTGCTCAATAGGTCCACATAGAACCTGTCCAAATATGCTCAACAAGATCACATAGAACTTGTCCAAATCTGCTCAACAAGATCACACAAAAATTTTCTAAATCTACTCAACAAGCTCACACAGAACTTGTCCAAATCTCTTCAATCACTTTCTTAACTCAAATCAATCTCATAGAAGCATAAAGAGAATTGTTAGAGACTCAATATGTTCTATACTCAAAACTCAATCTCTTTCTTAACTCGATCTCATAGAAGCATAAAGAGAATTGTTAGAGACTCAATATGTTCTATACTCAAAACTCAATCTCTTTCTCAATTCAATATCAACTCAAATTAGAATATAAAATAGTTTGTTTTATGGAACTTGAACAACCACTTCATACATCCACTTGACTAGGCCCAATCAAATCTACTCAACCAATCACTCAAGAAACAACTCTTTCTCACAAACCCTAGTCCAAGCATGTATCATCCAACTCAAAATATTTCCAATAATGCTCAACAATAAATCTCACATAACAATGATACTCATGATCTTTCAATCCCTAGTTCAACTCACTTCAACAGCAATGCTCATAAATCAATCTTCACATAACAATGATACTCATGATCTTTTCAATCCCTAGTTCAACTCACTTCAACAACAATGCTCATAAATCAATCTTAATATAACAATGATACTCATGATATTTCCTAACTCAAGTTCAAGTTATTTGAATAATCCAATGACTTCAACAACAATGATAATAAAACAAGGTTTTAATCATAACACTTAATTCTAGAAAACCTTGAAGCATTAACTCAAACACTTCACTCAACCAATGGTCTCAACAACAATGCTTATCAATCAAGGTTTAATCACAACTCTAAATTTCATAAAACGTTGAAGCATCAACTCAAAATATTTTAAAAATAAAACCCTAATTAAATCCTTTTCTCTCCAAAGATGTTTTCATAAATCAACCAACAAATCAAATTATCAAAGGAGAATATTATCCATACGTTTTTTTTGCCAAGGAGTTGTTCACAAAATCTGCCACACTTAAAAATTTATTTTCCAATCTCAATAAGGGTTAGAGGACTTCAATAAAAATAACAATGCAAAATATAACTTTAAATACACCTTTTTAATCCAACTTAATTTTCACATCCATCAAAGTCCTTTTATAAGAAAAACCTTATAAAAAATAATAACCAACAAGTCTCAAAATAAATCTTAATTAAAACTTTATCATAACTCCTTATACCTCCAAAAATATAACTCTCAAAATAATAATTTGCAAATAATAAAGCTCAAATAATCATCAACACTTCACCTTAAAAAATCAATCACCACAACATTTATTTAACAAAGTTTATTAAACTCTAAGACAACCTTATCACTCCAACCTTAGGGCATAAACCATAAAATTTAATTAAAAAATTGTACTTGCATCAAGGAGATTCGATCCCACATCTTGCCCTCACCGTGAGCACCTTAGCCATGAATAAGGTTGCCACACAAGCTACATGCTCATTCACAAAGGGGGATGATGAGAATCATAAATGCTCATATTTTGTATACATTTTCTTGATTATTATGTGGCTATATAATAAGGATTGCATATTTTTATGAATGATTATATAATTATTTGACAAAATTATGCGTGTTATCTAATTCGTGTGTTTTCAATGTGTTTTTGTGGAATTGTAGTTGATTTAGTCAGATGTGGATCAGTTGAGGTCTTTTCATGGACCTGGCACTTTGTTTCTTTCAAAATCAATGACAGTAAGGTGCCACTAGAAGGCAAGCACCTTCCTCTCATAAGGAAGGCGATGCCACTAGAAGGCAAGTGCATTCCTCTCATAAGGAAGGCATCAACAGGAAGGCACCACTATAAGGCAAGCACCTTCCTCTTATAGGAAGGAACCAATAGAAGACAAGCGCCTTCCTCTTCCAAGAAGGCACCAACAATAGGAAGGAGCCACTAGAAGGCAAGTGTCTTCCTCTCATAGGAAGGCACCCATAGAAGATAAGTGCCTTCCTCTTCCAGAAATGCGCCAACGGTAGTAAGGTGCCTTTCACATAGAGAAGGTTCCTGACATACTTATGCACCTTACTCATAGGGAAGGCGCCCCTGTTCTTCGCCTATTGACTAGACAAGCATGATGTGGACAACAGAGACTGGTGCAGTTCCAACTCTACGTCATGTAGATTTAAATTGGGGATCACATCGACATATGAGAACATCTTACCAATGCCAGGTGAAGCACAAACCAATCAGTGAACACGCAACTATTAGAAATGAATGCCAGTTTTAGCAGATGTTGATCACATTTACCAGATTATCTTAGTTTAGTCTGGAATGAATAGACTATTATAACTTATTTGTAACAGAAGATCTATGGGTGTGCTATATAAACACACACAGACCTCTCTGAGAATATAGAATATTTTTTATAGTAAATGTAGAGAGATATATAGAAGAAGCATTGTGATACTTTGATAATTATAATACAGTTCTAAGAGTTTCTAAGTGCATGTTCAGCTGGGAGGAAGCTGCTGGAGCCTGGGCCCACTCCAAGCCAGTATTTATTCCCCTTTTTTTTCCTATGTTTTTCTAGATTAGTTTACCACTTTTATAAGATTGTTTATCGCATTGTTATTTCTAGTATTGCAATAGGTTTATTTCCAGGAATGCGTGAATATTTCCTTTCTGTAGATTTCATTGTTTTTAAGTAAATTATTGAGTGTATGAATGATTGACGACCCTTGAAATACCCCCCAATAGTAGAACTAGCGGACTCATCTCAAGTGGTATTGTAAGCAATCTTGTTCAAGACCCTTCGCAAGTTTACGAAGCTCCCTGGGTTGATAAATTAAATACACGGGCATGTGACAAAAGTAGGAAATAAGTTAACCTTGTTTAGCCCGCAACATTTTGGCATCATTTTTGGGGAAGCATCTCAACTATATTATTTACAATACCTGGAAACCTTCCATTTGACATTGTATGAGTTCTTCGAGAAGAAGAGGACCTGATGGACGGTTTATAAAAACCAATCCACCAGAACTTGAGTTAGTCAAACATTCTGAATTTGAATTAGACTCGCCCGACCCACCACCAAAAATCCATTGGAGTGAGGATTCACACTTTGTGCAAAGTGCCTCCTCATCCCATCAACTTGGGAAAGAATGAATCATCATAAATCCCCTGTTTAATAGGACACCCTTAGAGGAAGCCCTTTTGTGGAAAGCTATAGAAGATCGGACGATAACACCAAACAACCTTAGAGCCTTGACTCAGAAAGTATTAAACGACCGTAAGGCCATAAATACTGCATTACAGACCGCATTTCCTAGAAAAATAGCTAACAACGAAGAAGTCTCATTTGGATTTAGTTTTCCAATTGATGGAGTAAGAGATACCATATCCCCTACTCACCTTTCGACCTTTAGAGGATACCCAACTGAGGACCTTGACCTATTTTTATTTAAGTTTTATGTCTTATGCAGGTCTGTGGACTACAAATATGATACGCAAAAGCTAAAAATATTTCCTTCCACATTGGACAATGCAACTTTGCGATGGTTCATTGGTCTGGGAAATAAACACATTACCACTTGGGATCAAATGAAGAAGCTCTTTTTAGAGCAATACCAAGATTTCAGGAGAGCAAGATATTCCAGAGAAGAGGTCCTGAGCATGACGCAAAAATAATATGAGTCTCTCAAGGAATACTGAAATAGATTCAACTTCAATCTTCAATGATCTCCTCACACGAAACTATCTGATAAGTCCCTTAAAAGCATATTTTTGAGAGGTCATACCAATGAATCACTGGAGGCTCTTAACTTGATTTTTGGAGGTGATGTCTACTAGCACACTATGGAAGACATCTGAAAACTATGTCGAAACTACTCAAGAATGAGAGGCAAGATCACTTCTAGAACCATGAAAGCGACTTCTTCAGTCACGAAGACAAAAATGGGTAACATGCTGGAAGTTTTAAAGAGCGAAATGCTCTCATCTCTAGCATTGCAGATGGATACGCTGCTGTTAGAGAAAAAGAAGTAAGAAAACAAAGCAGCATTGGCTTATTTTTGTCCAAAATATAGAGGGAAGCATGCAAAGAATGCATGCCCAAAGAACAAAGTTAGAGTATGCACAGTTTGCAGGCTGAACCATAAAACTCGATTGTGCCCGCAACTGCCCAGTAATCAGGAGGATGCTAAAAGCATGGATGCTTATTTAATAGGCAATCAAAAGAGTTTGCCACAACCCCTTACGGGGAATATGCCAACCGAGATGTCATCATATGGGGGAGGACCATACATGCCCCAAGGCCTGCCTCAACCATCTAACATGGGGTGGTTGGGGCCATCACCCTAGTCCAACACATCCCTAGTAGCATTCCCAAACCAGCAGCCATGGATGCCATATCCATATCCTGGGTAGTAGTGGAGAGACCACACTACGTGGAATGAGACTCCATAGAATGTAGCACCAGATCATCCCCAACAGAATTTATTGGCATTGCCAGTAGTGAGACCTGCATAGCTACCTGCACAACCAACGGTAAATATGAATAATAGGGTGAACCAACCAGCATACAACGTGGAGGGTGAGATGTATCCGATGTACCATATTCAGCTTAGGTTTGGTAGATAGCTAGGAGTAGAAATGCCTCCACTAGTAGAAGAGGAGGAAGAGGTAGGAGAAACACCTCTTGTATAAGAGGTGATAGAAGAAATGCCTGAGAGAGCAAAGGCTCCATTTCCCAACTGACTGCAAGAACAAATGAAAGTAACGCAGCCAGAGTTTGATATCTTGTCTATCTTGAAGAACCTCGCCGTGAAAATTCCATTATTTTAAGCCATCTAAGATGTTTCGATATACACAAAGGTGATAAGAGAGATGTGTCTAAGGAAGCCAGGATGAAGAGCAACCCAGACTATCAATGTCATGGGTAAACTAGCAGATTTGATGATGGGCAAAATATGCCATCCTAAGTATGCAAACCCAGGTAGGCCAATGCTGACTGTAAAAATTGAGGGACATTATCTATCCAATACATTGGTCAATCTCGGAGTAGCCATCAACATAATACCTCAAGAGACCATGCAGAGGCTATAGCTCATGAACCTGAAACCCACTACGACAGTGCTACAGCTGGCCGATCAATCGACCGTGGCACCAGAAGGAATGTTGGAAGACGTAATAGTGACAGTCAGCACATGGGAATACCCAACTAACTTTTTAGTCTTGTAATATAAAACTAGGTTGGGCGATTACTAGCTCATCTTGGGAAGGCCATGGCTGGCAATATCTGACGCTTACATCAGTTGCCAAGATGGGCTGATGACCATCTTCGATGGATGAAACATTAAAAGGTTGACTATTTCACCCCCAGTGTAGTCCGTCAACTCAGTAGGAGAACCCATGTTGGCCGAGCATGAAAATCTTGAGATATCCATGATCCAGCCGATGATATTGGATGAGTTGGCAGAAGAAGATGAAGATGGTGCTATTGTGGAGTTCCTCAATGGGGAGTCCTCCATCTCCACACCTGGATTATCATTGGTTGGCACCCAAGATCACCATGTTCAACAGATACATGTCGGGCCAGGAAGAACGTTGAATGTCAGTAGTGGGTTGACTCCCATACAATTGACGAAAGTAGAAGAGCTCCTGGTTAGACACCAACAGGAATTTGCATGGGATTACTCAGATATGAAGGGTATCAGCCCATAAATCTATACCCATCATATATACCTCGATGATCAAGCAACTCCAAGCAGGCAACCACAAAGAAGAATGAATCCAGCAATGATAGACATTGTCAAGGAAGAACTGCAAAAACTCTTGATTGCCAGATTTATCTATCTAATTTTTGATAGCGAGTGGGTATCACCATTAGTGGTAGTCCCTAAAAATAATAGGAAATGGAAAATCTGTGTGGACTACAGAGCGTTAAAAAAAACAACCAATAAGGACCACTTCTCGCTCCCATTCATTGATCAAGTCTTGGATACACTCTCTTGGAGGAAGTATTTCTCCTTCCTAGATGGATTTAGTGGATACAACTAGATCCAGATAGGAGAAGAGGATCAGGATAATACAATGTTCACCTACCCATGGGGAATGTTTGCCTATCGGGTATTACCTTTCGGATTGTGCAACGCACCTACCACCTTTCAAAGGGCGGTGCTTAGCATATTTTTAGACATGATGGGAGACGCGGTCAAAGTATACATGGATGACTTCACCGTCTATGGAGAAACCTTTTATGAAGCAATGACAAACTTGGAAAGAGTGCGCGAAAGAAGCAAGGAAAATGATTTGTCCCTGAGAAACAAGATATGCTTTATGATGATGCAAGAAGGCATCGTACTGGGACACCACCTCTTTGTAGAAGGAATAAAGGTTGATAAAAGAAAAATTGAGGTCATCAGAGACCTACCAAACCCTAGAATATAGAGAGAGATGATAAGTTTTCTTGGATAATCCAGGTACTACTAACGATTTATAACTAAATTTAGCAAAATTACAAAACCACAGCACACTCTATTATCTAAAGATGTAGAGTTCAATTGGACGGAAGACTACAAAGAAGCATTTTAGTTGCTTAAAGAGAAACTGATATCCGCACCAATTTTAAGAGGACAAAATTGGGCCATACCATTCCATATCTACTGTGATGCATCCAACAATGCGATTTTAACAATCCTCAGATAGAAGGATGGCTTTATGCCATCTACTATGTCAGAAAAAACTTGGCAAGAGTCAAGCTCAACTATACGATGACAGAGAAGGAGTTCCTTGCAGTTGTACACTCCATAAAAAAATTTTGCCATTATATCATCAGGTATAAGGTATTTTTCCACATGGACCACGTGACTATCAGATACTTGATGAGCAAGCCGGCCATTGGCTGAAGAATTATCAGGTGGCTCTTGTTACTACAGGAATTCGACATCACAATAGTCGACAAACTAAGTAAAGACAATGTCGTAGCAGATTTTCTATCCATATTGATACTAACATACCATACAACAGTGGAAGACTAGTTTTTGGATGAACATTTGTTCACCATTAGTGAGAAAATACTGTGGTATGCAGATATAGCCAATTACTTGGCCATCGGAAGAACCTCACCTGCTCTCTCTTTTCAAGAAAAGTAAGTGGTCATAGAGAAGAGCGCATCATTCCTATGGATTGATGGCCTCCTATTCAAAATAGGACGTGACCAGATTATAAGGAGATGCATAGCAGAGTAGGAGTTCTCAGAAGTACCCAAAGCATGTCATGATGAACCATGCGAAGGACACTTTGCAGGGAAACAAACTACTTATAAAATCCTATAGGATGAGTACTTTTGGCCCACTCTTTTCAAGGATGCGGCTACGTACGCCAACAAGTACGATGAATTCCAAAGAATGGGTAGACCAACCCATCAAGATGAAATGCCCCTCCAGCCTCAGGTACACCTAGAACCCTTCGATTAATCCACCTTCAATAGGGAGGAGGTTTATTTTGGTCTGTATATATTACGTCACCAAATGGGTTGAAGTTCAAGCATTGAGAGATTCAAAAGAAAGAACAGTCATCGATTTCTTATTTTCCCATATTTTTACACAATTTGAGGTCCCTAGAGAGATAACAACAGACCAAGGGCCTCAATTTACCTCCAAGTTGATCAAGGAGCTGATGGAGCAATACAAAGTTTGACACAATAAAACTACACCCTACCATCCGCAGGCAAATGGGCAAGTGGAAGTGACAAATAGAGAAATAGAGAACATCCTGATGAAGACCATGCAGCAACATAGAAAATATTGGGCTACACGGTTGTCGAAGATAGTTTGGGCGTATAATACCACATGGAAATCCACCACAGGCTTCACACCCTTCTAATTGGTCTATGGGAAGAGTGTGATGATGCCCATTGAATTTGAAATCAAGACATTGAGGACAACTTCAAAATTGAACTTGAGCTTGGATGACGCTCAAAAAGAAAGGATTCGGTAGCTATATCAGCTAGATGAAATTCGAATGGACGCTTTGCAGAGAACAAAAATCATACAAAAGCAAAGAAAGCGGTGGCATGATCACCACATTAAACTAAAGCAGTTCCAAGAAGGAGAATGGGTGTTGTTGTACGATTCTCGGTTCTAAAAAAGAAAAGGTAAATTAATGCAAAGATGGATGGGACCGTATGAGGTGGTAGAGCTCATCAAGAACGGGGTAGTGCACATTAGAACAATTGACGACAATAATACCGTGTTAACAGTCAATGGCCACCGACTGTGCCCCTATAACACATCCAAAACCTTACAGGTGGAATCCAGAATAGACGTGGGGGAGACCCCATATTGTTACATCCAAACCAAACTCTTAACAGGAAAAAAATTGGGCATGGAAGTGCTCACCAAATTAGTTAATTTAGTTTTTTTCTTACGGTGTGTTTTGCAGGGATGACGCCCACATGCAAGCTACAGGAATCCTCATCCAGGGCCTAACAGGCATGAAATGCATCTAACTGCCTTTATTTTTCTTTCTTTTTGTTTGATTTTTGTAGGTGGAAGACCTGACAACACGAGGAATAGGTATCTGGGAAACCAGGCCTGATTTGGCTCAACATTCTGACACCAGCACTAGTAGGTAGAAGCTGAGGCAGTGTGAAGCGAGACTGAGAAGGCTTGATCACCCTTTCCCAGTCAATCACAACATGATTGCCAAGAAGGTGCCTTTTGTATGAAGAAGACGCCTTGCTAGAATAAGGTGCCTTCCTTATAGAGAAGGTGCCCAACCAGAAGAAGGTGCCTTCCTTATAAAGAAGGCTCCATGCTAGAATAAGGCACTTTCCTTATAGAGAAGGTGCCCACAAAAAAAAAATAGGCACCTTCCGTGGTTGGAAGGTGCCACACAAATAAAAAAAAAAAGCCTGAGGCACCTTCCATATTAGGAAGGTGCATACAGATCGAGGCGCCTTCCACCCTAGGAAGGTGCAGGTATTCAATAGTGCCTTCCACATCAGGAAGGCGCACCCATTCAGAAGCACCTTCTATAGCAGGAAGGTGCCATCATAAAAAATGTGCCTTCCACCATCGAAAAGCGCATCATATTAGAGACACCTTCCACCATTGGAAGGCACATCCAATCAGAGATGCCTTCCACCACCGGAAAGTGCATCCATTCAAAGAGCACCAACAACATCGGTAAGGCACCATATAAGTGCCTTCCACATTGGGAAGGCACCACATAAGCACCTTCCACATTGGGAAGGTACCAAAGAGCGCCTTTCGCGTACAACCAGCACTTAAGTCTCTCGGATGCCTCGATTAGAACAAAATCACCACATGAACGAGCGACATCAGATGACCATACCCCTCCCCCGTGTCACAAATTGGTAAATCAACGCTCTTCACGATGCATGAAACACCAAATAAGATACACGCATACTAACTCAAATATTCATATAATTATTCATAAATTATGTAGTACCAAAAAAAATATTGCCATCATAAAAATCATATCCCCCCATGGTCGGAACCATGTGCCAATGATATGGATCTAAAGGTTTACCCTAGAATTAAATGCTAAGGTTAGGCACCTTCCTGAAGAAGTAAGGATAGAAAAAAAAAAATGCAGTAGTAAGGGAAGGTGCCATGGGAGGAAGGTCAAAGAATCATGCGGTGAAAAAGAATGAGCCGAGTGATACGAAAGGAATCAAGGGGCCGGTAAAAACACAGTTCGAGGCCGAGGGATGGTTTGAATACTGTACCCTGGTCAGTCAGGGCTATGATATGGAGGTAGCCAAGGAATTTTCTGCCTCCTTGAGAGGTGATGTAGCTTAGGTGTGAGGGGTAGAAATTTTGGTCACCCCTGAATACATATCATAGGCGACTAGATTGCCCCTCATAGGGGAATGCATATACAAAGGTGGACTGCTGAAGCCATACACTAAAGTGCTACTACCAGGAGAAAATGTGTAGATATATAAGGAAGGGCTACCCAAAAGTAGCCTTCCCATGAATCTGTGGAAGATATTCAAGCAGGTTGCTCGATTCTTTACATGCACCAGGAAATATACCCATTTGCACACTAACCATGTGTAGTTTCTGAATCACCTGGTGCATGGAAGGAAGTTGAACGTGTCCTACCTAGCAAATGCCCTGAAGGAAGAAGTGAATAGGTACCAAAAGGGAGCACCATCCACCTTGGCCTACCATGGACTGATATCAGCACTGGTCTACCATGTAGAAGCACAGAGGAAGAACCCCGACACAGAGGGAGATGGCGGCCAAGAAAGGTAATAGGATGCTGTTGTCAAAATAGGGCAAGAAGTTGGAAGCCCTATAGAGGATATGGAAAGTATCAGGTAGTTGGCATTGCCCTATTTTATAAAAGAAATGGAGCATTCACCAGTGCCCGAATGCACAAAGGAAAGAAGGCATTCCCCAATGCCCGAGTATGAAGAGGAAGGCGCACCGCTTATTAGCAACGAGGCCAAGTTCTGGCCACCAGAACTAGTCCCTAGGAGGAAACGCTTGCGATGACTCCTCTTAGTAGAAGAAGAAAAAAATGACCCAAAAGTCAACGTTGCAGCCTAAACCCTTCGAGAATTGACAAACTGGAGCCCACAATATGCAGGGACTTTCGAGAGCAATTATCAGGTTGATGCAACCTTGGAGGAAACGCTGGAGTGGCAAACCAATTGCTGGATGGCCCAAAATTTTTTGGAGGGCTACCAAAATGAGCATAGAGGGGAATTGGAAGAATGAGAAAGACAAATCACCCAGCTCGAGTAGCTGGTCCAGTAGTTGCGTGAGGAGAACCAGCAACTCCAGGATAGGGGAACAAAAAGAAGAGACGTAACAACCCAAACTGACTGGGCAATGGAGGTCCTGACGAATTCTCCCACATCTGTAGAATGAGTAGTCTCTTCAAGATAATTTCGATCGGACGCCCGAGAGAGCAGCCCAGAGGTAGGGGATAATTCCTCTATTTTTGGGAGTGAAGGGGAAAGAAGTCCCACAAAACCCCCTGTCATCGACCTAAGTGATATAGGGTAGGACGAGGGCCAAAAGTAGTAGACAGGACTGGAGTATAAGGAAGAACTTCTCGGACCCGAGGAAGGAAGAGAAGAACCTAGGGGGTTGGCACAGGTCCCCCATAGTGAAGAGAACGCTCTAGGGACTGTAGAGCAGGTCCCTCAGAGCGAGAAGACATTTGCCAGGGAGAAAGGGAAAACCCTTGTTTGAGCTGCTATATTTTCTACAGAGGCCAAAGGAAAAGGGCCTAGGATGGCTTGAAAGAAGGTGAAGGTGACCTTCATCGAGCCAAAAAAAGATGAGTGGGATATGCAGCCATTCATAGAGAGGCAAAAATAGTTCGAACAACTGCTCAAAGAGGTGACAACAGTTAAGGAGACCAAGAAGGCAACCTTGATGATGTAGGGGGACTTTGGTATCTACATCAATCTGATAGAGGACAGCCAATTCTGGGAGATTTACGGGTCATCCCGGGGATGGCCCTCCAAGATAAGAAGGTATTTTGAATTATGATGGGTATATGGCCTCGAATTGGAAGCCACTGCCATTACAAAGGAGAACATAGGGCTTACTCCTGAAGAAACCTGATTGTACAAAGACCAAGTAGTTCATCTCAAGAGGGATAATTTAGATATACCTCTGGTGGTGGTCAGACCTCCGAACGCTGATCTATGGCAAGCTACATAAGCTACATTTTAGTCAAAAAATATGACGCTAGCTAGATCACCTTTGATAGCAGCTATGATGAAGAAAGCACAGTTGACAACAACATCTGTAGCTCTACATAGAAAAAGAGGAGCCACACCTCCAGATGCCAGCGTGTAGAAGAGGCAGACATGGGCTGCAGGTACAGTTGGATCCACCAAGAAATGACAATGATGAGGGGTCAATAGGGCTACCTGTAGTTTTGATGCCACGAGGGCATGGCATATGTTAGGCGTGGGGGGATGATGAGCATCAGAAATGCTCATATTTTGTATACATTTTCTTGATTATTATGTGGTTGTATAATAAGGATTGCATATTTTTATGAATGATTATATAATTATTTGATGAAATTATGTGTGTTATCTAATTCGTGTGTTTTCAATGTGTTTTTGTGGAATTGTAGTTGATTTAATCAGATGTGGATCAGTCGAGGTATTTTCATGGACCTGACACTTTTTTTCTTTTGGAATCAATGATAGGAAGGTGCCACTAGAAGGCAAGTTCCTTCCTCTCATAAGGAAGGTGCCACTAGAAGGCAAGTGCCTTCCTATCATAAGGAAGGCACCGATAGGAAGGTGCCACTAGAAGGCAAGTGCCTTCCTCTCACAGGAAGGCTCCAATAGAAGATAAGCACCTTCCTCTTCTAGGAAGGCACCAACAATAGGAAGGCACCACTAGAAGGCAAGTGCATTCCTCTGACAGGAAGGTTCCCACAGAAGATAAGTGCCTTCCTCTTCCAGAAAGGCACCAATGGCAATAACGCGCCTTTTGCATAGAGAAGGTGCTTGACATACTTAGGCACCTTCCTCTGACAGGAAGGTGCCCACAGAAGATAAGTGCCTTCCTCTTCCAGAAAGGCACCAATGGCAATAACGCGCCTGTTGCATAGATAAGGTGCTTGACATACTTAGGCACCTTCCTCATAGGGAAGGTGCCCCTGTTCTTCACTCGTTGACCAGATAAGCATGACGTGGAAAATAGAGGCTGGTGCAGTTCCAACTCTACGTCATGTAGAGTTAAATTGGGGATCGCACCGACGTATGAGAACATCCTGCCAATCCCAGGTGAAGCAAAAACCAATCAGTGAATACGCCAATGTTAGAAAAGAATGCTAGTTTTAGTAGACATTGATCACATTTACCAAACTATCTTAGTTTAGTCTGGAATGAACCGACTATTATAAATTCTTTGTAATAGATCTGTGGGTGTGTTATATAAACACACGCAGACCTCTCTGAGGATATAGAATATTTTTGATAGTAAATTTATAGATATATACAGAAGAAGCATTGTAATACTTTGATAATTATAATACAGTTCTAAGAGTTTCTAAGTGCGTGTTCAATTGGGAGGAAGTTGCTGGAGCCTGGGCCTACTCCAAGCCAGTATTTCTTCCCCTTTTTTTCCTATGTTTTTTTAGATTAGTTTATCGCTTTTATAAGATTGTTTATCGCATTGTTATTTCTAGTATTGCAATAGGTTTATTTCTAGGAATGCGTGAATATTTCCTTTTTGTAGATTTAATTGTTTTTACATAAATTATTGAGGAGTGTATGAATGATTGACGACCATTGAAACACCCCCCAATAGTAGAACTAGCGTACTCATCTCAAGTGGTATTGTAAGAAATCTTGTTCAATACCCTTCACAAGTTTACGAAGCTCTCTGGGTTGATAAATTAAATGCACGGGCATGTGACAAGAGTAGGAAAGAAGTTAACCTTGTTTGGCCCACAATAGAGGAAGCACCATGTGCTTCCTCTTTGTGCCTCTCCTTTCCCACATTTAATAAAATATGCACCTTGGATGCTTCCACAACATTACCACAAAAAACCACTCTGTGAGAATCGAACGCACGACCTCTATGCTCTCAATGTATTTATGCTCTCCAAGCTGCCACTAGTCCACACTGCCCAATGCAAACTGGGGGGTGGTCTCACTCTATTTTATCCTCTGTTCCCTTTGCCAATAAATTTAAACCACACGAGCTCATTTTTTCATATGCCTCACAACAATAATTCGAGTAAGGATAATTCATGAATGACTTGGGCATGTATTTATATTGCCATCCTCATTTTTCTAAGATGTCGATGCTTTGATTTGAATGCATCATGTCGGCACTCTAAGGATTTGAAAACCTTAGTAAAACCCAACCTTTGGGTTTTTAATTATTAAAAACTTTGCGCTCAAATATATTTTATTTATCTAAAACCCAACCTTAGGGTTTTAATCAAATGAAATTTATCCTTTAAAATATAATTATATTATAATTAAAAATTATAATATTTTATTAGATTTTTACCACTTTGGTAAATAATATAATAACAATTATAATATTTTTAACCTTCCAATGCTTCGGATGAATTGCTTCCATGGAGAAATAAAAACCTCAATCTGACCCAATCTTTTTGGGTGTAAAATAAAATATTTTAACCCATTATAAAATTCCATTAAACTTTGCACTCGAACTGAAGAAGAAATCTCATTGGCATCTTGACATCAATGACAACTTTGGCTTAGGGACTTAAAATGTCCAACAATATCTCCCTTTGTCATTGATGGCAACCCACATTCTTTTTACTGAAACCTGACCTTTATTTTTCCTTTTTCTCCCCTTGGGACATTGGTCCCCCTGACTCAATGCTCTCTCAAATATCTCCCCAATACACAAATCTCTCCCCTTTTGACATCAATGGCAAAGGGTCACCTTTGGGGCTCGGGGCTAAGAATGAGCCTCTTAGATTAGCCCCTCCCCCACCTCCTCATGAGGTGATTAATTCTTGGGTGGGAGTATTTCTACTCCCTGAAAACACTGTTCTTTACCTTTATTATTTTCCCTTATTTTATGAGTTTCTTGAATCCTCTAGCTGTTTCTATCCAAGTCATCATACCTGTTACTGTCATCATTCTTGTTCCTATTCTTGTTCTTGTTCTCATCCATGTTCCTGTTCCTGTTCTTGTTCTTGTTCATGTTCTCATCCATGTTACTATTCCTATTCTTGTTCCTGTTCATGTTCTCATCCATGTTCCTATTCCTGTTCATGTTCCTATTCATGTTCATGTTCCTGTTCCTGTTCATGTTCATGTTCATGTTCATGTTCATGTTCATGTTCATGTTCCTGTTCATGTTCTTGTTCCTATTCATACCTATTTCTAGAATGTCTGCTCTACACCACTTTACTGTGTGACCATAATTATTGCACTTATAATGCTTAATGATATTATTCCTTGGAGGTGTAAATATCTTAGGATTTCTCCTAGTGAAGTCATATATTTTTCTTTCATAAAACCTGCAACTCATTGCCTTATGACCAAACTGATTGCATGAATAGCAATACCCATGGAAAAACTATCTATTCCTATATTCTTGTATTTCATGTTTCCTACATTGTGAAGCCATGTGCCCAAACCTGTGACATGAAAAACATATTTCGTTGAAGCTTTCTTGTTTTGACCTTATCGGTCTCCTGTTCTGATTGTTGTTCCATATATATCTTCTTTGTGCATTGTTATTATCTTTGTTGAACTCTTTAATGTCTAATTCTTCCTTTGATGTTTGATTTTCTCTTACACTGTCTTCTTCTGAAGTATCTTCATCTGAAGTTTCCTCTTCAAAACTTGAAGTTAACTCTCCTTCCTATTTATTTTGAGTTTGTTCAAAACAAAGACCTGTTTTGTTTGTTGACATTTTTTCAACCTTGACTATCTTATCCATAATATTTGAGCCATCCTTTAATCCTTTCATCTTGATCTTGGAGTTCTCTAAATATTCTTTTAGTAGTGCCACTTCTTGTGCTAACTTCTCACATTCCAAGATATTTGCTTCTAACTTATCTTTGAATCTTTTGCCTTAGCCTTTTATTTTTATAAATTCTCTATGAGCAATATTCTCTCTTCATCACATTCTTGAAACTAAATTACAAGTTTATAGTGTTGCTTTCTTACCTTCTTTACCGTGTCAAGGGCATAGATAAGTTCTCCCTTGAGATCATAACCATTTTTTGCTGAATAATCCTGTATTTTTTTACCTTTGTCCACATCACTACTTTATTTTAACTTGTCTTCTATAGGATCACTTACATATTCTCATAGAGCCATTAGAATATTTTCATCTGGTCCTTCAAGTGCATTCTCATATTCATCATCACTAAAACTATAACCATCCCTTGTACAATAATCTTCAAGATGTCTGAATTTACCACATCTAAAACACTTGAGAATAACTGGAGTATTTTTCTTAACTGGTTCTTTTTCTCCAACCATAAATAGTACTTCATCTCTATCATTATCTGAATAACTAGAATCACTATTATTTTAGTACTTACTTGCATTGTCCGCATATTAGCTCCTATTTTTTCTTCGGAAGAACTTCCTTCCTTGTCCATCTTTGCTTTTATTTTGGTGCCTGTGTCTTTCTGATTTCTTGTACCTCTGATCCTATTTTTCTTCACCATTGTTTTTTTTGGCTCTTTACAATCTGTTGCAAAATTTCCATACTTTCCACAATTGAAACACTTAACAGATCTTAGATTTATGGGTCTTCTAGAACCTTTATCTCTTCTACCATAATTATTTTTCTTCATAACTGGATGACTCACTACTTGATTTTGAATTCTTACCCTTTATCTTCTTGTGCACTTTGAAGGTCACATTTTTTAGAGGAATATGATCTTTTGTTCTTATCTCAAAAGTTGTAAGCATGCCAGGTAAATAATTTCTTGTCAGATTGTCACTATCAATTGATGTTTCTATAGAAGCAATTTTTTCACTGTATCTTTTTGGAAGAGTTCTCAAGATCTTATCACAAGCATCAGATTCATCAACCTTCACTCCAAGACCTCTCATATCATGTACATGTTCATCAATCTTACTAAGATAGTCATGAATATTTTCATCATTCCATATTCTTATATTTTCAAATTCTCCTTTGAGATTTTTGATCTTAGCTTTCCTGACACCTTTAACTCCTTCATATATGTTATGCAGTAGTTCCAAAATTTATTTTGTTGTTTTACAATCCATAACCTTCATAGATTCTGATCTACGTAACCATTTTATAATTACATTCATAGCTCTCGAATTTGCATGCATTAGAAGCTTACCTTACTTACCTGTAGGAGGATTGACTGTTGAATCATATCCAAAATCCACTACATCCCAAACTTCATTACCAAGTTTCATCAAGTGAAACCTCATCAACATACACCAATACAATAAGTCACTTCCATAAAAGTTTGGTATTGTATTATTGATGGACCCATTCCTTTGATCCTTTTGATCCATTGTGTTCTTTATTCAAGTTGTCAAACTCTTCTGAAGGAACCTGCTCTGATACCAATTGGAAAAAATAAGCTTATACTGAGAGGGGGGTGAACATTATAAAAGCACTTTTTACTTTTTATCTCAAACCAATATATGCAATTTAAAGATAGCAATATCAATAATATTAATCAAAGCAATGTACACAACACCACACACAATAGACACAACAATTTACGTGGTTCATACAAAGATGACTACTTACACGGAGAAAATATTTCACTAAATTTTCTCAATCAATATCTTGGGAATCCTTCCCAATTACAATGTGTATGGACCTCTATCCAAAGGATATGTTGATCTCCTAAATATGTTTTGTGGATCTCTATCCATAGGAGAACTCTTTCTCCTTTGCTCTGGCTAGTAATCCTCTAGAAGACTCTGCCTCCACTACAATGACTAGTGGATCTATCTCCACTTGAATACTCTTGTCGTCACTCAGAAGACCTATCCTCAATATCCTGGCTGATGGATATCTATCCACTATATACTTTGTCCTCATTGCTTTATCACCTCCAAAGCTCTGTCTCAATTCTATACTAAACATAGTCCAGTCGATCTAGCACAACTCTACTGAATCTCTTGCACTAGATACATTCCAGTCAGTCTAGCACAAGTCCACTCAAATTTACACTAAACACAATCCAGTCAGTCTAGCATAAATCTGCTCAATAGGTCCACTTAGAACCTACTCAAATATGCTCAACAGGTCCACACAAAACTTGCACAACTTTGCTCAATAAGTCCACATAGAACCTATCCAATATTCTCAATAGGTCCACACATAACCTGCATAACTTTGCTCAAAATTTCCACACATAACCTGCCCAAATATGCTCACCAGATCCACATATAACCTCCTCAACTTTTCTCAATAGGTCCACATAGAACCTGTCCAAATATGCTCAAAAATATCACACAGAACTTGTCCAAATCTTCTCAACAAGCTCACATATAACTTGTCCAAATCTTCTCAACAAGCTCACACAAAACTTGTCCAAATCTACTCAATCACTTTCTCAAATCAAATCAATCTCATAGAAGCATAAAGAGAATTGTTAGAGACTCAATATGTTCTATACTAAAAATTCAATCTCTTTCTTAACTCAATCTCATAAAATCATAAAGAGAATTGTTAGAGACTCAATATGTTCTATACTCAAAACTGAATCTCTTTATCAACTCAATCTCAACTCAAATCAAAATATAAAATAGTTTGTTTTATGGAACTTGTACAACCACTTTATACATCCACTTGACTAGGCCCAATCAAATCTACTTAACCAATCACTCAAGAAACAAATGTTGCTTATAAACCCTAGTCCAAGCATGTATCATCCAACTCAAAATGTTTCCAACAATGCTCAACAACAAATCTCACATAACAATGATACTCATGATATTTCAATCCCTAGTTCAACTCACTTCAACAACAATGCTCATAAATCAATCTTCAGATAACAATGATACTCATGATCTTTTCAATCCCTATTTCAACTCACTTCAACAACAATGCTCATAAATAAATATTCACATAACAATGATACTCATGATATTTCCTAACTCAAGTTCAAGTTCTTTGCACAATCCAATGGCTTCAAAAACAATGCTAATAAAACAAGGTTTTAATCATAACACTTAATTCTAGAAAAACTTGAAGCATTAACTCAAACACTTCACTCAACCAATGGTCTCAACAACAATGCTTATCAATCAAGTTTTAATCACAACTCTCAATTTCATAAAACCTTGAAGCATCAACTCAAAAGCTTTCTAAAAGGAAACCCTAATTAAATCCTTTTATCTCCAAATATGTTTTCATAAATCAACCAACCAATCAAATTATCAAAGGAAAATATTACCCATACCTTTTTATTGCCAAGGAGTTGCTCAAAAAATCTGCCACACTTAAAAATTCCTTTTCCAATCTCAATAAGGGTTAGAGGACTTCAATAAAAATCACAATGCAAAATATAAATTTAAGTACACATTTTTACTCCAACTTAACTTTCACATCCACAAAAGTCCTTTTAGAAGAAAACGATTATAAAAAATAATAACCAACAAGTCTCAAAATAAATCTCAACTAACACTTTATCATAACTCCTTATACCTCCTAAAATATAACTCTCAATAATTTGCAAATAATAAAGCTCAAATAATCATCAACAATTCACCTTAAAAAATCAATCACCACAACCTTTATTTAACAAAGTTTATTAAACTCTAAAACAAACTTATCACTCCAACCTTAGGGCATAAACCATAAAATTTAATTAAAAAATTGTACCTACCTCAAGGGGAGTCGATCCCACGTATTGCCCTCGCCGTGAGTGCCTTAGTCATGGATAAGGTTGTCACACGAGCTACATGCTTGTTCGCAAAGGGGGAAGCACCATATGCTTCCTCTTTGTGATTCTCCTTGCCCACGTTTAATAAAACGTGCGCCTTGGGCGCTTCCACAACACTACCACCAAAAACCACTCCGCAAGAATCGAACGCACGACCTCCATGCTCTCAATGCCTTTGCACTCTCCAAGATACCACTAGGCCACACTGCCCAATGCAAATTTTGGGGTGGTCTCACTCTGTCTTATCCTTTGTTCCCTTTGCCAATCGATTTAAACCACACGAGCTTGTTTTTGCATATGCCACACAACAATCATTCGAGCAAGGATAATTAATGAATGACTTTGGGCATGTATTTATATTTCTCTCCTCATTTTTCTAATATGTCAATGCTTTTATTTGAATGCATCACGTCAGCGCTCTAAGGCTTCGAAAGCCTTAGTAAAACCCAACCTTTGGGTTTTTAATTATTAAAAACTTTGTGCTCGAATATATTTTATTTCTCTAAAACCCAACCTTAGGGTTTTAATAAAATGAACTTTATCCTTTAAAATATAATTATATTATAATTAAAAATTATAATATTTAATTAGATTTTTACCACTTTGGTAAATATTATAATAACAATTATAATATTTTTAACCTTCCAATGCTTCGGATGAATTGCTTCCATGGAGAAGTAAAAACCTCTTTTTGACCCAATCTTTTTGGATGTAAAATAAAATATTTTAACCCATTATAAATTTTCATTAAACTTTGCTCTCGAACTGAAGAAGAACTCTCACTGGCAATCTTGACATCAATGACAACTTTGGCTTAGGTACTCAAAATGTCCAACAAGTTTAGACAAAGAAAATCCCCAAATTATTAATCTTGGCAAAATTTTATCACCCGATGAACAAGAGCAATTTATTTCTCTTCTCAAGAGGAAGAAAGACATATTTACATGGTCCTACAAGGACATGCCTAGTCTGGACCCTAGTTTGGTTATCCACAATCTCACCTTACAACCCAATGCTAAGCCAATCAAACAAAAACTTAGGAGAATGCATCCTATCGTGGCTCTCTTGATAAATACAGAGCTTAAAAAACTCTTAGACGTGAACTTTGTTGTTTCTATCGACTATCCTAAGTGGCTTTAAAATATGGTATCTATTCGCAAGCCTAATAAGGCGATACACGTGTGCACTAACTTTTAAGATCTTAATAAAGTGTGTCCTAAGGATGAGTTTCCTCTTCCAAACATTGATATTCTTGTCAATACCTGCACTATCCATGAAATTTTTCACTCATGGATGATTTTTCAGGATACAACCAAATCCGAATAAATCCTAATGACCAACACAAAAAAATATTCACTACATCGTAGGGAACTTTTTGTTACAAGGTGATGCTCTTTGGCCTCAAAAATGCAAGTGCCACTTATCAATGTGCCATGATATACATTTTCCACAACTACGTGCATTAGATTATATAAGACTATGCGGATGATCTCTTGGCTAAATCCAAAACTCGATAAGAACGTATTGGTGTACTAGAAAAAGTTTTTGAATGACTCCTAGAGCATAATCTAAGGTTGAATCCCAAGAAATGTGTATTTGGTGTTACTTCGGGATAACTTGTAGGATTCATTATATCCAAAAGAGGCATTGAGATGGACCCTAACAAGGTCAAGGCCATCTTGGATATGTCTCCCCCAATTAATTTAAATGAATAACGTAGTTTACAAGGAAGTATCCAATCGATCTGTCGTTTCATTGCGCAACTTTCTGACAAATTTAGGCCTTTTAATTACCTACTACAAAAGGGGGTGTCATTATCTTGGATAGAAGAATGTCAAAAAGCCTTCGATGACATTAAGAAATACCTATCTTCTCTGCCAGTCTTGTCTCCTCCTTGTCCATGGGTCCTATTTTATCTTTATATCTCAACAACAGACTTTTTATTAGGGACAAAGCTTGCACAAAAGAATGGAAAAAATTGAGAGCAAGATGTCTATTACATTAGTCGAACATTGGTAAGCTATGAGACAAAATACGCTTATGTAGAAAAACTATGATTAGTAGTGGTTTTTAGCACTAAGAAACTTTGTCATTACATTCTTAGCCATACATCATACATCATAGCTAGAGAAAATCCTCTATGTTACATTGTGTCTCACACTTACAATAACACCCACACAGCTAAATGGATAATACTTCT
The DNA here is from genome assembly GCA_028583015.1 of Wollemia nobilis. Lineage (NCBI taxonomy): Eukaryota > Viridiplantae > Streptophyta > Pinopsida > Araucariales > Araucariaceae > Wollemia > Wollemia nobilis. Next base: position 610,287 of record JAQPPZ010002200.1, read on the forward strand.
CACTAAATTTGACCTGGAATTCATTAGCCAAAAATCCATTAAAGATAAGGTAATAGTCGATCAACTTGTAGAAGCTCCACCACCTAGTGATCATCCTTTTATTATTGAGCTCCTAGATGATTCAGTATTTTCTATCATTGAGCAAGAAAATATGTCATTCTAAATTAAGACATCGATATCATATTATTCTTTGATATCTCTAAGTGCACCAAAGATCAAGGTGTTGGAGTCATGTTTCATACACCACAGGGGATACCTATACCAGAGTATGAAGCCTTAATCATAGGTCTTCAATCAGCTATAACTATGATCATTAAGTATATTAGGATATTTGGTGATTCTCAACTTGTCGTAAAGAAAATCAACGAAGAATACCAATGCAAAGAACCTACCATTAAACTTTATCATGAAGTAGCAATGAAGTTGCTCTCTAAGTTTAATTGGTATGAAATAAAGAGATTTCCACATTCGACTAATAGATTTGTATATGCAATAGCCTCCCTTGGATCATTGATTTCAAAAGACTCCTTTAGAGAGGTACAACCCCTTATCATTTCAATAGTCTCTAAATCTGCAATTACCCATGTTGAGTCTAAATATGAAAAGGATGTTTGCTTTATCTAGTCGGATTCATATGAGCCTTTGTCAAGCCAAATAGTAGCCTTTCTCAATTTTGAAACACTCCCATTTGATATGTCTTGAACTCCCAAATGCACTTTCAATCAAAAGATAACCCATTTCATTCTTTTGGGGGATGTGTTGTAAAAACATGGTTATGATGAAGTTCTTATTTTTTATCTTGAGGCTAGTGAGGCTCAAAAAGCCATATATGAATCCCATTATGGTACTTGTGGTGGTCATTTTAGTGTAATGGCCATTGCAAAGTGTATTTTACGCATGGGTTATTATTGGCCCATAATGGAATGTGATTGTTGCACCTATGTCAAACATTACAAAAAGTGCCAAAAGTATGCTAATTTAACTCATGTACCATCAAAATCCTTACAACCCATTCAAATCCTTTGGAAATTTTCACAATAGGGTCTAGATCTAATCATAAAAATCTCACCTCCTTCCTTGGGACAACATACATTTATTATCATAGCCACTGAATACTTCACAAAGTGGGTTGAGGTAATTCCTCTAACATGCATGATAAGACCTAGAATCATGGAGTTTATACTTCATCACATTATTTTTCATTTTGGTATACCCTCAAAAATTATTTTAGACAAAGGAAAGTCTTTCAAGAATAAGGATGTTCAAGCACTTTGCAAGAAATACAACATTCAACATAGTTTCTTGACTCCTTATTACCCATAAGCAAATGGATAATTTAAAGATTCCAATAAGACCTTAATTGATATTCTCAAGAAACTTGTCAAAGAAAATCATAGATATTTGCATACACAAATTCCCTTGGAATTATGGGTTTATCAAACAAGCATTCACACGCCTATAAGGGCAACACCATTTTATTTGTCTATGGAGTCGAAGAAATCATGCCTCTTGAGCTCAATATTCGTTCCTTGAAAATTTGTTTGTAGGAATTCATAGATTACGACACTGCTAGACAAGAACATATTGAAAAAAACACGCTTCTTTATGAGAGGTGAGTCAATGCTTTAGATAATTTATGAGTTTATCAGGACCACCTCAAACGTGTTTACAATGCCAAAGTCCATCTATGTGAATTCCAAGTAGGAGATATTGTCCTTAAAGAGAATAAAAAAAATACCAATGCATTATCATGTCTTCATGATAAATTTGTGGCTAATTGGTTAGGTCCATACAATTTCAGACAAAGAGTGGGTAATGGTACTTATAGGCTTGTCAGTCTAGAGGGAGAGGAAGAATCCGAACCACTTAATGTTATACTCTTAAGAGAATTATATACATGATTTGATTGTTATATATGTATATATGCATGGCTAATACACAAAAATATTTGCATACATTTCATTCAGAATATTGCATTTCACTTGCATTCATATTCAAAAAACAATGGATTCGCCCATATGTCATATTGTATTTCACAAAATTACATGTTATACATTGCAATTCACATCAAAATTTCATATTCCATATTAGGGATCATTTAACCAAGTTCAAGGTCTTAATTGGTCCAAAAAAAATCATGTTGCCTTAGCCAGGGGCACCTTCACACAATTTCATCAAGTCAAATTGCTAGTAGCACAAACCACAGGTTCACAAATCCTAGATGTTTTCGATCACTCAGCCACTCCTAGTGTTTTAAGAAACCTCCAAAATACATGTCAAGTTCTTTTTCGGACCATTGCATATCTAAACTGAGAAAATATTGAGTCTTGGGAATTGACTCCAAAACATTCTTGAACCAAACACAAATTCACATATTAAAAACATCTTGTGTCAAAGAGGGATAACACCATACTTGGTATGAACTTAGAAGTGAAAAGAGTCATCCTTGCTAGTTCCATAATTTAACATGGTCCATAAAAAAAGTGGTTCTCACCACTATCACAATATCAAAAATAAAAAAAAGAGTAGGGAAAAATACCTAACAAAATCTCTAAATATTTTACACCACACACCATTGATAAATTGGGTTGTAAGGATCGTACTACATTTCCAGTCAGACGGTTAGGTAGTTATCCCCAAAACTTAAGAGATCAACAAAAAAAGTCATGGACATTGGAGTTAGCCTCCATCAGAGCTATAGATGCTTGATTGGCAGTGAAGTATGCTCATGCATGATGACATGTCTCTTTTAAAAGAGACCTCTAACCGCTCATAAGGACAATCTAGCCTCTTGGTTTCAACCATAACAAGTTTACCCAATTTACTCAAGATGAGTTAATGAACTCACTTGCACATACATTTGTTGCAAAAATGTATTCTCATTAACATAAATCATTCACCAATATGCAAAAATATCAAATCATTCATCCACAAGTAATTATCCACAATAACAATCCACAAATGAGAGAGATATAGATAATACCCTTAAGGTAGAGAAACACCAATAATACTCCTTAAGGAAGGAATCACTCCACAAGATATCCCAATATGAGATGCCACTTAAGGAGGGAAAAGTCCCATAATCCACTTCGTGGGCAAAGACGATTACATAATATTATTCTCCATGATGATTACAATGACAAATATCTCTTTTTTATATATCCATCTTCTTATTCTACTTTGGGGAGCCTACTACTAATATAATATTATATTATAATATAATATTATAATACAATCAAACTTGGGTTATGTGTGGCCCATGCCAACCCTTATACAATATAATAATATATCTCCAAATATCTATTCCTAGGTACCCTAACATGCCACCCTTCTTACAAATGTTTCATCCTCGAAACATGTGAAGAAACAAGATAATATGATTTGCTAAGAAATGTTAGCAACTGGTACCAATCTCAATCATCCATCCATCCAAGTGAAACACGTTGATGTTGGTATGCCATTTTGTTACTTGAGTATCCAAATCTACTTTGTTGGCTCCATGCTTCTATTGTTGTATTTTTATAGCTTGAATGATAAGTCCATTTGTTCCTTGATGTTGATGAATTACTCTGAAAACTAGGATCACTATACTTTCTATGCCAAACATTGCCATAGTTGGTGCCCTTATGATTCCATGTGGAACCATAATATTGCTACCTTGAGCCATGCCTCCAAGAATATTTTCATTCATGGTGGTGTGGATGGTGATATGGTGCAACCTTAATTTGATGTTCTACCTTCTTTGACTTATCAACATTTGGCTCCATTGTTTTAAATTCTTCTACACATTGTTCTTTCATGTTCTCTTTGTTTGGTGTGTCCTTGAGCTCTTCTATCAAATCTTCCTTGGACTCTATTACTATTGTTTCCATGGACTCAGTTGTTGATTCTTCCATGGAATTTGTTGTTGCTACTGCCTTCTTGGATTCTATTTTAGGTTCTTCAATTTTTTTCTCTACAACCACTTCTTGATTTTCCTTGGATCCTTACTCCTTAAACTGAGAAATATCCTACAATGTTATCTTCTTTTTCCTGCACCATAACTTCATAAAATTCTTTTGCACATTAATGTCAATAGGACCCAAAGAATATAACCAAGGATAACCAATAACAATATCCTCATCATCCATATGAATAGCATGAAAACCTAAATGTAAAACATATTTATCAATGGTGATCTTAAAATACTCAAAAATATGAACATTCTCACCCTCAAGATATGTGTCCTTAATTTTTGTTGCTTGAACCGGCAACCTCTTAGCTAAAGCAATATTAATAAAACTAAATCTGTTGCTAGGGTCAATGGAAATAATAACCTATTCCTTTTGAATGCTTCCATGAACCTGCAAAATAGAACTTTTAGATGAATTCAAACCCTTTTGATCATTCTCTTACTTTTGAAAATCCAAATATGTGGCTTCATTCTTATCACTATCTTCCTTAACATTTTCCTATTTCTCATTCTTGAGTAATTTGAATTCTTTTTCATATGTTTCTTGAAAACATTCCACTCTCCTTTTATTTCATTTTGCTCATTTTGAATTTCTTGTAGTTTTTTTTCAAGGTCTTTGATGACATCCATTAGGCTATTTATATAATATGGGTCCCATTTACTCAATAATCCATGCTCTATTTCATCCCAAGTGTATTATTATTCCTTTCACAAAAATTGTTCAACCAAGACCAAGCTTTCCATGTAATAATAATATGAAGGTTGAATTTCCAGAAATAATTATTACAATATAGAGACCTAAACTTTTTCCACCATTATCTAGCATCAATATCATCCTTCCCAAAAAAATCTTGTAGCTCCATAAGTTCACACCCCAATAATGCAAACTAGGGTTTTATGAATTAGGGTTTCATAGAAATATATATCTCCCCACTGATTTGAAGCTAAAATTCCACATAAACAATTAAATCTACAATTTTTCTTCCAAACAAAAATAAATTGCAACTGATTTTCTTACCTGAACTAACAAATTTCATCTCTCAAAAAAATTGCAAAATAAAAATTCATCACTACCCTTGTTCCAAATGGCTGAACTCAGAAGGTTGTATATCCCATAATACTACTTGGATTCATTCATATGACCACTCATTTTAAAGCTCTTTAAATTCTACACAAACAAATATAAGAATCACCTAAATTAGATAAAATTTTGTAGAGATGTTGCTTTTGAAAGATGAGATATTTTTCCAAAATAAATCTATAAAATTCATCACTATCCTTGTTCTAAATGACTAAATTCAAAATGTTGTATCTCCCTCAATACTACTCGGATTCCTTCATATGACCATTCATTTTAAAGCTCTTCAAATTCTGCACAAACTGATCCAAGAATTGCCTAAATTGAATAAAATTTCATAGAGATATGGCTCCTGAAAGATGATATGTTTTTCCAAAAATAAATTTCCCTAATTCTGAAATTTCACACAAAAATCCCACTTTGCCAAAAGCGTTGCTCAGATACCACTTGTTGCAGAACTTTATTCTCATTAAAATAAATTATTCACCAATATGTAGAAATATAAAATCATTAATTCACAAGTAATTATCCACAATAATAATCCACAAATGAGAGAGAGATAGACAATACCCTTAAGGTAGGGAAACACCAACAATACTCCACAAGATCTACCAAGATGAGAGGCCACTTAAGGAGGTAAAAATCCCATAAGCCACTTCATGGGCAAAGACGATTACATAAGATTATTCTCCATGATGATTACAATGACAAATGTCTCTTCTTTATATATCCATATTCTTAGTCTACTTTAGGGAGCCTACTACTAATATAATATTATACTATAATATAATATAATATTATAATACAATCAACCTTGGGTTATGTGTGGCCCATGCCAAACCTTATACAATATAATAATATATATCCAAATATTTATTCCTAGGTACCCTAACAACATTGGTTCTTGATTACCCCGAGTCATTTCCATGCTCTTGATTTGGCAAATGAATCCACTACACACACATTTGGTCCTAGAGGGATTAGGCACTTATAGTGGGTTTGTTTGATGCCACTAGTTTTTTTGATTCTTTGCAAAACAATCAATCTTCCATATCAACATCCATATATTATTCCATATCAACATCCATATCTTTTTCCAGGTCAACATCCATGTCATTTCATGAGCCATTATCCACCACATGCCACCAATTTTGGTGCTCTTGATTAAACAACAATTCTAGAAAAGTGCCAAGCAAAGATCTAAACTATAAATGATCATTAGCACATGCCATATTGCACTAATCATCCATAACATATAATATGCATTCATCATCAATATAAAACATGCATAACACAAAAGCATTCACAAAAACATAAAATACAAAAGGTAAAAGGCATGTATATATATATGTATAAATATTACATGTACAATGAGTACCCAAAGGCTACATACAATAGAGCACCAAGGCTCATATACAAAAAGTGCATTGAAGCACTAGCAAATGCCCATGAGTGGACCCCTAGGACATAGTAGGATCCCTAGACCTAGAAATATGCCTAGAATCAACTGGTCTAGTCGACTACATCATAGAGAGAGATGGGGGATCTGGCAACATGATATGATTATCCATACATAAATCCTCGAAGGAGTGCACATATGCCTCAGTCGTATAAATTCATTACAAGTCTAGCCCATGTTGACATTCCTTGCCAAGAAGCTTTGCTTAAAGCCTCACGATCATATCTTGATCATCCCCACTAGCTCCTCCCATCGCCCGCTTTGCATACATTTGAGCTATAGTCGCATCTCATGCACTAAGCTCTTCCTATAGTTGTGCCATAGTATCACCATGAGACTACACCAAAGCCTCTCGCTCTACTCATAGCTACTCCATCTTGGCTCACAACCTCACCACCTATGATATCTCATCCATATCATCCTCCTCCTCATTCTCCCCTTTGCTAACCCTAGGAGTCTACTACCCTGCACCTCTCAACTTCTTCCTCTGATTTCTATCTTGAAGGGGTGTCAGTCACTTTGGAGTCCCATAAAAGTCCTCATCGTCATCCTCATCATTGACCAACACCATAGGTACCCATAATGGTTGGACACCAAACCATGCCGCATACTCTAGGGTCATCCTCACGTCATCCACATTAGGGAACTATACTTCCTCATCCTCCTCAATGACCTCCCTCCATGGCTCTACACATGGAATCCCCACCTCCTCTCGGTACCTCCTATAAAGGATCGGCTCATCCGATACTACTTACGGTAAGCCAAACTACAGCAACACCTATAAGAACTATAAGTACTCCACCTCACCCTCTCACCTCCCAACTATCCACCTTGACTACCTTACCTACCATAACAACTCCCTATTCCAAATCCACCTGGTCCCCTACCAAGGCCTCCACATCACTTGGGTAGATGTTGAATAACACAAGCTTATATTGAGAGGGGGGTGAACAGTATAAGACCACTTTTTACTTTCTTTCCAAACCAATATCAATTAATGTCCTTAATTGCAATAACCAAATATAGCAGTGTGCATTAATAACTTAGATAGCAATAGTAAGCAAGAGCACAAGTCACCACACACAATTGAGACACAAGATTTAATGTGGTTACCCCAATGTGGGGTACTCCACAAGATAATATCCTTATAATATTTCACATAGAAATAAGGATCCTTATCCAATACAATTATTTCTTTGATCTGCTCAAAGATAGGCAATAAAAAGCTCACACAAAACTTGTCCAAAACTGCTCAACAAGCTCATGTAGAAAATGTCCAAAAAAATTTTATCTACTCAAAGCTAGGTAATAACAAGCTCACATAGAACTTGTCCAAATCTGCATAACAAGCTCACATAGAACTTGTCCAAAACTTCTCAACAAGCTCACACAGAACTTGTCCAAAACTTCTCAACAAGCTCACATAGAACTTGTCCAAATCTTCTCAACAAGATCACCAAGAACTTGCTCAAATATGCTCCAACAAGCTCACTAAGAATTTGTCCAGATCTGCTCTAGAAATATCACCAAGAACTTACTCAAATTTGCTCCAACAAGCTCACTAAGAACTTGTCCAGAATTGCTCTAGCAAGATCACCAAGATCTTGCTCAAATCTTCTCAATAGGATCACTCAGAACCTCATCAAAATCTATCCCAAATCTGCCCACAAATCTATCTAAAACTATCCACAAAGTTGTCCCAAAAATTGTCAACAAAGCCTTCTCAAAGGCTCAATAAATCATACACAAACTGCCACAAATTTTTCCAAAAATATATCCCAAAGGCCTTCTCAAGGGATCAATCAATCATGCTCAAGTAGTACTCAAATCTCATCCATAAATCTATGAAGGCAAGGCTCAAATATGAACTCAATGCACTCTACAATGGATGACAACAATGATCCACAATGATCTCAACTCAACTCAACTCAAATCAATCTCAACTCAAGTCAAATCATAGAAGCATAAAGAGAATTGTTAGAGAATCAATATGTTCTAAGCTCAATCTCAACTCAAATCAAAATTATAGAATAGTTTGTTTTATGGGACTTGAACAATCACCTCACATAATCACTTGACAAGGCTCAATCAACTTAACTCAACCAATCACCACAAGGGACAACTCTTTCTCACAAAACCCTAGTCAAAGCATGTATCATCCAACTCAAATATTTCCAACAATGCTCAACCACAAATATCACATAACAATGAGTATCATGTTCTTTTCAAGTTCTTTACATAACCAATGAGCTTCAACAAATATGCTTATAAAACAAGGTTTAAACACAACTCTCAAACCAGAAAACCTTGAAGCATTCAACCAACCACTTTTGAAAAGGAAACCACAATCAATCATTTTCACTCCAATGATATTTCAGAAATCAACCACCATAAACAATCAATAGGAGAATGAGGCCATGCCTTTTTGATGCCAAGAATTTGTCCACAAAATCTGCCACACTAAACACAACTTTACTTTCCAATCTCAATAAGGGTTAGTGGACTTCAAATAATAATCACAAGATAAAGCATAACTCAATTTACACCTTTTTACTTCAACTTAATAAACACATCAACCAAAGTCCTTTTTTAATAAAAACCCTTATCAGAATAATAATCAATAAACCTCTCAAAAATTATTTTATAACAACTCCTTATTTCTCCTAAATCATAATTCTCAATTTCATGAACATCAAATTGAATCAACAACTCATCCACCTTTGAAATAATAATCACAACCCTTATAAAAACAAAGTTTAATTAAAAACTTTAATTATTCCTAACCACCTTATAACTCCAACTTAGGGCTTAATAGAATTAATTAGAGAAAAAACGTATTTACCTCCTCAAGGGGATTCAAACCCTTGATTTTACCACACCGCAAGCGTCTTGGTCACGGCTAAGGTTACCACACGAGCTAGCCACTCGTTCGAAGGGGAAAGGTACAACGTGCCTTAAAATTTTTCCTTCCTTTTTGTAAATCAAAAGCGCTTCAAGCGCTTTTCTTCCAATGCCTTCCAAACGCAGTCAAGGGAATTCAAAACCTTGATATTTGTGCTACCACACACCTTAGAAAAAATCCAACTACCAATGTGCCGCTCTGCCCATGATGACTTTGGACTTTGACCAACCTTTGTTTATTCGTTGCTTCTGCTTTCTAAAATATTTTCGCACAATCTCAATTCGAATGCTTAGCCAACGATTATTAACCATGAGCAAGGATCAGTTTATGAACCTTAGGTATCCCCTTTATATAACCTCCTTATTATTTTCTATGACATTGGTGGAAATCTTGCATATTTAATTTTAAATTTAAATTTAAATTTTAAATAATTAAAATTTAAACTAAATATTAAAAATTAAATATCTCCATCACCGGGGCACATTTTTCGACGAAACAAAAGGCCAACTTGGGTTTTAAGAAAAAACCAGTTCAAATCTGCCATCCATGGTTTTAAATAAAACCTTTTATTCTTTTTGCCTTGGTTTTCACAAAAACCCTATATTTATCCATGCTTTCCAAAATATCATTTGGCCACCAAAATTCAATGTGATCCATGTGACATCAATGATCCACGTGACATCAATGACAATATAAAATAACTCAAATTGCCAACAATATCCTCCTTTGTCATTGATGGCAACACCTCTAATGCAAAAACCATAATCATTGGAAAAACCATCTCTGAGAATCAAAGCTGCTCCCCCTAACTCAATAATCTCTATGGAGGCTGCTCCCCCTAACTCAATGCTCTCTTTGGAGGCTGCTCCCCCTAACTCAATGCTCTCCCCCTTACTCAATTCTCTCCCCCTTTGACATCAATGGCAAAAGGGACACCTGTGGGGCTAAAAGATATGACTCTTAAGCATAGCCCCCTCACCACTTTCTCTCTTGAGGTGATTAATTTTGGGGTGGGAGTACTTTTACTCCCATATTACATTTTTTCTTTCCTCTATCAACTTTCTTCCATGTTTTTCAGATATCCTTCTCTTGATCTTCTTGACTTGAACCTATTTGACCTTCTTGCCTTGAACCTGTTTGACCTTCTTGCCTTGAACTTGTTTGGAATTGAGTCCTACACCATTTTGCAATATGTCCAAAGTTATTGTAGTTAAAACACTTGATATTGTAGCCTTTGGATGGTGCCCATATCTTGAAATATTTCTTGAAATAATTTCCATATCCATTCCTTTCCTGAATCTTGTATTGTGAAGTTCTGTTTTCATGACCATTATGACCATGACTTCTGAATTGTGTAGCTCTAAAAACAAAACCATGTTGCTTATTTCCTTTGCACTGAGAAGCTCTATGACCAATCATGTTACATGAGAAGCAATGTCCCTGAAAACCATACCTTCTTCCTTTGATGTTCCTTATAGAAAAATCAAACTTCTTTGATCCATAGACCCTGTAATGTATAGCCCTATGTCCAAATCCATTACAAGAAAAACAATGTCCTTGAAAATCCCTTTGTTCATGCCTTGGTTCCTCATACCTTTCTTGACCATTATTCCTATGATCATCTTCAACTTGTGCATTGCATTCTTGAACTTTATTTGTAGTATCTAAATCCTCTTCCTTAGTTTATTCCTTGTTTTTCTCTTCAAGTATTTATTTTCCTTTTGAACTTGATTCACCTATCTCAAAACAAGAACCAAACTGAATATTTGGAGCCATATGAACTTTGGAAATTTCTTCATAAAACTTAGGTGCTTCCTTGCTTTCATATTTTAGAACTTCCTTTCCTTTTGAGTGTGACTTTTCTTGGAAATAAGATACAACCTTAGAATATGTTTCCACTCCTTTTTGAACCTTTTCATCTAATGTGTCATGTCTTTCCATTATTACCCTTAGTTCTTCATTCATCATTTCTTCTATTCTTTTTGTATTTTGAAGCTCTTATCTGAGATTACTAATTATCTATAGTAGTTCTTATATTATTTTGACATCTATTCGAATCTTGTTTTCAAGATTCTTGTATTCATATTTTAGCCTTTTGACTTCTGATTTTTGTTTTCTTGGCTCATCCTCTTCTTTTCCTATTACCAAAAGTGAGACTTATTTATCTTCATTGTAATTGATACTATTAAAATATTCTATAGCAAACAAACTCTCAAGATTTCTTTGACCATGCTTATTTCCTTGATGTGTCATCTCATCTTCACTATCACTAAAACCATTGCAATATCCTGATATGTGATCTTTTTGACCACACACAAAGCACTGTTCTTTTTCACCTTCTATTCCTAGGAATAGATGTTCTTCCTTTTCATCATCTGATTTGTCTCTATCACTATGATCTGAGCTATCACTTGCTTCTACAATGTAGTAATATTTCTTTGCCTTACGAAAAAATTTCTTCTTCTCATACCTATTTTGCTTGCATTTGTCATCTTTTTTTTGATAGGTAACAGATTATTTACAGTGGGTTTTTTGAATAGGATCCCAAAACCTTAATTACAGTAGTAGCCGAAGCATTGAAAAAGAAAACAGAAAGATCGGCCCAGCCCCGGGGCCCTGAAGACTACAGAAAACAAAAAGCCACAAAAAACCTTCACAAAACCGAGATTCTTCATAGAAACCAGCATCCACAAAAACCAAGAATCTTTGGAACGACAAAGGCCAGGTGGGCCTAGCTAACTGGGCCCTGAGCCGTCCTCAGCCCGCTCGGACTGCCGCTGAACCTTGGCAGAGCTTTCCTCCAGCTTGCGACAGAGCTCGGACAAAGCCTTGGCGGCATGAGAAGCAGCTTGGGCAGCAGTGTTGAGGGAACCGATCGCTGTTTCCAGGAGGCCTCTGAGCGCCAGATTCTGCAATTTGTCATCGGACTCGGAGCTGATCACAGTGGGCTCCGGGATCTCTGATTTAACGTTCTTGGAGCTCCCCGTAGCCCAGCTGGGCCCGGGGGATGCCCTTTTGCGGCCAGAGCTAGGAGGCAGGGCCCCGCCTGGGCCTTTGCTCGAAGCCCTGCATTTGCGGGTTGGCCTGCGACGCTTCAGGGAAGAGGAATCGTCGGGAGTGGGGGAGCCCTTGGCGGCAGGGGATCCAGCGGGAGAAATGCCTTCTTCAGGGGGCGGGACAGAAGAGAGGGGGGAATGTTGTGCAGCTGGGGTTGGTTGGCCAGGGCATGCCTATAGAGGACAGCCATGAGCCCCTGGTGCATGGGCCGGGAATGGTTCCTGCGAGCACGATCAATGGTCAAACCCAGGGAGTAGAAGAGGAAACGCGGAGTGCTGATGAGGGTTGCTCCTCGAAGATGATTGAAGTAGCTTAGATGAAAGCTATACAGTCGCTGCTCTGGATCGTCACAGGTAATGTATTGCATTACCGGGACGATGGCTTCGTCGAAAGGCGCCGGGAGGTGAGAGCGGAGCAGGTTTGCTTTGTCCCACTGATGGTCTGGGAAGCGGGAGAGCTCCTCTTCCCAGTTGTGTTTGTCACGCCTGACAACGCGGCCTTTCTCTTCATGGTGGAGGCCGGTGACCTCCGTGAGGAAATCCTTGGAGACTTTGAAATGGAGGCCCTTGACTGTAACTTCGCCTTCGTTCCACGTATCCAGGAAACCCTGGGTGATCTCGTCCTCATGGCCTACGAATTTACTAAAAAATGGGGTGAATTTTTTAGCATCGGAGAATAAGCGGGCGGGACCGCTCAACTCAAGGGCAGGAGGCTCCAGGAAGACGGTTTTGGAAGCCATGGGGGCCGAGCTGGCAAGGTGGGGACAGAGGGGGCAGAGAGTGCCAGACCAGGGGAGAGGGAGCAGGGGATGGAGAACGCGACAGCGGGATGGGACAGCGAGGGGAATATAAAGGCCGTGCGGGGGCCTTTGAAGGGGGAGCACCGCCAGCTTTGGAAAGGGGCACACGCGGCTGGAAGCGACACGACGGGGAAGGGGCTGAGGGGGCACGCCAGACTGCTGACACGCGAGGAAGGGAATGGGCCACTGCCAAAGCGCCAGATGCCTAACTCTGAGCGGGGGAACACCGGGAGAGAACCGCGTCGGACTGGACCACGATCGGGTTGGCATGGCACGGGAATCCGTAGTCACAGAGATCGAAGCGGGAAGGACGGGGAGGTCCGCCATGCAAAGAGAATTGGGACTGCCAGAGCTGCCAGCTGGCCAACGCGGGCATCTGACAAGGCAAGGGGCACGAGCCGCCACGAGGAGGATCGGGATGATCCCCTCGCGGACAGGGTGGCCAGCCGACGGGTCGACACGGGGGCGAGAAGCCCCGGTCATCAGAAGCGCACGTTGGGGGGACTTCGCCGCCCTGCCACGGGGAAGCCTAGACACCAGTGTTAACAGCATGGTCGGAATGATCCTGCAACACAATTTGGACTAGGCCTGCAGGGAAGTGCGAGGACCAGGTGGTAAATTCTTCAGCGGTAATGGCTAGATTTGCCATGAAGTCAGCAGCCCTGTTGCCTTCTCTGAAAACGTGCTGAAAGGTGTGATCGGGGAAGCCCTGGAGAATGAAGAGGGCCTCCCGGATGGAATTATGGAATCGCCAGGAGCAGGACTCAGGCTTGCTGGCGGCTCTGATTACGACTTGGGAATCGCCTTCGATGATGATTTTCGGGGGGGAGCCCCTGAGAGCCGAGAGACCACTGAGCAGGCCGGCAGCTTCGGCAAAATTGTTGGTTTGCCTGCCCAGCGGGACCGCGAAGGCAGTGACCAGATTCCCGGAACAGTCTCTGATGACCCCGCCAGCCCCAGAGGGCCCGGGGTTGCCTTTGGAGGCACCGTCGAAATTGAGCTTAAGCCACCCGGGGGGGGAGTCCACCTGGTTAGGGAGCGCCGGGAGGGGGCGGGAGGGGGAGCAGGGGGGAGAGCTGAATGCCGAGGGAGGAGAGCAGGGAGGCTTCGCTCGAACGTCGGGGGTCCACAGAAAGGGGAATGAAGCGAGAATTCTCGGTGGCAAAGGAGACTGCTTTGGTCGCTAACCACTGGGGGGAGCAGGCCGGGGAGGAAAAGGCTCGCCTGTTACGCTCGAGCCAAATTTTCCAGAGCATATGAGGAAGGCAGGCCTTCCAGAGGAAGCGGAGAAAGGGATGGGCAAAGGGGGTGGGCCACTGAGACAGGAGATCAGAAATGGAATTGGGGGCCGCCCACTGAACGGAGAAATGGGAGAGGATGAGGCCCAGAACTTCGGAGGAGAAAGAGCAGTTTATGAAAAGGTGGTTGGTTGACTCCCAGGCGGCACGACAGAGGAAGCATCTGTTGGGGATCTGGAAGCCTCTCTTGATCAGATTTTTGATCGTGAGGATTCTATTTTGGACGGCCACCCAAACGAAATGGCTGATTTTGGGGATCAAATTCTTGGCCCAGACCTGCTGGGTCGGGAAGGTGGTCGCTCCCGGGGTTCTCTGAATATGGTAAGCAGACTTGACTAAAAAAATGCCGCTGGGAGAGCCATGCCACACGCATCTGTCACTGTCTCCAAAAGAAGGGATGACCGTCGCACTGAGGATGCGCTGAAGTCTGGCAGCTTGAAGCGGGAACCTGGGGTTCAGGATGGGTTTCCAGATGGTCCGCCCCTGGAGCTGGGTCATGTAGTCAGACGCTCTGGGACCTCGGTCCGCAAGCCCAGGTTTGAGGAGAAGGAGCTCCCTATCCGAGCTCAGGGCCTCGTCGAGAATCCATCTGTCCTCCCAGAAGTCAATCTTGGCACCGTCTCCAAGAATCCATCTGGTCCCTTGCTGAACAATATCTCTGGTGGAAAGCAGGGCCTTCCAGAAGGCAGATCCATCATGGGGCTGGGTGTCCCCGAGGAAGGGGTGGTTGTGGCAGTACTTCCTACGCACAATGCAAACCCATTCATCGGAGGTATTGGTGTGAACCTTCCAGGCATGTTTGGACAGAAGGGCCTTGTTCATGGGAACCACCCGTCTGAGCCCGATCCCTCCCTCTCCTTTGGGGTGGCAGACCAGGGGCCAGGAGACCAGGGGAATCCTTTTCTTGTCTTCGCAGCCCGACCAGAGAAAGCGTTTCTGAATTTGCTCAATGAGAGTAGCGATGGAGGCCGGAATTCTGAAGACAGACATGAAGTATATCGGAATGCTTTGGAGGACAGACGCCAAGAGAGTGGCTCTGCCGGCCTGCGAGAGAAGGTGGCCTTTCCAGGGGGCGAGTTTCCTTTGGATCCGCTCAATCACCCCATTCCATAGCACCTTGGAAGACGCCCCTGTGAACAGAGGAAGCCCGAGGTAGGAAGAGGGGAGGGAGCCGGGGGAGCATCCCAGGATCCGCCCGATTTTGATTTGCCTAGCCAAGGGGGTGTTGATGAAGTAAATCTTGCTTTTTCGAAGGTTGATTTTCTGCCCAGCCGCCTCCTCATACAGGGTAAGGATGTTCTTGAGGGCCTTGGCTTGAGGGACCGAGGCCGAGGAAGCAAGAATGGTGTCGTCCACAAACTGCTGATGGGACACGAGGGGGAGGCCCTGCGCCGGCCTGATGCCCGAGATGAGACCGCGAGCCACAGCGTTCGAAATGGTTCATCCCAGGGCCTCAGCCAGGATAATGAAGAGAATCGGGGATAGGGGATCACCTTGGCGGAGACCTCTGGAACTGGGGAAGAACCCGACCGGGGATCCATTGACAAGGATTGAGAACCAGGGGGAGGACACGCACTTGTTGATGAGTTGGACCCAGGAGGGGTGGAACCCAAATTTGAGGAGGACCTTGGACAGGAAGCTCCAATCGACCCTGTCAAAGGCCTTATTCATATCAAGCTTGAGCAGGAAATGGGCCTTTCTGGATAGGACAACTGAGTGAATGGCCTCGTGCATGATTATGACCCCGTCTGTAATCAGCCTGCCTTTGACTGAACTTCCCTGATAGGGGGAAATGATCAGGGGAAGGATGTCTTTGAGGTGGGTGGTCATGGCTTTAGTCAAGATTTTATAGAGGACATTGCACAAGCTGATGGGGCGGAAGTCTGACAGGGATCTGGCTGCCTGAGTCTTCGGGATCAGGGCTATGAAGGTGGTGTTGATGCCTCTGGGGATGGATCTGGCAAACTGCAGGTCCCGGATGGCAGCGCACACATCATGGCCAACGATGTCCCAGAAAGACTGGAAGAAGCGGGGAGGAAACCCGTCCGGGCCCGGGGCCGCCTCAGCCTTCATGGAAAAGGTGGCAGCATGGATTTCAGAATCAGACAGGGCCTGCACCAGCTTTGCATTAGCCATGGCCGGGACGGACGTCGGGATGTGATCCAGAAGGGAATCGGCCACCTCCGAGGACATAGGAGGTCCGTCGCCCAGGAGCTCTTGAAAGAAGTGGACTGCCTCGGCACGGATGTCCTCCTCCTTGTTGATGGTTCTGCCATTGCTGTCAACAAGCTCGACAATTCTGTTAGAACCCCTATTTCGGAGGGTCGATGCATGAAAGAACTTGGTGTTTGCATCGCCATCTTGGATCCACAGAGCACGTGACTTCTGCCTCCAAAAGGTTTCTTCCCTGGCCAGGATATTGTGGTACTCGCTGAGGGCAGTGCGTTCCTCTTCCCTGAGCCCCGGCTCGTGAGAGCCTGCTTGGAATCTGGACTCAATCTCTTCGAGTTTTTTTTTGATAGCCTCCTTGCTTTCGAAGATGTTACCGAACACTTCTTTGTTCCATGCCTTGAGGTGCTCTTTGAGGCGTCTCAGCTTGTGGAAGACTTGCTCGACGGGGCGACCAGGGACAGGGGGAGCCCACCAGCAGCCGACCTGGGCCCGGAGGTCGGGGTGGTGAAGCCACATGGACTCAAACCGAAAGGGTCTCCTGGGGGGGCGATGATCAGTCTCGAGGAGGAGGGGGCTATGGTCAGACCCAATTTTGGGGAGGGCCAATAGGGAGGCATCAACAAAAATGGGGAGGGCTTCCTTAGACAAGAAAACTCTATCCAATCTGACCTGAATGTGGTTGGGTCCCGCTCTCTTGTTGGACCACGTGAACCGGGCTCCCTTCAAGCTGACATCCATGAGCTCGTTGTGGGCGGTAAAGGCCCCAAAGTCATCCATGCTTTTGGTTCTGACCTCCGAGCCCCCGCACTTGTCAGAGGAAAATAGGGGGCTGTTGAAGTCCCCGGACAGGATCCAGGGCAGGGGAGCAAAAGCTTCTCTCATCGAACTGATTTCCTGCCAAAGCCTTGCTTTCTCAATGGGACTGTTGGGAGCGTAAACGTTGGACAGGATCCACGATCGCTTTGAGTTGAGGCAGTGGACCAGAATGTTCATAATCCTGGGCGACGAAGAAATGAGCCTTCCCTCGTAAGACCGAGGGTCCCACATGCACATAAGGCCCCCGGCTGAGCCAGCCGCGGGGGTGGAGAGGAACTCGCAGTTGCGCCAGGTAGCATGGGCTATTCTCCGGGCAGCGACATCATCTATCTTGGTCTCCTGGAGGAGGATGAAGGACGGGTGGTGGTCCCTGCGGAGTTGACCGAGGATCCTTTTCTTGGGGACCCCATTGAGTCCCCTGATGTTCCAGGAGATGAGCTTCATTTGGCACCCTTGTGGGGTCGCCTGCCCCCTTTCCTGCCTGAGCGGGGGGTTTGGATCGGGCGTCGTCCGCCTTGCGAAAGCTCGTGCCAACGTCAGAGAGCGTAGTCTGGGAGCCATTAGCAATGTCGTCCTCCATGATCCTTGACCGTTGTTCGCACAGGGTGGGCCGCCCTCGTTTAAATTTGCTGCCAAAATCTGTGGCAAAGGACCTGCTCCGGGTCATTTTGGGGCTGACTTCGTCGGGCTCGGACGGGAAGCTGCTTTCGGTCTCGTCATCAGATCGCTCAAACCCACACATCAAGGGGGTAGGTTCCGGGAAGGATGCCTTGGGGGCCGGGGCCAAAAGGGGGGGGGGGGGGGGAGGATCGGGTCCCGGTAGCAGCCGGGGCTTGAGGGGAAGGAGCCAGAACGGGAGGCGGGGGGGAATCTGGGATCGGGTCCCCGGAGGGGTCGCTGAGAATGGGAATCTGGGAAAGGTCACCCTCCGAACTAGGCTCGACAAGGGGGGCCTGAGGGCCCGAAGGGGAAACCTCCTTGTGGGAAGCGCTAGGGTCGGGACGAGGGGGATCCCGGGACGGGGCCCGACCAGAACTGCGCGGGGGTTTGGGATTAGGGCCTTCAGCCTTCCTGGATGCCGGGCATTGGTGAGGGAGGTGGCCTTGAGAGCTGCAGGAGGTACAGAAAGTAGGTTTGTTTTCGTAGATTAGGGTTTGACGCCAGAAGAAGGACCCAGAAGAGATGGTAACCGAGGAAGGGAGCTCAGATTCGAGATTGGCGTTGGCACAGAACCTGGCATGCACCATGCGAGAGCCAGCCTTGGTCGCGGGATCAAAGGCCACCAAGTCTCCAACCGACTGGGCAATGAGCTTTAGAACGTCTTCATGCCACAGATGAAAGGGAAGGTCCGGGAGGCGAACCCAGATCGGGGCAAAGTTGATGCTTTGGGTGCTGGGGTGAAAATCTGCACCATAACGTCTAAGAAAAAGACTCTTGCGACCCAGGAACCAGGGCCCGCCCGACAGGATCTTCTCAACGTCCTCGCTGTTGTTGAGTTTGATAATGAAAAAGCCTCTGGACAGGGCAACCAGCTGGATATGTCCGAAGACCTTCCATTTGGTAGCCGCCCATCTGCGGATAGTCTCCATGTCTGGGCGCCCGCCCAAGAACTTCCCAACCAAGGAGGACGAAGATTCAAAAACCAGGGATGAGTAAACCTCCTCCTGGATGGAAATGTGGGTGCCTTGAAGGGAAAGCCCTACGCCCAGGGCCCGAGCAGGGGTCCTGGAGCCCGCCAAAATCTGTTGGTAGGAGGGTTTATGCCCTCCCGGGGCACGCCCTTGCCCAGGATCGGGGGGCTTCTTCCCAAGGCCATCCGTCGCGTCAAGGCCAGGCAGGGGGCGCGGGCCCAGGATCCCGACCCCACCAAACCCACCGTCCAGCTCGAGCGAGTAACCCCCTTCCGACCCCACCACGGATCCGCCTGGACCAGGCCCGGGCCCGGACGTACCTGATCCTGACCCTGGTTTCGGGCCCGCCCAGGAACCTGCGCTCTGCTTTGGATCCGATCCCAGCCCTGCGTCCGCTTCTGCTCCAACCCGCGCTCCTGCTGCCGCTCCTGCCATCCTCCAATCCTAATTCCTCGCATTTGTCATCTTTTTTATGCTTATGCTTTCCATATTTTTTTCTTATGTGACCCTATTTTTCATCATCACTATTTTCTTCATGTGGACACTTGTATGCATAGTGACCAAGATCACCACACTTGTAACATATGACTTTCCTTATACTTTTTTATGAAGTTAGCTTCCTCATCATTATCTACAACTATATATGTTTTTGGAACTTTTCCTTTATCTTTTTCTAAAGCCTTGAATGCAATATATTTTATTGGAACCTGATGCTTACTTACCCTCATCTCATAAGCTGTGAGAGTTCCTTGCAATTCTTCCATTGTTAGCTTGTTGATATCCATTATTTCTTCTATTGTTTAAACCTTAGCATCATATTTCTTGGGAAGTGATATTAAAACCTTTTGAGTAACTTTTGATTCTTTCATCTCAAATACTAGACCTCTCATGGCGTTAGTAATCTCATCAACTCAAAGTAAAAACCTTGCAATATCTTCAGAATCTTCCATTTTCAATTCCTCAAATATTTTTCTATGAGTTTGTAGTATTGCCAAATTTACCTTGGAATCTCTTTCATAAGTATTTCGCAACTTGGTCCACATATCATTAGCTGAATTACATACCATGACATTTGCAAAATCTATCTCTCGTAGCCCACTCAAAATGTAATTTATTGCTCTTGCATTGATCTCAACCAATTTCCTGATAGTCTTATCTACCTTGAAATCACCTTCAATCCTATACTCTTTTCAACCATTTGTCACACCTCATATCCTTGTGATATCAAGTAGTTCTTCATCCTCATGCTTCAGAAAGCATAATTGTTACCATCAAATAGTGGAGCCTTATTTGTAGATGATCCATTCTCTGAAGCCATATGTGTTCTTATAGAATCTTTCCTCAAGATGTTAGATTTTTTTAAGGAACATGCTCTAATACCAATTGAAGAACACAAGCTTATACTGATAGGGGGGTGAATAGTATAATACCACTTTTTACTTTCTTTCCAAACCAATATCAATTTATGTTCTTAATTTCAATAACCAAATATAGCAGTGTGCATTAATAACTTAGACAACAATAGTAAGCAAGAGCACAAGTCACCACACACAATTGAGACACAATATTTAACGTGGTTCCCCCAATGTGGGGTACTCTACAAGATAATATCCTTATAATATTTCACATAGAAATAAGGATCTGTATCCAATACAATTATTTCTTTGATCTGCTCAAAGATAGGCAATAACAAGCTCACACAGAACTTGTCCAAAATTGCTCAACAAGCTCACATAGAACATGTCCAAATTTCTTTTATCTGCTCAAAGCTAGGTAATAACAAGCTCACACAGAATTGTCCATATCTGCATAACAAGCTCACATAGAACTTGTCCAAAACTTCTCAACAAGCTCACATAGAACTTGTCCAAATCTTCTCAACAAGATCACCAAGAACTTGCTCAAATCTGCTCCAACAAGCTCACTAAGAACTTGTCCAGATCTGCTCTAGCAAGATCACCAAGAACTTGCGCAAATCTGCTCCAACAAGCTCATTAAGAACTTGTCCAGAACTGCTCTAGCAAGCTCACCAAGATCTTGCTCAACTCTTCTCAATAGGCTCACTTAGAACCTCATCAAAATCTATCCCAAATATGTCCACAAATCTATCTAAAACTATCCACAAAGTTGTCCCAAAAATTTTCCACAAAGCCTTCTCAAAGGCTCAATCAATCATACACAAACTACCACAAATCTGTCCAAAAATATATCCCAAAGGCCTTCTCAAAGGCTCAATCAATCATGCTCAAGTAGTACTCAAATATCATCCATAAATCTATGAATGCAAGGCTCAAATATGAACTCAACAATGAATGGAAATGCACTCTACAATGGATGACAACAATTATCCACAATGATCTGAACTCAACTCAACTCAAATCAATCTCAACTCAAATAAACTCATAGAAGCATAAAGAGAATTTTTAGAGACTCAATATGTTCTAAGATCAATCTCAACTCAAATAAACTCATAGAAGCATAAAGAGAATTGTTAGAGACTTAATATGTTCTAAGCTCAATCTCAACTCAAATCAAAATTATAGAATAGTTTGTTTCATGGGACTTGAACAATCACCTCACGCAATCACTTGACTAGGCTCAATCAACTCAACTCAACCAATCACTACAAGGCACAACTCTTTCTTAAAAAACCCTAGTCCAAGCATGTATCAACCAACTCAAATATTTCCAACAATGCTCAACCACAAATATCACATAACAATGATACTCATGTTCTTTTCAAGTTCTTTACATAACCAATGGGCTTCAACAAATATGCTTATAAAACAAGGTTTAAACACAACTCTCAAACCAAAAAACCTTGAAGCATTCAACTAACCACTTTCGAAAAGGAAACCACAATCAATCATTTTCACTCCAATGATATTTAAGAAATCAACCACCATAAACAATCAATAGGAGCATGTGCCCATACCTTTTTGATGCCAAGAAGTTGTCCACAAAATCTACCACACTAAACACAACTTTGCTTTCCAATCTCAATAAGGGTTAGTGGACTTCAAATAATAATCACAAGATAAAGCATAACTCAATTTACACCTTTTAATCCAACTTAATAAACACATCCACCAAAGTCATTTTTTAATAAAAACCCTTATCAGAATAATAATCAATAAACCTCTCAGAAATTATTTTATAACAACTCCTTATTTCTTCTAAATCTTAATTTTCAATTTCATGAACATTAAATTGAATCAACAACTCATCCAACTTTGAAATAATAATCACAGCCCTTATAAAAACAAAGTTTAATAAAAACTTTAATTATTCCTAACCACCTTATAACTCCAACTTAGGGCTTAACAGAATTAATTAGAGAAAAAATGTATTTAGCTCCTCAAAGGGGATTCGAACCCCCAACTTGCCCACACCACGAGCACCTTAACTACAACTAAGGTTGCCACATGAGCTAGCCGCTCATTTGAAAGGGAAAGGCACAACGTGCCTTAAAACCTTTCCTCCCTTTTCGAAAATCAAAAGCACTTTGAGCGCTTTTCTTCCAATGCATTCTGAACGTAGTCAAGGGGATTTAAAATCTTGACATTTGTTCTGCCACACACCTTAGCCAAAAGCCAACTGCCAATGTGCCACTCTACCCATGATGACTTTGGAATTTGACCAACCTTTGTTTATTTGTTACTTCTACTTTCTAAAATATTTTCGTACGAGCTCAATTTGGATGCTTAGCTAATGATTATTAACCATGAGAAAGGATCAATTTATGAAACTTAGGTATCCCCTTTATATAGCCTCATTATTTTTTATAATGTCGGCAAAAATCTTACATATTTAATTTTAAATTTAAATTTAAATTTAAAATAATTAAAATTTATACTAAATATTAAAAATTAAATATCTCCATCATCGGGGCACCTTTTTCGATGAAACGAAAGGCCAACTTGGGTTTTAAATAAAACCTTTTATTTTTCCTACCTTGGTTTTCACAAAAATCCTATATTTATCCATGCTTTCCAAAATATCATTTGGCCACCAAAACTCAATGTGATCCATGTGACATCAATGATCCATATGACATCAATGACAACATAAAATAACTCAAATTGCCAACATATGTTAGTCCAACCCACATATCCTAGTACCACTAGCTTGATCGCACTAGATGACTCAGTTGTACCTCCTTTGCCACTGCTTATCTCATAGGATAGAGATGCACCCCATTCCACTCTCTACAAGGTAGACCCTCCGATCGTGCCACACTAAAGTGCTTCCATCCCAAAAACTAGAGAAGAAAACTACATCCCACTCCCTTTCTCTTTCACCATGTCACCTCATACAATTATTGGTACACCTGTACCAACAAAGCAGGCACCCATGCATATTGCTACAACATGGTGAGCAAATCACTCACCAATCCCAATAGGTTCAATGGGAATCTATAGTAAGTACTATTAGATATCACTATGTTCACCAACATGAACATCACAAAAGCTAGGAGGGGCTCCAACTGCTTGACCAAATACATGGTCAAATATGGAATCCCCCCACACTTCACCTTCACCTCCTCCCAACTATCCCAAACATTCTGCTCATCTGGGCCTTCTTATCATGGTCTACCTCCACCTTCAACCCCTCCATTGTCATCTTGATAATGTGATACACATCCTCAAGGGTAATGGTCACCTCCCCAATCAACATATGGAAGGTCCATCTATCCACATCCCATATTTTAGCCAAATCTGAAAGATACCCCTCTTTTGCCCTCCCTACATCTAGTCGGAAAACACCCTCTATTCCCACCGTATTTAGCACACCCCAATCTACATTTTACAACAATTTCCTCATCCCAAGAACAAGAGGAGAAAATCAATGTCGGGGCTCCAAAATTCGCAACTGTAGAAATCAACACATTTCATTAGTAAAAACAAAAGTAAAACAAAAAAACAACAAAATTTTGCACAAAATAAAAAGTATTCAAAAGAATTACCTTGGAAAATATTGCATCTACCCAACTGTAGCACTCGTTCCCTCCATCACCATAGATTTTGCACCAAGATTCCACCACCTCAATTCACTCCTCACTCCACTCGACTCCTAAGATGTAGCTTCTCAAACTTGCAAACGCACAAATGAATTCCATTTTCCAACCTACAGGTAATTTATAGTAATTACAGGAATATTGAAGCACCTTGGGGTATTTCAGTTATGCTTAAGCACACATGGGCACTTGCAGGAATGCTGAAACACACGGATATTTTTTGGCACCATGAAGTGCAACAGGGTATTTATGGACATCAGAAACACACACGGGCATTTGATGCATAAATCAAGAAAAGGTAAAATCGATCAAACCGGTAGCTTACCTCATCCAAATTTCACCCACACATCAATTCCATCATAAAATCAGGTTTTGTAAAAACAAAATTCAGTTTGGACGTATATTTTTTATTTGTGACCAAAAGTCATAAAAAACACAATTCTACTTACAAAACATATGAAACTGGTCCAAATTTTCACAAAAAAAATATCTTCATCATATGCATCTTAATTCCCATAATTCCATCAATTTCTATAAAAATATGAGTTCATTTAGTCCAATAAATTAAATTTTATGTCCAAAAATACGTAAAATTGACCAACATGCTATCCAATGTTCGCCAATCAGTACTATTTTTCACAAATCATTGCATTTCTTCCTCAAAATTTCAAAATTTTCCAACATCATACTCCATCATCCATTTATTTCCATATGTACCACATTTTAAGTGAATCTTGTATATAGTGGTTTGTTCTATATACTTGGCGATTGCAGTGATTTGCATCCATGCAATTCGGTAAGATGAATGAATCACCATAAGAACACTTGGTCATCATCATAATTCCATATCTCCTAGTTCGAAAGCATAATAAAATTTGGTTCCTCATATTATGAGTGAAATTGTGACAAGACAATCTTGCTAAAAATCTATCATTGATGGCCTAGTTCATGCGGCTTAAAACATGGACAAAATTACATCACATCATTCCTAATTTCCTTGACAATCATCATAGCGACTGGCTCTAGCTAGGGTGATTGGTTCCATTTGAAAGGAATTATCCTACAATCACTAGCAGGCCCTCCAAAGTTGACTCCTTTTATTTTTGCATCTTCATATTACATATCAATGAGGCCATACAAAAAAAATTATTCAATATCATGAAATCACCCCAAATTCAGGGCAACTAAATTTGATTATGATTTTCCCACAAAGGGATATCTCACATGATCATGACATATCCATTTGGCACAAAACCCTTCATATTTTGGGAAAAAAATAGATGTAATCATCATCATAATTTCTCCCAAAACCCCTCATCTATTGGAGAAAAAATAGACGCATTCATATTTCCCATTCCACAAATCACCCTTCAACCGTTGGGGTCAAAAACGTTCACACATTCCATCATTTCCATTTTCTTATCTACACAATATTTCTTCCATCCATTCTTTTTCAATTGGCTCGTGATATTCATTTGTAACTCATTCGCCAATTGAGGGGGTAAGCTACGCAATAACTCCAAAATTATTTATTCTTTTACCTTCAATTTTATCTTCACATTCCAAAAAGAGAGAGAAGATGCTTCTGTACCTAGCCCGATCAAGTGTCTCATATTTTTGCACCATATTGTGTTTCACACAACATGGTACAAAAAGGGGTATCTATAGACACCAAAATATAGCCACTTGTCCTCCATCCTAGCTTTCCTGCTATTTTTTTACCTATTATTTATATATATTTATATAATTATATATATATATATATATATATTTAAATAATAATATTTTATATATTATATTATATATAAATTAATCCGATCCATTCAATTTCATTTAATCTCATCTTTCCATTTATCTTAATCCATGCCACACCCTAAATTTAATATCCACTCTTAGATATGCTTTAATCTCAACCACACGATTAGTGTCATTGAAACCCTAAAATGCCCTAGGTTGTATTATAAATAGAGACCATTTTGATGGCTCGACCTTGGATTTTTGAATACCCTAAGTTCCTTGAGGTTCCTTGAGCTTTCAAAGTGCCTTAGAGTTTCAACCTAGAATTTGTGCCTTAACCCCACTCCATCCATCATATTCCATGTTTCCTCACTCACTGTTGCTGCCATCACATCCCTTACCTTCATCTAATATACTACTCTCTTCCATAGTCCCTTGCACCCTACTACTCTTTGCTATAGTCCCAAGCACCCTACTGCATTCTCGAGTGCTTTGCTACTCTTTGTTGCATTCTAGAGTACCCTACTACTCTTTGCCATAGTCTTGAGCACCCTGGTACTCTTTGTAGAACTTCCAAGTGCCTGGCTACACTTCAAAACACTATTTTGAAGACAAGCGAGATCCTCAGGTGTTTCTAGGGCACATACTTACAATTGACCTATAATAGATTCAACCATCAATAGACAACAAGAAAGGAGTAAGGGAAATATATTTTATTTTGTCATATTTCATATTGTTTAATTCTATTCACATTCATATTGTTATATATAGGGTTTTAGTTGTGATTTTAGAGGGCTCACACATTCGATCCCTCATTATTATTACTAACTCTCTAGTGTTTCTTTATGTGCACATTAGACAATATATTAGAATTACTAGATAGCTGATTAAGCTGGACTGGTCTGCGAAGAACATGAGCTTATACTAAGAGGGGGGTGAATTGTATAAGACCACTTTTTACTTTTCTTTCTCAATCAATATTATGTAATTAATAGATAGCAATATCAACAATAGTAATCAAGCAATGCACAAAACACCATACACAATAGAGACACCATAATTTACGTGGTTCACCCAATATGGGCTACTCCATAGAGAAAATATTTCACTAAAATTTTCTCAATCAATCTCTTGGAAATACTTCCCTATTACAATGTTTATGGACCTCTATCCAAAGGAGATACCAATCACCTAAATCAAGTTCATGGATCTCTATCCATAGGAGAACTCCTTATCCTATGCTTTGGCCTGTGATCCTCTAGAAGACTACTACCTTCACTACATTAGCTTGTGGATATCTCTCCACTGAAGACTCTTGTCCCCACTCATAAGACCTGTTATCACTACCCTGGGTGATGGATATCTATCTACTAGAGACTACTTTTCTCTCTAATTTGTCACCTCCAAAGCTCTGTCTCAAATCTACACTAAACATAGTCCTTTGGTCTAGCATAAATCTGCTCAATCTCTGTCTCTGGTCTAGCACAAACTTATCCTCAAATCTGCATCAAACTCTACTCTCAAATTTACACTAAACACAATCCTTCTATCTAGCACAAATCTATCATCGATTTTTGTCCTCAAGCCTTAACTCAAGGTTTGTCTCAACTTTGCTGGATCTACCCTAAACCTTAACTCAAGGTTTGAACAAATCAATCAACTCTGCTCTCAAGTATTCTCAAATACTTGTCTCAAATCTACCTTGTAATCTTCTACAAAATCTCACACTAATCTATCCATAAGTCCTCTCTAGAACTTGCTCAAATCTTCTCTACAAGTTCTCTCTAAAACTTTCTCAATATGCTCTACAAGTCCTTTCTAGAGCTTGCTCAATATACTCGACAAGTCCACTCAAAACTTGCTCAATCTGCTCAACAAGCTCACTCAAAACTTGTCCAAATCTACTCAACAAGCTCACTCAAAACTTGTACAAATATAATCAACAAGCTCACTCAGATATTGTCCAAATATGCTCAATAAGCTCACTCAAAACTTGTCCAAATATGCTCAACAAGCTCACTCAGAACTTGTCCAAATTTTCTCAATAAGTCCTCTCAAGAACTTATCCAAATATGCTCTCAATATGTATTGTAAGCTTCCACAAAATCTTACTCAAATCTATCCACAAGTCTTCTCAAAGACTTACCTCATTTTTTCTCAACAAGTCCACACTAGAACTTGTAAAATTTCATAGAAACATTAAGATAATTGTTAGAGACCCAATATGTTCTATAGTCAATGCTCAATCACTTTTCAACTCAAATCAGAATATAGAATAATTTTTTTTTTATGGAACTTGAAGAACCACTTCACACATCCACTTGACTACGCTCAATCAACTCTTCTCAACCAATCACTCACTGAAACAACCTTTGATCACAAACCCTAGTCCAAGCATATAACCATCAACTCAAAATGTTTCCAACAATCATCAACAACAAATCTCACATAAAAATTATACTCATATTCTTTTCCAACCCTAGTTCAAGTTCTTTGCTCAACCAATGTCTTCAACAACAATTCTTATTAACCAATATTCACATAACAATGATACTCATGTTCTTTTGCACAACCCTAACTCAAGTTATTTACACAACCAATGGCTTCAACAACAATGCTTATAAAACAAATTTTTAACAACTCTTTATTCCATAAAACCTTGAAGTATTAACTCAAACACTCTCAAAAAAGGAAACCCTTATCAAGTCCTTTTCACTCCAAAATTATTTTCTAGAAAACTAATCAATCAACTCAACTATGGAAGAATGTGCTCATACCTTTTTCTTTATGATGAAGGAATATCATAAATCTGCCACAACCCCAAACAACTTCTATGCCAATCTCAAAGAGGTTAGAAGATAAATATTTGTCACAAAATAATGTAAATACTCAAATACACCTTATCACTCCACCTTTCAAAAACAACCATCAACATTATTTATCCAATAACACCTTATAAACTCCCAACTAAAATAAACTTAACATCCATCAAGAATTAATTCAAACCTCTTTAATTTATTTTAATGGCAAGAGAAACTTTAATAAAAATCAAATCAACTTTCTTTATGGTTCCAAAGATATAAATCACTCATCAATAAAACAACCTCTCATTAATCCTTATTACTCCACAATAATAAAAATTAATTACCAAATCAATACCTTTCTCAAACCCTTATAACTCCAACACTAATATAAATCAAACACACAACTTTTCACAAACCCTTATTACTTCACATTATCCTTTGAAAAACCTTAGGCAAAAATTAATTATAAAAAAGTTACCTTTACCTCTCAGTGGGTTTTGAACCCATGATATCTGCCTCCATGAACGCTCTAGTTGTGGCTTCAATTGCCACGTGTGCTAGATGCATAGTTAAGAGCCTAAGCGCTCTTCGTATCCTTTGTCCTCAGCTGGCACACACAAAATATGTGCAAAATTAACTTCCCTTGGTGCTCAAGACACACCACTCCATGCGAATTGATCGTGTGCCTCTCAAATCCCAACACCTTCACAAAACGTGTGTTGCCAATGGACCACCATGTCCTATGCATTTTAATCAATGTACCTTTCCTCTTTTGTCCTCTACCTGGCACTAAAGACAAGTGAAATTTCTTGTCTTCTTCCTCATGATCAACAAGCACGAAAACCTTTCACTTTTTATCGCATACATTAATTGATCTAAGGTATGAAATTCGAATGCCTCCTTGGAATTTATTTATATACAAATTCCTTTGTTGCTTGGATGTCGGCGCTCCCACATTTATAATTTATAAATTATTTAAATTCTAAGGAATTTAAATTTTATAAATTATTTTTATAAAATTTTACTTTGGGTTTAAACTTAAAACTTTAAATGTAATATATTTTTCCACTGTGGGTTTACCATAAACCCTCGTAAAATATTATTTTGCCAACTATAATGGTTTTAATGAAACCATTTAATCTTCCACCATGGGTTTACCATAAACCTTCATAAAATATTATTTTTCCAAATTTCTCTTCAACTCTTCACATTGTTCCTTGTGCTATTGATGGTGTGCTCCATGGTATAAATGACAACTTTTCACCTTGACATCACCATGGTATAAATGATGAATTTTCACCTTGACATCAATGACAACTAAATAAACTCAAAATATCCAACAATCTCCCCCTTTGTCATTAATGGAAACCTAATTTCCTTTTACTGAAAACTTGAGTTTTATTTTGTTCTGCTCCCCCTAGGACATTGCTCCCCTTGGTTCAATGTTCTCTTAAGTATAAAATCTCTCCCCCTTACTAAAATATCTCCCCCTTTGACATCAATGGCAAAGGGTCACCTTTGGGGTTCGGGTATAAGAATGAGCCTCTTAGCTTAGCCCCTCCTCCACCTTCTATTGAGGTGATTAATTTTGGGGTGGGATTATTTCTACTCCGAGAAGGCATTGTTCTTTGCCTTTATCCTCTTTCCTTATTATCTGATCCTTCTGATTCCTTTGATTGTCTTCCATATCCATGTTCCTATACATGTCTACATTACTATCCCTATTCCTATTCCTATTCATGTTCCTGTTCTTGTTCCTGTTCCTGTTCCTATTCTTGTTCCTATTCATGTCCATGTTCCTATCCATGTTCCTGTTCCCGTTTATATCCATGTTCCTATTCCTGTTCTTGTTCCTGTTCCTGTTCATATTCATGTTCCTATTCCTGTTCCTGTTCCTATTCATATCTGTTTCTGGAATGTTTTCTCTACACCATTTTGTTGTGTGACCATCATTATTGCACTTATAACATTTAAAGTTATTATTCCTTGGAGGTGCAAATATCTTAGGATTTCTCCTAGTGAAGTCATATCCTCTTCTATCATGAACCCTGCAATTCATTGCCTTGTGACCAAACTGATTACATGAGTAGCAATACCCATGAAAATGTTATCTATTCTCATATTCCTATCTTACATGTCTCCTACATTGTGAATCCATGTACCCAAACCTATGACATGAAAAGCATATTCCATTGAATTTTTCTTGTCTTGACCTCATTGATCTCCTATTAGGATTGTTGTTCCATATGTATCTTCTTTGTGCATTGTTTCTATTTTTGTTGAACTCTCTATTGTCCAACTCATCCTTAGATGTCTCACTTTCTTTTACACTGTCTTCTTCTAAAGTATATTCATCTGAATCTGACTCTCCTTCCCATTTCTTTTGAATATGTTCAAATCCAAGAATTATCTTGCTTTATGTAGTCTTTTGTACCTTGATGAACCTATCCAAGTTCTTTGAGCTATTTTTAAACACTTTCATCTTGATCTTGGAGTCCTCTAAATATTCTTTTAGTAGTGCCACTTCTTGAGCTAACTTCTCACATTCCAAGATATTTGCTTCTAACTTATCTTTGACCCTCTTTGCCTTAGCCTTTGATTTTTCTAAATCCTCTATGAGCAATCTTCTCTCTTCATCACATTCTTGAAACTAAATTTTAAGTTTAGAGTATTTCTTCCTTACATTCTTTACTGTGTCAAGAGAATAAATAAGTTCTCCCTTGAGATCATAACCATCCTTTTCTGAATATTCCTCTATTTTTTTACCTTTGTCCACACATTTATTTTCTTTTGGCTTGTCTTCTATATGATCACTTACTTCTTATTCTAAAGCCATTAGAAGATTTTCATCTAGTCCTTCAAGTGCATTCTCATATTCATCATCACTAAAACTATAACAATCCCTTGTACAATCATCTTCAAGATGTCCAAAGTTACCACATCTAAAACACTTGAGAATTACTGGAGTCCTTTTCTTAACTGGTTCTTTTTATTCAATAATAAATAGGACTTCATCTCTATCATTGTCTGAAAAACTAGAATCACTATCACTTGAGTACTTACTTCCCTTATCCGCATAGTAGCTCATCTTTTGTCTTTGAAAGAACTTATTTCCTTGTTTGCTTTGTCCATCCTTGATTTTATTTCAGTGCCTATATCTTTCTGATTCCTTGTACCTATGATCCTATTTTTCTTCACCATTGTTGTTCTTTGGTTCTTGATAATCTGTTACAAAATTTCCAAACTTTCCACAATTGAAACACTTAACAAATCTTAGATCTCTAGATCTTCTGGAATCTTTATCTCTTCTACCATTATTAGCTTCTTCATCATTGGATGACTCACTGCTTGATTCTGACTTCTTACCCTTTATTTTTTTGATTGCTTTGAAGGCTGCTTCCTTCTAGGGAATAAGATATTTTGTTCTTATCTCAAAAGTTGTAAGCATACCAAACAACTTATCTCTTGTCAAGGAATCACCATCTATTGACACTTCTATAGGAAAAACCTATTCACTAAATATTTTTGGAAGAGTTCTTAAGACTTTATCACAAACATCTGATTCATAAATCTTCATTCCAAGTCCTTGCATGTCATTTACAACCTCATCAATTCGAATTAGATAAGCATTGATATTTTCCTCATCATTCATTCTTAATATTTTAAATTGTCCTTTGAGATTTTGTATCTTTTCTTTCTTGACACTTTTATCTCCTTCATATATACCTTGCAATTTATCCCACATTTCTTTTGTAGTCTTACAATGCATAACCTTAATATATATTTTTATATGTAAACCTCTCACAAGTGCATTCATTACTTTTGAATTATAGTGTTGTAGAACCTTACCTTCCTTATATGTAGGAGGATTTAATAAGGGATCATATCCAAATTCTACTGCTTCCCAAACTTCATTGCCAAGTGCCATTAGGTAGATCTTCATCATCATACTCCAATACATATAGTCACTTACATCAAATATTGGTGCTGAATTATTTGAGGACACTTCCTTAGGATCCATTGTGTTCTTGTTAGCTTTTCCTTCAAGCTGTTAAACTCTTCTAAAGGAACCCGCTTTGATACCAATTGAAGAACACAAGCTTATACTGAGAGGGGGGGTGAACAATATAAGACCACTTTTTACTTTTCTTTCCCAATCAATATTATGCAATTAATAAATAGAAATATCAACAAAAGTAATCAAGCAATGCACAAAATACCATACACAATAGAGACACCACAATTTATGTGGTTCACCCAATATGGGCTACTCCACGAAGAAAATATTTCACTAAAATTTTCTCAATCAATATCTTGGGAATCCTTCCCTATTACAATGTTTATGGAATTTTGTCCAAAGGATATACCAATCCCCTAAATTAAGTTCATGGGTCTCTATCCACAAGAGAACTCCTCGTCTACTCTAGCTGGTGATCCTCTAGAAGACTACTACCTCCACTGCATTGGCTTATGGATCTCTCTCCACTAAATATTGTTGTCCCCACTCAGAAGACCTATCCTCACTACCCTGGATGATGGATATATATCCATTGGAGACTATTGTCCTCTCTTATATGTCACCTCCAAAGCTCTGTCTCAAATATGTGCTAAACACAGTCCTTTATTCTAGCACAAATATGCTTAATCTCAATATTTGGCCTGGCACAAACTTATCCCCAGCTATGCACCAAAATATGCTCTCAAATCTACACTAAACACATTCCTTCAGTCTAGCACAAATTTATCATTGATCTCTATCCTCAAGCCTTAACTCAAGGCTTGTCTCAACTTTGTTGGATCTGCCCTAAACCTTAACTCAAGGTTTGAACAAATAAATCAACTTTGCTCTCAAGTATTCTCAAATACTTGTCTCAAATATACCTTGTAATATTTCACAAAAGCTCACACTAATATGTCCATAAGTCCTCTCTAGAACTTACTCAAAACTTCTCTACAAGTCCTCTCTAGAACTTGTTCAATCTACTCTACAAGTCATCTCTAGAACTTGCTCAATCTACTCTACAAGTCCTCTCTAGAACTTGCTCAATATGCTGTACAAGTCCTCTCTAGAACTTGCTCAAATATACTCAACAAGTCCACTCAGAACTTGCTTAATATGCTCAACAAGTCCACTCATAAATTGCTCAATCTGCTCAACAAGCTCACTCAAAACTTGTCCAAATCTACTCAACAAGCTCGCTCAAAACTTGTCCAAATATGCTCAACAAGCTCACTCATATCTTGTCCAAATATACTCAACAAGCTCACTCAGAACTTGTCCAAATCTGCTCAACAAGCTCACTTAGAAGTTGTCCAAATTTTCTTAATAACTCCTCTCAAGAAATTATCCCAATATACTCTCAATCTGTATTGTAAGCTTCCACAAAAGCTTACTCAAATATGTCCACAAGTCTTCTCAAAGACTTGCCTCAATTTTTCTCAGCAAGTCCACACTAGAACTTGTCAAATTTCATAGAAACATAAAGAGAATTGTTAGAGACCCAATATGTTCTATACTCAATGCTCAATCACTTTTCAACTCAAATCAGAATATAGAATAGTTTGTTTTATGGAACTTGAAAAACCACTTCACACATCCACTTGACTACGCTCAATCAAATTTTCTCAACCAATCACTCAATGAAACAACCTTTGCTCACAAACCCTCTTCCAAGCATATAACCATCAACTCAAAATGTTTCCAACAATGCTCAACAAAAAATATCACATAACAATGATACTCATATTCTTTTCAAACCCTAGTTCAAGTTCTTTGCTCAACCAATGGCTTCAACAACAATTCTTATCAACCAATATTCACATAACAATGATACTCATATTCTTTTGTACAACCCTAACTCAAGTTCTTCACACAACCAATGGCTTCAACAATAATGCTTATAAAACAAGGTTTTAACAACTCTTTATTCCATAAAATCTTGAAGTATTAACTCAAACACTCTCAAAAAAGGAAACCCTAATCAAGTATTTTTCACTCCAAACTTATTTTCTAGAAAACAAATCAATCAACTCAACTATGGAAGAATGTGCTCATACCTTTTTCTTTATTATGAAGGGATCTCATAAATCTGCCACAACCTCAAACAACTTCTATGCCAATCTCAAAGAGGTTAGAAGATAAATATTTCTCACAAATTAATGTAAATACTCAAATACACCTTATCACTCCATCTTTCAAAAACAACCATAAACATACATAAATATTTATCCAATAACACCTTATAAACTCCCAACTAAAATAAACTTAACATCCGCCAAAAATTAATTCAAACCTCTTTAATTTATTTTAATGGCAAGAGAAACTTTAATAAAAATCAAATCAACTTTCTTTATGGTTACAAAGATATAAATCACTCATCAATAAAACAACCTCTCATTAATCCTTATTACTCCACAATCATAAAAATTAATTACCAAATCAATAATCTTTCTTAAATCCTTATAACTCCAACACTACTATAAATCAAAATAGAAATTTTCACAAACCCTTATTACTCCACATTATCCTTTGAAAAACCTTAGGCAAAAATTAATTATCAAAAATTTACCTTTGCCTCATAGTGGGTTTCGAACCCACGATCTTTGCCTCCATGAATTCTCTATCTATAGCTTCAATCTCCGTGTACGATAGATGCATGGTTAAGAGCCTAAGTGCTCTTCGTCTTTTTTTTCCTCGATTGGCATGCACAAAACATGTGCAAAACAAACTTCCCTTGGTGCTCAAGACACACCACTCCACATGAATCGATCGCGTGCCTCTCAACTCCCAATTCCTTCACAAAACATGCATTGCCAATGGACCACCGTATCCTATGTGTTTTAATCAATGTGCCCTTCCTATTTTGTCCTCTACCTAGCGCTAAAGATAAGAAAAATTTCTTGTCTTCTTCCTCATGATCAACAAGCATGAAAACCTTTCACTTTTTATCACATATATTAATCGATCGAAGGTATGAAATTTGAATTCCTCCTTGTCATTTACTTATACACAAATTTCTTTTTTGCTTGGATGTCGGTGCTTCCTTTTATTGCATGACGTCGGTGCTTCCACCTTTATAATTTATAAATTATTTAAATTATAAGGAATTCAAATTTTATAAATTATTACCCAGGTGTTGTAGGTGATTTGGAGAGGAGAGGGCAATCCTCCAAGGGAGGTTCTAGGTTTGAATCTCCACCCTACCAAAAAGTTGAATTGGGTACCCAAAATCCAATTGATAATGTTGGTGCGAGCAGGGCCGGGCGTGACTCCCGGGTGACTTTGACGGTGTAGAACCCCCTGGTCGTGGTCTCTTAGACCAAGGCGGCCTTGCAAGGGGTTTTTCACTTAAAAAAAAAATTATAAACTATTTTTATAAAATTTAACTTTGGGTTTAAACTTAAACCTTTAAATGTAATATATTCTGCTACCATGGGTTTACCATAAACCCTCATAAAATATTATTTTTCCAACTATAATGGTTTTAATGAAACCATTTAATCTTCCACCATGGGTTTACCATAAACCTTCATAAAATATTATTTTGCCAAATTTCTCTTCAACTCTTCGTATTGTTCTTGGTGCTATTGATGGTATGCTCCATGGTATAAATGATGACTTTTCATCTTGACATAACCATGGTATAAATGACAAATTTTCACCTCGACATCAATGACAACTAAATAAGCTCAAAATATCCAACAACCCAACATTGGATACACAAAATCCCACTCACATATGTTGGGATCAAAGACGCAACTGAAGACACCACCATTTGTTGTATCTAGGGTTTCAAAGAACCCTAACAATATTTATAAAAATTGTATCAAAGAGGATTCTTAAATCTATTATTATAACAACGATGTTTGTTGAATCCTCCCATTAATATAAATATCATTTGTTGTGTAATATTTGGTTTATGTGAATTCTATTTTATTTAGCATTTTTTGGTGTTGCATTTTTAGCTCTACAACTTTGAAATAATAAATGAAATTTATATTAAGCTTGTGTCTTTCAAAGTTTTACAAGATAGTCCTCCTGATAGGATATTTTCACATGATACAATGATTTAAGAATCGGGGTGTGATTCCCCTCTTTATAATTAATAAGGTCTTTAGGTGCAATGTAAATATATCTATGCTAGCACAATTCATTGAGGAGTGGGTTTTCCTAGGACTATTGTGCAAGATGTTGGATCTTAGGTCTTTTGTTGTTCATAAATCCTATTACCTGCATGCAAGGAAAATTAAGCATATCAATAGCATATGAGGGGTCCACCTAGGTGGAACCTGTATTCAATATAGAAATGCAAAAACAAAAGAAGAAGCAAATGCATGCATGTGATAATGAGATAGAAATTGATGCAAAAAATATAAAAAGCATAGATCTAAGATAAAATGGAAAAAGAACAAAGAAATAAATCACTTGACTAAGACCATCTTAGGTTGAGATGATTTTATTTACAAACCATCTTAGGGTGAGACGATTGCTATCATGGGCTTGCACTTCTGTGTAACTAGGTTCAGACGATGTTTATGGTCTTACAGGGGTGTATTTTCTATGGAATTCAATGAGTGTGAGGGAAATTTAATGGGTATAGATGTTCACTGAGATAAAGTGGGTGATAGTGTAAGGAAGATAAAGGTAGCTTCAAATCCAAGTTGGCAATCCAACAATATTAGTTGTGGTAGTGGGAGCACTAGCGCATTTTTTTTAGTACTTTGTTGCTCTGCAATTTGAATTTTTGGATCTTAAACAATGGAGGGAGGGCACCATTTTATAGGTATCGAGGGTAGCAACAAATGGGGCAAGTATCAATCAGGGGTATCCTGATTGATTGCCATAAAATTATTAAAGGTGGCAGGTGAAACTATCATTTGCAAGGCATCTGGAACCAATGTCAAATTTGGTGCAAGGTTGATAGGCAGTTCTATTGCCTACTTATTTTTTTAAATTTGATTCTACACGACCATCTTGGATCAAGGCAACCCTGATCCTAAGACCATCTCAGATTGATATGATCAGGATTCCCATGGGGAAAGCTTACCTACTATTAGGTTAAATCATTAAATTAACCTTTAGGTTGCCTAATATGGGTGATGTGAGTTAGAAAGGAGCCTTTTTTGGAGTCTCCATACGATGGTTCATTATAGGTATCTACAAATGCCCATTTTTGGGATGCTTTGCATTAAAGCACATTGTGGAGCAAAATTAGATTATCTAAAATGGTTGAATTGATGATGGATGATGCTAATGACCTTGAACAGGAGTGGTGGAAGATGGTAAAAAATAAAAGTCAATGTGGGATACCCCAATCTTGGAAAGATATGCACATCGTCAAATCATTACTTTCAACAAATTTAAATAACTTTTTCATATGTGGATTGATGTTATTAGTCTACAAGATTTAGAATTTAGGTATACCAAGTATTTGTTTGGTTTATTTTTTTCTTGTTTTTTGCCCTAGAAAAAAGGGTGATTGATAGTCTTTGGTAATGATTCTTGGATGCGCACAAATTCAAATATTGAGTGTTTGAGTATTAAATTTATTTGAGACAAAAATTTGTAGGTATTTTCTACCCCCTCAAGAGATGAGTCGATGGAGAATATGTGAAATTATGTAAGTGGCAAAGTGCTTGACAAATATGGAATGGTTAGCATGAAAATTATTTTGGTGATTTTATTTTATTTTATTACAAGTGGCCTTATGGTAATCTACTCATCCTACTATATTGTATAACCAATCATTGCAACCACCAAGTGACTAGAGTAAATCAATAGATATAAGGTTCACTCAAGGATCTAGGTGAGCTAATCTATAATAAAAAAGCAAATCCTAAACTATTGTAGGAAAGAAAAGGTTGTTCTAGATGTTGACCAGAGAGATTTGGTACCTCTGGAGCCTTTTAAACTGAAATTGACCATAGGGGTTTGGTTATTTTAGGCACATTTGAATTGAAATTATGACCAAAGGGGTTAGATGCTTTTGAGCCTTTGAACTGCAATTGTGACCAGAGGATTTTGGTCCCTTTGTAGATTTTTGAATTGAATTGTGACCAAAGGGGTTAGGCCCTTTGGAGCCTTTGAATAAGTGTCCTTATGGTAATCTACCCATCCTGCCAAATTGCATGGATAACTAGTCACTGCAACTTCCAGGTGATTAGAGTGGGTTACTAGATACAAGGTTCACTTGAGGATCCTTTGACAAAAGTATTTTGGTGCCTTTGGAGATTTTTGAACTACATTGTGACTAAAGGGGTTTGGTTCCTTTGGAGCCTTTTGAATTGAAAGTGACCAAAGAAACTTGGTTCCTTTGGAGCCTTTGAATTGCAATTGGATTCTGAACATATGCTAAATTGCATAAATGATGATCTAAAAAAGTGTCCTTATGGCAATCTACCCATCGTACCAAATTACATGGATAACCAGTCGCTACAACCACCAAATGACTAGGGTAAATCACTATATACAAGGTTCACTTGAGAATCTAGGTTAGTGAATCTAATGGATGAATAAAAGAAAGAAAGTAAATGAAGTCAAATGTGCTATGTCTATGAATGTGAGTCAAAGAGCACAACATTTAACAAAAGGATGCAACCTTTTGAATGTGGTAGCTGACTTGTGTTGATGTGAATGCAAGGCAAATGGTGCAACCTTTGAGAAAAGGATACAACCTTTTGAACCTAGCAACTATTTTATTGATTGAATGTTTGTGTTGATAAAACCACACCAAAATATTGATGGTGAGCCAACCACAGTTGAAAGAGTTATTTATGGTTTTGATAGGGAAGATGTGATACCATGAGCATTCCCAAGGTGTTAACAATTGTTTAATGTGACTAGTGGGGAAGGTGTGAGATCTTAAACCCCCCAAGTTGATTTATTGTTTGATGTGATTTTTGGGAAAAGTGTGAGATGTTGAAACCCCCTAGTTGGTTGATGATTTTTATTTTTTATGGAGGAAGGTGTAATATATTGAGCACCTCCATTTTTTTGTTGTGCCTGATTGATGTGATGAAATGATTGAATGTTGATGGATAAGAGAGATGTATGCATATATGTTTGATTATCATTCATAAAAATGCTTAGACATATATAATTATTTATGAATTTAATCAATTAATCAAGGGCATCAACCCAATGGTATGGAAATGCATGTAGCATGGATGTGAGTGGATGCTATGTAATTGTTAGCAAGAAATATGTTATTATGGAGGCCAAGATGACATAACTTGTTCTTTCGCATGTCTTAGAAAAGAAGAATCTAAAAATATTTTTAGGAAGGTCAAACACCCAGTGACATCGATCAAACTTATCTACTAATAAAATAGGTACTTGAAGATACTAAGACCAGCCAAATTATTCAAGTTACTCAAAGACCAATGTGTGTGCAGTGATTGTTCATTACCAATTTTGGGTGAGGTTGGACTCATGATTGTGACTTATGCCAATAAGCTAGCTCATCCAAGAGCATATATAGGTTTGTACAAAAGAAGGTATCTAATGTAATAGACATTTCACCATGCATAAGGATGCTTTACTACCAGTCAGGCATCTATAGCCGCAGTGAAGATTACCCCATGGTTGTCAAAACTAAGAATTCCAAGGATTCAAGCTCTTTCTCCCTTTTTTTTGGGGGGGGAATGTTTATCGTTTTGTAGAAGAGAAAGGGATTTTATTGATTTTGGGATTTTTCTCATTTTGTGGAGGAGCGAAGGGGATTTTTCCTCTTGTTTTTTTCTTTGGGATTTTGAGGATTTTGCTTTTTGGGAATTTTTCTCGTTTTATGGAGGAGCAAATGGATATTTTTTGGGACTTGCTTTTTTTGTAGAGGAGCAAGGGGTTTTTTCTTTTTTTTTGATGGGGGATGACCTTATCATTTTATCAATTCTCATATTTTTAGACCCTGAACATGATAGGATGAGTAGGGTAAACACCATTTACTTTATGGTGATAGTGACTCATGAATTTTTCCTTCCAAGGCACCCAAAAATTTATGTTAATGTGTGATACATGTGTGTGGTTGATGAGAAAACTTGAGGTAACTAGGAAGACCTATAGCACTCAAGGACTAGTGATATTCAATGTAGGCTAAAAGAGACACTAGGTATGGTTGATCCATTGAAAGAACCTTAATATTGTCTCAATCAAAGACTTGGAAAAGATAAGCTATCATAGGGTTTTTTTGGGTGGTGAATGGGTGATGGGTGGAGGACATAGCAAAAATACATGCAATGAGGTATAGAAAAATACCTTAAGGAAGACTTCCTTGATTCATGTGACAAAATAAATCCTAGAAGAATGAATAAAAGTATTAATCGAATGATAATTAGAGTATTATTGGTAATGAAAATGACGAGATGAAATGATGAGATGTGTGTGGATGTAGCATACTTGGGAGCGGTGTGTGATTTATTTTGATTTTTTGTGTGGGAAAGGTGCAATACCTTGAGTATCCCAAAAAATTTTGTGACTAGTGAGTGTGGGGAAGGTGTAATACCTTGAGTATCCCAAAAAAAATTTATATCTAGTGAGTGTGGAGAATGTGTGATACCTTGAGTATTTACAACTTATTTTATATTTGGTGAGTTTGGGGAAGGTGTGATACCTTGAGTGTTCCCAAATTTTTTGTCTGGTGAGTGTGGGGAAGGTGTGATACCTTGAGTATACCAAAATTGTTTAATCTATGATGTGGCAAATGAGGAAGGTGTGATACCTTGAGCATCCCCCCTACAATTTTGGTGAATATAAAGGTTTGGATTGGATGGGGTGAGTGGACCATATATGGGAATGACCTCCTATCGATAAGATCTTGGATCACATTTTTAAATGCGATGAAATTATTGATTTTGTGGCTTGATTGCCTATGATATAGGCAATAGTAATTTTCCCTATACGACCTAGTTTTAGGTCTAGTAGGGTCTAAGGGGTGCATATCAAGTAAATAAATTTCTTTTGCATCCTATAAGTTGTAAAATATTATCAAAAAGGGCTCAAATAAGGTGTCCATGTACAAGATTAACAAATTTAATGTGGTGGACAAGGTGGATGAGTTTTATGAGGTGGGTGAAGTTGAGGAGGTTGATGATATCTTAGCTATAGCTCATTGTTTGTGAGTCAATTCAAGATTTGTTGTAAAATTAGAGGAGTGTGTTGGTGACTCCATCGTAGCTCATCTTCGCCTTTGAACTTGTAAAAATAAGGTATCTCAAAATGGTATGGATGTGGGGATGAGGGAATATATGGATGAATGGGTTGATGGTTTAATTTCCAAAAGACTTGCATTTCAAGGGAGTTGATGTGATCAATTAACAATTGATAATATTCTAGTAAAATCATTTTGGTTGTCCATCTTGTATTTTGAAAAGGTTGAGGTGGTGGATGTTTATGTTTATGATGTGGAGGATGGTGGTGTTGTATTGGATACCTTTGATGATTTTGAATTTGTTCCTTGACCCCTGAGTGATTGGTAATTTATTTTCCAGGACCACACACAATATCATTATCTTGATGTTGGGGTTTACTGATAGGTTTCACATAAGTAGGTGGTGCAAAAGTGCAACAAACTTGAGTGGTTAATTTATCACAAGGAGTAGAGGTATTTTTAGAATAAAAGGCCCTAAACACATGAGTAAATATGGATGGTTTGTTATACTTTTGTCTGATGTATGTGTCTACATGTTCATATTCATGATTCAACTTAGGACAATTAGCTATGGTAGCCTGAGCATCATTTTTTTGGTGTAGCATGTACACCTATTCTTGATTCAATGGATATGGAGGGTAATATGGAACATGAATGTGAGGTAATAACCTTCTATGTGATTCAATGTGGAAATATGTGTTTTTATAGAAGGCATATAAGGTGGTGATGTCTAGATAGTCGATATCCTAATCTACCAGGGATGAGGGTAGATTCAAAATGGTGATGCCCAACATGTTGGGGTCAATAGGATGGTAAATTATGTTAGATTCATATTGGACCCATTGCAACTTAGGTAAGCCAAGCTCTTGGTGAGAGGGTACATTGGTCCAATTTTCTTATTGATCTGATTAGAATTGATCGATGACTCTTTGTGATGTATTAGGATTATCAGCTCATGATTGATCCTAACTATATGTCATGACCATAAGCTAGGAAAATGGCATGTTATGGACAATTATGATATGTTTGAGCAATATCTAAACTACACGAACAAAGCAAACAAAGCAACCAAGAAATATATATTTTTTTAATTTTGATTTTTGATTTTCGATGTGTTTTATTTGAAATTCTATTCCTAAAAGACTAAGGTAAAAGAAATGAACACTATAGAAAGGTATTTTTCATACAACATCTATCAATAAATATGACACAAACAATAAATATGGCTTCCTATGATGATAGATAAGCGATAGGTATTTCTATAGGAAGAACAAATATCCTCCAAGAAGGGACTGCACTATCTAAATCCTGCTACTTGCCTAGCCAGGCTTTCACTTCATCATTAGGTAGGCTTGGATAAAAATGATAACTGCATTCCACAAATTATTGATCCC
Source organism: Wollemia nobilis (assembly GCA_028583015.1). NCBI lineage: Eukaryota > Viridiplantae > Streptophyta > Pinopsida > Araucariales > Araucariaceae > Wollemia > Wollemia nobilis. The sequence continues at coordinate 653,548 of JAQPPZ010002200.1, forward strand.
TGTAGTAAAAGGGCATCTAAACCTGACCTACTCTAGGATGCACCTAAAAGTAGGGGGATTTTCGATGATGAAATCCAAAAAAACTTTCAAGGGGGCTACTATGGCATGTAGGGGGCTAATCCATGGTGGGAGATGAAATCCCATTTCATGTGATTTCTATCAATATTTGGTGATAAAATACAATTGATCGATGTTCAAGTGCCTTGTGAGTGAGTGGGTTCATTTTATTATTGTGAAAGGTAAAAGAAAATAGCATATGATGACTTTCACTAATGCAAAATATAATTTTAAAATAAATTATTCCCTAAATGATTATCTTTCTATTAACATACAATAATGCAGATAAACAAAAAAAAAATATAGAGACCATCTCATGCTAAGATAATTACAAACAAGGGATCATATCGACTTGAGACAGTCATAGACATGAGACCATCTCGACTTGATACGATCATAGTTTGACAGACTCAAAACTAGAATACCTTCAACTATGCTACAAATGTATATTTTTCTATTTTTATTTTTTAGAAATACAAAAGAAAATATAGAGAAGTGTAAAAGAAAACCCTAACCTTGAAAGCCTATGTAAAATTTTATGTTGAGATGTAGATGTGCAATTGCTTTAGGCTTCTAATTAGCAAGGTGCATGGTGGTGTAGTTCAGTAACTACTCCCCATCTGTACAACCTTACAATAAGATACCTATGATTAGCAACCATCTCAAGGTGAGACAGTTTAAAAATAGGGACCATCTCATGTAGATATAATTTCAAAACAAAAACCATCTCAGGTAGAGATGGTTAATATTGCAACTTGCAATCACAAGAATAAACAAAAAAAAAAGTTAATCACCCTTGAAGATATGAAAAAAAAATAATGTAATGAAAATAGGGATTAGGTCCCATAGTGATCACCATTTGAAGGACAAAAATTTGCACCCAATAAAGTAAACACAAATGCTTTGAAACAATAAATGAAATTTGTATTAAACTTGTGTCTTTCAAAGTGTTACAAAGAGAGTCCTCCTGAGAGGATTTTTCACATGATATAATAATTTACAAATTGGGGTGTGATTCTCCTATTTATAATAAATAAGGTCTCTGATGGCAATGTAATATACCCATGGTAGCACAATTCATTGGGAAGCGGGTTTTTCTAGGACTGCTATGCAAGATATCAAATCTTAGGTCTTTCATTGTTCATGAATTCTATTACCTGCATGAAAGGAAAATGAAGCAGATCAGCATATGAGGCGTCCACCTAGGCTAGACCTATATTCAATATAAAAATACAAAAACAAAAGAAAAATAAAATTCATGCATATGATTTTGTGTAGAAACTAATGCAGAAAAGCTAAAAAGCACAAATATAAGCTAAAATGTAGAAAGAACAAAGAAAGCAGTCACTCGACTGAGACTATCTCAACTCAATACAATTTTCTTTATGAATCATCTCAGGGCGAGATTATCACTGTCATGGGACTACACTTCTACATAATCAGGTCTGGATGATGGTTGTGGTGGCATGGGGGTGTATTTTTAAAGGATTTTAGCAAGTGTGAGGGAGAGTTAGTGGGCATGGATGATCATTAAGATAATGTGAGCGATTGTGTGAGGGAGAGAAAGGTGGCTTCTAATCCAATTTGGTAGTCTAGCAACATCAGTTATGGGAGTGGGAGAACCTGGTGAATTTTTGGTAGCACATCATAAATTTGCAATTTGAATTTTTGTATCTTAAACAATGGAGGGAGGTAGTCATTTTATAGGCACCAAGGGCAAAAAAAAATGGAACAATTGTCAATCAGGAGTAGCCTGATTGACTACCACCAAATGAATGTAGGTGGCAAGTGAAACTACCACCTGTAGGGCATTTGGTGTTGGTGTTAAATTAGATGTGGTGCTGACAAGTAGTTCTACTACATGTTTAATTTTTTAAATTTGATTATACGCAATTGTCTTGAATAAATATGATCTTGAGCCTGAGACCGTCTTGGGTCGAGACAATAAATCTTCCCATGGGGAAAACTTGCTTGTTGTTGGGGGAAATCATTAAATTAGTCCTCATGATACCTAATATGGATGATGTGAATTAGAAAGGAGCCTTTTTGAGAGTCTCCATGTGATGATGCATTTTAGGTATCTACAAAATGTAACTTGTTTGAACAAAGGAACTTGAATAGGATGAATCTAATTCTAGTATTGCAATAAATACATCCTCTACCTCTTTGGTGATAGATTTATTTTTTGTGGTGTCACTTCCAATAACTATATCTACCTCTTATGTATTAGTAAAAGTAAGTATGTTCTATTGTGTTCTCCTAGCCTCTTTGTCCCATGTTTGTAAAGCTATAACAACATCCAAGAACATGGTAATGTCCCTTGTTTCTCTTTGCAATATTTCTAAATGTCCATTTTTTCCACTAGTAGGCCACCTCTTATTCTTGAGTCCATTCACTAAATTTAATTATCCTTCATCATTATTTAAATATTTAGGTAAAATTCATCCTTTAATATCTTGTTTATGATTCATGCAAAACTAATTTATCTTAGAGGTGACTACATAATAGATAATACCTATGATATGTTGGTTATCCACTTTCTTGCCTCTATGAACCTTCAAAATCCTATTCTTCAGTCACTTGAGATAAAAACCAACTAAAACCTTTATTGAAAAGGACACCAAAGTGATAGAATTTTAATTTATTGTTGAACCCAAGGATCTAAGCTTCAAATACATCCACACAATATATATAGTATTTGGTTTGACTTATTCTCATAAATAGTTACTTTTATTCTAGGAAAGCTTAACAAAAATCAAAGATATTCTCTTTTTGAACATTATCTAGGAACAAGATAAGGCAACCTTACCATTATGAACAAATCTGATCTTTTTCATCAAGCACATATAAATATAGATTCCCATATTGACCTTACTCCTTCAATGATGAACACTATAACTTAATGTAACTAAACAACTAATTGCAAATAGTCCCTCCTTAACCTCATTTGTTGTCTTACGATAGACTAGTCCTAATCAAGTCACAAGTTTTAATCCTACTTGTTTGATTTAATGCAAGCATAACATATAATTAAAATTGATAGATTGCAACACACACATACCTATTCTAGTTCTTTAAAATAGAATAAAACCAAAGAGAAAATAGTTGTAATTTCCTACTCTAACTAGGAGGAATCATCAATTTTTGCATATGCTCAAGATTCAACCCTAACTTTAGCAGTAGTCAAGGTTGATTTCCTTAAGCTCACTTATGAATGTTCACTCAAATTTAGAACAAGAATATTATTAACCAAAAAAATCATATTATAGTGTTGTTATGGCTAAAAGGATATTCTAGATCCAATGCAAATTCGTTAATCTTTTTTATACTTTTTTCAAGTAGAGCAATATAAGATACACACACACACACACACACACACACACACACACACACACACACACACACACACACACACACACACACACATATATATATATATATATATATATATATATATATATATATATATATATATATATATATATATATATGCTTCTAGCACTTACATTAGGTGTTTTTGACTAGACACAAGGGATTGTTGTTCAACCTAATTGAAACCAAAAACATAACAAAATAGTAGAGAATATAAATAGTGGTTTTCATAAATAGTAATAGTTTCACCCATCCTATTTGTCAAAAATTTCTATTTGTCCTTTTATATACCATGGTTATTTGTTAGCATATCTTATGATACTAAGAAGACTTACTGGTTTAAACCATTTTATTTGAATATATCCAAACTATTATTGATGTGTCTTTCCTAAATAGAGAGTGGGAAATATTTCTAAATTGATAATTATGGTTCCTTGACATGATTTTTTTTTTTGTCATTGATTAGTTCACTAGGATAGGTGGAAAATAGAAAAATTTCCAATCAACATGTTGACAATTCGAACATAGATCCTAACTTCTTGTACTTACATGTGTACTAGATAGTTGAGACACAATCTTTCTTTTATAGTCAAACATAAAAGTTTTCACATGGAATCTTAGTGGCAGTTATCGATAACTCAATCACATTATTCATGGTAGAACATATGCATATGGTTATATTTGTACTTTGATGCAATGCAAATCATTATTTTGCAATAAAACATCCTCTACTAACTATGGTATGAACACCTATAATGATGAGCAATACAACCATAGTTGGAGTAATGATGAAGATCAATAACTTGCAACAATAATGGTTACTATAGCATAATTATTGTTAAGGTAAAGAATATTACTACTATTATTCCTTTTATAGCCATTATTCTTGTTCGAACATTTTGTAGAGTTCCCAACTCTATTCTAACGCTTGTTACAAGTGTCACATTTTCTTTGAATATTTTTATTCCTTATTTATGTGCTATGCAAATGGCTTCTCTGCTTCAAAAAATTCAAGTCCTCTTACTGTAATGCTTTTGGCTGAAAGTAACTCATCTTCCACATGAAATATGGGTGCCAAAACAATGTTGTAGTGTCTCCTTTCACATATGTAAAATTCAATGTTTCTTTGTGGGTGTTTTTAGGGTTATTTTGGAGAATGACAAGTGGCACCTTCTTCCCTTTGCATACCCTTGTATTATCAACGCTTTCTTGCAAACCCTTCAACGTATTTTTCTACCTTATTCTTTATTGTACGTCGTTGGTGCTAAGATGTTTCCAGCCAAGTAATGCTTATGGTGGAGCTTTGCTAGAGATCTATAGGAGCTTTGGTGGAGCTTCTATGGCTCTTGAATGGAGTTTGAATGGCAGCACTTTGGTGAAGACTTCTTGATGCTCCTTGGTTGGATGTATGATTCCAATTTGCTTGCTTTTATTTCCCTTGCCTATATGCTATTGTATTTGTCTCCTTTGGTGAGAAATGTTACACCTTTATTGTGCTTTGTAGGTTACTTATTATGGTTGTCCAACCCATTCACAATATGAGCCTTTTTGAGAGGCTTATTTATGCTTGTAAGAGTGCTAGTGTTCGACCACCATTGGCTGGTTTACCCTATAGATAGTGTGTCTTTCAAGCACCTTCAAATATTCCCTATTTATTGTGTAGAATGAATTATAGAAGTGCAATACAATGTAACAATATTTGTAAATAATATGGCTTTATTGCGCCCTTTCTTGCACTCCTTTTTGTAGGTCTAATTTTTTGGTTTTTATAGCAAAAATTTTGGGGACAATGTAGGGGTTTTGAGTTTGTCTCTTTAATTAGACAACTCTCCCTTTCTGCTTGGATATTTTTATGACAAATCCAATCTTAGGTAGAAGTATATAGAAGCTCCTTATTTGATGCAATGTTTCTGTACTTTTCTCCTTGCAACTAACCCTGTAGTGCTTTGGATTTGAGACTCACCAAGTCTCAATATTTGAAATAATTCTATTTTTGGTTAGTTATCTTCTTATCCAATTTTTTAAGGATTCTAACCTGTTTTTGTGGCTTCACTTGGCCACTATGTGTTGCATATTTTGTGCACTAATAGTATCTTTAGACACTTTGTCAAATTCTGATTTTTTGCCCTTTGCAAGAACACAAATAATAATATTTTTGAGAGCAATAGAATAGTGTAAACAAATATAATAATATCATTTTTAATGCACTAAAAATTTCACCTTATCACTCCAATCAACTCTCAAAATAATGCACTTAATCAATTTACTGCAACTAATCAAGAATAATATGAAATGAACCTTCAAGAATTATTTTGCAATTTCACTACAAATAAAGTTGTAGGAACTAGTCTTCTTTTTCTTTCCAAAGTAGATATTTGGTAGTTGACAGATAGTTGTAATAATATAATCAACTCCAAATATAATATGTAAATGAACCTTAAAAGGAACTTTTCTCTTTTTGTAATTTTGAAGACTATAATCCAACTTTCCTCTTATGCAAATCTAATCCAAATAATGTGCTCAAATGAATTTGATAAGTAATCCAATTAATGAATCTACTTGCACCAATAGTTGCTTACATTTTCTTGAAAGCTTTTGTAGAGTATGTAGATCTTGGTTTCTAAGATCACCAAGTTGCTACCTTGAGTAAGATATTACAACTTTTTGTAGGCTATCCTGAATAACTTTTTCCTTCACCAATCTCTAGACTCAAAATTTTTGTCTTGAGCCTTGGATTTGGTGGCTTAATACTTCGAGTGATCTTCTAATTTTTGTTGTAGATTTAGAGAACTATTTTCTATGAACTATGCCTTATTTTTGTAAGAGGTAATCTCCAAATATCTCGAATTTTGTAGGCTTCCCATGTATTCAAGTATTCTTGTCAAATTTTGACTTCAAGAAGGATCTTCTTCTCAATATTCTGAATGTCTTGAGGTCTTCTGATATTTAACATTCCTTACCAAATTCTTCTTTTTATTTTGGGCTTGTTTTCAGATGGTGAAAATTGTCCCAAATATTTCACTATATTCTATAGTGAATTTATCCAATGAGTTCTTCTCAGAACTCCTTTGATGATTTCTTCATTAAGGCTCTCCAAGCCTTTTATTGGATGCTCGTTGAGACATCCTCAAGGTATTTTATCTTGAATATTGAGACCTTTTCTTCAACATTCTACTCTTGGAATTTTTTGTGGTGAGATATTCTTATGGATCTCTGATTATACTACTTCTATATTTGAGCAGGACTCTCCTAGTCCTTCTTCTTCTTACAAGACTATAAGTTCTTCAATGAGATCTTTTACTGATCTCTTTTGATTAATTATAAAGAAGATACGCTTCCTAAATTTATTGTAGGAAGTTTTCCTACTCACTGAATCTCCTTTCCCTACAAAAAAGTATTAGTACTAAAATCTAAATCTACTTCTAAATCATATTGTAGCACCCTAAAATTGGCGCAGTAAAATTGGAATAATTACATTCACCTTAGTAAATAAATTTAAATTCAAATTTAACCTCCCAAACCACCCGTTAACCGCCGAGAAACCCGTTTCCTCCTTTTTCGCACCATTTTTAGCAGTTGTTTTGACCATTTGACGATATCGTCTCCGATCAGACGATATCGCCCCAGATTTGATGATTTCGTCTGGACTAGAACGTCCAGACGATTTCGTCGCAAAACTAAATTTGCATAGTTGGAATCCATTCCAACGGGTCTCCAATCCGGGCAGAAGCGTGTCTGCGCCGTTGGGACCCTTCCCCCATTGGAGATCTCCCAAATTGGGATGATCTCCAACCTCCCAACAACTATCCTATGCCTATTTAACTCTAAGACTTTTCCCTCCCCAACCCCTGGCTGAATTTTTATGCAAATTGAACCCTTATGCTCTAAAACATCGTAATTCATATTTTGCACTAGTCCTATAGTCATTTCATTGCAGGTACACCACTGGTTTTCAATCGGAGCTAGCACCTATCGCAGTCGACGAACCTATCAAGATCGGAGGCGATCTGCAAATTCGGGATGATCTCGCTACGATGCGAGACGATTTCGACTGCAGCACACATCGAGGCAATCAGTGCCTGGAGTTTGCTCTTCTGTCTCTTTTCTTTGTCATTTTATGTTATAAATTAGATTGTTTATTCAGTTTTTATATTATATTGCATTTGGAGTTCACCCATTTTGTCTAGTTTACATATTAAGATCATATTCTGCTATCTAAACACAGTTATTTGCATTTACTTCTATTCTTGTATATTGTTCAACACTCATATTACTGTTTCACATAGTTTGCCCCTGTTTGCAAAATAGAATTTCTTGTATTTCGTATCTGTTTGCTGTTTTGCAGGTCTCTGATGAATTCGTCTGACGAATTCGTCAGATTGCAGACGATCTTGTCAGTTTAGACGATTTTATCAAATTGAAGGTGATTCTGTTGAATTGCAGACGATCCAGACTGCTTCAAGCTTCAGAAACTCCATCAGACTTTCGGATCAGGTAATCTTCATTGGCCTCCTGCAAATTCTCTGTTTCTATTTTTCCTTTCTGTTTGTTGTATGCATTTAAATTGCATTTTCATGTAGTTTAAGTTAGAATCATTCGGCCAAACCTAGGATGAATGTTTAAAAATAAAATGAACTCATCAAAACTCATTCCCAAAACCTAGGCGTGGAAACTGCCGTCAAATGTTTCCTGGTGAACCCACCATCCGTCAAAAAATCACCAAAATGCACCTCCCTTGAGAGGCGGGACCTTCGCAAAGTCCTCTCGTCCGAGGTACCGCACCATCCTTTTCCCATCCTCCTTCCGGGCGCGGATCCAATAGCCTGAAGGTAGGGGTGCGAAAAATTTGGAGCGATACATTTTGGTGAACCCGACGTGAATGCATCATAACCTTTTGAACAAAAACAAACAAAGACAAAAAAAAAAAAATTAGAACAACTAAAACTTAGATGCATTTTAAAACATTTAAGGTTCAAAATCATGTTTAGATGGTAGCTCCTAAAAAGAGGTTAGCAAGCTACTATAAACGTAGTAAACCAATTAGCGGCCATAGAAGTTAATTCTGTCCTTAGTGTCCCTGAAGCAAGTAGAAATCAATCCTTGTGGGACGAGCTTATCAAGAGACTTAGTATCATTTCATCTAGGTCCACACAACTTAAACAGATTAAGAGGCTAGTCTTGGATAGAATCCTATATCCTCATCAATTAGTGTTCTATCATGAACTTCAGAGAGCTTGCCATAGGTGGCTAGCCTATAGGAGAGCTCTTGTATCTACAAAATTTTTAACTTTCAGGGAAGATCTTGAAAGCACCGTTATAGTGCGCCCATTTCTAGTTCATATAGATTCCTTAGAAGATGATCTTATAGTTAGGAGAAGATGGAACAAAACTCCTAGAGCTATGTTATATTGTAAATATTGTCGTGAGAATTATTATTTCCAACCGGGATCTGAGATAGACAATATCACCATAGCCCTTTTCATCAAATTCTTAAAAGAAAACTTTCAATTTGAAGAAGAAAATTTCATGACCCCTGAACAGCTTGAACCAATTAATGATATTCATAAATTATTCATAGAAGATTAGTTCATCTACTTTCAGCCTTATTATTATTGTGTGCATTTATTGTTTCATTTGCTGTCTTTATTATATTGTTTCAAAGAAAAACTAAAAATCAAAATAAAAAAAAATCAAAAAACATAGTAAAAAACTTAAACATTTCATTTACAATATTGCATTAGGTATATATAAATATATACCTTTTAATTTGTTGCATATATATATATATATATATATATATATATATATTTGCTGAAATCAAAACTTAGCACCATGACTAAACTTAGGAATGGTAAAGAAATTTTAGGAGAAGGAGAAGATTGGCTACAAAATACAACCGAAAACCCAAATGTCCTTCTTGGAGATACAAATCCGGAAGGTGAAACTCTAGGTCAATCGGATGAAGACTTAGGTGAAGATAAGGAACAAGAAGGAAGTGTTAAAGAATCTTCGTCCCCTAGAATAGCTCCAAATGGAGGCATCACTTTTGACAACGCAGAACATTTTCAAAAATTTCTTAATCAACATATCGACGTCCTTAATGTGGCAGTCCGTATTGATAAAGGGGAAATTAGTGATGCTCAAACAGCCTTAGAACGGGCGCTTGATATGCAAACTAATCCCTTGTCTTTCATTGATCAAGAAAGTGATAAGGGTGGACCATCTAATGCGAATATGGTCACTATAGCCCAAGCCATGACCAAACAACAGGTCACCCAACCTCCTAAGCAACCTGTTACTCAACCTAAAATCACTCCCGCACAAAAGAAAATTCCCTTCACTACTTCCTTCCTCCAAACTATTGAGCAAAATGCTTTAAATAGACAAAAATCTAAAACAAAGCCAAATACAAACTTTCAACAATCTACAATACAACACAATCCAACTTCAAAACTCCTCCATAATATTTTTCCTACCAATGTTTTACACAATAGTAACATGGCATCTAATCTGCATGTTCCTCCATCCTACGCCCATAACACTTATGGCAATGCCCCACCGAATCAATATGGGGGGCAAACTAGTAGTTTGGAAGCTATGGTGAAACAATTGGCTTCACGTATGGACCAGATAGATCCCTACCGTCCCTCGTATAATTATCGAGAGATTTGTAGCCAACCATTGGATCCCATAGTGGTAGCTCAACCATACCCTAAACATTTTCCCATGCCCGTCCTACCTATCTATAAAGGAACCGAAGATCCCATAGAACATCTTCGCATGTTTAGGATAGCATGTCACGACATATCGCATAACGACTTGCTATTACTAAAAATGTTCCCCAAAATTTTAGGTGGAATGGCGTTAGAGTGGTATTATCAATTGCCCACTCATTCCTTAAGAAACTTTGAAGAAACAAATTGAGTCATTTGTTCATCAATTTAGTGCCTACATCGAGAGGCATGTAACTATTAAAGACCTATACAATTTAAAACAAGATAAAGACGAATGTTTTGCTGATTTCTTAGCAAGATGGAGACAATTGACAGGAAAACTGCACTTTGTGCTACCCTATAGGGAAATGTTAGACATTTTCATTAACAATTTACAAGAACAACTTTCTTATGAGCTATCAACAGCTACTTTGACTACCTTCGATCAAGCTATAGACTTAGCTCGAAGAGTAGAAGATGCCCTCATTAGGAGAGGCCAACTTAGAAAGAAGGATGATGAGAAAACATCTAGAAATCAATATAAAAACAAACAAGTTGTCGGTGATGGAGTCACTGACAACAGTAAATGTTGCTAATGTCAATGCAACAAAAACAACAAAAAAATTCATCTTGAAACCTCCTGATAAGCCTCCTCGAGAGTTCACTAGATTAAACCAACCTTTATCAACTATTTTACCTCAACTTCTTGAAAGAGGTTTAATCCAACTGCCAGCTATCCGGGAACCTGACCCAAGCATACCCGGATATAGAGCTGATTTGCACTGTGATTTTCATAGAGGTCCTGGACATTCTACCAACGCTTGTAAGAGATTGAAACATAAAATACAAGATTTGATTGACAATAATGAAATGGAAGTGCAAGCCTTCCAACCTAAACAAAACCCTCCTAATAATACCCAAAAGACTGTTCCCCAAAATCAAAATCAGAATGCCAATCAAACTTTAGACATATTTCAACACCCTTTACCAAGACATGGTAAAGAGGTAGCCAATCAAATTGAACATCACAATGTTCCCCCTCCTACCCGATATGTAGGAACCATTAGCGGGCAATTACCTGTTCAGGACTCTCACACATTCGACACAACCTTATCCCTGGTTACAACCAGGCCCTTACATAATTTTCAAACTTTGATTCTAGCGATATAGAGTCAGATAGTGAGAGTGAAGTAGACACCATTCAATCGAATAGTTCTGAAAACGAATCAGATCCTATTCAACCTATCACAGATGCTAATGTTCCAGAAGAACCATTTCCCAGAAGAGTCACTACTCGACCTTCTTCTAATGAAGTCCTTCCTTATGAACAAGCCATAAACTCTCAACCGAGACCGTTTCAACGTCGTCACTATAACATTGTAGGTACCATCGGAGTCGTCACCCGACAACAAGCTCAAAATCCCCAACAAGAACCAAACCAGAATGATGGATCAGCTCCATTTGTTCTAAAAAATCCTAATAAAGGAAATCATGCTCCTATTGTTCAAACTAAACCCCCTTACAACATTAATGAGCAATTGTCTAATACCACCGCCAGAATCTCCCTTTTAGATTTATTAAGATCCTCCCCCACCCATAGGGATGAATTGATGCTTACTTTGAGCCAAATGATGGTACCTCAAAACATCCAACCCGAAGCTATGGCCAATACTATCATCACGCGAGAGATTGATTGTATTGACTTTCGGGATAAAGATATCCCACAACACAGTTTACACAAGGATAATCCCTTGTATATTACAACTTTAATTGGGGATGTAGTCATCAAACGAGTCCCGATTGATAATGGCTCATCTCTAAACATCTGCACCTTTGACTTCTACCAACGATTTGGTTTTAGAAGTGATGAAATGAAGAAGACTGATATGATTATCAAAGCCTTTAATGACGAAACACAAGAAACGTGTGGAGTCATTACCCTCCCATTGCAAGTTGGTCCTAGAACCCTTGAGACAACTGTGTTTATTGTACATTGCCCAGCATCGTACAATATACTTTTGGGTCACCCTTGGATTAACGCCATGCGAGCAGTCCCATCAACTTTACACCAATGTGTTAAGTTTGAGTTTAAAAATCAGTTGGTCACTATTCATGGTGACCCTAGACCTTTTGATATGTGCGCATTGGCAGAACCAGTTGGAGTGCAATTTTTCCCTGCTCTGTCATCCACATATCCTACTTCTTCTTCATCTAAAACTGTGAAATATAAACCCATCACTTCATCTATTCCTCCTCCATTAACTTCATCTTCCCATATAGATCAACCACCTTCTAAACAAATTACTGTAGAACTTCAAAAAGCTCTTAAAACTACAACCAATTCTTCAAGTTCTAATCCCATAAATTCAAAACCTTCAGACACATCTATCATACCTTCCACATCTCAAGACATAGGTAATAAGCCTTCTACATCTTATGCCCTTTTTGATGATCTTTTACCAGATTTATCTACAACCTTAATATCAAAAAAAATGAATGCTTTCATGCAAGATTCAGACCTTTTAAATCAATTGCCGCCATCTCCTCGTACTTTGGGCCTCCCACAACCTATGGGAAGTACTTACCAAGTCGGGAGTTGCGCCTTCATGTACAAAGGATATGACTGGGGAAGAATCCCTCAGAATATCAAAACCCATCATGATGGATATGCTCGGTGCTATTTTACCAACGATTATATTAAAGCTAAACCCATGATGCTTAAAATGGGATATAAAGGGAAAGGCTTAGGACCTTTCCAAAATGGCATGAAAGAACCTTTCGAGGTAGAACCATGGCCTCGCCCGATGTGGTGTGGGCCTATTACCTAGTAAGGGTCAACCCTTTCCTTTTGAGGATGATGATCATCTCATATGCTATCAAGACTATTTGGATAGACATGTTGATTTACCTCTTAAAAATCCGTCATTTTCATGCAACATGCTATCCATAGCATACCCCGAAATGATTGTCGACCCCGATGAAGAGTTGGAAGGAGATATCTTCCATGATGTCTCTCGTTGAAGAGATGTTGTACAACGGGTTTTATTTTGATGGTTCTATACCAACCATAGCTCAACTTGAGGCCACTGACCCTCATAACGAATTATCTAAATTAACTTTACAAGAATTACAAGAGTTGGGCGTTTCACCCGCCCCACCTAATTTTGAAAGAGATCTACACATGGAGGTAGAAAATGTCATTAAAATTAATATTGGAACTGAGGACAACCCTCACATAATCAACATTGGAGCAGAACTAAGTCAAGAAAAACAAGAACAATACATTGCATTTCTTAAAGAGTATGAAGATGTCTTCGCTTGGACATATGAAGATATGCCGGGTCTAGACCCTTCGTAGTCATGCACCATCTAGTGGTCCATCCGGATGCTAAACCCGTTAAACAAAAACTTAGAAAAATGCATCCCAAAGTGGCTCGGCTAGTCAAAGGGGAGTTAGAAAAACTCCTGAATGTTATCTTCATACAAGCTATTGATTATGCTGAATGGATCTCCAATGTAGTTCCAGTCACCAAGAAAGAAGCCACCAAAGTTAGGGTTTGCACAGATTTTAGAGATATTAACGTTGCATGCCCTAAAGACGACTTTCCTCTTCCAAATATGGATCAAATTATTGATTTTACTGCTGGAAGTGGGATGATGTCCTTAATGGATGGATTCTTCGGCTATAATCAGATCAGGATAGCTCCTGAAGACCAGGCTAAAACAGCCTTCATTACCCCCTGGGGTACCTTTTGCTGGAAAGTGATGCCCTTTGGCCTAAAGAATGTCGGGGCAACTTATCAACGGGCTATGACCTACATCTTTCATGATATGATGCATGATATCCTACATGATTATGTAGATGATATTATAGCGCGCTCTCTTATTGAAGATCATCATTTAGACGATTTAAGAAAAGTTTTTAATCGATTACGAGAATATCTCATTCGATTAAATCCAACAAAATGTATATTCGGAGTTAAATCCGGCAAGTTATTAGGGGTTTTAGTTTCTTTACGTGGTATCAAAATTGACCCTCTCAAAATTGCGGCTATCACTGATATGCCCGCACCCACTAATATATCCAAATTACGAAGTTTACAAGGTAAACTTCAAGCTATCCGTCGCTTCATTGATAAGTCGGCGGACAAAACTCGGTCCCTTTCTTAAACTCCTTAAGAAGGACGTCCCCTTTAATTGGGACACAGAATGTAGAGAAGCTTTTGAACTTCTCAAGCAATATCTCCTTAACCCTCCGATGCTTTCACCGCCTAAATCTGATCGCCCATTTCTTCTATATATTTCTTGCCTCAGATTCTGCCTTAGGAGCTATGTTAGCTCAGCTTGATGATGAAAAATGAGAACGTGCTAATTATTACATTAGCCGCACCTTCATCAGTTATGAAACCCGCTATACAGCGTTAGAGAAGTTATGTCTAGCAGTCGTGTTTGCTACGCAAAAATTATGACATTACATGCTTAGCCAAAAAACGTATGTCATTGCCAAATATGACCCTTTAAGATATCTCATGAGTCGACCTTATTTATCGGGTCGCACAGCCAAGTGGGTTCTTGCTCTAAGCGAGTTTGATCTCACCTTCGTAGGACAGAAGTCTGCTAAGGGTCAAATCATAGCAGATCAATTAGCTACTTCACCCTTAGAGTCTACTCATCCCCTCATTATCGAGTTTCCTGATGAATGCCTTCAATTAGAGGCAGACCTTGTTGAACAATGGTCCTTATACTTTGATGGAGCCCGATGCATGAGTGGGGTCAAGTGCGGGTATTATTTTAATATCTCCGCAAAAACATCTTATTCCTCTATCCTTCAAACTAACCTTTGCTTGCACCAACAATACTATTGAGTATGAAGCTCTAATCCTTGGATTACGAGCTGCTTTAGCGCTTAAAATTAAAAACCTCTTAGTTTTTTGGGATTCCCAATTGGTTATAAACCAAATTAATGAAGTTTATCAGACCAGAGATGATAAAATTCGCCCATATAAGGCCTATGTTTTACAACTAATGGCCTTGTTTGATCAAGTTACCTTGGAAGCCATTCCTCGAACTAGCAACCGTGCAGCCGACGCCATGGCCGCCGCTGCATCTCTCTTCCCCTTGGAGTTAGACGACGAATATGCTACTATCATCATTCGTCGACTCCAGGAACCCACTTCACATAAGTCATGCTTAGAGCCTTTGGATGTGTTTCTAATCAAGGAAACCACTCCTGAACTCTGGTATACAGACATATTTGATTTCCTCCAAAATGGGACTTTCCCTGCTAATTCTAATCGCAACCAACGTCGGTTATTACGTCGACGAGCAAGTCGATTTGTAATCATTGGCAATACTTTATATAGGAGATCTTTTGAAGGTATCCTATTAAGATGTCTAAATTTAGAAGAGTCTAAATCAGCCTTGAGTGAAGCCCACGATGGATCTTGTGGAGGACACTTTAGTGGTAGCGTCATTGCTAAAAAGCTCCTTCGGATAGGATACTTTTGGCCTACCATGGAAATGGATGCACATGAATATGTGCGCCATTGTGACAAGTGTCAAAAACATGCTGACCTTGTCCATGCACCTGCACAAGAGCTGCAGGCTATTTCTTCTCCTTGGCCCTTTTCTAAATGGGGCTTGGATATTATTGGTAAAATTAATCCTGTGTCTTCTGATGGACATAAGTTCATCATAACCGCCACTGAGTATTTCACGAAGTGGGTTGAAGCTATGCCTTTAGCTTCCTGCACTGGTTCACAGGTCTCTAAATTCATTTTTAATCAAATCATCTGCAGGTTCGGAATTCTTGCAAATCTCATCTCTGACAATGGAACTCCATTCAAAAATAAAGATGTTAAAAAATTATGTCAAAAATATAAGATTCAACATCGCTGGTCTACTCCCTATTATCCTCAGGGTAATGGTCAAGCAGAAGCTTCTAACAAAACTCTAATCAAAATTCTCAAAAGACTAGTCAATAAAACTGGTCGTGACTGGCATATTCAATTATATCCAGCCTCATGGGCTTATCGAACTAGTGTTCGAACCCCCACGGGCACTTCACCATTTGTTTTGGTATATGGTGCCGAAGCAGTTTTTCCATTTGAATTAGAAGTTCCTTCTTTGGCTCTGCTACTTCAAGACACCTAAGTAGGAGATGAATATCGCATCGCGTGCACTCGACAGCTGGAACTCCTAGACGAAAAACGCATCAATGCTTTAGAGCATCTCCGTGCATACCAAAACAAGCTTAAAAGAGCATATAATAAGAAAGTTCGTCATCGATCCTTTGAGATTGGCGATCTTGTTCTAAAAGAAAATCAAAAAAATACAAATGCAACCAAAGACCTGAAAGGTAAATTTGAGCCCAACTGGCTTGGACCATACATCATTACCGCAAAATTTGAATCAGGAGCATATAAATTGTCTACCTTAGATGGTAAAGAACTTAAAGAACCCATGAATATTTTACATCTCAAATGTTATTATGCATAAATTTGATTATTTCATCCATGTATATATTTGTTCAAAATCATTATCTTGTATTTCTTTCAATTTATCCAAAAACCTCAAAAACATTCATAAAATCTTCAAAAATCTTCAAAAATATTTATTGCATTTATTTTGTAAAGTTTCTTTTGCTTTAAAACAAAAATCAACATAAAAATCCAAAAACAGCTATATGCTTGACTCTTTCGAAACCAAAACAATATACATAATAAAGAGAGAGTCAACATTCTCAAAACTTTCTCAAAATCATTATTTTCTTACAATTATTGCAATTATATGTTTCAACTTATTTTGGATAAAACTAGCATTTATTTGGCATCCCTCACTTGCACACTCACACAATAAATATCTTGATTTTATTTGGCATGATTACTAATCTCTCTTATATCAAAGTTCACAAAAATCAATTAAATAAAGTTTGAGCATAGAGAATTGATCTTGGTATTTACTTAAACCAAGCACATATTTTCACAATAAAATGATTACATTTGTAATTTCCATGTTTTGCTACATAGTAGAACTGATTTCTTGAGTGAAAAGTTTCCCTTGCTATCCTATCATGCACATGGTCTAGAATATTTGAGAATTGGCAAAAGGACAAGCTCACCCCTACCCAGAATAAAAATCCCTTGCTCTACAGCTAATCTGAGCAAGTATCCCTAGAAAAAGAAAAAGAAAAAGAAAAGAAACATTCAAGAAAAAGAGAAAAGAAAAATGTTATGTCAACAATGTTCCAAGCATTATCAAGCAAAAGAAATACAAAAAGAAAAATAAGCAAAGTTCAAAAGAAAGCAAGAAAAGCAATAAAATCCCTTTCCCTACCCTTTGAAAAGAAAAGAAGGGTGAATGAGCTTGAATCCCTGGAATTCTCAATTATTCAAAAACTATGAGGTAAGCCCCATAACAGGTGGTTTGTGCCCAACCTGCTTGGCCTTGGGTAACTCCTAGCATGGCGATATGTCTGTCACATTAGCGACCTTCTTTTGTATAGACCTCTGTCTGCTCATGGATTAGCTAGCTCTTGATAATCCGACCTACATAGTAGCCTAGTATGGTTATATGCATCTACATCATGGTTAATGAACACTTCGTTGGTTTATTCAAATCACTTGTATCATAGTATCTTGCTCAAAACTGGTAACTGAACCATACAATTGCACACATATTTGTATTTGAGAGATTTTGTCTATCATTATGATAAATCAAGATTGGCAATGAATTCACTTATGCACATGGGATTCCTTACAAATCTAACTTTTGTCTTCAAAATACTTTGAAATATTATTTTGCAACTTGTTTGGAATAATCAAGTACAATTATTTAACAACATATCATATATATCTTATCGACTTTCGCAACGATGGTATAATTCCAAAACCAAAATTGGAATTTTATGCTTAGCACAAGTCCTCATTTTTCATCTTTTCTGTTCATAAAAAATCAATCATGTAATAAAACTATCCTTTCTTTGATCTTCGCGATGATGGTATAAGTCTATACCTACATATTCTATGCCTAGCGCAAACCATTGTAACAATATTTTTTTCCCAATTTATCAAAATTCATAAAAACCATATGACTTCATTTTATTACACAAATTATGCTTTTCAAAAGCAAACACATTTTTATTATTTCATATCATTATGTCAACCTTTGCATTTTGCAATGATGGTATAATTCTTAAGGAATTATTCAACAATTTTTATCACACTTAGGAATTTATGCCTAGCAAAAATTATTTTACAATATTTCATGCATAATATTTTTATGGAAATCTGAAAACAAACCATCATCATCATCATCATCATTTGCATCATCACAACAAAATCTTAAGACAGTCTCTTAAGCACTCTTTTCTTTTAACAATATTTCTATCCTGGGACTAGCTTGACGACCGAGTGAGCAGCGACTCCATGAAATGGTCTATAATAGTGACAATGTCCTTTGAAATTATTGTTAAAAATCTCTTTTTATTTTTATTTTTATCACATTTCATTACAACCAATCAATTTGTTACATCAGATTATTTCATTTAAAATATTTAAAGCATGACATCCAAGTTATAATTTTTTCCAAAACGACATAATTACATGAATCATCAATAAAATCATTACATCAATCAACTCAATCAATCAATCAAACATAAAAAGCATCATCAGCATCACATAAGACAAGTCATATGATCAAAAATATCTCATCTATATATATCAACAGAATATATACATCATCAAAACTGGATTGGTATGCCACAATCTGTACCTCGGCATACTCAATCCTCTATCAATACAAGTATAATACAATATCAGTGGTAGTATCCCGCCCTCTAGCCTCGAGAGCCTCTAGAGCTCTCGGCCTCATCTCCTCCTCCACCCTGCGGAGGACGAGGTGGTCCCATTACAGTATGTGTGGTACTGGGAGTCCTCGTCATCGACCGGGATGAGCTCCTCGTCGACCCTATCCTGATAGGATCTGCTATGGCAGGTGGTAGCTGTACCCTCTGGCCCTCTGGCACCGCCTGGTAGTATAACGCCTGATAGAATGCGGTCTGAGAAACCGATCACAGCAGCTCCTGAGTGCTTACCCCTCCGCCTCGTGCCCTAAGACGAGCATTCTCGTCTCGTAGTTGCGACACCTTAGCCTGGTGCTGTGTAGCTGCATCCTGTAACATCTGCACCTGAGCTCGTAGATGATCTCTCTCTGCCTGGAGAGTAGCCATCTCGCTACTCTCTCCAATGTCCACACCCTTGCCCCTATCAGGTGATGGTGGCCTCTGTGGATATGGGGGTCTCGCCTCCCTCCTCTCCCTCTCCCTCTGTTGTGGCCTCTCCTGTGCCTGTGGCCTCCTCTGGTCTCCTCTTCCGTGACCTCGGGTTGCCTCTACCACCGCCTGGTGTTGCCTCCCTATCCGATGCACAACTACGTGGATCGGTCCCTGAGCCCTCATCATCCAAGGAGGGCGGATGCCTGCGTACCAGGCATCGTAGCCATCGACTACCCCTGCATCGTCCCCATCCACTGGTTGAATGGGGGCATCGTCCACATCCTGACTCCAGAATCGCTGCATATCTGGAGCATCGCTAACTATGGTGTTATCCCAGACAGTCCGAGAAAACTCATAATCCCTAAGAGATGGGATCCCCTGCTGTAGACCGAACTATCGCAAAACTCGGTCATAGCGATGGAGCCCCACCTCTCCCCTCTCCATCCGTAGCCAGTAGACTCGCCTGATGCGAGCCAACTCATGTGCGTCCTCTGGCCACCCTGGATGCTACCTCCATGGCCTCTAGGTGATCTGGTCTGGGACCAAGTCATCCAGTAGTCTCCGGGACATCGACAGGTCGATCCGTCGCTATGACCCTCTTCGAAGCCACTAGTAGAAGACTCGGGGCCTCTCCCCATCAACCCCTGTCAGTGGAAGCCCTATCGGCCTCTGCACCATAATGTTCTCCCAGCACCAAACCTGTAGGAGCGATGTCATAACCAGACATCGGTCGCCCTTGTATACGACCCCATGCAGGATCCTATACAATCGGCATAGAACAAATCTTCCCCAAGCAAATCTATAGCCATGGTTGCGCATGTCGCAGATCACATCTGCCAGCATCCATGGTACCCTGCATCCTCTCTGGTGGCACAGCAGAAGTCCACCAACCACCCCAACCAAAACTCGTGTCAGTGTAGATGCCCCAGGCATCTGGCGTAGTGCCTCGATGTTCACTCCGCCCTTCTCCAGGGTGAAGCTCGGGTCACCGCAGAGTCATCCCATCACGTGGCCCTGATTGGCCGCAGGTGTGATCATCCTCCCTTGTATGGGGATTCTAAGAATCCTCCATACATCCTCTAGTGTGGGAGTCATCTCCCCTGTCGGTAACCGGAAGCATGAAGAGCCCGGGTACCACCTCTCCGCTAGGGCCGTCGGTAGCCCCATGTCCGTAGATACTTGTGGCATCTCTCGCCACATTTAGTAAGCCGGCTTTGTGCCAGTCGATCTCGCTCGCTCGTGTCAGAGTGGCCAAGTCATCTCTTAATCCTCCATATTTCCACTCTCTGCTCTTTAGTAATCCTCTCTGCAAGCATAAACAACCAAAACAACAAACAATCATTAATAACAATTTTAGCAATCAATAATGCAACTTAAAGATAAAAAATTTGCAATTGATGATATCGCCCACTATTGGCCGATATCGTCCGAAATTTGAGTAAAATCGTCTCTAATTTCACGAAATCATCCCTTTTTCATCGATTTCGCCCTTGGGAGAAATTGACGAACTTGAGACGATTTCGTCGAACTAGGGACGATTTCGTCCGGACGACGTCGATGGCCAAAAACGGCCACGATGCTCAAAATTCATCTTAAAATCTATCTACAAAGCATGTAAATTCAAATTAAATCAATTCTAGATCAGTTTAAACCCTTACCCGTAGACCACGGTGGACCTCTGCAGATCTGTGCGCTGTCTCTACCATTTTTGCTCCAGAGCTCTCAAAACGATAGAAATGAACAGTAACAATGAATTAGGGTTTTACCCTATTTTTCTTAATTTTATTCAAAATAATTCAACAATAATTTTTGCTTTTCCGCGTTTTTACCTCAAACGTTCGATTTGGGTAAAAACACGGAGGGGGCACCATAGTAAGCTGTCGTACGATTCGACCAAGAATCGTCGCCTAAAAATGGGAATAATTTTTTGCTTTCTCGTAGATCGAGAAGAACTCATCTTTAACGCATTTTCTTTGAAAAATTTGCTAAAGAGGGGGCAAAATGTAGCACCCTAAAATTGGCGCAATAAAATTGGAATAATTACATTCACCTTAGTAAATAAATTTAAATTCAAATTTAACCTCCCAAACCGCCCGTTAACCGTCGAGAAACCCCTTTCCTCCTTTTCCGTGCCATTTTTAGCAGTTGTTTTGACCGTTTGACGATATCATCTCCGATCAGACGATATCGCCCCAGATTTGATGATTTCGTCTGGACTAGAACGTCCGGAAGATTTCGTCGCAAACCGAATTTGCATAGTTGGAATCCGTTCCAACAGGTCTCCAATCCGGGCAGAAGCGTGTCCGCGCCGTTGGGACCCTTCCCCCGTTGGAGATCTCCCAAATTGGGATGATCTCCAACCTCCCAACAACTATCCTATGCCTATTTAACTCTAAGGCTTTTCCCTCCCCAACCCCTGGCTGAATTTTTATGCAAATTGAACCCTTATGCTCTAAAACATCGTAATTCATACTTTGCACTAGTCCTATAGTCATTTCATTGCAGGTACACCATCGGTTTTCAGCCGGAGCCAGCACCTATCGCAGCTACGACGAACTCGTCAAGATCGGAGGCGATCTCGTCAAATTCGGGACGATCTCATACTGGTGCGAGACGATTTCTACTGCAGCACACATCGAGGCAATCAGTGCCTGGAGTTTGCTCTTCTGTCTCTTTTCTCTGTCATTTTATGTTATAAATTAGATTGTTTATTCAGTTTTTATATTATATTACATTTGGAGTTCACCCATTTTGTTTAGTTTGCATATTAAGATCATATTCTGCTATCTAAACATAATGATTTGCATTTACTTCTATTCTTGTATATTGTTCAACACTCATATTACTGTTTCACATAGTTTGCCCCTGTTTGCAAAATAGAATTTCTTGTATTTCATATCTGTTTGCTGTTTTGCAGGTCTCTGATGAATTCGTCTGACGAATTCGTCATATTGCAGACGATCTTGTCAGTTTAGATGATTTTATCAAATTGAAGGCGATTCTGTTGAATTGCAGACGATCCAGACTGCTTCAAGCTTCAGAAACTCCATCAGACTTCCGGATCAGGTAATCTTCATTGGCCTCCTATAAATTCTCTGTTTCTGTTTTTCCTTTCTGTTTGTTGTATGCATTTAAATTGCATTTTCATATAGTTTAAGTTAGAATCATTCGGCCAAACCTAGGATGAATGTTTAAAAATAAAATGAACTCATCAAAACTCATTCCCAAAACCTAGGCGTGGAAACTGCCGTCAAATGTTTCCTGGTGAACCCACCATCCGTCGAAAAATCACCAAAATGCACCTCCCTTGAGAGGCGAAACCTTCGCAAAGTCCTCTCGTCCGAGGTACCGCACCATCCTTTTCCCATACTCCTTCCGGGCGCGGATCCAATAGCCTGAAGGTAGGGGTGTGAAAAATTTGGAGCGATACACATATACTCTCTTTGTGAGTCTTCTTCAAGATCAAGGCTTCTATGGATTTTATTTAGTATCAAGGATTTTATGGCCTTTTATTAAATATCAAGGATTATGTGGTATTTTCTTCAATATAAAATCTTATGTGGTATTTTCTTCAATATCAAGGCTTTTTTGGTCTTTTTTGTGGAACAAGGCTTCTGTGGCCTTTTTTTGGAACAAGGCTTCTGTGGCCTTTTATTTTGGAACAAGGATTTTGTGGCTTCTTATTATTTGATGAAGTTCTCAATCTATAAATGGAGATCTCCAATCTCCTAACTTCACCATGACTCTTCTCTAGGAGTCTCTTCTATAATATTATTCTCTTGCAAAAACTAATCTCTGCACTATGAAGGCATGTAGACCTTCGGATAATGAAGTTGAAATATCCTAGATTTTTATTGTAGGAGGTGTCCCAATCATATGATAATTAATTCTCTATAGTAAAATAAACTTCAGGTAACTTTTTTAAATCTCTTATATGAGCTTCACTAGTTGATTCATCAAACTAGTGGATCAAATGTTGAGTCCTATTCTTCACAAGGTTTTTTTACAACTCTATGGAAATATAGTAGCTATAAAAAGAGGGCTCTCCAAGGGGTGCAACATGGATATTGATGTGAACAATGTATCTCTAATATCTTTGTCAAATTATGGAAATTCATCATTGGGTGTTGCAGGTGACCATTTACCCAATACAGAGACTGCAATATTGTCATTTCATGCCAAAGAGTCTGAGATAGTAGTTGAATCAAGGTTATTTTCTATGGAAGATACATCGCATGCCAGTTATGATGGGATTCACATGGTTTAACTCAACAAGAATGAGAATGAGCTTAGGCCATCAATTTCTAGTTATATTTCTCATACCCATAAAGAGGACAAGTCACAGGATGAGGAGCTCTTCATTTTACATTTCAACAACATGTTATAAGACACCCTATTTAAGTTTAGGAAGAAATAAACCCAACAACTAGAATGTGAGGATGATCATTTGGGGCCTAAGTGAGTCTCTAGCCCTACTCATGGATTTTCTTCTAGATCCGAGCCATACCACTAACATGATATGCAAAATAGTGTAAATCCAAGAGAGGAACATGATAGAAGTGAGATTTCCAAAGGTAGCAAACCACACTCCTGTTTAATCTCCCCCACCATACTAGGTGCCAAGTTTTAGGGGGAGCTAATGCTAGCTCCTCTTATGCCCATGCATCGCTCAAAAACCTGAATTTCAATGGTATCAATTCTCAAGCATCCCCAATAACTCATCTAGAGGATTTAATTCCAACATAAGATAGAATAATGTTGACCTTGCACCCTCAGCCCATGGACTTGGAGGATCCAAACAAGGAGGTGGTGATAAACATGTACCAAAAGAGGTAACCCTGTAACCTAGACATGTAGGAGGAAATCAAAGATCTAAACAGGAAACTAAGCAATCAAAAGAGTCAGGTACTTTTGAGTTTTAATTCCAAGATGATTTTACTAAAGAAATAAAAGAATTAGAAGAGTGAACTGTTCTATTTTTTCTAGAATAATCCCCCTTATGAAGAGCTCAATTGGTGGTTTGTCAAAGTCTGGGAATCCAAGGGTTGGATGATTGCCTCTCATCATCGTGTCGGTCAATCCTTTATTTCTATAACTTTCACCTCCAAATACTCTTGCTTAAAAGCCCTAAGACTCAACACTTGGATGATTTTTGGTCAACTGGTCTTTCTTCAACATTGGGCATTCCAATTTGACCCTTAGAATGTGTCAAACATGAAATACCCCCTTTGGATTAAACTCCCTTTCTTAAACCTAACATGCACAAGGTATCTACCTCAATTATTGCTAGGTTTGGAATATCATTATTTCTCCCATCTGAGCCATCACACTTCATGCACTCCCTCTCATGCATATTGGTTGAGACTGATGTCTCCAAGGACCTTCTGAGATAGATCTTATTCAGAGCCCTTGGTATCCAATTTGAACAACATATTAATTATCTCTTGTCAAACTCATGTTTCTATTGTATATAGCAAGACCATATGATTATAAATTGTCTCGTGAGACCTCCAAAACAACAAAATCATCCTACTAGTACTCCTTCTACTACTGCTACTTGAAGCCCCAAAATGACCACATACTTAGGAAATATTTTGAAAATTTTGCCTAAGTCATGAAGTTTTCAATCCGCACACTTTGTAGTGTATTTCAGAGCGGATCTGCAAGAAATACTATGAGTCCGCCCAACACTTGGTGAATTTTAGCACTTGGAGCGATTCCGCAAGGTTTCCTTTGTTCTTGGCTCCGGACTGGTGACGCATCCCAAATCCGCAAAAATTTTTGGAGAAGGATGATGTTAGCAAAAAAATTGTGTGGATTGGTGACCGCTCGATATTTTGAATACCTTGTGAGCGGCTAAGTGTTGGAGAGCCTAATTACGGAGAGCGTAGTGAACATTCTTTCCCAGAATGGTGATAGAATGTGGAAAGCTAAGTATAGAAGAAGCGGATTCTTGATGAAGGATATTTTTGACTAACTCTCTCTCGGAATGACAAAAAGCAGCAATGTACTCTGAAGTCAGTGTGGATTGGAGGAAGAGCCACTTTGCATTGTCATAAGGCCCAGAATGGTGTTCTCTAGCCAAGGTACTTGTTTGGGTCTGGAATGGAATCCATGAAAGTTTCAAAAGAGATATGATGTCATCAACTTTTTGTGCAGAATGGTGAATGCTTCACGACCAATGAAGAGAAATAAAGGACGAAGGGTGGATTCGATCCCGCTTAACTTCCAAAGCACTTAAGGCTGGATTGGCGTCCCATAGTTTCTAAAGTATTAAGGATGACGTCATCAATTTTTAAGAGTGAAATGGTGTTGAGTTCTCCCCTGCCATTATACCAAGCTTATATCAGATTTAATCATAGCCATACGATGGGGGAGATCGACGATGGAGATTTTGCTAAGAAATTTGAAGAATATAAAGGCATTTCTTCACCAGAGTTATAACAGTCAGTTGGAGGAGGAAGCTGAAGCATCGAGGGTTTCAAGAAGATAGGACCAGAGATGGTTGCAGATCGATGGTGGTAGAAGGCTCCCAAGAAGGATCGATGATGTATATGCAATATCCAATGGCCAGAACTCTAGTTAGCATCAAGAATCCAACAAGTTGTAGAGGCTTCGAGCTACCATGGTGGTCCACTTGTAGCGGGTTTCTCAAAGGATGTACTAGTAAGAGAATGCCAACAAGAACTCTCTATTGAGCTATCAAATTTTAATCTTTGTAATGTTCCTTGTTATTTTAATTTTGCAAAACTATAAGTAGAGGTCGAACCCTCATTTTTAAAGGGTCGGCTCTAGTGTGTTTTTCTATGCTACTGTAAATATTCCCAAGGACTAATGAAAGGAGCATTACATTGATCTTCACCTCAAAGCTTGTGTCTTCATATTTGATATCAGAGGTTCGAACTCTTTAGTTGCATTTTTGTGAATACTTGAATGGTTAGTTTGTGCCAAATTAATGGATTACTAGCTGTTAGGGTAATTGAAATCTATTTTTGAGTTTGATATTTATTGTTAGGGAGTGCATTTCTATAAAATCTAGATATTGGTGAATTTTATTATTTGGATTATCATTATTTGGATATTGAAATTGTTGTCTGCAATATTTCTCTATTGTTCGTTAATGAATGAAAATACATTTAACTTGAGATAATGTTGATCTGAGTAATGTGTCCTTAAGTTGTTTTTTGGAGCTTTTTACTGTAGTGCAATGTTGTTAGCCTATCCATCCACTATTGTTCACATATTTCTAACCCTAACCTTTTCTTACCCTAATCTCTAAAACCCTAAGTGAGCATAATTGTGTCAACACCCTGTTTAAGTTGACAAGGAACCAGCCTACTCTAGAGGTTGGATCGAAAACTTTGTTTTGGTCCATCCAATGTTGAGTGTTGAGTTGTAGCTATCGAGTGCAAGCTTGGATAGAAAGTAGGAAGATAGACAACCATAGTGTTGAGTAAAACTTGATGCAATTCAGTGCCCAATAGTTTTTGGCATACCCGGTGGGACCAGTTCACAAGGAACATGAAACCCATCATATGAGTTATTATTATCTCAACCTGAAGGAATCAAGATTTGGTGAATTATCTTGACCTTGTAAAGTGGAGAAGAGCAAGTTCACCTAGAGACTCCCTAGTCCTTAAACCCAAAAAAATAATTATCCCTGTAGACCAGTGTCCTTTCATGTATACCAGGTCTTTCAAAAGGAATAACCCTAACTCCTATTTCTATTGTGAATTACCTTATAGAGGGTCTGCTATTACCCAAAGTTTAAATCAATATTTCCTCTCAGAAGAAGAGCTTCCTGAGGAAAATCTTACAGTTAATCCAACAAGACCTACAGTTGGAAATATGGCACAAAATGTAGCTCCTAATCAGCCATTACAGAAATACCCCAGCTAGAATACAATTGGTCCCCTGAGATTAGCCCAAATGAATGCCATTCCCCAGGATGTATCCAAGGCTATCCCCACTTATGATGGATCTGGGAAGACAACTTATGAGCACTATCAAGATATTTTGAATTTGGCAGTAATTCACAACATAAAAGAGGAGGATATTATTGTAAGAATTCTAGCCCTATCCTTTAGAGGAAAGATATTACATTGGTTTAGAACTCTGGAAGATAACACTATCACTTCATGGCAAGCATTAGCTAAGCCATTTATAGAAGAATTTAATGAATCTACTGATCCTTTCTCCCTACTTAACCAATTTACATCCATGCAGAAATCTCAGTAGGAAACTATCTCAGATTTTAATTTGAGATTTAGCAGAACATGGAAGAGAATACCTCCCACAACTAGACCAACTGCATGTTTGGCCTATATGTATTACATTAGAGCCCTTGGATCAGAGCTAGGCTTGTAGACACAACAATCTAGAGTAGAAGCCTTCCCCCAAGTTTATAATGCAACAGTTCATGCTAAAAATATCCTAATTAATGTGGGAAGACTACCCCCCAAAATTGTGTTGCCTTACAACTCAGAAACCACTAATAGCCAAATTCAATCCACAAACCCCTCTTACATGGACCCCCTTTATTTATCATCTCCATCTCCACAAATGAATGCAATCCCTCAACCAAAGCCAATATCCTCTACAACTCCTTTTCCTCCCCTTCCTTCTCAACCATCTCAGGAGTTTTCTGCTATCCTTGATATACAAAATACTCTAAAAACTCTGAGTAATAGAATGAATTCAATGGAAAAGAGAGACCAAGAAAGGTCACAACAGAGGAGATTTCCATATGTGAACAAATATCAGAGACCTGGTCCTAGTAACAATATTGGGGTCAGAGTGAATGCAGCATATGAGGAGCCAGAATGTTCTTCAGATACTACTCTTGCAAATATTTGGTGTTTAGTATGCAATGATCCCCATGACTCATAGTCTTGTGTGATGTACCAACACCATGTTCAACAAGCTATGGATCAAGCTGAAAGGAATCAAAAGGGGAGAGTTAATATGTTATGGCAGTCTGACCAAATCATGGTTGGGAAGGAACTAGATGAAGAAAGCCCAATTGTTGTTATGACAAGGTCTAGAAAGAAAGCCTTGCAAGTGGATCCCCAAAATATGGGGCAATTCCAAGTCCCTTCTCAAAAAATAATAGATCCCCTTCCTCAAAGCAGTGATACTTTCCTGATTCCCCAAGCTAAGGGAAAAGAGAAAATAGATAGTTTTCCTAAGAGGTGGGATAAGGAAACTGAAAGAGACCAAATAAAATCTAAATATGAGGCTCAAGAAAGACTTAGATTCCCCTCTATTACCAAAATGTAGAGAATAGAAGCCACTCAATAGTATAAAAGGAAATATGGTGAGCTAGAAAGAAGGCTTGAAAGACCTACCCTCACCAAATATGAGTATAATATTATTGAAGAGATGAAAAGGATCCCATCAAAAGCTAGCCTGTATGACACTCTATTCATTCTTGGCCAGATTGATCTGCTTAAAGCTTCCCTCAACAAGTACCCACAAGATAAGCAGGCCACCACCATCCTTAGTATACCATCAAAAAAGAAAGAAATGTCACCTATTGTTTTAAAGAATAAGCCCCCTCCTTTCTATATATCCCTGAGGATGGAAGGTTGGGTAGTCCAAAATTGTATGATAGATTCAGGAGCATCAACTATAGTTATGCCTAAAGCAGTCTGTGAAGAGATGGGTATGGAGTATACCCGATCTTGTCCTGGAGTATTACAATTGGATGGGACCCCTGTTAAGATAGTTGGAGTCATAAAATATGTTTTGATGAGGCTACACAGAGCCCCTGAGGTGACAATAGTACAAGAAATAGTTGTGGTTGACCTAGAACCCTACTTTGGATTATGCCTTTCAAGGGAGTTTACTACAAAACTAGGTGGATGTATGTACATGGATTATTCTAGTATGGTAATTCCTTTCAAAGGAAAGAGAATAAGGATAACACCTAAAAAACCAGTAGCTTATCACATTGAAAATATTGAGGAAGACATGTGTAATATTAATCCCCTTGAAGAATTTGAGCTGGTGGAAAACATTGAGGAGTTGGATATTGAGGATGAGTTACCTTTCAGAGAGGATTACAATCAGTTTGGAACTGGTATGGGGACATATAGCATCTCAACTAAATCAAAAAATAAAATCCTTGCTATATCCAATCAATATCTGAGAGAGAAAGAGACATGGATCATGCACTTTGATGGTGCTAAATGTAGAAATGGTGCAGGAGTTGGTGTAGTTTTATAGTCCCAATCAGAAGGGACAAAGAATTTTGCCTACAGACTAACATGGTCATGTACTAATAATGTTGTAGAATATGAGGCCTTGTGTCTCGGATTGATTCAAGCAGAAAGCATGGGCATTAATATTTTGAACATATATGGTGATTCTGAGTTAATAGTCCATCAAGTAAGAAATAGGTGTAGCAGTAAGCACCATTACCTAAAAGCTTACAGAAATAGGGTATGGGATCTGATGGAATCTTTTGATGCCCTAAATTTAAATTTTATTCCCAGAGAAAAGAATACTCTAGAAGATTCATTAGAAACAAAGGGAGCTAACTTCAACCCTTATGTAGACTATGGAATCAAGAAAGCCAAGGGAATCAAAATAATTTTCAGACTTGCAGTACCAGACAAGCAAATTTTTTGGTAGGTTTTTGAGAATGATGAATAGATAATTGAATTTCTGGTGAGAGAAGCATGTCTCTCCACTATCCAAGAAGAAGATTTAGAAGAAATTGATCAACAAGACATTATCCAACTAAAGAACAATCACATCCCTAGAGGGTTGGTCACCCTTGAGAGCCTGTTTGATAATGAGGACAGAAAAAGGACCCAAGTCATGAAAGTCAGTGAAAAATCTATAAAGAAGTTGAAGTCGGTACTGAAAAGAAGCTCAATGTTGGAATCAAATGTTCACCAGAAGAAGCTGAAGATATCAAAGCTTTATGTCTAAAATATCAAGATATTGTGGCTTGGTCATACGAAGACCTTAAGGTATATGACAAAAAGGTTATCCAACATACTATTGAGCTGGAGCCTGATGCAAAGCCTTTTAGGTAGAAGCAAAGGCCCATGAATCCAAGGATCGAGGCCATCATGAGAGAGGAGCTCTTAAAGTTATTAAAGGCCAAGATCATATACCCAATAAAACATTCTACCTAGGTAGCTAACTTGGTACCCGTAAGAAAAAAGAATGGTGATATACGCTTGTGTGTAGATTTCAAAAATCTTAACCAAGCATCCCTTAAAGATCACTACCCCCTCCCATAGATTGATCAGATTTTATAGGTAGTGGTAGGGGTAGAGAGGTTTTCATTACTGGATGGTTACTCTGGATACAACCATATTTGGGTAAAATATGAAGATCAGTATAAAACAGCATTCACCACAAAATGGGGCACATTTGCTTACCAGAGAATGCCTTTTGGGCTGTCCAATGTGGGAGCCACATTTTAGAGAGCCATGGATTATGCCTTTGGTGCACTAATCAACAAATTCATTCTGATTTATTTGGATGATATGACTATGTTTTCCCATGATAAGAAAGACCACCTATCACATCTGGAGCAAGTTTTTCAGAAATGCAGAGAATTTGGTATTTCACTCAATCCTAAGAAGTCATTCTTTGCAGTTCATGAAGGAAAGTTGCTAGGTCATGTGGTATCAAAATAAGGTATGGCCATAGATCCAGATAGAATCAGATCCATTCTTGCTCTCCCTTTGCCTACAAACAAGAAGACCTTACAGTATTTTCTAGGCCAAATCAATTTTATCAAGAAATTCATTTTTGATTTTGCACAGAAAGTAAGGCCTATATCTGAGCTACTCAA
Organism: Wollemia nobilis; assembly: GCA_028583015.1. Taxonomy (NCBI): domain Eukaryota; kingdom Viridiplantae; phylum Streptophyta; class Pinopsida; order Araucariales; family Araucariaceae; genus Wollemia; species Wollemia nobilis. The sequence goes on from JAQPPZ010002200.1 coordinate 684,779, forward strand.
GAAGAATGTTGAGTTCAAATGGATTGAAGTCAAAAAACAAGCTTTTCAAATTATCAAGCAATCCATTGCAACAGCCCCAATACTAGTAAATCCAGATTTTAGTAAATATTTTATCCTTTATGCATATGGAGCTGAAGAAAGTTATGCCTCAGTGCTTACTCAAAAAGATGATCAAGGTGAAGAGCATCCTATATTATTTTGGAGCTAGACACTCCATGATTACCAGGTTAAATATAACTTTATTGAAAGACAAGTGTTTTTTGTGATGAAGTCACTGAAGAAGTTTAGACAGTACTTGGTACAGAGTAAGACCCTGGTATATGTGGTTCATCCAGATGTAAGAAGTTTTATCCTACAGGGTGAACTAGGAGATAAAAGGGTTGGTTGGATTACCAAAATCCAAGAATATGATGTAGAAATACATCCCACCAAGTTAGTGAGAGGTAGAGCCCTATGCCAAGGTCTAATGGAGGCTACAACATTAGCAGAAATGATAGCTTGCCAAACAACAGATGAAGATCAGGTGGAAGAAGCACAAATAGTAGACTCCGATTGGGTTGACCAGATGATCAGGTATTTCCAAACTGGAGTATGCCCCCCCAATATAAATACATCCCAAAGGAGGAGATACAAGCTTCATGCTTTGAAATATGTATTACTACTAGAAGGCCTGTACAAAAGAAACTTGGATGGGATTCTTCTAAAATGCTTAAAATATGATCAACAAAAGAGGGTCATGGAAGAGTTCCATGGAGGATCAGCTGGTGGACATAGCTCAGGCAGGGTTACAACTTTGAAAATCATAAGAGTAGGCTATTATTGGCCCACTATATTTACTGATGCTTTCAAGGCCACCAGGGCCTGTGATAAATGCTAGAGATATGTTGGAAGGACAAGAAATGCTTCATCCCCCCTCAAGCCCATACAAGTTGAAGAGCCTTTTCAACAATGGGGACTAGACTTCATAGGGGTTATCAACCCTAATTCCTCAGTAGAGCATAAGTTTATCTTAACTACCACAGATTATCTCACTAGATGGGTAGAGGCTATTCCTACCAAGAAATCAGATCAAGACGTTGTGATCAATTTCATGGAAAGTTTGATTTTGAGGTTTGGAGTTCTAGAAGCCTTGGTGAGTGACAATGGTCTGACTTTCATAGGAGCCAAGTATATTGAGTTTTCTAGCAAGTATGGCATCACTCTTAAGAATACTTCAAACTATTATCCATAGGGTAATGGACTTGTAGAATCCACCAACAAAAACTTGTTAAGGATTTTGAGGAAATCACTTGAAGGAAATAAAAGAAGTTGGCATCTATTACTGGACCAAGCTCTATGGGCTGATAGAATTACTATAAAAAAGTCCATTAAAACTTCCCCTTATGCACTAGTATATGGCAAGGAGGTAGTGTTACCCATCCATTTGGAGATTCCAACACTTAAGCTTGTCAATACAGAGGAGGAATCAGAAGAAGATCCAATAGAAAATAGGTTGAACTACCTACTACAACTTGAAGAGAATAGAGCTCAAGCATATGATAACTTTCAAAAGCATTCCTCAGATATTAAGGCATGGTTTGATAAGAAATCCAGATTCAAAAAATTCCAAGTTGGAGATTCAGTTCTCAGGTGGAATGTTGATAGAGAAAAACCAGGCAAGCATGAAAAGTTTGATTCTTTTTGGGATGGCCCATTCAGAATAGTAGAGGCAAAGGAGTCCAATGTGTTCCAACTTGCAGATCAAGAAGGAAACATACAACCGATTCCAGTAAATGGTTTTCACCTCAAACTCTACTATGTTTGAAATATGAGCTCACTGTAATATATGTATATATAATGTATTATATTTTCCCTTATTTCTGCACTTTGTAATCAGTTTTCTTTAAAAAAATCATGGAAAAAGGAAAAAAATTGCAAAAATGACTAAGTGTTGGTAGAGTACTCAGCCATGTTCCATTCCACACTCAAAAGCATGTAAATTCTTTCGGAATGGTGAGCATTTTTGAATCCACATCAAAATACACTGAGATCCCCATAGAATGGTGCAAGTGTTCTTATCCCACATGATGAAGAGAGCCAAGTATCAAAAGAAACAAGGGCATCTCCAATATGGGGACCTTTCAAAGCTAAAGCATGATGGAGCGGAACCGAGGTGATGATTCATGCGTAGAATTTGCTAAGTGTCGATGAAATCAAATATGCCTTTAATTTTCCAGTTTCAAAACCAAAGCAGAGCCAAGTAATGACTTCATGACCATGCCACATGGAGAAAAGAGAAAAGAGCCTGCATTCAATGCTAACGAACTCATGCTCGATCCAAAGAGTAGCCGAAGAGGCACAGTGAGGTGGCAGTTCAGTTTGAATTTTTGGCCAATGAAAATTTAGAATGCCATCATTGAGCCACCGAAAGGAATGAGTGGAAGTTGGAAAGTGTGCCAGTGGGTAGATCATATAGCAGTTGCATTAATGGCGGAAGATACGCATGCTCCAGGAAATAAAAGAACCAAAAAAGCACACTCAAAGTCCATTTAGTAGCTAATTGCGTCCTCGAAGTAGTAAAGGGTGAAATGATACTCTAAAATTTTTTACTGCAAATTATAGAGGGAACAAAGTCTTATTGCTATCAAAATGGCTCCTAAAAAAATACTCACAAAGGCACATAAGATGAAAGTAAAGTTGTAGGCTCATGTGCATCAAACTAGACAAGTTGTAGATATAGTAATGACAAGAGTAAGGAGGACCCTCCTGAGGACGGGTTTTGAATTCCCATATTTTAGAGGAAAACCAATGCATCGACAAGGTACTATAGCTATAAAATCTTTCTTATTCTCCTAAATATGTGATTTTATTCATCATTATCCTAAATTAGTCTCTGCTATGATCCAATTCTATGATTCAGAAAATAGAATAATAAAAACCTCTGAGGACATTCCCCTATTCTCAATTACAAAGGAATTTTTCCATGAACTATTCATCATAGGAGTAGGAGCTCCTTCAAAACCTAGACCATTTAACATAGCAGAGCTAGCAAGGGTATTATTCATTGGAAGATCATAATAAGAAAAAGTCTATATAAAAATGGTTCATTTTAATTTCATTATGATACTAAACCCAAGAAGAAATTACCTGAGGTCCCAATCTCTATTGATAAATTTACAAACCCTATACTATTTTCTATGTTGGCCTGTATGGAGGGTTTAGAATCTGACAGAATGGTATATGAATGGAAAATTATTACAGCCTATTGTATTTATAATGAAGGTTTAATGAGAAAGGTATGGAGGAAAGAGGGACTAGGGTGATTTATTTTGATTGGCCAACTTTTCTTGCCCAGAGAATACATGAACAGTTGGTGAGTATGAAAAGGGGCTCTGATGCTCCTAGTTTTAGGCATTGCTCAAGTCTGGTATGGATGTTTTATGCTACCATTAAGGATAGAATGCCTTGGATTCTAGTCAGGGACAAAACCAATGATGGGGAACCCTTACCGGTTTATTACTGGACAAGTCACTTGAGAAGTAGTGAGTCTTATTATAGATTCAACTTAGAATTTCTTGGACCTGCCTTGAAAATTATGTATGGAGAGTGCCCTAGATTGCCACCCTTGGCTAAGCAGATTCTAAGAGTAGAGGGTGTTGAAGAAGGAGACTGGTATTTTTTGATTAAGGGCACAGTTATTAGACTATATGGTTTCATGGGTAAACCTTTTCTCCTGCCCCATTTTGTTACAGAGAGGCTCTTTGCCTTAGAATATTTGAGGTAGGAAGAATATATTGATTTGAATTATGGTTCTAGGAGAAAGAGAAGGTCTTTTCTTACATACCGCATTATGGAGGATATTACCATCACTAAGAAGGGGTAGAGTCAGCTAATCGACCAATACCTTGATAGGTTAGGTCTATTTTATATTCCCCAAAGATGGAGTTATGACCCTGATGGCATCTTCACTACAAGAAATGTAGTCGTAAATGGAGAAAAGGCTTATAAATTTGAAAAGAGGCCTAGGGCTCATTTTGAACAAGGAAGAAATAATGATGAGACCACTCTTTTAGAGTGGAATGTGTCAAAAATGGGTCAACTACCTCCATGGTTGGATTTCTATGAGCAGATTGTTGATTATGACCCTGACAAGAAGAAGAGTCATCGGCTCACAGAAGCCACCATTAGTGACATTGAAGAGAAAACCTCAAAGAAAAAGGACCCTCAGCCTAAGGAGGATGCTACTGAAGAAGCTGAGGAAGAAGAATAGTGGAATGTAGTGAAGATATCAGATTGGTGGAGAATGAGGATTGAGATTGGAAAACCTAAGTCTAAGTTTGGAATGAAGATTGATAAAGAGTTTTCCAAGAGGTATAATGAAAATATCGGAACCTGGAAACAGAAGGACATCAAAAACATAGTATTAACAGTTCAAAAGTCCCAAACTAGTTCTGAATATCTCTCTCCACCCACAGATCAAGAAGCTCTAATAGAAGAGTAGGAAACTCCTTTGACAGCAGCTGAAGTCTTGAAAACTTTTCATCCTACCACTGAACAAGTGGAGAAGTTTCCTAAGGGAGCTCAGCTTATGAGAAAAATGCAACATCCCAGTGAAAAAGCTATCAATACTCCAGTCATTGAGGCAATATCAAGGCCTAAACGCTTAGCTCTAGGGGGTCAGCCTCCAGACACAGATATTGATTGGAGGAAGAAGGATGAGAGTTTCAAGTTCACCCCCATCTCTTTTACCACTGCAGTATCAGTTGAAGCACGTCCCATTTTTGAGCAAGTCTAGTTTGCTAGAGTTGTACAAGGAAATGAATCAGAAGAGGAATATGAGAGTGAGATGGTTGCCTTTCAATTAGTCCATAGAAGGACTAAAAGAGCTCCAAAAATAGGGGAAAGAGAAATTTCAAAGAAACAAAAATTGGATATGGAGGAGATTACCAAAGAGGTGGTTGTTCCTACTACAGAAGAATTAATTCATCAAGAGGAGCAACAGGAAATAGAAGTGGAACAAGAGCACCCTACATATATAGGTGAAGGTATGGTTTCTAAACCCTCTTCTCCTCTACATCCTCCTGAATCCCCAAAGAATTCTCCCTCCATTTCTAATCAAGAAAATGTGACAAAGGTCCCTTCTCCCTCTCATAGTCCACCCCATGTTTCATTGGTTGTCACTGAAGAACAAGTCACTTATGTTCCCCCAAAGTCACCCCAAATCCCACTTCCAACATCTGAGGTTCCCACTTCATCATCTCCCATCATTTCATCTTCATCATTACCACCACCACCATCAATGGGACACAATATTCCAAGTACCACCATTCATCCAATTGTTAGTCTTGTGTCGGTTTCTATGAGTTTACCAATAGCAACAACAACAGTAGTCACAGAGTCCATTATCATTATAGAGACTACTGTGAGTACTCCCACACCCCCATTGTCAGCAATTCAGTCTACCCTATCATTTTTGGTATCTTCATCTCCTTTGGCTGCTAGTTTTTCAAGTCCTATCACTTTGCCAAAAGAGCAGGTAGCCACATAGAGAGCAAATGATTTCTGGGTAGAGAATCTTTCTAAGCCTTCCAGCAGGATGGTTGTCACAAGAAGAAGTATGTATGTAGATCCAGTGGCTAGGCAAAGAGTATCTAGATCTATGACTCCACTTGTAAATAAGCCTAAAAATGAAATGATTATCCAAGATTATCAAGTGGAGGAGGTCACAGAAGATATTGATAAGATTCCTGAAGAGGATGAGTTGATTATGGCCAGAGCCCATTTAGACACCTTCTATGTGAAGAATGATATAGTCAGAGAGAAGGTGAATAAACTGGAGAAACAAGTTGAAAAAATTTAGAAGACTCTGAGAAATCAAAAGGAAGTTGAAAAGGCTCTGAAAAAAGAGGTCAAGGGCTGGCAAGAAAAATTTCAAGAGGCCAATAAGCTTAAGGATCAACTAGGAGAGAAAAAGAAGTTGAATGAAGAACAAGAAAAATAAATTTAGAGTTTAAAACAATAGCTTCAAATAGAGAAGGCTAAGGCCTCTAGTTTTTCTAAAATTGAATTGAAGAATATTAGAAAAGAGATGCTCTCCAAAGTCCAAGAGAAATGTTCAGGGCTTCGATTCATGATCGATTATCTTGATGATGCCAGCCGCTTGCTCCCAAATGTGCAGAGAGAGCTAGATCAGATCACTGGAGAGTTGTAGCCTATGGTGATTCTAGTAGAACAAATGTATAGGTTGGTTGATAGCAGACTCAGTGATTCTGCTAAACCAATTCCTAATAAAGAATGGAATCTCACCAGAGTTGTTGCAAGAATCATGGTTAAAAAGCACAGGGCACTTCAAAGAGCCTGGTTGTTGTTTGACAAGATTGAGGGTGTGATTAGAGATGTTGTTGATGTAAATAAAGAAATGATTCAAGTTGGCTTCAAAGGCCTATGGATGGAGGATCACAACTTGCTATCCATGGAAGAGATCCAGAAAAGCATTAATGAAAGTTTGTTGGATGAATATGGAATTGATTCTCTTGAAGAGCCACTACCCCAAGAGCAAGTTGTCCAATTAATTGTTAATTTTACCAGATTAAGAGATCTCATGGAAGATCTAGTGAATAGAGGGAATGCTGCTAACTATGAGGACATTGGAGAATTACAATATGTTTATAAGCAGCTCAAAGAAACATCAAACCCCTCTGAAGCAGCCTAGAAACAAGCTTTACAATATTTAAAATTGATGATTTGGCTATTTGGTGATGCTTCTAGAGGAAGGAATCAGAAACCTCCTTCTCTAGAAGAAGAAGAAGAAGAATAAGAAGAAGAAGAAGAAGAGAACAAGGAAGAGGCCTATGAAGAAGAAGAACAGGATGGAGCTGTTACAGGCCCAGATGGGGCCCACACTTAGGTTGTTTTTGTTTTGTACATATGCACAAGTTTTGCATTTTTGTTTTTTGCTCTGACAATTGTCAAAAATAAGCAATAAAGGCATGAAGCCTAGAGAGGCACAGAGAGCAGCAGATTTTGTGTGAAGGCATTTTTTTGCAATAAGGTCTTATAAGAGGAGTAGAGTTATACCTGATTTTTGAAGATAATGGCAACATGCATGTATTTTTGGTATAATCTCATTATAAGTGGATGAGCCATGATGGTTTTGGCATGATTTCTATATGAACCTTTACCCTCTAAGCAAATTTTTGGATTTTTCAGAGAGAGGGTAGTGTTTATATGGAAGTTATTCTTTAAAGCATATTTTTGAAGATGAGCAATTTTTGACTCCCAAGGCCCAATGGATAAGACTTTGAGTTCGATGGCTTTGCAAGCAAATCCACTCGGGAGGCGCCAGAATGTAGGCCCAAAATGGCCACATACTTAGGAAATATTTTGAAAATTTTGCCTAAGTCATGAAGTTCTCAATCCACACACTTTGTAGTGTATTTTGGAGTGGATCCACAAGAAATACTACGAGTCCACCCAACACTTGGTGAATTTTAGCACTTGGAGCGATTCCACAAGGTTTCCTTTGTTCTTGGCTCTGGACTGGTGATGCATCCCGAATCTACAAAAAATTTTGGAGAAGGATGATGTCAGCAGAAAATAAGTGCGGATTGGTGACCACTTGATATTTTGAATACCTTATGAGTGGCTAAGTGTTGGAGAGCCCGAATTTCAGAAAGCACAGTGAACATTCTTACCCGAAACGATGACAGAAGGTGGAAAGCTAAGTATAGAAGAAGTGGATTCATGACAAAGGATATTTTTGACTAACTCTCTCCCTGGAATGACAAAAAGCAGCAATGTACTCTGAAGTCAGTGCGGATTGGAGGAAGAGCCATTTTGCATTGTCATAAGGCCCAAAATGGTGTTCTCTAGCCAAGGTACTTGTTTGGGTCCGAAATGGAATCCATGAAAGTTTCAAAAGAGATATGATATCATCAACTTTTTGTGCGGAATGGTGAATGCTTCATGACCAACGAAGAGAAATAAAGGATGAAGGGCGGATTCGATCCCACTTAACTTCCAAAGCACTTAAGGTCGGATTGGTGTCTCATAGTTTTTGAAGCATTAAGGATGATGTCATCAGTTTTTAAGAGCAGAATGGCGTTGAGTTCTCCCCCACCATTATACCAAGCTTATATCAGATTTAATCATAGCCATACGATGGGGGAGATCGACGATGGAGATTTTGCTAAGAAATATAAAGAATATAAAGGTATTTCTTCACCAGAGTTGTAACAGTCAGTTGGAGGAGGAAGTCGAAGCATCGAGGGTTTCAAGAAGATAGGACCAGATATGGTTATAGATCGACAGTGGTAGAAGGCTCCCAAGAAGGATCGATGATGTTCATGCAATCTCCAATGGCCAAAACTCTAGTTAGTATCAAACAGCCAACAAGTTGTAGAGGCTTCGAGCTACCATGGCGGTCCACTTGTAGTAGGTTTCTCGAAGGATGAACCAGTAAGAGAATGCCAACAAGAACTCTCTACTGAGCTATCAAATTTTAATCTTTGTAATGTTCCTTGTTATTTTAATTTTGCAAAAACTATAAGTAGAGGTCGAACCCTCATTTTTAAAGGGTCGGCTCTAGTGTGTTTGCCTGTGCTACTATAAATATTCCCAAGGACTAATGAAAGGAGCATTACATTGATATTCACCTCAAATCTTGTGTCTTCATATTTGATATCAGAGGTTCGAACTCTTTAGTTGCATTTCTGTGAATACTTGAATGGTTAGTTTGTGCCAAATTAATGGATTACTAGCTGTTAGGGTAATTGAAATCTGCTTATGAGTTTGATATTTATTGTTAGGGAGTGCATTTCTGTAAAATCTAGATATTGGTGAATTATGTTATTTGGATTATCATTATTTGGATATTGAAATTGTTGTCTGCAATATTTCTCTGTTGTTCATTAATGAATGAAAATACATTTAACTTGAGATAATGTTGATCTGAATAATGTGTCCTTAAGTTGTTTTTTGGAGCTTTTTGTTGTAGTGCAATGTTGTTAGCCTATCCATCCACTATTGTTCACATCTTTCTAACCCTAACATTTTCTTACCCTAATCTCTAAAACCCTAAGTGAGCATAATTGTGTCAACACCCTGTTTAAGTTGACAAGGAACCAGCCTACTCTAGAGGTTGGATCGAAAACTTTGTTTTGGTCCATCCAATGTTGAGTGTTGAGCTGTAGCTATCGGGTGCAAGCCTGGATAGAAAGTAGGAAGATAGACAACCACAGTGTTGAGTAAAACTTGATGCAATTCAGTGCCCAACACTACTCAACATGCAAGCAAAACAATATCTCATGTTCAATCTTTACATCCTTCTAGTTCTCATGATGTGATATTTTCCCCTACTCATTTAGTGTCCCAAGCTTCTAACTTGGAAGTTACCCACATCTCCCTTCAATCCCTTCCAACTTTTGAGGCTCCTATGGAGCAAAATCGTCATGAAACAATCAAGGAAGATTGGGTAACCCAACATAACAAGAAACATAGGCATAACTCATCACGAGATTCCTTACCCCCTCCTTCTAAAGGTGTCTCAAAAGACCAACACATAGGAGGTAAGGAATGGATCCATAATCCCACCAACTCTTACTCAAAAAATACATCCTCAACCACACGTCAGTATAATGGAACATGTACTCTGTATGATTATATGTAATTTGTACCCACTAGGAATGCCTATGGTGCTTTAGTTGATAATTTATCAGATTGATGTCTGCAAGAATTATGTCTTGAAATGTGCATGGCATCATGCTACGAGAGTGACATTTTGTTATCTGAACAGTCATCAAGAGAGTTTACCCATAGATTTTACTATTACAAAAGTCAAAATTTTATGTTTTAGACTAAAACATACCCTTACGACCCTATGGGGGGTTTGGGAGCCTTGTGTATGAGTCATGATGAAGGGATATGAGGCTATCCTATGCATCTCTTAGGAGTTGTGGGACTTTATTTTATTATCAGGAGAGGATCCAATACATAGAGTAGTGTGGTGTACAATAATATTTGGTGGCAATAAATTGGGTATTGTATTTGTTTGTTCACCCAATGATGTAGCTAGAAAGGCAACCCTCTGGGATTGGATGTGCTTCAATTTTCTTGAAGTATATTGGATAATAGGAGGGGAATTCAATATGATAGAGTGTAAGGGAGACATATTGGGGGGTGGAACTCAAATCAAATAGCCAGAAGAGGCTATATCATGGTCTAGGTTTAGAAGGGCCTAGAATATTTATGATCCTAATTGGAACAAGAGTGTTGAGAATCATGGGGCTTTTTTTACTTGGAGTAATGCACGATGTGAGGATGCTATTAGAATGGAAATATTGGACCATTTATATGTAGCATAAAATATTAATATACTCCAAAATTATTTGTCTCATCCAATCTATTCAGTGGTAATTTCAGATCATCTCCCCATTACCTTAAGTATTGGGTGTGCCCCCATAAGAAAATTAAAAAAAAAATTGCCTTTCAAGTTAAACACTTCCTTTATCAAGCACAAATATTGTATTAATGGAATAAATAAAGTGTGGAATCTCTTTCCAAGGAACTTACAATGGAGAGGGTGGGTTATGTGGTGGGAGGAAGCCATCAAAAGAATAATGGATTACCTTTGAGATTTTGGAAAAATTCTAACCTCTCTTCGCATGAAAAAGAGAAAGAATTGGAGCAGGAAGTTGATCGACTCAACCACCACCTCAACTAGAATATTAGTAGCATCCCTTCTCAAAAATAGTTGGGTGAAAAACAGGTAGAGTTAAGGCAACTCCAAGATTATAAAGCCCATGAGGCACAAATCAGGGCACATATTTAGTGGATTCATGAGGGTGATACAAATTCTAAATTTTTCTATAATGCCATTAAGAAGAAGAATAGATAATAGAGGATAGATGTTATTAAAAATCCTATATATGACCTACAAGTTCTATTGAAATAACTCTCATCCTTCATCCAAGAGCATTTTGCAACCCTTTTCAAAAGTGAAGGGCCCAACACAAAAGTTGAGTTTTTTTAGAGAATTTTGCAAACAATGCATATCTTCTAAAGTATCCAAAGAAGATAGAGCATTACTGGATAAACATCCTTCATAGTATGAACTTCATTCTACCATGCTCTCTTTGAAAAATGAAAAAGCCCCAGGCATTGATGGGCTTCCGAGTGAATTTTTTAAGACCATATGGGAGACTATAGGAGCTAATTTTTTGCATGTGTGAGGAGGTTATTACTATTGGAGGCCTTGGGGAGGCCACTAATCAAGGATTGATCAAGCTCATTCCCAAAAAATATAAGCTATATTTACTTGTTTATTGACATCCCATTAATTTACTCAATTCCTCTTATAAAAATTTGGCCAAGGCTCTGGCCAGAAGACTCGTCTCAATGGCTACCAAAATTTTTCATCCAAAGCAAACAAGATTCCTTAAGGTCACTACATTTTGGATAATCTTCTTATAGCTTGGGAAGAGATGCGGTGGGCTTGAGCACAGAGCTTCAAGAGGATTTACCTTAAGCTTGACTTTGATAAAACTTATGATCGATTAGAGTGGCCCTTCATCTTAAGCATGCTCCATTTGCTTGGTTTTAGAAATAGATTAATTGATATAGTAGCTTCCCTATTTCCAAATACTTCTACAAGAGTGGTTATTAATACAAAATTATCTAACAACATTCCTATGGAAATATCAGTTAGGCAAGGTTGTCCATTGGCCCCCTATATATTTGTAATTGCAGCTGATGCCCTTGGTTATCTATTGGAATATACAATTAAATAGGGGAGGATAAGAGGTATCTCCCTTTTGAATGGATCCCAACTTATCAATTCTCACTTTGTGGATGATTCCATACTTTTTCCTTTAGCAGATCAATAAAATCTTGTGAACCTCCTTGAAATAGTTCACACCTTCTATAGGGCCTCTAGTGAAAGAATCCAAGAATATAAGAACTTTGTTATTCCATTTGGATTTTATAATAAGCTAGATTGGATACCCACAACATGGAATTGGGTGCAAAGAGGAGACATATCTAAGTATTTGGGCTTTCCTTTTGGTGTTGATCTTTCACCCAAATCTATGTGGGATTGGTGTATGCACAAATTTACCAAAAAATTGGAATACTAGAAATATTTGGAAATGTATCAAGCAACTAAAATCCATATTACTGGAAAAAATTTAGCCCCCTTCCATATTTACTTCTCTTCTCTTTTGACTCCTAGCAAGGTTGGGTATGATAAGATGAATAGTATGATTCGATATTTTTTTGGGCAAAAACCCTAGCCAAACGAGGCCTCCCAATGGTCTCATAGAGAAATTATTGCAAACTAGTTTCATGTGGTGGGCTAGGAATACCTAACCTTAAATCACATGGCTATGCACTCGTGGCTAAATGGATGCAAAGGGTGATCATAGGAAATGAGCCATGAAAGGTGTTGGTGAGGGAAAATTTGAAACATACTCGAGTGGATGGTAAAATTTGGGTAAATATATCATACATTGATGTTCTTTTACAAGCCCCTTATTTCTCTATAGAATGTTGTAATATTCTCAAAGGGATTTGGAAAGCCTGGCAACAAGTGCATAAATTTATTTTATGACAAACACCTCTAAAGCAAGGCCCCGTAGATTTCCTCTAGCACAACTTATGGTGGTCACTCGTCCTCACCCTTGATGCACAACCTCTTGGAATGAATATTTGGTTTCTTGCTAGGAGGCTCTTCAAAATGGGATTAATTCTAGTGTGTGAAATTAAGATTTTTCTCAGTCATCATGGAAAAATTGGAAGCAAATCTAGTCAAAATTTGGCCTCTATCCTACTGATAAAGCAATTATTATGTGGATCCTTTCCATCGCCTTCCAAGCACCCCAAACTTTATATTCTCCACTAGAAACTAGTACTCGTTGGTCTCATTGGAAATGGTTTGACAGTTATGATTTTGAGCAACCAGTCCTTAAGTTTTGGTACAAAGCCCTGCTTCCTATGAATTGTCAACAATTTGCAGATATGCTCAATAAAAAATGAAACTTAGAGCTCATTTGGGCCACTTGGGCAAGAAACTTCAAGCTTATCAACTCTACCCCAATTCAAGTAAAGTTCTAAATTCTTCTTTGGAATGTAGTTCTTCAAGGTCTACCTATTCGGATAAGGCTGAAATGGATGGGCCAAGGGTAAGGTGATTGATATTTTTATGGTTTGGAAGAGACAATACACCATCTATTTTGGAATTGTACTCATGCCAACCATATATGGTGTGAAGAGCATCAATTGCTTTATCTCTTACCACTATGTATGACAAAGGATCAAGTCTTATTAGAGATCAATTTTATGCCCAATCAAAAATTTCTTTTCTCCATTACCAAGGCAACTGTCATCTTTCATATATATAAGACTCGATGAAAATTTATTTTTGAAACTGATCAAGAAGATATCCCTAATCTCTTTGTAGCTAACATCTTTGTTGTTGTAAAATGCCAATTGCAAGCTGAATCAACAAGTTGCACCCATAAGGAGAAAGCACTACAAGAAGAAATCATAGCTCTAAAGAGGTATATCTGTGAGACCTCAGCTCATAGATCATATGGTATTTACATATTACATAATATGGTAGGTAAATTAACTAAGCAACATAGCTCGATGATGTATAATCAAACACACTTGATGAAGCATTTGGGTCAAGTGGAATTAGAAGCCAACAACACTCATTCCAGTCCTCATATTAGGCTCCCATCACAACATGAGGTGGAGCAGGCTCACTTAGACTCATCTCCTTAAGCAGATATTTTCCCAGCATGGTTGCTTCCTTGCAATTTTTGTTTTGGTAGTTTAGTAGTCTCTTCTCAGTAGATAGTGTGTACGCTATCCATTAGAGAGAGTAATCCAATAGTCTTTAGTCATTCAATTTTATATCAACACATCTTTTTAGAGTCTTGGTGATGACATGCTTTTTTATCCTTATAACAACCACTAGGGATGTCTTAGTTTTTAACATGGGTCACTAGGGGATTATTTGTGTGGTTGTTCACTTCCAATGCTTGTAGTCAGGTGTCTTGAGTGTCATAATATTTCTCAATTCTCCTCTGTGTTGGTCTTTCATGGCCTTATATTGTAATATAATAGTGGGAATCTGTGTGTGCTCTTCGATGTGCTTATTTCTAGTGTTGGGTGCGTTGCATGGCCCTATGAATGCACCTATGTTTGCTTTGTCCCTACTAGAGGGAATTCTATCATGGTTCCAATGTGGTTATATGTTCATGCCTAGATGTAGGCACCCAGACCATGATCTACCTTTATATTGTATTTGTTCTCTTAAGATTTTGGCTAATATGAATTTGGCAATAATTTCAATAATAAATGTAATCTTAGTATTTATGGAACTGATATTTATTTCATTCCTCACTTGTGGATCACCCTAATTCTACCACCTAGAGTCTTCTAAGATTTTTTGACAATGGTTGGTCTAGTAGCACATCAGGTTGACAAAAAATCGGGCTCAATGATAATGGTGGTTTTCCTATTGATCTACTATGGCTATATCTACCATGGATTGATCTACTATGGCTCGGATACCACTGTTAGATTTTGATGCAGTATGCAATGGAAGATAGAAATCACAAGATGCAAAATAATATGGAAGAAAGCAAATCTACGAGATGACTAAAATATGCTATAAATAGAAATGATGAAAATGAATACAATGTAGTTATGGATAAAATGAACACTCCATGATCAAAGATACTAACTACGAATATGCTTTGAGATTCACACTCACACACACACACACACACACACACACACACACACACACACACACACTATATCTATATTTATTAAAATGAGGCCCTTTATAAAGGAAAATAGGTTCCTTGGCCACCACTCTACCTAGCTATGCAAGGGACACCTTGCACATATACAACTTGCACATTGACACTTGTGCATTTATTACATTACATGAAGTAACTAGATAAATTATCCCTAAAGTAATCTAATGTCCTAAGTATGTACCTAGGAAGGTACATTTACATGACCCAAATGATGTAATATAATTTATTTCTAACAGCTATAGTGAGAACTATTGTTACTACTACAGTGATTATATAAGGCTATAATAGGTTTCTATAGTCCTATAAGACAAGGTATAGCAATACTTCATTGCCATAAATATTAGCACACATCATCACCATTAGTGTAATATAGAAAAGAATACATAAATCATCATAATTTATCAACAAAAAATATCTAAAAAATAAAAAATATCCGCAAGTAAACTAAGGGATTAATTTGTCATAAACATGTAATTTCATTAGTATATTATTGCATAGGTCATAGAAAATAATGTATATTCAGTGTAAAAATATATACAAAAGTGACCTAAAATAAGATCTTATTAATAGGTATAACAAATTTTTGAGAATTTCTTATTCCACCCACACCAAGATAGCCATGTCCATATCCTTTTATTATCAAACTGATAGATAGACAAAAATATTGAATTGAATAATTGTACATATTTTAAAATGTAAAATTTATAGTATCCACACACATGGGATGAGAGCATCCCCTACATTGAATATAAGCACAATCAAGATTTACATAGCTATACCATATACAATGTATTTCATTTCTACTTTAAGTTCCAACCCTTGGCACCCATTTACACAACTCTCTACTCATGGAACAAAACAAGTAGAAAAGTCAACATTGTTTGTGAAGTAGATTCAACATATCTAGAAACAGATTCATGACCTCTTGGAGAAAAGCATAAGCAACACCATGATCAAAATTGTGTCCTATATCAATTCAAGGTTGGAGACAATAATGGTTATATATTTAGAACGATAAACTTGCAATATCCCTTAGGAACATTCAACCTCTTCAATATGGACTATACACCATCGCCAAAAAGGTTGAAGAGAATCATTTTGAACAAAATTTTCTATCTTATCTTGGTTTGCATATAGTATTAAATTTTGAACTTCTAAAGGGACTACAACCACCAAAATACAATCCATTCATATGTACAAAGTGATCAAGGTAGCACAACTTAGTGACCAAGAGGAAGGTCTCACAAAAAAATAGATAAAGAAATATTTTTTAACCCTATTATTAAAAGTTGATGCAATATGGGGCCATTGATTTTCAAGAGCGAAAAATGATCAAAGGATGTGACCTTGTTGGGGCATGACTTTATTTTCAAAAATGACCAAAAACTTATTCTTTTGTGCTAACTATATTGTCAAGGGCATAACGTTATGGTCAAGACTTTGTTTTCATATGTTAAGGAAGTGCTGGAAATATTAGAGGAATAAAAAAAAAATCAACAGGAAATCCTATCATAGAAAGGGTTGCCAAAAACTACATGGAAAAATGCTTTGAGGCCTTAAAAATACAAAACAAAATAACTACTAAAAATAGTCATGTTCCACTTTTAGATATTTGTAGTCAAAATGAATCTCTAGCCATGTTGACATGTTGGTAAAAGATAAAACATAAAAGAACAAGTCATATATATGTATATTTCATTAAATATGCACTTTATAACTCATAAAATATGAACCAACACATTTCCATATTTGTAACCTAACATATTCAAATAGTGGATTTCCCACATAACAAATATTGTATAAGGAAATATTTACCTCTGACTATATAAAGCTTGAACAATGAATGTAATGTTAGAGCCTCAAATTGAATAGTGAATGTAATGTTACATTTTCCTTTATTTTTTATTAGTAAAATCACTATATTACTTTGCTTATATCTCATGTTATGATTTATCATACTTTGTTAACTTTGAATTGCACTCATTCTTGATCTTCTCAAAATTTTGATGATTCTCTCTCTCTCTCTCTATATATATATATATATATATATATATATATATATATATATATATATATATATATAAATTAAACATGACATTGATACTAAATAAAGAGATCTAAACATAACGAGCAACAAAAAAATATGCAAATACAAAATAAGATAATAACAAGGGAAACCCTCCCTTGGGAGATGTCTAGATATTCCACTTTTTCCATTAGCAATATCAAATAAATACTACATTGCATCTTCTACAAGGTTGCCAACTCACATGTGCATGCAAGGTGATACCTCATCCTTGGACTTTGACCCATATTACAAATGTGTGATTACATAGGCATTTAATGCCAACATCCCCCCTTAATGACATATTTGTAATTCTACAATACAAACAATGATTTTTGACACAACCCTTCATGGGCACAAGCTAAAACCTATTCTTTTAAAGATAATTAGCCTTAAGCCAATTACTACCAACCTCTAGTCCTATAACTTCCACAAGCTATATCGAGTCATTCCAAGACCTAGTTACCCTACAAGCTACCTCCAACCTTCTAAACACATTAGCTTCACCTATTACTCTCAACCATGTACCGGTAAGGTAACAATGTTTTTCAAAAAACCACTTTAAAATATTACAAATATTATTGGAGCTCATTCTGAGAATATTACACTAGGCAACCATCACTAACATCCACACCAATCTATTTTCGGCACAACTACACTAGTTATAGTAGCATTAACAACCCTACAAGCTACACTAATTATCGTAGCCAATAATCCAACTACACCAGTTACAATAGCTTCTTTAGGTACAAGCTACACTAGTTACAATATGATGGGGAGCCAAATTTACACACACAAGAAATCTCAAATTCTTATTCATAAATTCGGAAAGATTACAATAATTTTACAGAAAATGGCAATCGTCACACAGACGATGCTCCTGGAAGAAAAAATAGCAACTCTCTAGAACAGGTACAGAATGGCCCTCGTGCCTTCTTGTCTGCAACTCTGTTCTGCGATTCTTTGACCCTTCAATTCTCCAAGCCACGATCCTTTTATAGCAATCTTTCTCTTTGTAACCACCACTTCATGACTTAAATCCATGACGGTTCCTGTAATCGACGTATCGAATTCCGTTAACTACCACTCTGTAACGACCCCTATAACCGACGTAACGACTTTCGTTAACTATCGCACTGTCACTCTGTAAATGCCCTTGAAAATACAGCCGATCATGATATCATGAATTTTTTCTTCCTCTTTCTCTCTCTCCTCTTTGGGTCGCGATATCGCGACATGTCGCGATATCGCAACATTTTTCTTCCACTCCTTCTCTCCCCTCATTTGGTCGCGATATCACGACATTTTTCTTTCACGTCTTCTCTTTCCTCTTTGGGTTGCGATAATGCGACATGTCATGATATCACGACATCTTTCCTCTTTGCTTTCTCTCTCTTCTTCGGGTCGTGAAATCGTAACATGTCGTGATATCGCGACGTTTTCCTTCCTTGCTTCCTTTCTTCTCTTTCGGTCGTGATTTCGTGACATGTCGCGATATCGCGACATTTTCCTGCCTTGCTTCCTTTCTTCTCTTTCGATCGTGATTTCACAACATGTCGCAATATCCCGACATCTTTCCTCACTTGCACTTCTTCTCGTCCTATGGTCGCGATAACGCAACATGTCGCGATATCGTGACATCTTTCTGCCTCGCCTCCTTCTTTCTTCTTCGGGTCGCGATATCACAACATGTCGTGATATCGCGACATTTTTCTTTCGCATCTTCTCTCTCCTCTTTTGGTTGTGATTTTGCGACATGTCACGATATCATGACATTTTTCTCCCTTGTCAAAACATGTCGCGATATCGCGACAGTTTTTCCCTTGGCCAAAACATGTCGCTATATCACGACAGTTTTTCCTCTTGGCCACAACATGTCGCGATATTGCGATAGTTTTCTTCTTGGCCAAAACATGTCATGATATCGCGACGGTTTTTCTCCTTGGCAATATTTTTTTCTTTTTCTTTGTTGGATGCTCTTGCATCAGACAACCGAGGTGGATTGAGAAGTGATCTTCACTTCTGTACTACTTTTTCACCTTCTTCGATGCTAGTATGGTAGGTACTGCACAAGGACTCAAACTCTCACTAATCAACCCCTTCAACAATTTTTGAACCTATCTGTTCAACTCTTTGTCCTCCACGGGAAACATTCGACGGGCTTCATCCAAAACATTTCTACCATCCACCAAACAGATTCGAGCACTACTACACACCTTTTCATCCACTGCCTTCAATGGCTTCAACTTGTGATGCACTCTATATTTCATCAGAGAGTACGTATTCGCATGCCCCACATGCATCGCACGTCTATCAAATTTCCATGGCCTCCCCAACAAAAAATGGCAAGCATCCATAGGCAAAACATCACATAGAACCTCATCCTGGTATCTTCCAATATTGAACGTGACTAAGCACTGTTCACGGACCCATGCCCGATGGTCCTTCTGCAACCACACAATCTGATATGGATGTGGGTGTATCCTCTCCAGCTGCAACTTAGTAACCATTTTTGTAGAAACTAAGTTATCAGTACTACCATTATCTATAATCACATTACAGACTTTACCTAAACATTTGCACCGTGTGCGGAACAGGCTCTTCCTCTGGTCTAGATTCTTCTCCTCATTCAACAAGGTTCTTCTTATGATTATAACTTCTCCTCTTTTTGCCTCTTCAGAGTGCTCAGATGCAACATCGTCATCTTCTACAGCAGCTCTGGCATGACCCTCGGGTCTTTTATTTGTCTCCTCTTGGTGTTGTGGACACTCGAATGATCGATGTCCTTCTTCCCCACAATTGAAGCAGGTTCCATGAAATCTGCCTCTTCCATAACCACGTCCATCTCTACCTCTTCCTCTTGGGTAGTTGTTCTGACCATGGAAACTACAATCTTTATCTTCCTTTTGATCTTGACTGCTGCTAGCTTCTTCTTTCTTCTCATCTCTTCCTCCATCGATTCTTCCACCAGTTCTTTCTCCTTGACCTCTTCTTTTTTGCTTACCCTCAAACCTTCTATTCAGCTTCTCTTCAACTTTTAGAGCAAACTGGTAAGCATCTTCAATGGTACTCATCCAAACCAGACTCAACTCTTCTTGAACATTGGTTCTCAATCCATTGATATAATGGGCTACCTTCTCCTTGTTAGCCTCTGAATGGCCAGTTCTGATTGAGATTTTGAAAAATTCCTCTATATATTCTTTAACAGACTTACTTGACTGTCTTAAGCTCTACATTTTCCTCAATAGATCCAGTTCGTAATCTATTGGGATAAATTATCTCTTCAGCTTTTCTACCATTTGATCCCATCTGGTGATATTTTCCTTTCCTCTTTTGTTTTGCTCTAGCTGCACTCCTTTCCACCATATACTAGCATGGCCTTTTAACTTTGTCTTTGCAAATTTGATCCGGTTTGGATCTACAACCTCCTCATATTCAAAATACTCCT
This sequence comes from Wollemia nobilis, assembly GCA_028583015.1. Taxonomy (NCBI): domain Eukaryota; kingdom Viridiplantae; phylum Streptophyta; class Pinopsida; order Araucariales; family Araucariaceae; genus Wollemia; species Wollemia nobilis. Next base: position 705,099 of record JAQPPZ010002200.1, read on the forward strand.
CCATATCGTTGATCCAGTCAATCAACTCTTCTGGATTGAGATTCCCAAAATATGTGGAGACGTCTAACTTTGGCCTCTTCCCAATTTGAGATATGGCTCTAAACAATCGAGCTTTTGTAGAACTCATTGCTTCTTCTTCTTCTTCTGACGGGTCATCAACCCCGCAAGCTTCATCATCGCTATGGTCTTCTCCTCTTGGCTCTTCTCCTCTTCTCAATTCTTCTTGTAGGGCCTGTACTTGCCTCTGTAATGCTCTGAAGTCACCTTCAGGTACTACATTTCTTCCACCACCATGGTTTCTTCGTGGAGGCATTCTTCTTTGCTTTCTTCTCACAAACTTAATAGAACCTGGTGTAAAACTGCCTCACGTTCGACGGTCTATTTCACATGCTTAGGAACTCTAAGCTTCTTCTCTGCTCACATCCTTCCATAGATCCTGGTGTAAACTGCCTCACGTCCGGTGATCTATTTACACACTCAGGAACTCTCGCTCTAATACCACTTGATGGGGAGCCAAATTTACACACACAAGAAATCTCAAATTCTTATTCATAAATTCAAAAAGGTTACAATAATTTTACAGAAAATGGCAATCATCACACAGACAATGCTCCTGGAAGAAAAAATAGCAACTCTCTGGAACAAGTATAGAATGGCCCTCGTGCCTTCTTGTCTGCAACTCTGTTCTGTGGTTCTTCGACCCTTCAATTCTCCAAGCCATGCTCCTTTTATAGCAATATTTCTCCAAGCCACGCTCCTTCAATCTGTGACGGTTCCTGTAACCGGTGTACCGGATTCCGTTAACTGCCACTCTGTAATGGCCCCTATAACCGATGTAACGAATTCTGTTAACTGTCACACTGTCACTCTGTAACTGACCCTAAAAATACATTTGGTCATGATATCACGACACGTCGCGATATCGTGACATTTTGCTTCCTCTTTCTCTCTCTCCTCTTTGGGTTGCGATATCGTGACATGTCGCGATCTCGTGACATTTTTCTTCCACTCCTCTCCCCTCATTTGGTTGTGATATCACGATATGTCGTGATATCGCGACATTTTTCTTTCATGCCTTCTCTTTCCTCTTTGGGTCGCGATAACGTGACATGTCATGATAATGCGACATGTCACGATATCATGACATGTTTCCTCTCTGCTTTCTCTCTCTTCTTTGGGTTGCAAAATCATGACATGTCATGATATCGTGACGCTTTCCTTCTTTGCTTCCTTTTTTCTCTTTTGGTCACGATTTTGCGACATGTCACGATATCGCGACATTTTCTTGCCTTGCTTCCTTTCTTCTCTTTCTGTCGTGATTTCACGACATGTCACAATATCGCGACATATTTCCTCACTTGCGCTTCTTCTTGTCCTACGGTCACGATAATGCAACATGTCGTGATATCGTGACATCTTTCCGCCTCGCCTCCTTCTTTCTTCTTCGGGTCGCGATATCGCGACATTTTTCTTCCGCATCTTCTCTTTCCTCTTTTGGTCGCGATTTCGCGACATGTCACGATATCGCAACATTTTCTCCATTGTCAAAACATGTCACGATATCGCGACAGTTTTTCCCTTGGCCAAAACATGTCGCGATATCGCGACAATTTTTCCTCTTGGCCAAAACATGTCGCGATATCGCGACAGTTTTCTTCTTGGCCAAAACATGTCGCGATATCGCGACAGTTTTTCTCCTTGGCAAAATTTTTTTCTTTTTCTTTGTTGGATGCTCCTGCATCACAATAGTTAATATTTATCCAAAACTTATGGTACAACCAATAAACCATCTCAAATATTCTTCAAAAAAAATTTAAAACACACTCAAATCTACAATAAGTCATAAAACCTTGTATATCTTCATTAGATCTAACATTTTTGGAGCTCACCAGATATATCACTATCAAAGCTCACTAGATCACAGTTGCTAAAGCTCACCAGGTTTAACACTATCAAAGCTCCCCAAGTCTATTTATTTCAAAGCTCACCAGGTTTGTCATTGTCAAAGCTCACTAGGTCTACCATTGTCAAAGCTCACTAGGTCTATTTCTATTGAAGCTCACTAGATCTATCTCTTTCAAAGCTCACCAAATATACTATTGTCAAATCTCACAAAAGTTATTTCTATAAAATTTCATGAGATCTATCATTGCTAAAGCTTACCAGCTCTATCATTTTTTAAGCTCACTAGGTTTGTTGTTATTGAAGATCAACAAGATTTGAATATTAAACCATAACATGAACTGTCCTTAATCCATATCTATCATTACCAAATGGCATAATATCTGCTATGATACCATTGTAGAGTTATACAAAAACATTGAGGTATTAGTGTTCGATATAATCTTCATATTTGAACACTTCCCAAGGTGGTAATTATTCCATGAAATCAATCCTTGAGGTGCGATGGTTAGTCCACCACCCCCTATCTAATGTAACTCAAGAGAATTCGATCTTGGGACAAGGCTCAGATACCAAATGTTAAATTTTAATATGACATTGATACTAAATGAAGAGAGCTAAAAATAACAAGGAGTAGCAAAATAAATATGTAAACATAAAATAAGAGAATACAAGGGAAACCCCCTCTTGGGGGATGTCTAGACATTCCATTTTTTCTATTAGCAAACTCAAATATATACAACATTACATCTTCCAGAATATTGTCAACTCACATGTGCATATAAGGTGACACCTCATCCTTACATACACATTGACACCTCATCCTTGGACTTTGACCCATATTACAAATATATGATTACATAGGTATTTAATGCCAAAATTCCTCTCTTAATGGCATATTTGTAATTCTATAGTACAAAAATAAATTTTTGACACAACCCTTCATGGGCACAAGCTAAAACTAGTCCTTTCAAAGACAAGTAGCCTTAACCCGGTTACTAGTAGCCTTTAGGCTTATAACTTCCACCATCTATATGTAATTGTTCCAAGGCCTAGCCACCCTATAAGATACCTCCAGTATTCTAAATATATTAGCTTCACATGTTTGTTAGATTTACTATGGTACAATAACTATTATTATTATCTCATTTGGTTATATGTAAATTATCCTAGGTAGATTATTAGGGTAAATTCTTTTTTACCTTAGTAAGTTAGGTTATTAGCTTATTTTTCACCTATGTGATATTTGCATTGTTGGCAAATATCAATAGCGTTAGATAATTTATTAGTTGTTAGTTTTTAGTGATATATTTCATTTGTTAGTGTCAACTTAGGGAGAGGTTTTATTTTACACGTTGCAAGGTTATTTTTAGTCTTTGCATATTGTATTTAAACTCTTCAATATTCAATAATATTTATAATGTTCGCTCAAATACTTTCATGGTATCAAAGCAACTAATTTGACTTAGGTATGATGACTCGAGTGGTGAACCAGTGGGAAGATTTCGAGAAAGTAGCTTGACTGGACCCCCTCTTAGAGTTTGCATGGAAACCCATGGTGGCATCTTGACATGCATCTCGAGGTGCTTGCAAAATTTTGTGGCATAGAATATTTGTGAGTTTCACAAAATTAATTATTTGATTTGCATAAAATTTCCATTTTTATTTTTGTGTAACATAGAATTTAGGGTATGCTACATTGTTGGTGGGATTCCTAGCTACCATATGATAGCGGTAGAGGTTGTTCCCCACTTGGGCAGACATCTATTCGTCAGCTTGACACCCCACAGGCTGACGGTCTGCAAGATGACTATCCCCCTGCAACAGATGCATGTTGCATGAGTCTAACATCGTAAGCTAAAAATATAACAAACTCACAAAATTTGGTGGTACTTTGTGGAAGTAAACCTGTCAACCTCTAAGTATGATGTTGACTCCCTAGCAAACCTTGGAGCACTCTCGTAACTGAATTCAAAGGATATAGATTTGACATCAACCTAACCTAGATGTTAATCAAAACTAGCATAATTCCCAAGGAGGATATGAACATGAGATAGTTGGTAAGCTCGATGCTCTTATAGTCAGTGACATTGACTCTAAGGTAGGAACGTATTACGAGGAACCTTGTTGACATTGTATGGAGAACCTCTGGACACATGGTGGATAACCTAGATGACATGGCGATGTTGAGGTGGATATGTGGTAGCAGACCTAGCTGATGTGTTGGTCCTAAGGTGGTAAACCTAGTTGACGTAGTGGCACTGAGGTGCACACGTGGCGAAGAGGTGGACCCCTGACTAGGAGAGCACTGTGGGAGGTGAGCAATTGATACAAAGGTGAATTTGCATTAACCATTAACATAAGGTTACAAATTTTAAATAAACATTAAAATAACCATACTAGAGAAAAGGGGGGAATAGGAGAAATTAAGGGAGAAGAAATTAAAATGAAATTCTCTTGCCGCCCAAAGATGTTGTCGTCCAACTACCATCCAGGTAAGGTAAAAGGTAAGTAAACTTACCCAAGGTAAAATACCTTTTTAACCTTTTACCAATGGTAATTTTCCAACATTCTCCCCCTTAAAGTTGAGAGGACTGACTATACAGTCTCTTAGCTTTATAAATTGAGCTTTAGCCATGCCTTTGGTGAAGATGTCTGCTAGATTATCCAAAGTGCTACAGTATTGAAGCTCAACTATCTGTTGTTCCACCATATCTCTTATGAAGTGATACTTCATATCAAAATGTTTTGACCTTTTGTGGTGGATTGGATTATATGCCAACTATATGGCACTAATATTATCACAATTCAGTTTGGTTGGACCAATTTGTTTTTCGCCAATCTCTTCAAGGATTTTCCTCAACCAGAGGATTTGAGTACTAGCATGGGTAATGGCTATATACTCATCTTCTGTAGATGATAATGCTACAACAGATTGCTTCTTGGAACTCCAAGTTATTAGTCCTAAACCTAGACTAAAACAGTTCCCTTATGTAGATTTTTTGTAATCTATATTACTGCCCCAATCGCTGTCACTATAACCAACTAACTTCACAAAGTTAGACTTGTGGTAATGGATTCCAAAATCCAATGTACCTTTTACATATCGTAAAATTCGTTTGGTTGCTTGAAGATGCAGCTCGGATGGGCATGCCATAAACCTTGATACTAGAGAAACATCATACTGTATATCTGGCCTAGTGTTGGTGAGAAACATTAAACTCCCAACCATGCTTCTGAAATTGGTCATGTCAACTTTTGGTGTTCCATCATCTTTGCTTAGCTGGATTCCATGTCCTGTTGGTGTTGCAACTAATTTGCACTGTTGCATAGCAAATTTCTTGATCATGTCACGAGCATATTTCTGTTGACATATGAAGATCCCATTCTTTGATTGATGTACTTCCATTCCTAGGAAGTATCTCATTAATTCGAGATCCTTCATCTTAAACTGATTCATCATGGAGTTTTTGAACTCCATATTCATTTTATTATTACTACCTATAAATATTAGATCATCCACATATAAACAAACTATGAGGATATCTACTCCATTCTTTAGGTAGTATATATTTGGTTCACTCTTGCTTTTTGTGAAACCATACTTGCTGAAATAGCCGTCAATTCGTGAGTACCATGCTCGTGGTGCTTGCTTGAGGCCATAAAGTGCTTTTTTCAATTTATAAACAAGGTTCTCTTTTCCTTGTTCTTGGAAACCTTGAGGTTGTTGAACATACACCTCTTCTATCAGGTATCCATTTAAAAATGCACTTTTCACATCCATGTGTTGAATGTTCCATCCTTTATGGGCTGCCAAGGAAAGAACAGTTTTGATTGTTTCTTGTCGAGCAACTGGAGCAAAGGTTTCCTCATAATCTATTCCATATTTCTGAGTAAAACCCTTAGCTACTAATCTTGCCTTGTGCCTTTCAATGCTTCCATTAGCATTGAATTTGGTCTTATAGACCCATTTACATCCAACACATTTTTTTCCCTTGGGAAGCTTCACAAGCTCCCAAGTATCATTCTTTTTAATTGAGGATATTTCCTCTTCCATGGCATCTTGCCATATACTTTCAATACATGCTTTTTCATAGCTAGATGGTTCTAGGTGTGCAGTAGCCAACAAAGCATAATTGACTACATCACCCCTTGGTTCATGAGACTCATCATCTCCTGACATTTGAAGATTTTCAAGTCTTGACAAAATGTCGTCCATCTCACTAGCTTGACTCCTAGTGTATCTTTGTTGGAAATTCCTATCCAACATTTGAGAAGATGGATGACTCTGTAGTATGTGCTTTCCTTTATTTGTATCTTTCCTTTAAGAAACTGGATCAATATCCATCGGACTTGGAGCGCTTACAGATCTATGAAATCGTTTCAAAGAGTTTGGGGGTGCCAACAAAGAAGTCCTTCTTGGACTTAGTGTACCACTTGATGTACTTGATGAAGATTCCTGATGTGGATTTTGTGGTGGGGAACTATTTCCACTACTTTTCTTGGGTTGTACAAATGTGGAAATTTCTGAATGAGAGTCAATATCAACAAATTTTTTATGATCCCATTCTCCCCCTTCATCAAAAATTACATCCCTAAAGATAATTATTTTATGTGTCTCGGGATTGTACAATCTATACCCTTTGGTTGATTCACAATACCCTACAAAAATACATGCTTGACTCTTGGGATCAAGCTTCTTTCTCTTCTCCTTAGGAATGTGTGCATAAGCTAAAGAACCAAATACTCGGAAATGTTTGACATTTGGTTTCTTACCGTACCATCCTTCATAAGGAGTGATACCATCTAAAATAGAATTCGGACTTCTATTTAGAATATATGCACTAGTTCTCACTGCATCTACCCAATAGTTGTATGTGAGATGCTTTGTCTGAAGCATTTTTTGTGCCATTTCAACAAGGGTGCGGTTATTTCTCTCGACCACACCATTCTGCTATGGGGTATAGGCAGTGGTGAACTGCCTTTTTATCCCATTTTGCTTACAATAATTTAAAAATTCATTTGAGGAGTACTCTCCTCCTCTATCAGTGTGAATACATTTGACATAGTAGTCATATTGCTTTTTTACATTATTTTTGAAGTCTATGAAGCAATCAAATGCTTCATCTTTGTGTTTCAGAAAATAGATCCAGCACATTCTAGAATAATCATCTATGAATGTTAGAAAATAAGAATTGTTTCCAAGGCTTTTTGTTTGCATTGGACCACAGATGTCCGAATGTACTAGCTGAAGAGGATAGCTTACTCTCCATGCTTGGCATCTTGGAAAATTTATTCTGGAGTGCTTTCCCAAAGCACATGCTTCGCATACCTTCTTATGTTCTAGAATTTTTGGTAGTCCTGTCACCATAGCTTGTGATGTTAACATTTTCAAGCTAGCGGAATTGAGGTGACCATATCTCAAGTGCCACAATTCACTTGGATTTGTAATAGCAATGTTTGCAAGTTGAGCTCCCCCTGGCTCACCAAATTTTAGAGGGAATAACCTATTCTTTGTCATAGGTACTTCTGAAAAGGATTGAGTATCCAACTAAGTGTTCTATTATTTACAATTCAATTTATAGGCACTAATGGCCCAAAATACATAACCAAACCCATCAAATCATGGATTTGATCCAATATGCTTAACCATAAGCTACAAAAGTGCAAAGGAGAATGCACATAACTTTCTAAGCTAGGAGAAAGGAATATTGCTAACTAGAAGATCCATTTTAGCTATCTTGAAGTACACACTTCCTACTTTGAGTTCACACTTACTAAATAACACTCTAAATGACAACTAGAAGATAACTAGTGCCCACAAGTGCATGTGAGAAGGAGACTCACTTAAAATTATTAATTTGCAAGAAATAAACTATGCAAACCTAGCTAGGAACTACTAGAGGGGTCATATGAAAGATCAAACATCAATCCTCATCGTGCCTCCCCACAATAGAAGCATTGGACTCCAATGCTTTCAAAAGAATAGGAAAGTCACAGGACATCTGATGAAAAGAAATCCAACGAGCTTGATGCGACAGCTGTCCTCATCGAGCCACAAGATATGAGGTGGTTAACCCTTGGCAATTCTATCGATTCTTCGTGTCATAGATCTGATCTGCATCCAATGGTAACTGAGCATCAGGAACCATGTCCACAGGATGACTGATAGCTGGTGCGATCTCCAATGTAGAGTCAAAGTACAACTTCAAAATATCTACATTGATGACATCATGAATTCCCAAGTGTGCAGGAAGATCAACATGAAAAGCATTCTTGGACACCTGCTGAAGAATAGTATAAGGCCCATAGCGAATTGGTTTGATTTTGCTATGAGTCTTATCAGTAAAACGCCGCTTGTCAAGATGCAACCAAACTTTGTCACCAACCTAAAATGGATGAGGAATTCGATGTCGATCCATGGCCTTTTTCTACTGCTGCTGTGTCTTTTGAAAAATCTCAAACACCTTTGATTGCAGATTGTGCAAATGCTGAATAAATGAGTGTGCCTTGTCTTGCTCCTTCTGAAGATGTGAAGTGACGGGAGAAGGCAAAGACAAAGGTAACTCATAAGGTGCCAAGGGCTGAAATCCCATATAAACCTCAAAGGGTGAATGACCTGTAGAAGAATGTAGGGCCCTATTGTAGGCATGTTCAATATGAATGAGACTCAAGTACCACTTTGTTGGTGAAGCGTGATGATAGATTCGTAAACTTTGCACAAGGGTACGGTTTACCACTTTAGTCTGCCCATCTGACTGCGGATGATAGGCGATGGAAAAGTTAAGGGAAACTCCCAAAATCTTCCACAAAGAATGAAAAAAGTGGCCCACAAAGCGTGAATCAAGATCCAAGATAATGCTGGTAGGTAGACCAAAGGAACGCCAAATGCTGTCAAAGAAAAATTGGGCTAATTCTGCTACAGAACTTGTCTTGCCGCATGGAATAAACTTAGCCATTTTGTTGAATCTATCAACCACCACGAACACATAATCATGTTGTCGCACTGTCATAGGAAAACCACTAACCAAATCCATGGAAATGCTTTCCCAAGGACAAGAAGGAATGAGCAAAGGCATGCCTAAGCCAAACTTCCTGTTAGCTGGTTTTGAGCGACAACAAACTGCACACTGTTTGAGAAATCTCAACACATCCCTCTACATTTTAGGCCGATAGAAAAATCGTTGCAAGTGATGAAGTGTTTTATGCTTCCCAAAGTGACCACCATAAAGTGTAGAATGAGCTTCCTTAAGAAGTGACACTCTAGGATCACAAGGAACACAAACCTTGTCCAATTTGTAAAGAAGTCCTTCTTTGATGTAGAAATCTTGGAAAGGACGCAAATTGGAAGAAGGCTTACTCACTTGCTCAAATATTTTTCCAAAATCAAGATCCTGTGAATACTGATTAGGCCAAGTTTGAAATCCCAAGTGTGAAGTGGACATAACTGTTAAGGCAAGAGCGACTGGAGGCCTACTCAAACAATCAGAAACAGTATTACTCTTCCCCTTTTTGTACTTGATCACCAAGTGAAATTGTTGGAGGTACGAGGCCCACTTCATATGTCTTGATTCTTCAATTTTACTTTGAGATTGTAAAAACTTGAGATGCATATGATCAGTGTGTACTACTGTATCTTTTCCCAAAATATAATGTCTCCAATACTTAATAGCTTGAACTAATGCATACAACTCCTTGTCATATGTAGAATAGTTCAACTTAGCAGTAGAAAAAGTTTATGAATGATAAGCAACTGGATGACCATTTTGTTTGAGTACAGCTCCTAAGGAAACTTTAGAGGCATCCATTTCAATCTCAAAAGGTTGAGAGAGGTCAGGTAAAGTTAACACGGGTGTTGTACAAAGTTTCTTTTTGAGTTTCTCAAAGGCAACTTCTTGGCTTTTCTCCCAATGAAATGGAATTTTGGACTTAGTGAGATAATGCAATGGAGTTGCAAGGGTGGAATATTGAGGAATGAACTTGCGATAAAAATTCGCAAGTCCTAGAAAACTCCTTAACTCGGTGAGAGTTGTAGGAGGGGACCACTTAAGTAAAACATCAACTTTTATGGGATCTACCTGAATTCCACTTTCACTAATCACATAGCCAAGGTAAGAAACCGAAGTATTGCCAAAAGAACACTTGGAAGAATTGGCATATAATTGATTCTTCGCAAGAAGATCAAGGGTTTTCTGGATATGCCTAAGGTGTTCCTCCCAAGTTTTTGAGAAAATCAATATATCATCAAGATATATTATTACAAATTTTTCAAGTACATCATGAAATACATCATTCATCAACATCATGAAGGTTGCAGGAGCATTAGTAAGACCGAAGGGCATGACCAACCAGTCAAAGAGGCCCATCTTCGTCTTCAAAGTTGTCTTCCATGTATCCTCAGCTTGGATACGCACTTGATGATATCCACTTTTGAGATCTATTTTTGAAAAGAACTTAGCTCCTTGAAGCTAATCTAATAAATCATCAATGCGTGGTAATGGATATCTATTCTTTACAGAAATTCTATTCAAAGCATGAAAATCAATGCACAATCTCCAAGTGCCATCTTTTTTAAGAACCAACAAAATAGGTGAGGCACAAGAGAAGTACTTTCCTTAATGAAACCCTTAGACAACAAATCTTCTATTTGCATTTTTATTTCTTCATTTTGCAAAATAGATTGTCTATACATGGGTGCATTAGGTAGTGAAGAACCAGGAATGATTTCAATCCTGTGATTAATTGTGTGAATTGGAGGAAGAGACTTTGGCTCCTGAAATATTTGTGAATAACTTTGCAATATTTTATCCATTGAAGAGTGTTGCTTTGGAATGGATGTGGATGTAGAAGTGTTTTGAGAGCGAATGAAAATTAAAGCAACATCACCACCTTTTTTAATTACTCTTTTTGTTTTCTTGGAACTTAGAATGATGTTAGGAGTGTTGGTGCTTTTAATGAGAAAGACCTTACCATATTTTTGAAGTGTGTAGGTTCTTTTGAAAGCATCATAAATAGCTCTCCTATCATACTAAAAAGGTTGTCCAAGCAAAATCCCACAACAATCCATAGGAGTCACATCACAAGTGACTTGATCTATGAAATGTGGGCCAAGTGCAAATTTTAATGTGCAAGTGTGAGTGATTTCTGAGCCTCTTCCACTATCCTTCCAAGCCAAAGAATAAGGTTGAGGATGAGGCTCCATAGGTAACTTCAAACGCTCGACAATGGACCTCGCAATTAGATTTTTCTATGAGCCATTATCCACTATACAATCTGTTGCAAAATTATGAAGCAAATGAGCTCAAGTGATGAACAAAGCATCACGAACTCCTTCTGATGAACTTACATTTATCAAGGTAACTTCATTAAGCTTACCTCATAATTTCGTGTATACTCTACTCTCTCCTATAGACTCAAGGGGACCTTTGGGAGCATCCTCCTCTTGAGTAGTAATTACTAAACTCTTCTTTTTAAGCTTAAAGCAATCAACTTTTTCATGACATTTCTTCTTACAATAGTTGCAAAACTTTTTAGAAGAAGAAGAAGAAGAAGAAGGTTTAGAAGAAGAAGAAGGAGTAGAAGCGAAAGGGGAAGGAGAAGAAGGAGATGGAGAAGAAACATTCTTCTTTTGAGCAAAATTCTTCTTTTGTGAGAAAGAATTATTCCCTTTTGATGAGTTTGCAACCACTTGAGTAACAGGTGCATGGAATTCCTGTGAATGCGCCTTAAACTTGTCCTCTGCAAGTTGCGCTTGGTTGAAAACTAAATCCAATGTTTCCATAGAAACAAACATTAGTTCCCTGTACAAATGCTCTAACAAGCCACTTTGAAATTTGAGAATCAAAGCTGGAACATCATCCTCCACATTCACAAGTATCCTGAACCTGTTGAACTAAAAAATATATTCCTGTACAGGCATATTAGTACTTTGTCAAAAACAAAACCATTTAATGACCAATTCCTTAGAATAATTGGAAGGATAAAAATTGGTTTTAAGACAATCTACAAGCTCATCCCATGATGTGAGTTCATCATGACCTTGTTTTCGTTCAATAAGTACTTTGGCTAAACCAGAAAGTTTTAGCTTAGCATAAGGAACCACATCGTCATCTGAAAGTTGAGAGTAAGAAAACCAAGAACTCATGTCAAGAATCCAACTATTCAAGACATCAGGGTTCCTCGATCCATCATAAAATGGAACTTCACAACGAACTCTCAAACGAGAATCATGAGCAGAAGTTGAAGCATTATGCACAGAAATGTCATTTACCTTCATGGCAAGATTGCCAAGGACTTCTTCCATGGTAGTATCATTAGCTTTATCTGCTAAAGCATTTACAACATGGGAAAGTTATTCCACTTGGGTAGCCAAGTCAGAAGCCATGTGAACCCGGGTATAAGCCAGGAGTAAAAAAATGAGAAAGCACTAAATCAAGGAAATACAATGAAAATTTTCCTTGTTACAATGGAGTGCTTCTGAATTTGAAAATTTACTCCTAAGGCTCAAAATTTTGAAATTTTAAACTAATCTAAGGTGCAATTTAGAATTTATTAATTTAAAAATAACTTAATTAAAAATTAAATTTCAATTAATCACAGATTAATGAATTTAATCAAGTTATTAAAAATTAAATTAATAAAAACAAAATTTAACATGCAACCTTAAATAGTAAAAATTAAAAATTACAATAAATTACCCTTGCTCTGGCTGCCTTAACTGGAACTGAACTTCACTTACCCTGCATGAAAGTTTACAGTCTTCAGTTGCATGGTTCTCAAGGTGCAAAAAACAACTATTGCCTAGCACAGTTCTCGAGGCAATGTGTAGAAAAGAAAAAAAACAATTCTCGAGGCAATTCCTTGTTTGCCCTTACTGCACCAAATTCTAAACCCTGCGTGCAGAGTGCAGACTGCACGCCTACGTAGGCGTCAGCCATGCGGCTGGTCTGACCGTAGCAGGCCTGACAGCAGACAAACCTGTCATCCACGGTAGACCTGGTAGAAACCTATCGGCCTGTCAAACACGATAGCAGGTTGCTGTCTACCTATTGATGCGGGCTGCCGGACTACGTAGTCAGACTGAAAGCTTGACTATGAGGCTGACAGCAACGTCAGGCCCAAAGTGCCTGACGGCTTGGACCTGATGCACCAATGTGAAGACCGCACTGGAGGCTGTCAGTAGTCAGCCCCAACCATAGGTTGCTCACCTGATGCTTTCAGAACTGACAGCAGCGTCAGGCGGCTGGCTTGACGCCAAGGCGAAACCCCCGCTTGGCGCTGTCAACGAAAAGTGATGGTAGCAGACGATGTCGCTATCGTGTCAGACAGTAAGGCCAGTGGCAATAGGGAATGACCACACCGTGTGCTGTAGACCTGGCCGATGCTGTCGAATGCAGCCGAGGCTTGGCCGATGCTGCTAAAAAAAATTACGATATATATATATATATATATATATATATATATATATTTTTTTTTACAATAGCTTCAAATCAATATATTAATAAAAATTTAAGCTTTTCTACCTCAAACTAGAAAATTTAAAAAAATTAACCAGGAGGGTTAATCCCAAAGCTTGAAAAACTTAAATTGTAAAAATACGAGCAACCAGATCCCTTTAGTAGCTCTCATTTCAAGATCCAGTCGACACACGACCAGTGTTTGAAAGGCAACCAGATCTAAGTCGACACACGACCTAGCTTTGATGACCTCCTAGAGCTCTTCAGTACTCGAAAATGCGGGAGGAAGTAGGGTTAAATGGCTCCCTAATCCTAATTGGACCGTAGCTACGATCCAATCCCTTCCAAGGATCACAATAAGAACTCTGAGGCAAACTTTTCCTATACCTCTTGAGCATAAGCAAAAAGTTGGAACGAGGAGTTTGTCATCGAAGGAACTTCCTTCTCCGAATGGTTTTCAAGCTCCCTTTGAGCTTAAACCGAGTCCTCAATGAGAAATAATTTCTCATAACAAAATTATCTCCTATCCTCTCACCTCACAAAACCTAGTGCAAACATGAACTAGGCTCTGATACCAATGAAAAGGATTGAGTATCCAACTAAGTGTTCTATTATTTACAATTCAATTTATAGGCACTAATGGCCCAAAATACATAACCAAACCCATCAAATCATGGATTTGATCCAATATTCTTAACCATAAGCTACAAAAGTGCAAAGGAGAATGCACGTAACTTTCTAAGCTAGGAGAAAGGAATATTGCTAACTAGAAGATCCATTTTAGCTATCTTGAAGTACACACTTCCTACTTTGAGTTCACACTTACTAACTAACACTCTAAATGACAACTAGAAGATAACTAGTGCCCACAAGTGCATGTGAGAAGGAGACTCACTTACAATTATTAATTTGCAAGAAATAAACTATGCAAACCTAGCTAGGAACTACTAGAGGGGTCATATGAAAGATCAAACATCAATCCTCATCAACTTTTGTGATGACTCTGTTACAATTGTTTTTATCAAGGATTGTACATTTTCTTTCATCAAAAACTAATTTGTAATGCTTCTCCATCATTTGGCCAACACTTAAAAAATTGTGTTGTAGCTGTGGAGTATAGTATATGTCATTCACTTTTTTAAGGCCTTCTTTTGTTGGAACTTCCATAGCTCCAATGCCTTCAACTTGCAAAGATTTATTATCCCCTAACTTAACATGCGATTTGTAATTTGAATCTAATGTAGCAAAGAGATTTCTTTGCCACTCATGTGGTTGGAGCAACCAGTATCCAAAATCCATGTATATTTAAGATTTTGATCTGACTGTCCTTAAGAGAGAAAAATATTTGATGGACCTTCTTCTTCTCCGTAGAATGAGCCATATTGACTGCTTTGATCCTTTGAAGTCTTTGACCAGTAGTCACGAGTGAAGTGTCCTTGTTTCCCACAATTGAAACAAGCTATTTTAGTCTTGTTACTTCCTCGTCCTTGATTTCCATGGCCTGCATTGCCGCTTTGGTTCTGATTGGCTCCTCTGTTTTGATTTCCACCTCTATTTTGATTGCCTCCTCTGTAGGAGTTGCTTTGTCCTTTGCCTGTTTGTTGTTGTCCTCAGCCTCGACCTCTTCCTTGTCCTCATCTTGCAGCTTCGTTCGAAGTGAAGGCTTTGTCTTCATCTCCATAGCTTGTTGAAGGTGCTCCTTGAAGTCTCTCTTCATGTGATGTTAATGATCCAATCAAACTATCAAATGTAAGAGTAGAAAGGTCTTTTGATTCTTCAATTATGATGGCAATGTGATTCCACTTAGGAAGAAGTGTTCTCAACACTTTCTTCACAATTGTTTCAACTTTTGTGTCATCACCTAAAGTTTGCATCATATCAACTACTGCTTTGAATCGTACACAGTAGTCATCGACTCTTTCATTTTCCTTCATTATGAGATTTTCAAAATCTCTTTTTAAGGTCTGAAGCCTGACTTGCTTCACTTTATCACTTCCTTGGAATCCTTCTTTCAAGGCATTCCATGCATCTGTGGCAGTTAAGTAAGATGCAATTCTAGGAAAGATACTTGGATCTAATGCCGCTTGAAGATGGTATAATGCAAAAGAGTTATTTTTCTATGCATCTTTAAAGATATTCTTGTCGGTTGCACTCAAAGTAGTCCAATCTATTGGAGCAGTGTAACCGTCTTCAATACTATCCCATAGTCCTTTTCCTATGAGTAATGTCCTCATTTTGATGGACCAGTACTCATAGTTATCCCCACTGAATTCGAGGATTGGTAGATTGTTATTTGATCCCATTATTATCTACTAAAACAAGAAACATTTCTTATATAGTATTATTTCAAAAATACTTTACAAACTATCAAGCCTTGCTTGATTTACAATCATAAACAACTCACTCTTGTTGTTGTGATTCAACAATTACAAAATTGTTAGCGACTTGTTCATCGTTGTCACTGATCAATATAATTTCAAGAGAAGGAGGTTGTAGGATTTCAACTGAATTACAATAATGAGTATATTCAGATCCTTGTGGAGCAATCTCCACTGTGTCGGATTGTTCAAATCTGCTCCCAAAGGAGTTATCTTCTGAATCTGCTTTGTATCCTAGATCAGGATTTCTCTGTTGTGCAATAACTGTGTTTTGCAACTGTGAAAAGACTGTATTTATGCCTAGTGTTCTCACGTGCTCATCAAAGCTTTCAGCATTTGTTCTCAGTAACAAACAACAAAGTGCTTGGTAACATCCTTCCGGTCTTATCATTTAAGAAAATTTCCCAGAAATTTTCTTTTACAAAGATTTCCTCTTAGGAAATTTTACTAAATATTTTTACCTCTTAAAGCATAAATTTTTTTTACAACTATTTCCTCTTAGGAAATGTCAATCATCAACTTTAAATGATAAATAAAAACCTTTCAATTTTTTTTTTAATTTTACAGCTATTTCCTCTTAGGAAATGTCAATCATCAAAAAAAAAATTCCTTAAAGTTTTACAGCTATTTTAAATTACCTTAAAGTTTTTTTTTTTAAAGAAAATTTTCCTCTTTTAAAAAAAAAAAACTATTGACCCCGTCGAGGTTCGATCGTGCGACCTCGCGGGCATCAAGGCAAAGGGTAGCCACTGTGCTACCAGGAAGATCCGGGAGCATTAGCCGGCTCCTTGTCCTTGTTGCTGGCGCTTCGAGCGCAAAGCAAAAAAAAAAGGAATGACCCCGCCGAGGTTCGATCGTGCGACCTCGCGGGAGTCAAGGCAAAGGGTAGCCGCTATGCTACCGAGAAGATCCGGGAGCATTAGCTGGCTCCCTTTCCTTGTTGCTTTCGCATCGAACGCAAAGCAATTTTTGGCTTCGCGCTTTGGCGCGAAGCAAGGATTTATTTGGGACTTAATAGTCCCACATCGCCTATGCGACGATGTGTATGCTCTTTAAAAAGAGCAAAGCACACTATGTACTTTGATTGCCTGTGGGCAGTCGTAGGCTGTGAAGAACCTTTTTCCACATGTTGCGTGAAGGTCGCCCATCAACGAACCACCTTGGGCCACGTGTCACCTCGGGCCGCATGCAGGTCGCCACGTCAACGAACCGCTTCAGGCTGCATGCCGCCCTCTCCAACATGACACCTCATCAACGTCCAGCTCCACCAATGCCTAGGGAATCATGTCGATCTGCTCCTGTGGGCCTCTTCGGGTCTTGTAGGCTGCCTCAAGATCTGTGCTACCTCGGCTCCTATGGGCTGCCTCAAGATCCGTGCCATCGCCTCAAATTGCAAGCCCCATCGCCTCGGGAATCGGGTTGGTCTTGGCTCTCGGCTCTAATACCAAATGTGGGAGGTGAGCAATTGATACAAAGGTGAATTTGCATTAACCATTAACATAAGGTTACAAAGTTTAAATAAACATTAAAATAACCATACTAGAGAAAAGGGGGGAATAGGAGAAATTAAGGGAGAAGAAATTAAAATAAAATTCTCTTGCCGCCCAAAGATGCTGCCGTCCAACTGCCGTCCAGGTAAGGTAAAAGGTAAGTAAACTTACCCAAGGTAAAATACCTTTTTAACCTTTTACCAATGGTAATTTTCCAACAAGCACATGGATCAAGATGTGGAGCTAATGTGGCGTAAGCTAATTGGATGGACTGATTTGGCGAAGTATGATTGTTTCATATAACAGTCGACGTGGTGACAAGTCAAGACCTATTTTTTGTTTTTTCAAATTTTTTTTAATAATTTAATATTAATTTTGATATAAAATCAATCTTATTGATTTTTAAACAAAAATTATTTTATATTACTTAAATTTTTTATTAAACTTTTAATTTTCCAAATTAATTCAGAGAATGGGAGACCTATTTTTTGCAATTTTCTAACAAAAGAGTATTTTTATTTTCTCTAAGAGGGGAATGTAAGACAAATAAATAACACTTTTTTTTTTCAAATTAGGATTTCTTTAAAAAATTTCTCAAATTTTGAGAATAAGAGTTTTTTCTCTTGAATAATTAAAAGATTTGATAAATACCAAGCCGTGTGTCGACTAGTTCTGGATTGCCTTTCAATTTTTTTTCGTGTGTCGACTTGGCTTGAAAGGTGTGCTACCTTGTTAAATTTGTGAACACAAAGGAGGGACAAGAAATTATGATTCTTTGCAAATTTCTAACACAAGAGGAGGCATTTTAAAATCAAAATCAATTTGTGCATTTTGTTTTCTCAAATCTTGGGATATAATACAAAATATTGCCCATTCATATTTTTACAAATTGGAGAAGTATCTCATCACATTGAATATCTCAATTTTCACAACCTTGTTTATTTTAAAAACAAGAGGGGGGACAAACCAAAATTTGGATTCTTCTTTTGCAAAATTGTAACATAAGGGGAAATTGTGAAAATCAAAGGGTTAAAACATTGAAACTTGTTTATTTTGCAACACAAAAAGGAAAGACAATTGCTTTTACCACATTCTTTGCAAAATTTTAAGAAAAGGGGATAAATTGAATATAAAAATGTTTGTACAATATAAATCAAAATTTTATTGCAAAAATTACTGTAATAAGGTGCACTTTCCATAGCAATCAACACCTTTTGTTAAATTGACATTGTTATATTATGTGTATTTTTGGTTGCATCTGAAACCTAAGTGGTAAAAATTTGTGGGCACTCTTTGATTGATTATTGCATTTAATTTCTTGTATTTTGCAATTATAAGTCATCAAAATCAAGAGAACTCAAAATCCCAAATTTCACACTCATTTGTGTAATTCATTGAACAAGTATAAACCATTTTTTAATAATTCACTCCATATGCAACCCTAATTCACTCTTATTTTTTGGAATAAACTCCTCAAAATAATCATCCTGTCTCAAAAAGGTTTTTAGGTAGTGTTGAGCAAGGTGTAGCAACAATATTGTCATTGTTGTCAACATAGTCAGACAGATCGGTTGATGCAGTGGACAGGAGTTCATAGGTTATTCAGAGTATGTACAATGATGTTAAATGCTTATGAGGATGTTTTTTATGTTTGGATGAAGTTGTTATAGGTTGTTTGTGCAAATTTGCAAAAGTTGAAAAAATCGTTAGAAAGTTGTCAAAGCAGCAAAATAGTCAAAAAGTTGCAAAAGTCACCACGAGCACAATTGGACAGGATGGATCAGTTTGGAACATGCCAGCATGTTAGGAAATAGTCCAGAACAACATTGGAGGTGTCAGCACAGTGTTTGGATTGATCGGTGATGTTTCCGGTATCTTGGCGGATGATTTGGCAAGTGGTTGTACAGGCTGAAAAAGTGCAGGTTTTTTTGGAAGAGCTACGAACAAACCGTAAAGATTTATGTAGCAAAATTTGAATTGGAGATGGTCGTTATCTTCAAGAACAAGTTTTCCAAATTTCAAAGAAAATGGATAAACGAGACGAATTTTACAAGCGTTGCAAGACTGTCACAAAAACGCTCTTTTTGGAAAAAGTGTGTCAGTAGCAGTTTTTGTGGAAGTGGTACAGGCGAACCGTAAGGACTTAGGCAATGAGTTTTTGTTTGGACATAGTCAGTGTTGCAAATATTCTACGTTTCAAATTTTAGAGAAAAATGAGTTACAAGGTGAGATTTATGATTTTTGAAAAAACGTTATAGGTCTCTTTTATGTCAATTTGTGCCACTTGTGCAAAATCCTTTAGTTGGCCATTTCCACCTTGAAGAGTCACCAGAGTTTCAGTTTCAGTGTTGTTACACATTCAAGGCATCAAATAGATCATCTTTTGTTTTTGGTTTGAGTTGTCACGTGGCTCCGAAGTATGAGAACGAGTAAGGTGTCAATTCTTTGCATGTGACGTGTTTGACGAAATGCCTTCTCAATATAAAAAAAAAAAAAAGTTATATTATTTTAAGAAGTTTTCATTAAATAAAGAAATTTTGGGCACATTGCAAGAAATTGTCGAAGTACATTTGCATCAAATCAATTTCAAGGAAGAAAATTTCAACCAAATGGAATGAGACAAAATAGAAAATTTCTCGAAAAACATGCACAAGCTACTTGTTGTGGCTGATCCACAACACACCCCAAAATTGGGGACCCACCTTTTTTGCAGGCTTGCAGAGAAAAATCTCAGTGACCCAGATGCTAAAGATGAGGAAAAGAGGCAAAAAAATGCACAAGTGAGGAAAGTGTCACGAAATCGCGACATGTCACGAAATCGCGACCTGTCGCGCCATCGCTGCCGAAAAACAGAAAAACGTCGCGATATCGCGACATGTCGCTCCGTCACTGGCAAAAATGAAAAGTTGTCGCGATATCGCGACATGTCGCTCCGTCGCTGCCAGAATGAAAAAGTGTCACGAAATCGCGACATGTTGCTCCGTCGCGGCCCAGGCAGGAGAGAGAAAGACAAAATGAAAAGGTGTCGCGAAATCGCGACATGTTGCTGCAAAAGGTGTACGGAACAAAAATGGTAGCGATTTCGCGACAGAAAGCAGGAAGGTAGTGCGAGCAAGAAAGACGTCGCGAAATCGCGACAGGAAGCGGCAAACGGGGCACGAAGCAGAAAATGGTCACGAAATCATGACAGAATCGAGTGAGAAGGCCTGAAGTGCAAAAACGTCGTGAAATCGCGACAGGTTGCAGCCCAAATGTACGAAAAATTGGCAAATGGTACGAAAAAGAAAAGTGTCATGATTTCACGATAGAAAGCCGCAGGATACCCCAAGTGAAAAAGCGTCGTGATTTCGTGACATGTCACGAAATCGTGACATGTTGCATTTTCGCTGGGAGTGACTGCAAGAAAGGTTGCTGATAGAAAAGCGTCGCGATATCGCGACATGTCGCGATTTTTCGCGGCCAGGAAGGTGAACAGGCTGCATGCCATTTTTGTCATGATTTTCGTAGAAAGACGTTACAGAAGGTGCAGAGAACGTGTGACACGTGGCATACAGGTGTCAGAGTTGTAGAAGCGTTACATGCAATGGAAGATTTCAAACGTTTTGGCATAAAGCATGGAATAAAAGCATCGAAAGGGCAGGAATTTGAAAAGAAGCATTCTGGGAGGTGAAACGAAGCGACGCAGGGGAACTGAAAGGCCGTGCCAGATAGTATAAAGTCGAAAGCGTAGATTGGACTAGGGGTTGGAAATTGCTGCTTGCAGAGTTGCAGAGACAAGGGCTTCATGCCATTCTGGGCCTGCACTTGGGCAATTTCCTTCATTTGTTCTGGATTTGTAAAACCTGGAACATTCTGTAATTGTAATTGATACATCATTTTAATGCAGAAATACAGAGAGTTGACATTTCATTGATGAGAAAGGAGGAGTCATTTTTGCATGCATGATTCAATGTGTTATCTTTCCCTTTCAGATTTCTAGGCTTATAGGTGAAGTTGAATGCAAGTGTTCTTGGTTGCTTCATGCGAATGTCTGAATCTGAAATTACATTAAAAACCCTAGAAGCCCGCACCTAGCTTATCTGGATTGTGTGAATTTATAGGTTCAATAGGTTAGGTTGCATGCAAAAACCTCATTAGCTTTGGTTTTATCAATCAGAATGGTCGCACTCTGGATATAATTTAGTTTTACTTTCATTTGCATTTCTCTTATTTTCAAACCCTTATTTTATTTTGCATTTTAATTACTGTATTCAAATAAACAACTGAAAATCCATCAGAGCTAAGGATCAAAATATATTTATTTCCTAGATTTATTTTCTTTGAGTCCACTGCAAATTCAAATTAAAGTAAACTACAGTGCCCCTTGTTAACATCCACTTGCAACCCTGAGGTGTTCCCAGCATTTACATTGAACAACATCATTGGTGTTAAAGAATCAACATAACAGGAACCTTGGAGAAATTACTTTCTCTGCAAGCAGAGGATTTTGGGACTCAGATCCTACCGGAGAGTGTGCTTTCACATTTGGGTGAAAACACCACTCAACAGATTGGCGCTAGAAGGAGGGCCCGAATTGGTTTATTTTATTTTGATTTTCATACCTGAATAGTATTTTTTTGATCTAATTTTGAAATCATTTGTTAAATCTCACAGACGGCTAAACTCGCAACATTTGTTTTTGTTTCTGTTGCGGGTTTTCTTTGAAATAGCCGAGGGTTTCATCAGCAGGCTGGACCCACCGCGTCGTATTGCGACCAAGTCCCAAACAACCGGGGAAACCATTTTTCATGACCTTACTGGTACTCCCAAGAGTAAAACCAAGCAGGTCGTAAGTTCACCAGTCACAAAAGACCTGTTTTCTCCAGGAACATCGGGTGGACTTACGCCAGTAATATCAGTTGCCCCTAGTGTGCCTGTAGTCAGTAATATTTCTACTGCTATTGTAGGTTTGTCTTCATCGATTTTGAGTCAAATGGCTCAAGCTCCAGTAGCTCCTTGGTATGGAGCTAATAATACTCCTTTGAATATTGTTGGGGATATCCATGAAATCCCCAAGAACATTGAAATATTTCTGCCTAAATACAAACCAGATGGCCCAAGAACAACAGAAGAACATATCCAAGCCTATAGGGATGTTTTAATTAGGTTGCAAGTTCAATATGAAGATGTGGCCTGCAGACTTTTCCCCATGAGCTTAGATCCAATAGCATATGAATGGTATATATGCTTACCAACTGGTTCAATCACCTCTTGGACTCAAATGGAAAATGCCTTTGTTAATCAATTTAGGTCACCCTTGGATCCCGCAACTATTTATAATCAGTTTATTACATGCAAAAGGGGCCAAGGGGAACCGATCAGAATGTTTAATCAGAGATTCCAAAAGTGCTATAACAGAGCAATTCGGCATTTTGCCATCGATCCCGCAGTGGCTTTACAGATATATTTTGGGGCATTGGACCCCATGACAGCCATGTTTGCAAGGCGCAATCCTCAAGTCACCATGCTGGCTTTGGCCTATAATGAAGCCATGACTATCGAACAACAAATGACACCACAGGGCTACGGGTTTACCCAGATGCCTGTGATGGGACAGTATGTTCCATATGGTCAAGCTCCCTTGGCAAATCAAATCATGGCACCTCAAGTGCCAAGCATGAACGCCTTCCCATATCAGCAGCCGTATCCACCAGCACCCGCGTATGCACCCATTCCAATCCAACCAATCACATCCATTCCACCTGTCCCTGCATTTTTGCAGAACAGTCAATCAACTATGCAAGGAACTAGCCAAGTCAATCCTCAAGCCATAGTTCCTTTTCCAAATCCAACCCCGATTCAAAGTGTCAATCCATACGGGAATCAAATTCCTCAGAACCCGACCCCAGTGTTGAATCAAGACCCCATTAATTATGCGAATCCAACGGGGGTTAACAACAATATGATTCCACCGCAGGAAATTTATTCAGAAGTCGAAGAGCTCAAGAAATTAGTTCATAAACTGAGCAATGACAGGGTTCAACAGTAGAAGTATGAGTCCCATGCCCCTCACCCAAATCAAAATTTTAACAATAGAGGGAGGCACTGGAACACCAAGCCAAACAATGGGGGAGTTCCCGCTCCCATTGCTAATCAACTAGATACTTCGGTAGGACCTAGCCAATCCAATTCTCTCTTGAATCTTTCAGATTTGGCGTGGGAAAGGGGGTGCAGGTTGCATAACACCAAAGAACACAATGAGAGGAATTGTCCTGAAATTGCTAGATACACTCATTGTCTTCAGGCACAAGTTGATGATTTGGAACTCGTATCAAATGAGGGTCCATCACAACATCAAGATGATAATATTATGGTGATGGAAACCGTATATCATCAAGAAGGTGAGAGTGAGGAAGAAGAAGACGAAATTTTGGAACAGGAGGTGCAAGCTTTTCGAGATTTCAGAAAGGGGAATCATGGATACCATTTGAGAAGTAAATCTAAAGCCCCTAAAACCTCATCGACACCTCCAAACAATTCTATTCTTCCTCCGGATACTAAGGCAAATAATAATCCTCCCCCTCCACTCAGAAGAGAAATGTCTAATGATGTGCGTAAGACAATCAAATTCGAAAAGCCAAACTATGACATAGTGGAGGATCTAAAGAAGTCCAAATCTAGCCTTTCGTTCTTGGACGCAGCCTAGATTGTCGGGCCAAAAGGAGGCATTGATAAAAGCTTTGAACTCACCCGATCAAACGTGGAAAGGAAAAGGAGTTGAATCCCATCCGATTTTGCGAAAGGAGAGAAGGGATGTCCCGCCATTCTTACCGACTCTGAGAATTGCGGGTAAGAATTTGCATAACTGTTTGGTGGACACAGGTGCCACGAGCAACCTCATGCCTACAGAAATATGTAAAATGCTAGGTCTGCAACCTGTTTCATCCAAATGTACGGTCTTGCAATTGGACCGTTCAGAGGTAAATGTGGTAGGGACCTTGTATGATGTCAAGATTCAATTAAATTCTGAACCCAGGGTCCAACAGGTTGTAGACATTCTGGTGGTTAATATCCCAAGTAGGTATGGAATGTTACTTGCGAGGGATTGGATGAAAACTCTGAATGGCTATTTTTCAACAGACTGCTCACATATGTGGCTACCATGGAAGGGAATTGCAAACCAAATCAGAGTGGAAAATGAACCGAGGCTTAAGGAGATTATAACATATTTTAACAAGCCGAATGAAGTTCAGTTTTCTGAGCCAAAACTAGGAGTTTATGCACTTGATGTTGAGGAAGCAGTTGAAGAGCCTAAAGAGGAGGCATGTCATGGTAGCTCTTCTGATGAAAATGATTACACGTGGTTGCTCAGGTTCGATGGATCAAAATCTAGACAGGGAGCAGGAGCTGGAGTCGAGCTCACTAGCCCAGGAGGTAAACCATTATTGGCTGCCTACAGACTGCAATTTCCTTGCACGAACAATGTGGTAGAATACGAAGCATTGATCTTTGGTTTACGTCTAGCATTGAGCAAACATGTTAAATGCTTGAAGGTTTTGGGAGATTCTGAGTTGGTAGTCAAACAAATCAAAGGACAATATATATGCCATGACAGGAGACTAAGCCTTTATAGAACTAGGGTTATGGACCTCATTGAGGAGTTCGATGCGTTCAATATAGCCCTTATTTCTAGGAAAGGAAATCGAATAGCAGACTCTCTTGCGGTCGTCGTGGGCATGTTAAACCCGATTGATATAAAAAGATGTAAAAATTTTTCCATTGAATTGGTTCCTTGTCCATCAATACCCGATAATGTAAAGAATTTCCAGGTTTTTGAAAGTGACAGACACATTTTCAAATTTGTCACGAACTCGGGTATTTTTGAAAATCAGGTGATTGATGAGGAGCAAAGGTGGCAGGATGAAACAGAAGATGAAATTGAAACTGCGTATCAATCCAACAAAATTCCTAAAGACGTGGCTTCATTGGAAAAGATGTTCGACATGGGATGCAAGACCAAGAAAGGAAAAAGAGTCCCACTCCCTAAAGATGCATGTGATTCAATTAATCTAGGGAGTGCAGACAATCCAAAGGAGGTGTACATAGCAAAGGCATGTACAGAGGAAGAAAGGAGCAATATAATGCAGGCATTGAAGCATTACATAGATTGTATTGCTTGGAATTACAATGAATTGAAAACATACAACCAAGACATCATCACACATACCATCCCTTTGAAGCCAGACTCCAAGCCTTTTAGGCAAAGACAACGAGTTGTTAACCCGCTATTGGAGCCTTTGATCGAAAAGGAGGTTAAAATATTATTGGAAGCGAAAATCATTTTTCCCGTTAGGCACTCAACCTGGGTGGCTAACCTCGTTCCAGTGAGAAAAAAGAGTGGAGAGATTAGGTCGTGCATAGATTTTCGAAATCTTAATAAAGCCTCTCAAAAGGATAATTATCCATTGCCATCAATCGATGAAATTCTACAAATGGTAAATGGATCTGAAATGATGTCCTTTCTCGATGGGTATTCCGGGTACAACCAAATTCTTATACATCCGGATGACAGGATGAAAACAGCCTTCACTACCAAGTGGGGGACATTTGCATATAAGAGAATGTCGTTCGGACTGTTAAATGCTCGGTGCAACTTTTCAACGCGCCATGGATTATGCATTCAAAGGACTCATAGGCAAATGCATCATCGTGTATGTGGATGATATCCCAGTTTTCTCGAAGAAGAGAGAGGACCATGTCAAAGATTTAAAGAAAGTGCTTCAAAGATGCAGAGAACATGGAATTTCCTTAAATCCCAAAAAGTGCATTTTCGGAGTAACAGAAGGAAAATTGCTGGGTCACATCATTTCAAAAGAGGGAATATCCATCGACCCAAAAAGGATACAAGCTATCCAAAACTTACCTCTCCCGAGTAGTAAAAAAGAATTGAGATCTTTCTTTGGGCAAAGTTAATTTTGTGAGGAAGTTTATCTCTAGCTTTGCTGAGATAGCCAAACCTCTGAACAAGATGCTCAAGAAATATGTGGATGTAAAATGGAACGAGGAAAGTAGAGTGGCCTTCCATAACATCAAAGATGCCATTTCCAGGGCCCCGGTCCTTATAAGTCCAGACTATTCCAAACCTTTCTTCATTTATGCTTTTGCATCAGAACACTCCTTTGCGAGTGTCTTAACCCAAAAAGGCGAGGATAGTGCCGAAAAACCCATAGCATTTTTAAGTGCCCCCTAAAAGATGCTCAATTAAGGTATTCAATCCTTGATAAGCAAATGTACGCACTTTTTAAAACGGTGAAAAAATTTAGGCATTACATTGTGCACAGCAGAGTTATTGCCATTGTGCCTGACTCTGCTGTTAAGACCATGTTTTTACAAAATGAACTAGGTGAGAAAAGAGGGAAATGGATTTCCACCATCCAGGAATTTGATCTCGAAATCCAACCTATGAAACTAGTTCGAGGACAGGGACTGGCGAAGGCGATCGCAGAAAATAATCCGCAAATAACAGGCCAATGCTCGAATACATAATACATTGCTAAGGATGACTGGTATGTTGATATTGTGCAATTTTTATTGACTGGTAAGTGTCCTTCTAATCTGAATTCAACATAGAGAAGAGCTTTAAGGCTTAAGTCTCATCAATTATCTGATGAAATCTGGTGTTCTTTACAGGAAGAATCATGAAGGAATCTACCTGAGGTGCTTGAGCAAAGAAGAAGCTGCCAGGGTGTTGCAGGAATTTCACGGGAAACATGGAACTGGTCATGGTGCAGCAAATGCTACAGCACATCAAATCCTGAGAGCAGGATACTACTGGCCCCACATTTTCAAAGATGCACATGCCCATGTACGATCTTGTCATATCTGTCAAGTGGCTGCCAATAGAGAAAGAAATGCAGCCATGCCGTTACAACCTGTAGTTGAAATGAGACCATTTGCACAATGGGGACTAGATTTTATCGGGGTTATTAACCCAAATTCGTCTGATTCCCATAAATTCATATTGACAGCTACAGATTACTGTACAAGGTGGATAGAAGCGATTCCTACTAAACATGCCACCACAGACGTTGTGATTAAATTCCTTGAGGACCAAATTATAACAAGATTTGGAATGCCCGATTCTATTGTCAGTGACAATGGTAAAGCGTTTATTTCTACGCAATTTGCAGATTGGGCATATGATAACAAAGTGAGCTTAAAATTTGCATCCAATTATTATCCTCAAGGAAATGGTCTGGCCGAATCTTCAAATAAAAATTTATTGAACATCATTAAGAAGTTGCTGGAAAAGAACCCTCGGGACTGGCATAGCCAATTGAAGTTTGCCCTTTGGGCAGATAGGACCAGAGTGAAAGAATCTATAGGGAATACTCCCTATCATTTGGTCTATGGGCAAGACCCGATATTTCCTGCAAATTTGAAGTTGCAGACCTTGCATTTCATACAAGAGTATTTGGGGACAGATGATCAAGTTGAAGCCAGGTTAAGTCAGTTGTTGCATCTTGATGAAAAGAGAGAAGAAGCCATGAATCACATGAATAAGCACCATGAAGTTATCAAAAGATGGTTTGATAGAAGGGCCAAAGTTAAGTCATTCAGAATTTCAGATTTGGTATTACTATGGGACAAAAGACATGAGGAAAAAGGGAATCATCAAAAGTTTGATTGTCTTTGGTTAGGCCCATATCAGATTTTAGAGATTCTTGGGAAGAATACCTTCAGGCTAAAAACTTTAGAAGGGAGAGATTTCATGCTACCGGTTAATGGGCAGATTTTAAAGCATTATTTTAGCCCTTAGGTTGTGAGATTTTGATATTATTCTTTCGGTTTTGGTGGGGATTTTCAGTTTTTGTTTTTATTGTTTAGGATTGTTAGTCTAGCTAGGATTTTGGTGGTGGATTTGATTTCAATTGACATGTTTTGTTAATTTTGATAAAAATAAATATATAAAAAAATAAAAAAAGTGGGATGTCAACTTATGCTTAAGGTTAGGAGAATATGAAATATTGGAATTGTCCCGTAAAAGCTCCACAAGTAACACAAACATCTTAAGTTATATTGCTTGATTTTGTGATGCATGAAAGAGTCAGTTTTGCATGACAAATCATTTCATTTGCAAGTCAAGAGATAATGCATTCATGTTCCATCTCACCTTACATACATTTCATCTTAGTTGCATATGCATCTTAGGTACAAATCATTAAAGTATGTCAAATCCTCTTAGGGTTGTGTTATAACATAAATGTAAGAAAAATCCTAAGGTTGGAAACTGAGTCTTGAGATATCTAGAACCAAGCACGTCTTATACATTAAAAAGGATCTTGAGCAAAATGATCAAAACCTAACTTGGAGGAAAAGGTTGGGCGAAAGAAGTTTTTCATGTCTATCCTATTATGCAACATGATCCTTAAAACAAGTGGTTTTGACCATTTCCATAGAGCTTAAAGCCTAAAATCTGAGTAGTAAGGATAGGGTTAAATCCTCATCGAACTTAGGTTGAGGATCCAATTCCCCAAAGCTTTGATTTGACCCACATGGAGTAGTAAGGATAGGGCATAAATTCTCATCTCGCTTAGGTTGAGAATCTGATTCCCCAAAGCTCTTATGTCTCATTTCATAATAAATCTAAAGTTTGGACTGGAAGGATCGTACTACTTGTCCTCTAGCAAAGGATGGGTAGTCATCCCCAAGGTCTAAGCAACAAAATTAATATTTTCATTTACATCTAAAGTTTGGATTGGTGGGATCGTACTACATGTCCCTAGCAAGGATGGGTAGTCATCCCTAAGATCCAAGAAGTAAAAATAAATTTTTCCCATCTCATATTTATATTGGACTGGAAGGATTGTACTACTTGTCCTCTCGCAAAGGATGGGTAGTCATCCCCAAGGTCCAAAGAAATGAAGATAAGTTTTGGATTGTGGGGTAAGATATGCCCATGCATGGCAACATGTCTTGTCTAAAAAACAAGACCACTGATTGTCCAAAGGGTTAGACTAGCATGACCATTTCTTCCATAATTGGTTTAGTTATTTTGCTTAAAGTGAGGTAATGAATTCTAAATCAGAATAGTAAGGATAGGGTTAAACTCTCATCTCGGTTGGTTGGGAGTCTGATTCCCCAAAGTTCTGATTTCACATTCACTTGCACATGGGTTCAAGATAGTAGGGACTCATAACCAACTTTGGGATATAATAAAATAATTCATCAGTAGATCTTAAGAGGGTTTGGCAATCTTGAATGTTTGTACATGATACTAGAAGAAAGACTATGCCTTGCATAAAAGCAAAATCTCCTAGCATATTCATTAGGTTACACAAATCATTCACAATCTCGCATATGCATTCATGCAAAACTGACAATGGAATGTTGATCAATTTCAAATGATAGGGAAAGAAATCCATGGCACACACCCGAGCTAATACTTGATGATTCGGATGATTCATGTACTTCTGATCTTTGGGCATTTGTTTATATTGCTTGTGTGCTAACGCATGTTTTCAGGTTTATATGCGTTTCAGGTTGGGTTCTTACTAAAAATGCTCAAGAGCATTTGACAGTAGAGTCGCCATTTGTTGTGGCTGATCCACAACACACCCCAAAATTGGGGACCCACCTTTTTTGCAGGCTTGCAGAGAAAAATCTCAGTGACCCAGATGCTAAAGATGAGGAAAAGAGGCAAAAAAATGCACAAGTGAGGAAAGTGTCGCGAAATCGCGACATGTCGCGAAATCGCGACCTGTCGCGCCATCGCTGCCGAAAAATAGAAAAACGTCACGATATCGCGACATGTCGCTCCGTCGCTGGCAAAAATGAAAAGTTGTCGCGATATCGCGACATGTCGCTCCGTCGCTGCCAGAATGAAAAAGTGTCGCGAAATCGCGACATGTTGCTCCGTCGCGGCCCAGGCAGGAGAGAGAAAGACAAAATGAAAAGGTGTCACGAAATCGTGACATGTTGCTGCCAAAGGTGTACGAAACAAAAATGGTAGCGATTTCGTGACAGAAAGCAGGAAGGTAGTGCGAGCAAGAAAGACGTCACAAAATCATGACAGGAAGCGGCAAACGGGGCACGAAGCAGAAAATGGTCATGAAATCATGACAGAATCGAGTGAGAAGGCCTGAAGTGCAAAAACGTCATGAAATCGCGACAGGTTGCAGCCCAAATGTACGAAAAATTGGAAAATGGTACGGAAAAGAAAAGTGTCGCGATTTCGCGACAGAAAGCCGCAGGATACCCCAAGTGAGAAAGCGTCGCGATTTCGTGACATGTCGCGAAATCGTGACATGTTGCGTTTTCACTGGGAGTGACTGCAAGAAAGGTTGCTGACAGAAAAGCGTCGCGATATCGCGACATGTCGCGATTTCGCGACATGTCGCATTTTCGCGGCCAGGAAGGTGAACAGGCTGCATGCCGTTTTTGTCATGATTTTCGTAGAAAGACGTTACAGAAGGCGCAGAGAACGTGTGACACGTGGCATACAGGTGTCAGAGTTGTAGAAGCGTTACATGCAACGGAAGATTTCAAACGTTTCGGCATAAAGCATGGAATAAAAGCATCGAAAGGGCAGGAATTTGAAAAGAAGCATTCTGGGAGGTGAAACGAAGCGACGCAGGGGAACTGAAAGGCCGTGCCAGACAGTATAAAGTCGAAAGCGCAGATTGGACTAGGGGTTGGAAATTGCTGCTTGCAGAGTTGTAGAGACAAGGGCTTCATGCCATTCTGGGCCTGCACTTGGGCAATTTCCTTCATTTGTTCTGGATTTGTAAAACCTGGAACATTCTGTAATTGTAATTGATACATCATTTTAATGCAGAAATACAGAGAGTTGACATTTCATTGATGAGAAAGGAGGAGTCATTTTTGCATGCATGATTCAATGTGTTATCTTTCCCTTTCAGATTTCTAGGCTTATAGGTGAAGTTGAATGCAAGTGTTCTTGGTTGCTTCATGCGAATGTCTGAATCTGAAATTACATTAAAAACCCCGTAAGCCCGCACCTAGCTTATCTGGATTGTGTGAATTTACAGGTTCAGTAGGTTAGGTTGCATGCAAAAACCTCATTAGCTTCGGTTTTATCAATCAGAATGGTCGCACTCTGGATATAATTTAGTTTTACTTTCATTTGCATTTCTCTTATTTTCAAACCCTTATTTTATTTTGCATTTTAATTACTCGTATTCAAATAAACAACTAAAAATCCATCATAGCTAAGGATCAAAATATATTTATTTCTTAGATTTATTTTCTTTGAGTCCATCGTAAATTCAAATTAAAGTAAACTATAGTGCCCCTTGTTAACATCCACTTGCAACCCTGAGGTGTTCCCAGCATTTACATTGAACAGCATCATTGGTGTTAAAGAATCAACATAACAGGAACCTTGGAGAAATTACTTTCTCTGCAAGCAGAGGATTTTGGGACTCAGATCCTACCGGAGAGTGTGCTTTCACATTTGGGTGAAAACACCACTCAACACTACTAAAAGAGAAAATTCAAAACAAGAGCCCAAAACTGTAATCAAACCAGAGTGGAAAGAAAAAGAGCGACCTAAGGAAGAAAATGAATCTTTGATCGTACAAACAACATTTAAAGCACATAATAAATATGCACCATGGATACTTGATAGTGGATGCTCCAGTCATATGACAGGTGACAAACATAAATTTGAGAAGTTACAGCAATATGAAGGTGGTTCAGTAAAATTTGGAAATAATGGAGCTAAGATAGTTGGCAAAGGTTCAGTTAAGATCAGTGATGAAAAAATAAATTCAAAAGAAGTCTTGTTTGTGGTTGGTTTGAAGCAAAACTTGTTGAGCGTAAGTCAGATTTGTGATAGAGGTCATGAAGTGATTTTTAAGAAGCAGGGTTGTGAAGTCAAAAAATCAAACAGTGGAAAGTCGATAGCAACTGGATCAAGGACATATGGTAACTTGTACACTCTCTCAGAGACTTCAAAAGGAGCTTGCATGATTGGATAGGAAGAAGAAAATTGGTTATGGCACAAGAGGCTCGGTCATATCAGTTTTGACAATCTAGTAAAAATCAGCTCAAAAAAAGCAGTGAGATATTCCCACCATTGGCAAACCATCAAATAGCATTTGTGTTTCATGCCAAAAGGGGAAGCAAACTAGAGTCTCATTTAAAAAAAGAGAGTACTACACAAGCAAACCTTTGGAACTAGTACATACTAATTTATGTGGACCCATGAGAACGCAAAGCATAAATGGTGACAAATATTTTATGTTGTGTATAGATGACTATTCCAGGATGACATGGGTACTATTTTTGAAGCATAAATCAAAAGCTTTTGAGATGTTCAAGGTTTTTAAAAACCAAGTTGAGAATCAAAAAAGAAAAAGGATTAAATGTTTAAGATCATATAGAGGAGGAGAGTTTATTTAAGAGGATTTTACAGAGTACTATGAAAAATATGGTATTAGGAGACAGTTTTCAGCAGCCAGGACACCTTAGCAGAATGGTGTGGTAGAAAGAAAGAACAGGACAGTGCAGGAAATGGCACGGACTATGTTGACTGAGAGCAAAGTAGCAGAAAATTTTTGGAAAGAGGCAGTCCATACTGCAGTATACATCCAAAATAGGTGTATGTTGAGGACGCATGAAAGCAAAACTCCTTATGAGTTGTGGTTCGGTAAAAAGGCAACAACAAGATACTTTAAAGTTTTTGGCAGCAAGTGTTACATCAAAAGAACTGAAGAAAACCTTGGTAAGTTTGAAGATAGAGCGGATGAAGGTATTTTTCTTGGATATTTTTCAAAAAGCAAAGCTTACAAATGCTACAACAAGAGGCTAAGGAAACTTATGGATAGTTTCAATGTTAAAGTTGATGAAAGTAGGGAACGCGTAATTAGCTATGAAGAGAACTACCCAATTTATGAAGAGGTTATTGAAGGATATGAGGAAAAGGAAATGGAAAAGAAACAAAAAATTGACTCATATGATTCAAATAGTGATTCAGAAGTGGAAGAAAATAAGAAATTCAAAATAGGCAGCTGGCAGAAAGATCATCCTAGAGAGCAAATAATTGGAGACCCCACAGTTGGTGTTCAGACAAGAAGAAGAGTAGTAAGTAACTACTCTCTATTATCCAGCATTGAGCCCAAAAATTTTGCTAACGCAAGCAAAGATGAAAGTTGGATGAAGGCAATAAATGAAGAATTAGATCAGATCAAGAAAAACAAAACTTGGGAGTTAGTACCAAGACCTGCAAATAAAAATATAATCAGTACTAAATGGGTCTTTCGAAACAAATTGAATGAAGACGGACAGGTAGTCAGGAATAAAGCAAGATTGGTATGTAAAGGCTATGCACAAGTTGAAGGTATTGACTTTAAGGAAACCTTTGCACCTATGGCTAGACTAGAGGCAATTAGAATGTTTCTGGCTTTAGCAATTTACAAGAATTTCAAAGTTTATCAAATGGATGTGAAATCAGCATTTTTGAATGGGAAACTTGAAGAAAAGGTTTATATTGAGCAGCCAGATGGTTTCCAACTTGGTGATGATCCCAACTTGGTTTGCAAGTTGAAGAAAGCATTATATGTCTTAAAACAAACACCTCGAGCATGGTATGCAAGGCTAGACAACTATCTTACTCAACAAGGGTTCAAGAAAGGTATGGTGGATAGTAATTTGTATGTCAAAATAGAAAATGGCCATCTTATTCTTCTTGTTGTATACATAAATGATATCATATTTGGCAGCAACAAAGATGAGTCGTGTAAATATTTAGCAAATAAGATGCAGAAAGAATTTGAAATGTCAATGATTGGTGAACTTTTGTATTTCCTCGGGTTGCAAGTTAATCAAAATGAGAAGGGCATATTTATTTCTCAAATTAAATATGTGAAAGAGATGCTAAAAAAGTTCACAATGGAGGATTGTAAGCCAGTTAGCACTCCCATGACAACAGGTTGCAATTTGAGCAAGGATGACAAATCTCCACATGTTGATCAAACCATGTACAGATCTATGATTGGGAGCTTACTGTACTTGACAGCTACCAGACCAAATATTTTGCAGGCAGTATGCATGGTAGCACAATTTCAGGCTAGTCCCAAGGAGACTCATGTGACAACAGTGAAGAGGATTCTTCGGTACCTCAAGGGTACTATGGAGTATGGGTTATGGTATCCGAAAGGTAAGGACTTCACCCTTATTGCGTATTCAGATGCAGATTGGACAAGATGTGTAGATGACAGAAAGAGTACCAGTGGAGGTGCATTCTATATTGGAGATAGGTTGGTCACGTGGAACAGTAAGAAACAAGAGTCAGTCTCCTTATCCACAACAGAGGCAGAATATATTGCAGCGACAACGTGTTGTATGCAGGTATTATGGATGAAACAAACCCTGAAAGATCTTGGTATTAACTTTAGTGAGCCAATTTTAGTTAAGTGTGATAACACCAGTGCCATTAACATCTCAAAGAATCCGTTTATGCATTCTCACACAAAACATATTGCTATCCGGTATCACTTTTTGAAGGAGAAAGTTGCGGAAGGTGAGGTTAAGTTGGATTTTGTTCCAACAACAAAGCAAGTAGCAGATATCTTCACAAAACCGTTGCCCAAGGAAGTCTTTGATTACCTTCACAATAAATTAGGAGT
Organism: Wollemia nobilis; assembly: GCA_028583015.1. Taxonomy (NCBI): domain Eukaryota; kingdom Viridiplantae; phylum Streptophyta; class Pinopsida; order Araucariales; family Araucariaceae; genus Wollemia; species Wollemia nobilis. The sequence goes on from JAQPPZ010002200.1 coordinate 739,955, forward strand.
GGTCACACTTCCCAAGAATTGACTAGCTATCGGGACCACATTCTCAGGGGGAGCATTTGTGTATTTGTTTATCTTTTTGCTCATGTTTGTGATTTTTGCTAAGTGTAATAATTTTTGCCTGAGAATGTTGTGCATGGACTCAGGGGGATTTTGCAGCAGCCCTTTGGTTTTTTTTTCAAAGGGGGAAAATATTTACAGGAAATTGCACGTGTGTTGCCAACAATTCCAAAGGGGGAGATTGTTGAGCAAGGTGCAACGACAGTATTGTCATTGTTGTCATCACAGTCAGATAGATCGGTTGATGCAGTGGACAGGAGTTCAGAGGTTATTCAAAGTATGTACAGTGATGTTAAATTCTTATGAGGATGTTTTTGATGTTTGGGTGAAGTTGTTACAGGTTGTTTGTGCAAATTTGCAAAAGTTGAAAAAAATATCATAAAGTTATCAAAGCAGCAAAATAGTCAAAAAGTTGCAAAAGTTGCCACGGGAACAGGTGGATAGGATGGATCAGTTTGGAACATGCCAACATGTCATTAAATAGTCTAGAAAAGAATTGGAGATGTCAGCACAGTGTTTGGATTGATCGGTGATGTTTTCGATATCTTGGCGGATGATTTGGCAAGTGGTTGTACAGGCTGAAAAAGTGTAGGTTTTGTTAGAAGTGCTGCGAACAAACCGTAAGGATTTATGTAGCAAAATTTTAACTGGAGATGGTAATTATATTCAAGAACATGTTTGCCAAATTTCAATGAAAAAAGAGAAACGAGGCGAATTTTACAAGCGTTTCATGACTGTCATAAAAACACTATTTTTGGAAAAAGTGTGTCAGTAGCAGTTTTTGTGGAAGTGGTACAGGTGAACCGTAAGGATATAGGAAGTGAGTTTTTTTTTGGACATAGTCAGTGTTGTAAAGATTATACGTTTAAAATTTCAGATAAAACCGAGTTACGAGGTGAGAGTTATGATTTTTGCAAAAACGTTACAGGTCTCTTTTATGTCAATTTGTGCCACTTGTGCAAAATCCTTTAGTTGGCCGTTTCCACCTTGAAGAGTCGCCAGAGTTTCAGTTTCAGTGTTGTTACACCTTCAAGGCATCAAATAGATCATATTTTGTTTTTGGTTTGAGTTGTCACGTGGCTCCAAAGTATGAGAACGAGTAAGGTGTCAATTCTTTGCATGTGACTTGTTTGACGAAATGCCTTCTCAATATTAAAAAAAAAGGGAGTTATATTATTTTAAGAAGTTTTCATTAAATAAAGATATTTGGAGAAAGTGAAAAGTGAAAAGGAATGCAAGTGTGTGCATTTAAGTGAGAAGTGTTTTATTGAAGAGTGTGATTTTATTTTGTGTAGAGAGAAGAGTGTGTGGAGAAAAATAAAGAATGAAAATCCGTGTTTTTGGGAAAAAGGTGAAAAATGTCACTTTAGTATTTTGGGCATAACTTTATCATACGATATCAATTTTAGGTAAAATTTTGAGATGAGGTCATAGACAGAGTTCTACACAATACCCAAAAAGTGTTTAGCAATTGACAGAACGAGCTAAGAGAACGGTCAATTTTTTTGTGAGAAGAGAAGATTCATATATGTCATTTTATTATCAATATCAAAATCAAGTGGGTGCTTGGTAGAGGTGTTGGTGCTCCTTTCTGTTGGTGTAGATAAATCAGGGGTTGGTGCTCCTTTTTGTTGGTGCAGATAAATTAGGGGTTGGTGCTCCTTCCAATGGGTGCTGGTAAATTGATTGTAAAGTTGGTGCTTTGCAAAGGCTAGATTTGGATGGGAGTCCAAACAATCATTTTGAGGATGTAGCCAAATCGGTGAACCTCGGTATATCTTGTGTTGTATGATATTCTCCTGTTATACTTGCATTATTTGGTTTCATGTTTTCATTATTTCAGCTTTAAGAGTTGAAGATTTAAGTTTTAAAGAGCTACACTAATTCACCCCCCTCTTAGTGTCATTGTGAGACTAACAATTGGTATCAGAGCGAGGTTCCTGAATAAGCTTAACCGGATAGGGTGGTATTGGAAGTGACACAATGGTAGGTGGTGAAGGCTTCTCATCAAAAAAATCATCATTTTTTGACGAAACTAATTACGCATTTTGGAGACTCAGGATGCAGACATATCTTTGTGCTTTGGGATATGACATTTGGGATTCAATAGATAGTGGATACACAATACCCACCACTTATCCAACCGATGCTACCGGTAAGAAACTGTTTGAGAATGACTCAAAAGCAAAGAATGCTATCATGTGCGGATTAGTGGACAGTGAACTGGTAAAGATTATGAGTTGTAAAATGACAAAAGAAATATGGGACAAACTAAGGAGCATTCATGAAGGAGACGTTAAGATCAAGGAGGCCAAGTTACAAACACATCGAGCTCAGTTCGAAGTATTAAAGATGAATGACGATGAGAACATAGAGGCATATATGCTAAGAGTTAATGAAGTCATTAATGCGATTAGAGGACTCGGCGAGGAAATCAAAGATTCTTTCATCATGAAAAAGGTATTAAGATCTCTTCCCCAAAGATTTGATTCTAAAGTTTTAGCTATAGAAGAAGCTAAAGATCTAAAGTCTTTTAGTACTGACGAGATGCATGGTTCTTTGACTGCATATGAGATGATAATAGGAAAATCTAAACCCACATATAGAGAAGCTACTTTTGAATCCCATAAAAATATGAAAGCAAAACAAGAATCCAAGGAAGAAGAGACATCAGATGAAATGGAAGCAAACTTTGTTCAAAAACTAAAAAGGGAAAAAGAAAAATATAGAGGAAAGTTATCATTTAAATGTTTCAACTATGGAGATGTTGGGAATTTTGCAACTAAATGTCCACTTAATGAGAAAAACAAAAGTGATGAAGGATCGCACCAAGAAAGAAGTGACTGGAAGAAAAAAATAGATTTCAAAAAAGGCAACTTCAAGAAGAAAAGTTTCATCTCCAAGAATGTCAGTTCATCAGAAGATAGCTCTGGTGAGGATTCTGAAAAGAAAACAGGTGAAGCTATTTTCATGGCACTCAAAGAAGAAAAAATAGAAAAAGAACAGGAATGTGATGAAGAAGAAATTTATGCAGAAGTAAATTTGGAAGAGGAACTAATTGCAGCTATGGATGAATTGAAGATAGAAAGAAAAAAGAATAAGAAAATTTTAAGAAAGCTTGAGGATGCAAATGAAATGATAACCAGTTTGAAAGTACAGATAGACGAATCCAAGAAAATATCTGAAGATCTCGAAGTGCAAATAACCATGAAAATAGATTATTGCAGTAAGCTAGAAGAAGAGATTATTGGTTTAAGGATGCAGATAGAAGAGATGAATCATAAAATTAGTTGTTATCACAAACGTGAAGAAAGTTCTATGAAGCTGGATAAGATCATAAATAACCAAAAGACTACAGGCATCAAATTTGGTTTGGGTTTTGACGAAGGAGAATCATCAAATGGATCAAAGGCCATAAATGAAGAATCTATAAAGATTGAAGATAATAAACAGGTTGATCAAGAAAAAATGACTCATGCAAAAGAAAGCAATAATGCAAGGCACGAAAGGAGAATTGACAATGATGGATTCATCAATATGACACACCAAAGAAGAAGAAGATTTATGGCTCTTACGACAACATGGCAAAGACCATCACCCAGGTTCAATCATCTCTTTTCTGGTTACTGTTTTAAATGCAATGGTTATGGACATAAAATTTCAGATTGCAAGTATAATATAGGACCAAGGAATTTTACCAGTAGAATTTTTTTTTCACCTTTGATGGATTATGTAGTAGAATGTTATAACTATCATAATTTTGGGCACATTGCAAGAAATTGTCGAAGTACATTTGCATCAAATCAATTTCAGGGAAGAAACTTTCAACCAAATGGAATGAGACAAAATAGAAAATTTCTCGAAAAATGGTTTGAGTTGTCATGTGGCTCCAAAGTATGAGAATGAGTAAGGTGTCAATTCTTTGCATGTGACGTGTTTGACGAAATGCCTTCTCAATATAAAAAAGGGAGTTATATTATTTTAAGAAGTTTTCATTAAATAAAGATATTTGGAGAAAGTGAAAAGTGAAAAGGAATGCAAGTGTATGCATTTAAGTGAGAAGTGTTTTATTGAAGAGTGTGATTTTATTTTGTGCAGAGAGAAGAGTGTGTGGAGAAAAATAAAGAATGAAAATCCATGTTTTTGGGAAAAATGTGAAAAATGTCACTTTAGTATTTTGGGCATAACTTTCTCATAAGACATCATTTTTGGTTAAAATTTTTAGAGGAGGTCATAGACAGAGTTCTACACAATACCCAGAAAGCGTTTAGCAATTGACAGAACGAGCTAAGAGAATAGTCAATTTTTTTGTGAGAAGAGAAGATTCATATATGTCATTTTATTATCAATATCAAAATCAAGTGGGTGCTTGGTAGAGGGGTTGGTGCTCCTTTCTATTAGTGCAGATAAATCAGGGGTTGGTGCTCCTTTTTGTTGGTACAGATAAATTAGGGGTTGGTGCTCCTTCCAATGGGTGCTGGTAAATTGATTGTAAAGTTGGTGCTTGGCAAAGGCTGGATTTGGATGGGAGTCCAAACAGTCATTTTGAGGATGTAGCCAAATCGGTGAACCTCGGTACATCTTGTGTTGTGTGATGTTCTCCTATTATACTTGCTTTATTTGGTTTCATGTTTTCATCGTTTCAGCTTTAAGAGTTGAAAATTTAAGTTTTAAAGAGCTACACTGATTCACCCCCCTCTCAGTGTCATTGTGAGACTAACAGGTAGGTGCCATTAAATATCAATTAAAGTGAATTCTCTTTCATTTCTTATTTGTTTGGCTTAAAATTTCTCAAACTAATTATCCTTCTTCAGGAGAATTTTTAGGCAGGTGCCATTAAACATTAATTAGAGTGAAAGAGAAACCATTTTGGTGCAAATAAAGAACCTACACAATGGCTACAATCAACAAGTATCTCAATAATACCCAGTTGCTTAAAGGTTGTAATTATTCAGCATGGAAGACCAAAATGAAGGTCATACTTACTATCAAGGAATTGTGGGATATAGTGATAGGCACTGTAAAAATACCCACTACACCAAGAGTAGATCAGAAGATATGGGATAAAAGGGACAACATACTTCTCATGCTAATTTTTCTAGCCACTATTGATGAAATTTAGCCTCACATTTGTGATGCTGAAAATGGTAAAGAAGTGTGGGATGCTTTATCTACCATTTTTGAAGGGAAAAATGAAGCCACAATTCTTAACCTTCAATCACAAATTCATACTCTCCATATGAATTCAGGTGAAACAATAGAGTTATTCCTCTATAGAGTGGCATAAATAAAATCAAAACTGAATGCTTTGGGAGAAAAAGTTGAAGATAAGGTCTTGACTTCGATCATTTTAAGGGTTATTCCAGACTCCTACAAAATGTTAATAACATCTCTTCAAGTGTCTCAAAGACATGTGACCTTTATGGAGTTAGTAAAATTGCTTCAAACTGAAGAAGCAAATCAACTACAAAAACATGAAGTGTTCGATAGTGCACTTTTTACACATAAACATGATCAACAGAAGAAGAGGGGGTCATCTTCCAAAGATAAGGGCAAGCAACCCCAATTAGAAAATAAGTTTTGCACAAATTGTCAAAAGGATGACCATTATGCCAATCGGTGTTGTTTTAAGAATAAACCAAACGAAAAGGTTAATGACACAGCACAAAGGCAAAATAGACAACAACAAGGACATGTTGCTAGTGAGGTTTCTAATTTAGATTCAAAAAGAGCACACAAAGTGCTCATGACCCATACAACTTTATAAGGGAAAAAAAATTGTAAACCTAGGTAGCACCATTGCAACCCTCTTTTTAGGCTTCATAAATAGTAAATATTTTTGTTTGAAGTACTTGCAATAAAGAGAGAATTGTACTTATTTTTAGGCTTCTTAAATAGCAAACTCTTTTTGTTTGAAGTACTTGTAATAAAAGGGGGTATTTTTTGATGAAATTCATTTTTTTGCCTAGGAGGAAATCTTTGTAAAAGCTTTAGAAAGCTTAATAAGTTGCATATATTTTGCACTTAAGGAGGAATAAGCATTTATTTCCTACCTCACAGAATATTTTTGCTAAAAAGGGAGGAAGACATAAAAAGGGTGCATTTTCGACAATGACCGACACCTTAGTCAAACTTCTTGCAAAGTTTCATCAAAACAATATTTTGCTAAAAAGGGATGATGACTTATAAGGGTGCAGTTTCGGTAGAGACTGAAACCTTAGTCAAACTTCTTATAAAAGTTCCATTACAACATGTTTTGCAAAAAGGGAGAACTTATAAGGGTGCATTTTTGACAACAACCAACACCTTAGCTACCTTATCAAAACTTTTACAAAATCATATTATAGATAGAATGAACCTCGTATGTAGTGATCTACTTTAGTACACCTAGCGGTTGCAATGGCTAGTTACCCATGCAATACGATAGGATGAAAATATTACAATAAGGACATTCGATGATGTGAAAACAAAGTGATAATTGACCCAATTATTGCTTAAGTACTCCAGAAGTACTTATTTTGTTTAGAGCAGCCAGAGTAATGTGATAGAGCCCGAGCTGGAGCCATGAGCCAACATATCACTATCTTTCATTTCTCTTCTTCACTATATTGGGACAATTATATACATTACCCAAATAATGTAATAAGGGGGATGTTAGAGTTACTATGGTACAATAACTATGATTATTACCTCATTTGGTTATATGTAAATTATCCTAGGTAAATTATTATGGTAAATTCTTTTTTACCTTAGTAAGTTAGGTTATTACCTTATTTTTCACCTATGTGATATTCACATTATTGGCGAATATCAATAGCGTTAGATAAATTATTAGTTATTAGTTGTTAGCGGCATATTTCATTTGTTAGCATCAAATTAGGAAGAGGTTTTATTTTACGTGTTACAAGGTTATTTTTAGCCTTTGCATATTGTATTTAAACTCTTTTATATTCAATAATATTTCTATAGTTTCCTCAAATACTTTCACTATTACCCTCAATCATATGTCGACAAGGTAATAAAAAGTTTTAAAACCACTTTCTAAACATTACAAATATTACTAGAGCTAACTTTGAGAACATTACACTAGGAAACCACCACTAGCATCCACACCAATCTTGTTTGGGTACAACTATACCAATTATAGTAGCATTAATTACTCTACAAGCTATACCAGTTATAGTAGCCAATAATCCAACTACATCAGTTACAATAGCTTCTTCAAGTACAAGCTATACCATTTACAGTAGTTAATACTTACCCAAAACTTATGGTACAACTAATAAACCATATTAGACATTTTCCAACAACTTTTCAAAACACAAATATGAGGTTTCAAATTTGCATAACATACTAAAAAATGAAGAATACCAACTGCAAAATGAAACCTCATGCATGGGCACCTATGCAACTTGCACAATAAAACCACTAGAAAAGGCATTTCCAACCTTAAATGATATTCTCACAATGACACCGAGAGGGGGGGTGAATCAGTGTAGCTATTTAAATTCAAATCTACAACTCTTAAAGCTGAAGCAAAGAGAACTTAAAAGTAGGTAAAGCAATTATCACAAGAGAGCACACCACAACACACAATGTAACGAGGTTCACCAATTTGGCTACTCCTCAAGAATGACTGGCTTGGACTACGGTCCAAATCCAGCCTTTGCAAAACACCAATTTTACAATCCGTTTACCAAGCACCCACTGGAAGGAGCACCAACCCCCGATTTATCTGCACCAACAGAAAGGAGCACCAACCCCTAATGCCAAGCACCAACTTGGATCACAATTTTGAAAGCTATATCAATGACATAAAAATGCCTTCACTTTTACAAGACCCTGACTGGTCTACAATTTATCAAAACACAGTAAACACTTACTGCTCTACTTGTCGCTCTCTTACAACACTCTTCTAACCCTCTTTCGATAGCACTTTCACACATTCAACAGCAACTTAATTCTCTCATGCAACTGCCCTTTTATAACAATATTTCTCATCTTGAAACACCTCATCTTCTATAACTTCCATAATCCTGCATGCACCTATTAATAGCCACTCTAAAGTAACTCCTTTATAGCACAGTATTTATTACATGCAACCTATTAATAGATCTATCTCTTGTGTGGGACTTTCAGTATAACTACCACTCAACGGTTACACTGCTTTACGGGCCCTATAACTGCCATTCTATCTTTAATGCACTGTGCTTATTTTAGCTTGCATGATTTCTATCTAATCCTTAACTGTCACACTAACTTCAGTTGACTCTTCTTATAATGGCTGCATGATTTTCCTCTACAACTGCCCCTGTAACTATCGTTCTACTTTAGTTAACTATCCATAATCGTGCTGTTGCGACCTATCACGAAATCATGACACTTCTATCTCTTTGTACTCTTCTCGCCTTTTACCCATGAAAACATGACATGTCATGATATCGTGACATTTTTTGCCTCCTTGTCCACTTCTTGGCTTGCACCCACGAAAACATGACATGTCACGAAATCGTGACACTTTTCGCTTCCTTGCACTCTTCTTGGCTTGCACCAAAACATGACATGTCGCGAAATCGTGACACTTTCTCCTTACTCTTCTCTCTTGCCCTGAAACTGACACATGTCACGAAATCGTGACACTTTCGCTTCTTGCACTCTTCTCTCTTGGGCACTAGCGAAAACTACATGTCACGAAATCGTGACACTTTCGCTCTTTCTCACATTCAAAATCTGACACTTTCCTTTGCTCTTCTCTCCAAACATGTCATCGAAATCGTGACACTTCTCTCTTTTCTCTTCTCTACATGTCATCGAAATCGTGACACTTTCTCCTTGTCGCTTTCTTTTCCAACACATGTCACGAAATCGTGACACTTTCCTCCTACACTTTCTCTCTTCGAACCACATGTCATCAAAATCATGACACTTTTTCTCCTTACGCTTCCTCTTCAAATTGTCACGAAATCGTGACACTTTCTCCTTGAAGCTCTTTCTCTCAAACATGTCATAAAATCGTGACACTTTTTCTCCGTACATCCTCTCTTGCAAATTGTCACGAAATCGTGACACTTTTCTTTGCGAGCTCCTTCTCTCCAAACATGTCGCAAAATCATGACACATTTTCTTTGCCTGCACCTTCTCTCCAAACATGTCATGAAATCATGACAGTTTTCTCTTGCCTTCTTTCCAACATGTCACGAAATCATGACAATTTTTCTTACGCTTTCTCTTCCAACATGTCACGAAATCATGATAGTTTTTCTTGCGCTTTCTCTCTTCCAACATGTCACGAAATCGTGATAGTTTTCCTTGCGCTTTCTCTCTCTTCCAACATGTCACGAAATCATGACAATTTTTCCACTTTTCTCTCTCCTCCAACATGTCACGAAATCATGACAGTTTTGCCCACATTTTCTCTCTCCTTCAATATGTCACGAAATCATGACAGTTTTTCCAACATTTTCTCTCTCCTCCGATATGTCACGAAATCATGACAAGTTTTGCCAACATTTTCTCTCTCCTCCGATATGTCACGAAATCGTGATGAAAAACATGTCGCGATATCGCGACAATTTTCTTACTTGTCTTTTTCTTTGATCCTTTGAATATGGGCCACTTCTGTCTTCTTGGAAATTCACTGTACATGCTCTGACTGACCTCTGAACTCCTGTCCACTGCATCAATCGATCTATCTGTCTGTGTTGACAACAATGACAATACTTTTTCTGCACCTTGCTCAACAATCTCCCCCTTTGGAATTGTTGGCAACACATGTGCAATTTCCTCGTAATTCTTCTCCCCCTTTGACAATAATACCAAAGGGCTGCTGCAGACTCCCCCGAGTCTATGCACAACATTCTCAGACAAACATTGTTATAGTTAGCAAAAATCATGAATATGAGCAAAACTATAAACATAGGCATAAATGCTCCCCCTGAGAATGTGATCCCAATTGATAGTCAATTCTTGGGAAACGTGACCACTCCCAACTTACTTCGAAGGTACTCAAAAACTTCCTTGGGCAATGGTTTTGTGAATATATCTGCTACTTGCTTTGTAGTTGGAACAAAATCCAATTTAACCTCACCTTCTGCAACTTTATCCTTCAAAAAGTGATACCGGATTGCAATATGTTTGGTTCGAGAATGCATAACCGGATTCTTTGAGATGTTAATAGCACTAGTGTTATCACATTTAACTGAAATTGGCTCTTTGAAGTGAATACCAAGATCTTTCAAGGTTTGTCTCATCCATAATATCTATGTACAACATGTTGTTGCTGCAATGTATTCTGCCTCTGCTATGGATAGAGAGACTGATTCTTGTTTCTTGTTGTGCCATGCTACCAACCTGTCTCCAAGATAAAATGCTCCTCCACTGGTACTCTTTCTGTCATCTATACATCCTGCCCAATCTGCATCAGAATATGCAATAAGAGTGAAGTCCTTACCTTTTGGGTACCATAACCCATACTCCATAGTACCCTTGAGGTACCTAAAAATCCTCTTCACAGCTGTCACATGAGTCTCTTTGGGACTAGCTTGAAATCTTGCTACCATGCATACTGCCTGTAAGATATCTGGTCTGGTAGCTATTAAATACAACAGGCTCCCAATCATAGATCTGTACATGGTTTGATCTACATCCGGAGATTTGTCATCCTTGCTCAACTTGCAACCTGTTGTCATGGGAGTGCTAACAGGTTTACTATCCTCCATTGTGAACTTTTTCAGCATTTCTTTCACATATTTAACTTGAGAGATAAAAATGCCCTTTTCATTTTGATTGACTTGCAGTCCGAGGAAATAAGAAAGTTCACCAATCATAGACATCTCAAATTCTTTCTTCATTTTATTTGCTATGTCTCTACAAGACTTATCATTGCTGCTGCCAAAAATGATATCATCTACATAAACAACAAGGACAATAAGATGGCCATTCTCTATTTTGACATACAGATTGTTGTCCACCATACCTTTCTTGAACCCCTGTTGAATAAGATAGTTATCCAACCTTGCATACCATGCTCTGGGTGCCTGTTTCAAGCCATACAAAGCTTTCTTCAACTTGCAAACAAAGTTGGGATTATCACCGAGTTGGAAACCATCTGGCTGCTCAATGTAAACCTCTTCTTCCAGTTTTCCATTCAAAAATGCTGATTTCACGTCCATTTGATATACTTTGAAATTTTTATGAACTGCTAAAGCCAGAAACATTCTGATTGCCTCTAGTCTAGCTACTGGTGCAAAGGTTTCCTCAAAATCAATACCTTCAACTTGTGCATAGCCTTTATAGACCAGTCTTGCTTTATTCCTTACAACCTGTCCATCTTCGTTCAATTTGTTTCGAAAAATCCATTTAGTACCGATTATATTTTTATTTGCTGGCCTTGGTACTAACTCCCAGTGTTTTGTTTTTCTCAATCTGATCTAGTTCTTCATTAATTGCCTTCATCCAACTTTCATCTCGTGCTTGCTTCAACAACATTTTTGGGCTCAATGCTGGATAATAGAGAGTAGTTCCTTACTCATCGCTCTCCTTGTCTGAATACCAACTGTGGGGTCCCCAATAATTTGCTCTCTAGGATGATTTTTTTGCCAGCTACCTGTTTTGAATTTCTTGTTTTCTTCTCCTTCTGAGTCAATACTTAAATCATCTGGGTCAATTTTTTTATTCTCTTCTGTTTCCTTTTCTTCATCTCCTTCAATAACTTCTTCATAAATAGGGTAGTTTTCTTGATAAGTAATTTCTCGTTCTCTACCTTCATCAACTTTAACATCGGCACTCTCCACAATTTTCTTTAGCCTCTTGTTGTAGCATGTGTAGGCTTTGCTTTTTGTCGAGTAACCAAGAAAAATACCTTCATCAACTCTATCTTCAAACTTACCAAGATTATCTTCAGTTCGTTTGATGTAGCACTTGCTGCCGAACACTTTGAAGTATCTTGTTGTTGCCTTTCTGCCGAACCATAGCTCATAAGGTGTTTTGCTTTCATGTGTCCTTAACATGCACCTGTTTTGGATGTAAACCATAGTATGGACTGCCTCTTTCCAAAATCTGTCAGCTATTTTGTTCTCAGCCAACATTGTCCGTGCCATTTCTTGCATTGTCCTGTTCTTCCTTTCTACAACACCATTCTGCTGAGGTGTCCTTGCTGCTGAAAACTGTCTTCTGATCCCATATTTTTGATAGAACTCTGCAAACTCCTCTGAGATAAACTCTCCTCCTCTATCTGATCTTAAGCATTTAATTCTTTTTCCTGTTTGATTCTCAACCTATTTTTTGAAAATCTTGAACATCTCAAAGGCATCTGATTTAAGCTTTAAAAATAGTACCCATGTCATCCTGGAGTAGTCATCTATGCACAACATAAAGTATTTGTCACCATTTATGCTTTGTGTTCTCATGGGTCCACATAAATCAGTATGTATTAGCTCTAAAGGTTTACTGGTGAAGTATTCCTTTGATTTAAATGTGGATCTAGTTTTCTTCCCCTTTTGGCATGAAGCACAGATGCTATTTAATGGTTTGCCAATGGTGGGTATATCTCTTATCACCCTTTTTGAACTTATTTTTACCAGATTGTCAAAGCTAATATGACCGAGCCTCTTGTGCCACAACCAATTTTCATCTTCCTGTCCAATCAAACATGCTCCTTCTGAAGTCTCTAAGAGAGTATATAGATTTCCAGAAGTCCTCGATCCAGTAGCTATCAGCTTCCCACTGTGTGCTTTTCTGACTTCACAGCCTTGCTTCTTAAAGATGACTTCATGACCTCTATCACAGATTTGACTTACGCTCAGTAAGTTGTGCTTCAAACCAATCACAAACAGAACTTCTTTGGAATTGATCTTTCCATCACTTATCTTGACTGATCCTTTGCCAACTATCTTGGCTCCATCATTATTTCCAAACTTTACTGAGCCCCCTTCATATTTCTGTAACTTTTCAAATTTTTGTTTATCTCCTGTCATGTGACTGGAGCATCCACTATCCAATATCCATGGTGCAGATTTGTTCTGTGCTTTGAATGTTGTCTGTACAATCAAGGATTCCTTTTCTTCCTTGGGTCGCTCCTTTTCTTTCCACTCTGGTTTGACTATAGTTTTGGTCACTTGTTTAGACTTTTCTTTGTCAGTAGCCTGTGCATGTTTTTCTGGGAATTTTCTGTTTTGCCTTAAACTGTTTGGTTGAGATCTTCTTCCTTGATATTTATTTGCTGCATATGTGCTTCTACAGTTTCTTGCAATGTGTCCAAAGTTATGACAGTTATAGCATTCTACCGCATAATCCATCAAGGGTGAAAAGACATTTCTACTGGTGAAATTTCTTTGTCCTATATTATAAATGCAGTCTGAAATCTTATGACCGTAAGCATTGCATTTAAAACAATAACCAGAAAAGGAATGATTGAACCTGGGAGTTGGTCTTTGCCATTTTGTAGTAGGAGCCACAAATTTTCTTCTCCTTTGATGTGTGACGTTTATGAATCCCTCATTGTCAGCACTCTTCTCGTGCCTGGCATTGTTGCTTTCTTTTGCATGATTCATTTTTCCTTGATCAACCTTGATCTTATCTTCTTTCTTTACTGGTTCTATAGTTATGGCCTTTGATCCACTTGACGATTCTCCTTCGACAAAGCCCAAGCCAAATTTGATGCCTGTAGTCCTCTGACTATTTATAATCTTTTCAAGCTTCGTAGAACTTCCTTCAAGTTTGTGATAGCAACTCAATTTTTGATTCTTTTCTTCTAGCCGCATTCTTAAGACAACAATCTCTTCTTCCAGTTTGTTGCACTCATCTATTTTCATGGTTAATTGTACTTCGAGTTCTTCAGACATTTTCTTAAATTCTTCTGTCTGTACTTTCAAACTGTTTATTATGTCATTCGCATCCTCAAGCTTTCTTGAGACCTTTTTATTCTTTTTCCTTTCTGTACTCAACTCTTTAAGTGCAGCAACCAACTCTCCTTCCAGATATACTTCAGCCTCATCCTTAATGTTTTTATCACCTTCCTATTTTTCTTCTATTTTTTCTTCTTCAAATGCCATGAACAGAGCTTCACCTGTTTCTTCTTCAGAATCCTCACCTGAGCTATCTTCGGAAGAGCTGACATTCTTGGATATGAAACTTTTCTTTTTGAAGTTGCTTTTTCTAAAATTTGGTTTCTTCTTCCAGTCACTTCTTTCTTGGTGTGACCCTTCATCACTTTTGGTTTTCTCATTCATTGGACACTTAGCTGCAAAGTGACCGACGCCTCCACAATTGAAGCACTTAAACTGGTAACTTTCCTCTATATTTTCCTTTTCCCTTTATAAGTTTTCGAACAAAGTTAGCTTCCGTTTCATCCGATGTCTCTTCATCCTCAGATTCTTGTTCAGCTTTTATATTTTTGTGTGCTTTAAAAGCAGCTTCTCTGTCTATGGGCTTAGTTTGTCCTATTCTCATTTCGTATGCAGTCAAAGAACCATGCATCTCATCCATGCTAAAATTATTTAGATCTTTAGCTTCTTCTATTGCAGAAACTTTAGAATTAAATCTTTTGTGAAGAGTTCTAAGTACCTTTTTCATGACGACCGCATCTTCGATTTCTTCGTCGAGTCCTCTGATCGCATTAATGATTCCATTGACTCTCAAGCATATAGGCCTCTATGTTCTCATCGTCATTCATTTTTAATGCTTCGAACTGAGCTCGATGCGTTTGTAGCTTGGCTTCCTTGATCTTGTTGTCTCCTTCATGAATGCTCTTCAGTTTGTCCCACATGTCTTTTGCCAATTTACAGCTCATGATCCTTATCAGTTCACTGTCTACTAGCCCACACATTATGGCATTCTTTGCTTTGGAGTTATTCTCAAACTTTTTCTTCTCGACAGTATCTGTTGGAGGAGTAGCGGGTATTGTGTATCCACTTTCTACTGACTCCCAAATGTCGTATCCCAAAGCACAAAGATATGTCTGCATCCTGAGTCTCCAGAATGAGTAATTAGTTCCATCGAACAAAGGAGCTTTGTTTGATGAGAATCCTTCACCACCTGCCATTGTGTTCCTTCCAAGATCACCTTAGCTGATTAAGCTTGTTCAAGAACCTTGCTCTGATACCAATTGATATTCTCACAATGACACTGAGAGGGGGGTGAATCAGTGTAGCTATTTAAATTCAAATCTACAACTCTTAAAGCTGAAGCAAAGAGAACTTAAAAGTAGATAAAGCAATTATCACAAGAGAGCACACCACAACACACAATGTAACGAGGTTCACCAATTTGGCTACTCCTCAAGAATGACTGCTTGGACTACGGTCCAAATCCAGCCTTTGCAAAACACCAATTTTACAATCCATTTACCAGCACCCACTGGAAGGAGCACCAACCCCTGATTTATCTGCACCAACAGAAAGGAGCACCAACCCCTAATGCCAAGCACCAACTTGGATCACAATTTTGAAAGCTATATCAATGACATAAAAATGCCTTCACTTTTACAAGACCCTGACTGGTCTACAATTTATCAAAACACAGTAAACACTTACTGCTTCACTTGTCTCTCTCTTTCAACACTCTTCTAACCCTCTTTCGACAGCAATTTCACACATTCAGCGGCAACTTAATTCTCCACGTAACTACCCTTTTATAACATATTTCTCATCATGAAACTCCCATCTTCTATAACTTCTATAATCCTGCATGCACCTATTAATAGACACTTAAAGTAACTCCTTTATACATAGTATTTATTACATGCAACCTATTAATAGATCTATCTCTTGCATGGGACTTTCATATAACTTCGCTCGATGGTTACACCACTTTACGTGCCCTATAATCATCATTCTATCTTTAATGCACTGTTCTTAAATTAGCTTGCATGATTTCTATCTTAATCGCCCTATAACTATCACACTAACTCTAGTTAACTCTTCTTATTTTGGTTGCATGCTTTTCCTCTACAGTTGCCCCTTTAACTGTCATTCTACTTTAGTTAACTATCCGTAATCGTGTTGTTGCGACCTATCACGAAATCATGACACTTCTGTCTCTTTGTACTCTTCTCACCTTTTACCCATGAAAACATGACATGTCATGATATCATGACATTTTTTGCCTCCTTGTCCTCTTCTTGGCTTGCACCCATGAAAACATAACATGTCACGAAATCGTGACACTTTTTGCTTCCTTGCACTCTTCTTAGCTTGCACCTGAAAATAGAACATGTCACGAAATCATGACACTTTCCTCCTTGTCACTTCTCTCTCTTGCCCATGAAAACATGACATGTCACGAAATCGTGACACTTTCACTTCCTTGCACTCTTCTCTACTTGCACTAGCAAAAACATGACATGTCACAAAATCATGACATCTTTCCTTCTATACACTCTTCTCTCACACACATGTCATCAAATCATGACACTTTCACTTTCTCCTCTTCTTTCGAAACATGTAAATCGTGACACTTTTCCTCCTTTTCTCTTGACATGTCATCGAAATCGTGACACTTTTCCTTTCTTTCTACATTAAATCTGACACTTTCTCCTCCTTCTCTCTCTTCAACATGTCACGAAATCGTGACACTTTTTCTCCTTAGCACTTCCTCTTACAAATTGTCACAAAATCGTGACAGTTTTCCTTGCAGCTCTTTCTCTCAAACATGTCACGAAATCTGACACATTTTCTCTTCCTCTCTTCAATTGTCACGAAATCGTGACACTTTTCTTTGCAGCTCCTTCTCCTCAACATGTCACGAAATCATGACAATTTTCTTTGCCTTCGCCTTCTCTCCAAACATGTCACGAAATCATGACAATTTTCCTTTGCAAGCATTTCTTCTCTGAACATGTCACGAAATCATGACAGTTTTCTACTTCCTTTCTTTTCCAACATGTCATGAAATCATGATAGTTTTCTTTCCTTCTTCTTTTCCAACATGTCACAAAATCATGACAGTTTTCACATTTTCTCTCTCCTCAAACATGTCACGAAATCGTGACAGTTTTCACATTTTCTCTCTCCTTGATATGTCACGAAATCATAACAGTTTTGCCTACATTTTCTCTCTCCTCCGATATGTCGACGAAATCATGACAGTTTTTTTTCTCATATGTCGAAAAAAACATGTCGCGATATCGCGACAATTTTCTTACTTGTCTTTTTCTTTGATCTTTTGAATATGGGCCACTTTGGTCTTCTTGGAAATTCACTGTACATGCTCTGACTGACCTCTGAACTCCTGTCCACTGCATCAACTGATCTATCTGTCTGTGTTGACAACAATGACAATACTTTTTCTGCACCTTGCTCAACAATCTCCCCCTTTGGAATTGTTGGCAACACATATGCAATCTCCTTGTAATTCTTCTCCCCCTTTGACAATAATACCAAAGGGCTACTGCAGACTCCCCCTGAGTCTATGCACAACATTCTCAGACAAACATTGTTATAGTTAGCAAAAATCATGAATATGAGCAAAACTATAAACATAGGCATAAATGCTCCCCCTGAGAATGTGATCCCAATTGATAGTCAATTCTTGGGAAACGTGACCACTCCCAACTTACTCCGAAGGTACTCAAAAACTTCCTTGGGCAATGGTTTTGTGAATATATCTGCTACTTGCTCTGTAGTTGGAACAAAATCCAATTTGACCTCACCTTCTGCAACTTTATCCTTCAAAAAGTGATACCGGATTGCAATATGTTTGGTTCGAGAATGCATAACCGGATTCTTTGAGATGTTAATAGCACTAGTGTTATCACATTTAACTAGAAATTGGCTCTTTGAAGTGAATACCAAGATCTTTCAAGGTTTGTCTCATCCATAATATCTGTGTACAACATGTTGTTGCTGCAATGTATTCTGGCCTCGCTGTGGATAGAGAGACTGATTCTTGTTTCTTGTTGTGCCATGCTACCAACTTGTCTCCAAGATAAAATGCTCCTCCACTGGTACTCTTTCTGTCATCTATACATCCTGCCCAATCTGCATCAGAATATGCAATAAGAGTGAAGTCCTTACCTTTTGGGTACCATAACCCATACTCCATAGTACCCTTGAGGTACCTAAAAATCCTCTTCACAGCTGTCACATGAGTCTCTTTGGGACTAGCCTGAAATCTTGCTACCATGCATACTGCCTGTAAGATATCTGGTCTGGTAGCTGTCAAATACAACAGGCTCCCAATCATAGATCTGTACATGGTTTGATCTACATCTGGAGATTTGTCATCCTTGCTCAACTTGCAACCTCTTGTCATGGGAGTGCTAACAGGTTTACTATCCTCCATTGTGAACTTTTTCAACATTTCTTTCACATATTTAACTTGAGAGATAAAAATGCCCTTTTCATTTTGATTGACTTGCAGTCCGAGGAAATAAGAAAGTTCACCAATCATAGACATCTCAAATTCTTTCTTCATTTTATTTGCTATGTCTCTACAAGACTTATCATTGTTGCTGCCAAAAATGATATCATCTACATAAACAACAAGGACAATAAGATGGCCATTCTCTATTTTGACATACAGATTGTTGTCCACCATACCTTTCTTGAACCCCTGTTGAATAAGATAGTTATCCAGCCTTGCATACCATGCTCTAGGTGCCTGTTTCAAGCCATACAAAGCTTTCTTCAACTTGCAAACAAAGTTGGGATTATCACCGAGTTGGAAACCATCTGGCTGCTCAATGTAAACCTCTTCTTCCAGTTTTCCATTCAGAAATGCTGATTTCACGTCCATTTGATATACTTTGAAATTTTTATGAACTGCTAAAGCTAGAAACATTTTGATTGCCTCTAGTCTAGCTACTGGTGCAAAGGTTTCCTCAAAATCAATACCTTCAACCTGTGCATAGCCTTTATAGACCAATCTTGCTTTATTCCTTACAACCTGTCCATCTTCGTTCAATTTGTTTCAAAAAATCCATTTAGTACCGATTATATTTTTATTTGTTGGCCTTGGTACTAACTCCCAGGTTTTGTTTTTCTCAATCTGATCTAGTTCTTCATTAATTGCCTTCATCCAACTTTCATCTGTGCTTGCTTCAGCAACATTTTTGGGCTCAATGTTGGATAATAGAGAGTAGTTCCGTACTACTGCTCTTCTTGTCTGAATACCAACCGTGGGGTCCCCAATAATTTGTTCTCTGGGATGATTTTTCTGCCAGCTGCCTGTTTTGAATTTCTTGTTTTCTTCTTCTTCTGAGTCAATTCTTAAATCATCTGGGTCAATTTTCTTATTCTCTTCTGTTTCCTTTTCTTCATCTCCTTCAATAACTTCTTCATAAATAGGGTAGTTTTCTTGATAAGCTAATTTCTCGTTCTCTACCTTCATCAACTTTAACATCGGCACTCTCCACAATTTTCTTTAGCCTCTTGTTGTAGCATGTGTAGGCTTTGCTTTTTGTCGAGTAACCAAGAAAAATACCTTCATCAACTCTATCTTCAAACTTACCAAGATTATCTTCAGTTCGTTTGATGTAGCACTTGCTGCCGAACACTTTGAAGTATCTTGTTGTTGCCTTTTTGCCGAACCATAGCTCATAAGGTGTTTTGCTTTCATGTGTCCTCAACATGCACCTATTTTGGATGTAAACCGCAGTATGGACTACCTCTTTCCAAAATTTGTCTACTATTTTGTTCTCGACCAACATTGTCCGTGCCATTTCTTGCACTAGTCCTGTTCTTCCTTTCTACAACACCATTCTATTGAGGTGTCCTTGTTGCTGAAAACTGTCTTCTGATCCCATATTTTTGACAATACTCTACAAACTCCTCTGAGATAAACTCTCCTCCTCTATCTGATCTTAAGCATTTAATTCTTTTTCCTATTTGATTCTCAACCTATTTTTTGAAAATCTTGAACATTTCAAAGGCATCTGATTTAAGCTTTAAAAATAGTACCCATGTCATCCTGGAGTAGTCATCTATGAACAACATAAAGTATTTGTCACCATTTATGCTTTGTGTTCTCATGGGTCCACATAAATCAGTATGTATTAGCTCTAAAGGTTTACTGGTGAAGTATTCCTTTGATTTAAATGTGGATCTAGTTTGCTTCCCTTTTTGGCATGAAGCACAGATGCTATTTAATGGTTTGCCAATGGTGGGTATATCTCTTACTGCCCTTTTTGAACTTATTTTTACCAGATTGTCAAAGCTAATATGATCGAGCCTCTTGTGCCACAACCAATTTTCATCTTCCTATCCAATCAAGCATGCTCCTTCCGAAGTCTCTGAGAGAGTATATAGATTTCCAAAAGTCCTCGATCCAAGTAGCTATCGCCTTCCCACTGTGTGCTTTTCTGACTTCACAGCCTTGCTTCTTAAAGATGACTTCATGACCTCTGTCACAGATTTGACTTACGCTCAATAAGTTGTGCTTCAAACCAATCACAAACAGAACTTCTTTGGAATTGATCTTTCCATCACTTATCTTGACTGATCCTTTGCCAACTATCTTGGCTCCATCATTATTTCCAAACTTTACAGAGCCCCCTTCATATTTCTGTAACTTTTCAAATTTTTGTTTATCTCCTGTCATGTGACTAGGAGCATCCACTATCCAATATCCATGGTGCAGATTTGTTCTGTGCTTTGAATGTTGTCTGTACAATCAAGGATTCCTTTTCTTCCTTGGGTCGCTCCTTTTCTTTCCACTCTGGTTTGACTACAGTTTTGGTCACTTGTTTAGACTTTTCTTTGTCAGTAGCCTGTGCATGTTTTTCTGAGAATTTTTTATTTTGCCTTAAACTGTTTGGTTGAGATCTTCTTCCCTGATATTTATTTGCTGCATATGTGCTTCTACAGTTTCTTGCAATGTGTCCAAAGTTATGACAATTATAGCATTCTACTGCATAATCCATCAAGGGTGAAAAGACATTTCTATCGGTGAAATTTCTTTGTCCTATATTATAAATGCAGTCTGAAATCTTATGACCGTAAGCATTGCATTTAAAACAATAACCAGAAAAGGATTGATTGAACCTGGGAGTTGGTCTTTGCCATTTTGTAGTAGGAGCCACAAATTTTCTTCTCCTTTGATGTGTGACTTTTATGAATCCCTCATTGTCAGCACTCTTCTCGTGCCTGGCATTGTTGCTTTCTTTTGCATGATTCATTTTTCCTTGATCAACCTTGATCTTATCTTCTTTCTTTACTGGTTCTACAGTTATGGCCTTTGATCCACTTGACGATTCTCCTTCGACAAAGCCCAAGCCAAATTTGATGCCTGTAGTCCTCTGACTATTTATAATCTTTTCAAGCTTCACAGAACTTCCTTCAAGTTTGTGATAGCAACTCAATTTTTGATTCTTTTCTTCTAGCCGCATTCTTAAGACAACAATCTCTTCTTCCAGTTTGCTGCACTCATCTATTTTCATGGTTAATTGTACTTCGAGTTCTTCAGACATTTTCTTAAATTCTTCTATCTATACTTTCAAACTGTTTATTATGTCATTCGCATCCTCAAGCTTTCTTGAGACCTTTTTATTCTTTTTCCTTTCTGTACTCAACTCTTTAAGTGCAGCAACCAACTCTCCTTCCAGATATACTTCAGCCTCATCCTTAATGTTTTTATCACCTTCCTATTTTTCTTCTATTTTTTCTTCTTCAAATGCCATGAACAGAGCTTCACCTGTTTCTTCTTCAGAATCCTCACCTGAGCTATCTTCAGAAGAGCTGACATTCTTGGATATGAAACTTTTCTTTTTGAAGTTGCTTTTTCTAAAATTTGGTTTCTTCTTCCAGTCACTTCTTTCTTGGTGTGACCCTTCATCACTTTTGGTTTTCTCATTCATTGGACACTTAGCTGCAAAGTGACCGACGCCTCCATAATTGAAGCACTTAAACGGTAACTTTCCTCTATATTTTCCTTTTCCCTTTGTAAGTTTTCGAACAAAGTTAGCTTCCATTTCATCCGATGTCTCTTCATCCTCAGATTCTTGTTCAGCTTTTATATTTTTGTGTGCTTTAAAAGTAGCTTCTCTGTCTATGGGCTTAGTTTGTCCTATTCTCATTTCGTATGCAGTCAAAGAACCATGCATCTCATCCATGCTAAAATTATTTAGATCTTTAGCCTCTTCTATTGCAGAAACTTTAGAATTAAATCTTTTGTGAAGAGTTCTAAGTACCTTTTTCATGACGATCGCATCTTCGATTTCTTCGTCGAGTCCTCTGATTGCATTAATGATTCCATTGACTCTCAACATATAGGCCTCTATGTTCTCATCGTCATTCATTTGTAATGCTTCGAACTGAGCTCGATGCGTTTGTAGCTTGGCTTCCTTGATCTTGTTGTCTCCTTCATGGATGCTCTTCAGTTTGTCCCACATGTCTTTTGCCGATTTACAGCTCATGATCCTTATCAGTTCACTGTCTACTAGCCCACACATTATGGCATTCTTTGCTTTGGAGTTATTCTCAAACTTTTTCTTCTCAACAGTATCTGTTGGAGGAGTAGCGGGTATTGTGTATCCACTTTCTACTGACTCCCAAATGTCGTATCCCAATGCACATAGATATGTCTGCATCCTGAGTCTCCAGAATGAGTAATTAGTTCCATCGAACAAAGGAGCTTTGTTTGATGAGAATCCTTCACCACCTGCCATTGTGTTCCTTCCAAGATCACCTTAGCTGATTAAGCTTGTTTCGGAACCTTGCTCCGATACCAATTGATATTCTCACAATGACACTGAGAGGGGGGGGGTGAATCAGTGTAGCTATTTAAATTCAAATCTACAACTCTTAAAGCTGAAGCAAAGAGAACTTAAAAATAGGTAAAGCAATTATCACAAGAGAGCACACCACAACACACAATGTAACGAGGTTCACCAATTTGGCTACTCCTCAAGAATGACTGCTTGGACTACGGTCCAAATCCAGCCTTTGCAAAACACCAATTTTACAATCTATTTACCAACACCCACTAGAAGGAGCACCAACCCCTGATTTATCTGCACCAACAGAAAGGAGCACCAACCCCTAATGCCAAGCACCAACTTGGATCACAATTTTGAAAGCTATATCAATGACATAAAAATGCCTTCACTTTTACAAGACCCTGACTGGTCTACAATTTATCAAAACACAGTAAACACTTATCGCTCTGCTTATCGCTCTCTTACAACACTCTTCTAACCCTCTTTCGACAGCACTTTCACACATTCAACGAACAACTTAATTCTCCACGCGACTACCCTTTTATAACCATATTTCATATTGAGACTCCTCATCTTCTGTAACTTCTGTAATCCTGCATGCAGCCTATTAATAGCCACTTCTGTAAGTAACTCCTTTATAACATAGTAATTAATTACATGCAACCTATTAATAGATTTGTCTCTTATGTGGGACTTTCAATATAACTCGCTATGGTTACACTGCTTACGCCCTATAATCGTATTCGTCTTTAATCACTGTTCTTATTTTAGCTTGCATGATTTCTATCTATAACTACACCTATAACTATCACACTAACTTCAGTTGACTCTTCTTATAATGGTTGCATGATTTTCCTCTACAATCCCCTTTAATCGTCGTTCTACTTTAGTTAACTATCCGTAATCGTGTTATTACGACCTGTCGCGAAATCGTGACACTTCTATCTCTTTGTACTCTTCTCACCTTTTACCCATGAAAACATGACATGTCACGATATCATGACACTTTTTGCCTCCTTTTCCTCTTCTCGGCTTGCACCAAAACAACATGTCACGAAATCGTGACACTTTTCGCCTTCTCCTCTTCTTGGCTTCCCCGAAAACAGGACATGTCACAAAATCATGACACTTTCGCTCCTTGCTCTTCTTTCTCTTGCCCATGAAAACATGACATGTCACGAAATCATGACACTTTCGCTTCCTTGCACTCTTCTCAGCATGCACACGAAAACATGACATGTCACGAAATCGTGACACTTTCGCTTATACTCTTTCTTCGGCACGCTGAAAACAGACATGTCATGAAATCGTGACATCTTTCGCTTTTCTCTTCTCGTGAAATGTCACGAAATCGTGACATCTTTCTCTTTCCTCTTCTCTGCCACATGCATGAAATCATGACACTTTCTCTCCTTGTGCTCTTTTCTTTCTTTGACTCGAAAAACATGTCACAAAATCGTGACACTTTTCTCCTTCGCTCTCTCTCCTGTTACATGTCACGAAATCGTGACACTTTTTCTCCTTAGCGCTTCCTCTTGCAAATTGTCAGTGAAATCGCGACACTTTCTCCTTGCAAGCTCTTTCTCTCAAACATGTCATGAAATCGTGACACATTTTCCTCTGTACTACCTCTCTTCGAAATTGTCACGAAATCATGACACTTTTCTTTGCAAGCTCCTTCTCCCTGAACATGTCATGAAATCATGACAGTTTTCTTTGCTTGCGCCTTCTCTCCAAACATGTCATGAAATCATGACAGTTTTCCTTGCGCTTTCTCTCTCTTCGAACATGTCACGAAATCGTGACAGTTTTCCTTGCGCTTTCTCTTTCGTCCAACATGTCACGAAATCGTGACAGTTTTTCCACTTGCGCTTTCTCTCTTTTCCAACATGTCACGAAATCGTGACAGTTTTTCCATTTTTCTCTCTCCTCCAACATGTCACGAAATCGTGACAGTTTTCCAACATTTTCTCTCTCCTTCGATAATGTCACGAAATCATGACAGTTTTTCCAGCATTTTCTCTCTCCTCCGATATGTCGCGAAATCGTGAGCTTTTTCTTTCTTTTTCTTCTCGATATGTCGCATATCGCGACAGAAAACATGTCGCGATATCGCGACAGTTTTCTTACTTGTCTTTTTCTTTGATCCTTTGAATCTGGGCCACTTCTGTCTTCTTGGAAATTCACCGTACATGCTCTGACTGACCTCTGAACTCCTGTCCACTGCATCAACTGATCTATCTGTCTGTGTTGACAACAATGACAATACTTTTTCTGCACCTTGCTCAACATTAAACTCTAGAACCTATTCAAAAAATAAAAATCTAAATATAGTTAAAACAATATCCAATAGATATTAATTAGATCTAACACTATCGAAGTTCACTAGATCATAGTTGCTAAAGCTCGCTAGGTTTATCGTTGTCGAATCTCATCAAGTTTATCGTTGTCGAAGCTCACTAGATATATCATTGTTAAAAATCACTAGATCTATCATTGTCAAAGCTCACCAAATTTACCACTATCAAACTCACTAGATCTATCACTATCAAAGATTTCCAACTTTATAACAAAGCCCACCAGATCTGTTGCTATCAACGCTAACCAAATTTATCATTGCAAAGATCCCTAAATTTATCATTGTCAAAGCTTACCAAATTTTTCATTGTTGAAGCTCACCAGATCTATTTCTATTGAAGCTTACTAAATTTATAGCTATTGAAGCTCACTAGATATATTGCTATCAAAGCTCACTAGATCTATCATTGTCGAAGCTCACTATATTTGTCACTATTGAAGCTTACTAGATTTGTTATTGTCAAATCTCAACAAGATTTGAA
The DNA here is from genome assembly GCA_028583015.1 of Wollemia nobilis. Taxonomy (NCBI): domain Eukaryota; kingdom Viridiplantae; phylum Streptophyta; class Pinopsida; order Araucariales; family Araucariaceae; genus Wollemia; species Wollemia nobilis. The sequence continues at coordinate 765,503 of JAQPPZ010002200.1, forward strand.
TATCAAACCCTAGCATGAAAAATCCTTAATCCAACATGTAATCATAAAAAATAACCATAGGATCTCTTCATATAATGCCATAAACTACCTAGGTTCAAGACCATAGGCTTTGATACCAAATGTTAAAACTAAACATGACATTGATACTAAATAAAGAGAGCTAAACATAACAAGGAGCAATAAAATAAAGATGCAAACACAAAACAAGAGAATAATAAGGGAAAACTCTCCCTTGGGGGATTTCCATACATTCCACTTTTTCCATTAGCAATCTCAAATAAATACTACATCACATCTTCTATAAGACTGCCAAGTCACATGTGCATGCAAGGTGACACCTCATCCTTAGACTTTGAACCATATTACAAAGATGTGATTACATAGGCATTTAAAGCCACCAATATCAATATATATATCATCACCATGACATTAATTTCATAAGAAGAATATCCCTTACAATAGCATACTTTCCTAGCAAAGAGTCCCTACTTGAATGCCACTTTAGTCAAGCCTCTCCATATATAGATTTTGTGGGAGCAAGGATCTCATAGGCTCTAAGAAAAATATAAGGTATGTAGGTCAAGGTAATACTCTCTCTCTCTCTCTACACACACACACACACACACACACACACACACACACTATATATATATATATATATATATATATATATATATATATATATATATATATATATATATATATATATATATATATATATATATATTGTTCTTGCATATTTGGTACTTGTATTTTATTTACATTTAATGCATACTTAGTCTATTACTTGTATTGTCTTGTTTCTTTCCTTCTCTTCTTCTTGCTATATTGCCTATTTTCTATCCTTATTTTATGCTTCTTATCCTTAGGTTTGAGCATATACTATATTTGAGAAAACTATCCATAGTCATAACCTTATTATGAGTATATCCTTATTTTAGAGATTTACACAAGTTTGGCTTTACCTCTTTGGCTTGTCTTTCGATAAAACAATATAGAAGATATATTCAGAGATTTGTTTTTCAAAATACTAATATTATTTAGATTGCCCATGAACTATGCTTAGTCTTCCTTGATAAAATAAAAAGAATAAGGGCAAGCTCTACTAAAATACATAATTTTCAAAACACACATATATATGTTTGTGTATCCTTTAAAAAAAATTATATTCTAATTCTATACTAAACAATGTTTTACCAATTTATACTTTCTTCTAATTCTTAAATAAAGTAGCACTTATTTCTTGATGAAGTTGATAAAACTCTATATTTTTTTAAGAATCATGTGTCATAAAATAGACTAAAACTTTACCAAAATAATATGCTTTTGCATGCTTCAAATCTACTTTAATACCATATTAGATTTTATAATGGTTTACTAAAATGAACAAAAACAATACATCAACTAAAATCATAAAGCGAGAGATTTAAAAAGTGAGCAAAAATAATAATAAAACAAAAAATATGAAGGATTCATTTATGCACACACACAAATAAACAAGACTAGATTACAACAATGCAATGGATTTGAAGATGAGGGGTATAACACCAATGTCTTCATAACTAATTTAAAGTTGATTAAATCCTATTATTAAACATTAGGCATAAAGGGTTAATAAATGTTAAAGTGAAAAGGCTAAACCATATTCCCATAGGTTAAAATACATAAATCCTTCATATAAAAATATTTTTCAATAATTACTCATAAAAATACAAATGATTACATTAAACAATGTCACCTTGACTATAATATCATATTACACATTTTCAACAATAAATGGGTGCCTAACTCATTTATTTAAAAATTCATTTTGATCTTTTGAAAAAAATATAATTTTAATGACTAGACGTCTTTTAATTGCTAACTAAAAAAATATATACCAAATAAAAACTCATAATTACCATTGCTTGTTGATCAGATTAGTTATCGAAAGTTATCCATACACAATAGATAAATGAATAAATCGTATTAGACTTCATAGGCGCTGACAGAAGGTTTATTTAGTCCTAAATGGCTTGTAAACTACTATAAAAATCCTCTAATTAGTGCTTTTGTAAAAATAAGAACAACATCTAAAGTTAGTCTACTCAAATTCAGCCTTCACTTTTATTCATGCCTATTACCGTTTTTGTTAGGATCCCATCCTATGTAATAACTTCCATGATGTAATAATTCCTAAATAACGTGGGTAGTACCCATTATTAATATTTTGTAATGTTCTAAGTTTTAGCTTATATAGTGCCTATGACAAATGGCACCCTTTTTATGTAACACATGGTAGATAGGTTATGCAAGGTGGCCTTATACATGTAATTCGAGTGGCATTGTGCATGTAATTCGAGTGGCACTATGCATGTAATTCGGGTGGCATTATGCATGTAATCCAGGTGGCATTTTGCATGTAAGCCAACCATGGAAGTGAAATATTTAAATACCCGAGAAGGCACCAATGTATTCATATTTTTTCAAATTAATAAAGTGTTGAAGGAGGTTGCCCCCTCGAAGAGGCCTGCGATTCTATCTTATTGTGAGATTGTTCCTTTATGCAAATTTTTGTTATAATGTGTATTTTGTTTTGAATATTAATATGATGTTTATGTGAGTTTATTTCCAAGCAATTGTGTGAGAGTGTGTTTATTTGAGTTTATTTTATAGTAGGATCCTAACAAGTGGTATCAGAGCGCTTTCTAGGGCCAAGTTCTACTGCAACAGTAATGATTCTTGCCTGTTAGGTATAATCCTCTATTATTTTTGTGTAATTTTTTTTTACTATTATAAAAAAAAAAGACAAATACCAGTCAAAAAAACAAAAATAAAAAAATAGTCCTTTTTAGTTGAGTAGGTAGAAACCCTATGTTGGGGGTTTTAAAATATCGTGAAGGATCTGTCATTATTGGCTAAGCTAGATAGCCCATACAACGTCTAGTGAAGTGAGGGGCAATCAAGCTCCAATATCTAGGCCTCAGACAGAACTCACGCACGAACTTGAGCTCCCATGCATTTTCGAGTGTATCGGGAGACCATTTCAGGGTTAACAAAATTTTATCTAGTAGGAAGCTTATCGGCCTTGTATCATCCATAGTCCATGGGACACAGCATCCTGGATGATTACCCTCCCATACTGTTAGAGAGGCAGACAGTGTGCTCAAGGGTATGTGTGGAATCCTCCTTGGTTAGTGGCCTGAAATATTGGTCCGATCACTATTATTCGTCACTGCAGTATAATAGAGGGCCTATGGCTGTTACATACTCCTTTACTTAGCATACCTTGGTTTTGTTAAAACTTCAACCTACAACAAAATCACAAACCAAAACTCCCTGTTTGTAAACCTGCATTCCAAATTCCCAAAAGTGAGCATATAAGAAAGGAATCCTCTACCAAAAAAATAACATACATTGCATGGATTCGGGATAGAATATGAGGGTGATACTTAAGTTGACGATCTGGATAATAACGATCAAATTTACGAGTAGCGATAATAGTGAGGTCGATCGAAGTCAACATAGTCGAGTCAGAGACTATAGTTTTTAGTGTCAGAATAGAACTATCATAAAAGTAACCTATAGAATATAGAGAATCTTTAGACTAGTGAGGTAAGTAGTGTCAGAGAGACTGTCTAGGCTGAACAAAATAGTGAGCGAGTGACCAAAGACCAATTATAGATAGTGCTCCAATAACCAAATTTTGCACTATAGCTCCAAATCAAAAACTGTAAACACGATTAGACTCAGAAAAAAAGGAGATTAAAAAAAAAATCATTTTGGGATCAAAATGTGGGGTCATTGCACAACTCTTCTCCATCCAACCAACCACTTCACTAATGGCTGAAATTCCATTAGACCTACAACTAGTTCTACACAAACATGATGTTGTCTTTGTAGAACCAACTACACTACCACCGTGTCGCTCTCATGACCATGATATCCCATTGCTCCCGAGTAGTGCACCACCAAATATCAGGCCATACAGGTACCCTCATGCCATGAAATCAGAACTAGAAAAATTAGTATAGGAATTACTCAAGGCTGGTGTCATCCGACCTAGTACTAGCCCCCACTCCTCGCCTGTCCTACTCGTTCCCAAGAAAGATGGCTCATGGTGCCTATGTATTGACTACTAGGAACTCAACAAGACTATGATCAAGGATAAATTTCCTATTCTAGTGGTTGATGAATTACTCGATGAACTACACGGGACCATGTATTTCACAAAGCTTGATCTCTGCTCTGGCTACCATCAGATCCGGCTCAAGGATGAGGACATCCCCAAAACTATCTTTCACACTCATGAAGATCATTATGAATTATTGGTAATGTCATTTGGTCTCACAAATGCTCCTTCTACATTCCAAAGTCTTATGAACAACATCTTTCGGCCCTTTCTACGAAAGTTCATCCTTGTGTTTTTTGATGACATCTTGATTTACAGTCGCACATGGGAAGAGCACCTCCATCATGTGGATCAAAATTTACAGCTATTGGTCACCCATCACCTTTTTTTCAAAAGGTCCAAGTGTTCCTTTGGTCTTATTGAAGTAGAGTATCTGGGACACATTGTATCACAAGATGGCATCAAGGTTGACCCTAAGAAGATTCAAGCAGTTCAAGAGTGGTCGAAACCTCACACCCTCAAGGGACTTCAAGGATTTTTAGGGCTTACAAGCTATTATCACAAATTTGTCTGCAATTATGAGAAGCTAGCTGCCCCCCTCACCTCCATGTTGAAAAAAGATTCCTTCACTTGGACAGGGCCTGCTGACCAAGCCTTCTTTGAAATCAAGCATGCTATGACCACCACTCCCGTCTTAGCCATGCCAGATTTCTCTAAACCATTTGTCATTGAAAGTGATTCTTCTGGTCATGGTATTAGGGCAGTATTGATGCAAGAAGGACGACCTATGGCTTTTACTAGCAAGGCACTCTCTGATCGTAATCTGGGAAATCCACATATGCTAAGAAAATGTTAGCCATATTGCATGCAGTCACACATTGGCGACCTTACCTCATTGGGCGTCACTTCTCCATCAAAATCGACCATCAAAGTCTCAAATATTTTTTGGAATAAAGAGTTGCCACACCTGACCAACAAAAGTGGGTGTCTAAACTCATGGGCTATGATTATGATATCACCTACAAAAAGGGAAAGGATAATATTGTGGCTGATGCTCTTTCTCGCCAAATGGAGACCGTAAGTATGTTGTGTGCCATCTCAGCACCACTTCCCAAATGGATTGATTCCTTACGTCAAGAAGCACGTCAGGATACAGATTTGCAAGATTTGATAGCCTCACTAATGGAAGATCCAAATTCTACACTAGGATATAATTGGAATGTCCTTGATCTATGCTACCATCAACGCTTAGTTCTACCTCATAAGTCCCCACTTCGAGAGCACCTCATGAAGGAATTGCATGCCACTCCCTCTACAGGCCATTCAGGATTCCTTAAAACATATGGGCGACTCAAGCGCACCTTCTTTTAAAAAGGTATGAAATGGGACATCCACTCTTTTGTTGCTGCCTGTGACACATGTCAAAGGATGAAATGTGAAAAATGCACTCTCCGAGAACTCTTCAGTCATTACCTATCCCGGATCAGGTTTGGACCGACATTTCCATGGACTTTATAGAAGGGCTCCCTAAATTTGGAGGCAAGTCAATTATTTTTATGGTAGTGGACCGCCCTTCAAAATATGCTCACTTTTGTGCCCTTGCCCATCCTTATACAACATCCATTTTGGACAATTTTTTCTTGACTCCATATTTCGCCTTCATGGTATGCCCACCTCCATTGTATCTGATCGTGATCCCACCTTCACTAGTCATTTCTGACAAGAGTTGTTTAAGTTGCAGGGGACTCAGCTCAAAATGAGTTCAGCCTACCATCCGCAAACGAATGGTCAAACAGAAGTTGTTAATAAATGCTTGGAAACCTACCTTCGCTGCTTTGTCTCAGATCATCCCACTCAATTGGCCAAATGGCTATCCTTGGCCGAATGGTGGTACAACACTTCCTATCATACCACAACCAAACTCACACAATTTGAAGCAGTCTATGGGTGCCTTCCACCTACGCCTTCCTCTTACATTCTTGGTAGCTCCAAGGTCCAAGCCATCAACAACACTCTGAGTCAACACACCAAGGTCCTTCGCCAACTTAAGAAGAATTTGAACATGGACCAGAATCGGATGCGCCAACAAGATGATCAGCACGTTCTGAGCGTATTTTTGATGTAGGTGATATGGTCTTCCTTCACTTGCAGTCGTGCAAACAATCATCCTTACAACTTCGCAGGTGCCAGAAGCTTGCTACAAAATTCTATGGTCCTTACCAGGTTCTACAAAGGCCCCACAGCTTACAAATTGGTGCTCCCACCTACTTCCAAGCTTCATACTATTTTTCATGTCTCTGCTCTCAAGAAAGTTGTGGCCACACATGTACAGGTTCAATCCACACTTCCTGAATTGGATGAATAAGGCTCCATATTACTTGAACCTGAGCAGTTGTTGGATTGTCGGACTCACACTATTTGCAAACATACAATTACAGTGATCCTGGTTCAGTGGCATGGGCTTCAACCTAAATATGCTACATGGGAATATCTCCACCAACTCCAGCAATAGTTTCCTCATTTCAGCTTTGAGGACAAAGCTTCTTCAAGGAGAAGGACATGTTAGGATCCCATCCTAACCCTTAATGTAATAACTTCCATGATGAAATAATTCCTAAATAACGTGGGTAGTACCCATGATTAATATTTTGTAATGTTCTAAGTTTTAGCTTATATAGTGCCTATGACAAATGACACCCTTTTTATGTAACACATGGTAGATAGGTTATGTAAGGTGGCCTTGTGCATGTAATTCGAGTGGCATTGTGCATGTAATTCGAGTGGCACTATGCATGTAATTCAGGTGGCATTATGCATGTAATCCAGGTGGCATTTTGCATGTAAGCCAACCATGGAAGGGAACTCTTTAAATACCCGAGAAGGCACCAATGTATTCATCTTTTTGCAAATTAATGAAGTGTTGAAGGAGGTTGCCCCCTCAAAGAGGCCTGCGATTCTATATTATTATGAGATTGTTCCTTTATGCAAATTTCTATTATAATGTGTATTTTTTTCTGAATATTAATATGATGTTTATGTGAGTTTATTTCCAAGCAATTGTGTGAGAGTTTGTTTATTTGAGTTTATTTTATAGTAGGATCCTAACAGTTTCAATCCTATTTTCTAGATTTCAGTCAGTTGTAGTTTCACTGCCTCACCCTATGATTACAATATTGTTATTCATATATTTATTATTTTCCATAGCCATATTTAACACCTTTCAAAGGTATATTCCAAAAGACTATACTTTTTAAAGGTATATATGGTTCAAAGACTATCATATAAATTGACTAATTAGTCCAGAGTTCTAAAATATTTTAGAAAAACTGTAGAAGGTTACGAGAGGCTGGCAATGAAATTCTTTTTCAAATAAATTAAGGATTTAAGTAATAAATATACATTTAAAAAGTTATATAAAAATTTATAAATTTTTTTACAAAAATTGTTTGCTAAGAATTCAAAAATGCAATTAATTTAATTTTTTTCAAATCAATAAATATTACAAATTTTTTATCATAGTTTTATTTATATATTATTTTATATTTAAATTTAAATTTAAGGGGTTTATGCGGATGTAGGATTAAAATTAGTAGTGTGGATTATTGTCATAGCAATGGTCATTGTTATTTGAATACTTTAGTTAACGGTTGCAGCAATGGACAAAAAAGTAGTAGGCCATTTTTTTTTTAAATGGGTTGTTTGGTAGATTTTTTTGTCCAAGTGATAAAATGTCTGCATTTGATGGACAAACCTCCTTAATGGCACAGAGACTTTTTTTTCTCTTTAGTTGTTATTTGTGACGGGCGTTGGGTATGGTATGATGGTATATTGATCCAACAAGCTCTATTAATGGGTTGTTATTATTTTTGCATAGTTATATTATTAGGTGGTTGTGATTGTTGTTGCATGGTTTTACTTTTATTTTAGTTTTTTGGCATGTGGGAGGTAGGATTACGGATGATTTTTTTGTAATTGTTGTGGTTTTATTTTGATTTTGGCTTTATTTCAAGGTTATGCATAAGAGGTAGGACCCGAAAGGTACTTATAAAAAAATGGCGAAACTATTTCGAAAACCCGGCGAAACCTGTCGAACTGCATGTATGATGGCATGGCGAATGACCTTAATTTTTCCCAAAAAATTGGCAAAAAAGGGCGAATTTCAAAGTTTTGTTGGACCAGGTCAAAAAGATGTCAGCTACATTTAAAATCGTGGCAAAGGCTCGGACGCAAAATTTGGCCCGATCTTGGATCGGATGCATAATATCGTCCGACCTCGAACCGGATGCATAATATGGTCCGGTCTCGGACCGGGTGCATAATATGTAGCTCGGGCCGGATGCATAATATGGTCCGGTATCGGATCGGGTGCATAATATGATCCGGTTCTGGATAGATGCATAAAATGGTCCGGCCTCGAATCGGATGCATAATATGGTCCGACCTCAAACCGGATGCATAATATGGTCCGATCTCGGACCGGGTGCATAATATGTACCGATCTCAGGCCGGATGCATAATATGGTCCAGCCTCAAACCGGATGCATAATATGGTCCGATCTCGGATCAAGTGCATAATATGTATCGGTCTTGAGCTGGATGCATAATATGGTCGCCTCAAACCACATAATATGGCCGACGCCGGATGCATAATATGATCCGAGGTGGCCCGGATGCATAATATGGTCCGATGGCGACCCGGATGCATAATATGATCCGGTGGCACCCCGGATGCATCTTATGATCCGGTGGCATCCCGAATGCATATTATGTCCCGATCATGGACCGGATGCACAGTTTGGTCTAGTCGCCCGGATGCATACTGCAATCCGACCACCTACATTTTATCGGATGCAAAAAAGGTTCATCTACCACGTGTCCAATACTGCATGTCTAGTACGATGCTTCCACGTGTCAAATATATTTCTCAATCTATAAAAGGGCATCAACTATCATTTTCCCATTTTGTTTCTGTGACTACTACAACCAGAGCTAACCTTTTCGATCGACCTTTCGATTTTGATTCCCAATCCTTTTTCTTCCACTTCCAACTACTTGCAATGGATACCCCTTCCACAATCGCACCAAAATTCAAGAATTTTTCATGCACTTTGATATCAGATCTGATAACAACTCCAGGGATGAACTTTTAGTGGCTCCATAACGCAGGTTTATCAACCCTCATTTCCATGCCATAATTCAGAATAGATAAAGTTCTCCTACAACATATTATCTCTGGTTATGACCATGATAGGGGTACAATGAACATTAAACTACGAACTAGAAATGTGGTTTTCAGCATCACCCCTGGAGATATTCACAGATTGATAGGTCTTCCATTCATTGGTTTTAATCAAGTGTCGACGAGGTCGCAACTTTCTCCAGATGACAAAGCACACCTCGATAACAATTACGGTCTTTCATCGAAATATTTGGCAGGTATAAATCTTGTTAATTATATTTTATTAATTTTCAATGTTTTAAATTTGTAAATTGACATCTAATTTTTTTTATGCAGCTTCTGCCGCCAAATCAAAAAGGGGTTTATCGATCAACGATGTTAACCATCAAACTCTGAAGGCCATTATCGAATTTTTCCAGGCCAGACTTATTCTGTTGGGAAGATCAAAAATTCTATTTTGGGCACTTTATTATATTGTTCAGTCTGAGAAAAGTCACAAGTTCGATTGGTGTACTTATATTTCAGATCGAATCAGGACCGAGTTGCACACGGTCCAAGTGGCAACCGACAAGACTCAGCCCATTGTGGGCACTGTAAATTTTCTTTTAGCTTTATATTTTGAGTGTTTTCATAATTTTTTGACTACTCCTGTACCAACTGTAGTGCATGCAACACTACAGTCTATTGCCATGACACCAGAGGAATTGAGGGTAATAACTACATCATTGTCCTTGACATACTATTTTATAGTTTACCACATTCCTTTTTTTAATTTTTCTTTTCATCTATATGCAGGCGAAGGCAAAAATTTCAAGGAGTAAATAGATTGCTGCCAATAGGGGTCACAGGCCGGAACAAACAGGTGATTCTGAAGACACGGGCTCTGAAGCAACACCTGGTCCTATGCAGAGGTCACACAAACGTTCCAGGCAAGCAACTACTCCTGGGGTTTCTCGTACACCTAGGTATGCACAAAATGTGCAAGCCGAATCTAGTGTGGCCAACCCCTCCCCCAATGCAGGACAATTGCAACACATTTCATCATCTTCAGGTAAATCTATGTGTAGTTAATTTAAATTAAGATCTTTTTTATTTTAAGAAGAATTCTAACAAAATGTTTTTGACTATTTTTAGTTGATTCTCATGTTCAAGTAGTAACATCACAAGTTAGAGGGCATATGCCGCCACCACCTCCACATGCATCACACTCACCGGTTTCACCACTTCCACCCAATCAACAACAGGCACAATCACAACCTCCGACAATGCCTATGCGAGGGCAAGTCGATGTTGGAAAATGATTGTATTCACAGAGATCACAGGGCACTACACGAAGTTCTGGGCATGGGTTTTCACACCCATAGAGATCACACATGCCAGCAACAAGTTCTGGGCATGGATTTTCTCAATTTACATTTTCTACAAATTCACAGGCACTAGAATGTTCTGGATAGGGATTGGATGATATTCCACTTGATGAGGATTTCATGTTGTAGGGCAACATTGTAGGCTTCAAGGCAACATATGTGCTTAAATATCTAGCACAAGAAGAAGCCCCTACAGCTGAGTAGACATCAGTACCACCCACTCAAGGAGACAACCCTCATCCTCAGGGTCCTCAAACTGAGGATGATGTTGTCAATTTTAATGAAAATGTTTCATTGGCTGAAAGTACTGAGTCAACAATTAAGGAGTTTGTGTTGAAATATTTGTAGGAGTTGAAAGAATGGGAATATCGGGCAAAGGTCCTTATTAGGGAAATTAATGCCCGATATAAAAATTATGAAAAAAGAGAATCTATTTATTCTTTGGTCAAATTTGAACCTGAAAAGCTTGATGGCCTGCTAAAACAGGCTACATCAGGAATAGTTAAATCCGATTTTACTTATGATGATGATGTGTTAAATGTTGTTGTTGGTAGATTGGAGAATGTTAATGTTGAAGCCCAAGCATTTTACAACCAATGGGCTTCTGATAAGGACAAGGTTGCAGTTGTTGAGGCTGCAAAAGAATTGGCTGAGGTAAAAAAGTTATATGTATTTCAATTTTCTATTGCATTTAAATTTTTATATTTCTTGAAAATTTGTAATAATTTCAATATATCCCTTTTGAATTAAGTTTTCAATTTGTTTTTGCAGTCAAATTTTGAAAATTTGAAAACACAAGTTAAGAGCATGGATGTCAATATTCATACAACAAAGACATGTTTGATGAAATCAATGGAAATGAAAAAGAAAATGCAGGCAAAGGTTTCAGAAAACAATCGTTTAAAAAAATACATCAAAGAGAAGCTGCGAGAAGATCCAGATAAGGTGCTTGAGAAAATGAAAGAATCACTTCCAACAATACTTGAAGATCCAAACAAAGAAGAAGCAACATGTGTGTCAAGTATTATGAAAGTACGTGACAACCTTGTTAGAGTTGGAGCACTGCCAGAAGAGAGTGTCACAGAAGTTGATAAAGGAAAAGAAACGACAACTCCAACCACTAGTGAAGCAACCAAGCACCAATCAAAAGATTGAAAATGTTGAAAATATTTTAAAAATACTGCAATATGTAATTTCTGTTTGAAATTGGTATGTAATATTTGAGACTTGAGTTGGAAAATGTTTTAAAAAGACTGCAATATATTAATTTATGTTTGAAAATGTTATGTAATATTTGGGTTTACAAATGTTTGAACGATGTAATATATTTCTTTTTGAACTAGTTAATATGAAATTTTCTGTTTGAAAATGTCATGTAATTTTTGTTTGAAAATGTTTTAAAAAGACTGCAATATCTAATTTGGGTTTGAAAATGTTATGTAATATTTGAGTTTGAAAATGTTATGTAATATTTGGGTTTAAAAATGTTTGAACGATGTAATATATTTCTTTTTGAACTAGTTAATATGAAATTTTCTATTTTAAAATGTTTTAAAAACGCAATATCAAATTTTGGTTTGAAAATGTTATGTAATATTTGAGTTTGAAAATGTTATGTAATATTTGGGTTTAAAAATGTTTGAACGATGTAATATATTTTTAACAAATATTTTTTGAACTGCAATATCTAATTTGGGTTTGAAAATGTTATGTAATATTTGAGTTTGAAAATATTATGTAATATTTGGGTTTATCAATAAGAAATTTTATGATAAATAAATCATGTTTATCATTGTCAATGAAATGAGAGTTGAGACACTAAGACACAAACATACAAATTTACAATCTAGAAAAATGATATAAGCCATGTAATTTGAAAAAAAAAAGAATTATCATTGTCAATGAAAGAAGTGAGACACTAAACATAAAATACACATTTACAATCTACAAAAATGATATAAGCCATGTAATTTTAAAACAATAATGTGATTTAAAACAACAATTCATTGAAATCATATAAATCTAGAACAATATTGAGAAATCTGCTATCAAATCAATTCATGTTTATCATTGTCAATAAAATCATGGAAAATTATCACTATGGAAGCTAAAACATATCAACTTGTCCAGAATCATTATGAAGCATAGCAAAAATCTATGTCTCCACCATCTGATCACTAAAAGCATCATCATCATCATTATCGATCGTATTCAACGTTCCTCTTCTATCTACCAAGGAACTCCAGTATTCCAATGCTCTATCATACGAAAATGTATCCAACTGATATGAAGACACATAAATTCTTAAACAATTTTCTAAATTCTTGTCGAGTCTATTGTGGAGTTTAGATTTAACAAAAGCAAGTGCACTAAAAACTCTTTCATCTTCGACTGACCCCAAAATCATTGTTTCACATAATTCATATAAACGAAAGTATTCACTTATAGTATCTTTTAAGACTATGCTTGGATACAATTTTTACCACAAACATGCAATGGAACCAATCTCATGGACACTTGTCATAAGTGATGTTTGCACAACCATTGTTCTTCCAAAATGCGATGATTATTCTTTCAAAAGATCACTATTGAGTATACCTTTAATTTCAACACCATTGACTTCCACACTCTTACTAAAATGGTCAATGAGGTTACCCATATATTTAATAAACAACTCATTTGCAGAATTGTATTCAATACAAGGTCCCCAAAACATGGGGTTAACCACACCCATGGACTCAAGCAACTCATCTCTCTAAAACCGTTCTCTTATCTCACCTGTCAAAGTTTTTGCTATATTTGACAAATTACTCTTTGTTTTCTGTATTACAACATGAAATCTATTATGTGTTACAGGAACTTCTTCAAAATCTTCCACAACTATACTTGATTGCCTTTCAAAACAATAAACAGGTATCATATTTTCATGAACATTAATACAAAGATGATCATTGATGTCAAACTTCAAGAAGCTTTTTGGATTGTTCACGTTTATCAATGTATTCCAACTATCAAATACAAGTTCTGTAAAATCTGCATTAGACACATATAATGTATCAAGAAGCATGCATATTTGTTTTCTCATCCTCATAAAATCAACGATATAGATGGATCTCTCTTGTGCAAGATTAATTAATCTGTTCATTTCTTTTAACATTGGAAGAATACCACATAATGTCAAAAGTGTTTCCAAGTCAATCAAACGGAACAACATATCTTTTGCCTTATCAACTATTCTACGATTTGCATGCATAAACCCAATCAATGATTGATATTCTGCCAAAACTCTCTGAGCAGGTTGATACAATGAAATCCATCTTGTATCCACATCTTTTAACAATTTTTTCCCTTCTGTAACTCCTAGTGCAAATTGTTGAAACTCTGCAAATATTTTTGGACTTAATGAGAAATAAGAATGAATATCACGAATAAGGTTTTCTACTTTAGCAACATTTGAAAATGTGCTCACAATTTTATATGCAAGATTAACTCTATGAGCCATACAATGAATGGGGATCATATATGGGGCAACTATGGTTTGGAGTCGAACACAAAGACCAGACCTGTGACCTTGCATAATAGCAGCTCCATCAGCTCCAACGCAAATTAACTTTGTTGCTATGTCTATATCATTCATTCCCGTAATATTCTTTAAACTTTTGACAACAACATTATAAATGTTTTTTGCATTTGAACTTTCCAACATCTTATGTATTCCCAACAAAATAGGCCTTCTAATATGATTTTGAAATGTGTACACATGCATGCAAATCCAAGAAGTGTTATCCACAATTGTTACCTCATCAATAGAAAGTGAAATGAATTTGGCAAGTTTTACTTGCTCCCTTAGGTCTTCTTTCTCAACCAAAGATAAACATTTTACCATTTCCCAACCACTTCGGTCTGACCAATGAGAACTAGGAAGGTTTTGCACATTAAAAAGGCATAATAGCTGCTTATAATCAATAAAATCGGACATTGGTCTACCTTTCTTGAGAATATTGTAAACAATGACAAACTGCTTACTTTTTGAAGCAAAAATAGTCTTCTGTATTTTGTGAAATTGGGCTCCAATTGTTCCACCTTTCTCAACAAGAGATTGTTGTTGCTTTAAGTGATTGTCATATTCTATAGCATATCTTAAATGCATACATTCTGATGCATCCTTCCACTTAACTTCTTTACTAACTTCACCATTACTTTTTATAACTTTTACATAAGATTTGCTAGCATGTTTTTCAATTGTATCAATCTTGTTTTGAAGCCTATGATCCTTACCAAGTCTCCAACTGCAAATTTTGCATCTACATTCTTTTTCATCAATTTGGTTATCCTCAGTCATGACAGGCTCAAGCTAGGGAAATATTTCTACCCATTCTTTCCTAAATCCCCTTCCAAGTATCCAGAGAGATGCTTTTCTTTTTTTGGAATTTTTGGTTGAAGATTCAATTGAAGCTTGTAATGATTTTGATTTATCACTTTCATTTTCAATTGTGATGTCATTTTGCGTGTTGTCTTCAAGTGTTTGTTGGATGTCATTTCTAAGGGGATTTTCAATGAAAGGCATCTCTTCTTGGGGAATATCTTCAAGTGGAGGCATATCAGGATCGATAGGGTATTCTGCATAGTAGCATACCATAATATTTTTTATCATTATTGGATAAAAAAATTTACAAAAAAATATTCAAATCGTCAATCAAGCACATACTGGGAAGTCAAAAATCATTTGTACCTTGAATTTGCACAGATGTCGTTGGCTCGTTGCATTTCGAAGTTTGGCTAAAATATTTGAGGATACTCTTTTCAGCAGAAGATTTGGTGCCCATCTTTCCATCACTGGGTGACATTTTACTTGTTACAAAAAAAAGTTAAAGAGGGTGTACTTTCTAGAGGCCTTAAGATAATATTGTAAATAGAATAAACAATTGTTTGGGTGGTAAATTATACATACTTTTTTCTAGCCATTCTTTATTGTGATTTTATCAGTTTATGCCACTAGTTGTTTTCTGGTGAAAGCACTCTAACAGAGAAAAAGAGCATCAATATGTCTTTAGAGAACCAAAGCATTTACTCATGTATAATCTTAGCAAGGAAAAAAATATCTGAATTGAAACTAAGAATCAAAGAGTTTTAAAACATTCAGAACATGGCAAAACAGAGAAAAACAAGGGAACAGAGCAATGACATTCCAGATGTAGAAGAGGGCTCCGATATTGGTGTGGTGCAGAACAAGATTGAAAAATCATTAAATAAAGAAAAACATGCAGAACCAGGCAAAATAACATGCAGAACATGGCAAAATAAAGAAAAACATGGCAAGCAGAGAAGTGACAGAGAACCTGGTGTGAAAATATGGTCCGATCGTATGTAGAGAAACTGGTTTCAGTCGTATGTAGGAAAAGATCCTGGTAAACGTAATCTCGTCCGGTTGCACGATAGTTTTTGGATGCAGGAATGGTTCCGTCCAGTTGCACGACAGGTTTCGAATGTAGGAATGGTTTCGTCCAATTGCACGGTTGGATCCGGATGTAGGAAAGGTTCTGTTCTATTGCATGTTAGGTTCCAAATGTAGGAATGATTCTGACCGGTTGCACGATAGGTTCATGTAGGAATGTCCTTTGCACGGTAGGATCCAAATGCAAGAAAGGTTTTATCCGTTCACATTTTGATAGAATGATTCAGTTGATAGGTTATGGTTGCAGGATTTGTTCCATCCGACTGCACGGTAGAATCTGGATGTAGAAGTTACTCCGACCGGTCATAGAACACTATTCGACTATAGAATTAGTTTCGTTCGGTTGTAGAACAAGACACGGTTCCGTTCGGTTGCTAAATTTGTTGTGGTCGATCGTAGAAAAGGTTTCGGTGTTGTGAAGAATTATGTCGGTATTTTCATCGGGTATAGAACACGGTCTAAAAATGAAAATGTATCCCTGGGGTGTTAATTATATATAGAGGTATACTTGGCGAGTTTGGCGGGATAATTTAGAAATTCTAAAATTTTAGGGCGAAAAGGGTACTTTATTTAGGCGGGATTACTTGCGAATTTTTCAAAATATTCGTGATACTCTCATCAAAGGACGGCTAACCGACACCTAAAATTTATTTTTTCTCAAAAATTTCGGCTACATGGCCGACGTCCGGGTCCCAAAAATTTCACAAATTTGAATTTTCGAAAATGGTTTTTTTTGCCCCAATGGCGAAGTTTCGCCGCTATGCATAACCCTGGTTTGTTTTTCGAACTATTATTTATTTTTTTATTTTTGTCAATGGCTTTGCTAGGATATAGTGTAGGCCTAAAGTTAGTAATGTGAGTCACTGCCATGACACTTCCAACCATAGTAGTGGTCATGGTACTATGAATACTTTAGCTCATGGCCATGGTAATAGGAATAAATGGAGGTGGGTCATTTTTTTTTTTTTTACAGACAACATTTTTGTTTGGTAAAGTTTTGGTTAGAGTAGATGAGTTATCAGCATATGAGATACAGTTCTCCTTGGTGACAAGGGACTTTTTTGTGGTCTTCAACTAATGTTGCGTAGCCGCTTAACATGTTGCAACAATGATCCAAAAAATCATGGGTTTTTATGTAAGTTCTTGAGTCCAATGGATGAAGTTGAAATGATGGATTTTTGTCATTGTTGTCACATATTAGTAGACTTCCATTGTGGTTTTTTTGGTGATGGCATGTGGAGGGTACAATTGTGGGTGTTTTCCACAATTGTTGTGGCTCTATTTTGATCATAGGTTTGTTTTTTCTATTGATTATTTGTTGTTTTTGTGTTATTTTGATGTTTTAATGGGGTTGTTTATTAAGGTTTATATGAGAGTATAAAGTACCCATCTCATGTCATTTTTTCCAAAGTTTGAAATGAAAGTTATTATTTTTTGGATAAAAACAAAAACACTTTTTATTTAAAAATAGTAATTTGATACAATATAAATGATAAATTATAGGATGAATTATATATATATATATATAGAGAGAGAAGGGGTTTTGAAAGGACATTGAAAACTTTTACAAGAGGATTTTGAGAAGGATCTCAAACTTGCAAAGAGCTAAAAATATTTTTAGGCACTCCACTAGGAAGAACAAAACCAACAACCGACAACACCAGGTTAACTGGCAACACTAGATTGCAAAATCAACAACCAAAAGAGATCTCGTTAAACACAAAATTCAAAATTCAAACTGGACGTATACTCGCCCAACCTGTAACACACCCGACCAACCTGTAACACACCCGACCAACGAGAAGGCAAATGGAAAGTTGAGAACCAATAATTGAAAGGTCAATTTGAAAATTGTGCCCAAAAAACCAAACCATCCAACATAGCCGAATTACCCAACAAAGCCAAATAGGATTTAAGGAACCCAGAAACTCAAAGACTAGGGTTTTGCAAGGAACCCAGAAAAACCTTGAAAAAAAACCATAAAAAATAACAACTGTGCTAGTTTAGAACCTCTCACGAAAGAACCACTAATAGCTATTCAAAGGCACCAACAGAAAAAATTGTAGGGCTGAAAACCAACGAAACCAGGAAATGATCCACCAGAATGCGGATCAAGAACCAATGTAGGGTCATAAAATCTGCTGAACCAACAAAAAAAATGCCAACTTGGAACAAAAGAGGAAGGGAACAAAGACCTTGTCCAGCGGAGAGAAAAAATTAGGACCACAATCTCCTGCTATGGGAGAACAAACCAGGAAAACTGGAACACCTTCAACGAGCAGAAATAACCCATCAAAGGGTAAAAAATAGAGCCACCCACCAAAGCCACCAAACAAACAAACTGTTCCAACAAGGGTTACCAAAAATACACCTGATCCCACCCCATGAGAAAGAGCAAACAAGCACCACCACCTGGACTAGTCGTCTACCCAGCAACAAACCAGCATACTACTGAGAAAAAATAACTAGATAAGGAACTGTTGCAACTCAGAATGATCTAAATCAACAATTTACCCATCCGAGCATTTGGCCCTTATAGTTCCATCAACCCCAACCTTCAACCCAACCCCAAACTACGGTTCCCTCGGTTGGCCCAGCCTTCTACCTAAGTGACCACCATGCAATAGAGGGAAAAACTACCAGAAAAGAGCTCCATCATAAGGACATCCACCAGGTTGCGGGAGAAATATTTCAAATATTAGGGCATGTGATGCGGAGCACCATGCAGGCCCTCAATGCCCTCACACTTAGGTAAAACATTGGGATCACAACCTCTTGTTGTAGGATAACCAACCAGGAAACTGGAACACCTTCAACAAGCAACAATCACCCATCAAAGCGTAAAAAATAAAGCCACCTTCCAAAGCCACCTATCAAATAAACTGCTCCAATAGAAGCTGCCAAAAATGCACCTAACCACTCCCTATGGGAAAGAGCAAATAGGCACCACCACCTGGACTAGCCATCCGCCCAGCAACAAACTAGCAACAAAGGTTCAACTGCCCACACCTTCAACCCAACCCGCTAACTTCGGTTCCCTCGGTGGATCTAGCCTACCACTGGGTAAACCAGCTTGTGGAAAAAATAACCAGACCAAGAACCCCTACCACTTAGAACGATTCAAACTAGCAAACTACCTATCCGAGCATCAGTTAAATTATAATCAATTAAATTTAATTATTTTAATATTTTTATATTATAATCAATTAAATTTAATTATTTTTATAATTTTTAATTTCATTGAAATTTAATATATTCTTTTGTTTGGTTAAGATCAATTTTAATTTTAAAAATTTTAGATAATTAAATTTTAAAATTATTTATATCTTCTATATAAGATTAGTGATGGTATTATTTTAATAAATACTTAAAATTATGTATATTTTTTGTATAAATTAAATTAAGGTATTATATGAGCTAGTATTTTAGATATTTGTAGATCTCATATTCAATTTGAAAGGTGTAAACATTTCAAATGACATCAAGCTAACTAGAGCCTTGCATTTTAAAGATTTGGTTGGTCCCTCTAATTTTGATGTGGTATTGTTTTTCCTTTTTCTTTTTATATTTAAAAAAAAATCTCTCTGAAGATTGTCTCTATGAATAAAAACATACTAATAAACTATTTTTCATAAAATTATAGAGTTAATTTACGATAGTATTTTCTATAAGTTGGGATATTTAGTCTTTTTTTAAATGGTGAAGATACAAAAGATGCAATGTACATTTAGTTTTGATTGAATGTTCTTTAGGTTTGTTATATATTTTTTATTTTACATGGTGGAATCCGTAGCTATCATGAATTTGAGCAGGTTGTTTGGTTTTTATGGTTATCACATTATTTTGTGTTGTCCACCTCGGAAGTTGCTACACAGATCTCCACTCAGTCCGTCCTTATAACCACCATACCATAATTATTTTAAACCTTTTATACCACTGAAAGCAAGCACCAAGAAAAGAACAAACGTTTCAATCCGACGAGGCTCAATATTTGAACCTTGGACCTTCGTGCCCCTTATGAGGTTTGAGGGAACCAATTAATCTACATCTCAAACCTAAACTTGCTTTATTTTATTCTTATCCTTTTTACTGAGATATTCAACAAAATACAAGACTTTTCACTTTCCTAAAATACCTTATGTTGTGCAGATTTTTATTGTGCTTTCCTCTCAAGCCTAAGAAATTGCATTATTCTGGTGTTTCTTTGTTAGATATGGAAACTATTCATATATATTTTTAACCGATGTTTTAATTTTTTTCTTGAAAGAAACATATTTTTGCAAGTACGCTTGTTTTATTTTACTCATCTCTTTTAATTGTTATTGAGACATTCAACAAAAGACAAGGCCTTTATTTCCTTTGACTTAAATGCATTATGGCTTGTTTTATTTTACTCATCTCTTTTAATTGTTATTGTTATTGAGACATTCAACAAAAGACATTCAACTAATACAATGTGCCATTTTAGTATTAAAATGTTACAACTTGTTGATATTTATATGATATGTCTAATTTATAAGTTATTTATTAAAGTGACAATACATGTATAAGAGGGATTCCCTTTCACAATAAGCTAAGCTTACTTTCTCTTTCTAAGAGAAAGTTAGCCTAAGGATTAAATATTGTAGAATGTTGATTCTTCAATAATTTTGAAGTGTATTTTACAAAGAATTAAGATAAGTTTGTTTTAAGTTGAGAGACTTCCATTTTATAAATGAAATGTTGGTTCATGAAAATTTAGTGTTGAATATGCAATGTGAGTGGGTTTGGGATAGTGTTTTAGCTTAGAAGATGTAGGTTAATCCCATACTAAAAAAAAAAATCTTTCTTTTATACCCCTACAAAATCTATAATGAAGACCGTATTAATTTTTGCTATATTGAATTTCTTAAAAATGATTTTTCCCTATAACTATATGAAGAAATTGGTAACTTCCAATGAAAATTTCTATTAATTTTGTATTTGACTCTTATTGTTATTATTATATCTCTAGCACAAGCACTTCATATTAATATTGCTGCTAAATAACCCCGTTACTATTAGTGTTATTATAACCCTATTACTACAAGTGAATGTTGTTATATTCCACATTTATTGGCTAAAATGTGATGGCTATTCTCCATAGATGAATCACATTGAAATACTTTAATTGCCTTATAAATTTGAGGTAAACCATCTACCTATAAAAATCTATGAGGCCTCACAACAACTTACTAATTATGCATGTATAACCAGATGTAAATTTGGTTTCTTTTTAAATTATTAACTCATATAATTCATGAGGGTGAAGGTTAATGTTTTTGAGGTATCCATCGTACAATGAATAGTCTCAATATTTATTAAATGGTGTAAACATCAGACACAGTCAATAATGCAGTCCTTGAAGCATAAAATCTATTTCCTCATAAGTATTAATCTCAATTGAAATCCTTGTATTTCTTACATATGACAACCCTCTAGAAACAAATTCTCACAACACATCATTCTACAGAATCTTGAAGAAGATACAATTATCGCAATTATGAAAAATAGAGAGAACACTTTTCTATAAGAACAAAATCAATGCAAATCTTGTAGATACATAATTCTCCGCAATATGATTTCATATAAAAGGGGTTATGTACGCATAGCAACCTATTAAAAGGGAAAAAGTTATAAAAAATAATTCCATGGATTACAATTATAACAATTATTTCCTCACATGAATTTGCAAATGATAGGAGTTTGTGTGTGAAACATTGCAGAACATTGCAAAACAGTGGCGTGAACAGTGTAGAACAATGGCATGAATAGTGCAAAATAGTGAATTACAGTAAATGAACAATGGAGAACAATTCAAAGTAGTAAGGCTACTATATATGAGTTTGCAATTATAACAATTATTTCCTTAGATGAGTTTGCAAATGATAGGAGTTTGTGTATGAAATATTGCAGAACATTGCAAAATAATGGCATGAATAGTTAGAACAATGGTATGAATAGTGCAAGTGCAAAATAGTGCGTTACAGTACATAAATAATGGAGAACAATTGAAAGCAGTAAGGCTACTACAGAAGAAAATAACTCATGGGAAGTCTTGCTTAAACCCTAGCTTTTCTCATCTACCTTTTGAATCATCCTTATAAGGCACTTGGGGCTTTGGGAGAGCAAGGTAATGGACCCAAACCCTTGATCGCTTAAAGTTCTTTTTCCCTTGAATTATATAGTGATTGTGCATGGGTTTCCTTTTTTGTGTATGTGTGGCTTTCTCTTTGTGATGGTAGCCTTTTTGTGGGGCCAACCACCACTCTCTTTTTGAGATGTGGTGTATAAAAAAGGTTCTATAGGAGAAAGTGGGAGCTTTTTGAGAGGTAATAAGCATGTAGCTACTAAAGAGAGGGAAAGACAAGTGATAAATCGACCCTTAGCCCTCAATAAATGCTAAGAAAAAACTATAGAATTACCACACTTCAATGTAAAACTAGAATCCTTTAAACAAGAAATTTTTTATTTTTTTGAGTGGGCATTAATTTTCCACTTCATAGGTTTTTGGTCGATGGAGAAGGATTTGCTAAATTGGATATGGGAAATCTAGAAACTGAAGGGATATATAGAAATTAACAATGTCCTAATGGTTTCTTCACAACCATTTTCAGTTGCTTGGAGGATAAGGAAAGGATTCAAGATGGGGGTCCTTATTTCATGGTAAGAGTAGGTCTTTTTATGTGGAATCAAACCATAGGTTTTAATTCTAGCAAATAAAATTCAACCAAAGCCTTGGTTTAAGTTCGGCTATATGCCCTCCCTTTGGAATTTGGAATGAGAAAACCTTGAAATAAGTTGGAAATACAATTGGAGAATATGAAGGAATTTCCAAAGTAACTAAAGAGGCTTATGTAACAACCTTTTCCCAAATTTATCGCCATGTTGACCTACTGCACCCTCTTTCGGAGGTAATTATTCTAAGTGCAAGAGATTATGAATGGACCTAAGACCTAGATTATGAGAATGTGTTCTTTCCATGAAGATTTTTCCATACTCATGGTTATATCCTATGGAACAACCTTTACCTTAAGAAAAAAGTGGATGAGACAAAGAAAACAAAGGATCCAACAAAAAAGAAGGAAGAGTGGGAACATCTAAAATTGGAAAACAAAAAGGATAAATAGATGTGGAAGAAGAAAGGGCATAAAAAATATCAACAAGCTAATAAATTTGTAGTTCTGTAAGAGACTAACCAAGAGATGGAGGAATCCATGCATATTCCTCGAGGAAATGTGAACAGATAAACAAGGAAGGGAGTAAGAGGAAAAATGTAATGGAATTTCTTGTTGAGCAGTCAATGAAATCCTAGAGAAAGGGAATTTAAGCCAAGAAATCTCCAACCAAGTTTGAACCATGAAGGTACTTCAATGGATGCTAATGAGGCTATTCAACATGAGGAGATTTTGGGGGAAATATTCTTGGATGGACCTTGCCAACTAGAAAAGGAGATTGGCCAAACCATCTTGCAATAAATACCTAATATTGAAAATTTGGTAACCTCTTCCCCAAACCCCTCCTTAATTCTTAATGTTAATAATATTTCTATTGCCCCTTTAAATTATATCATCCTACAACCCTTGTTTCTTGAAGGAAATAAAGAAAAGGACGATGAAGAAGTGAAGATGAGGATAAAATCAAAAGACTTAGGGAACTTCTCCCTTAGTGCTTTGCATTTAGGACTAAAGTCTAACTCTCTTACCGAAATAAAGATAAATTACGTCACTTAAGGAGAGGAAGGAAATATTTGGAAAAGCTCCTAGAAGACACAAGGAATACCCTCATGGATTCTAGAGTTGTGGTTTGCTTGAGTACAAAAATTTTGGTAGGAAAACACCTCACAAGTGGTTCACAATGAAGACCCTCTCCTATAATATTTGTGGGTTACACTCTCTAAGAAAATGTAGAGTCCTTACGAGAAGGATAGACTTGGAGAGTCTTGACATTATTCTCCTTCAGCAAACCAAGTTAAATCTAGAAGAGATGGCTTTTAAAACTAATCAAATTTAGAAAGGAGTAGCAGGTATGACAAAGACAACTAAGGGACATGCATAGGGTTTGGCAATTTTATGGAATCCTAGAAAGTGTATACTGGTGGAATCCCTTGTAGGTAATTGGTGGATTTATATTAAGTTCAGATTGGTCTCTTCCCCTATCCAAGTATAGATCACAAACATTTATGGTCCTACTGATGCTTGTTGAGAATTGGATTTTTGAAATAATACTCTTTTCTCATGATCAGTATAGAAACGATAAATGGATCATAGGAGGATATTTCAATGCTATTTGAAATCTCAGTGAGAAGAAGAGGGGGTAAGGAAACTAAATAAAATTTGTGAAGACTTTGACTCTTTCATCTCTAGGCTTAACTTAACTCATGTGGTCCCAAAAGAGGGGTAGTACACCTAGAATAACAAGAGTTAGGAAGACCTTTATGGTCGAGATATTAGATAGATTCTCTATTATTGAGAGTTATCTTGAGGTATATTTTGTCACTAAGTCCTTCATCTTATCAGGATCTCTCTCATACCATTGATCCATTTCTATAATTTTGAATATTTCAACCTACCCAAGATAGTATCCTTTTAAATTTGAGAGCATGTGGCTTCTTCACCCTAATATGGAAGAGAAAAATAGGATATGGTGGAGATAAGGAAAGCCAAAGTGGGAAACTAATATTTATCTTCTAGCAAAAATACTCAATTTAATCAAGATAAAAATAAGGATCTAGAAAAGGAAGTCTATGAGGACATTCAAACAAAGGGAAGCCCTATACAAGGAGGTCACTTTTATTCATCAATGGATGGAGTCCCAAGGGCTTACTAATGCCCTTATTATCTATGAGAAGGACCTTAGTAGATGAGTGGATGAATATGATTTGAAGGAAGAACTCTATTAGAAATAAAATTCAAGAATTAACTGGTTGAAGGAAGAAGATAAAAACTCTACTTTCTTCCGTCGAACCACTATCCAACACAGGAATTTGAACAAAAATTTTAGATTAACTAACCTTGATGGATATATCACTAAGGATTCTCAAGAAATTGGTCTTTTTGTAGACAACTATTTTAGAGGTCTCATAACTAGACCTTTTATAGAAAGAGTTCAAGCAAGAGAAAGAGTCTTATCTACCATTCCATCGATGGTTACTTGTGAGAAAAATGAAAGCCTTACTAATATTATTAGTCTAGAAAATGTGGAAGATGTTATTTTTAGTCTAAAGAAAGGTAAATATCCTAGGCCTGATGGCTTTCTCATCGATTTCTACCAACACTACTGGGATATTGTTAAGCATGTTATCCATCAAGTGGTGGAGGAGGCTTGTAACTCTAAGCAAATTCTAAGAACCCTAAAATCCACTTTCATAAATCTTGTCCCTAAGACCCATCAAGCTACTCGTATGGATAACTTGTTAGCTTTTGAAGCTATAAACTTAAAGGAAATTTAGCCACAAGTAATGAAATAAGCATCCAATATTATAACTATGTTAATGGCAATCTAATAAGCAAGTAAATAGCATGAGAAACTTTTGAAATAACTCATGCAATAGCCATCAATGTAAACTCACAAAAATATGAACTTGATAAGTATATGGAGATCTACTAGTGCATGTTATGAGCAATGCATGCTTCATTCATAATTACAATGCCTAGTCACAAATATATACTAGTATGTGACTCTTCACTTTCCTACCCTAAGGACACATGCGCATTCTACATGATAGATACTTGTGCACATGCATACCTAACTAAAGAAACTTGTTCTTCCTATTCTAGATGACTCGTGTACATGTGGAAAACATGCACATTTACATCATTGCACATACTTGTGCATTTATTCCTTTGCATAAAGTAAATACTTAAATCCTAATCTAAACATGTACCCATGGTGGTACATTGACATGTACCAAATAATGTAATATACTCTAACACCCCTGTATTACATTATTTGGTTATTGAATACTTTAATATTCAGTATAGATCTTTGTATTTGTCTTCATTCTTTAAGTGACCTTGGATTTGATCTTCTGCTTGAGCTTCATATTTTTTCTTGACTTTGTATTCTAACTTTGGCACTATTACTATTTTCCTTCTAATTCTATTATCGAAGAAGTTCATACCTTTCTTGTGTCCATATCTATACCTTGAGAAATATATTTGAGAAAATTCATTAATGAAGTTTCTTGTCATTGTGTATATCCAATCAAATAAATGATTTTCTTTGTACCAATAATGTCTTTGAGAATGATTGGTTCCTCCACAAATTTTACAACTATGGATATTCCAACATCTTTCTATTTTATGCCCATATCTGCTACAATGATTACATCTATTTTTTGTTACCAAATCCTTTTGACCATTTTATCTGTAGAGCTAAAAAATGACACCAAGAAAATCTAAATAAAAAGAATTCAAATAACCATATATTGCACAACAAAGGAGATTTATATTAAATGAGAGGGAGCTTAAAAACTTCATTGTTACAATAGTGGATTTAAGAATCCCTTGTGATACAAATTTTACATAGATTGCTAGGGTTCTCCAAAACCCTAGCTACAACAAATGGTGGTGTCTTCATTTGTGTTCTGCTCCTAATAGGTGTGAGTGGACTTCAGTGTATCCGATGTAGGACCACTCCATCTTAAACAATTGTCCAATATTGATGAATCTCCAAATCTGCATACAGAATATGAAAGAAGAGAGTTAGTAATAACTGAGAGGGCTCCACTACGTGAGACCCTTAGATATTAATAAAACCCTAACTATCATGTAACACTACTACAAGAAAATAAGGAAATATTGAAATTAACAAAACAAAGAATGATTTACCTTGTTCCTTTCTAGTTGTCTTTTGATAACTGGATCTATTGCAGGTCGATGGTGAAGGTGTGCCCTAGCGTCGCTTGAAGGCTAGGGAGTTTTTAGAAGGGTTTATGTAAAATACTTGTGGACACCTGGTAGTTGCAAGAAACATCCATGGGTGATTGAAAATAGTAGGGAGGCACCCAAAGGTGCTCGACATCGATAAAAAATGCTCGAAGGCTCTTAACAGCTGAGGGAGGATTCTATAGAGGTATATCTAGAAAATACAAGGGATGCAGTGATGGCAATGACGAGCGAGGGAACAGGGAATATGGTGGATGGAGTGGGGTTAGGGCACAAAGGCTAGGTTGGAAACTTAGGGAATCCAAAAACTTAGGGATTTAGGAACTCAGGAACTCAAGATCTCAAGAAATTCAAAAAACTCAGGAAAAGATTCAGGTGTTGAGCCATGAAAATAGATCCTATTTATAATCTAATCTAGGGCATGCTAGGCTTTCAATGACACTAATCGTGTGGCTGAAATTAAAGCACATCTAAGGGTAGATATTAAATTTAGGGTGTGGCATGGATTGAGGGAAGTGGACGAATGATATTAAATGAAATTGGATGGTTGGGATTGATTTATTTATATAAATATATATTTATTAAAAATATATTAAATGTAATATATAAAATATTAATATTAAAAAATATATAATATATATATATATATATAAATAATAGGCAAAAATGGTGAGAAATCATGGGTGGCAGACAAGTGGATAGATTTCGGTGTTTACACTATCCTTCATAGCAATTGTTCCTATAAATCTTTATTACTGATTTGATGTCACTATTGTTGCTAGTCCGACTTGTGTATTCAAGACCTTAATATTTTAATATGATTTTTGGTTTAATTTATTCTTTCATTCCATGTTCATGTTTTTCCAAAAATGTATCTTAATATCTTATCAACTTTGAACAAAAATCATTAGTATGACCAATACAATCATTAGAATGATCTTTGTTAGTATCATGTGCATCATTGTATATATCATCATCTATATCTATGCCTTCATCATTTCTAATAGCATAATATTTTTTTGAATAATCATGAACGGTTTTCAAATCACTTGTATCGCATATAGCATTAATATTTGTAACAGGTTCTTTTATATTTGTCATGGATTCTATTTTACTAGTTTCATTGCTTGCATTACAATGTTCCCTTTCATTTTGATAAGAATTATGATTTGCATATTTTTCCTTTTTAAGAAGATAACTAGTATCATAGCATGCATCAATCATAAATGGTCTAGATTATATAGTATTGCAACAAATATTTTGTATCACTAGAATCATATTTCATCTCTTTTTTGTTCTTTACTTATTCAACCTGTTCTTGTTCTCTCATATTAGAAACATTAAGAGTGATAATTCATTTGTAAATTATTCTCCATAGATTGATAGGTATAGTAACAAAATATTCATAGCAATCATTAGCATTACTAAGAACACTTTGCATGCATTTTTGAAGTATAGAATAATCTCCTTTTTATGCTTCACTAGTAATATCAACAAGTCTATTGTTCAAAGCATTTGCTTCATCAATATACTTGTTCTTTAAATCTTCTATCATGTCCTCTTGTCTTCTATTCTTGTATTTTAGAACTTCATTAGAAATTAATGCCATGTACATTACTTTTCCTATATCATTAGGTAATGTGAAAGCATCTTTTGAGTTTATTTTTTCTTCACCAAAATTTAAATAATCATCTAGTGTTGAAGAACTTTTATTTGTTGGCCTCTCTCATGATTGATTGCAAAACCTTCTTTTTATTTACTGATGTATTCTCTTGACTTTCAATTTTTTCTATCATATTTTGTGTACAACCTTTTAATAGTTGCAACTATTTCTTAGTCTCTTCTAGTGAGTCATCTTGAATGTAAATTTCTCCTTCTTCTTGAAAACACAAGTCTTCTCCAATGTAAATTAGTTCTTCTTGTAGATATAGGTTTTCTTCTTCAACTAATTTTGATAACTCATGAAGTTCTAGTTTTTGAGTTTCTATTTTTGGATCACTTGTTTTCTTTTTCATTTGCTTTTTCTTTGCCATGTTCCTTTGATGTAGACTACCTTATGACTCCCTAGTGTTTAGGATATATGATTAACCTTGCTAAGAATTTTTCAATTTTACAAATTTTGTAAAATGCCTTCTATATTGCAAGTGTTTGAATGTACTATAAAATTGATAGTATGCGTATATTTCTTAGTTTGAGTTGAATCCCTTTTGTCTCCATAATGTTCAACTTCAATGTATTGCCTTATTTCTCCCTATTAATTAGTAAGTAGAAAGCTAAAGAAAAATGATGATGCAACTTCAAGTTTTGATAAGGTTCTTTTCCTTCAAGACCTTTTAGTTGGATTTCTTATGTCTCATGAATTAGTTTAAGAGACTAAAGTAATTTCAAACTTTTCAAGCAATTAATGGGTTTGTTTCTTTTTATCCTACAATTTTCAATGGTTCATTTTTTTCTAAATTCCAAAAAACTAAAGTTTGATGTAGTATTCCTTATAACTCTCTAATTTGGAATTTTAGGAAGTAATTATATTTTCAAACTAATATCTCAATTTTTCCAATGTTGAAAACCTTATATATCCTAATTAATTATTTTTAAGTATTTTAATGTTTGAATCATGCAATTTATAATATATTTTAAGATATATTCCCTTTGCTATAATTTACTTCTAACTCTCTAAGGTTGATATTTGCTTAATTCTTCAATGCAGTAATAAATAAATTTCAACCTTATATTAAGATCCTTATAACTCCTTAAACTTAAGGAAAGCAACTATTAAATTATGCAAATATTTGCCTTCTTTGCAATGTGAAATATGTGTGTTGATTGACCTCTGGTTGACTCTTCAATCCAAGCTTTGGCATTGTAATGCTAGTATTCTATGTATGGCAGAGAGCATTTATTGCTCATGAATGCCTTATGAGTCTTTTTCTCCTTCTTAAATGAGCTTTGATGTCACTCAATGCTTGATATTTCAATGTTTAATCTTCATGCTTCAATATATCTTCTAGGAAATGAATGACTATCTCATTGATTGCTCCTTGTAACGCCTATGCTCACGAATACCTAATAGGGTTTCATGCACTGGTTGGGTTCACAATAACGAATCTACATGGATAACTATTTTGAATATGAATTCACTTAAAGTAACAACTAGCTTGTTGATGCATTCAATTAATTTCTTCTTTACTATGTTATCGAGTAACGACTATCACTGTTCGAGTCCTTGGTAATGGCTAGTAAAAGCATATTAATGTTTGAAAATCTTGCTAGCTACCTCCCCGATGCATCTTGCCAACCTAGATTCCACATGCCTATGAATTCCTTCAATGTGGCTTGATGCATCTCCTTTTTTTTATTTACTTCATCCCAACTATTAAAACAAGCTTCAATCAATCCAAGAACTATTCTTTGCTATTATTTCCTTCCAATATATATTCCACACAACATCTTCTATTCTCTAGATAAATAGCACAAACTCCCAATATTTGATAATGCTTATGACCAATGTGTCTCCTAAATGGTGTTTAGTCTTGTAATGGTTATTTTCGATCGCTCCACTTGGCTCACTACTTCCTACAAGCGAGTGGTCTTCAATGCTCCTTATTTTGTAATGTTAAATGTAACACCTACTCAATTACTCCATGCACTATCTAACCTCTTGAGCATTTTGATTCCTTTGTATGAATAGTAATATATCCTTGCTTGAATCAAGATGATGTGGCTTGTAACTATTGGCTCTACTAGTCTTTACCCTTGGCACTACTTGTAACGGCTCGTTGTATCCTAAAGCTTCCTATGCATGCGACCTAGCAATGGAACCTCATTTTTTTGACTATGCTTAAACATGTGTGCTCTTCACAATTGTTGAATCTCCTACCAATTATTTGTAACTTGAACCCTAATCTTTAGTTGAAACATGTACCTATAATTATTCATTCTCCTTACTGTGGTGCTCTAACATCTCTTTCTTCCTTCTAGTGGTGCATCAGTTTGATGATTTTGAACTTTCTGTAGTGATATTCACCCCTTTCTACTTAAAACTTATCCTTTTTAACTTGGAGATACATTTGATAGCTCTAATGAAGTGCCTTGAATACCTTAGAATGCACTATTTTTTTACCTTTATTTATAGCACCAAAATAGTTGGGTCTTCTTAGAACTTAATAGATATAAACTCATAATTTTCCACTGAGTATTTCAAGATTTTCAACATCGATTTGATTATGATGTTCTTGGTGATTTGGATCACATAAATGTTGCCTTGTACTAATTAAAATTATAGATATTTTGGCTGTTCAAAATAGCTCTTTAACTCACCTATTTGTAGCTTTGAAACTCCTCTAATCTTATTGCACGAAAGTATGGTTTGGTGGTTTCAAATCTCCTCCAAGTTGCTCTTTAGAAATCTAAAAATTAGTAGCTATTAATGTTGTCCTCTTTTTTTTATTGAAGTTTTGAAATTATGCAGCAAACTCCTAAATTAGCCTTCAAATCCTTGGTGGTTGTCCTTAAAACTTTTCTTACAATGCTAGCAATATTCTCTCTTGAGTTATCCTCAAATTCTCTTGTGGATATCTCTATTTCCTTACAATATACCATGGTTGTAATACCACTATTAGCTTTTGAAGATATAAAATTAAAGGAAATGCAACCACAAGTAATGAAATAAGCATCCAATATTATAACTATGTTAATGACAGTCTAATGAGAAAGTAAATAGAATGAGAAACTTCTAAAATAACTCATGCAATAGACATCAATGTGAACTCATAAAAATATGAACTTGATAAGTATATGCATATCTACTAGTGAATACTATGAGCAATGCATACTTCATTCACAATTACAATGATTAGTCACAAATATATACTAGTATGTGACTCTTCACTTTCCTACTCTAAGGACACATATGTATTTTGCATGATATACACTTATGCACATGCATAGCTAACTAAAGATACTTGTTCTTCCTATTATAGAGGACTCATATACATGTGGAAAACATGCACATTTACATAATTGCACATAGGTGTGCATTTATTCCTTTGCATAAAGTAAATACTTAAATCCTAATCTAAGCATGTACCCATGGTGGTACATTGACATGTACCAAATAATGTAATATACTCTAACATAACTTTAGATCCATCTCCTTATGTAATATTGCTTAAAAAAATATTTTTAAAGTGATGGATAACAAACTTAAGAAGTTTTTGAACTCAAATATTTCTTGAGAGTAGGGAGGATTTGTGCATGGCAAACAAATCCTAAATAGCATCCTCATTGCTCAAGAAACCATCCATTTCATTAAGAATAGAAGATCTAGGGTGATGCTTATTAAGTTAGACATGGCTAAAGCTTATGATCAGGTTAATCAAACCTTCCTTTTAAAAATCTTGGAAATATTTGGCTTTTGTCGTGAGTGGATTGACTGGGTGAAAGCGTGCATCTCCTTAGTCATAGTGGTAATTTTAGTAAATGGTTCTCCTACTAGTTTCTTTGCGCCATCTAGAGGCTTGAGATGAGGGGACCCTCTCTCCTTACCTATTTATTATTTTGGTTGAAAGTATCTGGATATTACTCCAAAATGATAAGAGTTATGGTCACTTAAAGGGTGCTTATGTGGATAAGGATGAGTAGATGATTTTCTACCTCTAGTTCATGGATGGTACTTTGCTTATGGGTGAAGCCACTCTCAAGGAGGGTCAAATATTTAAGGATATTTTGGGGATTATCTTACCACATTTGGAGGGGCAATCAATATTATGAAGTGAAATGTTTTTTTCTTCAATACTCTTATTCGAGTCCAAACAAATATTTCCAAGTTTCTCAACTTTGAGAGGTCCTATCTTCTTTTTAAGTGCTTGGGATTTCCTCTGACTAAATATAATTCTAAAATATTGGATTGGAATGAAATTATCTCTAAAGTTAGAAATAGGTTGCAAGGATAGACTTTCAAATAAATTTCATTGATGGGCAGATTAATCCTTCTCAAGTTTGTTCTCCAAGCTCTTTTGATCTACTTCTCTACTTCATTAGCACCTGCAAAGGTTTTAAAATAGCTCCACAAAATTAAAAAGGATTTTTTTTAGGTGGTCCCTTTCGTGAAAGGAAATGTCCTCTTGTTGCATGGAACTAAATTTGTAAACCTATCCAAGAGGGGGGTGTTATAATCAAAGATCTTTAGATTTTTAACAAAGCCCTTGATGGAAAATTATTTTGGAAATTTTGTAGTGGAGAGAACCTTTTTTGGTCTAAAATTATTAGGCAAAAATATATCCCTAGGTTGGAATGGAAGGAGTTGATTGA
Source organism: Wollemia nobilis (assembly GCA_028583015.1). NCBI lineage: Eukaryota > Viridiplantae > Streptophyta > Pinopsida > Araucariales > Araucariaceae > Wollemia > Wollemia nobilis. The sequence goes on from JAQPPZ010002200.1 coordinate 798,831, forward strand.
GCTTGAACACTTTCCCCCTGGTTCGTCTCTTTGTACAATCTTAAAATCCCATAGAAGGTGGGTGCATTTTGCAACCTTTTGTAAGATTAGGAATGACAACCATGCTCTCTTATAGGAGGATGTATGGAACCAATATGAACCTTTAAGAGAATATAAATCCTTGATTGAGTTGAAGGAGACCTTTGAATAGGAGGTTTGGAGCCAAGTCAAGGACTATATTCAAGGCCATCTCATTCCCCAGGCAGGGTGTCACTTTGTTTATGGAAATAACCTTATTCCTAGCCTAATCAAATCATGGAATCTAATAAACATAAACTTTGAGAAATCATCTCTGGAAGGAATCTTTCCTACTATAAGGGCCCAAACATGCTGAGCTGGGGGAGAAGTGGTAATAGGAACTTTACTACCAAGAAATCTTATAATTTTTTTATGGATGTAAACTTCATTGGGAATATGAATCAAATCTAGAAAAATAATTGGAGGAAAGGTGTTTGGCCCAAGATCTCAATTTTTGTTTGGTTGGAGGTGCAAGACAAAATCATAACAGGTCATTACTTGATGAAGAGAGACTATTATCATCCCTTTAGATGCCCAAAATGTGAATTTCATACTGAAACCATAAACCATATTTTCATCTCTTGCCCCTTAGATCAGTCCCTTTAGCATGACTTTTCAAACTATTAGAGAGAGTCCCTCCATAATTTTCAATCAATAAGGGATATGATTTTGGAGTGGGTTGGCCAAAAATTTGATCCCAACTATATGAGAACCATTTGGGAGTGGATCCCCACTTATATTATTTATATGATCTGGTTATAGAGAAATAAAATTATTTTCTAGGGAGAAAAGAATCCACCATACCCAAACCTGGCTTTATATTCAAAGGGTGGTGACCAAATAAATTTTGATCAAGCAATGGAGGATTGGGATAAACCCTTGGATAACAATATTAGACATATCAAGAATTAATGGTTGGGCCAATATTTAGATGACAAAAGCATTTGGTACCCAATCAAGAAAACCAAAAGCTCTACGAATCATACTATAATTTGTTGGTAACCTCCCCATAAAGGGTTGGTCAAGTTCAATTTTGATGGTGCACCCCAGGGGAGTGCAAGAAAAGCTAGTGGGGATGGCATTTTTTGTGATGACCAAGGGAATTTTAGAGGTTAATTTTTCTTTAGCCTTGAAGATACCACTAACAATCATGTTGAGGCTCAAACCCTCCTTGGAGGTTTGTTGTTGGCCCTTAAATAAAATTAGTAAAATATTTATTTTGAAGGGGATTCCTAGGTGATCAAAAACAAATTAAAAGACCAAGAACAATATTTATCACTCCCTAAATGGAGGTTGGGGGATATTATTTAAACTATAAAAGAACTTCAACACTCATTTCAATCCTTGGATAAATTTCATGTGCAAATATTTGCAAATAAGATGGTTGATGCTATTGCTAATTAGGGGGTGGAAAGAGGTCAAAGAGAGATCACCTAGATCAACGAGTTTGTTGACATGGATGCTCTAGAGGGCATGAAGTGTAGAATTATTTATTTTATAAATAAATATAATGAGGATGCTACTAGTGTTATTCATGGTGAAATTAGGCTAGAGAAAGCCTTATGATTGCTGCAATCTACATGAGCCTTGAGTAATTAGTTTTTTATTCGATATTTTTGGTTGGTACATGCATGGCTTGTTGGTTGATTTAATTTGGGCTAGGCATCCTCTTTGAGTGTTTCAAAGGGGGCATACTAGGTGTATGCCATGGGAAATTTTTGGAGGAATAGATACCCTTGCCTCCTTGGGACTTACCTGAAAGTGGCACTCGAAAGGGGTGTTCTCCAAAAAAAACTCATAGAATTTGATCATTTTTATTTTTATTATATTTATTTAATTGATTTTATATGAAAAACTATTTTATTTTATAAAAATAAAATCTCTAATTATAAATACTACAAAAAGATTTCTTATGGGATCTCATTGAATGCAAAATACATATACATATGGTAGCCTGGAATACCTGCTACTAGCCTTTACAGAATGAGGGTCTTGGATTGAGGAAGTTGAGAGATATAAATAAAGCCCTTCTAGTTAAACATGGTTGAATGCTTTGCACTAGAGCATTAGGGAAATGGATTAGCATTATCCAAAATAAATGCTTGGAGGATAAAAACCACTTTATCAGTTGTTCTAATCCTCCACATGGATCTATTTTTTGGCAAAATATTATTAATAGTAGGAAAGTTCTATGGCAAGGTCTAAAATGGAGAGTATGTAGGGGGGAAAAATTAGATTTTGGAAAGACCCTTGGATTCAAGAGGATCCTTTAGCGAATAATTAACCAGAATCTATGGTAAGAAAATTAATGGTTACATTCATAGGGTGGGTGATTTTCAAAAGTGGAAAATCTTGCAAGAAGATAAGCAAGGCCCGAGGGGCAAATATCTACAAAAACTTGTAAGGAGTTATTATTTAGGTAGATATTGAGAGGAGGATCTGTTAGTCTCACAATGACACTGAGAGGGAGGGTGAATCAATGCAGCTCTTTATAAATTTAAATCTACAACTCTTAAAATCGAAACAATGAAAACTTAAAACCAAATAAAGCAAGTATAAAAAGAGAGCATCACACAACACAAGATTTACCAAGGTTCACTAATTTGGCTACTCCTCAAAAATGACTGTTTGGACTCCCATCCAAATCCAGCCTTTGCAAAGCACCAACTTTAAAATCAATTTATCAGCACCCACTGGAAGGAGCACCAACCCCTGATTTATCTGCACCAATAGAAAGGAGCACCAACCCCTGATTCCAAGCACCAACTTGGACTTCAATCTTGAAACTAAAAGATTGACATAAAAATGCCTTCACTTTTACAAGACCCTGACTGGTCTATTGCTTACCCAACCTCTCTCACAATTCAAAAAACACACTTACAACCCCCTTACAGTCACACTCCAATTCTCCACACAACACTCCTTTTATAATAATATTTTCTCTTTATAACTCTTGGTCTTCGTCTGATGACGTTTAGTATAACAATATTCTCACATGCAACTTATTAGTTGTAACGGTTCTTTTTTTGGGCTTCGAAACATTTTTCTTTTTGACTCTTGGTCTTCATCTGCTTTCATTTCACCTTGGTGCCACGTGTTGTTCAGTGCTGCCACTATAGACTTTGTTCGCCTATCAACCAATGATGACGTTTGGTATATCCATCGCTCGAAGATTTCATTCTGTAACGGTCCCTGTAACCGCCATACTGACTTTTGTCACACTTCTTATTTTAGCTGCATGATTTCACTCTGTAACTGCCCCTGTAACTGTCGTACTGACTTTAGTTCACTCTTCTTATTTTAGCTGGGTTCCTCTTTTTGCATCACAAAAATGCTACATGTCACGAAATCATGACATTTCTGCCTCTTTGTCCTCTTTTGTTACTTTTGGCCAACAAAATCCAACATGTCACGATATTGCAACATTTCTACCTCTTTGACCTTTTCTTGGGTTTTTCCCGTGAACATACAACATGTCGCGATATCGTGACACTTTCGCCTCCTTACTCTCTCTCTCCTCTTTTGGTCACAAAAATGCGACATGTCACGATATCGCAAAACTTTTTCCTTCTGACTTTATCTCTCCTCTTTTGGTCGCAAAAATGCGACATGTCGTGATATCACGACACTTTTTCCTTCTGAATTTCTCTCTCCTCTTTTGGTCATGAAAATGTGACATGTCGCGATATCGTGACACTTTTTCCTTCTTGCTCTTTCTCTTCTAACATGTCGCGAAATCATGAAACTTTTTCCTGCTTGCTCTTTCTCTTCCAACATGTCGTGAAATCGTGACACTTTTTCCTTCTTGCTCTTTCTCTTCCAATATGTCACGAAATCGTGACACTTTTTCCTTCTCGCTCTACATGTTCCAAAATCGTGACACTTTTTCCTTCTTTCTCTACATGTCGCGATATCACAACACTTTTTCTTCTTTGCTTTTTCCCCTTGCTTTGGACCACGAAAACGCAACGTGTCACGATATCGCAACACTTTTTTTTTCTCTTTGCGGTATTTTGCTTTTCCTTTCATCTTTAACATATGGGCCACTTCGGTCTTCTTGGAAAATATACAAAAAGGTGCATCAGCTATTTTTCTGTAGTTAGTCACTTCCTCATAAGCATTTAACATCACTGTACATACTCTGAATAACATCTGAACTCTTTTCCACTGCATCAACCGATCTATCTAACTATGTTGACAATAATGACAATACTGTCGTTGCACCTTGTTCAACAATCTCCCCCTTTGGAATTGTTAGCAACACACGTGCAAATTCTTGTAACTCTTCTCCCCCTTTGAAAATAATACCAAAGGGCTGTTGCAAACTCCCCCTGAGTCCATGCACAACATTCTTAGAAAAAAATTATTACACTTAGCAAAAATCACAAACATGAGCAAAAAGATAAATAGATACACAAAGACTTCCTTGGGCAATGGTTTTGTGAAGATATCCACTACTTGCTCTGTAGTTGGAACAAAATCCAACTTAACCTCACCTTTCGCAACTTTCTCCTTCAAAAAGTGATATCGGATAGCAATATGTTTTGTGCGAGAATGCATAACCAGATTCTTTGAGATGTTAATGGCACTGGTGTTATCACACTTAACTAAAATTGGCTCACTAAAGTTAATACCAAAATATTTCAGGGTTTGTTTCATCCATAATACCTGCATACAACACGTTGTCGCTACAATATATTCTGCCTCTACTGTGGATAAGGATACTGACTCTTGTTTCTTACTATGCCACACTACCAACCTGTCTCTAAGATAGAATGCACCTCCACTAGTACTCTTTCTATCATCTACACATTATGCCCAGTCTGCATCTGAATATGCAATAAGGGTGAAGTCCTTACCTTTCGGATACCATAACCCATACTCTATAGTACCCTTGAGGTATCGAAGAATCCTTTTCACTGCTATCACATGAGTCTCCTTGGGACTAGCCTGAAATCGTGCTACCATGCATACTACCTACAAAATATCTGGTCTGGTAGCTGTCAAGTACAGTAAGCTCCAAATCATAGATCTATACATGGTTTGATCAACATGTGGAGATTTGTCATCCTTGCTCAACTTGCAACCTTGTCATCATGGGAGTGCTAACTGGCTTACAATCCTCCATTGTGAACTTTTTTAGCATCTCTTTCACATATTTAATTTGAGAAATAAATATGCCCTTCTCATTTTGATTAACTTGCAACCCGAGGAAATACGAAAGTTCACCAATCATTGACATTTCAAATTATTTCTGCATCTTATTTGCTAAATCTTTACATGACTCATCTTTGCTGCTGCCAAATATAATATCATCTACGTATACAGCAAGAACAATAAGATGGCCATTTTTTGTTTTGACATACAAATTACTATCCACCATACCTTTCTTGAACCCTTGTTGAGTAAGATAGTTGTCTAGCCTTGCATACCATGCTCGGGGTTCCTGTTTTAAGCCATATAATGCTTTCTTCAACTTGCAAACCAAGTTGGGATCATCACCAAGTTGGAAACCATCTGGTTGCTCAATATAAACCTCTTCTTCAAGTTTCCCATTCAAAAACGCTGATTTCACATCCATTTGATAAACTTTGAAATTCTTGTAAATTGCTAAAGCCAAAAACATTCTAATTGCCTCTAGTCTAGCCATAGGTGCAAAGGTTTCCTCAAAGTCAATACCTTCAACTTGTGCATAGCCTTTACATACCAATCTTGCTTTATTCCTAACTACCTGTCCGTCTTCATTCAATTTGTTTCGAAATATCCATTTAGTACCGATTATATTTTTATTTGTAGGTCTTGGTACTAACTCCCAAGTTTTGTTTTTCTCGATCTGATCTAATTCTTCATTTATTCCCTTCATCCAACTTTCATCTTTGCTTGCGTTAGCAACATTTTTGGGCTCAATGCTAGATAATAGAGAGTAGTTACTTACTACTCTTCTTCTTGTCTGAACCCCAACTGAGGAGTCTCTAATTATTTGTTCTTTAGGATGATCTTTTTGTCAGCTGCCTATTTTGAATTTCTTATTTTCTTCCACTTCCGATTCACTGTTTGAATCATCTGAGTCAATTTTTTGTTTCTTTTACGTTTCCTTTTCCTCATCTGCTTCAATAACCTCTTCATAAATTGGGTAGTTCTCTTCATAGCTAATTACTCATTCCCTACCTTCATCAACTTTAACATCGGCACTATCCACAATTTTCCTTAGCCTCTTATTGTAGCATTTGTAAGCTTTGCTTTTTGATGAATAGCCAAGAAAAATACCTTCATCCGCTCTATCTTCAAACTTACCAAGATTTTCTTCAGTTCTTTTGATGTAACACTTGCTTCCAAAAAATTTAAAGTATATTGTTGTTGCCTTTTTACCAAACCACAACTCATAAGGAGTTTTGCTTTCATGTGTCCTCAACATGCACCTATTTTGGATGTATACCGCAGTATGGACTACCTCTTTCCAAAATCCGTCTGCTACTTTGCTCTCAATCAACATAGTCCATGCCATTTCCTGCATTGTCCTATTCTTTCTTTCTACCACACCATTCTACTGAGGTGTCCTAGCTGCTGAAAACTGTCTCCTAATACCATATTTTTCACAATACTCTATAAAATCCTCATAAATGAACTCTCCTCCTCTATATGATCTTAAACATTTAATTCCTTTTCTATTTGATTCTCAACTTGGTTTTTGAAAACCTTGAACATCTCAAAATATTCTAATTTAAGCTTCAAAAATAGTACCCATGTCATCCTGGAATAGTCATCTATACACAACATAAAATATTTGTCACCATTTATGCTTTGCGTTCTCATGGGTCCACATAAATCAGTATGTATTAGTTCCAAAGGTTTTCTTGTGTAGTACTCTTTTGTTTTAAATGTGACTCTAGTTTGCTTTCCCTTTTGGCATGAAGCAAAAATGCTATTTGAAGGTTTGCTAATGGTGGGAATATCTCTCATTGCCTTTTTTGAGCTGATTTTTACAAGATTGTCAAAACTGATATGACCGAACCTCTTGTGCCACAACCAATTTTCTTCTTCCTGTCCAATCAAGCAATCTCCTTTTGAAGTCTCTGAGAGAGTGTACAGGTTGTCAGATGTCCTCGATTCAGTTGCTATCAACTTTCCACTATTTGTTTTTCTGACTTCACAACCCTATTTCTTAAAAATCACTTCATGACCTCTATCACAAATCTGACTTATGCTCAACAAGTTATGCTTCAAACCGACCACAAACAAAACTTCTTTTGACTTGATTTTTCTGTTACTAATCTTAACTAAACCTTTGACAACTATCTTAGCTCCATCATTATTTCCAAATTTTATTGAGCCACCTTCATATTGTTGTAACTTCTCAAATTTCTATTTGTCACCTATCATATGACTGGAGCATCCACTATCAAGTATCCATGGTGCATATTTATTCTGTGCTTTAAATGTTGTTTGTGTGATCAAGGATTCCTTTTCTTCCTTAAGTCGCTCCTTTTCTTTCCACTCTGGTTTGATTACAGTTTTGGGCTATTGTTTTGACTTTTCTTTTTCAGTAGCTTGTGCATGTTTTTTGAGAAAATTTATATTTTGTCTCATCCCATTTGGTTGAAATTTTCTTCCCTAAAATTGATTTGATGCAAATGTACTTCGACAATTTCTTGCAATGTGCCCAAACTTATGATAGTTATAACATTCTACTGCATAATCCATCAAAGGTGAAAAAATATTTCTACTGGTAAAATTCCTTGGTCCTACATTATACTTTATATCTGAAATATTATGTCCATAACCATTGCATTTAAAACAGTAACCAGAAAAGAGATGATTGAACCTGGGTGATGGCATTTGTCATGTTGTCATAGGAGCCATAAATCTTCTTCTTTTATGTGTGACATTGGTGAATCCATCATTGTCAATTCTCCTTTCGTGCCTTGCATTATTTTATTTTTTTGTATTTACATGGTGGAATCGGTAGCCGCCACGAATATAGGTAGGTTGTCCAACTTTTATGGCCGCTACAATATTCTACGCTGTCTGCCCGAAATCCGCCACACATATCTTCATGTAGTCCGCCTCTATAACCACCATGCCACAATCATTTTAAACCTTTTACGCAGCTGAAAACACCAGGAAAGGGACAAGCGTTCAGTCCGACGAGGCCCGAGATTTGAACCTTGGACCTCCACCCCCATTATGGGGTTTGGATCGTGCCTTGCATTATTGCTTTCTTTTGCATGAGTCATTTTTCCTTGATCAACCTGTTTCTTATCTTCATTCTTTATGGATTCTTCATTTATGGCCTTTGATCCATTGGATGATTCTCCTTCGTCAAAGCCCAAACCAAATTTGATGCCTGTAGTCCTTTGGTTATTTTTGATCTTATCCAGTTTCGTAGAACTTTCTTCATGTTTATGATAACAACTAATTTTATGATTCATCTCTTCTATCTGCATCCTTAAACCAACATTATCTTCTTCTAGCTTGCTGTAATAATCTATTTTCATGGTTATTTGCACTTCGAGATCTTCAGATATTTTCTTGGATTCTTCTATATGTACTTTCAAACTGGTTATTATTTCATTTGCATCCTCAAGATTTCTTGAAATTTTCTTATTCTTTTTTCTTTCTATCTTCAATTCATCTAGAGCTGCAATTAGTTCCTCTTCCAAATTTACTTCTGCATCAATTTTTTCTTCATCACATTCTAGTTCTTTTTCTATTTTTTCTTCTTTGAGTGCCATGAAAAGAGCTTCATCTGTTTTCTTTTCAGAATCCTCACCTGAGTCTGTCTTCTGATGAACTGACATTCTTGGAGATGAAACTTTTCTTCTTGAAGTTGCCTTTTTTGAAATTTGTTTTTTTCTTCCAGTCACTTCTTTCTTGGTGTGATCCTTCATCACTTTTGTTCTTCTAATTAAGTGGACATTTAGCTGCAAAATTCCCAATGCCTCCATAGTTGAAACATTTAAACGGTAACTTTCCTCTGTGTTTTCCTTTTCCCCTTTTTATTTTTCGAACAAATTTTGCTTCCATTTCATCTGATGTCTCTTCTTTCTCGGATTCTTGTTTTTCTTTCATATTTTTATGGGCTTTAAAAGCATCTTCTTTGTCTGTGGGTTTAGATTTTCCTATTCTCATCTCATGTGCAGTCAAAGAACCATGCATCTCATCCATACTAAAAGAATTTAGATCTTTAGCTTCTTCTATAGCTAAAATTTTAGAATCAAATCTTTGGGGAAGAGATCTTAATACCTTTTTCATGATGACAAAATATTTGATTTCCTTGTCGAGTCCTCTAATCGCATTAATGACTTCATTAACTCTCAGCATATATGCCTCTATGTTCTCATCGTCATTCATCTTTAATACTTCGAACTGAGCTCGATGTGTTTGTAACTTGGCCTCTTTGATCTTATCATCTCCTTCATGAATGCTCCTCAGTTTGTCCCATATTTATTTTGTCATTTTACAACTCATAATCTTTACCAGTTCACTGTCCACTAATCTGCACATGAGAGCATTGTTTGCTTTTGAGTTATTCTCAAACAGTTTCTTATCGACATCATCGGTTGGAGAAGCGGTGGGTATTGTGTATCCATTTTTTACTAAATCCCAAATGTCGTATCCCAAAGCACAAAGATATGTCTGCATCATGAATCTCCAAAATGCGTAATTAGATCCATCAAAAAATGGTGCTTTGTTTGATGAGAAGCCTTCACCACCTATCATTGTGTTACTTCCAAGATCACCCTAGCCAATTAAGCTTGTTTAGGAACCTCACTCTATTACCAATTGTTAGTCTCACAATGACACTGATAGGGGGGGTGAATTAGTGTAGCTCTTTATAAATTTAAATCTACAACTCTTAAAGCCGAAACAATGAAAACTTAAAACCAAATAAAGCAAGTATAACAAGAGAGCATCACACAACACAAGATTTACCAAGGTTCACCAATTTGGCTACTCCTCAAAAATAACTGTTTGGACTCCCATCCAAATCCAGCCTTTGCAAAACACCAACTTTACAATCAATTTACCAGCACCCACTGGAAGGAGCACCAACCCCTGATTTATCTACACCAATAGAAAGGAGCACAAACCCCTGATGCCAAGCACCAACTTCAATCTTGAAACTAGAATATTGACATAAAAATGCCTTCACTTTTACAAGACCCTCTATTGCTTACCCAACCTCTCTCATAATTCACAAAACACACTTACAGCCCCCTTACAGTCACACTCCAATTCTCCACACAACACTCCTTTTATAACAATATTTTCTCTTTGTAACTCCTGGTCTTCATCTGATGACGTTCAGTATAACAATATTCTAACATGCAACTTATTAGTTGTAACGGTTCTTTGTTTGGGCTTCGAAATGTTTTTCTTTTTGACTCTTGGTCTTCGTCTACTTTCATTTCACCTTGGTGCCATGTGTTGTTCAATGCTGTCACTGTAGACTCTGTCTGCCTGTCAACCAATGATGACGTTCGGTATATCCACCACTCAAAGATTTCATTCTGTAACAGCCCCTATAACCGTCGTACTGACTTCTATCATAATTCTTATTTTAGCTGCATGATTTCACTCTATAACTGCCCTTGTAACTGTCGTACTGACTTCAGTTCACTCTTCTTATTTTAGTTGCATGATTTCACTCTGTAACTGCCCTGTAACTATCATACTGACTTCAGTTCACTCTTCTTATTTTAGCTAGGTTCTTCTTCTTGCATCGTTAAAATGCTACATGTCACAAAATCATGACATTTCTGCCTCTTTGTCCTCTTTTGTTGCTTTTGGCCACGAAAATGCAACATGTCGTGATATCGTGACATTTCTGCCTCTTTGACCTTTTCTTGGCTTTTGCCCACGAAAATACAACATGTCATGATATCGCGACACTTTCACCTCCTTACTCTCTCTCTCCTCTTTTGGTCATGAAAATGCGACATGTCACGATATCGTGACACTTTTTCCTTCTAACTTTCTCTCTCCTCTTTTGGTCACGAAAATGCGACATGTCGCGATATCACAACACTTTTTCCTTCTAACTTTCTCTCTCCTATTTTGGTCACGAAAATATGACATGTTGCGATATCGCGACACTTTTTCCTTCTTGCTCTTTCTCTTCCAACATGTCGCAAAATCGTGACACTTTTTCTTGCTTGCTCTTTCTCTTCCAACTTGTCGCGAAATCGCGACACTTTTTCCTTCTTGCTCTTTCTCTTCCAACATGTCGCGAAATCGCGACACTTTTTCCTGCTTGCTCTTTCTCTTCCAACATGTCGTGAAATCATGAAACTTTTTCCTTCTTGCTCTTTCTCTTCCAACATGTCCTAAAATCGTGACACCTTTTCCTGCTTGCTCTTTCTCTTCCAACATGTCATGAAATCGTGACACTTTTTCCTTCTTGCTCTACATGTCGCGAAATTGCGACACTTTTTCCTTCTTGCTCTACATGTCACGATATCACGACACTTTTTCTTATTTGCTTTTTCCCCTTGCTTTGGACCGCGAAAATGCAACATGTCACGATATCATGACACTTTTTTTTTCTCTTTGCTGTATTTTGCTTTTTCTTTCATCTTTAGCATATGGGCCACTTCGGTCTTCTTGGAAAATATACAAAAAGGTGCATCAACTATTTTTCTGTAGTTAGTCACTTCCTCATAAGAATTTAACATCACTGTACATACTCTGAATAACCTCTGAACTCCTGTCCACTGCATCAACCGATCTATCTGACTGTGTTGACAACAATGACAATATTGTCGCTGCACCTTTCTCAACAGGATCAAACAATTTGGGGAAGAAACCAGCAAGGCTATTACTTGGTGAAGGATGGATATAGAGTCTTGGGCAAAGTAACCTCAGAGAAATCCGAGCTTAAAATAATTTGGAAGCTAAACATCATCCCTAAGATTGCTATGTTTTTTTGTATTGTCATTCTCAATAATATCCTCATGAAAGAAAATATGTTCAAAATAGGGATCGTGGTTCCAATTTTTTGTGTCTTATGTAACAAAGAGGATGAGTGTGTGGACCACCTATTTGGAAATTTTGGATTTTTTTGTGATATCCTAAATACTTTATTGAGAGAATTTAATGTTGGTTGGATCATTCTAGATTCTCTAATAAGAATTTGGGAATAATGGCACTTAGGAAGCAATATTTTTTGGCAAAAATACATTCCACATATTTGTTGGGGGATTTGGTTGGAAAGAAATAAACGAGTGTCCAAAAATAAAACCAGAGGAATAATTGGGGTTTATGACAAGATAAAAACAACCCTATTATAGGATTATATTAAAAATATTGTCAACCAGGAAAATCTTGCAATGATCCTCTCTAGAGAAAAAGATATCTTAAATATGAAAAAAATCAATAAGGTGAGACTAGATACTAGATGGTAATGTCCTCACAAAGACTAGGTAAAAATTAACTTTGATGGAGCTGCAAAAGGTAATCCGGGTCATGCTAGTGGTGGCGGTCTCATTAGGAATGACAAAGGTCAGGTAGTGGTTACATATGCTAAGGATCTAGGAATTACCACAAATCACCAAGTTGAATCAAGGGCAATGCTTTTAGGCCTTCGAATTGTAGTGAATTTGGTTTTTAGAAGAGTTGTTCTTGAGGGGGATTCCAAGAATATTATAACTTCCTTCAAAAAGGGTAGTTAAATAATTCTAGAATTTTCCAAATAATTATAAATACGAGAACTATTTTGGGAAACCTAGAAGAAATTCAAGTTAAACATATTTATAGAGAGGGAAACAAAGCTATCGATAAAATGGTGAATATGGAAGTTAGATCTGAGAATTTAAAGGTCTAGTCATACACCCCCATGGAATTGGAAGAGATTATAAGAATTGATAATGAAGCTAGTAGATAAAGAGGGTAGAGCAAAGCAAAATACTTATTGGGATCATGCGATGAAGGATTTGAGTATACTAAATTACATTGTTGTCAGTAGTTTCTTTATCAGTTATGTAAAGCATTGAGCACTGCATAAGCCATGCCAAATATAAGGATAGCAGGAGAGAGATTATTTCCGCTTCTAAATCAGCAAGTTTAGCCTAGGTTTGTTTATTTTACTAAGATAGGGCTATATTGCATTTGTCTGATCTTCTCTTGTTTTTTATTGTACATATTTTGAGCTCTGTGTAAAGTGTTGGGGCCCTTCAACCCTTTTTATCAATACCCAAAAAATCTCTAATTAGTTCTTATTAGGTTACTTTCACTTTCATTTAGGTTTATTACCATTTCAATACGTTCTATATTTTCACTTTTTTTCCAACCTCTCCATGTGATTATAGTGTTTCAATTTTAAATTTGTATAGTTGGTAGCTAAAGCATGGTATATTATTGGTTAACAAAGAAGAAAATAAATCTATAAAAAACATATTTAAAAAAAAAGAGATGACACTAATTGTTTTTGCAATAACTTACATTTTAGTCATTGATTCAATTACTTGATTACACATTTGATATAAGAACAACTTATCGATAGGCTTAACACCCAAACCAAAAATATTTTAGAAGCAATCAGAGTTATGCATAAGGGGTTGGCTAGGAAATGTATTTATAAAAATGAGATGAATCAGTTTCAAAATCTAGGTGAATAGTGTCCAATATGGCGATTTGCCTTTCTTTTCCACAAAAAAATATAAAATTGTAGTAAAATATTACAAAATTGGGGTGAATCGACCCTAAAAAAAATTGCACCCAAAAATTTTGGGCTAATGAGCCCCAGTATAGGGTCCCCAATATTAGCCAATTCCAAAATTTAATCCATTTATTCATTAATTAATGATGATTAGCCACTATGCATAACATTGGAATCAATCTAAGTTTGGATATCCTTGCAATATTGTTTATTTATGATTATTATTATTTTAATAGTATTTAAAAATCAAGGACTTTGCTCCTTATTTTGGCATTTATGAGGTAGACCAACATATTTTATATATTTTTAGAATATGCACTACACACCAAAATCCTATTTTTAAAACATGCATAACAAATAATTCAACCATGAACATATAGCAAGTAAAATATAGAACATAAAATAAAAGTTGTGGACTGAGATATTCTCAGCATGGTGCAATTTTGCATGTGTATTACTAATTATGTCTCTCATGTGCTTCCATGTAGACTTTAAGGTTTATTATTATCATTTTCCCCCTTAATGCTTAATATAGTAACTCCTAATATCTGTCTCATACTTATAAATATTTTTTTTGATAATTCTTTAGTAAACATATTAGCAAGTTGGATACTAAGTTTTGTAAAACTTCAATTCAATCTGACCTTCTACCAAAAGATTTTTAATAAAGTAATATTTGATTTCATTATGCATAGTATTACTATGGAATACTAGATTATTTTCTATGATAATTGCATAGTTATTGTTGCAATGAATAAGTTTTGCCACATTTTTTTCATGCCTCAAATATGCTAAAATCATCTTCAACCAAATTGCTTGGCATGAACCTAATGTCACTACAATATATTTTGCTTCTGCTAATGAGAGTAGAAGGTTTGATTTGTCATGACCCTCCCTTGGTAGACTTGTTATGTGGATGGACTTAGATTTTTCTATGTTGTTATTGATGAAATGATTATTTCATGACTAGATATGTAGGAACATACATTTTATGGAAATGACTTACATATTTTATTGATGGAATGATTGATTATCCCATGTGTTAAGTTATGTAGGACATATGATTTACGAAAATAATTTTGTGATATCAATTGAGGTTTATAGAGTACTTGAACTGATTAGTACTTATATTATGGGCTTGTGCTAACCTTTCTTGCACATCTTAATTTAGACTCATTATACTAATGGCATACCTTATTATTTTCTTAGGATGAGAAGACTTGAAAGATGGATAAATGCCAAAAGAATATATATATCCACATGTTACTAATGGGTATATTTGAAAAATAATATTTTATCCATTTCATGGTAGAAGTATTCTTTTTAGACATGCGACTAACTAAAGTTTTGTATTTAAGTACATCTACTATATTATAAGATTAATAAATGAGTTTCTTGTTGCGGTATTAAAATGAATATGTCAATTATTGTTAGTAGAAGTGGAGTGAGTGGTTAGTAGGAGTAAAGACCTGAATGACGAACAGAGTGGGACAATGCTTTTCACTATTGGTGAGAAGGGAAGTAGTTGTTTTTTGTTTTTGAGACTAAGAAGAAAAGAAAAGAGATTTGGAGGTTAGACAAAGAGATTTGACACTGGAGTTCACTGGAGTGAAGTGTGACGTAGAATTGGTTTAAATAATTGCTTGACTCTCACCTGAACAAGAAAATCATCTATAAGTATTAATTGTAAATGTTTGAAATTGGATGCTTGTGAATGGAGAATGATTGTTCGCTTAGTTTATGCTGGAAGAGGTACATTGCAACGAGTTTTATGTTTATATTTTTTGAGATTGAAAATAATATGGAAACTATCTATGTGCCACCTGAAAAAGAAAAAATGGTAGAGATATCTATTAATGTTATTATTAGTATACTTAGATTTAAATAAACCTTCTCTGTGATGGAAAACCGAAGTAGATTTTTTAGAGAGATAAGTAAATAGGTTAGTGTAAGCAATGTTTTAATTTTATCATGGTTTTATTAAAATGAATACAAGAGCAAAGATTTGTATTTTGTGTTTCCATGGTTTTAATGGATGGAATATTATCTTAGATATAAATGGAATAGTTTACCCCCAAAGCTATCCCATATTTGAATGGGGTTTTTTATGTCATTATTTTATGGTATTAAAAGGAGTGAATTCAGGTCATGAACATGTATATGTTTTGATGGCTTTTTATCAAAATATTGTATCTTGAATAACATAGGGTTCATTAATTAATGGTTGTATAGGATGTTTTGGATGGTTCCTAGAAGTATTGTATTTAGTATGGTAATGTGTTTTTGAATCATCCATTAATTATGAACCAATGTTTGGTGTATTCTTATGATAGCCTTGTTGCCTCTTTTGTCTAGGCTACGTTAAATGTGAAACTCTCAATAAGTTTCCCTTCTACGTGCGTTGAACTATTAGGATTCTACATGTTTCTATTTGTGTTTGGGAGCTAGAAAATAAATTTTCTAGTGGAACGTTGGGCTAAGTCCATTTGACTCATAATAGAGGCAAAGAAAAGCCACTTGTAAGTGGTGATTTGTTGCACCACTAGTGATGTGGATTACTGTGAACTTGGTAGAGTTTTTTAGTTTTCCTAATCGCTAATCCAATGTGATGTTGAGATCATTGTGTTGTTGAGTAGATTTCAGTGTAAAACAATTAGATAAGGAATTCTCCTTGTGATAAGTAGCAGGTGTGTTAATAGTTATGTTCATGTTAGGAAATTAGGCTTAACCTTTGTGCTACGTAGGGTTATTAAAGACATGGACCATGGTTTGAGTCATGTAAGTTTGAGCAGAAGACTTAGTTAGAGATTAAGATAGAGTTTACCTTATGTAACACTTCCTAAAAGAAAGACTTCCATTTGATTTTGGTGATGATGGGTGTTTTGGAATACTGCTTGTAGAAGAATTTACCTTTATCTTATGCTAGTTGGTAATTGAACTCAGCAGTAAGGATAATAGATAAAAATCATCAAAATTGAGTTATATATATATGAAATCATTTTGGAATAAATGATGGACGAACACCATTGACCCAAATGGGAAAGGCGGATTTTACTTTTAAATGTTGAAATAAAAGAGCTTACTCTAATGTATATGGAACTAGATTAAGCTTGTGAACTAACGAGCAATTTCAAATTATAATTGAAAGAGTCATGGAACTCCAAACTGGTATTATAGGATTATTTGGAAGCCTTTGTTGATTGTAATTATTCAATATTTATGAATAATAGTAGAACATATTAATGGCTAGGTTTTTCCTTCAAGTTTCCCAAGGTAAATAAGGTTGTGCAAACTCTTTGTGGATATTTTCCTTTATTATGGATTTTTGCTTTAATTTTAATGGTTATGGGAATGGTTCTTTAAAATGATGATAATTCGTTACAAATCATTGTTTATTTGGTTCTAGTTATTTGATTTCAATAAGACTAGTGTATGTTGAATAATTAAAGGATCATTTATAATATTATGTAAGTGAGACCTTAACATTAAAAAATTTCTACTCTTGGGGTATTTAATTATTTTCGGCCAATAACTGCATGAATTTCTTATGTCATGTTGGTAAATGGCTATTTAGATATATTGGTCGAATACTACTCCAAAAGTATCATTAAAGAACTTGATGGGTTTAGTTAAGAAATGACTCATACAAATTAGAATGATTAATATCCTTGCACTAAAAGATAAACCTAAAGAGTAGTGAATCCTGTTAAAGCTAAATGAAAAGAATATTTAGCTATGATGTTGAGTCCACAAAGAAAGAATTGGAAAGAGGCCTGCAATGGTATGACTAGCTCATCACAAATATGAGAAGGATAGTCAATCCATTCATGCTTATGGAACCTACATATATGGACTTATGTGGGGTGAAATTGACAACGTGGTTCTTTTGATAGTATGAAATAATGAAAGCTAGCTCATTTTGGATAGTGAGAAGGATAGCTTGTCAAAAGGATAATTACACCTAGTACACTTACCTAGATGGACATATGTAAGTGGTAGGGATGGGTGAGCCTCGAAAAGAAAACATAGTGGAAGAATAGAGGATGAATATACTAAATGATTAGTAAGTTCAGGGTGATTGGAGTTTAAACTTAGGGATATTCAGGTAATATATATATATATATATATATATATATATATATATATATATATATATATATATATGCAAACTAAGGTTGGGTTTTGAAATTTGGTATTAGAGCGTAGTTCATAGGGAAACAAGCTTCCTTATGCAAGAATAGATGAAAGTATGTAATAGGTAGCACATATTATAAATATTAAATCTACACAAATAGTATAGCAGACCTCAACTATCTAGTTAAGATAACTAGGTAAATAGTTTACAGTAGAAATAATTCAAAGATGAAATTGTGAATTGATTTCTACTATCTCTCCTATGTATGTCCAGGGATAATGTTGCCCAAAATAAGGAGAGGGAGTGTTTCCCCATCAATGATATATACACGCAAAATAATGTAGAGATCGAGACCATAAATATTGGTACAAATGCTCCTAATAATGAGAGGGAGGATCTTCCTGTAACAATTGCCTTATTGAGGATAAGTGAATGAAATCTCTTCAGAGGCACAATAGGCTAGAATATGACTGGGAGGTAGAATTAGGCAATGATATGAAACATCTAAAATCTTCCAAGTTCAATGGAGATGAATATGGTGATAAATCTAAAGCTTGGCTGAAGGAGATAGAAAATTTTTGTAACATGAAGAACTATTCCACTGACACTCAAATATCTTATGCCAATCTACACCTATAGGGTGTTGGATTGGATTTGTGGGAAACATATAATGAGGAAAAGGGAATTGAGGCCATGGTTGATCTGAAATAGGAATAATTTGTAGTAGCTTTTAAAGAAAGGTTCCTCACCAAATATTTCTATACTAAGAAATTTGAAGAGTTCACCAATATTAGACAAGGAAATAAAATGGTGGAGGCATATTACCAAAAATTTATCAAGTTGCTAAAATATGTGCCCATGTATAATGAGAATATGAAGGTTCATAAATTTATATTAGGAGCTGATACCAGGGTAGGGAATGAAGTTAACATGAGAGAGAGTAATACTCTACAGAAGGCCTATGACTTGGATAGGAAAGCTGAGACCTATCTTAAGCCCTACTTTTATTATGAGGGATACTTTGAGTAGGACAAGTAGGATCTCAGAAAAATAAAAAGTACAATATTCATGAAGAGAAAAGAGGAGCAAGCAAAAAATAGTTTCCATAGATATGATAGAAGGAATACTAGGAAGCAAGGAAAGTTTAGGAAGAGGTTCCAAGGGAAGAACCATAATCCTAACAATCACAACAATGGGAATAATAGAACACCACCGTAGGATCAGGCCAATTATCCATTAGCAGTAAAAGCAAAAGAAGGATTAAAGCATAAAACTCTCCTAGGACCTAAGGATAGATGCTTTGATTGCTGTGTACCACACTATACCAATAAATATCCATACAAAATAGGGCCAATTTTTAATGGAAAAGAACTTGCCTATAAGGAACCTGCGCACAAGATTTACGCAATGAAAAGAAGATAAAATCTAGAAGGTCAAGCCACTCTTCTACTAATAAAAGGTAAGATCTTTGGTAGAGATATTAAAATTTTTATTGATAGTGGTGCTACATATAGTTTTGTATACACTAGCTTAGTTAAAGATATACCAAAAATACCAAGAATATTGGCACATGGGTGGAAGGTCAAGTATGGTTTAGGATAAATATAATCTATAAATTAGTGCTATCCCATGACAAAAATTACCTTACCTAGTGGTATGACCTTTGGATTCCTGTACGTAGTGCCATTGCATGCATTTTATAAAGTGCTAGGAATGGATTGGTTACAAGCATATATGGCTATAATAAATTTCTAGGATAGATGGATTGAGTACTTGCAAGATGGTAGGAAAGTACAAATTGTGTACAACATGCAAGGGGATTTTCAACCTAAGATCCTCTTCGCAATGCAATTTAAGAAATCCATTAAAAAAGGGAGGAATGGTTTATGTAGTCAAGATAAATGGATTAGGAAATGAAAAGAAGGAAGAGGTGTTTGGAAAACACCTAGTACTACAAAATTTTAGGGATGTATTTCCATAAGACTTACCTGGATTACCTCCAAAGTGAAAATTTAATTTCATAATTGAGCTTCAACCTAGAATAGAGCCTATACATAGGGCTTCTTATAGAATGAATCCCATAGAGATGCAAGAGCTGAAAGTGCAACTACAAGGGTTTCTAGAGAAAGGATTGATTAGACCTAGTGTGTCACCATGGGATGAATCTATTTTATTTGTTAATAAAAAGGATGGCTCCTTATGACTATGTATAGATTCTAGGATGTTGAACAAGGAAATAATTAAAAACAAAAATCCCCTTCCTAAAATCAAATATCTCTTCGATCAAGTTAGAGATGCCACTATCTTCTCAAAGATTGATCTTAAATTGGGATACCACCAATTGAGGATCCATGAAGATGATACCCATAATACAACCTTCAAAACTTGTTTTAGATATTATGAGTTTATTGTCTTGCCTTTTGGTCTAACGAATGCTCCAACAACATTTATGAACTTGATGAATAATATATTTATGAAGCTTTTGGACCGATTTGTTCTTGTGTTCTTGGATGACATTTTGATATATTTCTAGAATAAGATAGAGCACAACAGACACCTTAGGATAATTTTGGAGCTACTAAGAAATAATTTATTATATAAGAATTTATCTAAGTGTGAATTTTATGTGTTGGAAGTACAATATTTAGGGTATATTGTATCAGTAGAAGGGATCACGGTGGATCCTAAGAAAATAGAAGCTATATTAAATTAGCTACCACCCACAAATGTGATAGAAGTCTGAATTTTCATGGGTTTGATTAGATATTATAGGCATTACATGAAGAATTATGCCAATATAACCACTCCAATAACTAACATTCAGAGGAATGGAAAAGAGTTCAAGTGGATGGATAAATGTGATGTATCTTTTGATCTACTCAAATAAAAACTCACTACACCTCCTATAATAAATATTCCAGAACCTCAGGGTTGTTTTTTTGTATGTACAAATGCATCATTGGAAGGTTTGGGAGTACTCTCTTAGGATGGAGCAATGGTAGTATATGGTTCAAGGAAACTAAAATGACATGAGTTCAATTATGTGATCCATGATCTAGAATTAGAAAGTGGTATTTTTTCTTAAAAGTTGATGATATTATTTGGTAGGGAGACCTTCTGAGTTGAGGACAAACCATCAAAGTTTGAGATACATATTTACTCAATCCTTGCTAAATGATAGATAGAGAAGGTGTATGGAATTTATCATTTAATATGATTTTAGCATTGAATACATGAAAGGGAAGGAAAATAAGGTTGTCGATGCACTTAGTAGAAGGAGACACACAACTGTATTGTCTTGCATCCATGTAGAATTTATGGAGCAAGTTAAGGGAATGCAACATCAAGATGTGTTTTGCAATCAAATTCAGGAAAGGATGGAAAGGAAACCCGATGAAAATAAGGATAGGGTAATATGGTTTCTTATGTTATAAGGATAGGGTAATAATTCTTGAGGCCAATGAACTGAGAACAATTATCATTAATGAAGCACATAGATCTCGATATTTTGCTTGTCCCGGAGGGATAAAAATGAGAGAGAATAAGAAGAAAACTTTCGACTGGCCAGGAATGAAGAGGGACATATTGAATTTGTCATCCAGTGTCTTGAATGTTAGAAAGTAAAGGCAGAAAATAGATATCTTGTAGGACTATTATACCCTCATGATGTACCTATGCATAAATGGTCGATGATTTCAATGGATTTTATTGTAGGTTTGCCAAAGACTAGATTCTAATATTACACAATCCTAGTTGTGGTCAAAAAATTGACCAAGGTTGCAAATTTTATACCCAAAAATACCAAGGATGATGTCATGGTTGTGGCTAACAGATTTGCCAAGGAAATATTTACACTTCATGGTTTTTTGGAAGTGATAGGGACTCGAGATTCACATTTGAGTTTTGGCAAGCTTTACATCGTGCCATTGGCACTAGGTTAAACATGAGTTCTACATATCACCCAAACACTAATGGGTAAACTAGGTTTTAGAGGACATGCTTCAAATGTATTGTATGGATCAGAAAACTTGATGGGAAAATTACCTACAATTGGTAGAATTTTTCTAAAACAAAAATCACCATTCGATCTTAGGCATTGCACTATTTGAAACTCTATATGGAAGGAGGTGTATGACACCATTATCTTTTGACAATATAGAGGATAGGGTTGTTATTGGACCATATATGGTCAAGGAAATGGAGCAATAATTAAGGATGATCAAATAAAGGTTTAAAGAAGTTGCAGATCATCAGAAGAGTTATACCGATATTAAGAGATCACAAAGAGAGTTTACTGTAGGTGATAGAGTTTTTCTGAAGGTGAGACCAAAGAAGAGTGCTATCAAGTCTACAAAACTAGAGTCTCATTTTATTGAAACTTTTGAAATTACAAAAAATATCAGTCCTATGGCATACCAACTTGCCTTACCACCCAGTTTGTTAAAGATTCATGACACCTTTCACATTTTATTGTTTATAAAATTTATAGCTAACCTTGATCATGAGTGGGATTTTTCCAAGCTAAATATGGTGAATTTGGATGCTATAGAGGTTTTACCAATTAATATTCTTGAGTTCCATTCCAAATTGATGAGGAAAGGAACTCTAGAGCAATGCAATGTCTAGTAGGACCACTACTTCGAAAGTGGTAGATATGCAAAGATACTTTCCATTCTTGTTTGATAATACTATGTAAATGTTATTGTATATTTGAACTAATTCAAACATAGAGAATTGTGTTAAGCCTAAGGGGGTAGGATGTAATGATACTCTCTTGGTAGACTTATTATGTGGATGGATTTATATTTTACTATATTGTTATTTATGAAATTATTGACTATTTTATGACTAGATATGCAAGAACATACATTTCATGGAAATGAGTTATATATTTTATTGATAGAACAATTGATTATCCCATGTGTTAAGTTATGTAGGACATATAATTCACAGAAATAATATTATGATCTCAATTTATTTTTATAGAGTGCTTGAACTGATTGGTACTTATCTTATGGACTTGTGCTAACCTTTCTTGCACATCTTAATTTAGACTCATTGTACTAATGACATGCCTTATGATTTTCTCAATATGAGAAGACTTGGAAGATAGATAAATGCCAAAAGTATATATATATATATATATATATATATCCACATGTTACTAATGGGTATATTTTATCCATTTCATGGTGGAAGTATTCTTTTTAGATGTGCAACTAACTCAAGTTGTGGCTTTAAGTACATCTACTAGATTATAATATTAATAAATGAGTTTCATGTTGTGGCATTAAAACAAATATGTCAATTATTGTTAGTATAAATGGAGTGAGTAGTTAGTAGGAGTAAAGACATAAATAGAGGATGGAGTGGGACAATTATTTTCACCGTCGGTGAGAAGGGAAGTAGTTGTTTTTTTGGGGGGACTAAGAAGAAAATAAAAATAGATCTAGACGTTAGACAGAGGGATTTAACACTAGAGTTCGTTGGAGCGAAGTGTGATGCAGAATCGGGTTAAATAATTGCTTGACTCTCACCTGAACCATACAATCATCTATAAGTATTACTTGTAAATGTTTAGAATTGGATGCTTGTGAATGGAGAATGATTTTTAGCTTAGTTTATTATGGAAGAGATACATTTTGAGGAGTTTTGTGTTTATATTTTATGAGATTGAAAATGGTATGAAAACTGTCTATGTGCCACCTGAAAAAGAATAAATGGTAAATATGTCTATTAATGTTATTATTAGTATGATTGTATTTAAATAAACCTTCTCTATGATGGAAAATAGAAGTAGATTTTTTAGAGAGATAAGTAAAAAGTTTTGTGTAAGCAATGTTTTAATGTTATCATGGTTTTATTTTGCTGAATACAAGAGCAAAGTTTTGAATTTTGTGTTTCCATGGTTTTAATGGATGGAAATATTACTATAGACATCAATGGAATAGTTTTCTCCCAATGCTATTCCATATTTGAATGGGGGTTTTATGTCATTGTTTTATGGTATTAAAATGAGTGAATTTGGATCACGAACTTGTATATGTTTTGATGGCTTTTTATCAAAATATTGCACCTTGAATAACATAGGAGCCATTAATTAATGGTTGTATCGAATGTTTTGGATGGTTCCTGGAAGTATTGTATTTAGGATGGCAATGTTTCTCTAAATAATTCATCAAATATGAACTAATGATTGGTGTATTCTTATGATAACCTTGTTGCCTCTTTTGTCTAAGCTATGTTCAATGTAAAAATCTCAATAAGTTTCCCTTCTGTGTGCGTTGAACTGTTAGGATTCTATAGGTTTGTGTTTGTGTTTGGGATCTGGAAAAGAAATTTTCTAGTGGAGCACTAGGTTAGGTCCATTCAACTTAGAAGAAAGGTGAAGGAAAGCCACTCATAAGGTTGATTTGTCATGCCACTAGTGATGTGTATTATTGCAAAATCGATAGAGTATTTTAGTTTTCCTAATCACTAATCCAATGTGATGTTGAGCCCATTATGTTGTTGCATAGATTTCAGTGTAAAAAAATCAGGTAAGGAATTATCCTTGTGATGAGTAGTAGGTGTGTTATATTCATGTTAGGGAATTAGGCTTAACCTTTGTGGTACATTGGGTTATTAAATACATGGACAATGGATTGGGTCATGTCGATTTGAGCGGAAGCCTTAGTTAGAGATTAAGATAGACTTTACCTTGTGTAACACTTCCTAAAAGAAAGACTTCCATTTGATTTTGGTGATGATGGATGTTTTGGAATGCTGCTTGTAGAATAATTTGATTTTATCTTATGGTAGTTGGTAATTGAACTTAGTAGCAAGGATTATAGATTAAATTCATAAAAACCAAGTTATATATATATGAAATAATTTTATAATAGGTTTGTTTATTATGGTAGATAAAGGATGGATGGATATCGTTGACCCAATTGGGAAAGCCATATTGTACTTTTAAATTTTGAAATAAAAGAGCATACTGTAATGTATATGGAACCAGACTATGCTTATTAAGTGACGGGTAAGTTCATAGTGTAATTGGAAGAGTCATGAAACTCCAAACTGGGATTATAGACTTATTTAGAAGCCTTTGTTGATTGTAATTATTTAATTTTTATGAATAAAAATAGAACAAATTCATGGTTGGGTTTTTCCTTTGGGTTTCCCACGGTAAACAATGTTGTTATACAAATATTTTATGGATATTTTCCTTTATGATGGAATTGTGCTTTAATTTTAATGGTTATGGGAATGGTTCTTTAAAATGATGATAATTTTTTACAAAGCATTGCTTATTTTTTTGTAGTTATTTGATTTCAAGAAGACTAGTGTATGTTGAATAATTAAAGGATCATTTATAATCTTATGTAAGTGAGGCCTTAACATTAAAAAATTCTACTCTTGGGGTATTTAATTATTGTCAACCAATAACTTCATGAGTTGCTTATGTCATATTGGTAAATGGCTATTTAGATAGATTGGTTGAATACTACTCTAAAAGTATCATTAAAGACCTTGATGGGTGTAGTTAATAAATGACTGATACAAATGAGAGTGATTAACCTCCTTGCACTAAAAGATAAAGCTAAAGAGTAGTGAATCCTATTAAAGCTAAATGAAAATAATATTTAGCTACAATGTTGATTCCACAAAGAAAGAATTGGAAGGATGCCTACAAATAGTATGACTAGCTCATCATGAATATGAGAAGGACAGTCAATCCATTGATGCTCATGGTGTTGGATGTGTTTCATCCTTTTCAAAGGAAGTGCTATATGGTAGGCCCCTGCTTCGGTGGTCCCATTTTTTTGAAGATATTCTCGAAGCTATTTTCGGAGGTGTTGGTAGGATTCCCGTGATTGGTGGGTATAGGTGGTTTTAGCCCATGGTATTGTGCCCACGGTATTCTAATACCACATTGTGGTTTAGGGTTATAAGAGTTTCCTTTATATTGATTGTAATGTCCCATTACGGGCATAGTGTAAAATAATAATAGAAAAGGAGGAGTGGCTCTTGTTTGCTAGAGTAGCCCACATTGGGTGAACCAATATAAATATCGTGTGTTCTATGTGCATGTATTTTGTGAGTTGTTATTTTCTTATGAGTTATTTATTTCTACATTATTATTCTGGAATAATTATGGGTATAAATTTTCACATGGAACCTACATAGATGAACTTATGTGGGATGAAATAAAAAATGTGCTTCTTTTGATACGATGAAAGAATGAAAATTAGCTCATTGTGGATAGTGATAATGATAACTTGTGAAAAGGATAATTACACCTAGTACACTTACCTATATGTACATATGTAAGTGGTAGGTATGGGCGAGCCTTGGAAAGAAAACATGGTGGAAGAATATAGGATGAACATACTGAATTATTAGTAAGTTTAGTATAATTAGAGTTTAAAGTTAGGGATATTTAGGTTATATAAATATACTAAGGTTGGGTTTTGACATGATTACTTCTTTGAAGACCAAGAAATTACACTTGATACTAAGATACATTTACTAAAGCATTTTTTTGATCATCAATGGATCCTACCCAATCACTTTCTGTATATCCAACCAATCCAAATATATTAGTTGATGTATACAAAATACCAAAGTTGCTAGTACAATAAACATACTTGACTATTCTTTTTGCAACAAAAAAATGAATCTCAATTGAATATTGCATAAAAATTGAAATCAAACCTACAACATACATGATGTCATACCAAGTGCTAGTAAGACACATAAGACTACCAACTAAATTCCTTTATAGTGTAGCATCTATATTTTTACTACCATCATTTTTGACTAAATTCTCACTCACATTCAAAGGTGTGTTTATTAGTTTCCAATATTTTATTCTAAACTTGTCAAGTAAATCAACTGCATACTTGTTTTGTGAGATAAAAATGACATCATTCAACTATCTTACTTCTAATAGAAGAGAGTAATGAATCAAATATCAAATATATATTTTATAATTTATTTTCATGGTATTTTTTAATTGCTCTATTAACATTTTGTTAGTTCACTTTCACCCATGCCTTTGGTTTTGATATAGAATGTGGGTTCACTTTCACTCCTATTGAAGCCATTTTTTAAAAAATACCCATTTATTGTACCAGGATTTTGGTGCTTACTTGAGTCCATAAAGTTGCCTTTTCAGCATGTAAACCCTTTTTTCTTACCATAAAAATTTGTAACCTAGTGGTTGTTCTACAAATGCTTCTTCATCCAAAAAAATAATTCAAAAAAGCTAATTTAACTTCAAATTGATATAGTGACCACTTAAATTATGTTGCCAATGCAAAACAATTCTTATGGCATCGAAACTTGTAATAGGAATGCGGGTTTCATTATAATATATACCTAGCTATTGTGAGAAGGCTTTAGCTACTAATCTTGCTTTATGTCTTCCAGTGGATCCATCAACTTTATATTTTATTTTATAAACCCACTTTATCCCAATAACATCCTTTTTTAGTGGAGGATCTACTAATTTGTATATTTCGTTCCTTTTTATGGCATTAATATCCTCATCCATGGCTTTACACTAGAATTCATGCTTCACTACATCTTCAAAATTATTGGTTCTAATTAAATATGATATAATAAAGTAAAAGTTACAATTTAATTAAGACTAGTAGTTCCTTTATAGATTTCTTTGAGAGTTTTTACCTTCCTTAGAAGAGGACTTGAAGTAGAAGTAGAGGGATATGTTGAACTTGATGTTGAAGTGGGAATAGAACTTGAGCTACTACTTAGGGTGGTAGAATAAGGTGAAGCATATTATTTTGTATTGACAATTACTATTTTTTCTTGTTGCACATTTTTTTTTGCTTGATAAAAAGGGGTTGTACTAAGGTCCCCTACCCTTAACAAATTACATCTCTCTTCTTTACATATTAAGAGTTTACAAATAGATACACTTATCATATCAATTGAGATGCTATAGTTATAAACCTACATCATTTTACATAAAATATATGAATTTTTTATTTTCATTTTTTGGATCTTTTCAAATATTTGTATGAATACAATTACTCCATAATTTAGCATCTTTTTTGACATTTTCCTATAGAAACCTTCACAATGCCAAAAATTCACCTCTACTATCTATGCCTTGCATCTTAGTAGAGTAATATTTCCAAAACATCGCACTAACATAGTCTTCTTTACCAAATTTGGATTGCTAGATTCTTTCCTAAAACACAAGTGCAGCCACAAAAATTATAATAAATAGTATAAATGAACACACATTATTATTACAAAATAAAACACATATTACCAATGGAAAAAATTAAAGTAAATCTTAATCAATAATTTATTTAGGCAATCAACAATTTTTGTTAGCTTTAACTAAACTTTCTACTTCCTTTAATCATGGAAAGGATGTGTTAACTTCACGATCCTCAATTAAAACCCCTCTATTGGCTAGATTATTTGCACATTTGTTTCCTTCCCTTTATATGTGTGTAAACTTGATTTCTTCAAACTCGTTATCAAGATCTTGAATTTCCACAATTATCTCTTGTATGTTCCATGGAGCCTTTGCTTTCCTTAAAATTGCATTTATTATTATAAGAGAATCACCTTCTATATAAAATCTATTCCATTTCATTTTTTTGCATATTTTTAACCCTTCTAAAGCTACCCAAGCTTTAGATTCATTATTTGTCTTAAATCTACAATTGAAAGCTTAATGAGACAAAATCCCTCGTCTATTATTTCTAATTATTCCTCCTCCTCGTATCGGTCTTGGGTTTCCTTTAGATGCTCCATCAAAATTCAATTTAACTCACTCCACATCTGGTGGTTTCCACTTTATATTATTTACCTTATTTTTGCTTCTCTTGTACCTAACATTATAATTCCATTTAATGAATTGACTCCATATATCAATGCTCTCAGATTCCAGATTAGGGATTGGTTGAGTTGATAGGGTTGGTTTAGACTCCTCTATGGCTAAACTTATCTTCTTTTTATTACCTCTAAATTGCTTTCCTTTCCTTTAAATATTCTTCTATTCCTTTCTAGCCATATAGTCCAAAGTATTGTATCTTTTGATATATCCCATATTGTCTATAAAGCCTCACTTTTATAAGTGTTATGCCATTGCTTTAACCAATATTCAATTCTGCTATTCATTACCATACATTTACCAAACATATTAAGAATCCATTGCCATAGATTCAAGACTATTTATCAATGTCCTAAGAGATGGTTACTACTCTCTTCCTCCTTATTACAGAAAACACAATTAGAGGGGTCATTGAAACCCCTTTTCATAAGGTTATCCTAGGATAAAATTATTCTATGACCTACTAGCCAAACAAATATGTTAACTTTAGGAATACTTAGACTATCCCAAATATCTCTCCAAATTCTAGTGATAGTATTATTATGTTGGTGTTGAACATTATATCCACTTCTTGTTGTGTATTCTCCTGAGCTATTCAACTACCAAATCAATTTATCCTTGGAACCCCTCGAGATAATTATAGTTGTTATCTTTCTACTCAATTGCCTCCTGGCATTAATGTCATGTATACTTATAAAAAATCTTCTTTCCATTTGTATCTTCCTTCTTGATTCTTGTACAAAATATTTAAAACCTTATCATCGTATTTATCTTGAAGAAATCTCATCCAAGGTTTCAAAACTAGATCTAAATTGAGTGGTTTTTTATCAAACCAAGTATCCATCCAAGTAGAGTTTTTTCTCCAGTTCCCATCACCCATATTAAACCTGTAATTAATATCAATAGACTTTTTTAAACCATTCCAAAGAGTAGAACCATTTGGAAGAGAGAATACAACAAATATTAAACTTGGGTCATTGAGATCAACATACTTAGAAGAATTATTGCCCATTGTCTTTGACTCTCTTTGTACTATCTCCAGATAAAGTTTCCCCTAAGAGCTAAGTTTGCATCTATAAGAGATCTTAAACCAAGACCTCCCCTAGTTTTATCATCACACAACTTGCTCCATTTCACCAAAGAAAATTTTCTTTTATCATGTAAACTTGACCATAAAAAGGATCGCATAATAAAGATTAATTTTTTTTTCAACTAATTTTGGCATAGAATACAAAGATATATAATATATTGTAATGGATTGTAAGACTAACTTAATTAACTGCACTCTTCTTGCTAATGATAACCATATGTCTTTCCAATCTAGAAGTTTATTTTAAACTTTACTAATATCTGGATTCCATAAATCTATTTTCATTTTACCCTCAAATAAAGGCATCCCTATATAAGTTGTTGGTAAATTTGCCTCCTCCATTTGAAAAAACCTACAAATTCTTGCTTTGATATTAGCAGGAGTGTTAAGAAATTAAATTTTGATTTAGTCCTATTAATTTTTTGACTTGAAGCTCTTTTGTAATTTTTTAAAAAGTTATTCAAAGCTCTAACCTCATTTATCCTTGCCCTTCCAAAAAGGGTTGTATCATCTACAAACTGTTGATGGGTGATGTTATCGATGTTATTACTAACCTTAAGTCCACTTATAAACCCATGTTTGTAAGCCTTATTTAAGTTCCTACTCAAAAATTCTACCATAATAATGAACAAATAAGGAGATAGAGGATCTCCTTGTCTAAGGCCTCTCTTGGATTTAAAATATTTTATCACTAACCCATTGACCAACACTGAATAATAAATTTTAGAGACACAAGCTTTAATCCATCTAACCCATTTCTTCCCAAAACCAAACTTCTCTAAAACTGCAAAAATAAAATTCCATTTAACCCTATCATAGGCTTTACTCATATCAAGTTTTAAGATCATTGCTTTCTCTTTTCTTGAAGCTACTAAATGTTTAACTTCATTAGCTACTATGATCCCATCCAAATTTTGTCTCCCTTTCACAAAAATTCCTTGCTCTTATGAAATGATTTTGTCTAACAATGACCTTAATATATTCACCATCACTTTGGAAATAATCTTATAAGCCATATTACATAGGCTTATGGGTCTAAAAGAATCAAACAATTCAAAATCCTTATTTTTTGGAATTAGGGTAAGATAAGTTGCATTTATTTTATAAGGAATGTATTGATTTACCCTAGACTATTTCGATGCCACCAATAAATAATCCTTCACTATAACCCAATTTTGTTGGTAAAAATTTGTAGGGAGCCCATCTGGACTAGGGGATTTATCCTTATTAAAAGAGAAAAGAGCTAAATGAAATTTTTCTAGAGTAATAGGCTCCATCAGTTTCCTATTCTCTTCATTTGTTATAACTGAAGGAACATCTTGAAGAAGTTTATCATTAAGAACTTCAATATCCTCTGATCCAAGAATATTATGATAAAACGACCTAGCCATTTTTCTAAAATCACTCTAATCTTCAATCCAAACCCCTTTTATTGATTTAATTATACCAATTCTAGAATATCTCTGTACTATAGCCATCCTATGGAAAAACATTGTATTTTTATCTTCTTCTTTTAACCAAGTTTATCTTGATTTTAATATCCATAATTTCTCTTCCTTACTCAAAATATTATGATATTCACTAAGCAATTCCATTTCCTCTAATCTTGTATTATTTTCATCACCTTTTTGAAATTTTGAAAGTTTATCTTTTAGTTCTTCTTTCTTCTCAAATTTTTTTCCAAAGGTGCTCTTGTTCCATTCTTTTAATATAGATGTCATAGCTTTAATTTGGTTTGAAAGAGCATACAACCCACCATTACCTAAAGAATTCCAAGTTTGAGCTATCATATCAATAAAATGAGGATGGTCTTCCCACATCTTCTCATATTTAAAATATGATATTTTTTAAATTCACTAACCACCATTTTAACTCTTATTGGCTACTGATATGAAACAATCCTTGTTAAGGTATTAATTTTAGCACAAGTTCCTTAATATAACCAATGATCTGAGAGAATGCATCTATCTGATTTTTTTGCTATTAGGTTCTAGCCTCTCCTATTGTTGGTCCAAGTATAGTTGTCTTATTCAAACTCAAATTCCCATAGATTGTTGTATTGAATAAAAGCTGAGAAATCTTTCATACTTTGGGTCAATTTCTTGATTCCCCCAAATTTTTCATTCAGCTTGGTAATGGCATTAAAATATCCAATGATCATGAAATTAATTTTTGGTCTTTACTTCTCATAAAGGCCTCAATACCACTCCAAACTTCTAATATACCTAAATAAGTTGTAGGACCACACAAACTGATAAGGATGAAGTAAATATCAGCAAAGTAGCAGGTGACTAAAGAGGCTATCCAATGCCTAGTTTTATGAGTGGTTACACAAGAGATTCTAGAAGGATTCCAACAAGTTAGAATTCCCTGTACTACTCCTTCAGAATCCATAACATCTCATTCACATCTTGCCCAAACTGCTTTCATAGTTTTTGAAACTTCTTCTTTTGTCATTTTACTTTCCTAGATACAAATAATATCAGTTTATTACTTATACATGGGCCCCTAATACACCTATGCTTTGAGGGGGCATTAGCACCCATTATATTCCATGATATGATAATCATGTCTCATTAGGGGATTTTGGTCCCTCTTGCATATCACCAATATAATTTTATTGTTTGGTAAAGAGAAGTTCAACCAACTTAGTTTGTGTTCCTTTATTTATGTTAGCTCTTGCTTCCATGTATCTTGCTTGATCATTTGGAGTTTTACTCTTTTTGCCTTGCCTATATCAGGAGTAGGTCTTATTATTCTATTCCTCAATATTATTTCACCATTTTTTTTTCAACATATTTATCCTCTCTTGGATCTATTATAGAAGATTTTGACTTATCCTACTCATTTTATGGTATTTCCTTATTAATGGTAGAGGTATTAACTTCTAAATTTGCATTTTATTTACTAATTATTTTCTCTTGAATGGTGCATTGTACTTCAATAGAGTCTTCAAAATATGATGAAACACATTCCTTGGGTTCATCGAGAATGTTCTTCCTTAAATTAGGATCACATTTAATAAATATTTCCTTGCTAATATTTTGAAATTGTTGTTTTGTGTCCTATAAGTTTTGATTTACTTTTTCTTCATAGGTTAAAGCCTCAAAAGAATTGTAATTTCTTCTAGTATCCTTCCTTATTGGTATCCAATGTTTGTTTTATTTTATTTTTCTAGATCTATTTTTTGGAAGTTGAAAACCATCTTTATCCATAGCCATTTGAAAATTTCTCTTATGATTTTCTATAAATGATTCTGTTGGGCTCTTCTTAGGGCACGATCTCTCAATATGCCCCACCTCATGACATATTCTACATCTAAAAGATATGTTTTCATAATCTATGGTTTGGGTCCACATATTATCCCCATACTTAAGAATTATTGATTATGGTAAATCTTTACTTATATCAATCATGACCAATATTCGAGCATAAATAGCTAAGAATCCATATTTTGTTGTATCTGAAATCTCAAGGAATATCCTAGAGTGTTGCCTATTGCCTTTAAGGTATCTATTTCCCAAAATTTAATGGGCAACCCAAAAATCCTAACCCAAACTAGTAATAAGGATAGATTTACATTTTTAGGTGAAAAGCCTTCATACCAACGGGTAAGGAAGAGCCCTACTCTTCCCATAAACCAAGGACCCCCTTTTAGGATTCTTTCTCTTTCTTCCCTAGAAAAAAAATGGCTAGGAAGAAACCTTTGGGAATAAATGATAGAATCACTCCTCGAGACTTCCAACTCCTATCAATCCATTTTCTCAAGGCTGAAGCCCGTGGCCAATACCCAATAAATTTACCAAAAATCACCCTATCTTGGAGCAATGAGGATCTCTCTGTAGCAAGTGTGAAATGGGATTATCTTCAAAAGGCTTAGAAAAAATGGAGTTTTTCTAAGCAAGTGTGAATTCTCTTACCTTTTGTCGGCTAAGCTTGTTTGATGGTCGGCATGATATTTTATTATGTTTATTTATCCTTCGCCTTATTCTTCTCCTTATCCCTCCAATGTCCTTCCTCCTTCCCTGTCGTCCATTTTCCCTTATCACTCCACTTCCTTCCTCTCCCCACGCCCGCTGCCACCTCCCTCTCCACTTCCTACTCCTTCGTTCTCTCTAATCCTCCCGATCTTCCTCCAACCTCCCTTCCCTACTCTTTCACATGTACTAAGCCTATATAAAGGTTTAATTATTGTAAGGTTATTAGAGTGGGTTATTTTTTATCTAATTTAATATTTCCCTGGTTATTTTTTGTTGTGTCAATTTTATCTTGGGCCCACATTAATCTAAGACTTACACTGGTATCAGAGCTCTAGGGGGCACGAAAGTCGAGGGTCGAGGTGAGGCACGAAAGCCGAGCGTAGTAGACTGGTCAGGGATTGGGGAATGGATCCCAAGGAGTGCATGTATTTTGAGGAGTGACTGGGGCATGGATCTCGAGGAGCGCACGAATCCTATGGATGCATAGATCTCGAGGAGCTGACTGGGCTATCTGATGTTGAAGTGCACATATCGAGGAGCTGAAGAAGCAGCTAAGATGGCAAGCTGATGTGGCGATGACAAACTGGCAGCGAAGCTAGGCAAAAACTGACATGGCAGGCGATGATGTGGCAGGTTGAGTCAGCAAGGAAGTCCACGTGGATCGATGCTAGCAGAGTGCTAATTGGGTAGCACATGGATCGAGGTGAGCAGAGTTGACGTGGCATAGCCATGTGGCGAAGGTTAACTGGTCGAGGTTGGGCAAAAGGATTGGTTGGTCGATTGCCCGAAGGCAATCGACTTTCTATGTGTTCACAGGCTTTGATAAAGCCTGAACACGCCCACCTCCCACTGCATGTGGGACTAAATTTTTTTTAAATTGTTTAGCCGCTCAATTTAAATATAAAGTGATTCTTCCTTCCTCCCGTCCGGCTAGCTTGGTCTAGCGGTCAAGGCTCCCGCTTGCAGAGAAGAGACCCGGGGTCGAATCCCGTCGGGGTCAAAATACAAAGGTTTTTTTTTTTTTTTGTGTAATCGCCGAAAAGCAGGGTTTATAAGGAAGTTTGACACTTTTCTACCACAACAGCCGCGTGGTGCAGCGGCTAAGCCTTTCGGGTAGACGACGGAGGTCAGCGGTTCGAATCTCATCGGGAATAAAACAAAAAAAAGGTTTATTTTATAAAAAAAATTATTATTTAGTTTTTTTAAGGTTTTAAAAATTAATTTAATAATTTCTATTTATATATTTTTTTTATTATGTTTTTAAATATACATTTATTTAAAAAGAATAATTAAAAAATATATATAGGAAATTGTTAAAAAAAAATTTAAAGGCCTTTATTAAAACAAATTTTGAATTTTTTTTTTAAAAAAGGTGAAAAGATATTTTGAGGTAAAAGTTTTTTTTGGCATCATAAAAATTAAGTTGTAACCCAGTTCATGCGGTGTGATTATGAGTAGATGATCCGGTCAGCCGGATGCTATAATGCATTACTCTCTCTGTTGAGAAGAGAGACACCTGATTCCTTTGACGAGAAAGTCCAGCGGTACGGACTTCATACAGTGTTTTGCCAATTAGAAAACCAAGTGATTGCTCATCTGAGGAAACCAGACTCTGGATACGAGGCGGATTCTGAAGATAATATCTTCGGGCAAAGGATAGTTGAGTCCGAGATGGTTGAAATAGTACCTGAAGGACAATCAAGTGAAAGTTATACACCTGCAGTGCCTGAAGTAGAAACAAGTGAGAGCTATACACCACGCTCTCCTGATTCAGAACCAGAAGAAGAAGAAGAAGAAGAAGAAGAACCAGTGGAGGTGAAACCTAAAACTGAAGAACGAGATGTTCTCAACAGACGTTATGAGCCAGCAACAGCACCAGAAGTCATTGTAATTAGTGACGACGAAGCGGACAACTTCACCTTTCCAGTTTTGGGTGATCCTCAAGAAGAAGAACGCCATATCAGTGAGCATATTAAAAAGGCTAGATTTGATTTAAATCAGTGATCTATTTTGTACTTCTTTGTACTACTTGTTTGAAGTTGAAATAAAGTTTGCTTTCTGAAATGGCATCCAATACTAGTCTACCAATCCCGAGTTCAATGGTGGTGATTACG
Source organism: Wollemia nobilis (assembly GCA_028583015.1). Classification (NCBI taxonomy): domain Eukaryota; kingdom Viridiplantae; phylum Streptophyta; class Pinopsida; order Araucariales; family Araucariaceae; genus Wollemia; species Wollemia nobilis. Next base: position 834,722 of record JAQPPZ010002200.1, read on the forward strand.
AGTATTGGTCAATTAAAATGAAAACTCTTTTGATAGGCAAAGGTCTTTGGGATGTGATTGAAGAGGGATATACTGAACCTACTGCTGCTGATTGGGCAGCTTTGAATGTTGCTGATAAAAGGGCTAAAAAGGAAGCTCAGAAGAATAATTCTTCCACCCTTTATCACATCCAAGCCGCCCTTGATAGAAGTATTTTCCCTAGAATAGCTTCTTTTATAACAGCTGAATCTGCTTGGAATGCTTTAAAAGAAAGTTATAGGGGTAGTGACCAAGTCAAACAAGTTAAACTACAAACCTTGAAACGAGAGTTTGAAACTCTTAAAATGCAAGAGAGTGAAAAGGTTGGTGATTATCTGCGTGCGTGTGAAAGTCGTAGTAGATAAGATGGTCACTTTAGGAGAAGATGTAAAGCCTGAAGTTATAGTGAAGAAAGTGTTGAGGACACTTCTTCCTAAGTGGAATTCAGTTGCCATAATTATAGAAGAATCCAAAGACCTAACTTCTCTATCTTTTGAAGCCCTCATTGGCTCACTTCTCTCACATGAAGAGAGGTTACAGCAAACTCCTTCCACAAGTTACGGAGGAGATGATAAAGCCTTTGCTTCTCATGAAGGCAGAGGTAGAGGTCGTGGCAGAGGACAGTATAGAGGTAGAGGCAAAAATAATCAGAGAGGTGGAACTCCTAACAGAGGAGGAAATCAGAACAGAGGAGGATTCTCAAACAGAGGTGAACAACAGAATAGAGGAGGACAGCAAAACAGAGGGAAACAATCAGGCAGAGGCAAAGGAGGAGATAAATCAAAACAAACTTGCTACAATTGTGGCAAACCTGGCCATTATGCTCATGACTATTGGACAAAGCCTTCACAAGGAAGCAGCAACAGCCAGAGCAGTCAGTTTGGAAATTTTGGAGAAGAGGAAGAGGCCACAAATCTCTTTCTCTCATATGGTCAGGCAGATCAGAACATGAATGATACATGGATCTTGGACACTGGGTGTTCAAACCATATGAGTGGCAAAGAAGAACTCTTTGCTACTCTAAACTCCTCATACAAATCCAGCATCAAATTGGGAGATGATAAATCATTGGCAGTTGAAGGCATTGGAGCCATGGCAGTTCCAACTAAAGAAGGCGTCAAACAAGTAAGTGATATCTATTACACACCCCATCTCCAACACAATATTTTAAGTGTTGGTCAAATGTTAGAAAAGAACTACAAGTTGCTTTTTGATGAGGGTAAATGCACTATTTTTGATAAAAATAATAGTAATAGAATCATTACACAAGTGCCAATGTCAAAGAATAGATTGTTTCCTTTAAAGTTTGGCCAGCCAGGGGGAGATAAGTTAGCAAATGTTGCTATTTCCAATCCAAGTGTCCTATGGCACTTGAGATATGGTCATTTGAATTCAGCTAGTTTGAAAATGCTAACTTCACAAGCGATGGTAACCGGACTTCCTAAAGTTTAGGATAGTAAGGAAGTCTGTGAAGGGTGTGCTCTGGGGAAGCATGCCAGATCAAAATTTCCTCATGGACAAGCATGGCGGGCCAGCTATCCACTCCAGCTAGTGCATACAGACATCTGTGGTCCGATGCAGACCAAGAGTCTTGGTAACAACTCTTACTTCCTACTCTTCATTGATGATTTTACTAGAATGTGCTGGATATATTTTTTGAAACATAAGGATGAAGCATTTGAATGCTTTGTCGATTTCAAAACAAGAGTTGAAAGTGAGAGTAGATATTTTGTAAAATGTCTTAGATCAGATAGGGGAGGAGAATACTCCTCTAATGAGTTCTTGAATTTCTGTAAGCAACATGGCATTAAGAGGCAGTTCACAGCTGCCTACACTCCACAGTAGAATGGTGTCGTAGAGAGGAAGAATCGCACCATTGTGGAGATGGCAAGGTCTATGCTTCAGACGAAGCATTTGACTAATTCATATTGGGAAGATGCAGCCGGGACCAAGCGTACATATCTTGAACAGAAGTCCTACTTCAAGTTTGGAAGGGCAAACACCTTACCAAGCTTGGTATGGTAAAAAGCCAAATGTTAAGTATTTCAAAGTGTTTGGCTCACTGGCATATTCTCACATTCTTGATGAGCTGAGAAAGAAGCTCGATCCAAAGAGTCAGGCATGCATCTTTGTAGGGTACTGTGAGAATACAAAAGCTTACAGACTCTACAATCCCAGGACTAGAAAGTTTGTGCTTTCCAGGGATGTGATTTTTGATGAAGGGGGAGAATGGGGTAAGCCCCAAATATTCAGTGATGATGAATCCAATGATGTAGTTTCTAAGCGGGTGCAACAACAGACACCACAGAAAGGTAAGAAGTCTCCTCCCACAAACCCAAGTTCATCTTCTGATTCAACTTCTTCACCAAGTCCTTCTCCATAGAGATCAGTAAGTTCCTCACCAATGGACATCGATTCTCCATCCAGAGGTAAGAGAACTCTACAGAATCATCCATCATATCAGATGTTGGATAAATTTTTTCAAAAATATACACTAGGAGTCAAGCTAGTGAAATGAATTATGTTCTACAAAGATTAGAAAATATGCACTTGTATGGTGATGATGTCTCCCAGCAGGAACCTAGGGGAGATCTAGTTAACTATGCTTTGTTAACTAGTTCACAACTTGAACCTTCTAGTTATGAGAAGGCTTGTACTCAAAATATTTGGCAAGATGCCATGAAAGAGGAGATAACCTCTATAAAAAACAATGACACTTGGGAGCTGGTGAAGCTTCCTAAAGGAAAGAAACGTGTTGGATGTAAGTGGGTCTTCAAGACCAAGTTTAATGCTGATGGTAGCATCGAGAGGCACAAGGCGAGATTAGTTGCAAAGGGATTCACTCAGAAATATGGAATTGATTATGAAGAGACTTTTGCTCCTGTAGCCAGACAAGAGACTATCAGAACAGTTCTTGCCTTAGCTGCACATAAGGGATGGAAAGTCCAACACATGGATGTAAAGAGTGCATTTCTCAATGGTTACTTGACAGAAGAAGTGTATGTTGAGCAACCACAGGGATTTGAAGAGAAAGACAAGGAACATCTTGTTTACAAACTGAAGAAGGCACTTTATGGCCTCAAGCAGGCACCGAGAGCTTGGTACTCACGCATTGATGGGTACTTTAAAGATTTTGGGTTCATCAGAAGCAAAAATGAACCCACGCTCTACTACCTGAATCAAGGTAATGACATCCTCATAGTTTGTTTGTATGTGGATGATCTCATTTTTATGGGTAGTAATGAAAAAGTCAATATGGAGTTCAAGCACTCCATGATGCAGGAATTTGAGATGAAGGATCTTGGCTTAATGAAATACTTTCTTGGAATGGAAGTCCATCAGACAGATTCAGGGATCTTCATCTGTCAACTTAAGTATGCTCGAGATATGATTAAGAAGTTTGCTATGGAGCAATGCAAATCAGTTGCAACTCCAATTGGACATGGGATCCAATTAAGCAAGGATGATGGAGCACCGAAAGTTGATGTGACCACTTTCAGAAGCATTGTTGGGAGTTTGATGTTTCTCGCCAACACCAGACCAGACATTCAGTATGTTGTATCTCTTGTTTCTAGATTTATGTCTAATCCATCTGAGCTGCATTTGCAGGCAGCTAAAAGAATTTTGAGATATGTGAAGGGTACATTGGATTTTGGAATCCAGTACTACAGAAGTGATACTATCAAGCTTGAAGGCTTTAGTGATAGTGATTGGGGCAGCAATGTTGATGATAGAAAATCCACATCGGGTAACTATTTTAGTCTTGGTTCGGGACTAATAACTTGGAGTTCCAAGAAGCAGACAGTAGTAGCGCTATCTTCAACAGAAGTTGAGTATATAGCGGTCACTCATGCTAGTACTCAAGCTCTATGGCTACGAAAGGTATTAGAAGAGATTGGAGAGCAGCAAAGTGGTCCAACTAGAATATTCTGTGACAACATTAGTGCCATTCAGTTGGCATACAATCCTGTCCACCATAGTAGATCAAAGCATTTTGATATGAAGTACCACTTCATCAGAGATATGGTGGAAACTGATACTGTTGAGCTTCACTATTGCCACACTTTGGAGAACGTCGCGGACATCTTCACCAAGGCACTGGCCAAAGCTCAATTTGTAAAGCTGAGAGACTGTATAGTCAGTCCTCTCAACTTTAAGGGGGAGAATGTAGCAAGTGTGAACAGGGATTATCTTCAAAAGGCTTAGAAAAATCTAGCTTTTTCTAAGCAAGTGTGAATTCTCTTACCTTTTGTCGGCTAAGCTTGTTTGATGGTCGGCATGATATTTTATTATGTTTTTTAAACCTTCGCCTTATTCTTCTCCTTATCCCTCCAATGTCCTTCCTCCTTCCCTGCCGTCCATTTTCCCTTATCACTCCACTTCCTTCCTCTCCCCACGCCCGCTGCCACCTCCCTCTCCACTTCCTACTCCTTCGTTCTCTCTAATCCTCCCGATCTTCCTCCAACCTCCCTTCCCTACTCTTTCGCTTGTACTAAGCCTATATAAAGGTTTAATTATTGTAAGGTTTGATTAGCGGGTTATTTTTATTTAATTAATATTTCCCTGGTTATTTTTGTTGTGTCAATTTTATCTCGGGCCCACATTAATCTAAGACTTACACTCTCTAATGTGCACTCACTGGCCTCTACCACTAGGGATTATTCTAAGGATTTAACTATAAATCAATCCATGGAAAGGAAACTAAAACTCAAAATCTAATGAAATTTATCTGAAAGTTCTATAACAAATATAATATTTGATAAAAACTTTATAACATTTTTCATGCACAATTTCTAAGATAAATAAAGGGAAAAAATAACTTAGCCAAATAGTTCTTTGTCCAGATAGAATGTCTTGCCTCATTGAAGTTCTAGCCCTTCATTGCTCTTCCCATCATTCGAACCCTAGTTGGCAAATATTTGCAATTTCATTTTTCATGATTTAAAAAATCATCACTGCCCTTGTTCCAAATGGTTGACTTCATAGGGTCATATATCCCTCAATATTACTTGGAGTTTTGCATATAACCACTCATTTTAAATCTATTCACATTTCGCACAAGTTGGTCCAAGAATAAGCTAAATCAGATAAATCTTCATGAATATATGGCTCCTAAAAGATGAGGCATTTTTTAGGAAAAAAATTGTTGGTCAAATATCTGCCTAATTAACGAAAACTACATTTGTGCACCCTAGACATGGCCAAAATTGAAAGGCCAGAGGAAATAAATGTCTTCCATTCCAATATCTAGAGGGTGTTGGATCCCTTACTAATCCTACATAGGTTTAAGACTAGATTAGCAAGAAAGAAATTGGAAATTATGGAAAGAAAGGGAAATATGGTCACAGGTCAATGTAGTATTTGGGGTAGACTAGCAGCAAGAATTTCCACCGAGCATTATATAGCATATCATAGAAATTAAGTAGAAGAATTAACTCACAATTTTGTAGAGACAAATTTTAGAACCACACTCTAGTACTCACTCCCTCACCAACAATGTTTGAACTCAGATTGCAAAATTTAAACTTTACAACAAATAATGAATGTAAGCAGGAAATAGAAGTGCTAAAATAAAAATAAATCACATAGAAATCGCTTACAAAATTTAGAAGTCAAGTTTCTTATATTTATGTAGAGAACTTGTAGAGTTTTCTCGTAGAATGTCTAACCTCCTCTTATAATGGAAATTGAGTAGTATTTATAGAGGATTTTGCCTCTTTCATTAAATACACATGAAGACAAAATGCTCACAAATCAGGAACCTTGGTGAGACAATTCTTCCTTGAAGTCATTGAAAATCCTTCTTTTGAGGTGATGATCCAGCTTTTAAGAAATTTCTCCTAGGAAATCAACATTTTTGGGTTTCGGTGCATGAAAAACTGCAAGGCTTGGTCGTTGACTTGGTACATTTACCATCCTTGAAAATATGCTTCTACTTGGGAATCACAAAAATCACCTTGCACTTTTAATATTTTTGCTCTTCTTTGTTTGAGATCCATAACCTAAGTTACTCTTCGCCACAAACATTTAATGTTTTTCATTCACCAGTATTGGATGCTCTTGAAATTTTTTGATGTTATTAATAGCAAAATTTGCCCAGTCTTAATAGTAAGCAAAACATATATTTACTCCTTTCTTCATGTTCCCCGATGAAGAAGGTACCCCCGAATTAACAACAATGAACCCTTTTTACTCTAGGTGAAAGTGATTTCAATAACTTTATTAAACTCTACGTTCACCCCCAAAAGAGGTGAAAGAGGTTGTCACCTCCGTCTTGGGATGAATGCGAGATTTATTTTTCAATGTAGCTCTAAAATTTTGACTCTTCGTCTGCTTTGTCATTTATGGTGCGTTCGCCCCCCGAAGGGACAAATGAAGCTTTCACCCCTCAATAGGGGTGAATGTAAGGTTGAATTTTCAAATTCATGCTTTTGAATATGTTCATCCCAACTTGGAGTGAACAAAGCGTTTGCCCCCTCTTTGGGGCGAACACACCTTCCTTTGAAAGCTTCCCATTTTTTCCTAAGTTTTACAATGCTCAAGACTTTTGCCAAGCTAAATGTATTTACAATAAATCAACGTGATGGGTGGATGGGCTCCTTCAATTTTTGAGGATGTTCACCCCAAAGTGAGGTGAATGAGGCTTTGAACCCTCCTTTAGGGTGAACGCAATTCCTTTTGTATCTTCACTTCAGATGACTTTGACACTTAGCAATTTTTTGAAAAATGATTCTTTTTCTTAATTTTGTTTTCTTCCTTCATCTCAAAAAAGGGTGCATAAAGATTTCACCCCTCTATTGGGGTGAATTGCACTCACCAAAAGTGGTCATGTCTACTTTATTTTATGTTCACCTTTGAGTAGGGCAAACGGGTCGTTCTCCCATTGCTTGAGGCAAATGAAATTTTCAGTGAAGCTCTCGTATACACCATTTTATAATTGTTTCACAAGCGATCAAAACCAAAGTATCGAATGCATTCTCCCAGCAATTTTATTCATTCTCCTAGCCATTTTCCTTAAAACACCAATTATTTTCAATCCAAAGGGATACAAAAAATAAAGGAAAAAAATAAAATATAACTACAACATATTATATCAATCAAAATAGTATTTGTTAATATTAATATATTTTATCATATTACAATAAAAAACTTCATCAAAAATACTTCAATGTGGCATTCCAACATTTCTTGTGTCTCATGGGGCATCCAGCTTGTATGGATACAAATGATCCTAGGTCTTTATCTATTAGGCTTTTATGGAGTCTATTTGTTGGATGCCTTGGCTTACGCTTTCGATGTGGCAACTTTGCTTCATGTCTCTTCTTATACCTTCTCAAAAACTTTAGCTTCTACTGCTACTTGAGGTACCTCTACCTGCTTCACTTCTTATACTGCTTTTTCCACCACTGCATGCTCTACTGCTACTTTTTATTCCTATTCCTTGAGGCTTTCGGTGGTTACCTCATAAAATATGGTCGCCTTCTCCCAAGCATGAGTGGTAAAAAAATAGGGAAAACTTAATGACTCATAAATAAATCAGATATTCTAGATGTCTTCCAGGTTGTGGTGCTTCGCTTGATAGGCTATCTCAAACAATGAAAGCTCCATGCATGTATAATTTTGCATGAGCAACATCACTTGTGATTCTGTAATGGGTTCCTCCCATACATCAATCTCTGAGGTATCTTCCATGAAAGTCTTGTAGGTTGCTCCCAATTGTTCTTTTAGCAAAGGTTCACCCTAATCATCGATAAAACCTAGAAAACCCATATCGGTAAGAGCATCAAAGTGGATCATGGAGATAGTGTGCTCTCGCTCTATGGTGTTGAGGATTTTTTGGCCTTCTCTCACCAGGTACATCCTTTGAAAATAACTACACAGCATGACCTTGGAAGCTGACCAAGCGTGATCCATATTGCAAAGGGGGAAAATCTATATGCTAGAGTTAGCCAAAGCTTGAATTTTCACAACCATCTCCATATATGGCTCCAACATCTCCTCAGTAGTATCTATCAACTACTACCCCATATGAATTTGTATTTTGGCTACCCAGAGGTAATGCAATACTTGAACTACTTGTGTGGCCAGCTTTTTATAGTTCTAGGCCGAGCGAAGGCACACTTCCTTGATACCACTACCTATTTACACAAGTACTCATTGTTTGTAGTAGTTTCTCTTATTATGCTCTACTTTTGGCCAAGGCACTCTTGATTTCGATAATTTTATTCTCATGATCAAAATATCTCTACTTATAATACTCGCCATGTAAGTATACTGAACTCATATCAAATTGTATGTTTCCCATTTTCTCCATGGGATAAATCCTGGTCAGGTCTTATGTTATTGTCTCACAAACATAATCACTTGGCATCATTTCTCCTTGTGGCTTCTAAACCAAAGTAATGATTTTAGTCATGTGAGATTACATGGCAATAGGATTGAAAGCAACCTTTTTGAGTGACCGAGTTGAAGCTAGAGCTTCCTTGCTCTTCAACCACTATGATAAACTGAGGTGGGTCCAATTGATTTTCTCTACGTTAGACTGCTTGGGCACCACCTAAACTTTGGGTAGTGATTGTAATTCAAAAAATGGTGTAAAAGGAATAAAAAATTCTGAGCAAGAAGGCTCAAAGGAATCGAAAGATATGGCTAGAAGGGGAGGAACCAAAATGGAAGAGTGGGTGGAGGAACCGAGTTTGGTTGTAGTTACACTCAATATAGGAGGAGCCTGTATACTTACAACCTTGGTGAAAGTGGTGGTAGCAATGGAAGGAGAAGGGTGCGAAAATGGGTTCGACCCTGATGCAAATGAATTGAAAGAGAGGGAGGCCAAAGAAATGGGAAGAGAAGGAGCAGTAGTGACTTTAGAAATAGAAGAATAAGGGAGAAAAATGGACATTGAGAGCATACTGAAGGGAGGATATACTGACACAAAAACTGATGGAAGTGAACTAATAGTCACTACATGCTCCGAAGAAGAAAGAAGAGGAAATAAATGATTTATTTTTGAGCACAAGCACCAGGGTTATGCATAGTGGCTATTTATCACCAAATTGGCTAAAATTAGTATTTTCAAAATTTGGAATTGGCTAATATTTAGGACCCTTGACCAGGGCCTATTAGCCAAAAAAATTTGGGTGCAAATTTATTTTTGGGTCGATTCACCCAAATTTTATAATAATGTGACCATTTTAAGTTTAATTTTCCAAAATTTCCCCTAATAATAGTGAATATTCTACATGCATTTGGATACTATTTGCCTGGATTTCAAAACTGATTCACCAAATTTTTATAAATATAATTTGGGACCGACCCTTTACGCATAACTCTAATAAGCACCGTGTGCTCCAGTGATGGAAGCGAATGTGAAATAATTTCCTCCTATTGCATCTTCACTTCCTTCTCCATGTTAACATCCTCCTCAACATTCACAAATTCCACTAGAGGGCTCTCCAAATACTGGTCCTCCTCTTGTTCATGAATCATCATGAACATTTGCACAATTGTCATTGGAGCCTCTATCATCGATGGGGAGGAAATAACAGTCATCGAAACAACTACAACTATGGGAACTGTAGCCACCAAAACTTCAACAGTAGAGGAGGAAATGGCACCAATCCTTGGTCTCTTCATAGCTTTGATAAATGGGGACGCATCTTGGACAGTCTGCTTCTTTAGAAAATGCACCTCCTCAACTTTCTACTTCATCTGTTGTGACCTTTATTTAAGCACATATTGTTGTTCTTCCTCCTTCAGGATCTCTTATTCGACTGTTGGATGCTCTTTATTTGCCCCACTTTCACCATTGTCATAATTTTGGAAGCTTTGAGGCAAGATCTTAGTGAAATATATGGGTTAATAGGAATTAACAAACTCATCATATGTGTCTGAAAATACCTCATCCATATTCAACTTGTAAGGAGACATGGTATTTCCTCGATGGACCTACATTATCCACAAATTTGTAATTTTCTCCTCAGTCCATAGGGGATAACTTTCTTTTACATTACTAAATAACCTAGGCGAAGGAATCTAATTTTCATACTTCACCAAATTATACTTAGCCTCCTATTCATAGTAGTCATGCCAGGGTGGAAGTGACATCATATCTTCAATGTACCACTCCAAATCAGGCCCATCAAAATTATTTTACTTTTTTTCAATTTTAGGTTGAGGACAATAGTGAAATGTCCTATCTTTTATTATCTCTATGAATTTTCCCAATGGGTCATACCTCCAACATTGTGGTAGCTCTATCAATCCTAGGTCCTGGAGCATCACTGTGAGTAGTCTATTCTTATCTACCTAGCTCACTTCTATAATGCCAAACTTAAATAAAATATTGCAAGTCATTTTCTTATCGTACCCTACTCCATATACATCATTCACATAGTCTGATTGGTGCACCACCTCTATGTTCGGTGGCGAAGTATGGCAGCAAGAATGGCTTTCGTGTGAAGCCAAAAATTCTTACAACCACACCCTAAGTAAGCAAAAAGATATCTCCCATTTTTGATATAACTATTATTTCTCTCATCTCATGTGGCACTCTTTCACATGTACCACAAAGAAGTTCTATTGCAGGCCCCAAAAACAAACTATTAAATCTGTAAAATGACTCCATATTTAATAGAGTGGAATTCCACATGTAGACTGGCAAAAGTTCATCCCTCTCATCCATTTACCTCACTATGATGAACGAGAAGTGCTAGTGTAAGTGAAATAAGATATACAATACCAAAAAAGAAGTATGCTTGAACGACATCTCTTCCCTAGTTTACAACCTCTCTAGATAAAAATGCAATTTTCGAGAAATAAAATCGACGTAATAAAAAAAATCAAATTGGTGTCTTGCCTCATGGTCAACGAAGAGTAAAAATATACCTGAAAAATGCATTATGCTAGGATGGCCTACCACTTATGAATGGTAGAATATATCGATAGATCAACAACCCATGCCAACATTGAAAGATGTCTAGGCTCTTAAATTTTATGAGCAACTTCGACAGGTTCAAAAGCTATCCTAGTTATGGCTCCTTAATCAACTACGTCTCCATGAACCGATGCATCATTACAGTGGAGATGCATATGTCCTCCTACTCATTAATATGTAACTTCTTGGTAATCACATAATAAGGAGGCTTGAAACCACAAGCGAATGCCTCTTGCACTTCCTCTGGGGTAATAGTAAATAGTATTTCTCTATTTGTATTTCTCACCATCCTAGTAACCAGATTATAAAAACAAGCAATAAATTGCACCATTTTTGGGCATGGGTGTACGGGCATACATAGATACCAAAATAATTGTGAGTGGTATGGCACCGCTAATATACTTCCTACTGTTAACCCCTGATTTACTATGAATAGCACATCCAACCATATATGGTTCCAAATCCACATTTTTGTTCCTTCGGGACTTTTTGGATTTCGATCCACCTTCTTTCTTCCTAGACTTCTTTGGTTATGTCCCCTTTGTCATCTCTTTACTTCTTTTTACTTTTATTTTTCTTTGATAAATACTCTGAATTTCCTCTGTAACTTCTACACCAACAGCTCAAAAACACAGTCGCAATAAAAATTTTAAAATTAAATTGCTAGGATTTTACCTATTCCTTTATATAGAGAACCCCTCCAACCATCGTAGTAAATGTCAAATTTCCCTTGAACGATTTTGAAAGAATGTGCTCCTTGTTTCACTCTCTTGGAACTATTTTTGATGATCTAATAGTATCAATTGTTACTCGTTGTAGAATACTCCTTGGCATGTGTGCCCTTTTGTTGCATGGTTTCACGAAAAATCATGCCCTAGCTTTTAAAGCTTCCTTGGGAAAATAACCCTGCCACCTAGGAACCAATAAGTGCTTCTATTTTGATGGTGTAATATTTTGATTTTCAAAACCCTCAATTATTCCTCTAATGCAAATTTGATGTAAATTTGAAATTAACTTCCCCAGGATGCGTTAAAAATCCCCAGGATGCGTTAAAAATGCTCCTTAGCTTGCATGCATGCTATTCAAGGTTTGCCACACGTCTTGGAGTGAAATTTCTTTGATAAAGTGATTTTAAAATTCTAATCACACTTTTGAAATCATAGTGCTTCAACAAAAATAATGGGAGCGAAAATGTCTTTGAGGCGCACTTGTTTTCCTTTTCTTTCACTCTAAAATGCCCTCAACCTATTCAATTTACCATTCCATGGTAACTGTCTTCCTTTTTAAAACCTCTTATGTTTTTCCTTTTCGCCCAAATTTAGAAAAAGCATGATTCTCTACAAGAAAACAACTGCTTTTAGAGCTTTTTATCTTTTTATATTTTTCTTTCTTTTAAGTGCGCCTACATGTCAAAGATAAAATTATATAGCTCACACTTTTGTGTTTTTCCCCTTTTTATTTTTCTATTTTCATTGACACCTTGTATAAATATTTAAATTCATTCACAAAAAAAAACCAAGGCACATGTGCCTCTCACATATTAAAAGCCTTATCGCTCCATACACCAAAATAAAAATACCTTTAGTCAACTTGCAACTACCTTTCAATTAGTGGTGCATGTTTTAATCGATGTGTTCACCCCAACAAGGGGTAAACCAATGTTTTGCCCTTTTTCTTAGTCGAAAGCCATTTTGATTGCTTTTATTAGTGTGTTGACTTGGCGCTTTCATTTTCCTTTGTACATTCACCCTCAAAAGGGGGCGAATGGGGTTGTCACCCCTCCCTTGGGTGAAAGCACCTCTCCATATAGTTGTTATCTCATTTTTCATAATGAGGTGGAGTGACCCTGTATTTTAACTGCATATTTTGGGTTGTAGAAATTATTTTCTTGAAGGCTCCTTCTTAGCTCAGAGTTTAGTAATGCCATCCTATTGGAACTAACAAGATATTTTCAACATAATAATAAACTTCGAACAGAATATTGGGATGAAACCAATTTTCAAAATATTATTTCTCTTTTATTTATTATTATTATTTTTATATGTTATTTTATAAAACAAATAAAATACTGAAAGAAAATATGTACATATTTACAAGGTGGTACCTCTTTAAAATCCAATAACCGAGCATAGGCCTTCATATGAAGACCATTTACCAAAATTGGAAGATCCCAACCATTCATGTCCTGCATATGGTATGCATTGGCTGAATTCACTACGGAGATCTAAAATGGTCCTTCTCATATTGCATTAAACTTATGGTACTTCCTCAACTTGGCTTTGTTTTCTTTCCATTTGATTACTAAATATCCCACATGGACCCTTCTATCTATTGTATTTTTTCCAAACCACTTTTGCATTGCTTTAGTGTGATCGACAAAATCTTGATATGCCTTTTATCTTTCTTCCTCCAACTACAATAATTGAGCCAACTTTACACTCATTGGATCAAACTCCTCATCCTCATATTTAAACACCTGTAAGGTCTAGAGGACAGCTAACTCGATATGAGTGGGTAGAACTACTTCTTTTACATACACAAGAGAATAAGGAGAGTCTTTAATAGAATTCTTCACAGATATGTGGTCTGATCACAAAGCCTGATTCAATAATAAGTGCCAACTTCTTTTGTTGCTTCCTAGAATCCTTTTCAAGATTCATAATAAGTTTTTATTGGTGAATTCGGCCAAGCCATTCCCTTGTGAGTAATAATTGGATGACGTCTTGAGATAGATCCTGTATTTATTGGTAAATTTGGTGATCTTGGCCCCAATAAATGGAGTCCCATTATCTGTTACAATGGCATCTAGAACACTGAAATGGGTGATCAACCCCTCCAAGAAAGATATGATAGTAGCTTGATCTACTTTTTTTGTAGGAATAGCCTCTACCCACCTGATTAAATAATCTATTGTTGTTAATATGTATTTGTTCTCTATAAAATAGTGTGGATCTATAACTCCAATGAAGTCAAGGTTTCACTGCTAAAATGGCGCTTCCACTTGAATTGGGTGCAGGGGCAGTGCTCCTTTCCTAGTCCTACCAAAATAAAGCTGATAATTATCACACTTTTGACTTTATGAGCATCGACAAACATAGTAGGCCAATAATATCTAGCTTAAGCCATTGGCCTTCCTGCATAATGGCTGCCAAACAAGCCAGAATGGAATTCTTACAAGATTTTCTCCTTTTCTAATTCCTTCACACATTTGAGGAGAACTTCGTTAATATTATTATGGAATAGCCCACTTGGCAACAATACATATTTAAGCACTTGTAGTCTAAACCTCTGATGCTATGAAGCATCAATATGTGATGGACATTTTCCCAAAGTAAAGAACTCAACAAGGTCTTTTGTCCAGTCATGACCTGTCATAGCACGATTTCCATAAACGCTTTCATCGATATCCTCATTTTGTACCATAGGCAATGATTCATATGTTGCACTTTTGGCTCATTCCTAGCAAAGAGTTCATCCACAAACTAGCTTTGTTGGTCGAATCTCCACATCATATTCTTGAATTTTTGAAATTCATCCTGCTTTTTTCTTGCCTAGTTCCCCTTGAGAATGAAGTTTTTGACATCTAGGTGTATAAAATAAATGACCAATTTTCTTTGTGAGACAAAGTGCCAAAACATATTTAGGGATTTCATGACTATATACACCTATTTCTTGATGAAATTATACTTCTCCTGGTGTGGTGTAATAACCTGGCTCAAAAAAGCAATTGACTTTTCATCTCCATCTTCTTGCTTTTGCATTAGAACTATGGCATAGCTCTCTTTCTCACCCATTGCATAGAGAATGAAGTCCTTAGAATAATATAGGTTGATTAATACTAATGCTTGTGTGATTATTTCCTTGATATCCAAAAAATCCTATCTTCTTGCCTCAATTCATTTGAAATCTGTATTCTTTGTAAGAGCTCAGTCATAGGTTTCACTACCTAGGAAAAATCAGCAATTAACTTTCAAATTAAATTTATTTGATCAAAGAATTATTGCAAGTCCTTTTTTTTAACTGGTAGAGGTAGTTTCAAGAGTGCTTCGTCCCTTTTAGGATCAATTGCCAGTTCTTCTTGTGAGATCACATGACCTAACAATTTCTCTTATTTGACAGTGAATATAGATTTCTTCGAGTTAATGGAAATCCTAAATTCTCGGTATTTCTCAAATACCTGCCTTAAATAAGAAATACGTTCTTCTCTATAATGCAAAAACATAATCATGTCATCAAGATAGATCATAATAATTCTATTTAACAACTCATCAAAATCGATATCCATGGCTCTCTAAAAGGTAGTGCCAACACTTGAAATACTGAACAACATCTTTTGATAGGCGAACATGCCCCACTTAGTAGTGAACATCATCTTGTGTTTATCCTCATATTTTACTGAGATCTAGTTATAATCGGAGAAACCATCTAACAATGAAAACCTTTGCACTTTGGAAACCACATGCAGAATTTGATCAATCTATGGCAGAGGGTAGTGATATTTCAACGATGCCTGGTTCAGATTCCAAAAATCCACACACAAATGAATATCCCCTCTCTTATTCCAAACTAGAACTAGTTTTACCACCCATGTTGAGTGCTTAATGGGATATATTATCTTTACTTCCATCATATTTAACAGTTCTGCCTTCATGAGCAACTCAATTTTAGGATTAACAGGTCATTTCTATTGAAAAGGTTTTACTCCCTTCTGCAACTCAATGGTATGTTGAATGACATTCTTATCATATCTCTTCAAATATTGATAGCTTCATGCAAAAACATTGGGGAACTCGTAATACAAGCTTTTGATATCTTCCAATTCTACTGAAAAATAGTTGGTTCTGATTTAATGATCTTCTCAGGCTCCAATTGCAACTCCTTATATTCCTTCCCATCTACCTTGATTTTATGCTTCTGAGCCCTATTGTTTTGTTCAAACAAACTTTCCAATTAAATTAGCCCCCTGGGAATGTGATTATTCTTTAGTTGAATTATTCCTTCCATTTCTTCTGTGATAAGTATTCTATCATCGGTGCTTGCAACTTCCTTAATCAAAAAATTGACTATTTGCTCATCATTGTCGAACACTTGCTAATAGAGATTCTTATCAGGGACTGAGGGTCTATAGATTACCCTAACAATATTAGGTTTTCTAACTAATTTTTCCATGGGGGAGAAATTTGCACCAAGAGAGGCCAAAATATTAGCATGTTTATTCTACTCTCACGAGATCCCATGAATTTTTAAGGTTGTGAAGGATTCAAATAAATACCATAATTTATTGTGATAAGACTTCAAGTAGTGTTTCTTTAACACATTTTTTTATGGTCTGGTTGACAATGAGCTCAGAGTATCCAAATATTTGCAGTTGTTTAATACCTATTTTTTTAGCCTTTTATAAACCAAGGCACAATGCTTCATATTTGGATGCATTATTCATGCAACTCCAGATTAATCTAACTGAATATGTATTTTGTGACCCTGTAGGAGAAAAAAGAACAATACCAACCACTACACTATTCTTGCACCTTGCACCATCAAAATACAACTTCTATAATTGATATGCAATAGGGTCTAGGGACTCTAGGACCTTTTCTTCAATCTACTCAGATTTGGTTATAGTATAACAACCAATGTTAGTTTTGACCATTGCATTAAAATCCATGAGTGAGAATTCATCTTCAAGGTGGAGTTCACGAAGTGCTTCTTCCATAAAGTTAGCTTCTTGCAATTCTTTAGTCATAATGTTGACTACTCTAGTGGATTTTTCTTCTTCTTCTAATTTATCTATATGGAATGTGGAGGGCTTCTCATTATAAATGTGGATTCTTATTCCCTTGTATGGTATCTTCATATGCAAATAATCCAAGGAAAGGTATCTGATATTCTCACAATGACACTGAGAGGGGGGTGAATCAGTGTAGCTATTTAAATTCAAATCTACAACTCTTAAAGCTAAAGCAATGAGAACTTAAAATCAAATAAAGCAATTATAACAAGAGAGCATTCCACAACACACGATGTAACGAGGTTCACCAGTTTGGCTACTCCTCAAAAATGACTGCTTGAACTACGGTCCAAATCCAGCCTTTGCAAAACACCAATTTTACAAACAATTTACCAGCCACCACTGGAAGGAGCACCAACCCCAGATTTATCTGCATCGACAGAAAGGAGCACCAACCCCTGAATCCAAGCACCAACTTGGACTACAATTTTTAAGCTTAATGATAGACACACAAAATGCCTTCTCTTTTACAAGACCCTTACTGGTCTATTGCTCACCCAGCCTTTCTCACTATTCACCAAACAACACACACTATTATGGCTCTGTTTTCTGCACTCTCACTCTCACCACTCTACTCAACGCTCTCTTACAACACACTTCAACAACCTTTTCTCAATGCATTTATTATTTTATCAACGACACTTTCCCTCTTTATGGCGGCACACTTTTCAATTCTGAGCGGCACTTTTACTTCTGCATGCAACTGCCCTTTTAAAACAATATTTTCATCTTGAAACCCCAAGTCTTCTATAACTTCCATAATCCCGCATGCAGCCTATTAATAGCTACTCCTGTAAGTAACTCCTTTCTGACACAATATTCTTACATGCAACCTATTAATAGATTTGTCTCTTTAATTGGGATTCTCAGTATAGACACCGCTCGACGAATTTACTCCATAATGGACCCTGTAACTGCCGCTCTGACTTCACTGCCACTCCTGTGAGTAACTCCTTTTTGACATAATATTCTTACACGCAACCTATTAATGGATTTCTCTCTTTAATTGGGATTCTTAGTATTGCCACCGCTCGATGAATTTACTTAGTAATGGACCCTACAACTGTCGCTTTAACTATCATTCTACTTCGGTTAACTTAACTTCGGCTGGGTTTGGTCACGAAGAAACAACATGTCACGATATCGCGACATTTCTGCCTGTTTGAATTTTTCTTGACGTTTGACCGTGAAAACATAACATGTCGCGATATCACGACACTTTTCGCCTCCTTGACCTCTTCTCGGCTTGCACCCACGAAAACACAACATGTCGCGATATCGCGACACTTTTCCCTCCGTACACTCTCTCCTCTCAATCGGGTCGTGAAAACACGACATGTCGCGATATCGTGACACTTTTTCTCCTTAGCTCTTTTCTTCTCTTCGGGTCGCGAAAACCCGACATGTCACGATATCGCGACACTTTTTCTCCTTAGCGCTTTTCTTCTCTTCGGGTCACGAAAACCCGACATGTCGCGATATCGTGACACTTTTTCTCCTTAGCACTTCCTCTTGCAATATGTCGTGATATCGTGACACTTTTTCATCCGTACTATCTTTCTTGCAAATTGTCGCGAAATCGTGACACTTTTCCTTGCGAGCTCTTTCTCTCGAACATGTCGTGAAATCGTGACAGTTTTCTTTGCTTACGCTTCTTTCTCCCGAACATGTCGCGAAATCGTGACATTTTTCTTTGCAAGCTCCTTCTCTCGAACATGTCGTGAAATCGTGACAGTTTTCTTTGCTTGCGCCTTCTCTTCGAACATGTCATGAAATCATGATAGTTTTCTTTGCTTGCGCCTTCTTCTTCGAACATGTCACGAAATCGTGACAGTTTTCTTTGCTTGCGCCTTCTCTTCGAACATGTCGTGAAATCGTGACAGTTTTCTTTGCATGCGCTTCTTCTTCGAACATGTCACGAAATCATGATAGTTTTCTCTTGCCTTCTTCTTCCAACATGTCACGAAATCTGACATTTTCCATTTTCTTCTTTTCTTCCAACATGTCGTGATATCGCGACAGTTTTTCATTTCTTCTTTGCTTCCAACATGTCGCGATATCATGACAATTTTTCTTTCTGGCCAAACATGTCGCGATATCGTGACAGTTTTTCTTTCTGGCCAAACATGTCGCGATATCGTGACAGTTTTCTTACTTGTCTTTTTCTTTGAGCTTTTGAATATGGGCCACTTCGGTCTTCTTGGAAATTCACTGTACATGCTCTAACTGACCTCTGAACTCCTGTCCACTGCATCAACTGATCTATCTGTCTATGTTGACAACAATGACAATACTATTTCTGCACCTTGCTCAACAATCTCCCCCTTTGGAATTGTTGGCAACACATGTGCAATTTCCTGTAATTCTTCTCCCCCTTTGACAATAATACCAAAGGGCTGCTGCAGACTCCCCCTGAGTCCATGCACAACATTCTCAGGCAAAATTTGTTATCCTTAGTAAAAATCACAATTATGAGCAAAAAGATAAACAAATACATAAAGGCTCCCCCTGAGAATGTGATCCCGATAGATAGTCAATTCTTGGGAAGCGTAACCACTCCCAATTTATTGCGAAGGTACTCAAAAACTTCCTTGGGCAACGGTTTTGTGAAAATATCCGCTACTTGCTCTGTGGTTGGAACAAAATCCAATTTAACCTCACCTTCCACAACTTTATCCTTCAGAAAGTGGTATCGGATAGCAATGTGTTTTGTGCATGAATGCATAACCAGATTCTTTGAGATGTTAATAGCACTGGTATTATCACATTTAACTGAAATTGGCTCTTTGAAATTAATACCAAGATCTTTCAGGGTTTGTCTCATCCATAATATCTGCGTACAACATGTTGTTGCTGCAATGTATTCTACCTCTGCTGTGGATAGAGAGATCGATTCTTGTTTCTTGTTGTGCCATGCTACCAACTTGTCTCCAAGATAGAATGCACCTCCACTGGTACTCTTTCTGTCATCTACACATCCTGCCCAATCTGCATCTGAATATGCAATAAGAGTGAAGTCCTTACCTTTTGGATACCATAACCCATACTCCATAGTACCCTTGAGGTACCGAAAGATCCTCTTCACAGCTGTCACATGAGTCTCTTTGGGACTAGCTTGAAATCGTGCTACCATGCATACTTCCTGTAAGATATCTGGTCTGGTAGCTGTCAAATACATCAGGCTCCCAATCATAGATCTGTACATGGTTTGATCTACATCTGGAGATTTGTCATCCTTGCTCAACTTGCACCCTGTTGTCATGGGAGTGCTAACAGGTTTACAATCCTCCATTGTGAACTTTTTCAGCATTTCTTTCACATATTTTACTTGAGAAATAAAAATGCCCTTGTCATTTTGATTAACTTGGAGTCCGAGGAAATACGAAAGTTCACCAATCATAGACATTTCAAATTCTTTCTGCATTTTATTTGCTATGTCTCTACACGACTCATCATTGCTGCTGCCAAATATTATATCATCTACATAAACAACAAGGACAATAAGATTGCCATTCTCTATTTTGACATACAAATTGCTATCCACCATACCTTTCTTGAACCCTTGTTGAGTGAGATAGTTGTCTAGCCTTGCATACCATGCTCTGGGTGCCTGTTTCAAGCCATACAATGCTTTCTTCAACTTGCAAACGAAGTTTGGATTTTCACAGAGTTGGAAACCATCTGGCTGCTCAATATAAACCTCTTCTTCAAGTTTTCCATTCAGAAATGTTGATTTCACGTCCATTTGATAAACTTTGAAATTCTTGTGAACTGCTAAAGCCAGAAACATTCTGATTGCCTCTAGTCTAGCCACTGGTGCAAAGGTTTCCTCAAAATCAATACCTTCAACTTGAGCATAGCCTTTACAGACTAATCTTGCCTTATTCCTGACAACCTGTCCATCTTCGTTCAATTTGTTTCGAAAAATCCATTTAGTACCGATTATATTTTTATTTGCAGGCCTTGGTACTAACTCCCAGGTTTTGTTTTTCTCAATTTGATCTAGTTCTTCATTTATTGCCTTCATCCAACTTTCATCTGTGCTTGCTTCAACAACATTTTTGGGCTCAATGTTGGATAATAAGGAGTAGTTACTTACTGCTCTTCTTCTTGTCTTAACACCAACTGTGGGGTCCCCAATAATTTGCTCTCTGGGATGATTTTTCTGCCAGCTTCCTGTTTTGAATTTCTTGTTTTCTTCTACTTCTGAATCAATACTTAAATCATCTGGGTCAATTTTTTGATTCTCTTCTGTTTCCTTTTCTTCATCTCCATCAATAACTTCTTCATAAATAGGGTAGTTTTCTTCATAGCTAATTTCTCGTTCCCTACCTTCATCAACTTTAACATCGACACTCTCCACAAGTTTCTTTAGCCTCTTGTTGTAGCATGTGTAGGCTTTGCTTTTTGTCGAATAGCCAAGAAAAATCCCTTCATCAACTCTATCTTCAAACTTACCAAGATTATCTTCAGTTCTTTTGATGTAGCACTTGCTGCCAAAGACTTTGAAGTATCTTGTTGTTGCCTTTTTGCCGAACCATAGCTCATAAGGAGTTTTGCTTTCATGTGTCCTCAACATGCACCTATTTTGGATGTAAACCATAGTATGGACTGCCTCTTTCCAAAATCTGTCTGCTATTTTGCTCTCAGTCAGCATTGTCCGTGCCATTTCCTGCACTGTCCTGTTCTTTCTTTCTACAACACCATTCTGCTGAGGTGTCCTTGCTGCTGAAAACTGTCTTTTGATCCCATATTTTTGATAGTACTCTGCAAACTCCTCTGAGATAAACTCTCCTCCTCTATCTGATCTTAAGCATTTAATTCTTTTTCAATTTGATTCTCAACCTATTTTTTGAAAATCTTGAACATCTCAAAGGCATCTGATTTAAGCTTTAAAAATAGTACCCATGTCATCCTGGAATAGTCATCTATGCACAACATAAAGTATTTGTCACCATTTATGCTTTGTGTTCTCATGGGTCCACATAAATTAGTATGTATTAGCTCTAAAGGTTTGCTGGTGAAGTATTCCTTTGATTTAAATGTGGCTCTAGTTTGCTTCCCTTTTTGGCATGAAGCACAAATGCTATTTAGTGGTTTGCCAATGGTGGGTATATCTCTTACTGCCCTTTTTGAGCTTATTTTTACCAGATTGTCAAAGCTAATATGACCGAGCCTCTTGTGCCACAGCCAATTTTCATCTTCTTGTCCAATCAAGCATGCTCCTTCTGAAGTCTCTGAGAGAGTATATAGATTTCCAGAAGTCCTCGATCCAGTAGCTATCAATTTCCCACTGTTTGCTTTTCTGACTTCATAGCCCTGCTTCTTAAAAATTACTTCATGACCTCTATCACAAATTTGACTTACGCTCAGTAAGTTATGCTTCAGACCAACCACAAACAAGACTTCTTTAGAATTGATTTTTTCATCACTTATCTTGACTGATCCTTTACCAACTATCTTGGCTCCATCATTATTTCCAAATTTTACAGAACCACCTTCATATTTCTGTAACTTCTCAAATTTTTGTTTATCGCCTGTCATATGACTGGAGCATCCACTATCCAGAATCCATGGTGCAGATTTGTTCTGGGCTTTAAACGTTGTTTGAACGATCAAGGATTCCTTTTCTTCCTTAGGTCGCTCCTTTTCTTTCCATTCTGATTTGATGGCAGTTTTGGTCACTTGTTTTGCCTTTTCCCTTTCATTAGCTTGTGCCTATTTTTTGAGAAATTTTTTGTTTTGTTTCAATCCATTTGGTTGATATTTTCTTCCCTGATATTTATTTGTTGCAAATGTGCTTCGACAGTTTCTTGCAATGTGTCCAAAGTTATGACAGTTATAGCATTCTACTGCATAATCCATCAAAGGAGAAAAGACATTTCTACTGGTGAAATTCCTTTGTCCTACATTATAACTGCAATCTGAAATCTTGTGACCATAAGCATTGCATTTAAAACAATAGCCAAAAAAGGAATGATTGAACCTGGGTGCTGGTCTTTGCCATTTTGTAGTAGGTGCCATAAATCTTCTTCTTCTTTGATGTGTGACTTTAGTGAATCCATCATTGTCAGTACTCCTCTCGTGCCTGCCCTTATTGCTTTCTTTTGCATGATTCGATGTTTCTTGATCAACCCTGATCTTGTCTTCCTTCTTTATGGGTTCTACAGTTATGGCCTTTGATCCCTTTGATGATTCTCCTTCGACGAAGCCCAAACCAAATTTGATCCCTGGAGTCCTTTGGTTATTTATAATTTTATCCAGCTTCATAGAACTTTCTTCAAATTTGTGATAACAACTCAATTTTTGATTCATCTCTTCTAGCTGCATCCTTAACCCAACAATGTCTTCTTCTAGCTTGCTGCACTCATCTATTTTCATGGTTAATTGAACTTCGAGATCTTCAGACATTTTCTTAAATTCGTCTGTCTGAACTTTCAAACTGTTTATTATCTCATTGGCATCCTCAAGATTTCTTGAAACTTTCTTATTCTTTTTCCTTTCTGTACTCAACTCTTTAAGTGCAGCAACCAACTCACCTTCCAGGTCTACTTCAGCCTCATCCTCAAGTTTTTTATTACACTCCTATTTTTCTTCTATTTTTTCTTCTTCGAATGCCATGAACAGAGCTTCACCTGTTTCTTCTTCAGAATCCTCACCGGAGCTGTCTTAGAAGAGTTGACATTCTTGGATATGAAACTTTTCTTCTTGAAGTTGCTTTTTCTAAAATTTGGTTTCTTCTTCCAGTCACTTCTTTCTTGGTGTGACCCTTCATCACTTTTGTTTTTCTCATTCATTGGACATTTAGCTGCAAAGTGCCCGACGCCTCCATAGTTGAAACACTTAAACGGTAACTTTCCTCTGTATTTTCCTTTTCCCTTTATTAGTTTTCGAACAAAGTTAGCTTTCATTTCATCCGATGTCTCTTCATCCTCAGATTCTTGTTTAGCTTTTATATTTTTGTGTGCTTTAAAAGCAACTTCTCTGTCTGTGGGTTTAGTTTGTCCTATTCTCATTTCGTATGCAGTCAAAGAACCATGCATCTCATCCATACTAAAAGTGTTTAGATCTTTAGCCTCTTCTATAGCAGAAACTTTAGAATCAAATCTTTTGTGAAGAGTTCTTAGTACCTTTTTCACGATGGCCGCATCTTCCATTTCCTCGTCGAGTCCTCTAATCGCATTAATGATTCCATTGACTCTCAGCATATAGGCCTCTATGTTCTCATCGTCATTCATTTTTAATGCTTCGAACTGAGCTCGATGCGTTTGTAGCTTGGCTTCCTTGATCTTGTCGTCTCCTTCATGAATGCTCTTCAGTTTGTCCCACATGTCTTTTGCCATTTTACAACTCATGATCCTTATCAGTTCACTGTCCACTAAACCGCACATTATAGCATTCTTTGCTTTAGAGTTATTCTCAAACTATTTCTTATCGGCAACATCGGTTGGAGGAGTTGCGGGTATTGTGTATCCACTTTCTACTGACTCCCAAATGTCGTATCCCAAAGCACACAAATATGTCTGCATCCTGAGTCTCCAGAATGAGTAATTAGTTTCGTCAAACAATGGAGCTTTGTTTGATGAGAATCCTTCACCACCTGCCATTGTGTTTCTTCCAAGATCACCTTAGCCGATTAAGCTTGTTCAAGAACCTTGCTCTGATACCAATTGATATTCTCACAATGACACTGAGAGGGGGGGTGAATCAGTGTAGCTATTTAAATTCAAATCTACAACTCTTAAAGCTGAAGCAATGAGAACTTAAAAACAAATAAAGCAATTATAACAAGAGAGCATTCCACAACACACGATGTAACGAGGTTCACCAATTTGGCTACTCCTCAAAAATGACTACTTGGACTACGGTCCAAATCCAGCCTTTGCAAAACATCGATTTTACAAACAATTTACCAGCACCCACTGGAAGGAGCACCAACCCCTGATTTATCTGCACCGACAGAAAGGAGCACCAACCCCTAAATCCAAGCACCAACTTGGACTACAATTTTGAAGCTTAATGATAGACACACAAAATGCCTTCTCTTTTACAAGACCCTTACTGGTCTATTGCTCACCCAACCTTTCTCACTATTCACCAAACAACACGCACCAATTTTGCTCTATTTTTTGCACTCTTACTGTTCTCACTGCTCTGCTCAACGCTCTCTTACAGCACCCTTCAACAACCTTTTCTTAGCACATTTATTATTTTATCAGCAACACTTTCCCTCTTTATGGCGGCACACTTTTCAATTATGAGCGACGCTTTTACTTCTACACGTAACTACCCTTTTAAAATAATATTTTCATCTTGAAACCCCAAGTCTTCTATATCTTCCATAATCCCGCATGCAGCCTATTAATAGCTACTCTTGTAAGTAACTCCTTTTTGACACAATATTCTTACATGCAACCTATTAATAGATTTGTCTCTTTAATTGGGATTCTCAGTATAGCCACCGCTCAACGAATTTACTCCGTAATGGACCCTGTAACTGCCGCTCTGACTTCACTGCCACTCCTATGAGTAACTCCTTTCTGACATAATATTCTTACACGCAACCTATTAATGGATTTCTCTCTTTAATTGGGATTCTCAGTATAGCCACCGCTCGATGAATTTACTCCGTAATGGACCCTACAACTGCCGCTTTAACTGTCGTTCTACTTTGGTTAACTTAACTTCGGCTGGGTTTGGTCACGAAAAAACATGTCACGATATCGCGACATTTCTGCCTGTTTGACTTTTTCTTGACGTTTGACCACGAAAACATAACATGTCACGATATCACGACACTTTTCGCCTCCTTGACCTCTTCTTGGCTTGCACCCGCAAAAACACAACATGTCGCGATATCGTGACACTTTTTGCCTCCTTGTCCTCTTCTTGCTCTTCGCTCGCGAAAAACAACATGTCGCGATATCGCGACACTTTCGCCTCCTTAGCGCTCTCTCTCCTCTTCGGGTCACGAAAACCCGACATGTCACGATATCGTGACACTTTTTCTCCTTAGCGCTTTTCTTCTCATCGGGTCGTGAAAACCCGACATGTCGCGATATCGCGACACTTTTTCTCCTTAGCGCTTTTCTTCTCTTCGGGTCATGAAAACCTGACATGTCGCGATATCGCGACACTTTTTCTCCGTACACTATCGTTCTTGCAAATTGTCACAAAATCGTGACACTTTTCCTTGCGAGCTCTTTCTCTCGAACATGTCACGAAATCGTGATACTTTTTCGTCTGTACTATGCCTTCTTCCAAACATGTCGCGAAATCGTGATAGTTTTCTTTGCTTGCGCCTTCTCTCCGAACATGTCATGAAATCATGATAGTTTTCTTTGCTTGCGCCTTCTCTCCGAACATGTCACAAAATCGTGACAGTTTTCTTTGCTTGCGCCTTCTCTCCAAACATGTCGTGAAATCGCGATAGTTTTCTTTGCTTGCGCCTTCTCTCCGAACATGTCATGAAATCATGATAGTTTTCTTTGCTTGCGCCTTCTCTCCAAACATGTCACAAAATCGCGATAGTTTTCTTTGCATGCGCTTCTTCTTCGAACATGTCGTGAAATCGTGACAGTTTTTCTTCTTGCCTTCTTTCTTCCAACATGTCACGAAATCGCGACAGTTTTTCCATTTGTCTTCTTTGCTTCCAACATGTCGCGATATCGCGACAGTTTTTCCATTTGTCTTCTTTGCTTCCAACATGTCACGATATCGCAACAGTTTTTCTTTTTGACCAAACATGTCGCGATATCACGATAGTTTTTCTTCTTGGCCAAACATGTCGCTATATCGCGACAGTTTTCTTACTTGTCTTTTTCTTTGAGCTTTTGAATATGGGCCACTTTGGTCTTCTTGGAAATTCACTGTACATGCTTTGACTGACCTCTGAACTCCTGTCCATTGCATCAACTGATCTATCTGTCTGTGTTGACAACAATGACAATATTGTTTCTGCACCTTGCTCAACAGTATCCTCCTAATTTCACCGTGAACTCCCTTAAAAGACACATAATGAAGTATGACTCCAATTCAACCATGAATACTTCTTGGATAATAGTAATTTACAACATGCTATGTAGAACAATAGGAATATCCTTGATTACTCCTACCATTTTAACTAGGGTCCCATCCAATTACAACACTCCTGGACTACTTCCCGTATACTCCATTCCTATTACTTTGCATACTACATTTGGCATGATAGTAGTTGCAACACCGAAATCAATCATTCAGTTGTGCACAATCCATACCTCCATTCTGAGTTACAAATAGAATGGGGGCGGTCTATTTTTTTCAGTAGCTAAAGTTGACAGTGTCTACGCCAACACAATTTGGGAATGACTTTTATTTTGGTATTTCATAGTCTTGAGAGACTCTTATAGCATATCAACCTTCCCAAGTAACTGCAGTGCATCGTACAAGCTCACTTTTGTAGGTATCTTCTTTATCTCTTCCACAATATTATAATTAGAAACATCCAAAGATTTTTCTTCTGCCACTCGCTCATACTTGTTGTGGTATTATGGAGTAACTTCCACTCTTTATTGCTTAGTTAACAACGGGTAATTAAGGCACTTCTTAGATTTTTATTTTGCCTCATTTTATGCTTGAGTAGGTGCAGGTTGTGAAATTGATACCTTCATTTTATCTTGGCTTTGCTTAGGTAGTAGATCTCTCTATCGAACAGAATCATGTTGCTTTGACATTGCATCAGGTAATTTCACTAGCGATTGCATCTTTTTATTTTGCACTTTTTCATTTTGCACCTTTGGTTCTGTAGGAACCTTCAAAGGCTCCAACTCTACTGCGTCTACAGTCACCAGCTTCTTTCCAGATATTATAAGAATTGAAACTTGATCCAAATATGGGACCATAAAATTATGATCATCCTCCATTATCATGTTAACTTGACCATCAGAAGAAATTTCTACTAACATCTGTACATAATTCATATGGACTATGCATGTATCTTCTCTGTGAGGATAATTACAAGTTAAGCATTAGTATGCTCTTTCAAATGTGCTAGTTTCTTCATTTGTTGACACTGTTATGTTATTTTCAGGTCCCCTGTTAGTGGTTGCTTGCTTGCTTTAGCTTACTTCTTCCATACTGCTATAAGCTCGTTTAACATTGTACTTATAGTTGAATTAGCAGATTTCACTTCTTGTAACAGTGTTTCCTAAGGATTAGGATTCAAGGGCACAGGAGGTACCAGTAAAGGTAGATGCACTGATGGGATAGACAATGGCAATGGAACTGGTGGTACTAGTAATGTTGGGATAGGAATGGGTGTTGGTAACTGGGGTGTCATTGGTTCAGGTAATTGCAAAAACTAGGTGCAGGAAGTGGTGGGATAGGAATCAAAGCGACTTCGGGTGAACCCAAGATCCATGAGGGAACTAGGTACATAGAAGGCATAGGCTACAAAAATGTACTAGAATATAAGTTTTATGGAAGATCGAGGAGAATGGGTATGGTCATCTTTGAGGAAAGCTTGCCTATGGTGATAAAGTCTAATTCAACCTTTTGTGCTTGCATGTACAGATCTAGGAAGGTATTCACATTGGCTTTCTAAATAGCCATGCCAATATTAGAGTTGAATTATTTGATATAATAGAACGTAGCTTGTTCATGCATGGGCCAAAGATCATCAAGAACTCTTTGCCATCTATGGGTGAACTTGATGTTGAAACCAACTATCTCCTCTTGCGTATGTCTTTGGATCATCGTAAACTGATACCACAAGGAGAATGGATTGACTTGTTTGTGAAAACTCTTGATTAGTAGTTCCACAAGTTTATCCCATGTGGTGATAGTGGTGGGCTGCAACGATCGATATCAATACAACAAATTTCCTCTAAGTGATACCACAAGTAATCTTACCATAATATCTTCATATGCTATACCATGGATTGTATCCAAAGAAGCCACATCTTGAATATGCTCATAAGCAGTTTTACTAGTACCATCATAGGTCAGCAAAGCCTTCAAAGCTACTTGGGGAACTAGATTTTGTGCTTGTAAATTTAAGGATCCTGAGCTATTTCATCCTGGGAACTTCCTTGGTGGTTGTGGCTACTATGGTGGTGGGTTTTGAGCCATGTGGACTGGTGTGTGTGGTTGAGCCTAGGAAATGCTAGTAACAGTACTAACTGTACTTATGGGAGTGGAAAATACACCAGCTAATCGCAAGGATGTTGCAAATGATGTATGATATTGTTGAGGTAACAATGATGTATGGTGTAAAGTGACTAGTCGAGGATGCTCTCCTAACATTTGGGTATCAATTTCATATAACTCAATAGGATTTTTAGGATTTTTCACCTTCAATCTCGTAATCATGAAGCACAAATTTTGCCACCTTCACGTTTAGAGGTTTTTGGGTGTAATCAAGTCGCCATATATTCTAACTATACAACACAAAGGCGAATATCAAACCTCAATACTATTGAAAGTGGGACTTTTAGGGTCCCACCGGATGTACCAAAAACTATTGGTCAAATATCTGCCTAATTAACAAAAACTATGTTTGTGCACCCTAGAAATAGCCAAAGGTCAAAGGAAAGAAATGTCCTCCATGCCAATATCCAGAGGGGGTTGACTTCCTTAGTAATCCTACACAAGTTTAAGACTAGATTTGCAGGAAAGAAATTGGAAATGATGGAAAGAAATAAAAATATGGCCACAGGTTGGAGTGTAGTATTTGGGGTAGACTAGCAGTAAGAATTCCCACCAAGCATTATATAGAATATCATAGAAAGTAAGCAACAAAATTAACTCACAATTTTGTAGAGACAACTTTCAAAATCACACTCCAATACTCACTCCCTCACCAACAATGTTCGAACTCAGATTGCAGAATTTAAACTTTATAGTAGATAATGAACGCGAGCAGGAAATAGAAGTGCTAAAATAGAAAGAAATCACATAGAAATCGCTTGCAAAATTTGGAATTCAAGTTTCTTATATTTATGCAGAGAATTTGTAGATTTTTCTCACAGAATGTCTAACCTCTATTACAATGGAAATTGAGTAGTATTTATAGAGGATTTCACCTCTTTCATTAAATACACATGAAGATAAAATGCTCACATATTAGGAACCTTGGTGAGACAATTCTTCCTTGAAGTCATTGAAAATCCTTCTTTTGAGGTGACAGTCCAACTTTTAAGGAAATTCTCCTGGGAAATTAGCATTTTTGGGCATCGATGCATGAAAAACTGCAAGGCTTTGTCATTGACTTGGTACATTTGTCATCCTTCAAAATATGCTTCTGTCGAGGAATCACAAAAATTACCTTGCACTTTAAATATTGTTGCTCTTATTTGCTCGAGATCCACAACCTAAGTTACTCTTCACCACAAAAATTTAATGTTTTTCATTCTCCAGTCTTGGATGCTCTTGAAATTTGTTGACGTTATTTACAACAAAATTCACCTAGTCTTAACAGTAAGTAATGTTGGGACTAAAACTGATGGGATGTATTATTCATGAAATGAGTTACATATATAGGCAGAAGGCCTATATGATAAACTGACAAGTGTCAATATAAACTGACAAGTGTCAAAACAGAGGCATAGTGCACATTACATTAATTCTAACATTCCCCCTTAATGTGCACTATCCTAACTAAAGAAAAAAAACAAGTCAACATTAGGTAACATTCCCCCTTAATGTTGACTTCTCTAAAAGCAACCTATCATCCTCCTTTATTGCTGATTTGGTCTAGGCTCATGCTCTTTGCGCTTGGCTCTCCAATTGTGAATAATGCTAGATTCACTATGTATACATCTCGGTCTGTTTCCTTAGGGTCAGCCACTTCCACGGGTCTGTTGCCACTGGGTCAGCCGTCTAAGTGCCTCAGGGTCATCATGGGTGCCTCAGGGTCAGCCACTTCTGGGTCTGTTGCCTCTGCAGGTCATCCTCAGAGGATGTTGCCTCTTGTAGGTCACTGACTAGATCCACCATGAATATCAAATCCCTCCTCATGGTGAACTCAATCTAGAAGGTGTCGGTCTCTGCCGAAAATGCACCTTAATACATAAGAAAAAATGAGCCATGAAATACAATAAATTGAGCCATAGAAGCCAAATATGGAGGAGAAGAAGAAAGAAGAATAGAAGAGAATATTCTGAAGTGTCTTCGTCTGTAGTCTTCAAAAGTAGATCCGAAAAAAACCTCGGATAGAGTCTAGGGTGTCTATGTCTGTAGTCCCTAGAATAAGTGTCCTTATGGTAGTCACCTCATCTTACCGGAATGCATGGGTAACCAGCTGCTGCATCCACCAAGTAGATAGAGGGTACTACTAGATACTAGGTTCACTTACAAGTGCCTTGGGAGTTTCGGGTTCAACCGAGAGTGCACTCCAAGGTAGAAAAACTTTGAGGCTAAAAAACTCAATTGAAATAGCCCCAGAATTACAAATAGACACCATTAATGTGTCCGTCATGGAAAAACGTTTCCAACGACTATATATACCCCTATATTCCACCATCAATAGAACTTCATTTTGAATAAAAAATAGCAGCATTCCTCTCATCGCTCTCAGGCAGAAAAATTAACAATCTTCAATTTTCCCTCGCAGGGGAAATACATGGACCATCTGGGCCATCCACTTCCATGTGGAAATAAACCTCGCAGGGAACTAACATAGGCCATGTGGGCCTTCCTCTCCACCATACAATTTTAAGTGCCCTCCCCACTTAATAAAATTATCAAAATTTTAAAGGAGATGATTCCTTTTTAATATAATATCCCCTCTCATTTTGTTCATGACCCCTTAAAATAAAAAGAACATTTGATGGGCCAAAAAATATTCATTGATGGGCATCGAGGAGTGCGCCCTCCTCACATTGTATTTGTGAACAAACCTGATCTGCCAATGGCGTTAGCTTGGCGGGCAGCCACATCCAGCCTGACAAGATTCCTCGTGGCCAAGATCGCCTCGGGCATGCGACACCCTGGAAAACAGCATCCACGTGGAAACTGACGTGGCGTCCCTCGCTTCCTACGAAATCAGCGATGCCGGGCAGCAAGTGGCTAAACTAACCTGGGTAAACCCGGCTACGGTCTCTGGCGACCCCAGCTTCAATTAGGTGATTAGGTCTAGAGTTAAAACCCTCTCTTAAACTGGAGAATCCTCAGCAACATCTGACAACATCGCCTACCACGTCGCCCGGTGCACCGGAGAGAACGGGATACCGTTGCGTGGCAATATCCTACTGCACCCCATGATCGCACATAACTCTGCTGCAAACTCAGTTTGATCTGACCAAACTCCTAGTCGTGCAAGTTACAAATGAAATCTCTGTTGCTGAGTTTGTCATTCTCAGACGGTGGATTATTCTCCACAACATATTACTTCCACTGTGCCAGAAAAATATGCGATCTGTCTTTACTGTTTGTCCTCTTCTCCGCCATCCATCTACAAAAAAAATCTAGCTTGATATGGTATTGTTTGAATATTTTTATACCAGCCATGGCCCAGATGATAAGTTGAGATTGAAGAGAAGGCAAAAAAATTCTCTGAGCTATTAAATCTGAATCTATTACTTCTTGTCTGCAAACACAGTCAGAAGTGAACTCAAAATCTGTTCTTCGCTCCCAGAAATTCCTCCCCCTGCAAAACCAGTTAGCATGCAGCAATTTGGGTGTTGCTGCCGACACAAGGCTTCATCCATCAACTGCAGCCAAATCTCGAACGCTAAGCCCGATCTTTGACCTCCACGGTTTCGAACCCGTGCAGCGATAATCCACGATCGCTACAATGGTTGTAACCAGTTCCACCAGGAAAATGGCCAGCAAAAAGACATGACTGCGGCAGATTTGGAAGGTCTTCGACCATGTGAAGCAAGTGGTGTTGTAGACGACGGATGTGCAGTCCCGGTAAATCGTAGCGGTGCGCTCAATGAAGGTGATTTGCATTCAACCATTTGAATTGCTTGAAAACCCTCTGATCATATCCCCCGCCGCCGCCCAGGCGTGCATCCACCTTCTATATACAGATTCTAACCTGTCGGCTGAATCCTGCACATCTTCAGCAGCCGAGAAGAAAGGATCTGACTCCCATCGAACGAAATTGGTTGTCATCTCCACCAGAAAAAATAATAATGATAATCTGAATCCAAATGGGAATAAAATACCGATGAAAAAACAAATATGAAGGTAGCCCAGTTTGATTCTGACGATTCACCAGAATTGCATGTTTTTCATCAAGCTCAAAACGGGCTTCAGCCAGCTTCATCTGAACCCTTTCTTCCCTCCAGATTTCAGCCATTTGACGAATTTGGCTATCATCTCCAGCCTCCTTTGCAACCTTGCCTGATTTCTGTCTTTCATCTTCTGCTTTTGATTTATCCTCTGTAATTTCCCTTGTCAACTCATCACATAAATCTTCCATTAACTCCCTGTATTTTTTATCCCTCTCCATGTCTTGAAAAGTCTTTGCAAATGCTGTTTTTACTTGGGCTGGCTCTCTTGCTAGCTTTCTGTACAGGCTTTCTGATATCCTTCGTAGCTTCCTTTCATCTTCAAGTTCTTCCCTGACAGATTGGATGGTAGCTCTGATTTTCTCTTGCTCCTTGCTTTTCTAGACTATCTTCTCATCTGCAATTTTTTTTTTTTAAC
Organism: Wollemia nobilis; assembly: GCA_028583015.1. NCBI lineage: Eukaryota > Viridiplantae > Streptophyta > Pinopsida > Araucariales > Araucariaceae > Wollemia > Wollemia nobilis. The sequence continues at coordinate 868,093 of JAQPPZ010002200.1, forward strand.
AAACCATCCATTTGTTGTCGCACAGCCCTCTGTTCTTGCATCAATTCTTGAACTCGGGCTCGAGCATGATCTAATTCCACTTGTAATGCTATTACTAGGGACACACTTGATGCATGCTGCTCCTCAAGGCTCCATATTCGGTTCAAAACATTTAATAACTCTGTTGACATTGTCAACCTGTAGCCTAATTCTCTTGGTTGTATCTTCAAGTCCATAGAACTTGTTGGAGTAATTGCTTGATCATGAGCTCCAACCTCTATTGAGCTGCTACAGCTTATTGGTGATACAGGCTGCAAAGCACGACCATTTCTCTCAATAGATCCATGCTGTTAATTACTGAAATCTTCTCGAGCTTCATCAGGTGTTGTCAACAATGCAGATCTACAATTTAGACGGATGGATACACAATCTTTTCTTCAACATCTGGTTTTTGATCCATCCATTAAAGGATGGAGAGCATACTCCCTAGGTTGAAAGAAAAAAAATGGAAAAAAATAGGGAAAAATATGAGGGAAAAATGGGGGGAGGGGGTGAGAGGGGAGGGAGGATTTCCATGAAGGAAATTACCCCTCAAGGGTTTTCACAGGGCATGTTGGGACTAAAACTGATGGGATGTATTATTCATGAAATGAGTTACATATATAGGCAGAAGGCCTATATGATAAACTGACAAGTGTCAATATAAACTGACAAGTGTCAAAATAGAGGCATAGTGCACATTGTATTAATTATAACAAGTAAAGCATGTATTTACTCCTTTCATCATGTTCCCTAGTAAAGAAGGTGCCCCTAAATTAACAGTAATGAACCCTTTTTACTCTAGGTGAAAGCACTTTTAATAACTTCCTTAAACTCTATGTTCACCCCAAAAGAGGTGAAAGAGGTCGTCACATCCGTCTTGGGGTGAACGCGAGATTGACTTTTCATTGTCGCTCTAAAATTTTGAATCTTTGTTTGCTTTGTCATTTATGGTTGTTGGAAATTTTGAGTAGATAAGTTGTCATTGATGTCAAGCTTTCAGCACCATTGAGTGGCAGTTTCAGTGGGCAACATCAGTTTTAGGTTCTCCAATCAGTGCAAAAAGATAGTCCGGTTTTAGTTGATCAAATCTGTTCCAAGAGGTCAAGATAAGGTCCAAGGTGAAAAGAAGAAGCCCAAGTGAATAATATTATAATAATTCTTTATAATATTATACAAGGAATATTAAATTAATTAATATAATTTTATTAAATTAATTTACTTAACTTTATGTTATTTAAATTAATTATTAATTAATTTTAATATTAATTATATATTAATTTATGTTAATTTTAAATAACCCTAAGGTGGGTTATTAATTCAAATTTCGAATTCGAATTTGAGCACCGACGTGGGAGCAAATTAATCAAAGTGTATATAAAGGGGACTCCTCCACCTTAGCCAAAAATATTAATGCATTCGATTTTAATCTCCATGCTATTGCGAATTGTGTGAATCGTTCGGTGAGAAAGAGAAAGGTTAATTGTTGTTTAAAGGACACCGAGCGACAAGGATTGATTACCCACCATTCAAGGCACCTTGGTCACCAAGCACTGGTAGCACAGTTGGCAACTTCGGTGAAGGCAAGACATTGTGGCAGCGTGAGGTGGAGGTTCGAATCCATGGTGTGGCCTTTTGTTTTAAAGGCATTGACGATGATCGAAGGCACCAAGAGGAAGGAAGCCTTCCTTCCTTCACATGGGTGCCTATAGCCCATGCGGTGGGCACCAAAGCGCTAAGGCGCTTGGCGCTTGGGGAGACGATGGTTCAAATCACGCCGAAACCCTTTTGGGGAGAAGACAAAGGTATGCATTAGTTGAGCACCAAAATTTTTGGAGGAATTAGTTGAGCTATTAAAAATTAATTTTTGCATAATTTATTTGGCTTGTAAGGTTTTAAGGGGAGTTATAAGGTTGATGCAAAATAAATTTTTGGTGTTATTTGCTTTAGTGTTTGAAAAGGGTAATAAGGTGTTTTAGGAAGATTGTTTGAGGTTTTGTGGTGTTGGATATTATTTTAAGTTGGAGATTATAAGGTGTATCCAAATAATTATTTTTCATGTATGATTTGATGGATGTTAATTCCAAGAAGGAGCAATAAGGTGTATTTGAGCTTTGATTATTTTTGTGTCTAAGGAATATTTGAGAAAGTGTTAAGAGTGATATTTTGTCATCTAACCATTGAAATTGGAAAGAAGGAAATTGTGATTGAGACAGGTTTTCTAAGGGCACTTCTACATCAAACAAAAAGGTATGGGCACATCTTCCTAGTGAGTGATTGTTGAATGTTGTGAATGCAAAGTTGGAGTGAAAAGGATTGTTTGGTAAGCATTGTTGAGTGTGTTTTGAATTAATGCTTCAAGGTTTTCTGGAATAAAGAGTTGTTGATAAAACCTTGTTTGATAAGCATTGTTGTTGAAGTGATTAGTTGAGTGAACTTGAACTAGGGTTTGCAAAGATCATGAGTATCATTGTGTATGTGAAGTTGTATAAGCATTGTTGTTGGAAGTAAGTGAGTGAAGAACTTGAACTAGGGTTTGCAAAGATCATGAGTATCATTGTTATGTGAGATTGGTTGATAAGCATTGTTGGAAACATTTGAGTGAGTGTTCATATGCTTGGACTAGGGTTTGTAAGCAAGGATTAATTCATTGAGTGATTGGTTGAGTAGAGTTGGTTGAGCCTAGTCAAGTGGATGTGTTGATGTGATAGTTCAAGTTCTATGAAACAAATTGTTCTATATTCTGAATTGAGTTGAGAAAGAGATTGAGTGTTGATGAATGTGAAACATATTGAGTCTCTAACAATTCTCTATATGTTTCTATGATAAAAGAGAGATTGAAAGTGATTGAGAGTTTGTGAGTGTGAAGCTATTATCTCTAACAATTCTCTATATGTTTTGTAAAAGAAAAATTGAAAGTGATTGAGCATTGTGGTGAATGTGAAGCATATTGAGTCTCTAACAATTCTCTTTATGTTTCTATGATATTGGACAAGTTCTAGTGAGGACTTGTTGAGTATATTTGAAGTTTAAGTGACTTATAAAAATTTGGATAAGTTCTAGTGAGGACTTGTTGAGCAGATTTGGACAAGTTCTAGAGAGGACTTGTAGATAGATTAGTGTGAGCTTTTATGGAAGCTTACAAGGTATATTTGAGATAAGTCTTTGAGAAGACTTGAGAGCAGAGTTGATTGATTGATTTGTTCAAACCTTGAGTTAAGGTTTGGGGTAGATCTAGTAGAGTTGATTTGAGATTAAGTCAAGCTTTGTGTTAAGGCTTGAGGATAGATATTGAGGATAGATTTGTGCTAGACCGAAGGACTATGTTTAGTGTAGATCAGAGGATAGATATTGAGGATAGATTTGTGCTAGACCGAAGGACTATGTTTAGTACAGATTTGAGGATAGATTTTGGTGTAGATTTGAGGATAGGTTTGTGCTAGACCAGAGATAGATATTGAGCAGATTTGTGCTAGATCGAAGGACTATGTTTAGTGCAGATTTGAGATAGAGCTTTGAAGGTGATAGAGTATAGAGGATGATAGTCTCTAGTGGATAGAGATCCATTAGCTAGGGCAGTGAGGATAGGTGTCTTCAGTGGATAGAGATCCATTAGCTAGAGCAATGGGGGTAATAGTTCTTCTAGAAGATCACCAATTAGAGCTAAGGAGAAAGAGTTCTCCTATGGATAGAGATCCATAAACTTGATTAGGGGATTGGTGTCTCCTTTGGATAGAGGTCCATAAACATTGTAATAGGGAAAGGATTCCCAAGAGATTGATTGAGAAAATTTTAGTGAAATATTTTCTCTGTGGAGTAGCCCACATTGGGTGAACCACATTAAATTGGTGTCTCTATTGTGTGTGGTGATTTATGCATTGCTTTGATTACTATTATTGATATTACTATCTATACATTGCATAATATTGATTGGGAAAGAAAAGTAAAAAGTGGTCTTATACTATTCACCCCCTCTCAGTATAAGCTTGTGTTCTTCAATTGGTATCAGAGTGGGTTCCTTCGAAAGAGTTTAACAACTTGAAGGAAAAGCTTTCAAGAACATAATGGATTCTAAGAATGGGTCCTCAGATAATTCAACACCAGTATTTGATGGAAGTGATTATATATTTTGGAGTATGAGAATGAAGATTCACCTGATGGCACTTGGCAATGAAATTTGGGAAGCAGTTGAAAATGGATACATACCACCAGTTGATCCACCTACAGATAAGGAAGGTAAGCTTCTACAACATTACAATTCAAAAGCAATGAATGCAATTTTGAGAGGTTTGCATAGAACAGAATTCATAAAAGTTATGCATTGTAAATATGCAAAAGGAATTTGGGATAAGTTGCAAAGCATATATGAAGGAGATAAAAGTGTCAAAAAGGTAAAGATACAAAATCTCAAAGGACAATTTGAAGAATTAAGAATGAAGGATGAGGAAAATATTAGTACTTATCTACTTCGGGTAGATGAGGTTGTTAATGCCATGCAAGGACTTGGACTTGAGATTGAAGAATCAGATGTTTGTGATAAGATCTTAAGATCTCTTCCAAAAAGATTTAGTGAAAATATTTCTACTATAGAAGAATCAAAATATGGTGATTCTTTGACAAGAGATATGTTACTTGGTATTCTTATAACTTTTGAGTTAAGAACAAAAGAGGAACCTAATATCTGGAAGGAAGCAACATTCAAAGCTACTAAGAAGACAAAGGGCAAAAAGTCAGATTCAAGCAATGAGTCATCCAGTGATGAAGAAGCTAATTATGGTAGAAGGAATAAGGATTCAAGAAGATTTAAAGATGCAAAATCTATTAGATGTTTCAATTGTGGAAAGTATGGTCACTATGCAACTGATTTTCAAGAAGCTAGAAATAACAATGATGAAGAAAAATAGGATCATAAGAATAGGGAATCAAAAAAATATAGGTACCAAAAGAAAGGCAAGGATGGACAAGGCAAACAAGGAAAGAAGTTCTTTCAAAGACAAAAGAGGAGCTACTATGCAGACAAGGCAAGTAAGTACTCAAGTGATAGTGATAATAGTTTCTCAGATAATGATAAATATGAAGTCCTATTTCTGATTGAAGAAAAAGAAGAAGTTAAGAAAAGGTCACCAATAATTCTCAAGTGTTTTAGATGTGGTAATTTTGGACATCTTGAAGATAGTTGTACAAGGAATGGTTTTAGTTTCAGTGATGATGAATATGAGGATACACTTGAAGGACCAGAAGAGAATATTCTAATGGCACTAGAAGAAGAAGGAGGTGATCCTATAGAAGACAAGTCAGAAAAGAATGAAGATGTTCTCAAAGGCAAACAAATAGAGGAAGAATCAGAAAAAGGAGGAGTTGATCTTGAGGGAGAGCTTATTTATGCTCTTAAAACTTTAAAGAAGGTAAGAAAGCAAAACTCCCAACTTGAGATTCAGTTTCAAGAATGTGATGAAGAGAGAGGAAAGCTTATAGAGGATCTAAACAAGTCAATGGCTAAGACAAAGAAGTTCAAGGATAAGTTAGAAGCAAAGGTCTTAGAATGTGAAAAGTTAGAACAAGAAGTAGCCCTACTAAGGGAAGAAGTAGAGAAGTCTAAGGATAAGCTACATAAGTTTGGAAGAAGCTCAAAGAATTTGGATAAGATCATCAAGGCACAAAAGCCTACATCAAGCAAGATAGGTCTTGGTTTTGAACAGGCTCAAAAGAAACAAGAAGAGGAGTCAACCTCAAGTTTTGAAGAAGAAGAAACTTTAGAAGAAGATAGTGTGAGAGAAAGTGAGACTTCTGAGGAAGAGTTGGATAATAGAAAGTTCAACAAGGAAAGGAACAATGCACAAAGAAGAAACAGATGGAACAGGAACCAATACAAAGAAAAAGAGACTAAGAGACCAATGAGGTCAAGGCAAGGAAATTTCAATGGATGATGTTTCTCATGTCACAGATTTGGGCACATGGCTTCACAGTGCAGGACACATGAAAGACAAGAGTATGGGAACTTCAGGAACATAGGTAACTTTTCCATGGGTATTGCTACTCATGTAATCAGTTTGGTCACAAGGCAATGAATTGCAGGGTTCATGACAGGAACAAATATGGCTTCACCAGGAGAAATCCCAAGACATTTGCACCTCCAAGGAATAATAACATTAAGTGTTATAAGTGCAATAATGATGGACATACAACAAAGTGGTGTAGAGCAGACATTCCAGAATCAAGCATGAACAAGAACAAGAACAGAATAGGAACAGAACAAGAATATGGACATGAACAAGAATGAGAATATGGACAGGAATAGGAACATGGACATGAATAGGAACAATCAAAGGAATCAGAAGGATCAGATGAGAAGGAAAGAGGACAAAGGTAAAGACCAGTGCTTGTTGGGAGTAGAAATACTCCCACCCTAGAATTAACCACCTCAAGAGGAGGTGGGGGAGGGGCTAAGCTAAGAGACTCATTCTTAGCCCCGAGCCCCAAAGGTGACCCTTTGCCATTGATGTCAAAGGGGAGAGATTTGAGTAAGGGGGAGAGATTTGATTTAAGGAGAGAGCATTGAGTCGAGGGGAGCAATTTCCCAGGGGAGCAGAACAGGAAAAAGGTCAAGTTTTGGTAAAAATAATTTGGGTTGCCATCAATGACAAAGGGGGAGATTGTTGGACATTTTGAGTAGATAAGTTGTCATTGATGTCAAGAGTGAGTGGTCATTGATGTCAAGCTTTCAACACCATTGAGTGGTAGTTTTAGTGGGCAACATCAGTTTTAGGTTCTCCAATCAGTGCAAAAAGATAGTCCAGTTTTAGTTGATCAAATCCGTTCTAGGAGGTCAAGATAAGGTCCAAGGTGAAAAGAAGAAGCCCAAGTGAATAATATTATAATAATTATTTATAATATTATAAAAGGAAGATTAAATTAATTATAAATTAATTAATATAATTTTATTAAATTAATTTATTAATTAATTTACTTAACTTTATGTTATTTAAATTAATTATTAATTAATTTTAATATTAATTATATATTAATTTATGTTAATTTTAAAATAACCCTAAGGTGGGTTATTAATTCAAATTTAAATTCGAATTTGAGCGTCGACGTGGGGAGCAAATAAATCAAAGTGTATATAAAGGGGACTCCTCCACCTTAGCCAAAAATTATTGCATTCGATTTTAATCTCCATGCTATTACGAATTGTGTGAATCGTTCGGTGAGAAAGAGAAATATTAATTTATTTAAAGGACCAAGAGAAGAAGATTGATTACCCACCATTCAAGGCACCTTGGTCACCAAGCGCTGGTAGCGCAGTTGGCAACTTCGATAAAGGCAAGACGTTGTTGTAGCATGAGTCGGAGGTTCGAAATCACAAGTTTGGCCTTTTGTTTTAAAGGCATCGATGGTGATCGAAGGCACCAAGAGGAAGGAAGCCTTCCTTCCTTCACATGGGTGCCTATAGCCCATACGGTGGGCACCAAAGTGCTAAGGTGCTTGGCGCTTGGGGAGACGATGGTTCGAATCACGCCGAAACCCTTTTGGGGAGAAGACAAAGGTATGCATTAGTTGAGCACCAAAATTTTTGGAGGAATTAGTTGAGCTATTAAAAATTAATTTTTGCATAATTTATTTGGCTTGTAAGGTTTTAAGGGGAGTTATAAGGTTGATGCAAAATAAATTTTTGGTGTTATTTGCTTTAGTGTTTGAAAAGGGTAATAAGGTGTTTTAGGAAGATTGTTTGAGGTTTTGTGGTGTTGGATATTATTTTAAGTTGGAGATTATAAGGTGTATCCAAATAATTATTTTTCATGTATGATTTGATGGATGTTAATTCCAAGAAGGAGCAATAAGGTGTATTTGAGATTTGATTATTTTTGTGTCTAAGGAATATTTTGAGAAAGTGTTAGAGTGATATTTTGTCATCTAACCATTGAAATTGGAAAGAAGGAAATTGTGATTGAGACAGGTTTTCTAAGGGCACTTCTACATCAAACAAAAAGGTATGGGCACATCTTCCTAGTGAGTGATTGTTGAATGTTGTGAATGCAAAGTTGGAGTGAAAAGGATTGTTTGGTAAGCATTGTTGAGTGTGTTTTGAATTAATGCTTCAAGGTTTTTTGGAATAAAGAGTTGTTGATAAAACCTTGTTTGATAAGCATTGTTGTTGAAGTGATTAGTTGAGTGAACTTGAACTAGGGTTTGCAAAGATCATGAGTATCATTGTTATGTGAAGATTGTTTGATAAGCATTGTTGTTGAAGTAAGTGAGTGAAGAACTTGAACTAGGGTTTGCAAAGATCATGAGTATCATTGTTATGTGAGATTGATTGATAAGCATTGTTGGAAACATTTGAGTGAGTGTTCATATGCTTGGACTAGGGTTTGTAAGCAAGGATTAATTCATTGAGTGATTGGTTGAGTAGAGTTGGTTGAGCCTAGTCAAGTGGATGTGTTGATGTGATAGTTCAAGTTCTATGAAACAAATTGTTCTATATTCTGAATTGAGTTGAGAAAGAGATTGAGTGTTGATGAATGTGAAACATATTGAGTCTCTAACAATTCTCTATATGTTTCTATGATAAAAGAGAGATTGAAAGTGATTGAGAGTTTGTGAGTGTGAAGCATATTGAGTCTCTAACAAAAATTATTCTCTATAGTGTTCGTAAAAGAAAGGATTGAAAGTGATTGAGCATTGTGGTGAATGTGAAGCATATTGAGTCTCTAACAATTCTCTTTATGTTTCTATGAGATTGGACAAGTTCTAGTGAGGACTTGTTGAGTAGATTTGAGGTAAGTCTTAGAGAAGACTTGTGGACAGATTTGTGTGAGCTTTTGTGGAAGCTTACAAACTTTGAGGAGGATATTGAGAAGATTTGGATAAGTTCTAGTGAGGACTTATTGAGCAGATTTGGACAAGTTCTAGTGAGGACTTGTTGAGCAGATTTGGACAAGTTCTAGAGAGGACTTGTAGATAGATTAGTGTGAGCTTTTGTGGAAGCTTACAAGGCAGATTTGAGATAAGTCTTTGAGAAGACTTGAGAGCAGAGTTGATTGATTGATTTGTTCAAACCTTGGGTTAAGGTTTGGGGTAGATCTAGCAGAGTTGATTTGAGATTAAGTCAAGCTTTGTGTTAAGGCTTGAGGATAGATATTGAGGATAGATTTGTGCTAGATCGAAGGACTGTGTTTAGTGCAGATCAGAGGATAGATATTGAGGATAGATTTGTGCTAGACCGAAGGACTATGTTTAGTGCAAATTTTTTTTGAAAAATTTGAAAAAACTTGTATTAAAACAAAGAACAATTACAATATGGGAAGAGACTCTTCCTAGCCGAAGTCAGAGAGAACACAAGCTTACAATAGTAGAAGAATATTTGCAATGGAGCCAAATCTCCTAAACCATTATCTAGCTAGCAGGGGGGTCGACATGGATAGTTGATGCAACTTGTCACGAAATCGTGACACTATTCTTCTCCTTAGGCCGTGAAAATGCAACATGTCGCGATATCACGACACCTTTCCCCTTTGGCCATGAAAAAGCAACATGTCGCGATATCGCGACATTTTTCTCCTTTGGCCACGAAAATTCAACATGTCATGATATCGCGACACTTTTCTCCTTTGGGCACGAAAATGCAACATGTCACGATATTGCGACACTTTTTCTCTCTTGGCAACGATGAAGCAACATGTCGCGATATCACAACACTTTATCTCTTTCGGCCATGACAGAGCAACATGTCACGATATCGTGACACTTTTTCTCTCTTGGCCGCGGTGAAGCAACATGTCGCGATATCACAACACTTTTCCTCTTTCGGCCGTGATGTTGCAACATGTCATGATATCGTGACACTTTTTCCTCCTTTGTCCGTGACTAAGCAACATGTCATGAAATCGTGACACCATTTCTCCTTTGGCCGCAAAAATGCAACATGTCGCGATATCGCGACACCTTTTCTCCTTTGGCTGCAAAAATGCAACATGTCACGATATCGCGACACCTTTTCTCCTTTGGCTACGAAAATGCAACATGTCATGATATCACGACACCTTTTCTCCTTTGGCCATGAAAATGTAACATGTGATATCGCGACACCTTTTCTCCTTTGGCCGTGAAAAAGCAACTTGTCGCGATATCGCGACACCTTTTCTCTCTTGGATACGAAAATGCAACATGTCGCAATATCGCAACACCTTTTCTCTCATGGTCAAGAAAATGCAACATGTCGCGATATCACGACACCTTTTATCCTTTGGCCTTGAAAATGCAACATGTCGCGATATCGCGACACCTTTTCTCCCTTGGTCGCAAAAATGCAACATGTCGCAATATCACGACACCTTTTCTCCCTTGGCCGTGAAAATGCAACATGTCACGATATCGTGACACCTTTTCTCGCTTAGCCGTGAAAAAGCAACATGTCACGAAATCATGACAACTTTCCTCCCTTGGCCACGATGAAGTAGCATGTCATGATATCGCGACAACTTTCCACCCTTGACCGCGATGAAGCAACATGTCGCGATATCACGAAAAATTTCCACCCTTGGCCGCGACAAAGCAACATGTCACGATATCACGACAACTTTCCACCCTTGGCTGCGATGAAGCAACATGTCACGATATCACGACAAATTTCCACCCCTGGCCACGACAAAGCAACATGTCACGATATCGTGACAACTTTCCACACTTGGCCGTGACGAAGCAACATGTCGCGATATCGTGACAACTTTCCTCCCTTGGCCATGATGAAGCAACATGTCACGATATCATGACAACTTTCTGCCCTTGACCGTGATGACGCAACATGTCACAATATTGTGACAACTTTCCTCCAGTGACCGCGATGATGCAACATGTTGCGATATCGCGACAACTTTCCTCCAATGATCGTGACGGTGCAACATGTTGCGATATCACGACAACTTTCCTCCCTTTGCTTTTTCTTTGATCATTGGCTCAAGGACCTTTCAAGACCCTACCTAATCACCTCATCCTCAATAGCCATGTCACTGTGTAGTTGAACCCCTACCTCCTTCTCAGCACCCATATTAGCCAGGAAGTCGGCCTCTTTGTTTAAATCTCTACTCACATAAAATGGAATCACATCATCTAATTCCTTCCATAATTCCTTAATTTGAGTGACAAGAATCCTCAGCCTCCAAGCTTTCAGATCAAAGTTCCTCATGCAGTCTAGAACTCCAACCATTATTTGCAAGTCCGATTCAAGAATAATCCTGCGGTGGCCAAGTTTCACTGCCCAAACAGAGGCAGACTTGATGGCAATGGCTTTGAATTCATTGTTAGTGATGTTTAGTGCATATTTGAGGACATAGTTTGGTGCATATTTGAGGATAGGTTTGTGCCAGACCAGAGATAGAGATTGAATAGATTTGTGCTAGGCCGAATGACTGTGTTTAGTACAAAATTAAGACAAATCTAAGAGAAATATTTGGAGGTGATAGAGTATAGAGGATGATAGTCTCTAGTGGATAGAGATCCATTAGCAAGGGTAGTGAGGATGGGTTTCTTTAGTGGATAGAGATCCATTAGCTATAGTAGTGGGGGTAGAAATTCTTCTAGAAGATCACCAACCAGAGCTAAGGAGAAAGAGGTCTCCTATGGATAGATATCCATGAACTTGATTAGGGGATTGGTATCTCCTTTGGAAATAAGTCCATAAAAATTGCAATAAGGAATGGATTCCCAAGAGATTGATTGAGAAAATTTTAGTGAAATATTTTTTTCGTGGAGTAGCCCACATTGGGTGAACCACGTTAAATTGGTGCCTCTATTATGTGTGGCGATTTGTGCATTGCTTTGATTACTGCTTTTGATATTGCCATCTATACATTGCATAATATTGATTGGGAAAGAAAAGTAAAAAGTGGTCTTATACTATTCACCCCTCCTCTCAGTATAAGCTTGTGTTCTTCAATGGCGTGTTCACCCCCAGGAGGGGCAAATGAAGATTTCTCCCCTCAATAGGAGTGAACATAAGGTTGACTTTTCAAAGTCATTATTTTGAATACATTTTCCCAAACTTGAAGTGAACAAAGCGTTTGCCCCCTCTTTGGGGTGAATGCACCTTCCTTTGAAAGTTGCCCATTTTTTACTAAGTTTTACAATGTTCAAGACTTTTACCAAGATGAATGTATTTCCAACCAATCAATGTGATAGGTGGATGCGCTCCTTCAATTTTTGAGGATGTTCACCTGAAATTGAGGCAAACATAGCTTTCGCCCCTCCTTTGGGGTGAACGTGATTCCTTTTGTATTTTGACTTTGGATGACTTTGACACTTAGAAATTTTTGAAATTTGATTCTTCTTCTTAATTTCTTTTTCTTCCTTCATCTCAACAAAGGGTGCATAGAGCTTTCACCCCTCTATTAGGGTGAATCACGCTCATTGAAAGTGGTCATGTATTATTTCTTTTATGTTTACCTATGAATAGGGTAAAAGGGCCTTTCACCCATTGCTTGAGGCGAACGAGATTTTCAGCAAAGCTCTCGTATACACAATTTTATAATTGTTTCACAGATGATCCAAAAAAAAGTCTCGAATGCATTCTCCTAGCCGTTTTCCTAATTCTCTCAGCCATTTTTATCAAAACACCCATTATTTTCAAGCCAAAGGGATGCAGAAAACAAAGAAGAAAAATAAAATATAACTACAACATATTATATCGGTCAAAATATCATTTTTTAATATTAATATATTTTGTCGTATTACAATCAAAAACTTCACTAAAAATACTTCAATGTAGCATACTACAAAACTGCCAACAAAAACCTAATCCTTCACACTTTGCATTTTCATTTTTCATGATTTGAAAAAACATTACTACCCTTTCGTTTGTTGCACATTTTTATTTGATTGTCATTCTTCATTTTCAACAAACTTATATCATGATTGACTATCAAGTTTTCTATCACTAGATTGCACATATTGTAATCCTTTATCTCATCATTGCAGCCAATAAAATGCATTTTTCACTTTTATCATCAAATTTTTGTGTTTTCTTTTTGTCTATGTGAGCATAAGAAATGTGACTAAACACTTTAATATGAGCTACACAAGGAGTCATATTCTTCATACTTTGTTTTTAGAATCTATTAAGTAAATAGATGTGTCTATTGATTCAACCCAGTAAGTATTTGGAAGACCCTTAGATTTGAGCATGCTTCTTTCCATCTCCACGATTGTACGGTTCTTATGTTAAGATACCTTATTTTGCTAAGTATAGATTGTAGTTAGTTGGCTTACTAAATTTTCTAAAAAAATATCAAAATTCATTAGACATATATTCTTTTCCTCTATATGTATATAGAGTTTTCAAGAGACAACACTTTGTATTTCTATATCAGCTTTAAATTTCTAAAAGATAGAAAAAATTTATAACTTTTATTTGATGAAATATACCCAAGTTCTTCTACTATAGTCATCAACAAGAATAATAAATTACTTATTTTTTTTGAGTGATAAGGTTTGTAATGGATTATAGATATTACCATGCACTAGTTCAAATGGTGCCTTTGCCCTCCACGCCTTTCCTGTTGGAAAATAATCTTAATGTTACTTACCAGAAAATAAAACCTTTGTAGACTTGGTCATATTGTTCAATAAATAATAGTTATTTCACCATATACTTTTGAGATAGTAATTTTATCTTTCAAAAATTCAGATGTCCATACCTCATGTGACATAACCAAGATTCATCATTTAAGATTACTTTCAAGGCTTGAGTTTCTCCACATGTAATTCTAAGAGGGAAATTATATTTTATAGCATATTGACTTTTATTACAATCTAATTGCTACCATTTTTATCATAGATAACATATTCATTATTTTTAAAAATAGTAGAATATCCCTTTTCAATAAGTTATCCTATACTCAAAAAATTATGAGCTATTCCAAACACATATAAAATATCATGAATAAATCTTATCTCACCTTGTTTTATCTTAACTATAATGGTGCCTTTGTCCATGAACTAAACTTCCTTGTTATCTTTAACCCGTACCTGATATTTGACATATTCATCCATATTTACAAAAAAAAAAATTATTTCCTATGATGTGACTATTGCAATTATATCCAATTGCCATAAATATTTGGAGATTTATTTTGTAATATCATAAGAAAAATATAAACTACTTTGTTATTCTTTCATTCAAAACAATTAGCACATTGCTTATGCTTTTTCTAGCAATCACATTCATAATGACCAAACATTTTGCAATAATAACATTGAACTTGTGATTTGTTAGAGTTTTGATTACTCTTTTGTAGTAATTACTACCTCTTCCTCTATTGTTGTTGTTGTTGTCATCTATTCCTAGTCCACTAATAGTCTACTACCTTTGCTTGCACGTTTTCTTCCCCTACATTTTTTTGTCCCCTTATAATATGATTCTTCATATCCTTTTCACTTATTCTTTGAATTATTAAGATTTATTTGAAAAGTTTGGTCAACATTTTTTTAGTGGATTTAATCATCCTTTGCTTATGAGTTTGAAGAGATCCCATAAGCTCATTTACTCATAACAGAGTTAGACCCTTATATTCTTCAATAGAAATGATAACGAGATAAAAATATGAAAGAAGAATTCTAAAAAAAATTATAATTTTTCTATTTGTAAATTCTCTCCATAATATCTAATTTTATTAGCTAAGCCCATCACACGAGTAAAATAATATTGCATTAGATTCAAAGTATTTTATGAAAATAGTTTCAAAATCTCTTTTGCACATTTGAAGTTTGATGTTTTTTTCCTTGATATATATTCTATAATAGATCCCATGCTTGTTTTGATTTTGTTGTTGTAATAATTCTTGAAAAAATTGACTCATCTATTGCTTGTTGAATAAATATATATTTTTTTGAATCCTTCTTTTTGTTCTCCTTTAAGTGATCTCATTCTTGAGACCAACTAGTTAGAACTTGTACATTTGTAGATTCTATGTAACCATTCTCAATCAAATCCCACAAACCTGGAGAAATAAATAGTGTCTTCATCTTAATGCTCCAAAAATAATAATCCTCCCCCTTAAATTAAGGAATTTTAGGTTGAGTAAGATTCAAACTATTGTTGTTAGTAGCCATATTAAACTGTTGTTATTGTTGCTAGCAGAATAAGATTTAAATTGTTTTTATTGCTGCTAGATTCTGCTCTCTTCACAATTTTGGCTTTGAATTTTTGTATAATATGACCTATTAAAAAATGGATGTGCCTAAGTTTAGATTGAACAAACTCTACTCCAATCCTTACTTTTTCTCTCTTAGTAACTGCCCTATTAGCTTCTAATATTTCTTGAATTGTTATTGTTGTTCTTTATATAGCAATTTTTTTATGTTGTTGCTCTTTATTTTACCTCTATAGCAACATGTTCCCTTGCCTCTCCAACTATTTTCTCAAATACATCCTTATTTGTCCTCTCATATACCTCTTTAGTTGCCATTTCTATGACAATACTATTGACCTAGCTTTGGTACCAAATGAAGGTTTAAAGAGAAGAAAAAATATACAAAACATATCTTCAACAATAAAGGGAAGACAAATTGTTGCTACAATACATTGAATTTAATTCATTGATTCAATTGCTTGTTTACAAATATGATACAAGAACAACTTATTTCCAGGCTTTATGCCCAAACCAGAAAGCTTCTAAAGGTTATCTAATTTTAGATATTGTTGAACTAAGCGTGACACTGAGAGGGGGAGGTGAATCAGTGTGTATTAAAAATTTAATCCAACTACAAAATCAAATCAAAACGAGCAATCACACAAACATGCATCACATAACACCATATTTATAATGGAAACCCGATGTGGGAAAACCACTGTGCCAATGGACTGTTTGGACTCCCATCCAAATCCAACCTCGAAAATGTTTGGTCTTTACAATATTTTTGCAGCACCAACTGTAGGGAATGGCACCAACCAACCCGGACTTTAGCAACACCAACTGCAAGGAGCATCGACCCCTGTTGCCAAGCATCGACCCGACAAATTTAAAAAGCTCTGATAAAAGTTTTAAATCTCATCAAAAGACCCTGAGTGGTCTAGCTCACAAATCTTCTCCTCTAAAATATTATGTCTAACCTTTTCAATCTTCTCAACTCTGCACATTGATTATCTCACACCTTGCACATTTTTTTCAATCAAAATGCCAAAGAAAAAAAATTCTTCACAACATGCACCGATAGTCCTTTCTTCAAAAAAACACCACTTCTCCCTTTTCTTTTAAAACATATATATGCTTCACATTGAAAAACATAGCTCTTTTTTTTTTCAGTTACACAAAAGTACCACTCAACCATTATATTCTTAGAAACTGCCAAAATTGCCAAAAAGAGTTGACAGGGCTTTTTGTAACAGTCATAACTTCCTCCTCAAATTTCCAAACGGGCTAAAAATTGAAACATATATTCTTGGATAAACCAACTACCTTCAGTTTAAATTTCAGATTTTAACTCTTCACGGATTATTCGCAGTACCTCCGACAAAGTGGCCTCTGACGCTGATTTTACACGTCACATAAACTGGAAAAAGTGCTCCAGAGCCATTTTGCAACGCTCACCGTTTCTTCCTCTGGACTCCGTTTGGGCTGAAATTTAAAACTTAAGCTCTCAGTATATCCAGATACCTCCAATAAAACATTTGAGGTCCAATTCCTCATGGATTGCTTAATATTCCTCCCGTAAAGTGACCTCCAACGCAGATTTTACACGTCACATAAACTGGAAAAAGTGCTACGGAGGCATTTTGCAACTGCTTCCGTTTCTTCCTCGGGTCTCCGTTTGGGCTGAAATTTAAAACATAAGCTCTCTGTACATCATACTACCTCCAGTAAAAATTTCAAGGTCTAACTCCTCACGGATTCCTTAATATTCCTCCTGCAAAGTGGCCTCTAATGCAGATTTTACAACTGTCCAACTAAGTGCAAAATTGTCCAACCAAGTACCGATGATGCAAACGATCAATCCAAACATCGAGTTGACACCTCCAACACTATTCTAACACATTTCCCAGCATGCCAACATGCTCAAAACTGATCTGACCTATCCGACCATGCACTACAAGCAAGGAGCGCACCTTTTTGACAACTTTTGCTACTTTGACAACTTCCTGACGATTTTTGCAACTTTTGCAAATTTGCATGAACAACCTATAACAACTTCACCCGAACATCAAAAACATCCTCATAAGCATTGAACACCACTGTACATACTTCAAAAAACCTCCAAAAAACTGTCCACTGCATCAACTTGTCCATCTGAGTGTGTTGACAACAATGACAATATTGTCGTTGCACCTTGCTCAACAATCTCCCCCTTTGGAATTGTTGGCAACACACACACAATTTCCTATAACTCTTCTTCCCCTTTGAAAACAAGACCAAAGGGCTACTGCAAACTCCCCTTGAGTCCATGCACAACATTCTCGAGCAAAAATTATTACACTTAGCAAAAATCACAAACATGAGCAAAAAGATAAACAAAGACAAAAATGCTCCCCTTGAGAATGTGGCCCCGATAGCTAGTCAATGCTTGGGAAGTGTGACCACTCCCAATTTCTTGCGAAGGTACTCAAAGACTTCCTTGGGCAATGGTTTGGTGAAGATATCCGCTACTTGCTCTATTGTTGGAACAAAATCCAACTTAACCTCACCTTCCGCAACTTTCTCCTTAAAAAAATGGTACCGAATAGCAATATGTTTTGTGCGAGAATGCATAACCATATTCTTTGAGATATTGATTGCACTTGTATTGTCACACATGATTGATATGGGCTCACTAAAATTTATTCCAAGATCCTTCAAAGTTTGTTTCATCCAAAGTACCTGTGTACAACATGATGTCGCTGCAATATACTCTGCCTCTGTTGTGGATAATGAGACCGACTCCTACTTTTTGCTATGCCACGCAACAATATTATCACCAAGATAGAATGCACCTCCACTGGTACTCTTCCTATCATCTACACATCCTGCCCAATCTACATCTGAATACGCAATAAGGGTGAAGTCCTTACCTTTCGGATACCATAACCCATACTCCATAGTACCCTTGAGGTACCAAAAAATCCTCTTCACTATTGTCACATGAGTCTCCTTGGGACTAGCCTGAAATCGTGCTACCATGCATACTGCCTACAAAATATCCGGTCTAGTAGTTGTCAAGTATAGTAAGCTCCCAATCATGGATCTGTACATAGTTTGATCAACAGGTGGAGATTTGTCATCCTTGCTCAACTTGCAACCTGTCGTCATGGGAGTGCTAACTGGCTTGCAATCCTCCATTGTGAACTTTTTCAGCATCTCTTTCACATATTTAATTTGAGAAATAAATATGCCCTTCTCCTTTTGATTAACTTGCAATCCGAGAAAATACGAAAGTTCACCAATCATTGACATTTCAAACTCTTTCTGCATCTTATTTACTAAATCTTTACACAACTCATCTTTGTTGCTGCCAAATATGATATCATCTACGTATACAACAACAACAATATGATGACCATTTTCTATTTTGACATACAAATTATTGTCCACCATACCTTTCTTGAACCCTTGCTGAGTAAGATAACTGTCTAGCCTTGCATACCATGCCCAGGGTGCCTGTTTTAAGCCATATAACGCTTTCTTCAACTTGCAAACCAAGTTGGGATCATCACCAAGCTGAAAACCGTCTGGTTGCTCAATATAAACCTCTTCTTCAAGTTTCCCATTCAAAAATGTTGATTTCACATCCATTTGATAAACTTTGAAATTCTTGTAAACTGCTAAAGCAAGAAATATTCTAATTGCCTCTAGTCTGGCCATAGGTGCAAAGGTTTCCTCGAAGTCAATACCTTCAACTTGTGCATACCCTTTGCATACCAATATTGCTTTGTTCCTGACTACCTGTCCATATTCATTCAATTTGTTTTGAAAGACCCATTTAGTATTGATTACATTTTTATTTGCGGGTCTTGGTACTAACTCCCAAGTCTTGTTTTTCTCGATCTGATCTAATTCTTCATTTATTGCCTTTACCCAACTTTCATCTTTGCTTGCTTCGACAACATTTTTGGGCTCAATGCTGGATAGTAAAGAGTAGTTTCTTACTAATATTCTTCTTGTCTGAACACCAACTATGGGGTCTCCAATTATTTGCTCTCTAGGATGATCTTTTTGCCAGCTACCTGTTTTGAATTTCTTGTTTTCTTCCAATTCTGAATCACTTTTCGAATCCTCTGAGTCAATTCTTGATTTCTTTTCCATTTCCTCTTCCTCATCTCCTTCAATGACCTCTTCATAAATTGGGTAGTTCTCTTCATAGCTAATTACTCATTCCCTTCCTTCATCAACTTTAACATCGACACTTTCCACAATTTTTCTTAGCCTCTTGTTGTAACATTTGTAAGCTTTGCTTTTTGATGAATAGCCAAGAAAAATACCTTCATCCGCTCTATCTTCAAACTTACCAAGGTTTTCTTTAGTTCTTTTGATGTAACACTTGCTGCCAAAAACTTTAAAATATCTTGTTGTTGCTTTTTTACCGAACCACAACTCATAAGGAGTTTTGCTTTCATGCATCCTCAACATGCACCTATTTTGGATGTATACCACAGTATGGACTGTCTCTTTCCAAAATATGTCTGCTACTTTGCTCTCAGTCAACATAGTCCATGCCATTTCCTGCACTGTCATGTTCTTTCTTTCTACCACACCATTCTGCTGAGGTGTCCTGGCTACTGAAAACTGTCTCCTGATGCCATATTTTTCACAATACTCTATGAAATCCTCTGAAATGAACTCTCCTCCTTTGTTTGACCTTAAACATTTAATCATTTTTCCTGTTTGATTCTCAACTTGGTTTTTGAAAACCTTGAACATCTCAAAAGCTTTTGATTTATGCTTCAAAAACAATACCCATGTCATCCTTGGAATAGTCATCTATACACAACATGAAATATTTGTCACCATTTATGCTTTGCGTTCTCATGGGTCCACATAAATCAGTATGTACTAGTTCCAAAGGTTTGCTCGTGTAGTACTCTTTTGTTTTAAATGAGACTCTAGTTTGCTTCCCTTTTTGACATGAAGCACAAATGCTATTTGATGGTTTGCCAATGGTGGGAATATCTCTCACTGCTTTCTTTGAACTGATTTTTACTAGATTGTCAAAACTGATATGACCAAGCCTCTTGTGCCACAACCAATTCTCTTCTTCCTGTCCAATCAAGCAAGCTCCTTCTAAAGTCTTCGAGAGAGTGTACAGGTTTCCAGATGTCCTTGATCCAACTGCTATCAACTTCCCATTGTTTGCCTTTCTGATTTCACAACCTTACTTCTTAAAGATCACATCATGACCTCTGTCACAAATCTGACTTACGCTCAACAAGTTATGCTTCAGACCAACCACAAACAAGACTTCTTCTGACCTAATTTTTTCATCACTGATCTTAACTAAACCTCTGCCAACTATCTTAGCTCCATCATTGTTTTTGAATTTCACTGAACCACCTTCATATTGTTGCAACTTCTCAAATTTTTGTTTGTCACCTGTCATATGACTAGAGCATCCACTATCAAGTATCCATGGTGCGGATTTATTCTATGCTTTAAATATCATTTGTACGATCAAGGATTCCTTTTCTTCCTTAGGTTGCTCTTTTTCTTTCCACTCCGGTTTGATTACAGTTTTGGGCTCTTGTTTTGGCTTTTCTTTTTCAGTAGCTTGTGCATGTTTTTTAGGAAATTTTCTATTTTATCTTATTCCATTTGGCTGAAATTTTCTTCCCTGAAATTGATTTGATGCAAATGTACTTCTACAATTTCTTGCAATATGCCCAAAGTTATGACAATTATAACATTCTACTGCATAATCCATCAAAGGTGAAAAAGCATTTCTACTGGAAAAATTCCTTGGTCCTACATTATACTTGCAATCTGAAATCTTATGTCCATAACCATTGCATTTAAAATAGTAACTAGAAAATGGATGATTGAACCTGGGTGGTGGTCTTTGCCATGTTGTTGTAGGAGCCATAAATCTTCTTCTTATTTGATGTGTGACATTGGTGAAACCATCATTGTCAATTCTCCTTTCGTGCCTTGCATTATTGCTTTCCTTTGCATGATTCATTTTTGCTTGATTAACTTGTTTCTTTTCTTCATTCTTTGTGGATTCTTCATTTGTGGCCTTTGATCCATTTGATGATTCTCCTTCATCAAAACCCAAACCAAATTTGATGCCTGTAGTCTTCTGGTTCTTTATGATCTTATCCAACTTCATAGAACTCTCTTCACGTTTGTGATAAAAGCTAATTTTTTGATTCATCTCTTCTAGTTGCATCCTTAAACCAACAATATCTTCTTCTAACTTGCTGCAATAATCTATTTTCATGGTTATTTGCACTTCGAGATCTTCGGATATCTTCTTGGATTCTTCTATCTGCACTTTCAAACTTGTTATGATTTCATTTGCATCCTCAAGATTTCTTGAAATTTTCTTATTCCTTTTTCTTTTTGTCTTCAATTCATCTAGAGCTGCAATTAGTTCCTCTTCCAAATTCACTTCTACGTCAATTTCTTCTTCATCACATTCCTGTTATTTTTCTAGTTTTTCTTCTTCGAATGCCATGAAAAGAGCTTCACCTATTTCTTTTTTAGAATCCTCACTGGAGCTGTCTTTTGATGAACTAACATTCTTGGAGATGAAACTTTTCTTCTTGAAGTTGCCTTTTCTGAAATTTGATTTTTTCTTCCAGTCACTTCTTTCTCCGTGTGATCCTTCATCACTTTTGTTCTTCTCATTAAGTGGACATTTAGCTACGAAATGCCCAACGCCTCCACAGTTGAAACATTTAAATGGTAACTTTCCTCTATATTTGCCTTTTCCCTTTTTCAGTTTTCTCACGAAGTTAGCTTCCATTTCATCTAACATTTCATCTTCATCTGACTCTGGTTTCATTTTTGCATTTTTTTGAGCTTTGAAGGCAGCTTCTTTATCTGTAGATTTAGCTTTTCCTATTCTCATTTCATAGGCGGTTAAAGAACCATGCATCTCATCCATAGTAAGAGCATTTAAATCCTTAGCCTCTTCTATTGCAAAAACTTTAGAATCAAATCTTTGAGGAAGAGATCTTAATACCTTTTTGACGATTACCGAGTCTTTGATTTCCTCTCCAAGTCCTCTGATAGCATTGATGACTTCATTTACTCTTAACATGTAGGCCTCTATATTCTCATCTTCATTCATTTTCAGCCCTTCAAATTGTGCTCTATGTGTCTGCAATTTAGCTTCCTTAATCTTGTCGTCTCCTTCATGAATGCTCTTCAACTTATCCCAAATTTCCTTGGTGGTCTTGCATCCCATAAATTTTACCAGTTCACTATCAACTAATCCACACATGATAGCATTCTTAGCTTTCGAATCATTTTCAAATAGTTTCTTTGTCGCAGCATCAACTGGAGGAGTAGAGGGTATTGTATATCCACTATTTACTGATTCCCAAATATCGTATCCCAAAGCACAAAGATATATCTACATTTTGAGTCTCCAAAAAGCGTAGTTGGTTCCATCGAATAACGGTGCTTTGTTTGAGGAGAAGCCTTCACCACTTGCCATTGTGTCACTTCCAAGATCACCCTAGTCGATTAAGCCTGTTCAAGAACCTCGCTCTGATACCAATTGTTGAACTAAGCATGACACTGAGAGGGGGGTGAATCAATGTGTATTAAAAATTTAATCCAACTACGAAATCAAATCAAAACAAGCAATCACACAAACATGCATCACATAACACCAGATTTATAGTGGAAACCCGATGTGGGAAAACCACTATGCCAATGGACTGTTTGGACTCCCATCCAAATCTAGCCTCGAAAATGTTTGGTCTTTACAATATTTTTGCAGCACCAACTACGGAATGGCACCAACCAACCCGGACTTTAGCAGCACCAACTACAAGGAGCACCGACCCCACAAATTTAAAAAGCTCTGATAAAAGTTTTAAATCTCATCAAAAGACCCTGAGTGGTCTAGCTCACAAATATTCTCCTCTAAAATCTTGTCTAACATTTTCAATCTTCTCAACTCTGCACATTGATTATCTCACACCTTGCACATTTTTTTCAATCAAAATGCCAAAGAAAAAAATTCTTCACAACATGCACCGATAGTCCTTTCTACAAAAAAAACCACTTCTCCCTTTTCTTTTAAAACATATATATGCTTCACATTGAAAAATGCAGCTCTTTTTTTTCACTTACACAAAAGTACCACTCAACCGTTATATTCTTAGAAACTGCCAAAAATTACCAAAAAGAGCTGACAGGGCTTTTTGTAACAGTCATAACTTCCTCCTCAAATTTCCAAATGGGCTAAAAATTGAAACATATATTCTTGGATAAACCGACTACCTTCAGTTTAAATTTTAGATTTTAACTCTTCACGTATTATTTGTAGTACCTCCGACAAAGTGGCCTCTAACGCTGATTTTACACCTGTCACAAACTGGAAAAAGTGCTCCATAGCCATTTTGCAACGCTCACCGTTTCTTCCTCCGGACTCCGTTTGGGCTGAAATTTAAAACTTAAGCTCTCAGTATATCCAACTACCTCCAGTAAAATATTTTAGGTCCAATTCCTCATGGATTGCTTAATATTCCTCCCACAAAGTGACCTCCGATGCAAATTTTACACGTCACATAAACTGGAAAAAGTGCTACGGAGGCATTTTGCAACTGCTTTCATTTCTTCCTCGGGTCTCCGTTTGGGCTAAAATTTAAAACATAAGCTCTCTGTACATCAGACTACCTCCAGTAAAAATTTCAAGGTCTAACTCCTCACGGATTCCTTAATATTCCTCCTGCAAAGTGGCCTCTAATGCAGATTTTACAACTGTCCAACTAAGTGCAAAATTGTCCAACCAAGTACCGACGATGCAAACGATCAATCCAAACATCGATATGACACCTCCAACACTATTCTAACATATTTACCAGCATGCCAACATGCTCAACACTGATCCGACCTGTCCAAACATGCACTGCAAGTATGGAGCTCACCTTTTTGACAACTTTTGCTACTTTGACAACTTCCTGACGATTTTTGCAACTTTTGCAAATTTGCATGAACAACCTGTAACAACTTCACCCGAACATAAAAAACATCCTCATAAGCATTGAACACCACTGTACATACTCCGAACAACCTCCGAACAACTATCCACTGCATCAACCTGTCCATCTGAGTGTGTTGACAACAATGACAATACTATCGCTGCACCTTGCTCAACAATCCTTACATGCAATCTCATTTATTTATGAATGTTACTATTTTTATAACGTCTTTACAATGTAAGGGCTTCACTTCTTATTATGTATGAGGTGAAACAACACATTTTATCAATTTTCTTTTCAAACATGCATAATAGATAATCCATCCATGAACATAGAGCAAGCAAAATATAGAATAGAAAAGTTGTAGACTTAGAGATATTCTAAGTAGAGTGTAGTTTTACATGTGTATTACTAATTTCATCTCTCATGCACTCCATGCAGACATTAAGCATTATTTTTATCATATATTATTCAAACATTTGTTATTTATCATAGTTACATTAAACATTCTTCAAAGATATATTTGGTTGAGAAGAATGTCCACATATAAAATTTATCAAATCAAACATATATATTGAAAAGTTAAGGAAACCTCAATCCAAACCTAAGATCTTGAAGGAGTTAAATCAATTAATAAATAGTCACATTTTTTATAATAACAATATCTATAACATTCTATCTAGTTTAATTTTTATTTAATTGACTATGAGGGTTTATGAATTGATCAATGAAGATGTTCTCTCTAGAAAGTCCAAGTTTTTATCTATCTTCTATATATATATATATATATATATATAATATTGTTTAAAAAATATGCAATATGCAATATAATCATCAAGTAGCATTATCTCAATCATAGAATGGTATTAAATACAATTGTATTAAATAAAAAAATAATATTATTTTAACTCAATTTCATTTATTTTTTAATAAAAACAAATATATGATTGATTTTAAAGGAAATGTGTAAATAAGCAAAATATAATTGTCTCACATAAATAGAAATAGTTTTGTAAAATAAACCAAAGTGTCATAAAGTACAAAGATAGTATGAAAGGTTCATTGAAGAAAAGGACATTACAAGGTCAGTTGTCAAGTGCTAAGTTTAAAAGCTATCCTTCAATGTAATGAATGTGAGACATGAGAAAGTGACATACTTAATGAATGTGAAAGAACATATTGGGTATTTGTAATGCATATCATTTTCTATATGTTCATGAAGATAAAATAATTCTAGGTAGAATATTTTTGAATTGCTTTAGTTGAGGAAAGCACATTGGGGAATAGATGAGCATTGTTTTGTATGCAAGATTTGAGAATAGATGAGGATTATTTGTATACAAGATTTGGAGTAGATTTGAGAAGGTTTTATGAGCAGGTTGTGGAGAATATTTGAGAAATATTTATGAGAAATTTATGGAGTTGTTTTATGCAAAATTAAATTCATAGTTTGACCAGAGTTGAAGATAGAATTTGAGCAAGGTTGAAGACATATTTTGAGTAGAGTTGAAGATAAAATTCAGTATATTTGAAGACAGAGTTTGAGCAAAGTTGAAGACAAGAACCAGAATCTAGGGGATTAGTGTCTCCTATGGAGTGGTGTCCACAAAACTTGAGAGGGGATTGGTATCTCCTATGGATTGGTGTCCATGAACATTGTAATAGGGGATTGGTGTCTCCTATGGGTTGGAACCACCAAAATTTGTTAAGAAATTTATAAGTAATATTTCTTCGTGGATGTAACCCACATTGGGTGAACCATGTTAAATAAGTGTCTTTTGTACATTGTTTCATTATTGCAATTGATAATAATTGAAGGTACCATTTTGGAAAGAAAAGTAAAATTTTTATCTTATGTTGTTCACCATCCCTCGGTATAAGCTTGTGTTCTTCAATTGGTATCAGAGTGGGTTCTTTTATGAAGGCCAAATAACTTGAAGGAAGATCTTATAGGAACACAAATGGCACATCAAAAAAGGTTTTCATCAAATATAGCTCCATTTTTTTATGAGATTAACTATGCTTTCTGGAGCATCAGGATGAGGAATTATTTGATGGCACATGGATATGATACATAGTAATCCCTTTCGAATAGGTTCAAACCATCTACTACTCCTCCCATAGATGAAAATTATAATAAACCATATTAAAATAATACCAAGGCAATGAATGCAATATTGAGTGGTTTATGTGAATCAAAGTTTGTGAAATTCATGCAATGCACTTCAGAAAAATAAATATGGGACAAGTTATAGAGAACTTATGAAGGATATGACAAGGTTAAGATGGCAAAACTTCAAACCCATAGGAGGATGTTTGAAGACTTGAAGATGAAATATCAGAAAGATATTGCTAGGTACCTACTTTGTGTTGATGAGGATGTCAACACCATTTGTGAACTTGGAGAAAGTATTGAGGACTCTAAGATTGTTCAAAAAATATTAAGATCACTTCCCATGAGGTTTGATGCAAAGGTTTCAGAAAATGAGGAAATGAAGGATATCAAAACTTTGAGCATGGATGACCTACATGGGATTCTCACAACCTATGAAATGAGGACAGAAAAAGATCAAATATCCAAATGAGATGCAGCATTCAAAGCTTCAAAGAAGGTAAAGGATAAAGTACTAGACAAGCTAAAAATAGTAGTAGTGAAGAAGAAACTGAATACAAGAAAAATAAGAAAAATAAATTCTATCATGAAAATAAAAATAGGTATGGTCATGAATATCATTTTCTTTCTGATCCTATTTCTGATTTTGAAAATGTCATGAGTGGGAATGGGAGCGAGAACGGGAGCGACAGCGTCTATGGACGATGGCGATGGAGATGATGAGAATGGAGGGTCGGTGGGGAGTGCTGGTCTGGCAGCTTTGTCCTCGGGCCCTACAGCTGGTGTTGGGCCTACTGCAGACCCACTCAACTTTTGTCACGGTGAAGCCCTAATGGCGTGGAGAAAATGGCGTCTGGTAACGGTAGGGTTTCAACTTCATCTCCCTCCAAAACGTGACCTTGGTCTTTGTCCTTTGCGGATAAAGTCAAGTCCTCGACTGGAGCTTTCTCTTTTCAAACTCCTTTGCCTTTCTCTATTTCGGGCACTGAGGTTTCGTTTCCTAACGAGGCTATGGAGCCACTAATCTTTCAAGAGTCCCTCTCTCTGGTCAAGAAATTTGCCAGGGCCCGACCCGATACGAAAACTATCCGCAAATGGGCCCTTTCCAAATGGCGGCTGTCTGGATGCATGGAGCTTATGGCCTTTCCTAGGGGGTTCTTTATGATAAGGCTAAACAATGCCCTCGACACCCAACGCATTCTCACTGGTGGACCTTGGTTTTTTGGTCATCGAAGCTTGTTTTTGTGGATATGGGGGGAAGATTTCGACCCTGAAACTCAGTCTATCAACATTGCCCCGATTTGGATCAAACTCCATGGGCTTCCCCCATAGTTTTTCTATAATTATGCTCTCAAAGGCATCACCCAACCGATTGGATATTTAGTTGCCATCGACCCTGCCACTAGAGCAAGAACCAGAATGACCTATGCCCATGTCTGTGTCATGGCTAATCTGGATTCGATTCTACCTACTTGCATCGGCATCAATGTCAGAAGCTTCAGAAGGCATCAAGGAGTTGAGTACGAGAACAAGACTACTTTTTTTTTGGAGTGCAACACTTAGGGTCACTTGGCTTCTCAATGCCCTTCTCGAAAAAAAGATATTCCCAGCGATTCTGGCAAGAAGGATTCTCAGATTTCCAATGTTCAGAAAAAGGCTCCTGGTAGGGGCCGAGGCCATTCTGTAGGCCCCCCTAAATCAGTTGCTCCCAACAATGTAAGTGCTCTGCCTTCTCGCACCAATCATTTTGCTCCTTTAACTAATCTTCCAACTAACGAGGACATCTCCAATGACCCTCCCATAGATCCAATCATCTCATCCACACCCACTACGCTTCAGTCTCCCTTGTCCAAGGATAAGGCTGCAATGACCTCCCCACATTCACCCTTAGATTTTGGTCCCTCTCACCTTCCTCTTCCCTTCCCACCCCTTCCCCCGACTCAAAATCATCCTCTTACCCTCTCCCCTGAGTTGGTTATTCTGCACTAGTCTCCCCGCTCTCCATCTCCCCATAGGCCTGCTCTTGGGACCAACACCACTACAATTCTTCAATCTTCCAGCCCTCTGAAATCTCCCATTTCTGCCCCCAAAGCTGATGTCAACAAAGAACAGATAAGGGGAATACCGTCCAACGCAGAAAAGTTGGCCAAAGCTGCTGAGCTTGAAGCGACTGATGGATCGGTGCCTACCTCCTTGGGCCCTACTTCTGAACAACCCATCCATCAAGATTTGGATGAGGTTAGACCTAAACTTACTCTGTCTCAAGTGAGAGGCAGAGGTCACAAAGAAAATCCCAAGTCAAATCGATGAAGTTTGTCTCCTGGAATGTTAGAGGTCTTAATGGATCTGCCAAACAGAGGACTGTCAAGTCGGTGAGAAAAAACCTCAAACCAAATATCATGTTTCTTCAAGAATCAAAACTAGATGAGAACAACAACAATCAAGTTTGCAAACTTATATGGGAAAATAGCAATTTCGTTTCTTGCCCCTCCTCAAGGGCCTCGAGGTCTCCTTTGTTTGTGGGATCTGACAACTATTGAGGGGAGAGTCCTTTCAGTCTCTGATAGAACCATCAACATTTTGTTCACTAACAAATCCACCAACCTTCAATGGATTGCCACCAATGTCTATGGACCAAACAGTCCTATCAACAGAAGATTACTGTGGGATAACATCACCGCAATGCGCAACAACTTTCCTGACTTTCCTTGGATGCTCTATGGCAACTTCAATTCTCCCCTTCACCTGTTTGATAAGCAAGGAGGCAATCCGATCACCAGTCGTTGCATTGAATATTTTAGCGATTTTGTCAACCTCAATGAGCTTATGGACTTACCGCTCCAAGGATCTAACTATACTTGGAGCAACAGACAGGCGGGCATTCATCACATCCAAATTTGGCTTGACAGATTCCTCTTGTCCAAAGAACTCATTCCTATTTTTGGTGATGCCAGGCTGCATAGCCACCCAAAAATTGGATCTGATCACAACCCTATAATCATGGATTGTTCTCGACCCCAAAAAACTTTAAAACCCCCTTCAGGTTTGAAAATATGTGGCTCACTCATCCAGATTTAGGTTGGTGTATTCGACAATTGTGGCAGCAAAACCTTTGTCCAAACCCCCTCTTGAATCTGTTCCTCAAACTCAAAGCAGTCAAACTCAAACTAAAATGTTGGAACAGGGAGGTTTTTGGCAACCTTTTTAGTGAAAAAAAGCTTCTGTTGGATGAGCTCAAAAGGGTGGAAAATCTGATTCAGGAAGGGGATCAGAGGGTCAAAACTTTCATGGAAGAAAAATGCCTCCTTTCAAATCTTCACAATGTTCTAGCTAAGGAAGAGTCTTTCTGGAGACAAAAATCCAAAAGCCTCTGGCTCAAAGAAGGAGACACCAACACGAATTTTTTCCATGCTTCCACCCTGTGCCACAGAGGTTCTAATAAAATCTCAGAGTTGACCAAGGCTGATGGTACCTTTGTCTCTGATATCCATGCCATCAGACAGGAAGCTGTGCACTACTTCCAGGAAATATTAGGTCTAAGTGTTGACTACCACCCTCGCACAACAAGTTCTCTGCTTCAGAACATTCCAACGTTGGTATCTAACGATGATAATGAGAAACTGCTTCAACCCTACACTGAAGAGGAGATCAAAGAGGCTTTGTTTGCAATGGAACCTGACAAGGCTCCTGGTCCTGATGGATTTCCACCCAGGTTTTTTCAACACTTTTGGGATGTCGTGGGCCCTAATGCTGTTGCTGCGGTTAAATTCTTCCAGAGAGCCAAAAAGATGCCGAGAGAAGCCAATTCCACCTTCATCGTTTTAATTCCCAAGTCTAATGAGCGTGCTTCCCTCTTCGACTTTAGACCTATAAGTCTATGTAGTGTCATCTACAAACTTATCACCAAAGTCATGGTAAACATGCTAAAAGACATCCTTCCATCCATCATTGACCAGTGCCAAGGCAGCTCGGTCAAAGGTAGATTCATTGCTGATGGAATGATAACCGTCCATGAGTTAGCTCATTCGGCTTATAAAAACAAAAAACCTAGTATGTTCCTTAAGCTTGACATGAACAAGGCTTTTGATCGGGTTTCATGGAAATTCCTATTTGAGGTCCTTGAGAAGTTTGGTTTCCACAAAGAATGGGTTAATATGGTTCGAGAATGTATCTCTACTGCTTGGTTCTCTGTTATTATCAATGGTTCATTTGTCAGCTTCTTCCCAAGTTTTAAAGGCATCCGTCAAGGGGACCCCCTGTCACCCTTCCTCTTCATCATCTTGGCTGAAACTCTTGGTAAAACCCTTACTGCTGCCTGCAACAGTGGACTCGTCTCTGGGATCAAACTTGCCTCAACTACCAAGGCCATTTCCCATCAGCAGTTTGTAGATGATACTATTCTTTCCTCTCTGGCTTCTGTTCCTGAAGCAAAAATCATTAAGACCATCCTTGACTCTTATGAAGATGCGGCGGGCCAGAAAGTCAATTACCGCAAAAGCAAGCTTTACTTCCTCAATACTCCCATCCACATGGAAAACAGGATTGCTGAGATCCTTGGGTGTATCATTGGGAGCCTTCCAACTACTTATCTCGGATTACCGCTTTTCCATGGCAAATCAGTCTTGACTATGTGGAACCCTGTTCTAGATCGTCTCAACAAGAAACTTGCAGGCTAGAAAAGTTCAATGCTCAGTCAGGTAGCCAAAGCCACTCTGGTCCAGGCTTGCCTGCAAAGTATTCCTATTTTCTTCTTATCTATCTTCAAAGCTCTAGCTTCCATCTGCCAAAGAATTGAGCAAATTCAACGTAGATTCATTTGGGCGGGAAACGAAAACAAGAATAAATTTTCCCTTGTTGCCTGGGACAAGGTTTGTTCTAAGAAAAAGGATGGCAGTCTCGGCTTCAGGGACATCAAGCGGATGAACATGGCTCTGATTGCCAAATAGTCCTGGAGACTTACCATCAATGAAAAAGCCACCTAGATTGACATCATCAAAGCTAAGTATCTTCATCAAGTTCCCTTTCTTGGAGAGCACAACCTTCTTGGTGGATCTCATTTCTGGAATGGTGTCACTAAATCAAGGAAGATCATCATGGAAGGTTTAAGGTGGTGTCTTGGAAATGGATTGACCATTCATTTCTGGGATGATCCTTGGATCCGTGACAAACCTCTCAGTCAAGATCCTCATCTTGCTATGCTCAAGACGGTGATCGAAGCTACCTTTGGAGATAAGGTGTATCATTTCATCAATCCAGGTACTACAAGACCCGAATGGAAACAATTGGCTTTGAATGGTACTATAATTGTCACTGAGGCGCTTATATGGCTTCAAAACTTACTGAGGAGCTGCATAATCCCCAGCTCTCACAAAGAAGACTCCATGGTTTGGAACCTTGAATATTCTGGGCAGTTCACTGTTAAATCTGCCTACTACAGCCAAGAAGCTCCCAGTGATGGCCGTGACTCCACTAATCTGGTATGGGTTCCCAAGATCATTCCCAAGGTTAAATTTTTCTACTGGTTGGCCATCCAAAATAGAATCCTCACCACTGACAATTTGATAAACAGAGGGCTTCTCATTCCCAGTTGGTGCATCCTGTGCAAAAACGCCTGTGAGTCTACTGTGCATGTTTTTCTAGAATGTCCCTTCTCCCTCGCAGTGCTCAACCAGGTTTTCAACACTTTCACCATATCCGTAGCCCTCCCTCATTCCATTCCCCTCCTTTTTCAATAGTGGCCTTGGCCCTTCAAGAGCAGTCAACTCAAATTCATGTGGCAAGCATGTCTTCACATTTTCCTGTGGCAGGTTTGGCTTGAGAGAAATGCTAGAATTTTTCAAAACCTCATCAAGGATAAGAAGATTGTTGTTGCCAAAATCTTGGCCCTTGCTGCGGAGAATGCCTCTCTCGTCTCATCGTCCAAACCTCCCCCTCTCGGACTTGAATTAGATCTTGCTAATCATTTCAATCTTCTCAATTTTTCTGCAACACCCCGCACTTCTGTTGACAGGTCTGTTATCAAGTGGGTCTTACCTCCTTCTGGGTGGCTCAAGCTCAACTTCGATGGCACAGCCAAAGGCAACCCTGGAGCGGCTGGTGGAGGTGGTATCCTCAAAAATCACAGAGGAGAAATAATTTTGGCCTTTGCTCAGAACTTAGGAATTCAGTCCAACAATATGGCCGAGGCTCGGGCCTTGTTCCAAAGCTTGATTCTCTTGGAAGGCTTGGCTATCAATAATCTCATCATAGAAGGAGACTCATTGCATTGCATCAACTGGCTCAAAGGAACCTCTGTGCCTCCTTGGGCCCTTGTTTCCATCTTTGACGAATGCAAGACACTAATTGGTGTCTATCCAAAATTAATCATTCAACATCAATACCGGGAAGGAAACAAAGTTGTGGACTGGCTTGCTAATAAGGGAGTTGACGCAACAGACATCCAGGTCTGGAGAGATTCCTTTCCAATCGGCCTAAGGGACGTGTCTTCAAGTTCCAATGTTTGCACAATGTGAGTGGGTTACTGGTCTTCGGGTTTTTCGGCTACGTTTTGGCATTTTGGAGCATTTTTGTGTCATTTTTCTAAGTTGGCTACAAAATCTTAGCTTGTTGCGGTATCCTTTTTGCCCTGGCCGTGAGGTTGCTTTTTGTCATGATATCGTGACACTTTTCTCTCCCTTTGGTGCGGCCTTCCAACTTGTCGCAATATCGCGACACCTTTTATCTCCGGGTGCTTTTCTGTAAACTTGTCGCGATATTGCGACACCTTTTCCCTTCGGGTTATTTTTTGCAATCTTGTCGTGATATCACGACACATTTTCCCTTCGGGTGCCCTTTCACAAACTTGTCGCGATATCGCGACACTTTTGGCCTTCAGGCGCGGCTATGCGCAAACTTGTCTCGATATCGTGACACTTTTTCTCTCCGGGTGGCTCTGCGCAAACTTGTCGCGATATCGCGACTCTTTTCTCTCTTCAAAGGCGATTTTCTTTTTTGTCGTGATTTCGCGATGCTTTATCTCTCTCCATCAACGGTCTTCCAGGTTGTCGCGATATCGCGACATTTTTTCTCTCCAACGACAAACTTTCATTTTTGTCGTGATATCGTGACATTTTTTCTCTCCATCGACGGTCTTCATTTTTGTCATGATTTCGTGACACTATTTACTCTTGGCAGCAGGCTTCCACTTTCGTCATGATTTCGGGGCTCATTTTCTTTTTTGGCTGCGGTCTGCATTCTTGTCATGATTTTGCGACACCTTTTCTCTTCGAAAGCATTCTCAATTCTTGTAGCGATTTCACGACTCCTTTCTCTTGTCGCTATTTCGTGACTCTTCTTCTCGATAGGCTCCAGCCCTGCAACTTGTCGCGATATCGTGACACTTTGCAACATGTCGCGATATCGCGACTTCTTCCCTTCTTCGGCTTTGATGGCAATTCTTGTCGCGATTTCGCTACTTCTTTTCTTCCTTCGGTTTCAACGGCGCTTCTTGTCGCGATTTCGTGACATCACCATTTTGGTCGCGATTTCGCGACACCTTCCCTAAGGTGGAGGTTTTCAAGTATTCCTTTTCTTTCTTCTTGGACCACCTCGGTCGATTTGGATTTATTGTAATCTCTCTTGTACAAGGTTCAGGGACCTTTCAAAACCCTTTTTACCAATAAAAAAAAAATAGGTATGGTCAAGGAAAGCATGAGAAGATCTTTCAAAGACACAAGAAGAGCTTTTATATTGAAGAAGCAAGCAGTGCTTCTAGTAGCAATGATGAAAGCCTCTTAGATAGTGAAAAAGAAGAAATTCTAATTTTTGCCATAGAAGAGAATGAAGATGCTTCTATTGTCAAAGACCAAGAAGAAGAGAAAGAAGATGATCCTATAGTTGAAGACCAAGAAAAAAATAAATATTTAGAAAAGGAAGAGAAAAATACAAATGATATGGAATAAGAACTTGATATTGATATTTAAGAGTTAAAAAGGGAGAACTTAAGATTGAAGGCTCAAGGACAAGAGGATGATAAAAAAAAAACAAATCTTCTACAAGATCTCACCGATTTAAAAATTAAAGTTGAAGAGGCAAGAAAAATTGAAGAAGGTATGGCTGATCAATTAAAGGTAAAAGAGCTAGAATGTGAAAGACTAGAAAATAAAGTTATCCATCTAAGGAAAGGACTTGAAAATTTTAATGAAAATATATCTCAGTTTAAGAAAAGCTCAAAAAAATTGGATGATATTATCAAAGTATAGAGATTTACATTTATAAATACAGGACTTGGTTTTGAAGAAGGTCGAGATAAACACAAAGAGGAGTCGAGCCCAAAAGAAATAGAGGTATCAAAGAAAATGATATGAGGAACCTAAGACCTATGCTGATGTGTTGAGAAGTGGAAGCATCAATGAGGAAGAAAACAAAGCACCATAAAGGGACAAGGACCATCACAAAAAAAGCAATGAGAGAACCATGCAACAATATCCTCCAAGGCAATCAAACATGTTTCAATATTTATTTCATGGTTATTGCTACTCATGTAATATTTTTGGTCATAAAGCTATACATTGTAGGGTTCATGGTAAGAATGATTATGGATTCACCAAGAGAAATTTCAAGTCATTTACACCTTTCAAAGACTACAACATCATGTGTTTCAATTGCAATAATTTTGGGCATAAAGCTAAATGGTGTAGAACAGTGTTCCCTGAATTTCCAAAGTCAATAAAAAAGAAGAATGGTCAAGATGTTCAAAAGGGTATGACCTTCAAAGTTTGGAAAAATAAAATTGAAAAAGAAGAAGATCATTGCGTAGACACCTAAAACACATCATATTTAGGAGACTACTCATATAGGCATCTTTGTAGACCATATGAATGACCTTGGATCCTCTCAAGGCTAAGCAGTGGTTCTAACCACTCATTTTAGGCATCCTAGAATTATTTAGTCTTAGCCGCAAATGGCATCCGTAGCTAAGATCTCAATCATAGTTGAAAACCGCGGCTAAGGTCCTAATCGTGCTGAGTAGCCACGACTAGCCCTATAACTATCTTAACCTCTCGAGATGAACCAAATTGGTTGTTACAATGGTATTTGTAACCAATTCAAGCAGTTTGGACTATAAATCCTCAAGAAGGTTCCATCCAACTGCCCTAGTCTAGTATTTCTTGATATTGTCTTCCTTTAGAAGCCAATATTGGGATTGGGTGGTCTATTTATAGACCCCTAAAAGAGGCCAATAGGATCCTAATTTTGATTGTAGTGAAGCCCTGCTAAATTGGAGAGCCAATTGCACCTTGTGAAGAGTAAGGAGATGTTGCCAAAATCCAGTCTGACAACCACCATTGCAACAATGGAGCTTCCAAATGTTTGAGAAGAAAACCTTGCAATTCCACACCAATCCAACATGAATCCAAGCAACTTCAATCACCAATATGTGTTTGGACATGAGGGTGACCATTTATTATAAATTCCTTGGAGGATTTGAGCATTTCCAGTCCTGATTTTAAGAGAAATAAGATTTTTCCCGTAGCCATGGCTGTCACTCATGACTAGAAGAGCTGAATGCTCTAAGCACCTGTAGCTAGGGTTTGATTCCCCTTTTCCTCCAATTTAGTCATAAATTTCATTTTCATATTATGCAACTAGGTTAATCTAGTTTATATTAGTCTTATTTCATGCATTTACATGGTTAATTAGCAATATTATAGGTAACTTTACCTTAATTTGTGTCACATTTGCTTGATTTTATAAATATCTATAGAATAGATTTTATTCATGCTCTATACTTCAAATCACATGTAATATTAGCTAGATTCACATGTTTCAAGGCATGCTTTGCACTAATTTAACAATTTCATAAGCATATTTATACATATTTGAACATTTAATATTTCTTTCAAGCATTTGCATTATTTCTTATATTTCTTGGATAATAGCCTCATCATGAGAGGCTTCATATGCATTTGATGTGTTTTGTTGTTTCTTATATGTAGGTAATAGGTCCTTCAAGGCTTCAAGCACTCTCAAAGATCAAATTTCTCTTGGCAATGGAGAAGGAGGCATCCTAGTAAGCCCTCAAGTAGAGTTGGTGGAGATATAAGGAGCCCTTAGAATATATCACCCCCATTTAGGGGATTTCATACCATTGTAAACAATGTATCATTTGGTATCCCTAAGAGGGACGTAAATGTAACCGAATATCATCATTATTAATGCAAAGGAGGCTTACTTTTATTGTAAATTTGATTCATTTATGTTATTTACTTTCATTTTGATCAGTGTTGCAATATTTGTCGATATATGCTCTTTAAACCATTCTATAATGGCGATCACAGTGGAAACCCCAAAATTTTTGTTGTTATTTATTTATTTTCTCTATTTTGCATGTGCAGATCTTGGTCATGTTTGAAATCCATAGTGTACAGTCTTATTCATGGTTAACAACAGTGGCTAGCATTTCAGCCATGGTTAACAACAACGACTAGCATAAAGTAGAGAAAAGACAATAAATAGTCTATCTCTTCATTGGATGAGGAATTCCAAGTAAGTATTCATTTTATGTGTTTTCTTCCTTTCTATGTTTTCCTCTCTTGTATGCTTTAATTAGCTCATTTAGCTAAAATTTAAAGGGAAAATATATGAAAATTTTATATCTACTATTAGTTGCAGCTGACAACAGCGGCCAACTCTGTTAGCTACGGTTGTCAACTACGACTAGAATTTTAGCTACATTTTTTTCAACGACTGAGTCTGTTGCCTGATGTATAGAGCAACAAATAACAATTAAACTATGTCTTAGGTTTTTACATGCTTGGGGCCTATCCAAGGGCCATTTTCACATAATTTTGTATTTCATTCTCTTAGTTGAAAAAGCATTTAGCATTGCATTTTTTGAAATCAAAACATTCTTTCCTAGGCATGTAGGAAATAATCATGGATGCTCTCTGATGCATTTTTGTTTTTATGCAAAATTTAAATAAACCCACATACACCACATGTTACTTAAATATCAGCAACGTTGGGCTCTCACATCCAACCCATTGATCAATACCAATAGTGGATGTCATTACCACTTGGTTGGCTCGTTTGATATTGTACTATCAAGATTTGATCATGGCCAAGGCTAATTAAAGAACTATCCTATCTGTGCAAAATAGCATGCACTCCTCTTCAAAGCAGTGTATCACTACACATGATGTGCTAGGTGAGAATCGGTAGTACTTATGCTCCCTGACCAGGTATGGGCTTCATATCCATACTTCGGTGGGTTTACATGATCAAATTTCATTGTTGATTGTCGAGCTATGAGTATATAGGTGAAAACCCCTAAATTGTCTAAGTGTATCATCAAAAAAATTGCAAACACGATGAGATTTAGCCTATGTACTCAACGAACCAAAACACACTAAATAGTTTTAGGACTCACAAATAATATTTAAAAGAGATTAGCATCCTTGTATACTTTATATTTTTTATAATTTACACAAGAGATAAATCCACATCATGGTTAACACAAAGAGAGAGTGCCCTTGAAACATAATCGAGGTGGATACGAAACCTCCAAACCACACATAAAACAACGAGTTGGAACCTCCCACATAGAAATTTCTAACTGATGTTTAGCTAGTATTAGAGGTGACAAGTCGACACATGGGGGTTCTCACCATAATACCTTAGTTAGAGTATGTAATACACACTCCTTGTGTGACAGATCTGAGGGTGCCTCGAGACCTCCATCGTCACATGGTAGACATAGATAAGATCCACCCAATAAAGAGTAAGAAGATAGGGCTACATCAAAGCACAAACCCCTAAGGACTCCAAACCCTAATGAACCTAGAAGGTTCACAATAGATC
Organism: Wollemia nobilis; assembly: GCA_028583015.1. Classification (NCBI taxonomy): domain Eukaryota; kingdom Viridiplantae; phylum Streptophyta; class Pinopsida; order Araucariales; family Araucariaceae; genus Wollemia; species Wollemia nobilis. Next base: position 906,180 of record JAQPPZ010002200.1, read on the forward strand.
TTGCCACAATTGGAGGCAATGGCATACCTTCCAATAAACCCCAGAAGACTAGTTATCTCAATGGACTAGATCAAGTTTTAAGAATACTAGGGTATAAGATCTCTTCTACACACCCTTTCTTAGAGAGATCACATAGTGAGTACATACATAGGCACACACATGAGCTAGGAGAATTCTCAAAGTGCTCTCGTAGCGTGTGCACCCCATCTACGCATGTAGGCATAGAGTATGAATTGAAACATAACATAAATGCCATCTACATAGACAAAGGCAAGAATGTGGTAGACAAATATATTGGGGATCATGCAAAAAAAGTCCTTAAGCTACAAATTTAGAGTTCTCACACAACCAATATAATAGATTGTTCATGTAGGCTAGCTTCAAAGCAGAGATAGTGCATATTCTAAGACCAAATGAAAGATGTGCATGCAAAGTGCAAGCACCTTGACTATGAGGATTCTCAACATCAAAGGTTTCTTAGGCAATTTTTATACAAGTAGCACCTGAGATAACAATGCATCCTTTATTAAAAGGAGTGTGAAGAGAGAGGATAGACTAGCTCAATCTAACCTACCCCATCAAAGTGAATATATGGAGTGCAACCAAAGACATGTTGCATAATAGCCAAAATTTTACCCTAAACAAGTTGAAAATTATACTCATCATACGATCCAAAACACATAATAGGACCAAGTGCTAGAACAACATGGGAATACTCAGTATAAAAAATTAGGAGACAAGCAAGAGTAGAAGTATTCCAAGATATCCTTAGTAGATGTGGATGATGAGCCTAATCCTCTACATAGGCCAAAAAAGAATCTACCTCTGATAGCTCCATAGAGACCCCTTAGGGAAGAGAAAATTTTATCCTCGCAAGCATATAAGGCCTTAGCTAAAAAGGTAAGAGCTATTGAGAAGCAAAGGATAGCTTATCAAAATCCTACCTTGAATAAAATTCACAATGAGCCTCTAGGTCCTTCAGTTCTTAGCCCAGCGTATCCTAATCATTTTGATATGCTAAGTTGGATAAATCCCAGGGTGATGAATACACACAAGAGCATGACAAGCTTCACGAACATGTGCTTCTAGATATAAAGTAACAATATATTATTACTGAGAACTTTCATAATGACCCTTTCAGGCCTGACCTTGGAATGTTTTAATCAATTGAAAAGGCACAACATTACTAGCTTTGAACAACTGGCAAATGCATTTCTTGAATGCTTTTCTTTTGGTGTCAAGAAGAAAACCAATTTGTTTGACTTGGCTACTTTAAAGCAATATGATGATGAGCCAGTCATGGACTTTGGTAATATATGGAGGAATCTAATGGCTAAGCTATAATTCTCCATACCCACTAGTAAAATGATGTGAATGTTTACTAAGAGCTGCATAAAGCACATATCATTGTTATTACAACTGAAACAATACCAAACATTCAAGGAGGCTTTGGTGCAAGCCAATGTCATAGAGGATATCAAGTTACAAGAAGTTGATTTGAAACTCTGGAAGAAAAAGGAGTGGAATAATAAGAACACAAAGAACCATAATCACTAGGCCAAGCCTACACATGTGAATCAAGTTGTGTTAAATATTCAGAAAGGGGATAAGGGCCAACAATCACAAAACTATCAAGATCAACCTCCCCTGCACAATATAATTAGTGTAACAACAAAAAGTAGGGCAAGAACAAAGAACAGTGTCCTCCTCACAAATTTATACCACTTTTTGAGACTATAACATTGATATTTAATCAATTGTGAAAATCCAAGGCCATAACATTTTTGTTGGAAATAAAGCTAGTAAAAAGACTAAAAAGGAGTAAAAAAGGTGTAAAAATCTTTTTTCAACTATAATCTTTGGATCTTACCCCTTTTACCTCCTTCGACGATAGTTGACTAGACAGGTAAGTTTGACTTGGACGACAACTAACAACGCAGGATTGGACGACAAGGGCATCAACGCGAACCAACTCAATTTCATTTTTCCCTTTCCTCTCTATTTCTCTAACTTCCCTATATTCCCTAAGTTTGGTTAATACTACGAGTATGTATTCCAATGTAACTGAGGTTTACAAAGGTTGAATATAATATTGATTATCTAATTTTCACTCCTAACTTCTCTCAAATTACATCTGGTATCAGAGCTAAAGGTGAGGGAGGCCCGAAGACCAAGAGCCAAATCCAAGGATAACACGAGAATTGAGGCGAAGGAAGCCCGAGGATCGAAGCAAGAGAAACCCATAGAGCATAGCTTGTAGCTAGACCAAGGTGGGGCTCGTAGCTCGAATCTAGAGGCAAAAGAAGCTTGAAGGCATGTATATCGATGTGAACATCATATCAAGCCAGAATAGTAGCCATTGGAGATAGGAGCGACACAGAAGGACCGATCATAGAGCGACACGTGGTGACAGGAGGAAAAGTCAGGAGCTGATGCAGACAGACAACTAGGCATAAGGAGCTGACATGGATAGGCACATGGCATGTGAAGGGAGGAGCAATGTGGTAAACAAAGGTGGGCAGACATAAGGTAAAAGGGGTGATCGAGCGATTGCCCAAAGGCAATCGAGAAGCATACTGCTTCTGTGTATTTTTAATGCATAAAATCCCCTTTGCATAGTGGATGTGGGATTATTATTTTTTTTAAGTTGTTTGTGCGGCCGAAGAGATAAAGGAGGCAAGCCTCCTTTGGATTCCCGTCGGGCCACGCAGCTCGACTGGCTCGAGGAGCCAGCCATAAGTTGCTTGACCCCTTGTAGGTTGTGGGTTTGAATCCCAGCGACAATGAAATTCTTTTTTGTTTGAAATTTTCATAAAACTCCATAATAAATATATGACCTTCCTCCTCCATACCTAGTCGTGGGTGTAGCTCAATCGGTTTAGGCAAATTGTTTGTGAATCGCATGTCCCGGTTCGAATCCCGTGAGGACAAGTTTTATTAGTTTTTTTTTTTTGTTTAAAAAAAAAGCTAAAAAGGGTTCGAATTAGGCTTTATAAGGAAGTTGGACTTCCTTAGCTCATGGTAGGTGAGCTACTGTCATGGCAAACGCACACGTTGTAAGGCCCAAGGCCATCATATGTCAAGGGTTCGAAACCCTTTGCCCTCATTTCTATAGTTGAACTTTTTTAAAATTATTATATTAAAAATATTTATATTATATTTAATAAATTAAAACTTAATTGTTTTTTCTAAAAAAAAAAATTAAAAAGCAATTATTTTATTTTTATTAAATAAGAAATATAATTTTTTTTTACTTAATTGTTTTTTCTAAAAAAAATAATTAAAAAGCAATTATTTTATTTTTATTAAATAAGAAATATAATTTTTTTTTATTATAAAAAAAGGGGACATTGCCTAGGAGGCAATTCATTGTAAAAGCAATTTTTTTTTATTCAGGGAATCATAAAGAGTGTGTAATAAGACTAAGGGACTTAGTTTTTTTTTTTTTTTGTAAAAGAGACAAAGGATCAAATTGTAAAATTGTAACAAGGCATTGATGATAAGACCAAATGGTTGTTATCATGCCTTATGTGCAATTTTAGCACAAGAAGGTGCAGAGAGTTTTTATAACAAAGTCAGAGGTTATGGACTCAACATTGTGTTTAGTCAACTTCAAAATGTAGTGATAGCACATCAAAGGCATCTTGACTCAGGGTATGAGGCAGAATTTGAAGATAACTCATTCGGGAGTGAACTTGAACAATCAGAATCAGTACAAGCTAAAGCACAAGAATCAGAGTATACACACTACAATAATTCAGTAGAAATCCTAGAACCAGAATCACCAAAAATCATACAGATAAGTGATGACGAAGAAGTGGCAGATAAATTTGTAACTCAAGAGATCGCATCCCCACATCAAGAGGACCAAGCAGTCCGTGATAGATTAGAACAAGTCAAGTTTTACTTAAATTTGTAATCTCTTCCTTCTTCCTTCTTCTTCTTCCCTTATTTCAGCAAAAATACTTTATTGTAACCATGAAATAAAGAGAGTTTTTTTTGGTAACCATGGCCTCACACAATAGCTTACCTATACCAGAATTTAACGGTTATGACTATGAGTATTGGTCTATAATATGAAGACCTTGCTCATACGTACAGGTTTGTGGGAAATCATAGAATAAGGCTACACAGAACCTTCATACTGGACAACACTAAGTGCCGCAAACAAGAAAACACGAAAAGAAGAACAAAAGAACAACTCTTCTGCTCTTTCTCATCTCCATGCTACATTGGAGAAAATCATATTTCCTATAATTGCTACCTATACGACTGCACAAGCTGCATGGAAAGCATTGAGTGATGGATTCCATGGTAGTAATCAAGTGAAGTAGGTAAGGCTTCAAACATTGAAGCAATATTTTGAAAATCTCCGAATGAAATATAATAAAAAATTCTGTGATTATTATGTTAGAGTAAAAGCAATTGTAGATAAAATGGTTACACTAGCGAAGAAATCAAGCCTGAGATAATTGTAACAAAATTTTTGAGAACACTTACACAAAAATGGAACCATATTGCCATAAAAATAGAAGAATCCAAATATCTTTCCATTTTAACATTCGATGCATTGATCAGATCATTAATGTCACATGAAGAGAGGTTTCCTGAAACTCCTTCAACCAGCTACGAAGGCGATGATAATACCTTCACTTCTAATGAAAATAATGGAAGAGGACGGGGAAGAGGTCAAGGTCAAGGTAAGCAAAGAGGTAGAGGTAGAGGCACCTATAGAGGATGCAATTCCAACAGAGGAGGCAACCATAACAAAGGATGCAACTCATACCGAGGAGGCAACCAACAAAGAGGTGGAAATCAAAATTGAGGTACAAATCAAGGACAAAGTGGCAATCAAGGGCAAGGAAGTGACAAGTCCAAATCAGCTTGTTTCAACTATGGAAATCCAGGTCACTTCGCTCGTGACTGCTGGTCAAAATATTCACAAGACAGCAGCAGTCAATATGGAAATTATGGAGAAGAAGATGATGCTTCTAATATTTTTCTATCATATGGAAAATTAGATCAGAATTTAAATGACACATGGATTCTAGATACCAATTGCTAAAACCATATGAGTGGCAAAGAAAAACTATTTGCTACTCTAGATTCCACTTATAAATCCCAAATCAAATTAGGGGATAAAAAAACATTGCAAGTAGAGGGCATTGGAGCCATGGTGGTTCTAACCAAAGAAGGACTAAAGAAAGTGAGTGACATCTATTACACTCCAAAGCTCCAACACAATTTGCTCAGTGTTGGACAAATGATGGAGAAAAATTACAAGCTTGTCTTTGATGAAGGACAATGTATTATTTTTGATAAAAATAATTGTAATCCTGTCATAACCCAAGTCCCCATGACCAAGAATAGGTTATTCCCTCTCAAATTTGGTGAGCTAGGGGGAGATCAACTTGCAAATGTAGCAATAACAAATCCAAGTGTGTTGTGGCACTTTTGATATGGTCACCTTAATTCCACTAGCTTGAAATTGCTCACTACTTCTCAAGCTATGGTGACAGGACTTCCAAAAATCAACAATCAAAAGGAGGTCTGTGAAGGATGTGCTTTGGGAAAGCACTTCAGATCAAATTTTCTAAGAGGACAAGTGTGGAGAGCCAGTTATCCACTTCAGTTAGTAAATTCAGACATCTGTGGTCTGATGCAAACACAGAGTCTCAGAAACAATTATTATTTTCTCACTTTCATAGATGACATCTCTAGGATGTGCTAGATTTATTTCTTAAAGCACAAAGATGAAGCATTTTATTGCTTCATAGATTTTAGAAACAATGTATAGAATCAAAATGGGAATTATGTAAAATGTCTTCGGACAGATCAAGGAGGTGAATACTCTTTAAAAGAATTTTTAAACTATTGTAACGCAAGTGGGATCAAAATGCAATTCACCATAGCCTATAACCCAAAACAGAATGGTGTGGCCGAAAGAAAGAACCGCACCCTAGTAGAGATGACAGGATTGATGCTTCAGACAAAGCATCTCACTAATATGTACTAGGCTGATGCTGTAAAAACAAGTGTATATATTCTAAATAAAAGTCCAACTTCTAGTTTAGATGGCATCACTCCTTATGAGGCGTGGTATCCAAAGAAACCAAATGTAAAGCACTTCAAAAATTTTGGTTCTTTAGCATATGCCCACATTCTTGATGAGAAAAGGAGGAAGCTTGATCCAAAAAGTTAATCTTGTATATTTGTCGGGAATTGTGAGTCTACAAAAGAATATAGGCTCTAAAATCCCAAGACTCATAAAATTGTACTCTCCAGGGATGTAATTTTTTATGAGGGGGAGAATGGGGTCATCAAAGAATTTTTGTTGATGATGAGTCCCAAGATGTAAATGTTTCATAGGTACAACAGATGTCTCCAAATAACAAGAAAGGCACACCACCCCCTCCAAGATCAAGTAATTCAAGTACTTCAACCGCCACTCCAAGTAGTTCTCCATGGAGATCAGTAAGTTCTTCGCCAATGGACATTGAATCTCCATAAAGAGGTTGAATAACTTTACAACATCATCCATCCTTTCATATGATGGATCAAAATTTCCAAAGAAGATTCACTAGAAGCCAAGCTAGTAAAATGAATACAGTTTTGCAACAACTTGAAAATTTGCAATTGTATGGGGATGATGACTCCCAAGAACCTAGAGGAGATGAAGTCAATTATGATTTATTGACTAATACACAAGTAGATCTAGCTATCTAATAGAAGGAATGTACTCAAAATATATGGCAAGAAGCCATGAAAGAGGAAATAACCTCTATAAAAAATAATGATACATGGGAGCTAGTAAAGCTACCCAAAGGTAAAAAATGTATGGATGTAAATGGATCTACAAGACCAAGTACAATGCTTATGGAAGCATTGAGAGGCATAAGGCAAGACTAGTAGCAAAAGGTTTTACTCAAAAATATGGCATTGACTATGAGGGAACCTTTGCTCCTGTTGAAAGACAAGAGACAATCAGATCAGTTATTTCCTTAGCATCCCATAAAGTATGGAATGTTCAACACATTGATGTAAAGAGTGCTTTTCTGAATGGATACTTGATAGAAGAGGTGTATGTTCAACAACCTCAAGGTTTCCAATAACAAGGAAAAGAGAACCTTTTTTACAAATTGAAGAAAGCACTTTATGGCCTCAAGCAAGCACCAAGAGCTTGGTACTCACACATTGATGGCTATTTTAGCGAGTATGGATTCACAAGAAGCAAAAGTGAACCAAATCTATACTACATAAATCATGGAGTAGACATTCTCATTGTTTTTTTTTATGTGGATGATCTAATATTTATGGGTAGTAACAATAAAATGAATACGAAGTTCAAAAACTCCATGATGAAGCAGTTTGAGATGAAAGATATTGGTCTAATGTGATACTTCCTAGGCATGGAAGTGCATCAATCAAAAAAAGGGATATTCATATATCAACACAAGTATGCTCAAGATATGATCAAGAAAATGCCATGGAGCGGTGCAAATCAGTTGCAACTCCAACTGAACATGGGATCCAATTGAGCAAGGACGACGAAGCATCAAAGGTTGACATGACCACTTACAAAAGCATGGTTGGGAGTCTGATGTTTCTCACCAACACAAGGCCCGATATTAAATATGTTGTTTCTCTAGTCTCAAGGTTTATGGCTAGTCCTTCTGAGTTGCATCTACAAGCAACTAAAAGAATATTGAGATATGTAAAATGTACATTGGATTTTGGATACATTACCAAAAATGTAAGTCTGTAAAATTAGTTGGCTTTAGTGACAGTGATTGGGGCAGCAATATAGATGATAGGAAATCTACATCAGGGAATTGTTTTAGTCTAGGATCATGACTAATTACATGGAGTTCCAAGAAACAAACTGTTGTAGCATTGTCATCAATTGAGGCTGAGTATATAGCCATCACACATGATAGTACTCAAGCCCTATGGTTGAGAAAAGTTCTTGAAGAGATTGAAGAAAGTCAAAGTGGTCCAACTCGACTGTATTGTGATAACATAATTGTCATTCAGTTGGCATACAATCTAGTCCACCATAGCAGATCAAAGCATTTCAATATGAAGTATCACTTCATTCAAGATATGGTGGAACATCAAATAGTTGAGCTTCAACATTGTAACACTTTGGATAATATTGCAGACATCTTCATCAAAGGTATAGCTAAAGCTCAATATGTAAAGCTGAGAGACTATATAGTCAGTCTTCTCAACTTTAAGGGGGAGAATGTTGGAAATAAAGCCAGTAAAAATACCAAAAAGGAGTAAAAAATGTGTAAAAAAATTGTTTCAACTATAAGCTTTGGATCTTACCCCTTTTACCTCCTTGGACAATAGTTTACTGGATAGGTAAGTTTGACTTGGAGGACAGCTGATTGGGCAGGATTGGACGGCAAGGGCATCAAGGCAAACCAACTCAATTTCCTTTTTCTCTTTCCTCCCTATTTCTTCTATTTCTCTAACTTCCCTATATTCCCTAAGTTCGGTTAATACTACGAGTATATATTCCAATGTAACTGAGGTTTTCGAAGGTTGAATATAATATTGATTATCTAATTTTCACTCCTAACTTCTCTCAAATAACAATTTATCAAAGTTAAATTACTCGATCCTAATCATCTAAATCAAATGGATTTAGGGAAGATCAATATTACCCATACCATAGACAAAAGGGGTATGATATCGAAAGATACCATAGTTTTAAGAATCTGGTACAAAATATGATTGATAGAAATGAGTTGATCATTGACAATCCTTTGGATCCAGATAACCATAATATGGGAATATTTAAAAATTCCTTACCAAATCATGAGCCATCAAGAAATAACATTGGACAAGTAAATCCAGTGCATATTGAACCGCCCACGCAAGGATTTGTTAGCATGGTGAATATGGTCAACAAAAATAGAAGGTACAATTAGCTAGATCTTCCTCCTACACCAGTTCGAATTCAAGCTATGCCCCCATAAAGATCAATTCAAAATCCCTTGCTAGGTTGACCAACTAGATCGATGGTGATAATAAGGAATAGGCTCATTTATATTCTACAAATGATCTCAACAAAGCTATCAATTTATGAGATAATACAATAGTATCCTAGGCATAGGGAGACACTAATGGACATCTTAAGGTCCATAGAAGTACAATCCCAAGATACAAAAGCTTTCAAAAATTTTGTGGGACATATGAAGTTGTTTCAAGAGTCTGTGATCCAATTCTATGATCAGGAAATCAAGATAGGATCGATTGCTATAATGGACCCACTGCTTCATATTATTGCATGTGTAAACCACACACCCTTCAAGTGGGTGTTGATCGATACAGGATCATCGACTAACATAATTACCATGAAGGCCTTGGGATATTTAAAATTGTCTAAATTGCATATTGTACCCTCAAATTTCACACTATGAGCATTTAACGATGCATTATGATTGACAGTAGGTACTATAATTCTTCCTATTTAGGTTAGATTGAATACCATCCCTATGATGTGTCACGTGCTTAAGGGTGTCATGCAATACAATATTCTCCTAGGTAGATTTTGGATCAGATAAATGCAATGCATCCCTTTGATATTGCATCAATGTATAAAATATGTGCACAAGGGATAAGTGCATGTGGTTCCTTCAGATGAGGAATTCTTTAAGTATGTTGATCAAGTGGATTTGCTAGGATATTTCATACTCCCATCTATGCATCTGGATATTAGACCTACATCGCCTATCAGGCATCCAGTAAGCAAATAAATAAAAGGGTATTTCGGTCCTTCAACATCGACACCACGATCAACTTCGCATACAATATCTACTTCTATGAAGCCTAAAACATTGGCAATGCTTAGGAATGATCAGAAACTAAAGGTAAAATTGGGTAAAAATGAGTCTAAAGAAATTTCCAATGTAGCAACTATCAAGGTCCCAAATCCCATGGAGGAGGAAAAATCATAGAATGAACTCAAGGAGTTACATCAACCTACCTCACTTGTGTCTTCAACTGGTTCATCTACACCATAGGTGACAATTTATTTAGTCAATCTCGGGTTAGAAGAATACCTATTGTAGAATGTAACTTTAATGCCAATCATAGAATATACATAGGATATGGATAGACCTCAAGCCCATCACTTTCTTGTAGGGATGGTGATACCACTAAGGGTGCCACATAATTAGACTAACTTCATCTATGGAGGTCTAGATCAACTTGAAGATCTTTCACCTATAGAAGAAGATGATGTTAAACCATTTCACTAAACATTCATTATCTATCTAACCTAGAGTTCACCCTTTGTTATTTTGATCATTACCACTAGTATGGTTATGGTTTGGAACTATTTGAGCAAGGGTGACAAACTCCATATGAACCATTCTATCATCTAATGACTTATATGTTTGGATTGGATTATGACATAAGATATCAGGATGATCTTCCAATTATATCTCTAGATCGCATGAACCTAAGCATGGGGGTGGATGTCTATTGAAACCCCTATCATCCTAAAACTTCATATTCTTAAAGGGGAAACCAACCAGTAACCATGGTCACCATAGAACCACCTTTGATCTATCACGATAAAATTTTTGTGGAGGCTAGTCCATATGATATTCCAAAAAATTATTGGGTAGTTAGAAAGCATGAGTATGCCAATGACATCGACATTGCACCCTAGAATTATGGTACAACAATAGCAGAGCCTGAATCAGAAACTACTTCTGAGGAAGGAGATTCAAAATCCATATCTAAAAAATGTGGGCTAGAAAACAATTATGGAGAATATGACAACAAAAATTCCTTAGATTATGATAAATATGAGGATGAAATAGAGTTGGTTTACCTTTGGCCTCATCGCGTGCATCATCTTAGGGAACCTATCAACATGGAACCCATTTATCATGAGGTGTTCCCAGGTCCTCCCATTCAAAGAAGGCTAATAAATATGGAAGGGATATACCACATGGTGTTTCTTGGTCCTTTAAATTTAAGGCAATTGCTTCCTCCTAAGGATTCAATTGTTATATATGTTCATAGAGCAGACCCAATAATCCCCATTCTACCCGAGCCACATCTAGAGTAGGGGAAGAAATATAAAGATAGTGTGTTGCATCTGCATGGTCTTGGAGATTTCATCCATTCTATCAACATGATATCCATTTATTTGACCACCCCACTCCGTAATGCATATAACCCTTTGAAACCTATGTACCTCAATTATGATGCCATTAATTTTGATCGTGCCAATTCACCTTTAGAGCCTAAATATTTCTTACCTAACAAAGAAATGTTGCAACTATTTCATTTTGTGCCAGACTGTGCATATTATGTTTATCATGTTGAGGACAATCATAATTTAGTGGAGCCTTTAAACCTAGCAGATGACATCCATTGATCCATATGCCTCATCAGCTTGAGGAGGGGTTACATATGTCAAAAGAGGAAACCTTTGAAGTGGATATCAGTTATGATCCCGCCAATCCAAGGAAGGTTAAATTTGGAGAAAGCTTATCTCCTGAGGAACACACCAACCTCATTCCTCTATTAAAATAGAGACATGTTCTCTTTGCTTGGACATACAAGAACATGTTGGATCTGGATTCAAAATTGGTTACTCACAACCTTTTTTTGGACCCCACCAAGAAGCCAGTAAAGAAAAAACTCAAGAAGATGCATCCAATAATTGCTTTGATGGTTAAATATGAATTACAAAAGTTTTTGGATGTAGAATTCATCATTTATATAGACTATCTAAAATGGATATCAAACATGTTACCCATAGGAAAACTTGATATAAGAATTCGTATTTGTACAGATTTTGGAGATTTCAATAAGGAAAGACCCAAGGATCCATTCTTGTTGCCAAATATTGATGCTTTGGTAGATGCAACTACAGGTCACAAAATTATTTCCCTCATGGATGGTTTTTATGGTTATAATCAAATTTGGATTAAACCTAAAGACCAACACAAAAACGCTTTCACCATGCCATAGGGAACATTTTACTACAAAGTTATGCCATTTGATCTTAAAAATATTGGTGCCACATATCAATGGGCTATGACATATATATTTCATGACTACATACATAAGATCTTAGAATATTATATCGATGACTTATTAGCCAAGTCATTGCTATGTTCATAGCATGTCGAAGTTCTCAGAAAAGTCTTTGATTGCCTGATAGAGTACAATGTTGGGTTGAATCCCAAGAAATGCATCTTTGGTGTAACTTCAGGTAAACTCTTAGGATTCATTATTTCTAAATGAGGTATTAAAGTTGACCCAATGAATATCAAGGCCATTTTAGAAATGTGTCTTCCCATGAATATCAAGGAATTGAGAAGCTTACAGGTCAAAGTAGCATCCATAAAGTGATTCATTGCACAATTATAAAAAAATATCGACCCATGAATCGACTGCTACATAAGGGAGTCCTATTTAATTGGGATGAATACTGTCAAAAGGCATTTTTTGAGATCAATAAATATCTAGAAACACCACCAGTTCTATCTCCATATAGAGCAAATGTGTCATTCTTGCTATGTATATCTTCCACCAAATTTGCACTAGGAACCATGTTAGCCCAAAAGAATGTGCAAGACAAAGAACAAGTAATATATTACATTAATTGAACTCTAGTCAGCTATGAGCTATGATACACATATGTAGAAAAACTATGTTTAGTAGTAGTCTTCACAACGAAGAAATTACACCACTACATGTTGAGCCATACAATATATTTAGTATCAAAACAAAATCCTTTGTAGTATATGATGAACAAGATGTATCATAATACACGTAATGCAAAGTGGATCATGCTATTGACATAATTTGACCTTGAATTCATAAGTCAAAATTCTATCAAGGGACAAGTTATAACAAATCAACTGGCAGAGAATCCTCTTCATGATCATAGACCTCTTGTCATAGAGCTTCTCGATGATGTAGTCTTTACATTATCAGAGTTGCCTGAACTTGAAGAACCTAACAATCAATAAAATATATCTCTGTTATTTAACGATTCCAAGTGCGATCAAGGGGGTGGTGCAATAATTGTGTTTTCACACCACAAGGTGCTCCCATAGCCTTATCATTTAAACTCAATTTCCCTTACATAAATAACAATGCTGAATATGAGACCTTAATCTTAGGTCTCCAAACAATGCTTACCATGAAGATCAAAAAGCTAAATATATTTTACAACTCCTTGATCATTGTTAATCATGTTAATGGTATCTATCAGTGTAGATTTCCCATTTTGAAGGTATATAAAGAGCTTGTGAACACATATCTATCCCAACTATAATGGGATGACATTGAGGCAATCCCTCGAATGTCCAATAGATTTGTAGATACCATGGCATATTTGGAATCCTTAATCCCTCAACATTCATCTACTGGCTTCACTATTATCAAGTGAAAACACTATCACAATCCATGATACAATGTAAGGCATAGAACAATCAAGAATCAGTCTACCTGATTCAAATAGAACCAACCCACGAATGGTTCTACAAGGCCAAAGACTTTATGAAAAAGGCACCTTGGGGATCCTTGCTTTTGTAGGATCCTATAGAGAATGGTACCACCATTCTCCATAAGGTTATTTCCTAGTAGGCTTTTGTACAAGTCAAACTACAGCGGGAACATATCATTCAATCATTTGAAGCTATTGTCTATCAATATTTGATGTCACAATTACACAATTTCCTTAAGCTTGGTATAATCCCACAGGGATTGTTGCATACCACAAAATGAGCATTTAAGTAGAAAGTGACTAAATATGTCTTGCTAGGAGACATCTTGTATCGTCATGACTATGATGGAATTCTCCTTCATTGCCTTGAACCCCAAGAATCAAATTGGGCAATATCACAAGCTCATGATAGTATATGTGGTGGCCATTTTAGTAGCATGGCCATCATCAAGTGCATCCTTTGAATAGGCTATTACTGGCCCACTATGGAAAAGTATTGCATAGTGTATGTTAAGAAATGTATCAAGTATTAGCATCATGCTAATATTATGCACTTGCCATCATAGGTCTTACATCCCATCCAAGCAACTTGGCCATTTTCTTAGTGGGGTTTGGATCTAATTGGTAAGATCTCTCCCCCATATTCAGTTCGACATATGTTTATTATAACAACCATTGAGTACTTTACAAAATGGGTGAAAGCAATCCCTTTGACAAAAATGATAGAAGTACGTATTGTGGAGTTCATACTCCATAATTTCATATGTCATTTTGGGATACCATCCAAGATCATCCGGATAATGGAACATCATTCAAAAACAAAACTCTAAGGGCTCTAACATCCAAGTATAATATACAATATAGTTTTGTGACTCCATACTATCCGTAAGAAAACGAGCAAGTAGAAGCTTCTAACAAGATAGTGGTAGCAATATTAAATATGACTATTTAAGAAAACCACAAATATTAGCATATCTAGTTGCGCCTTGCATTATAGGATTACAAAAATAGTATATGAATGCCCATTGGGGCAACCTCATTTTTACTAGTATATGGCACTAAGGCCATTATACCCTTGGAATTGGAAATTCCAACCTTAAGCATCGCATTGAAAGAGTTCATTGATGATGGCATTGTGCACCAAGCTCACCTCAGCTAATTAATTCTTCTTGATGAACATTGTGTGAATGCCCTTGAGCATCTTCGAGTTTATCAGGAATACTTAAAATGAGCTTACAATAATAAATTCCATATGAGAGACTTTAAAGTTGGGGATCTTGTACTGAAAGAAAACCAATAGAACTCAAACCTACCACCACATTTATGAGATAAATTTACGGCCAATTGGTTAGGTTTGTATATCATCTCAGAGAAGAAAGGACCTGGAACTTACCACCTAACATCACTTGAAGGTGTCGAAGAATCTGAACCTCTCAATATTCTTCATCTTAAGGCATTATACACATAAAAAAAAATTCAAAAAAATTAAAATTTCAAAAACAACTGAAAACATAAAAATCCAAATAAATCAAAAAGCAATAAAATCCAAAAACATTGCAAAACATAAAAAATACAAAAATATTTATATCATGCATTTTTATGCATTCATTTAATTAAATTTCATTAGGCATATCCATCCACTACACTTGAATTAGAATAGGTTGTGTTTACAATTTTACAAACGACACCACATTTGTATCTTAATCATTCATCTATACATCATCATCATCCATCGCCCTTGTGATTAATTATGTTTTTAAACACAACCCTTCCTGTTGTTGTAAGGAATATACCAGGGTTTTTCGATCATTCAGCCATACCTAGTGATCTTCTTAGATTTTGTAGAAAGCTATATTTACTTTTTAAAATGAGGTCTATTTTTTATAGCATGTACCATATGTCAAAATCCCATCACTAATTAAACACATTTAACATCCAATTCTAGACAAGAAAATATGAATTCTACAAAGTGGTCATAGTCACACTTAAGTGAAAGGTTTTTACTTGCTCATCTTGTGATGTGCATGGTCTAGAGTGTTGATCATTGACAAAAGGACAAGCTCCCCCCTACCCAAATAAATCCCTTTCTTTCATACAAAATAAGCAAAATCCCACAATACAAAAAATCCCTTGCTCAAAAAAAAAATTAATGCAAAATAAATAGCGATTTTCATCACTAAGCATGAGCAAGTATCCCAATAAATGTGAAGAAAATAAGGGGATGAAGAGATTGAATCCCTAGAATATTCACTTCTCAAAGCCATTGAGTTATCCCCAATACAACAATGGGCTAAATGAATCCTGCCTGTGATTGGGGTAGTTCTAAGAAATTTACAAATGAGCTAGCTTTAGGTGGCCTATATTACCTAGTGGTTTAGTCTAACTGCATCCAAGCTTAGAATCAAGGTGAACATTTGGTGATACTCATTACAATAATGGGCTGAATGAATCTCGTAGAGGAGTGAGGTAGTATTATGTCTCATCTAATATATTCATTTACACACACAAGGATAATGAATATCTTGGTATTTACAACAAAATGTTTTATCTTTCAAGAGTCTTGTATAGTCATTACACAACTTTTTATTAATCAACTAGGGTGTTTGAGTCTCATGGGAACCTCAAAAATCCTTTATAGCAACAAATCATCTCATCAAAATCATACACAGTTTTCCTTATGAGATTTTTTTATTAAGGGATATTCATGAAATAAGATAGACACTGGATAGATATTAGCAATGATTTTTAGACGACCACTGACTATTTTGTGCATATATTTTAATCTACATAATATTATAAGATAAAAAAATACATCTCACATCATCTCATCTCACATATGGGTTCTTAAATGATTAATTATTATGATAAGAGTTACCATTTACATTCATGATTTTTATACATTTTGTGGTGTCATCCATTAGTTTGTTAAACACATATTACATTCATTTCTTATGTTTTAAGTGATTAAATCATATAGGTTCATTGCATTAGTTCATCATCACATAATTAATGCATTACATTCCACATCACATATCATATCATACCATATAAATTAAGTGCATAAACAATTGAAAATAAATCAAACATGTATTTAATAATAAGCAATGCATCCATACTTGTACCCATCATCATAATGCATATATGTATGTAGATCATAACATCTAACCATACATCTATTATCTAGCTAGTGCATGTCATAAATACATCGCATCCATATAACATAAATCAATACATCACATAAGCATTGCATCCATGTGCATTTCATAAACATAAAACAATAAATTAACACATATAATGAGCCATAATCAACTGGAATATCATATATATGTGTCAAATGTATACAAGAGGTACAAAATACCCACAGGCTATAATAGTGTAGGTCCTCAGATATTACACAAAAAAATGAGATAATATCAGTAGGACATAAATCATGAGTGGCCTGCACCACCTAAGTTACCTCCACCATATTCGCCCTCTCTATGAGGCTTCCTGGTGCTAGTGCCAAATGACCTCTCAGATTGAGCACTTATCCTATAACTGGGCTACACTAATGACTACCCTGACTCACTCTGCCTACTCTGATGGGAGCCCCCTACTATAGATCTCTCTCTAGGAGTGCCACCTAACATCTTGACTTGATCCCATAAAGATACAATGTATCCAACATCTGTATCCATATGAGCCATAGCATCCTCAAAGAGTCCCCATAGATACCTAATCTCTATATCTATGTCTAACCAAACTGGTCCTTGAGGGGGTGGTATACATGGCGTAGCTTGTGAAGTAGTAGTAGCACCCCTCATCACCTTGAGTGCATCTCCCTCTACAGTTTGGAAATCTAGATATGCCTATACAAGATCCTGTTGTGCAGTTATCCTCTCTATCTCTATAGTGGTTGAGTCAACCTCTACCCAGAAGGTGGTCCTCCCCTCCTCATAACCCCACCACTGAGTCACTCAAACTATAAGTTATCCTTGTAATGCACTTATCTGATCCTACAGGGTAGAAATAGAGGTATCCCTCTCCAGAATATACCTTTGAGTCATCTACAACTATGCCTATAGACCATGTATTTAGGCTTGTAGCTAAGACACTTCATCATAAAGATCCTCCTTACCCTATACCTCATCTTATACCTCATCCTCTGGAGTGGCTACCTATCCCCACTCACACTCTGTACTCTAGAAAACTTGTTTCCCATGTGGGTCATCATATGATGCCTTTGCAACCTCACCATCCCTGGATCTACCTAAGGGACTACCACCCTGTCATAGCATAGTGGTCCACCAGGCATCGTAGTAAAGAATCATCCCAACATTTTCTAATTATGTATCCTCTAGAGAATCATCCTCCTTAGTCAAAGCTATGATATGAGGCCATGCTAACTGTGTCTCCATATTAAGGCGATGGTAGAGGACTAGCTCCTCTGAGATATTTTGTCATATCCCAAATTTTTTGGTGACCTGATAAAAATAAAAGAACTCCCACACATAAAGCTTGCACCTAATGATCCAAATATTATTCCTGGCCTATCTCAAATAGCGATCGACCTCCTCCCATGCTGGTAAGTCCAAGTAAGAGTGCCATACAACCTGACTAGTCTGTAGCCCTATCAATCATTCTGTATAGTACTACAAATATCTTACATGATACTTGCTCCTGTATATATCTACCTCCTAATACCAACAAGCTCCATAGCACTGAGTGATGGGTGCCAGTGTAGCAATTGGTAGTGGCAGTCCTCCCAGGTGATCTATATGAATGTGCTCCCATGCTTATATCTATAATAGGAGACCGCATTTGATTCCCACTTGCTTCCACTATGTAATGTGATAGAGCTCGTCATATAGTTGGGCAAGGAGTGCACTCCCCCATGATAGGATAAGTGGCTGCACCGTCGTGCTCTTGAG
Organism: Wollemia nobilis; assembly: GCA_028583015.1. Lineage (NCBI taxonomy): Eukaryota > Viridiplantae > Streptophyta > Pinopsida > Araucariales > Araucariaceae > Wollemia > Wollemia nobilis. The sequence goes on from JAQPPZ010002200.1 coordinate 924,579, forward strand.
AAAGTCATGTACTGTAACCAAGAGGTTCTAAGGGAACCTCACTCTGAATATGTTGATTAGAACAACATTATAGATAAGGTGCATGATAACAGCCTAGCATCGTGAGAATACATCTACTCAGCACCAATGCTCTACTAGTACTCCACCATGCTCTATACCCATCAACATCTCATCGTGCTTGTTATCAAAAACCCTATGGAATATGGTGGTCTTCACTATGGTAGGCACAAAAGTAATGGCCTATCCATATATGGGGATTATGAAGATCCAATACACATTCTCCAATGTAACTGTCATCTTCGCAATCAGAAGATGAAAGGTTTTAGTCTATGTATCCCAACGGTGGGATAATGCAGCCATATAGGCCTAATCTGCCCTAATTATGAGTAGTCTCAGGATGTAGCTAAGGCCCACGATCCCAAACTGGTCTAGGTTTACTTCTCCTAGCTGGGACAGTAGCATGCATAGAAAATCAGGCTCTCATGCCCATGTAGTCAGGTTCTGAAAGGAAGGTAACAAAAAGATAAAATAAATCAAAATTTCAAAAAAAATCCTAAAAATAAAAAATCAAGGTTAAAAATTCAGAAATATGCACAAAAAAATTCCAAAATTGAAAAAATATAAAAAAAAACAATTAAAAACTCAAAAATTTCACAAAAAAATCAATAAATCAATAAAATTTTCTAAATTTCTTTAGTTTTTTTTGACAGCCACAACCACTGTTGCAGTTTTAATTGACAACCGCAACTAGTGCCAATGGTCAATTTTATGATCGTTGGTATTTGAACCTAGTCGTGGCTGACAATCATGGCCCCCAATTGGCAAATTGAGAGCCACGACTACCACCTACAACTATGTGAAATACCTTGTTTGAGGTCAATTCCCACCCCAAAATGGCATCCAAACTAAAAACCACCCTTCTAAGCTAGCCTAGAGCTAATCCTAAACTAAGGTGAGGTTAATTGCCCACAAGTTTAATGAGTTTCATTTAATGTCATTTCTTAGTGAGGTTCCTTTTAAATTGTACAAAAAAAATGAGAGATATCATGATGCTACCTTTGAAGCATCAACTCTACCACTAGTGGAAGCCTCGGGTTGGTCTACCATTAGATAAGATAGTGGTTTTGCAAGCGTTCCATATCAAAAGTTCTCTTTCTCCTCTTAAAGCTCTCACTATCAAGAGTTGGCAGCAGGAAATAATGAAAAATAAAAAACCCTAAATTTTCTTTTATATTTTACATTTGGCCCTGAGCCATAGATGTTAGCCATGGGTGCAAGTTAGGATAACCCCGACCGTGGTTGTCAGAACCAACTAGAAAAATTACCAAAACTAGCTACGATTGACAAACATGACTAATAGGCAGTAATAAATGCTCTAAAATCCCAACCGTGAGGAGCTTCAAAATGCATAATAAAAAATATTCATCAGTCTAGAAACCTCAAAAATTATAAAAATAACAAATAAATCACATAATTCAAAATTCAAATGTGCCTAGTATCTAGTTATTTACTCTATACATTGGGCGGTTGCAGCGATTTGTGGTCCATGCAATCCGACGAGATGAGTAAATTACCATAAGGCCATTTGGGGTAAATTAGTCATTGTTGACTTGAAATGTTTTCTCTTCAATCTCGAAGAAGGCCATGGCGGACAAACTATCCCATGGGAATAAGGCATTCATTTCATTTCTTCTATGATATTTTTTAGCAAATCATCGAACATAGTGATTCACCACAAGCCTAACTGGAATTGCTATTATCTTGATTCTCTAGGAAAGCAATTGTGGTCGGATTGCTCCATGGGACAGAGATATACAATTACTATTAAAGGTTGAAATCATAGCTATAATAAGCCTTGACATATAACATGTAAAAGTCTTGAATTTTCCAACTTATTCATCTTGGTCAAGAGACTCGTCGCTTTATACACTTGTCCTTTCCTCAATGACTCATCATCATGTTTCAAGGCATGCTTCACACTGATTTAACAATTTCATAAGCATATTTATACATCTTTGCACATTTAATATTTCTTTCAATTATTTCCATTATTTCTTATATTTATTGGATAATAGCCTCATAATGAGAGGCTTCATATGCATTTGATGCGTTTTGTTGTTTCTTGTACGCAGGTAATAGGTTCTTCAAGTCTTCAAAGCACTCTAAAAGATCAAATTCCTCTTGTCAATGGATAAAGAGGCATCCTAGTAAGCCCTTAAGCAGAGTTGGTGGAGATCTAAAGAACCCTTAGAATATATCACCCCCATTTAGGGGATTTCATACCATTGTAAACAATGTATCATTTGGTATCCCTAAGAGGGACGTAAATGTAACTGGATATCATCATTATTAATGCAAAGGAGGCTTACTTTTCTTGTAAATTTGGTTCATCTATGTTCTTTACTTTTAATTTGATCATTGTGTTGCAATATTTTTCTATATATGCTCTTTAGACCATTCTACACATTGTAATTTAGGAGTAGCTTTACTCCCATCCCAAAATTAATCACCTCAAGTAAAGGAGGTGGTGAGGGGGCTATGCTAAGTGTCTTATTCTTAGCCCTAAGGAGCCCTTTGCCATTGATGTCAAAGGGAGAAGGAATTCAGTGAGGGGGAGCATCTTGTTAGGGGGAGCAAATTGGGAATCCGGTTGAAATAAAAGAAAAATTTTGTAGGGTTGCCATCAATGACAAAGGGGGATATTGTTGGAAATATTGATTTTTCATTGATGTCAAAGGAGCATGAAATATTCTTCAAGAGTGAAAATTTTATAAGGATGAACAATATTTCATTGAGGTCAAAGATGGGTTTGATAAATAGAAAATAGTGGAAAATCATCCAGGGCAAATATATTACAAGGAAAGTTTATTGCAAATCAAGGCAATTATTTTTAAGTATTATAATATTTAAATATCAAATTTAAATATTATAAAAAAGATGGATAAAGTTTTAAAAGTGCTTGGGACAAAATGTTTAAAAGAAGGACAAAAGTTTAAAATCTTGGGACAAAAGTTTTGAAATTATAGAAGGCTTTGGACAAAGGTTTAAAAAGTAAAATATTATAATATTTAAATCCAAATATTTAAAATATTATAATATAAACAAGTGTAAGTTTAAAAGGTGCCAATGTCATGAGAGCAAGCATAAAGTCAAAAATCTATAAGAAAAATATAGCATCAACATTCCATGGTGAAAATGAAATACATATATAAATGGGGAGTAATAATTCATTTGAGTAAGGTTTTGAAGAAGCACAAATAAAAAATTCCTTCATGTGAAATTTGTGGAGAGTAGAAGATAAGAAAGGGAAGCACACACATCTTTGGAGGTAGAATAAAAAACAAAAATAAGAAGAAGATAGTGTGTTCGTGATTCCATCTGGGTGGCTAGCTCAAACGGTAGCTTAGAATGCGCTATAGCATTGTGGAATAGGAGGTCACAGGAATAATTCACGGTAGCACCATTTTGCTGAGATTTTGGTTAGAGAGGAATTAAAAAAAGACTTTAAAAGACAAATCGTGGGACCTGGTTTCCATACATATGACTAGATCAAACGATAACCTAGCTTGCACTAGGGTGTGGGCAAGCAGGAGGTTAGGGGGTCGATTCGTAGTGGTTGTGTGTGGTAAGGGCAAAATAATTTTTTATTAAATTAAATTTAGGGAGACAAGGTTTTGAATTGATTTTACTATGCAATTTTATTTTAGAGAGATATAAGGTTTATATTGTGTGTTATTGTGTTAGGGAGTTATAATGTGTATTGGGATTAATTGAAAATTGTATTATGCATATTGTGTGAGGGAGTCATAAGGTATATTGTGATTAATTGAAAATTGCATTTTGCATATTGTGTGAGGGAGTCATAAGGTATATTGTGATTAATTGAAAATTGTATTTTGCATATTGTGTGAGGGAGTTATAAAGTTAAATTTATTTGTGCATTAGTAAAGGAGATATAAGGTGTATTATGGTTAAATTTATTTGTACTTGTGCATGTTAGAAAAAGGAGATATAAGGTGTAATTGTGATTGATTTTAAATTGTATTTTGAATATTAAAAATGGGGTTTAATATCTGTGCAAGAAAGAGAAAATTACTAACCATATTTTTGAAGGAACAAAAAGGGAACTATTTTTGTAAAGACAAGTTTGGAAAGCTCATCATAATCATTAAGGCATATTTAGAGGTATGGTGATTTAATTCCTTTCTCAAAGTGTTTTGGTTGAAGAAAATATTTTGTTATCATTTGGTTGCAAGTATAAGGAATTATTAGATGTGCATTGGTTTTGATTGAAATAAGAGAGTGAATGTGCAATATTTATAGATCAAATTTGTAAACAAGTTTATGTATTGTTCATGATTGATTTTGAAGAGAATGTGGAAGTAATCAAAATAGAATAGTCTCACATAAATAGAAAGAGTGTTGTAAAGCAAACCAAAGTGTCAAAAAGTACAAAGATAGTATGAAAGGATTCATTGAAGAAAATGACATTACAAGGTCAGTTGTCAACTGCTAAGTTTAAAAGCTATCCTTCAATGTAATGAGTGTGAGACATGAGAAAGAGAAAGACTTTATGAATGTGAAAGAACATATTGGGTATTTGTAATGCATATTATTTTCTATATGTTCATGAAGATAAAAGAATTTTGGGTAGAATATATTTGAATTACTTTAGCTAAGGAAATCACATTTAGGAATAGATGATCATTGTTTTGTATGTAATATTTGAGAATAGATGAGGATTAATTGTATACAAGATTTGGAGCAGATTTTAGTAGCTTTTATGTGCAGGTTGTGGAGAAAAATTGAGCATGATTTATGAGTAGGTTATGGAGTTGTTTTGTGTAGAATTGAAGGTAGATTTTGTGCAGAATTGAAGACAGAGTTTGAGCAAAGTTTTGGACATTTTGAGTCAAAGTTGTCATTGATGTCAAGGAACAAAGTTGTCATTGATGTCAAGGAATAAGCTACCGTTGATGTCAAAAGGTCAAGAGGAACAATGCACAGGTTAAAGGCAAAAAGCTTCATAATATTTTTGATATTATGTGGAAGCATAAGTCAGAAGGGTTTTTATTAAAACCATGGGTGAGCGAAAATAAAAGGTTTTTCATAAAAGCCCAAGGGAGTTTTAATATTTATTTAAATTCAAATTGAATTTAAATTTTATAAATAAATATTATTTATACAAAGTGGTAAAATAAAAAAGGCTTTAATAAAGCCAAAGGGATTTAAAAATTAATTTATAAAATTTAAATTCTAAAGAATTTAAATAATTTATAAATTAATAAGTTTGAAGGAAAATCGAAGTGTCGACGTTTAAGTTTGAAGGAAAATCGAAGCGTCGATGTTTATGTTTGAAGGAGGAAATCGATATAAAAACAATATGCCTTAGAGGCATTTGATTATCCTTTTGCTTGAATGATAAAAGCGTGCAATCGTGTGTGTAAGAACTCATGCGAAGAAAGAGACAAGTGTATTGTTTTAAGTGCCAATGAATAAGGATAAAATCGACGAGCACCAAAATTCAAGAGCCATCCAGGCAGCGTGGCCTAGTGGCAAGTGGACAGAGGCTAGAGTGCTTGGGCATGGAGTGACCTACGATCGAATCACGATGGCAACATTGTTTTGTTGGTAGTGTTGGAAACGTCGAAGGAAGCGGCATATGTTTTTGCTTAGGTGCACTAGAGGAGCATTATAGAGCACGTGGTGCTCTTTACTCCCCAAGCGAGCGCCTAGCTCATGTGGCGGTTGGAGTCGCGGCTAGGGCGTTGGTTGAGGCTGCGTCGTGAGTTCGAGTCCCACCAAGGCAAAGGTAATAAATTTTGAATATAATTTTTATGATGCCTAAGGTTTGACATGAGGTCTTAGGGAGTTAAAAGGGTTAGTTGAAAAGGTTTTTAATTAATCATTATTTTTGGTAAATTGGAGGAATAAGGAGTTAGATTTATTTTTGAATAAAGGATTTGTGTCACATTGGTCTATTGGAGATTTAAAGTGTTGAGAGGACTTCTTGCATTGAGTTATTTTGAAAAGGAGAGTGTATTGATATTATTCTTGGTATTGAATATTATTTTAATTGGGAGATTATAAGGTGTATTTGGCCAATTATTTTTATATGTTGATGAATGTTTTCTTAAATATGGAGTGATAAGGTGTATGTGTGTTTTGATATTTACATTGTATTTTTGAGGGAGTTTATCATCTTATAACTTCTTTGAGCTTGGCAAAGAAGTGTTTGTGGTTGTGGCAGATTTATGAGATTCCTTCATCATCAAGAAAAAGGTATGGGCACACTCTTCCATAGTTGAGTTGATTGGTTGGTTTTCTAGAAAATAAGTTTGGAGTGAAAAGGACTTGATTAGGGTTTCCTTTTTGAGTGTGTTGAGTTAATGCTTCAAGGTTTTCTGGAATAAAGAGTTGTTATTAAAACATTGTTTTATAAGCATTATTGTTGAAGCCATTGGTTGTGTGAAGAACTTGAACTAGGGTTTGAAAAGAACATGAGTATCATTGTTATGTGAGATTGGTTGTTGAGCATTGTTGGAAGATATTTTGAGTGAGTGTTCATATGCTTGGACTAGGGTTTGTAAGAAAGGATTGTTTCATTGAGTGATTGGTTGAGTAGAGTTGGTTGAGCCTAGTCAAGTGGATGTGTGAAGTGATTGTTCAAGTTCCATAAAACAAACTATTCTATATTCTGAATTGATTTGAGAGAGTGATTGAGTATTGAATTGAAGCATATTGAGTCTCTAACAATTCTCTATATGTTTCTGAAAGAGTGATTGGAAGTGTTTGAGTATTGAGTTGAAGCATATTGAGTCTCTAACAATTTATATGATTCTAAAAAGAGTGATTGAAAGTGATTGAGCATTGTGATGAGTATAGAGCATATTGAGTCTCTAACAATTCTCTTTATGTTTCTATGAGATTGGACAAGTTCTAGTGTGGACTTGTTGAGAAGATTTAAGGTAAGTCTTTGAGAAGACTTGTGGAAAGATTTGGGTAAGATTTTGTGGAAGCTTACAATAAATATTGAGAGTAGATTTGGATAAGTTCTTGAGAGAACTTATTGAGTAGATTTGGACAAGTTCTAGAGAGGACTTGTAGAGCAGATTTGGACAAGTTCTAGTGAGGACTTGTAGAGTAGATTGGACAAGTTCTAGAGAGGACTTGAGGATAGATTGGTGTGAGATTTTATGGAAGCTTGCAAGGCATATTTGAGATAAGTCTTTGTGAAGGCTTGTGAGTAGAGTTGATTGATTGATTTGTTCAAACCTTGAGTTAGGGTTTGGGGTAGATCCAGCAGAGTTGATTTGAGATTGAGTCAAGATTTGAGTTAAGGCTTGAGGATAGATATTGAGGATAGATTTGTGCTAGATCGAAGGACTATGTTTAGTACAGATTCGAGGATAGAGTTTGGTGCAGATTTGAGGATAGGTTTGTGCCAGACCAGAGACAGATATTGAGGATAGATTTGTGCTAGACCAAAGGATTATGTTTAGTGTAGATTTGAGATAGATCTTTGGAGGTGATAGAGTTGAGGATAGAGATATCCAGCCAGAGTAGGGAGGATAGGTGTCTTCTATGGATAGAGTTCCATTTGCTAAGGGCAGTGGAGGTAGAGGTCTTCTAGAGGATCACCAACCAGAGTAGATATTAGGAGATTGGTGTCTCCTATGGATAGAGATCCACAAACTTGATTTAGGGGATTGGTGTCTCCTTTGGACAGAGGTCCATAAACATTGTAATAGGGAAAGGATTCCCAAGATATTGATTGAGAAAATTTTAGTGAAATATTTTCTCCGTGGAGTAGCCCACATTGGGTGAACCACGTAAATTTTGGTGTCTCTATTGTGTGTGGTGATTTATGCATTGATTTGATTACTACTATTGATATTGCTATCTATACATTGCATAATATTGATTGGGAAAGAAAAGTAAAAAGTGGTCTTATACTGTTCACCCACCCTCTCAGTATAAGCTTGTGTTCTTCAATTGGTATCAGAGCGGGTTCCTTCGAAAGAGTTTAACAACTTGAAGGAAAATCTTACAAGAACACAATGGATTCTAAGAATGGATCATCAGATAATCCAACACCAGTATTTTATGGAAGTGATTATATATATTGGAGTTTGAGAATGAAGATTTATCTGAAGGCACTTGGCAATGAAATTTGGGAAGCAGTTGAAAATGGATACGACCCCTCAGTTGATCCACCTATAGATAAGGAAGGTAAGCTTCTACAACATTACAATTCAAAAGCAATGAATGCACTTTTGAGAGGTTTGCATAGAACAGAGTCCATAAAAGTTATGCATTGTCAAAATGCAAAAGAAATGTGGAATAAGTTGCAAAATATATATGAAGGAGATAAAGGTGTCAAGAAAGCAAAGATACGAAATCTCAAAGGACAATTTGAAGAGTTAAGAATGAAGGATGAGGAAAATATTAGTACTTATCTACTTCGAATCGATGAGGTTGTTAATGCTATGCAAGGACTTGGACTTAATGTGGATGAATCAGATGTTTGTGATAAGATCTTAAGGTCTCTTCCAACAAGGTTTAGTGAAAATATTTTAGCTATAGAAGAATCAAAGGATGGTGATTCTTTGACAAGAGATATGTTGCTTGGTATTCTTACAGCTTTTGAGATGAGAACAAAAGAACCTAATCCCCAGAAGGAAGCAACCTTCAAAGCAATTAAGAAGACAAAGGGTAAGAAGTCAGAATCAAGCAATGAGTCATCCAGTGATGAAGAAGCTAATTATGGTAGAAGGAATAAGGATTCAAGAAGATCTAGAGATATAAAATCTATTAAATGTTTCAATTGTGGAAAGTATGGTCATTATGCAACTGATTGTCAAGAAGCAAAGAATAACAATGATGAAGAAAAATAGGATCATAGAAACAGGGAATCAAAAAGATACAGGCACCAAAAGAAAAGCAAGGATGGACAAAGTAGACAAGGAAAGAAGTTCTTTCAAAGGCAAAAGAGGAGCTACTATGCAGATAAGGCAAGTAAGTACTCAAGTGATAGTGATGCTAGTTTTTTAGATAATGATAGAGATGAAGTCCTATTTATGATTGAAGAAAAAGAATTCAAGAAAAGGGCACCAATAATTCTCAAGTGTTTTAGATGTGGTAACTTTGGACATCTTGAAGATAGTTGTACAAGGAATGGTTATAGTTTCAGTGATGATGAATATGAGGATGCACTTGAAGGACCAGAAGAGAATATCCTAATGGCTCTAGAAGAAGAAGAAAGTGATCCTATAGAAGACAAGTCAAAAGAAAATGAAGATATGGACAAAGGCAAACAAATAGAGGAAGAATCAGATAAAGAAGGATATGATCTCAAGGGAGAACTCATTTATGCTCTTGAAATAGTAAAGAAGGTAAGAAAGAAAAACTCTAAACTTGAATTTCAGTTTCAAGAATGTGATGAAGAGAGAAGAATGCTTATAGAGGATCTAGAAAAATCAAAGGCTAAGACAAAGAAGTTCAAGGATAAGCTAGAAGCAAAGGTCTTAGAATGTGAAAGGTTAGTACAAGAAGTAGCCCTATTAAGGGAAGATTTAGAAAACTCCAAAGTCAAGCTACAAGGGTTCAAAAATAGCTCAAAGAACTTAGATAAGTTCATCAAGATACAAAAGCCTACATCAAGAAAAATAGGTCTTGGATTTGAACAGGAACAAAAGAAATGGGAAGGAAAGTCAACCTCAAGTTCTGAAGGAGAAGAAACTTTAGAAGAAGACACTTCAGAAGAAGATAGTGTAAGAGAAAGTGAGACATCTGAGGATGAGTTGGACAACAGAAAGTTCAACAAGGATAGGAACAATGCACCAAGAAGAAATAGATGGAACAACAATCAGAATAGGTCAAGAGAGACTAAGAGACCAATGAGGTCAAGACAAGGAGGCTTCAATGGAAGATGTTTTTCATGTCACAGGTTTGGGCACATGGCTTCACAAGTGCAGGACACATGAAAGATAGGAATATGGGAACATACAACTTTTCCATGGGTATTGCTACTCATGTAATCAGTTTGGTCACAAGGCAATGAATTGCAGGGTTCATGATAGAAGAGGATATGGCTTCACTAGGAGAAATCCTAAGACATTTGCACCTCCAAGGAATAATAACATTAAGTGTTATAAGTGCAATAATGATGGTCACACAACAAAGTGGTGTAGAGCAGACATTCCAGAATCAAGTATGAACAGGAATAGGAATAGGAACATGGATATGGATATGAACAAGAACAGGAATAGGAACAAATAGGAACAAGAATATGGACATGGACAGGAACATGGACATGGAAAGGAATAGTCAGAGGAATCAGAAGGATCAGATAAGAAGAAAAGAGGATAAAGGTAAAGAACAGTGCTTGTTGGGAGTAGAAATACTCCCACCCCAGAATTAACCACCTCAAGAGGAGGTGGGGGAGGGGCTAAGCTAAGAGGCTCATTCTTAGCCCCGAGCCCCAAAGGTGACCCTTTGCCATTGATGTCAAAGGGGGAGATATTTGAGTAAGGGGGAGAGATTTGGTATTTGAGTAAAGAGGAGAGATTTGAAAAGAGCATTGAGCCATAGGGAGCAATGTCCCAGGGGGAGCAAGACAAAGAAAAGGTTAAGTTTTCTAGTAAAAATAATTTGGGTTGCCATCAATGACAAAGGGGGAGATTGTTGGACATTTTGAGTCAAAGTTGTCATTGATGTCAAGGAACAAAGTTGTCATTGATGTCAAGGAATAAGCTACCATTGATGTCAAAAGGTCAAGAGGAACAATGCACAGGTTAAAGGCAAAAAGCTTCATAATATTTTTAATATTATGTGGAAGCATAAGTTAGAAGGGTTTTTATTAAAACCATGGGTGAGCGAAAATAAAAGGTTTTTCATAAAAGCCCAAGGGAGTTTTAATATTTATTTTATAAAATATTTAAATTCAAATTGAATTTAAATTTTATAAATAAATATTATTTATACAAAGTGGTAAAATAAAAAAGGCTTTAATAAAGCCAAAGGGATTTAAAAATTTAATTTATAAAATTTAAATTCTAAAGAATTTAAATAATTTATAAATTAATAAGTTTGAAGGAAAATCGAAGTGCCGACATTTAAGTTTGAAGGAAAATCGAAGCGCCGACGTTTATGTTTGAAGGAGGAAATTGATATAAAAACAATATGCCTTAGAGGTATTTAATTATCCTTTTGCTCGAATGATAAAAGTGTGCAATCGTGTGTGTAAGAACTCGTGCGAAGAAAGAGACAAGTGTATTGTTTTAAGTGCCAGTGAATAAGGATAAAATCGATGAGCACCAAAATTCAAGAGCCATCCAAGCAGCGTGGCCTAGTGGCAAGTGGATAGAGGCTAGAGTGTTGGGCGTAGAGTGACCTATGATCAAATCGTAGTGGCAGCATTGTTTTGTTGGTAGTGTTGGAAACGTCGAAGGAAGCGACGTACATTTTTTCTTAGGTGCACTAGAGGAGCATTATAGAGCACGTGGTGCTCTTTACTCCCCAAGCGAGTGCCTAGCTTGCACAATGGTTGGAGCCACGGCTAGGGCACTGGTTGAGGTTGCATCATGAGTTCGAGTCCCACCAAGGCAAAGGTAATAAATTTTGAATATAATTTTTATGATGCCTAAGGTTTGACATGAGGTCTTAGGGAGTTAAAAGGGTTAGTTGAAAAGGTTTTTAATTAATCATTATTTTTGGTAAATTGGAGGAATAAGGAGTTAGCTTTATTTTTGAATAAAGGATTTGTGTCACATTGGTCTATTGGAGATTTAAAGTGTTGAGAGGACTTCTTGCATTGAGTTATTTTGAAAAGGAGAGTGTATTGATATTATTCTTGGTATTGAATATTATTTTAATTGGGAGATTATAAGGTGTATTTGGCCAATTATTTTTATATGTTGATGAATGTTTTCTTAAAGATGGAGTGATAAGGTGTATGTGTGTTTTGATATTTACATTGTATTTTTGAGGGAGTTTATCATCTTATAACTTCTTTGAGCTTGGCAAAGAAGTGTTTGTGGTTGTGGTAGATTTATGAGATTCCTTCATCATCAAGAAAAAGGTATGGGCACACTCTTCCATAGTTGAGTTGATTGGTTGGTTTTCTAAAAATAAGTTTGGAGTGAAAAGGACTTGATTAGGGTTTCCTTTTTGAGTGTGTTGAGTTAATGCTTCAAGGTTTTCTAGAATAAAGAGTTGTTGTTAAAACATTGTTTTATAAGCATTATTGTTGAAGCCATTGGTTGTGTGAAGAACTTGAACTAGGGTTTGAAAAGAACATGAGTATCATTGTTATGTGAATATTGTTTTATAAGCATTGTTGTTGAAGTGAGTTGTTGAGTGAAGAACTTGAACTAGGGTTTGAAAAGAACATGAGTATCATTGTTATGTGAGATTGGTTGTTGAGCATTGTTGGAAGACATTTTGAGTGAGTGTTCATATGCTTGGACTAGGGTTTGTAAGCAAGGATTGTTTCATTGAGTGATTGGTTGAGTAGAGTTGGTTGAGCCTAGTCAAGTGGATGTGTGAAGTGATTGTTCAAGTTCCATAAAACAAACTATTCTATATTCTGAATTGATTTGAGAGAGTGATTGAGTATTGAATTGAAGCATATTGAGTCTCTAACAATTCTCTGTATGTTTCTGAAAGAGTGATTGGAAGTGATTGAGTATTGAGTTGAAGCATATTGAGTCTCTAAAAATTCTCTATATGTTTCTAAAAGAGTGATTGAAAGTGATTGAGCATTGTGATGAGTATAGAGCATATTGAGTCTCTAAAAATTCTCTTTATGTTTCTATGAGATTGGACAAGTTCTAGTGTGGACTTGTTGAGAAGATTTAAGGTAAGTCTTTGAGAAGACTTGTGGATAGATTTGGGTAAGATTTTGTGGAAGCTTACAATACAGATTGAGAGCAGATTTGGATAAGTTCTTGAGAGAACTTATTGAGCAGATTTGGACAAGTTCTAGTGAGGACTTGTAGAGCAGATTTGGACAAGTTCTAGTGAGGACTTGTAGAGCAGATTGGACAAGTTCTAGAGAGGACTTGAGGATAGATTATTGTGAGATTTTGTGGAAGCTTGCAAGGTAGATTTGAGATAAGTCTTTGTGAAGGCTTGTGAGCAGATTTGATTGATTGATTTGTTCAAACCTTGAGTTAAGGTTTGGGATAGATCTAACTAAGTTGATTTGAGATTGAGTCAAGCTTTGAGTTAAGGCTTGAGGACAGATATTGAGGATAGATTTGTGCTAGACCAAAGGACTATTTTTAGTACATATTTGAGGATAGATTTTGGTGCAGATTTGAGGATAGGTTTGTGCCATACCAGAGATAGATATTGAGGATAGATTTGTGCTAGATCGAAGGACTATGTTTAGTGTAGATTTGAGATAGATCTTTGGAGGTGATAGAGTTGAGGACAGATATCTCTAGCCAGAGTAGGGAGGATAGGTGTCTTCTATGGATAGAGTTCCATTTTCTAAGGGTAGTGGAGGTAGAGGTCTTCTAGAGGATCACTAGCTAAAGCAAAGTTAGGAGATTGGTGTCTCCTATGGATAGAGATCCATAAAATTAATTAGGGGATTGGTGTCTCCTTTGGATAGAGGTCCATAAACATTGTAATAGGGAAAGGATTCCCAAGATATTGATTGAGAAAATTTTAGTGAAATATTTTCTCTATGGAGTAGCCCACATTGGGTGAACCACATAAATTATGGTGTCTCTATTATGTGTGGTGATTTGTGCATTGCTTTGATTACTGCTATTGATATTGCTATCTATACATTGCATAATATTGATTGGGAAAGAAAAGTAAAAAGTGGTCTTATACTATTCACCCCCCTCTCAGTATAAGCTTGTGTTCTTCATAAAGTTGAAGATAGAGTTTGAGCAGAGTTGAAGATAGAGTTTGAGCAGAGTTGAAGATAGATTTTGAGTAGATTTGAAGATAGAGTTGAGCAGATTTGAAGATAGATTTTGAGCAGAGTTGAAGACAAGAACCAAAATAGAGGGGATTGGTGTCTCCTATGGAGTGGTGTCCACAAAACCAGAACAGAGTGGAGTGGTGTCCACATAACTTGAGAGGGTATTGGTATCTCCTATGGATTGGTGTCCACAAACATTGTAATAGGGGATTGGTGTCTCTTGTGGGTTGGTGCCCACAAAATTTGTTGATAAACTTATAAGCAATATTTCTTCATGGATGTATCCCACATTGGATGAACCATGTGAAATCTGTCTCTTATGTGTGTGGTTATTTGTGCATTATTTCATTATTGCAATTGATAATAATTGAAGTTACTACTTTGGAAAAAAGTAAAAGTTTTATCTTATACTGTTCACATCCCCTCTCAATATAAGTTTATGTTCTTCACATACTCTTGTTCATATTTATCATTTATTGGGATGCTTTTTCATAGATTTAATATCCTCCTAAATTATTTCACCTTAGCTATAGATGGTCTCCACAAAAAAATTGTGTTATCCATAATTTTTTGGTGAATAATACCTTCTATGGTAATAAGTGGTTTCAACCCACTTAATTCTTCCACTTGTTTTGTGGATCCAATACACATTTTGAATGTGTTTGCCATTATTATGAATATATATAAGGATATTGGGTCCCCTTGTGATGAGTGGCTATTTGCCATATATTTTTGTACCATAATTGTTTCATTTATATGATTAATTGATATGTTTTATATAAATTATTATTAATAAAATGTGATTTATTAGTAAATATGATTAATTATAGTAATCTAACATAAGTGTTTGATTTATATCAAATTTGTCCGAGTTCTGAGAAAAATGCAGGAAAAAGTATGGATGATCAATGAAGAGATTGCAGAACTTTGGAGTGCACCTCGGACGAGAAGAAGAACCAACAGAGTTCGATGACAACAGTAATTGATCTGGTTACAGATGTTGATTACTGAAGTATGTTACTGAAGGTAATTACTGAAAGTAACTACTGAAGGTAATTACTGAAGGTAACTACTGAAGGTAACTACTAAAGACAGTTACTGAAGATTGTTTTACCAGTAGTTACTGAAGGATAATAAAGTCTGTTGACTTCAACATGCCACATCAGATTTGGATGACACATTAAGATGGACGACACATTAAAATGGATGACAACTGATATTTTCTATCTAGCAAAATATTCCATTTCTCACATACTATCCGCAAGAATATTTCAAGTTGACAAAGTTATGATTTACTTTATAAAGCTTGTAACCAATTTATTTTGGGAAGTTTGAGATATAAACGCAAATATTGTTAGACTTTCCTAGAATATAGGACATGAGATCCTAATGTATATCTTGCGAGTCAGTTAAAGTAGCATTGTCTTGTTAGGATTATTAGTAGGATGCCACTTGGACCAGTCAAAATATTTATAAGTCCAAGTAGGAGTACGTATTATGATTAGGTTTTAGATTATTCTTGATTAATGTATAGTCATCAATCCATAAAATCCGTATGTCAAATACGTGGAGAATACTATTTAGAATTATATTAGTTACAATATAAATTACATAGAAGACCTGGAAAGAGGTCTAGATGTTGGACTACACTTTCTTGCTACTAGTTTGTTCTAAGTTTACAATTCGAAGGAAGCATGTACAGTTGAAGCTCCAGTAATAAAACAACACTTTGTTCTTCAAATATGGTAATCTATATCAATTATGTGGATTGTTTAAATTTTGTTTTGTAAAGTTGTGCATTTGTTACCTGCATTCATAGAATATGAATAAATATTAGTATGAGATATAAAATCTAGTTACAGAGATAAGGTAAATTAGGGGAGAAAGTCTTACACTGCCCTTTAGGAGGTAGGGCCCACTCCTAATAGACAGTCCTTGAGCTCTCGCCCCTGCATTAGGTTAGGATTAGTTAGAATTGCATTTCAAATTATATAAAATAAAATAGATTGCACGAGGATCCTCACAAATAAATTAAATCATGTTTACAGTAATTAAGTGCATCAGTAAATCAATTCATCAGTAATTAAGTGCATCAGTAAATCAATTCATCAGTAAAAGTAAAACATAATTGCATTCATTCATCATATCCTGCATCTCATTCATTTTTGCACAAATTTAATTATGTTCATTTACTTTTCTGTACACGTGAAGCCTAAAAAAGAAACTTGAGCTAAGCTTAGTATTAACTCCTACGATATAATCTATACTAGATTGTTACTCTTTAAATCTGACCTTGATTTCCCTCGGATTGATAAAATTAAATGTAAGCTCTACAGTCGATCATTTTGGCACCATTTCCGAGGAGAGTAGCATCGTAGTGGTTAGTCAAAAAAGTTGTTTGGTAGTGCAAAGCGAGAGGACTTACTTGTATGTGAAAAGGGGTACGTATGAGACCTTGGTGTGCATACGAGTCAGAGTGGCCCGTAGATGGTTCCAACAAGCCCCGCATTTCGACGTTGCCAGGTTCATTTTTCATAAGGGTTTCATTTTTACCGCTTTCCTAGATTAAAACTTTATTTCCTACAAATTTCAATTCCAACAAATTTTATTTTCTACAATTTCCTTGCTTTGGGTAATTACTATTGTTAATTTGATTTAGGACCTATAAAAAAGAATAGGAAGTAGGTGAACGCTGAAAACAACCTAATATTATTTTAGGACCCTATTTTTATTTTATAGGAAGTAGTTAGGTTGAGTGACACAACTGTAATGAAATCCCTCCTAATAGTCAAAGAACAATAGTAATTTACCTTTTTACTTCAACAATTTTATTTCCAGTAAAACTTTACTTTCCAAGTACTTTTATTTTTCCCTAATTATGCTAAAATTAGTTGTATGATGCATCTAATTTTAGTAGCATTAGGACTACTTAGTAATTTTAAATATATTTATTTTCTACTGTGTTAAGAGCATTTATAAGTTCTAAATTTTATATTAAGCTTAGAAAATAGTAGGATTGAAACAGAAAAGAAAATCCAAACCCAAACAGAAAAAAAAACACAAAAATCAAAGAGAGAAAATAAATAAAAATTGCCAAATGGTTGAAAGCAGTCAAACTGAATTTATAGACCTTAGAAAATTACTAATACAACAAGAGGTTAATCTTCTTCTTGACCAAGATTACAGAACAACCAAACTAGAATGGGAAGAACTGTGTGAACGCATTGATTCTATCAATGAAAGATCAGATGAACTAAAGAAAATCAAGAGGATAAATATAGCAAGAACTTTACGAGTAAATCATTCTTCACCTTATCAAGATCTTGGAATAAGTTGTGAAAATTGGTTGTGGGATAGGAGAACAATAGTAAATCCAGTAATTTATCATTGGAATCAATACCTAGAGGATTCCCTCACTGTTCACAACTTCCTTGCAGATATAGAGAGGAAATAATTAGCCCTACAATACAATAAGAGATATTGTAGAATTCCTAGAGTTGTACGTTTTAGAGAATTGTGCCAAGAGTTGCGTTACGAGCTACAATTTGGAATTCCTGATCCTATTGCAACTAAAGCTTACCTTGTTCAGTTGATTCAATTGTTGGTAGACTATTTTAATTTTGAAGAGGAACATTTTATGACACCAGAACAACTTGATCCAATCAACGATATTCATAAATTATTTAAAGAAGATTAGACATATTGCTATAAAAAAAAAACAAGAAAGTTTAGAACATTCATGAGCAGACCTAGAGACTCTAAAGGAAGATTCATAAAAACTAACAAAACAGAAGAAAAATCCCCAAGAGACTTTAGAACGCCTGGGATTTATAAACTAGTAAAAACTGAGGCTACAACATCAACCAATCAAGCTGAAATCCTAGATCAAGATCCCAATTCATATTTATTGTCCAATCCAGAATTTGACAACTACGTAGATCCCTCTTCTATATTTTTCGAACCTATACCTGATTCAATTCTTGAAATCCTATATTCAGGTATGGCTGATGAACAAAGTGGTTTGGGAGAGGAAGGAGAAAACCATGGAAATGGGAGACAAAGGCAAGAGAGAGATCAGAGAGAGAACAGACAAAGAAAAATGTTCCCTTTCCCAATATTACATACAGAAGGGACAACAAGAGAACCTAAATCAGTTTTTGTTTCTATATTGCCTACCTTTCATGGAAAACCCTATGAAGATCCTGATGCTTTTCTTTTTGAATTTGAAGTAGTATGTCAAGCTTACTTTTACACCACCAATGAGAAAAAGCTAAGATTATTTCCATCTACTCTTAAAGATGCAACTTTAAGATGGTTTATGGGTCTAGGAGAAGGAGTTTGTAATCGTTGGGATGGAGAAAATGGATTGAAAGAACTATTCCTTGAAAGATATCAAGATTATTGTAGAGTTAGGGATAAGAAAGCTGAGATTTTTCGTATGAATAAAAAAGAAGAAGAATATTTGGAGGATTATCTCGAACGATTTCAATTTGTAGGATCTAGAGTAAATATAGATCTTGATGAAGAAATTCTAAAAGAACTTTTCTTGAAAGGATTAAAAGAAGATGTTCTTGAGATTTTAAATCTTATGGCAAAAGGAGACATTCATCTTATATCACTTGAGGAGATTATAAACCTTTGCAGAAATTATTCAAGAAACAAACCTCTAAGAAGTAATAAATATACATCCACAGGAGGAGGAGTGACAAGAGCTGAAATTGGAAATATGTTGGAAGGTTTAAAAACTGATTTGTTGAGTAATTTGACCTCATATTTGGACTTAATGGATAAAAAATCAAAGGATAGTGAAGAAATTTACTGCCATAGATGTAGGAAAAAGCACAATATGAGAGAATGTCCTCTCAACATAACAAATATCTCCAATATTTCTGCTTGTTGCCAAATTTGTGATAAAAATCATAAAACTAAAAAATGCAAGTATATCTCCGTTGTTAAAGCTGCCATAAAAGAACCTGAAGTAGAAGAAGCAGAAGATGTTTATTTTATCGCTCAAAGATGAAATGGTCCATTTAATGGCCCACCAAATTGGTCAAACCCTAATTATCCCAACCAACAAAGGCCTAATCAATGGTCTAATGCACCAAATTGGACAAATTGGAATTCTTACAATCAAGACTGGAACATACCCCCATGGGCTCAATTTATGGCTAACTCTTATGGAGGACAACCCCCATGGAATCAAGGGACACAAAATCAAAATATGCCTAGTTGGAATAATAGTGGCCAATATAATCAAGGTGGCACCAATTGGTCCCCAAATACAATGCAACAACCAAATATTCAAAATCAATTTAGGGGACAAAACACTCAAAATCCACCTCAAAATAGACTTCTACCACCTCCGAACAATAATAACAATCCTCCTAAGCAACCACCTCTTCCAGCTCAACCAATTCCTAACCCCAACAACAATAAGAATGTTCAACAAGTTTATGAAACCAATGAAACATGTTCTATATCTATAGCACCATGTCAACAGATTCAATTAAGATCAGGAAAGGTGTTGGAAAATAATGTCACTCTCACAGAACTTGATGACCCTATTCCACATTTGGTTGAAAAAGAAGATAGTAACAAAAAGGAAACAGAAAACCAACCAGAAAATATTCCAACAAAGCAACAAGAAATCCAAATAAGGAAGGAAGTAGAAGTACCATTCCCTCAAATACTGGCAATACCAAAAGAACCATCTAAGCCAACCTTTAACTTCCTTCAAGAAATAGAAGGCGTTACTATTAAAATTCCTTTATTACAAGCTATCAAGGATATACCCATCTATTCCAAACTTATTAAAAATATATGTTCAGGAAAGAAAAAGAAGAATGAATTTCAAACTATTCAAGTCATTGGACAATTATCTGAGATAATGATAGGAGATAGGTTATTACCAAAATATACAGATCCTGGAATACCTATACTCACTGTGCATATTGGAGACATAACATTACAAAATATTTTGATTGATTTAGGAGCCGCTATTAATGTCATGACCAAAGAAACAACAGAATCCTTAGGGATCCATAAACTACAATTAACTTCTATTGTGCTTCAACTCACTGATAGATCTACTATTAAACCAGAAGGAAAGTTAGAAGACATTATGGTCTCAATAAGTTCATGGGAATACCCTGTAGACTTTATAGTCTTACAACCCAAAAATAAATTAGGGGGACATCCCTTAATACTAGGATGCCCATGGCTTGCAACAATTGATGCTTACATTAGTTGTAGATCAGGAAATATGACTATTTCTAATGGCAAGGATACAAAAGATCTTAGTTTATTCCCTGAATCACCAATAGAAGAAGAATTTCCAAAGTAGTTGTGGTATGATTTTCCTCATGAATATGATGATATCCAAACCTTATCAGTTAATGTTCTAATTGAACAACTTGAACAAGAGATTGAGGGACCCCTACCATTATTGTTAGAAAATCAACAAGAGAATCAAGGTCAAGACAGTAGTTGTTCATCACAATCTTCCATTTATGAGGCAAGCACAAGTCAATCTCAAATGGAACCATATGGTTATGATTTCAATATTTTTGAACATGAGATAAATGGGATAGATGCAAATACAGAAAAATGTAAACAAATAGATATTATATCAGGAAAAACTCTTAACATTAGTAATGAATTCATAGGCATGCAAGAATCTCAGTTAGTAGATGTGCTTAGAAAGCATCAATCCACATTTGCATGGAACTATGAGGATATGACAGGTATTCATCCAAATGTTTGTACCCATCGCATATTTATTCAAGAAGGTTGTAATCCAGTAAGACAACCCCAAAGATGATTAAATCTAGCTATGAAAGAAATAGTTAAAGAGGAAATCATTAAACTCTTAAATGCAAGATTTATATACCCAATTTTTGATAGCCAATGGGTATCACCTTTGGTGATAGTCCCTAAAAAGAATGGTAAATGGAGAATTTGTGTTGATTATAGGGAATTAAATAAAGTAACCAAGAAATATTATTTTCCCTTACCATTCATTGATCAAGTCTTAGATACATTGGCTGGAAAGAAATATTTCTGCTTTTTAGATGGTTTTAGTGGATATAATCAAATCTCCATAGCTGAAGAAGATCAGGAAAAAACAACCTTCACATGTCCTGCAGGAACCTATGCTTATAACGTTCTACCTTTTGGACTATGTAATGCACCTACAACCTTTCAAAGAGTTGTATTGGCTATATTTGTTGATTTAACTAATGAATGTGTGGAAGTTTATATGGATGACTTCACAGTATACGGTACTACCTTTGAAGAAACATTATCAAGCTTGCAAAAAGTTTTGGTAAGATGTCAAGAGCAAAACCTTTCTCTAAGTCATGAAAAGTGCTTTATGATGATGAAAGGAGGCATTGTTCTAGGCCATTATATATCAGAAGACGGAGTTAAAGTAGACCCTGCAAAGATACAAGTTATTCAAACCCTTCAACCTCCAAAAACACAAACAGAGGTGAGAAGTTTTTTAGGACACGCAGGATACTATCGTAGGTTCATTAAAGACTTCAGTAAAGTTGCTACTCCCATGTTTAAGCTCTTAACTAAAGATAATGAATTCAATTGGACAAACGAATGTCAAGAAGCCTTTGAAGAAATAAAAGAAAATTTGACTACTGCTCCAATCTTGAGAGGACCAAATTGGGAATTACCATTCCATATTCATTGTGATGCTTCAGGTTATGCAATAGGAGCAGTATTGCAACAAATAGAAAATAAAATACCTTATGCTATCTATTATGTAAGAAAAAATTTGCATGGAGCTGAACTTAACTACACTATTACAGAAAAATAATTTTTAGCTGTAATTCATGCTCTCAATAAATTTAAACATTACATAACAGGGTATGAAGTATTTGTTCACACTGATCATTCTGCCATTAGATACTTAACGAACAAAGCAACAGTGGGTGGTAGAGTGATTAGATGGCTTCTTTTACTACAAGAATTCAATGTCACAATTATAGATAAAGCAAGAAAAGATAATGTTATTGCAGATCATTTATCTCGCATGCAGATCTTTGATGATAACGAGTTAATTCCTGACAATTTTCCAGATGAACATTTGTTTGCTATTTCTATTTTTACCCCTTGGTATGCTGATATTGTAAATTATTTAGTAACAGGAAAAATACCTCAAAATTTTACACCGCATGAGCGTAGGAAATTAATACATCAAAGTATTCCTTTTACATGGATTCATGGAATTCTATTTAAAAAATATCCTGACCAAATCATTAGGAGATGTGTGCAAGAAAATGATGTATATGATATTATCAGGGCAGCACATGAAGAACCTTGTGGAGGTCATTATGCCACCCAAAGAATAGTTATGAAAATACTTCAAACTGGGTACTTTTGGCCTACTATGACTAAATATGTTCATCAATTTATTGATAGATGTGATGCTTGTCAAAGAGCTAGCAAGCCTACACCTTCTATGGAAATGCCTTTGGTTCCACAGATAGCTCTTGAACCATTTGAAAAATGGGGAATTGACTTTGTTGGACCAATAGACCCTCCAAGTGATGGTAATAAACACATACTTGTATGTACAGATTATGTTACCAAGTGGGCTGAAGTTAAAGCTCTTCCACGAGCTCAAGCTGAACCAGTAGCTGATTTTCTTTATGAAAACATAATGCAACGCTTTGGAGCACCAAGAGAATTAGTTTCAGATCATGGACCTCAATTTACTTCCAATGTGATTGATCATTTTGTCAACATCTATCAAATAAAACATAAGAAAACCTCACCATATCACCCTCAAGCTAATGGACAAGTAGAAGTTACAAACAGAGAGCTTGAAAAGATTATCACAAAAACTATAACTGTTAATAGGGGTGATTGGGCTGAGAGATTAAAAGAAGTTGTATGGGCATATAATACAACTTGGAAAACTACCATAGGTTTATCACCATATGAAATGGTTTATGGAAAACAAGCCATCATGCCCATTGAATTTGAGATAGAAACCTTGCGCACATCGGTACAACTTAACATGAATTTGGATAATGCACAAAAACAAAGGTTGGAAAAATTGAATATTTTGGATGAGAAAATATTAGAAGCACTACATAGAACAGAAATAACTCAACAACAATGAAATAAATGGCATGATAAACACATTGTACCACGTACATTTCAATCAGGAGATTGGGCCTTGTTATTTGACTCTCGTTACCAAGATTTTCAAGGTAAATTAAGAACAAGATGGCTAGGACCCTATGAAATTGAGGAAATATTTGGAAACGGTACAATCAAGCTTAAGCCTATAGATGATTCAACAAGAAAATTATTAGTAAATGGACATAGGCTTAAACTTTATAAGAAGCCATTATCTAAGGAAGAATTCATACATCAGTTTAGACAACACACTGATTTGCAGTGTATTTCTGAACTACAATCAATTACTATTCAATAAACTCTCTCTTTGAAAAGAAAAAAAAAAAAAAAAAAAAATATATATATATATATATATATATATATATATATAATTACTATATAAAAACAAAAAAATGATTATGCTTCCTTTATTTCATCATGAAGTATCTACATTCTTTTCCATTTTCAGTCTCCAAAGTTTTTCAAGAAAAATTCTTTATTATAAATTTTGTAGGAAGATGATTACCACATGATGTATAGTACCCTGTTGCTAGATGAAATCTAGGTATTTTTCAAAAACTCAAATTATATCTGGTATACTAAACAAAATTTTCATTGAAAATAGAACAAATCTTTTGAAATGTTATAAGTAACTTCTAGATGATCAAGTTTTTCTCTTTTGACCACACACATATACACATCTAAAACATTGTGTAGTTTTGGAAAATTAACTCATGTATTATATTTGCCATAAGTAAAAAGTTTCCCTTGCTTATCTATTTATACGCATGGTCTAGATTACTAATGAATTGGCAAAAGGACAAGCTCGCCCTTCACCCTATTAAAAAAAAAAATTATCCCTTGCTCCTCATCTAATCGAGCAAGTATCCTAATAAAATTTTTCTTGCTTCTCCTTAAAATAAGCAAGAACACCAAAAAGTAATGAAAAATTCCTTGCTTTTCTTCAAAATAAGCAAGAACCTCAAAAAAAGCACTACAAATCCCTTGCTAAGCAAGTATCCCAAATAAAGCATAAAGCAAAAAGGGCAAAAAGAGCTTGAATCCCTGGAATTCTTAGTATTTCAAATACCATGGGATATTCTTTATTAAGGTATCCTTACGTATTAGCAATAAGTCTGGACAAGACCTCTAGATGCTTATAAGATCAGCTAGCTTTTGGCATATATAATCCTTGTTGTTTTTCAATCCTTACTCATAATGGGAAATGAATCCTCATTGCACACATAGTTGGTCTTGAAGGAGGCTTGAAAATCCTAGGATAACTTTGACACTAAATTGATTTGTGATAGAAGTAAATGGAGTTTGTTTCAGCATTTCTAGAATGTTGTTTGACGACTTTGAAGAATCAACTTAGAAACATCATATGCAAAGACCAATAGTAAATCCTTATGACAGTACTATGATTTCAAATTTTCTACAAAAACATGGCATATATCCACCACATTTTATCCTTTAGAAAAAAGCCATATTAATATCTATTTCACTTTTTCCTATATTTTCAGATATCCTAGAAGACTGAAATCAGATTTTTTTTATATAACTTATGTTTCTACCTTGAGAAACTTCTTAATGACATACAGGAAGCACAATCCCAAACATAATAAATAAACCCCCGTATATAAAAATATTATTATATTATCCATAAAAATAAATAAGTACCTTTCCTTTTGTTTTGGCTATATAGCCAAAATTAAAGTTTGGGGGGAGGATAAATAAATACATATATAGCTTATAATATAGTTTGGGGGAAGAAATAGGTAAAGTATTCCCTTAACCTTAATAATGATTTTGGTAGATGCCTTTCGTAAGTATCTTCCGTAAGTACCTTCCGTAAGTATCTTCCATAAGTGTCTTCCGTAAGTATCTTCTGTAAGCATCTTTCGTAAGTAGTTTCCGTAAGTATTTTTTGTAGATACCCTCTGTAAAATAATAATTATTTTTATATAAATATTTTTTATACAAGTTTTCGTAAATACCATTATCAGTAATACTATTCCGTAATACTCGTCTGTAATTACCACCTGTAAAAATCTAATATATATTTATATAATAATTAAAATAAAATATATTTAAAATCAGAATATGAAATAATAATACTTGTAATATATAATAATATATAATACTTATAATAATATAGATAATATATAATAATACTATATATTATAGTAATAATAATAAATAATATTATAATTTACCATATATACCTTAAAATATTTTTTTTTGAAAAAATTGAAAAAAACTTGTATTAAAACAAATAACAGTTACAAGTGGGAGAGAAGACATCCCAACCGAGAGCAAAGAAGCCAGAAGACAACAGGGCGCGAAAACGCGACATGTCGCGAAAACGTGACATGTCGCGAAATCGCGACACCAAACCTAACCACGGCCGCACCACGGCAACAAGTCGCGAAATCGCGACATGTCGCGAAATCGCGGCAGAACAACGCCGAGGCCGCAAAACACAAAAAGTGTCACGAAATCACGACGGCACAACACCAAAGCACCCAGACGCCAGAAGCATCGCGAAATCGCGACGAGAAAGCCAAAAGGCGCCTGATCTCCAGAAGTGTCACGAAATCGCGACGAGTTCACCCCTTGACGCCAACACTGCAAAAGTGTCGCGATATCGCGACGTCTTTTCCTCATGGCTCCAGTTGACCGGAAGTGTCACGATTTCGCGACGAGATTTCCCTTGGGCGGCCCTTCAGCAAAAGTGTCACGAAATCGCGACGTGTTCTCCCCTTGGCGCCCTTTCCTCAAACGAGTCGCGATATCGCGACGATTTTCCCTCATGAAGCTTGTTCTCCAAAACTGTCGCGAAATCGCGACGAGTTTTCCCCTTAGCATCCTTTCCTCAAAAATGTCGCGAAATCGCGACAAATGTTCACCTTGATGCCCGATCTTCAAAAGTGTCGCGATATCGCGACGACTTTTCCTCTTAGAGCCATTGCTGCAAAGATGTCGCGAAATCGCGACGATTTCTCCCCCGGGAGCCCATTCGGCAGAAGTGTCGCGAAATCGCGACGAATTTTCCCTTGGGCAGCTTTTCACCAAAAATGTCGCGATATCGCGACGATTTTTCCCCTTAACGCATTTTTTCCAAAAGCGTCGCGAAATCGCGACGGCTTCCATCCAACGATGCAGCGAAACAGGTCACGAAATCGTGACACCTTCCCACCAAAGGCCGCGACGGCGCAACAGGTCATGAAATCGTGACAGTTTTCCTCCAAAGGCCGCAACGAAACAGGTAGCGAAATCGCGACAGCTATCCGGGAAAGGCCGCGACGGAGCAACATGTCACGAAATCGCGACAGCTTTCCAGCCAAGGTCGCGACGACGCAACAGGTCACGAAATCGTGACAAAAACCTTCCTTAGCCATTTTTGTGCTCATTGTTGCAGGGATCGTTCCAGACCTTGCCGAATCACTTCATCTATCAGAGGCATATCACTGTGCAGCTGCACCCCTACCTCTTTCTCAGCACCCATCTTCGCAAGGAAGTCAGCTACCGTATTCAAATTTTGGCTAACATAAATAGGGATAACATCATCTAACTCCCTCCATAACTCCTTGATTTGGGAGATCAAAATCCGTAGTCTCCAAGCTTTCGAGGAGAAGTTCCGCATGCAATCAAGAGCGCCGACCAGGACTTGAGAATCGGATTCAAGAATTATCCTCCTGTAACCCTGCTTAACAGCCCAGATAGAAGCTGATTTGATGGCAATGGCTTCAGCTTCATTGTTTGTGGCTCTGCCCAAGCCCTGCAGTTCCCAGTAAAGCACCGCACCAGAATGATCCCGACAGACAACACCAATACCCGCACTGCCCGGGTTGCCTTTTGCAGCTCCATCAGTATTGATCTTTATCCAACCTACTGGGGGAGGTTTCCAGCAAACTCTGCCTTGTCCCTCTTGCCCCTCAACCCCCT
This sequence comes from Wollemia nobilis, assembly GCA_028583015.1. Lineage (NCBI taxonomy): Eukaryota > Viridiplantae > Streptophyta > Pinopsida > Araucariales > Araucariaceae > Wollemia > Wollemia nobilis. The sequence continues at coordinate 951,607 of JAQPPZ010002200.1, forward strand.
CTTCTAGATGCCCAAGACCAGCCTGATTCTCTTCTTCAGCATTGATGGCAACAGTTTCTGAGACTTTGCTCCAGATGACCTGCCAAACGCCGTCTATCGAGGAGAAAGTGTCTCTGAAGATCCGGGCATTTCTCTCCAGCCAAACTTGCCACCAAATGAAGAGAAAGCCTAACTCCCAGCCAATTCGGAGAGCTGTGGATTTGAATCTGCCCCTTTTCCATTTTTCCCAAATATTGGCACGATTTAGATCACCATTAGCCTGGAGTTTAAATTGAGAGAACCAGCGCTCCCAAATCTGATGTGTAAAAGGGCACTCGAACATCAGGTGATCAGCAGTTTCCTCATGTTTGTGGCATAAAGCACATTGAGAGGGGCCAATGATTCCCCTACTTCTGAGATTGTCAAAGGTGAGAATTCCATTGTGCATAAGCTGCCAGGCGAAGAAATTCACTTTCGGCCAGCCCTTGGAATGCCAAATCCTTCTCCAATCCTGAACCGAAAATGAGTGCGGGGGAGGCTCAGGGAGGATCTTTTCATACCCATCCTTTACTGAATAGACCCCAAGGCTCCCATAGCCCCAAGCTAATTCATCCTCCTCATCCCTCCCTGTGAGGAACCTTTCTGACAAGATTTTGTGCAAGATGGGCGCCAACTCCGGAGGGATAGTAATTGGCCACTCCTCCCACCTCTTAAACTTTTTGAATTTATACTCCCCCAATTGGCTGGTGTGGAAATAGTTATCAATATGGATCCAGCCCTGGGCTTCTAAGGCGGTCTTGATTGGTTGTAGCTCAGGAAACGTAGCAATGATGGGCGGATACTGGTCCCAAGAGTCAGTCCAGAAACGTGCCTTATCCCCTCTCCCCACTTTCCAAAATAATTGGTCTTTGATAACCTCAGATCCAAGCTTGAGAGTCTGCCACACTAAGGATCCAGTACCTTCCAAGGGAAAGCGGCCCACCTCATTGGGGTGAACATGACCCAAATATTTACTGGAAAGGATTCTGCTGAATAGGGAGGTTGGCTGGGAAATCCACCTCCAATACAGTTTTCCAGCCAAGGCTCTGTTATTAAGCTTGGAGCTTCTCAGGCCCAGCCCTCCTTTGTCCTTAGGCTGGGTAACTTTATCCCACCCAACCAAAGCCCATTTTTTCTTCCCTTTTGCACCTTCCCATAAAAATCTTCTAGCCATTTTGTCCAACTCCTTCCAGATGGTATGAGGGGCAGCCAGGATAGAGAATTTATAGATTGGCATAGCCTGAATAACTGACTGCAGGAAGGTTAATCTACCCCCATAGCTTAACCATTTATGGGACCAGTGATTCATTCTATCTTTGATGCCTTCCAATAGATCCTTCCAAATATCAATTTTTAATTTTTTGAAATGCAGGGGAACGCCCAGGTAAACTATTGGAAGGGAAGTCCTTGTGAATCCCAGGATCTCAATAACCCTCTCCTGCAGCCTTTGGTCAAGATTGAAAAAGACCACTTTGGACTTCCTGTCATTGAGGACCTGATTTGAAGCCCTAAGGTAGACATTAAGAGTATCTCTGATTCCTCTAGCTTCCCTAAGACTGGCCACACCAACCAATCCAGTATCGTCCACAAACTGCAAGTGAGTCAAAGTTTCCTCCCCAACCTTGATACCAGTTAGCAGGCCTTGTTGCCTTCTCCTCAAGAACAGTCTGCCTAATCCTTCAGCCAAAATGAGGAAAAGATAGGGAGAGCAAGGGTCTCCTTGGCGAAGACCACGAGTGGCTCCAAAAGGATGCGAGGGAAGACCCTTAATGAGAACAGAATAAGAGGGCGTAGAAACACAGCTCATGACCCAATCAATCCAATCCTGGGAGAAACCAAAGGCTGCCATCATTTTCGATAAGAAGCTCCACTCCACCCGGTCATAAGCCTTGGACATATCCAGTTTAATGAACATTCCTTTATTGCCCGATTTTTGCATTGAGTGGATAGCCTCCTGAGCAAGAACCACCCCATCCAAGATTTGTCTTCCCTCTACGAAGCCCCCTTGTTCAGAAGAAATGATGTTATGAAGAAGGGGTTTAAGCCGCTCAGCCATTATCTTAGTGATTATTTTGTAAATCACGTTGCATAAGGCAATAGGTCTGAAATCAGAGATATGAGTCCCCTCCTCCCCTTTTGGAATTAAAGAGATGAAGGTGTGATTAATCGCCCTGAGCATTCTTTTATTGGTTCTGGATTCCTCAATGACAGCCAAAACATCCTCCCCCAAAGTGTCCCAAAAGGCCTGAAAAAACTCAATAGGAAAGCCATCTGGACCAGGAGATTTTCCAGTACTCATACCAAAGACCACATTTCTCAATTCATCACTTTCAATGGGTCTAAGCAGGGCCTGATTGTCTTCTTCAGAGATAATAGAAGGAATAACATTAAGAACTTCGTTCTGAGCCTCAACATCCAGCTCCATACTTTCCTTAAAAAGTTTAGAAAAGTAATCAATTGAGTGGGAGTGCATACCAGGAAGAGTATCGAAGGAATGTCCATTCTCATCTTTAAGGGCTTCCATGTTATTCATCTGTCTCCTAGCACAAGCTGACCGATGAAAAAATTTGGTATTTCTATCCCCTTCTAATAACCAAGTATTTCTTGCCCTCTGTTTCCAGTATATCTCCTCTTGGTTGTCAATGGCCTCAACCGCTTTACGCAGTGCATCATCTTCAGATTTGAGTTGCTCAGTAATTGATCCTTCCCTAAAGAGTTTCTGAACCTCCTCCCATCTGGCCACCAAGGGGGCCCTTTGGGACTGGAAATCCGACTTATTTTCTTTCCTCCAATGTTTCAGTTGAAGTTTGACAAAGTGAAGCTGTTTATGAAATTTGAACATTGCTGTCCCAAAAGGTGGACGGCCTTCTGCCCACCATTGTGGAATTTTCTGTCGAAGGTCCTCCTTTTGTAACCAAAAATTCTCAAATTTAAAAGGCCTGTGATGCTGCCCTATCGAAGTCCCTCCCTCCAGCAAAATGGGAAAATGATCGGAAACAGGGCCCTCCAAAATCTGGAACTTAGTATTCCATTTTACAAAAGCCTCCTCCGAGACCAGAAAATGATCTAACTTGACCTTCCTGCTGTGTGGCTCCTTCCTCTTGTTAGTCCAAGTAAAAAAGGTTCCAGGGCCTTGAACGTCCACTAATTGAAAGGCCTGGACTTGGGCAATCAGAAGCCGATCCCCTGGATCCAAAATTGGGGTGCCACCTTCCTGGTCACGAGCAGATAATTTTGCATTAAAATCCCCTGCAATGATCCAGTCAAAACATTCCCTGGAAGACCTCATGTTGTGAACAACTTTCCATTGGAGCCTCTGGCCATCAAGGTCTTGGGCCCCATAAAAGTTAGTGATTAAAACATGTTCTGCTGAGAAGTTATTTCTAAAAAGAGATGTGAGAACACCCCTCCAAGCTATATGTTCTAATGCAGTCCAATCCAGAGGGTTCCAGAGGGTAACAATTCCCCCTGAAGCACCTTGGGCAGCCACATCCATATGACCAGCGCCCCGCCAGATTCTATTAACTGTTTTACTCATAATATCTAAAGACATTTTTGTCTCCTGAATAAGCAAAAAGTCTGTTTTACGATTTTCTAAAAGTCTTTGAACAGCAGATTGATGGGTTCTACTGTTTAAACCCCTAACATTCCAAGATTGTACAATCATTGAAAACCTTGAGAGCAGTAAGAATCAATAGTCCTCACCGATCCTCCATTGATCAGCTTATCTCCTTGAGCTGCAATCAGGTCCTTGTTTGACTTTCTGCCCGCTCCTTGAGTGTTGCTATTTTTGGATCTCTTTTCTACCTGAGAAATACCCAGGGCTGGCCTTTCTCGATTTTTTTTTGCAATTCCCATGCTAACATCTTTTATTACTGGCGGCTCTTGGGAGTGCACTGTCAGTGCCCCTGCAATTTCTGGTGGCAATACCTCAGTGGGCTCAAGCACCTGTTCTAAGACAGGAGGAGATGAAGGAGAAACATGAGTTTGAGGGTTATGGGCCTCAATATTCCCATCCACACCTTCCATATCCTGGTCCTCCTGATCTACTAAAGACTTAAAAATTTCATATCTGTTGGCTGGCTTGGATTGAAATTGCTCCTTACCATTTTTCTTCTGCTTTCTCCTTCTCTTGACTTGTTCAAAGCCATCTTTCTGACCCTCATTAGCTTGAGGAGTATTGGATGTTTCTTTGGCAGAACTGGACTTACCCTCTTTGGAGCGGTTTGGCATGCCATGCTGGGCTTCCGTTTTGGAGTTCAGAAGAGTTGGACAGAACCGGGCCAAATGCCCATGTTTGTGGCAGACTCTGCATCTGAAAGGCAGAGCCTCATAATCTAACTGTTGTATCCAGGATACTCCTGCCAGTTCCAGTTCCACCTCTGCTGGTAGAGGCTGGCTAATGTCCATTTCCACACAGATTCTAGCATAGACACCAGAGCTACCTTCTATAGTATCCTTGGAGACGCCCAGGTATCTACCCAGGGAGTTACCTATCATTTCCAAGACCTGCTCCCCCCAAAACTCCATTGGGAGAGCGTACAGCCGAATCCAGACCGGGACAGCCGTGGGTTCAATGCGGGGATCGAAACCCACTCTCCAGGGTTGAACAAATAACCCTGTCGGACCGTGGTTTCTCTTCTCTGACTCAAACGCTCTGTTCCTATCAGCTAAAGAAGAAAAGCTAACGATGAAATACCCGTTGCTAATAAACCACAGGGAGTACTCACCATGGGGCTCCCAGTTCTGTCTGACCCAAGTGTGCAAGAAATTCAGGGTGGGTCGGATACCCATGAATTTGCAAATCAAATCATGATCGGCTTTGTATAGAATTGTGTCTTCGACCAGCTTTGGTTCGATTACAATCTTAGGCCTCGAAGCGGATTGAGGGAGACATCCGTTGACACGATGTGCTGCGGAACCCCTTCCAGCATTCTTGAGCATCATATTCAGATTATTTCTCTGAGCTTCGCCGTTAGAAGACGAAGGATTGTCTTTGAGCATTTCCGCGTAAGAGCCCTTTCTCCCAGAGAGAGGGTCTGGAGGAGACCCCATTGGGCCCTCCTGGAGCTGCAAGCGATCCTTCAGATCCGCAAAAACAAAACAGAGCAGGAAGCCACCTGATGTCCTGGATTAACCTTCGCCCCACCAATCCAAGAACATCGCCTGTTGCCTGCACAGAGAGTTTCCCGCCAAAACGCCAAATCGCCAGAGCTCAAATTTTTTGATCCAGTATCACGGAGTCCATATATACCTTAAAATATTAAAAATAAATAAAAATATAATAACATATATATAATACAATGTTTTAAGCTATAATATAATATTATTAATAATAGAATTAAAAATATATGATACAATATATGACTATAACGTATTGTTGTGGGCCTTTTTCATACACCACAAATACAACATAAGGAAGCGTGACATCTATGATAAACCATCACCCAAACCAATCAAAGTGTGACACTTTCTCACTCTAACCATGCAAGGTGTTACATTAGTAGGACATATGACTCTGCCCGACCAATCAGGAGAAATGACATGGATCAAAGTTTTCCGCTATCGATTAACACACGATTAAGGGCTGAGGAGGAAAGGAGGAAAAACATGGGTATCGTGATTGTGTTTGTGATCGCTCAATGACACGTGCCCCTTTCTTGTCCAATCAAGCGATGAGTATGCACTATTTAATTACCATCATCGATTAACATAGGATCGACGAATGACATTGCCCCAACACTTAAAAACCCTAATCATCGTAGATTTTAGGGTAAATACCATCATCGTCGATAGATTCTCAACATTTATCTGTCGTCGATGATGTTAGGGTAATTTTTCTCCACCGTAGATGAGTTTCTATCTACCGTAGATAAGTTTAGGGTGACATTTCTGTCGTCGGGTAAAAGCTTTATCCGTCGATGTTGCATGTAGCCATGTAGAGGGAAAAATTCAAACACCATGTCGAATTCCATCGCGAACTATAATAGAATCATGAGGGTTTGTATAATTGCAGACATTGTTTGAGTGAAAGGCAAAAATACGTGATTTTGAGAGATTTTAGTGTTGAATTCGGACAGTTTTTGGAGGAAGAAAGTGTTGACGATGTCGAAAGGTGGCCAAGTTTCAGCGAAAGCGATAGGTAAAGACCTTTTTCTTTTTCTTTTCCTCTTTTCTGATTCCTTTTCTCTGTACATACGAATAAAATATTTTAAAATTTTGCAATTAGATAGAAATTAGGGCTAATCTTGGAGTTGGAGAGATTAAGGAAATTTTTTTGAAATTAGGTGGAAATTTGATTATAATTATGAAAATTGGTTTTAGGGTAACAGTAGGGAAATACACAAAATTTCATTCTAAGTTAAAATTAGGGAAAACTTTGAAGCTATATTTTAGGGTAACATCAGGGAAGTATGTGAAATTTCATTTTAAGATAGAATTCAGCAAAAATTTGAGACTGTATTTTAGGGTAAATTTGGGGAAAAGGATACAATTTTATTATAGGGCCAAATTGCATTAATTTGCAGTGATTCTTGTTACCGAAATTATTTTTCTTTGTAGGAAATCTTTTATTTTGTAAAATTCCTTGAAATTATTTGGTAAAATTGTAGCGATTATATTGTCTTAAGAAATTTATTATATTTTCTTGAATCATGAAGACTATCTGGTAAATTACACCAAAACGTTATATAAATTAGGGATTTTTTGATATATGAGCATTACATGTACAATTCATATAAATTAGGGATTTTATTTTATTTTTTATTTTTTAAGCGAAAAACCCCGTGCAGGGCTGCCTTAGTCTGAGAGACCATGAATAGGGGGTTCTACACCGTCAAAAGTCACTCGGGGGTCGCACCCGACCCTGCCCGCACCAACATTATCAATTGGATTATGGATACCCAATTCAACTTTTTGGTAGGGTGGAGATTTGAACTTGGGACCTCCCTTGGAGGATTTCCCTCTCCTCTCCAACTCACCTACAACACCTGGGTTTAGGGATTTTATTTTTTATAAGTAGGATTTTGTATCTTAAATTTTTATGTTTTTCGATGTTATAACAGTAAGACTTTGTTTTAAAAGAAAAACATTTTTGTATTATAAGATTTACATTTTTCGATCTGATATCAGTAGGGTTTTAAAAGTTTATATGTTATAAATTTTTACGTTTTTGTTTGTTTAAATATATATGCTCAGTATTTACGTTTTTCTCTGTTTAAGAATGAATATATTGTATTTTATTTTTGTGGTAAAATAAAGAAAACATTCTAAATAATTAAAAATATAATTAAAAAAAACAAGACAATAAGTTTTTAAGGGTTTTGCCGACTTCTAAACAATACTTTTGTTTATATATACTCCGCTCAACCCTTAGCCATCACCATGCCTAAACCTGTCTTCCAAAAGCATAGTGAGACGTCGTCCATCGGCACACAAAACTAGAGCGACTCTGTAATTGAATTGTTTGAAAACGCTTGATGGTGGGAGGCACTGACCAAATTTAGAGGCCATGACTTAGGGGTGGCAAGATAATTTATCTTAAACTATAACCCTGACACTATGCTCACCCATGTTGGAGGTTTGCAGTTGGAACTAAATTCGAGTATGATTTCTTAAGTGTTGGTTTTACCTGAGGTTGGTTTACCTTTTTACAAAAATTTGAAAAGTGTCACCTAGTTGGTGACCAAATTCGATGAGAAATGTACAATTTTGAGAGATAAGTAAGGGTAAATCAAAGGAGTTTCAACCTCTACACTCTTCCTTCTACAGCAAGAGGTCGTTGTCCTTATCATTAAATTTTCACTTTTGAGGGATGAATGTCTATTTTATCAGCCTATCACATTCGGATGTTAATAAATTTAAAATATCCAGATAAAACTGACTGTGTTATCAACCTCCCTTATTTTATGTTCCAATATTTGAAGTCAACTATTTTAAGAGTAAAACCAGAAGTTCTAGAGAAAAACCTAAGCCACACCTAATTGCTCACCATTGATTAATTAATAAAATTATTTTGAAAAAAGCTAATGAAATGAAAGTGTCTTGGAATCGGATCATAGAAGAATACAACATACCTGAGTGTTCAAAATACATTGAGTCTGAGGGACAATAGTCAACAAAGGAAGAGCATGACTCTGATAGCTAGGATGAAGAGCTTGAAATCCCACAACAAAAACGTAAACCTGGTAAATATAAATCCCAACCAGATATCAAAAGGAAGAAGAAAATTGTAGAAAATTCTAAACAAGAATATGAACAAGGGCCTGAACAAGAACTACCTATAAATGAGTCTATTGTAGAGACCATGTCCTATCTTCATGCACAAAATATAGTGTTGCAAATGAAAATTGACAGGCTAAGAGAGGATTTTACAGAACAATCTAAAATTATCCAGAGAGCCCTTGCTATTCAGATTAAATTAATTAAGTAGCTTTCTATAGATAAGACACCAAATCCTGTGTACTCTATCAACTGGTTGCCACCTGTTGAAGTCTCCCCACATAAGAGCTCTACTTCTGGTAAAAAACCTAAAAAATTGGTAAAATTTAGCAAATAGTTTTACACTGATAAACCAATTGACTTTTCAAAGATCCTCAAGGAGGACAGTTCCCAAAAAATTCTTAGTATTACGCAACAAAATAAACCTACAAAACCGGATCTGCCCGCCAAGGAAGGAAATGCATTAAAAAGTCTTTTCTTGTATGTAGGCATGCCTTTAGAGCCTGATCCGAAGATTAAAAATGAGGAACTTCATACTTCACAGACAAAGGATATAGAGCAAAAAGGAAGTGCTCAAGAGGTTGAGCATATTAAGATGGTTATGGTGGAAACACCAGTTGCAACAACCACAACATCTGCAGATCAAAAGGCTAAGGAGGAGGTACAAAAGTTAAAAAGGAATGAAGACTACCGGGAGCAAGACCACGATCATCTTGAATCTCTTCTCGAATATTATCTCAATAGGATCAAAATTAATGAACAATGACCAAATACTTTCATTAAAATATTTAGACATATTTTTTATATCTTATTTGTATGGCATGTGTATAGGCAGTATTGGAAACATTTTTATCTGTATATTTTTATAAGTTGATGTACAATTAGTATTTGCACCATTTACGTAATATGTACAGTTAGTATTTGCAATGGTTAGAAACATTTCTTTTCTTTCTAAAAAATACGTTTGCTAATATAGATTGTATTATATCTATTTTATATATGATTTGTACAAATAATATTTGAAATATTATTGCTAGTATAAACTGTTTTGTTTCTTAGTTTTATGAACTTTGTAATTTCTGATAAATGAATTATTTTATGTATTTTAGATTAGTGATTATGTTTAGTTTTCCAAAAGAAGCTTAGTACCATTCTGTTAAAATAATATGTATTTAAATTGCTTTGAAATAATTTTGACAAAATTTATGTGCATGTTTTATAAATTTTATGAAAATATTCATTGGAATTTTGATTATAATTTTATTTTTTCTATATTTGATGCATGCATAGGACTGATTATTTCCCTTTCATTTGATTTTTTTGCATGCATGAGGACATACATGAACTTTAGTTTAGGGGAATGATGAGTTGTTATTTGCCACATATTTTTGTACCAAAATTGTTTCATTTATATGATTAATTGATATGTTTTATATAAATTATTATTAATAGAATGTGATTTATTAGTACATATGATTAATTATAGTAATCTAACATAAGTTTTTGATTTATATCAAATTTATCTGAGTTCTAATAAAAATGCAGGAAAAAGTATGGATGATCAATGAAGAGATTGCAAAACTTTGGAGTGCACCTCGGACGAGAAGAAGAATCAATAGAGTTTGGTGAAAATATCAATTGATCTGGTTATATATACTGATTACTGAAGTATTTTACTAAAGGTAATTACTAAAATTAACTACTGAAGGTAATTACTGAAAGTAACTACTAAAGGTAACTACTGAAGGTAACTACTGAAGACAGTTACTGAAGAAAGCTACTGAAGATTGTTTTACCATCAGTTACTAAAGGATAATAAAGTCTGTTGACTTCAGCATGTCACATCAAATTTGGATGGCACATTAAAATGGATGAAAAATAATATTTTCTATATAGAAAAATATTTTATTTCTCACATACTATCTGTAAGAATATTTCAAGTTGACAAAGTTATGATTTACTTTATAAAGCTTGTAACTAGTTTATTTTGGGAAGTTTGATATATAAATGTAAATATTGTTAGAATTTCCTGGAACATACGACATGAGATCCTAATTTATATCTTGTGAGTCAGTTAAATTAGCATTGTCTTGTTAGGATTATTAGTAGGATGCCACTTGGACGAACCAAAATATTTATAAGTCCAAGTAGGAGTACGTATTATGATTAGGTTTAGATTATTCTTGATTAATGTATAGTCATCAGTCCATAAAATTTGCATGTCAAATACGTGGAGAATACTATTTAGAATTATATTAGTTACAATATAAATTACATAGAAGACCTGGAAAGAGGTCTAGATGTTGGAATCTACACTCTAATGACATTGCTTGCTACCGTTACATTATAGTTTGTTCTAAGTTACAATTTTGAGGAAGCATATACAGTTGAAGATCCGGTAATAAAACAACACTTTGTTCTTCAAATATGGTAATCTGTATCAATTTTGTGGATTGTTTGAATTTTGTTTTGTAAGTTGTGTATAGATTGCACGAGGATCCTCACAAATAAATTAAATCATATTTACAGTAATTAAGTGCATCAGTAAATTGATTCATCAGTAATTAAGTAAATCAGTAAATCAATCCATCAGTAAAAGTAAAACATAATTGCATTCATTCATCACATCCTGCATTGTTTATTTCTGCACAAATTTAATTTTGTTCAATTAATTTTTTATACATGTGAAGCCTAAAAAATAAACTTGAGCTAAACTTAGTATTAGCTCCTATGATATAATCTATACTGGATTGTTACTCTTTAAATCTGACCTTGATTTCCCTCGGATTGATAAAATTAAATGTAAGCTCTATAGCCGATCACCTTGCCTTAAGACCCTACTACTTCCAATGAATCCAATTAATGAATTGTTCACTATAACCAAGAATTTAGTTCCTCCATAGCAGCTATTTACCCACCTTCTCCAATGTTATCTAAAGCCAAAATTCTCTAGGACTCTATCTAGGAAACTCCATTAGACCCAATCATAGTATTTGTTCATATCAAGGTTTAACACCATTTCCTCCCTTTTAATAATTTTAACTAAATGTATGGTCTCATGGAGTTTGATTGCTACATCCAAAATCTATCTAACCTTCATAAATCCACCGTACTACTCTATAATAATCTCTAGGAGAGCAAACTTTAGTCTTAACGCAATCACTTTTGATATTATCTTGTAATGGTGTCACATAGAATAATTGACCTAAATTCTTTATATCCCTTTAGCCTACACTTCTTTAGAGCACTAGGAAAGTATTCTTGAATTATCTTAACACTTTGCCTAAGTGGCATTATTCTCTTATTGTTGATACTACATCCTTACTCATTATGTTCCAAAAATTTGGAAAGAAACCCACTTGAAATCCATTAGGCCTTGGAGATTTATCTTTTCATAATGAAAATACTGCTTCCCTGACCTCCTCCTAACTTACCTCTTTGACAAGTTTTGCATTCATGTCTTCTAGATATAATCCTTGGGATATGTTTAATTATTTCCTCCATAGATTTCTGATCATCCTCCCTATTCTTTGTTAGCAATAATATGAAGAAGTCCACTACCTCTTTGTAGAACCCTAAAATTGGCGCAGTAAAACCTTCACAAATAATTAAAATTACCTTAGTAATAATTCAAATTTGAATTTTAACCCCGAACCGCCTGTTAAACCGCTTTCCTCATTTTTTGCACCATTTTTAGGATTTGTTGTGACCGTTGGATGATATCGTCGCCGATCAGATGATATCGCCTCAGATCGGACGAATTCGTCTGGAGAAGAACGTCCAGACGATTTCGTCCCAAAACTAATTTTTCATAATTAGCTTCTGTTTCAACGACGTCTCTAACCGGGGCAAAAGCGTGTCTGCGCGGTTAGAGACCTCCCCCATTGGAGATCTCCCAAATTGGGATGATCTCCAACCTCCCAACCTCCTTCCTATGCCTATTTAATCTTAGGCCCTCCCCTTGACATTCCCCTGGCTGAAATTTTCTGTAACATGAGTTTTATTTGCATTAGAGTATCTTAAATTACTATTTGCCTTCGTATTTTTCCAAGTTTGCTTGCAGGAACTTCACTATTTTTCAGTCGGAGCAAGCTCAGATCATCGCAGACGATCCTGTACGATCTCGGACGATCACGCCAAAATTCGAGATGATTTCGTATCCTACAGACGATTTCGACTGCAGCCAACATTGGGGGCAATCAGTGCCCAGAGTTTGCGTTTCTTTACTCTTTTCTATTGTTTTATTCTGCATTTAATTAAGTTTATTGTTATTCCTTATTATTCTGCATCTTGGAGTTCACCCATGTAGCTTAAATGCATAATAAAGTCATAATTGTCATTAAATCATTGTAATGCACTTACATTTCTATTTGTAATTATCAGTTTAACATTACTATTATCATTCTACATCATTTTCCTCTGTTGGTATAGCTGCATTTTCTGTATTCTGTATCTATTTCTCTGATTGCAGGTCTCTATGATGAATTCGTCAGATCTCAGATGATCTTGTCTGATCTCAGACGATCCTGTCATATCAGAGGCGATCTGGACTGCTTCAAAAATTAGAACCTCCATCAGACATCCGGAATCAGGTATGGTTTTTCTCATCTAGCTTATTCTCTGTATTTTCTATTTAAATCTATTTTCTGTATTCATTTAAATCTGCATTTCATATAGAACAACTTAGATTCATTTGGCCAAACCTAGGATTTGAATGATTAAAGATAAAATTGAACACATTAAACTCATTCCCAACCTAGGCGTGGAAACTGCCACTAAAAGTTTCCTGGTGAACCCCACCATCCATCAAAAAATCACCTTAATACCCCTCCCCGAGAGGCGCGACCTTCAAAGGGCCTCTCAGTCTGAGGTACCGTCCCATCCTTCTCGCATCCCCCTTTCGGGCGTGGATCCTTTAGCCTGAAGGTAAGGGTGCAAAAAATTTGGAACGATACATTTTGGTGAACCCGACGTGAAACTAAAACCTTCTGAAAACAAAAAAAAAAAAATAATATAATAGATGCATTTAAAATCATTAGAAAACTGCTAAGTTGTATATCATGTTTAGATGGTAGCTCCTAAGAAAAGACTAGTAGTCACTATAAATGTTGAGAACCAATTAGCAGCCATAGAAATTAATTTTGTGCTTAGTGTGCCTGAAATAGATAGAAACCAACTTTTGTGGGACGAACTTGATAGGAGACTAGGTATCATTTCATCTAGGTCAACACAACTTAAACAAATCAAGAGGTTTGTCCTAGATAGAATCCTGGATCCTCATCAACTCATTTTTTATCATGAACTTCAGAGAGCTTGCCATAGGTGGTTAGCTTATAGGAGAGCTCTTGTGTCTTCAGAATTGTACACCTTCGAGGAATACCTCAAGAACGCAACTATTGTACACCAATTCCTAGGTCATGTAGAAGATCAAGAGGTCATTCTTATAGATAGGGAAATGTGGAGGAGAGTTCCTAGAGCTGTGTTATATCGAGAGTATTGCCATGAGCTTTATTTCTACCAATCAGAGTCTGAAATAGATAATATCACTATAGCACTTTTTATCAAATTCTTGAAAGAAAATTTCCAATTTGAAGAAGAACATTTCATGACTCCTGAAGAACTTGAGCCCATTAATGATATTTATAAATTATTTATAGAAGACTAGATTATTTCTTTCATTATTATTATTTCTTGCATTTAGTGTGTTGTTTGTTATCTTTATAATATTGTTATAAAAACCAAAAAAAAAAACAAAATCAAAACATTTTATTTTAAGTATTATAGTAGGTATATAATTAAAATATATACCTTTTAAAACTTGTTGCATATATATATATATATATATATATATATATATATATATATATGCTGAAATCTAAGTTTAAGCACAATGACTAGACTTAGGAATGGTAAACAAACTGAAGAAGAAGAAGAAGAAGATTGGTTAGGAAAGAAAACAAAAAAATCAAATGTCCTTCCTGAGGATCCTATTCCAGAAGGAGAAACTCTAGAACAACCAGAAGATGAGCTGGTTGAAGAAAATGAACAAGAAGAAAATGTTAGAGAGGAAGGATCCTCATCCCCTAGAATGGCTCCAGACGAAACTGTTACTTTTGATAACATAGATCATTTCTGGAAATTCTTCAATAATAATATTGGTGCTCTTAATATGGCAGTTCGTATTGATAGGGGACAAATTAGTGACACTCAAGCAACCATGGAAGATATGTTTAACATACACACTAATCCCTTGTCCTTCGTTGATCAAGAAAGTGATCAAGCTGGACCATCTAATAGGGATATGGCCACTATAATCTAGAACAAGCAAAAACAACAGGTTACCCAACCTCCTAAGGAACCTGTTATTGAGCCTAAAATCATTCCCACACAAAAGAGACCTTCATTCACTGCTTTATTTCGCCAAACTATTGATCAATATGCTTCAAATCGACAAAAACCTAAAACCAAGCCAAACATCAATTTCCAACAATCTGGGATACAACATAATACAACTTCAAAACTTCTTCATAATACCCTTCCTATCAACACTTTACACAATAGCAATATAGCATCTAATCCTTATGTCCCGCCATCATATGCTCACAAATCCCATATTCATGCTCCACCGAACCAATATGGTGGGCAAACTAGTAATCTGGAAGCCATGGTGAAACAGCTAGCTTCCCGCATGGACCAGATAGATCCCTACCGTCCCTCGTACAATTATCGAGAGATGTGTAGTCAGCCTTTAGATCCCATAGTTGTAGCACAACCATACCCTAAACACTTTCCTATGCCCGTCCTGCCTATATACAAAGGAACTGAAGATCCCATAGAGCATCTTCGCATGTTTAGGATAGCATGTCATGATATATCATATGATGACTTGTTATTACTAAAAATGTTCCCAAAAAGCTTAGGAGGAATGGCATTAGAGTGGTACTATCAATTGCCCACCCATTCTTTGAGGAATTTTGAAGAAACAGCTGAGTCTTTTGTCCATCAATTTAGTGCCTACATTGAAAGGCATGTGACCATTAAAGATTTATACAACTTAAAACAAGACAAAGATGAATGCTTTGCTGATTTCCTAGCTAGATGGAGGCAGTTGATAGGAAAACTGCACTTTGTGCTACCTTATAGGGAAATGTTGGACATTTTTATTAATAATTTACAAGAACAAATATCCTATGAGTTATCAACTGCCACCTTAACCACCTTCGATCAAGCTATAGACTTAGCTCGAAGAGTGGAGGATGCTCTCATTAGGAGAGGTCAGCTTAAGAAGAAAGATGATGAGAAAACATCCAGAAATCAATATAAAAACAAACAAGTTGTGGGTGATGGAGTCACTGACAGCAGAAATGTTGCTAATGTCAATACAACAAAGACAACAGAGAAATTTATATTGAAACCTCCTGATAAACCTCCTAGAGAATTTACTAGATTGAATCAACCACTATCAACTATTCTATCGCAATTACTCGAAAGAGGTTTGATTCAATTACCTAATATCCGGGAACCTGATCCAACTATACCCGGATATAGAGCTGATTTACATTGTGATTTCCATAGAGGACCTGGACACTCTACCAACTCTTGTAAAATATTGAAACATAAAATACAAGATTTGATTGATAATAATGAAATGGAGGTGCAAGCCTTCCAACCTAAACAAAATCCTCCTAATAATGCTCAAAAGAACATTCCCCAAAATCAAAATCAGAATGCCAATCAATCATTAGACATATTTCAACATCCTTTACCAAAGCATGGTAAAGAGGTGGCCAATCAAATTGAGCATCATAATGTTCCCCCTCCTACCCGATATGTAGGAACCATTAGTGGACATTTACCTACTCATGATTTACAAAGTTTTGACACAACTTTATCCATGGTCACGACCAGGCCTCTACATAATATTCAAACTCTTGATCTTAGTGATACAGAATATGAAACTGAAAGTGACATGGAAATCACATCAAATCAATCGAATAGTTCTGAAGATGAATCAGATGCTATTCAACCTATCACAAATTCTATGGTTCCAGAAGAACCATTTCCAAGAAGAGTCACTACTAGACCATCTTCTCATCAATTACTTTCTAATCAACAAGCTATAAACACTAGACCAAGACCTATTCATCATCCGCAAAACAATATTGTAGGTACCATTGGAGCTATTACTAGACAACAAGCTCAAAATTCTCAACAAGATCAAAATCAGAACGATGGATCAGCTCCATTTGTTTTGAAAGTTCCTAATAAAGGGAATCATGCTCCTAATATTCAACCTAAACCTCCTTATAATATTAATGAGCAACTATCAAATACTACAGCTCGAATTTCTCTTTTGGACCTTTTGAGATCTTCTCCTACACATAGAGATGAATTGATGCTCACATTAAGCCAAATGATGGTACCACAAGATATTCAACCCAAAGCCATGACCAATACTATAATAACTCGAGAAGTCGATTGTATTGACTTTCGAGATAGAGATATACCACAACATAGTTTACATAAGGATAACCCCTTATATATTACTGCCCTAATAGGAGATGTAGCAGTCAAAAGGGTCTTGATTGATAATGGTTCATCTCTAAACATTTGCACTTTTGACTTCTACCAAAGATTTGGGTTTAGAAGTGATGAAATGAAAAAAACTGACATGATCATAAAAGCTTTCAATGACGAAACACAAGAAACGTGTGGAGTTATCACCATCCCATTGCAAGTTGGTCCGAGAACCTTAGATACGACCGTGTTTATTGTACATTGCCCCGCATCGTACAATATACTCTTGGGTCACCCTTGGATCAATGCAATGCGGGCTGTCCCATCAACTTTACATCAATGTGTTAAATTCGAATTTAAAAATCAGTTGGTCACTATTCATGGTGATCCTAGACCCTTTGATATGTGTGCTTTGGCAGAACCTGTTGGAGTTCAATTTTGCCCTGCTCTGTCATCCACACATCCTAATTCTCATTTTTCATCTAAACGTGTGAAACACACACCCATAACTTCATCTACATCTTCTCCATCAATTCCACCTTTACCTATAGCTCAACCATCCTCTAAACAAACTACATTAGAACCTCGGAAAGATCTTAATCCCACAACCAAGGTTTCATGTTCTACTCCTACAATTTCTATACCTATAGACCCATTTATTAACACCTCTACATTATCTACATCTACCAAAAGCATATATTCCACATCAAAAGATATAGGGAATGATCCTTCTACCTCTTACGCTCTTTCTGATGAGCTCTTACCTGATTTATCTAAAATTCTCATATTAGAAAAAACAAATGCTTCTATGCAAGATTCCCTTATTCTAAATAATTTGCCGCCATCTCCTCATACCTTGGGCCTCCCACAACCTATGGGAAGTACTTACCAAGTCGGGAGTTGTGCCTTTATTTATAAGGGATATGACTGGGGACGAATACCCAGGAACATCAAAACTCATTATGATGGATATGCTCGATGTTATTTTACTAATGAGTATACTAAAGCTAAACCTATAATGCTTAAAATGGGATATAAAGGGAAAGGTTTGGGACCTTTCCAAGATGGTATGAAAGAACCTTTTGAGGTAGAACCATGGCCCGCCCGATGTGGTGTGGGCCTATTTCCTAGTAAGGGTCAACCCTTCCCTTTTGAAGATGATGATCAACTCATATGTTATCAAGATTATTTGGATGGACGTGATACTTTGCGTTTAACAAATCAGCCATTTACATGTAATATGCTATCCTTAGCTTATCCTGAGATGATTGCTGAATTCGACGATGAGTTGGAGGGAGATATCTTTCATGATGTCTCCGTTGAAGAGTTGTTACACAACGAATTTTATTTCAATGGTTCTATACCTACTATAGCCCATCTTGAGGCCACGAATCCTCAAGACGAATTATCCAAGCTAACCTTGGAAGAATTACAAGAATTGGGCGTCTCACCCGCCCCACCTAATTTTGAGAGAGATCTACACATGGAAGTAGAAAACGTCATAAAAATTAACATTGGAACCGAGGATAATCCTCACATAATCAATATTGGATCAGAATTAAGTCAAGAAAAACAAGATCAATACATCACATTTCTTAAAGAATATGAAGATGTCTTCGCTTGGACATATGAAGATATGCCAGGTTTAGACCCTTCTGTAGTCATGCATCATCTAGTAGTCCATCCGGATGCTAAACCTGTTAAACAAAAACTTAGAAAAATGCATCCCAAAGTGGCCTTGCTAGTCAAAGGAGAGTTAGAAAAACTCTTGAATGTTGTTTTTATACAAGCTATTGATTATGTTGAATGGATCTCGAATGTAGTTCCAGTAACCAAGAAAGAAGCTACCAAAGTTAGGGTTTGCACAGATTTTAGAGATATTAATGTTGCATGCCCTAAAGATGATTTTCCTCTTCCCAACATGGATCAAATCATTGATTTTACTGCTGGGAGTGGAATGATATCCCTAATGGATGGATTTTTTGGTTATAATCAGATCAGGATAGCTCCTGAAGATCAGGCTAAAACAACCTTTATTACCCCCTGGGGTACCTTTTGTTGGAAAGTGATGCCATTTGGTTTAAAGAACGTAGGTGCAACATATCAACGAGCCATGACTTATATCTTTCATGATATGATGCATGATATCCTACATGATTATGTAGATGATATTATAGCTCGTTCTATTAATGAGGATGATCATTTAGATGATTTGAGAAAAGTATTTAATCGGTTAAGGGAATACCTTATCCGATTAAATCCAGCCAAATGTATATTCGGAGTCAAGTCCGATAAATTATTGGGGGTTATAGTTTCTTTACGTGGTATTGAAATTGACCCTCTCAAGATTGTGGCTATCACCGATATGCCCGCACCTACAAATATATCTGAATTACGAAGTTTACAAGGTAAGCTTCAAGCTATCCGTCGCTTCATCGATAAGCTGGTGGACAAAACCGGTCCCTTTCTTAAGCTTCTTAAGAAGGATGTCCCTTTCAATTGGGATGACGAATGTAAGGAAGCATTTGAACTCCTCAAACAATACCTCCTTAACCCACCTGTGCTTTCACCGCCTAGACCTGATCGCCCATTTATCCTATATATTTTAGCTTTAGATTTTGCCTTAGGAGCTATGTTAGCTCAACTTGATGATGAGAAAAGAGAACGTGCTAATTATTATATTAGCCAAACTTTAATTAATTATGAAACCCGCTACACAACATTAGAAAAACTATGTCTAGCAGTCATATTTTCTACGCAAAAATTATGCCATTATATGCTCAGTCAAAAAATGTATGTCATTGCTAAATCTGATCCCTTGCGGTATCTCATGAGTCGACCTTATTTATCGGGTCGCACAGCGAAATGGGTTCTTGCTCTAAGCGAGTTTGAACTCATGTTTATAGGACAAAAGTCTGTTAAGGGTCAAATCATAGTAGATCAATTAGTTGCTGCACCCTTAGAGTCTACCCATCCCCTCATCATTGAGTTTCCTGATGAATGCCTTCAACTAGAGGCAGACCATGTTGAACAATGGTCCTTATACTTTGATGGAGCCCGATGCATGAGTGGGGCTGGTGTAGGTATTATTTTAATATCTCCACAAAAGCACATTATCCCTTTGTCCTTTAAATTAACATTTGCTTGTACTAATAATACTGCTGAATATGAAGCTCTAATCCTTGGATTACGAGCTACCTTGGCACTAAAAATTAAACATCTGTTAGTTTTTGGTGATTCTCAACTTGTCATAAACCAGATTAATGAAGTTTATCAGACCAGAGATGATAAATTGTGCCCATATAAAGCATATGTTTTACAATTAATATCTTTATTTGATCAAGTTACCTTGGAAGCTATTCCTAGAACTAGCAACCGTGCGGCTGACGCTATGGCTGCAGCTGCATCCCTCCTGCCCTTGGAGTTAGATGACGAGTATGCCACTATCATCATTCATCGACTCCAAGAACCCGCTTCAAATAAGTCATGCTTAGAACCTTTGGATGTGTTTCTAATCAACGAAACTACTCCTGAACCTTGGTATACGGATATATTTGATTTTCTTCAAAATGGGACTTTTCTTGCCAGTTTTAATAGAAACCAGCGCCGATTATTACGTAGACGAGCAAGTCGCTTTGTAATAATTGGCAATACTTTATATAGGAGATCTTTTGAAGGTATCCTATTGAGATGTTTGAATCTAGAAGAATCTAGATCAGCTTTGAGTGAAGCCCACGATGGATCTTGTGGAGGACACTTCAGTGGTAGCGCCATTGCTAAAAAACTCCTTAGGATAGGATATTTTTGGCCTACCATGGAGAATGATGCACATGATTATGTGCGCCATTGCGACAAGTGCCAGAAGCACGCTGACCTTGTCCATGCCCCTGCACAAGAACTGTAGGCTATTTCATCCCCTTGGCCCTTTTCAAAATGGGGCTTAGACATTATTGGCAAAATTAATCCCGTGTCATCTGATGGACACAAATTCATCATAACCGCCACTGAGTATTTTACGAAGTGGGTTGAAGCTATGCCTTTAGCTTCCTGCACTGGAACCCAAGTCTCCAAATTTATTTTTAATCAAATCATTTGTAGGTTCGAAATTCCTGCAAATCTCATCTCAGATAATGGAACTTGTTTCAAAAATAAAGATGTCAAAAAATTATGTCAAAAATATAAAATTCAACATCGTTGGTCCACTCCCTATTATCCTCAGGGTAATGGCCAAGCAGAAGCATCTAATAAAACATTAATTAAAATCCTTAAAATATTGGTCAATAAATCTGGCCGCGATTGGCACATTCAATTATATCCAGCTTTGTGGGCATATCGAACTAGCGTTCGTACTCCCACGGGCACTTCACCTTTTGTTTTGGTTTATGGCGTTGAAGCTATTTTTCCATTTGAATTAGAAGTTCCTTCTTTGGCTCTACTACTTCAAGATACTGAAGTAGGAGATGAATATCGAGTTGGCAGACTTAGTCAGCTGGAACTCTTAGATGAGAAGCGCATCAATGCTTTGGAGCATCTTCGTGCCTACCAAAACAAGCTTAAAAGATCATATGCTAAGAAAGTTCATCATCGATCCTTTGAGATCGGCGACCTTGTTTTAAAAGAAAATAAAAAAATACTAATGCAACTAAAGACCTTAAAGGTAAATTTGAGCCCAACTGGCTTGGACCATATATTATCACTGCTAAATTTGGATCGGGAGCATACAAATTAGCTACCTTAGATGGTAAATATCTTAAAGAACCTATGAACATTATGCATCTTAAACGCTATTACGCATAAAATTTGGTCATTTCATCATTTGTATATATTTTGCATATTATTTCATTTTAAAATATATAAAAAAAAAAACAAACAAAAATAAAATAAACACTCAAATCAGCAATATTATTGACTCTTTCAAAACAAAAAAGATAGAAGGAAAGAGAGAGTCAAAATTATCAAAATCTTCAAAAATATTTGTTGTATATATTTATTCTTGAAATATTGCAGTTATATTTTCATATTATTTTGGATAAATTAGCATTTATTTGGAATCCCTCACATTTCACATAATACATGAATAAATATCTTGATTTTATCTGGCATGATTATTTATCTCTCTTATATCAAAGTCCACATGTTGAATTAAATAAAGTTTGAGCATAGAGAATTGATCTTGTTATTTACTTAAACCAAGTGCACCTTTTCACATTAAAATGATTACATTTGCAAATTCCATACTATGCTACATAGTAGAAGTGGTTTCTTGAGCGAAAAGTTTCCCCTGCTATCCTATCATGCACATGGTCTAGAATCTTTGAGAATTGACAAAAGGACAAGCTCACCCCTACCCAGAATAAAAATCCCTTGCTCTACATCCAATCCGAGCAAGTATCCCTAGAATAGGAAGCAAAAAGAAAAAGAAAAATCAAGCAAAATCATGAGAAAAAGAAGCATTATTTCAGTATCATTTTGTACTATCTCAGCACTATTTCAGCATTATCTCAAATATCAAAGCAAAAATACAAAAAAAAAGAGAAAAAGAAAAGAAAGCAAAGAAAGAAAAAGCAAAAGCAATAAAATCCCTTTCCCTACCCATTGAAAAGAAAAGAAGGGTGGATGAGCTTGAATCCCTGGAATTCTCAATTATTCAAAAACTGTGAGGTAAGCCCCATAACAAGTGGTTTGTGCCCAACCCGCTTGGCCTTGGGTAACTCCTAGCGTGGTGATATGTCTGTCACATTAGCGACCTTATTTTGTACAGACCTATGTCCCGCTTATGGATTAGCTAGCTCTTGATAACCCGACTTACATAGTAGTCTGGTACGGTTATATGCATATAAATCATGGTCAATGAACATTTATTTGGTTAATTCAAATCACTTGTATCAAAGTATCTTGCTCAAAACTGGTAAATGCACAAAGCAATTGCACACACATTTGTATTTGAGAGATTCTGTATCATTATGATAAATCAAGAATGGTATCGAACTCACATATGCACATGGGATTCTTTATAAATCTAAATTTTGTCTTTGAGATAATTTAAAATATTTTTGCAAATTGTCTGGAATGATTTCATTTCTTACAGAACAGTTGTTTAGTATAAAAACAACTACAGACATTTTCAAAAAAAAAATCAAAATCTTTTTCAAAAACATACAATAAATTACCATTTATATATATTTTTGACTTCCGCGACGATGGTATAGTTCCAAAACTTAAATTGGAATTTTATGCCTAGCGCAAGTCCTCATATTTATATTTTCTATTTATTTCAAAAAAATAAAAAAATCAACCATGCAATAAAACTATTATATCAATTTCTTTTTTGGATTTCGCGATGATGGTATAAGTCTATACCTAAATATTCTATGCCTAGCGCAAACCATTGTTTTAATTTTATTTTCCCATTTATTTAAAGATCATAAAAACATATGACTTAAATCATTATGTTACACAATTATGCTTTAAAAAGAACGAATACTTTGCTATTTCATGTCATTATGTCAACCTTCAAATTTGCAATGATGGTATAATTCCTAGGGAATTATTCAAAAATTTTATCACACTTAGGAATTTATGCCTAGAAAAAATCATTTTTTTATATATTTCATGCATAATATTTTCATGGAAATCTGAAAACAAAACAACATCATCATCATCACCATTTTTATCATCACAACCTCATCAAAGTCTTAAGACAGTCTCTTAAGCACTCTTTTACTTTTAGCAATATTTCTATACTGGGATTAGCTTGACGACCTAGCGAGCGGTGACTCCATGAAATGGTCATAAATAGCGACAATGTCCTTTGAAATTATTGTTAAAAGTCCCATTTTTTATTTTTATCAAATCATACCACAAACAACCAATTTGTTTACATCAGATTATTTCATTTAAATTTTAAAAAGCATGACATAAAATCATAATATTTCCAAATGACATAATTACATGAATCATCAAATCAATCAAATCAAAACATTAAAGCATCATACAAACACATAAGACACAAGTCATATGATCAAAAATATCTCATATATATATATATACAACAATATATACATCATCTCAAAACTGGATCGGTATGCCACAATCTGTACCTCGGCATACTCAATCCTCTATCAAAAATAATAAACAATATATATCAATCTATGCAGTGCAGTCAACAAGCTAGCCTCGAGAACCCCTCGAGCTCTCAGCCTCATCTCCTCTCTCGCCTGGACGTGAAGGAGGTGGCCCCATCACAGTCCGTGTGGTGCTATGAGTCCTAGACGTCGAGCATGATGATGTCCTTGATGACCTCATCATGACAGGCTCTACAATGGGGGCTAGCAGTGGTACCCTATGCTCCTTCGGCACCATATGGTAGTATATCCCTGGTAGAATGTGGTCTGAGCAATAGCCCATGCTAGATCCCGAGTGCTCGCCCCTCCGCTCCGTGCCCTGAGGCGTGCGACCTCATCTCTGAGTTGTGTGGCCTCAGCTCGATGTCGTGCAGCCTCATCCTGTAAGGTCTGCACCTAACCTGGAGATGGACATTCTTCGCCCGAAGAGTAGCCATCTCACTACTCTCTCCTATATCCACACCCTTGCCCTTATCGGGCGATGGTGGCCTCTCTCTCCATGGAGAAGGGGGTCTCTCCTCCCTCCTCTCCTACTGTCATGGCCTCTGCTGAGCCTGTGGCCTCCTCTGCTCTCTCCCTCCATGACCCTATGCCGCCTCAACAGCTTCCTAGCACCGCCTCCCCATCCGATGCACAACTAGCATGAATCGGACCCTGAGCCCTCGTCATCCGAGGAGGGCGGATGCCTATGTACCAGGCATCATAGCCATCGGCTACCCTAGCGTCATCCCCATCCACTAGCTGGATGGGGGCATCATCTATGTCCTGACTCCAGAAGCGCTGCATATCTGGAGCCCCGCTGAGTGTGGTGTTATCCCGGACAGTCCGAGAAAACTCATAGTCCCTGAGAGTAGGGATCCCCTGCTGTAGACCGAACTACCTCAAAACTCGGTCGTAGCGGTGGAGCTCCACCTCTCCCCTCTCCATCCTAAGCCAGCAGGTTCGCCTAATGTGAGCCAGCTCCTGTCTGTCCTCGGCCCACCCTGGATGCTCTCTCCAAGGCCTCCAGGTGATCTGGTCGGAGACAAGGTCATCAAGTAGTCTCCGGGACATTGGCAGATCTATCCACCACTGTGACCCTCTCCGGAGCCACCAGTAGAAAACTCGGGGCCTCTCCCCGTCAACCCCTATCAAAGGAAGCCCTATCGGCCTTCGCACTGCAATGTGCTCCTAGCACCAAACCTATAGTAGCGATGTCATGACTAGACATCGACCGCCCTTGTACACGACCCCATGCAGGATCCTGTACAATCGGCATAGTATGAAGCTCCCCCAGGAAAACCTGTACCCGTGGTCTCTCATGTCGTAGACCACATCTGTCAGTACCCATGGTAGCCTGCATCCACTCTGATGGCATAGCAACAGACCACCTACTACCCCTGCCAACACCTGTGTCAGTCTAGATGCCCCAGGCATCTGGCGTAGCGACTCGATATTCACTCCGCCCTTCTCCAGGGTGAAGCTCGGATCTCCGCATAGTCGCATCATCGCGTGGCCCTGGTTGGCCATGGGAGTTATTAGTCATCCTTGTATGGGGATCCTCAAGATCCTCCATACATCCTCCATTGTGGGAGCCATCTCCCCTATCGATAACCAAAAGCAGGAAGAACCCGGATACCACCTCTCTGCTAGGGTTGTCAATAGCCCCATATCCGTAGAAACCTGTGGCATATCTGCCACATGTTGCAAGCCGACCTGGGCCAACTGATCTCGCTCTGCCTGAGATAGAGCGGCCAAGTCATCCCTTAGACCCCCGTATTTCCATTCTCGGCTCTTTAGTAATCCCCTCTGCAACATAAACAACAAAACAATAAAAATCATTAATAAAACAGTGATTAAAAATGCAAGTAAAATAAGTTCAATTTCATACAAATGATGATATCGTCCACTATTGGACGATATCGTCCAAAATTTGAGCAAATTCGTCTCTGATTTTGCAAGAGGGAATCGTCCCTTATTGGACGAAATCGGCGATATCGAGATGATTTCGACGAAATCGGGACGATTTCGTCCCGACGACGTCGACGGCCCAAAAATGGCCGCGATGCTCAAAAATCATTCAAAATTAATCTAAAAAGCATGTAAATTCAAATTAAAGCATTCTAAACTAAGTTTAGATCCTTACCCGTAGCCACGCATCGGACCTCTGTCGATCTGTGCGTTGTCTCGACCATTTTTGTCTGCAGAGCTCTAGAAATCAGGAAAATGAACAGTAACAATGAATTAGGGTTTTACCCTATTTTTCTTAATTTTATTCAAAAACAATTAAAAACATTTTTAAATTTTGCTTTTTCGCATTTTTACCTCAAACGTTCGATTTGGGTAAAAACACGGAGGGGGCACCATAGTAAGCAGTCATACGATTCGACCTAGAATCGTCGCCTAAAAATTGGAATAAATTTTTGCTTTCTCGTAAATCGAGAAGAACTCGTCTTTAACGCATTTTCCTCGAAAAATTCGCTAAAGAGGGGGCAAAATGTAGCACCCTAAAATTGGCGCAGTAAAACCTTAGCAAATAATTAAAATTACCTTAGTAATAATTCAAATTTGAATTTTAACCCTGAACCGCCCGTTAAACCGCTTTCCTCATTTTTCATGCCATTTTTAGGATTTGTTGTGACCGTTGGACGATATCGTCACCGATCAGACGATATCACCTCAGATCGGACGAATTCGTCTGGAGCAGAACGTCCAGACGATTTCGTCCCAAAACTGATTTTTCATAATTAGCTTTTGTTTCAACGGCGTCTCTAACTGGGGCAAAAGCGTGTCTACGCGGTTAGAGACCTCCCCCATTGGAGATCTCCCAAATTGGGATGATCTCCAACCTCCCAACCTCCTTCCTATGCCTATTTAATCTTAGGCCCTCCCCTTGACATTCCCCTGGCTGAAATTTTCTGTAACACGAGTTTTATTTGCATTAGAGTATCTTAAATTACTATTTGCCTTCGTATTTTTCCAAGTTTGCTTGTAGGAACTTCACTATTCTTCAGTCGGAGCAAGCTCAGATCGTCGCAGACGATCCTGTACGATCTCGGACGATCACGCCAAAATTCGAGACGATTTCGTATTCTACAGATGATTTCGACTACAGCCAACATTGGGGGCAATCAGTGCCCATAGTTTGCATTTCTTTATTCTTTTCTATTGTTTTATTCTGCATCCAGTTAAGCTTATTGTTATTTCCTATTATTCTGCATCTTGGAGTTCACCCATGTAGCTTAAGTGCATAATAAAGTCATAATTTGTCATTAAAACATTGTAATCCACTTAAATTTCTATTTGTAATTATCATCTTAACATCACTATTATCATTTTACATCATTTTCCTTTGTTGGTATAGCTGCATTTTTTGTATTTTGTATCTATTTCTCTGATTGCAGGTCTCTGAAGAATTCGTCTGATGAATTCGTCAGATCTCAGATGATCTTGTCTGATCTCAGACGATCCTGTCATATCAGAGGCGATCTGGACTGCTTCAAAAATCAGAACCTCCATCAGACATCCGGAATCAGGTATGGCTTTTCTCATCTAGCATATTCTCTATGTTTTCTGTTTAAATCTGTTTTTTGTATTCATTTAAATCTGCATTTCATATAGAACAATTTAGATTCATTTGGCCAAACCTAGGATTTGAATGATTAAAGATAAAATTGAACACATTAAACTCATTCCCAACCTAGGCATGGAAACTGCCACTAAAAGTTTCCTGGTGAACCCCACCATCCATCAAAAAATCACCTTAATACCCCTCCCCCGAGAGGCACGACCTTCAAAGGGCCTCTCAGTCTGAGGTACCATCCCATCCTTCTCGCATCCCCCTTTCGGGCGCGGATCCTTTAGCCTGAAGGTAAGGGTGCAAAAAATTTGGAACGATACACTCTTGTTTGATTTGATATTCCTCTCTTATTATTTCTCCATCCTCTTTTTGAATTTTATTTATCCTTGTTATACTTTTGTCTTATGGAAGAGACATGAAAGAATCTTGTGTTCCTATATTCTTTCCTTAACCATTTGTTCCTTGACTTTTATCTCCAGTACATCTCCTCCCTTACTATTATTTTGTCCAATTTCAACTAGACAACTTTTTATCTCCTATTAAGGACCTAGTCCATCCCATTTTTTCTTATCTCTTCTTCAATTCAACTAATTTATTGCCTTAACCACTCCTTTTGCAAGAAGATGTTTCCAAAGACCTCATTATTCCACTTTTTTCCTTCCCCCTTCACATGTTTGAATTTTCTAAAAACCACATATATCTTAGATCCTTGGATTGAATGCATCCAGAATATTTCCATTTTATCATAAATTCTTGGGTGCTATATCCACATGAATTCAAACTTCAAGGGACTATTTTTCTTTATATCCTCCAAACTACACCAAAATATAAGAGTCTTATGGTCTAATCATATTCTTGACAATGGTGCAAATGTATGCTTGTAATTTTTCTGAAACCACTCTAAGGATAGTAGAACCCTATTCAATCTCACCTAGATCAAGTCCTCCCCTAACCTCATGTTAGTCCACATGAATGCATTGCCACTCAAATCAACATCATAAAGACTTGATGTTGATATAAAATTACTAAGGTCCTCCATACTCTTGGTGAATCTCCAAGACCCTGCTTTCTTCTCAATTGGCCTTAATGGAGCGTTGAAATATTTTTCCACTAACTATTTTATCCCCCTCACCTATTATCCCATTTACTCTATATCTTTCTAAAATTTCTTTCTCAATATACTTAAATTTAGAGCATAGACATTTGTAACAAGGAAAACAAACTTTGAAGACCTAGCCAAGATAAAAATAGATAATTTATTTTCGCTTCTAGATATGACTTCATCATAGAGGTTAAAGTTCCATAGAGTTAACAATCCTCCTAAAGCTCCCTTGGCTCCCACCTAACAACTCTTACCCTTCTTCCATTCTTCACTCTGAATGTTTTCCCACCTTGCATAAGTTTATTTAGTTTCTTACGATAATACTATTTCAATTTGGTGGTCTTTCATCATGGATCTCACCAATCTATGTTTGTTAGGGTAATTCATTTCATTAAAATTCCATGCTATCACTTTTATTTTTTACTTTTTGTAGTAGGCTTCTATGCACTCAATACTATGGTCATTTCCTTCCCAAATTTCAATTTCTTATTTGTTTCATTTAAGTGTTTTTCTTTCAAATTTGGCCTACCCACCTTCTTCACCTCCTCTACTCTTACATCTAGGATCTTCTTAGCACTCCTTAACATCCTTAGGTATGGTACTTTACCTAAAGTCCCTACAACCAATTCTTCTTGATTAAATATACACAATACAACTTTTGTATTTGATTATGCATGGGACTCCATTTACCCTACCATTCCTTTTTCCTTTTCTTCCATTTGATCCATATTTTTTCATCACTTTTAGTCACATCATCCCATGGTATTGGAGAGCTTATCCTTTGTAGATAGTCCTAGATTTCTACCATTTTAGTTTTCTCTCTTTGAATAAATACTTCACCTTCTTCCATCCCCATTTCCTTTTGAGATATTTCCTTATCTTCATCAATACCATCTTCCTTTATTTCTTTCTTATTATATTCTAGATCCCTCCTCTCATAAACTTTCTATCTTTGAAACTCCTTACCCTTTTTCTTAGAGATTATCTCCTTGTTCTTTTATGTTAACCCTTTTTTCCTTTTTCATTCTTACTCTAATTTTCTCTATAGTTTCTCCTCTATCTACTTGGAAAATCCTTTGCTAGATGATTAATTTTGGCATAGATTCTACAACTAAAGAGGTGGTTCTCATATGTTATGCTTTGACTCCAGACCCTAAATCTTGAGACTAGTTTAATCTCCTTTGGTAGCTTTTGTCTTGATTGAACCATGACACACATTCTCACAAAAAATACTCTTTTTTTTTCTTTGGTAACAAAGTCCACTATGAGAAAGCATATAAATGAGTTTGCTATGCTTCATAAGAATATTAGGTGCAAAGGCATTTTCTATGCTTCAAAACCTTTCTCCTACCAAAATTCTAGAGGTAAAAAAATGAACCTTACCCATACTAGGGCCACATATATCCTCTCTATATTATCCAAGATCCCATTTCTTGAGATATAGGCCAAATATACCCATAAACCATGGGCCTCTCAGTGGACCCTTATGGAAATATTCCCCTTTGTAAAAAGGGATGAGGAAAAAACCTTTTGGTAGAAAAGATAATTCCACATGTCCTTTAAATTTTTAACAATTAGTTGTCCACTTAATGATCTAATCTCCTTGTGGTCTTGAGCCTATGAAATTTCCTATTAGAGTATTATTAAGTCTATTCTATGCTTTTTCATAGACTTTATCAGGAATATTTAGATATATTCCTATCTCTTTAGTTTTAGAGGATATCAAAATATGTTTTCCTTCTAACTTCTCTTCCCCTTAAACCATTTTACCCATGTTTTATTGTCCTTGTATAGTTTCTACTCTCTTGCGGTGGTTTTGGGTTTTTCTCCTTTAGTATCAATGGTGAAGGATTTGATATAACTTGAGTCTGGTTAACTCCACATTCACAATCCTTAGCATTAATAGGCTTTTTTATATCCTTCTAAACTCTTACCCTAATATCCCTACGTACACCTCAACTTATTATGGTTTAATGCAGATAAAACACATAGATCTCTAGAAAATGGAACCCTTAGTAAAAATATACACATATCTCTAGAAAATGGAACCCTTAGTACACAAATCCCTTAATCTCTATAAAATTAAACACTTGATAGACATATCCACACATCTCTAAAAATAAAACACTCAATAGACAAATCCATAGATCTCCAAAAAAAAAACCCTTAATAGACAAATCTGACAAAAATAAAATTGAATTGATTTATCACCCAGAGCCTCAAAATGCTTCTAGACCTAAAGTGACCTAGCATGACATGAACCCTCAAAAAATAAATCCATATATCTAGAAAATGGAACCCTTATTAGACATTACCACAAATCTATAAAAAAATGGAACCCGTAGTAGACAAAACCACAAATCTCTAAAAAATGAAACCCTCAATAGATAAAATTGTAGATATATAGAAAATAGAACCCTTAGCAAACAAATATATAGATCTCTAGAAAAATAATCCTTCAGTAGATAAAACCCACAAAAAACCATACTGACATATTTCTTGCCTAGAACCTCATAATGCTTCCATATTTGAAGTGACCTAGTAGGTCATGAACCCTCAACAAACAAATCCACTTATTTTATTTCCTCCATAGATCATATGGAGTAGCTCCAGATGGAAAGAATAATATACCACAAATATCCAAAAAATAGAATCCTCAATAGACAAGTCCACATATCTCCAAAAAATAGAACCCTCATTAGACAAATCCATTGATTTCTTACTAGACAAGTTCACATAACTCCAAAAGGTAAAATCCTCTATATACAAATCTTTAGATCTCTAGAATATGGAATCCTCAATAAAAAAATATATAGATCTCCAAAAAATGAAACCTGCAATAGAAAAATCCATAGATCACGTGGAAAAGCTTCATATGAGAATAAACCCTAAAATCTAATAGATCATAAGATAATAGAACCCTTAGCAGATAAGTCCACAAAAATTTAACAAAATTAAACCCTCAACATACAAATCCATAAATATTCAAAAAATGGAACCCTTAGTAGACAAGTCCATAGATCTCCAAAAAATGGAACCCTCAATAGACAAGTCCATAGATATCCAAAAAATGGAACCCTTAGTAGAAAAATCCATAGATCTCCAAAAAATGAAATCCTTAGTAGGAAAATCCACATCTCTTCATAAAATGAAACCCTCACAAGACAAATCCATAGAATTCTAAAAAATAAAACCCTCCTTAGAAAAAACCCACAAAAATTCAAACATATTGATTTTTCAACTTCTTATGGCTAAAAACAAACAAATCCCATAGATCGCTAAAAAATGAAACCCTTAGTAGACAAGTCCAAAAATCTTCAAAACATGAAACCCTCAACAAATAAATCCATAGATCTTCAAAAAATGGAACCCTCAACAAACAAATCCATAGATCTCTCAAAAATAGAACTCTTAGTAGCTACTAAAATCCAAACTAGCATATTTTCACTCTAAACATCCCAATGCTTTTAGAAAGTTATAAATCCATAAATATCTAAAAAATGAAACCCTCAATAGACAAGTCCATGGATATCTAAAGAATAGAACCCTTAGCAGACAAGTCCACAAATATCTAGATAACTCAACAAATATTTTATCCTATGTAGATTACAATTTAATAATTTAGAGTTAACAAGTTTATGTTAGATCATTTATCATATTATCTTAAAAACATTCAAATTAAATAAATATATAATTTTTGCATAAATTAAATTAAATTTTTGTATATGTTAATATATTAGATATTTTTAGATCTCCTATTTAATTATGAAATGTTTGAACATTTCATATAATATCATGGTAATTATAGATGTGTATTTTGGCCATTTGGTTGATCACTCTAATTTTTATGTGGTGTTTTTTTTCTTTGTTACTTTTGTATTTTAAACAAAATATTTTGTGGTAGCAAACAAAATGTGCTTAGTTAATTGAAAATTTGTTCTTTATTTTTAAATTGTTAGAGAAAGATGCACTTAGTTAAATAAAAAGTTTTTCTTGGTTTAAAACTTATTAGAGGATATTAATTAGTGCTCCTTTGTCCCACCTCATTTAATCCCATCCAAATACCTACAAGTTCATTAGTGCTTGATTGGTCTACCGATTCTTTTATATATTCTGGTAATAATTAGTTACATTTCTTATGCCTATGATGAAATTTTTGTTACTACTCTCAATCATTCACATGCGTGTATCTAATCTATTGTTGGATCTTCAAGCCTATCCATTGATGTTTCTAAGACCAACTCATGTTATTAAAATAATATCAACCTTCTCATTTGGATTTTTTTTATAAGTTTACAGAACACATATCAATGATTAACAAAAATGTGATTGATTGTAGGTTTATTGTATCTCATTAATGACAACGACAAAAATTGATATTGTGAGAGATTGAAGAAAAATATAAAAACTATTAATGGATGTGGTCTCTTGCTTCTACACTAACCCTAGCTACAATGTAAGTAGAATCAAGAAACATTTTAACCTCACTTGGATACTTAGTTGGTCCATGAGAAAACAAGTTGACAAATCTTAAGATTGTACCATACAATATCTTAAGGAGATCTAAGATTGAATTCCTTGGTTTTCTATGAAGAACATATAAGCTAGTCCTTACTAATAATTTGTTTTACATAAAACTATATACAAAATATGGAATATACATTTAGTTTTAATTGGATATTCTTTAGACTTGCTTTGTTTAATATATTGATATTATGAGAGATTGATGAAAAATATCAAAACTATTAGTATGAGGTCTCTTTTTTGGCACTAACCCCAACTACAATGTGTCTAAAATCAAGAAAAACCTCTGTGTAACTTGGATATTTAGTTTTTCCATGAGCAAAGAAGTTGACAAAGCTAAATATTGTAAAATATCTTGAGATCTAAGATTGAATTCTTTGACTTTGTATGAAGAAAAATAAACAAGCTAGTCCTTATTAATAAAACTATATTATATGAAATTATAGAGTTAATTTATGATATTTTCCTCCATTAT
This sequence comes from Wollemia nobilis, assembly GCA_028583015.1. Taxonomy (NCBI): domain Eukaryota; kingdom Viridiplantae; phylum Streptophyta; class Pinopsida; order Araucariales; family Araucariaceae; genus Wollemia; species Wollemia nobilis. Next base: position 985,146 of record JAQPPZ010002200.1, read on the forward strand.
TTGGAATGTTTAGCCTCTTATAAATACTTAAGATCAAAAAATGGAATATATATTTATTCTTTATTGAATATTTTTTAGGATTGCATTATTTTTCTTTATTTTTATTATACTAGAGGAATTGATAAATCATTTTCTACACCTCTTCATGGGTTTGAATCTCGCACCTTCTCGCCACTATAACCTCTAGTTGCATCAGGTAAATATTTTTACATAGTTGGCTATGCTGATGTGACACATCCAGCGGTACTACGAGGCCTGAGGGATTGGAACCCTGGTCTTCGTGCTCCTACAAAAGTATTTTTACCATTGAACCAAATCTTCAGATCCATTTTTTATCTCTTTTAATTTGTTAGGATATTTTAATTTATTACATCATTTAGTTTTAGATGCTAGATAAATATCTAGCATCCTATGTATGTATTCCAAAAGATAAGATAGGTTAGTGCTTCATTAGTTGGCATTCCAAAAGCCAACGTGCATAATACTTAGTAAAGAATATTGTTTAGTTAGTGATAGAGCTTAAGTTAGAGTGCATAACTAATTCTATGCTAAGATGGTTGCATGGTTACTAGCTAATCTTAGCCATACATTATGTAATTTACACATGCATTTGTTGATTGAAATGTTTAGTTCTCTAAACTACATTACTATCAGAGCTCGCGTGAGAGATTCAACTTTGGTTTGATGACTTGGTTCTACTGCTAGTAAGCATACAAGAAATGTTAATGATATTATTAGATTTTTAAAGTATAAGTAAACTAATTGACCATAGTTCTAACTTGATCTTCAATTATCAAAAGCTAACTAGATTGCTTGTAGCAATTCTAAGCTTTCATTATCTATTTTATAAGCTAAAGATTCATCAAAGCCTAATGACATATGTTAAATCCTTCCAACATATCATCAAGGTATAGGCAACTCTTAGAGTTACCATGGCTAGCATTGACTCTAGAGATGAGCACCATTGTAGAGTGAAACTCGATGGATATGAGCATTGTCAACAAGAAGACCCTGTTGAGTGTGCTTGTGCATCTAGTTGGTGGTATATTTTTTTTTTCTAGATGATGATTGTAAATCCATTCAAGGCATAATAATTGAAGAGTTTTAACATATCTATCAGTGGAATGAATGGTCAACAACCTAAGATGAAACTTGCTTGAGAAGAGAAAAACTATGGAGTAGACCTAATTCTAATTAAATATGTGAAGCAATCTAGATGACTTATTTTTTGTGCTTCTACATAGCCCATAGACCTACACACTCTAATATGAATTTTGTATCACTCTATGATTATTGTCTTACCCTCTATCATAAGGAAGCATGATAGCCTACAAAAAGGAGAGTCGATCTCAAGTTGTAGGAAGGCAATAAACCAATCCTTGGTATAACATACCAATCATTACCAAATTGAATACTTGGCCATGTTATCACATTGATATTTTAAGTTGATATTAGAGCCAATAAAAAGGACTTGATTGATAGAACGAAGCCCACATAGTAGCGAATAGGTGAAGGAGATAAGGCAAAGCATTGGTGATTTGGCCAAGAGGTGAAGCCATGGTGGAAGTGAAGCCACGATGGCTGGATGCAGGTGGTGGCTAGTTTATTTCTTGACAATTTATCCCACATGATCCATGTGGGAGGACTATAGACTCTTCAAAGGGATCCCTTCTTTATCAATAAAGTGCCAACTTGAGTAGGTTGAGATGGAGCCTAAGTTACCATGTAAAAAGGAAAAGTTTCAATTTTTGATGGCCACATGGAAAGTAGAGGAGAATTTGGTCCAAGATATTTGGAGGGAGAAAAATCAATAAGACCGAAATGAATTTTTTTAATTAGTTAATTAATTAATAAATTATTATTTTTTAACTAATTTATTTATTCTATTAATTAATGAGTTAATTAATTTATTAAAATCAAAATTTTAAAAGCTTAAGCTCTATTTTGCAAAAACAAATTCCTTAGCTAATTTTACAAAATTTCCACTCAAAACTATTGCAACATTACATTGTGTGAATTTTTAGTGGAACCCAACACCTTTCAAATTATGGTCTTAAAAGCATGCTTTCATTTTTGTTTTGCAAACATATTTCATGCTTTTAAAAAGACCCCATATTTGTGCAAATTGCAAAAGGTAAAATTTGGTTTTTACAATACCTCTGGATCACATTTATAGGTAATGCTATCATGTTTGAGCTATTGTGTTTAATGCCTAACATAGCTACAACAATGGTCTCTAGGGTCTATCTCTATAAACCATTGGGGAGAAATAAGGAAATCCCATACTATTTTCACTCTCTAGTTATTGTTATTCATTTTTATTGCTAGGCATAAATCCTAAAATTAAGTTGCTCCAAGTATATAAGGGAAGTTTATGCCCTATGTATGTGAAGGTATTTTAAGCAGGTGTCAAAAATAGAGAAAATTCCTTTCAGTACTGCCCATGCACCATGTATCATTTTGCTTCTTGTACCTTATGGTCTCTCTCATGTACAATCATATATAACAAGAGGACTAGCGCATCCCATGTATCAAAAAGTATTTAGGAAGGGCTAGTATATTAGACTAGCAGTATATATAAGGGGGCCATTTGGAGAGATAAGGAACCCTCATAATATCCATACGAAAACCCTATCTCATAGGCTCTTAAGAGATTCAAATTTTACACCATGGAAGATAAATATGTGGACCATATTGGAGGTTGAAAAGTTATAAATATTATGACTGGCAAAGTCACACAACCTAAATATAATAATGATGCTAAAGAAATATATGATAATACAAATGTAGAATCCCTCATGATCATCATGCTTTCCACAACTAATAATATTTAACCTCATATTTGTGAAGCAAAGAGTGCCAACAAAGCATGGGAAAAACTTACCACTATTTATGAAATGAAGAATCAAGAAACTATTCTCAAACTTCAATCCTAGCTTCATACTTTGAGCATGAAAATGGAGAAAGTATAGAAGCATTTATTTTGCAAAGTTGTCAACTTGAAAGCAAAATTGAATGGCATGAGAGAGAAAGAGGAATACAAGCTCTTAGTCCCCATTATACGTAGAGCTTTACCATATTGATTTAAAGTGGTCATAATATCCCTCCAAGTTTCTAATAATAAGGTTTTCTTTGAGGAGTTGGTTAATTTATTGCAACAAGAAGAAGCCACCAACATTATGAGGGATCAATTATCCAATATTGCACTCTTTAACAAGAAATATGGAAATAATAAACCAACATCAGGTTATTTCTAAAAGTTTTAATCCTCAAAGGGTTCTACCACCTCATTCTCATCATAGAATAAACCTCAAAATAAAAATAGATATTGCCATATTTGTGAGAGAAAATTTCATGAAACCAAACAATGTTGGTATAATTCAACTCAATGTGACAAAACCTTAAAAACACTAAAGAAGAAGGCATAATACAAACCATATCCTAAACACAAGCACCCAAAAAAGGTATCTTGCTGTTTAATACTTAGAATCAGATTCAAAGCAAGCACACAAGGTGCTCATGACTAAGGCCAAACCCAAACAAAAGGACAATGTTTAATATATTGATTCAAGTGCTAGTAAGCACATGATAGGGGACAAGGAATGGATAGATTTTTTATATACCAAATGTAACATCCCCAATTATTACCCCTTCTTATCCATAATTTTTTATTTTTATATATACAAATGTTCATATTCATATGGCAAAAGATCTAATAATGCCCTAGTAAAGACAAATTCCATTTGGATTGTAACTTTCAAAGCTAATAGCTTCAAGAGTTATAGAGACTTTATTAGAGTCTCTTTAAGTAGAAGTTATCAGATTCTATGAAACCCTCATACCCCATTTGGTATGAGTACGTTGATCAAGTGTTAGGTTTCATCCCCATAAAATAAGAAATCACCAAATGGTCCACCCAAACTAGGTGAATGCCTTGAATATGGAGAACCACACCATTGGTAAACCATCATAGATGAAATAACCACACCAATGGTTATTCATAAGTCTTAGATCTGATCCACCCCATCTAGAAGGGAGTTCTAAAACAACAATATCACTAATGTGATAAGAATCCATGGAATGTCCTCTTAAACGTGACTACCCATATCTGCACCTCTTAAAGCATATTAGTACATTCTTTGTTTAGACAACCCTCTTGTTGTTCACATTGATTTTATTACAAATGCACATTACTTGTCCCATACGGGTGTTTTCCTGCACATGTAAAGTTACTTATTTAGTGTAAATTGTAGGGTCTATCTTGGTTTGTAGATCAAGATTATTTTTCCATCTTGAGAGTTTCATTCCACAATGTAATCTCAACTAAACCATATTGAGTGCTTATGAGGTGAATTTAATCTGTGAGGCCCTTTTATGGTATAATCCTTTACATCAACTCCTTAGGTTTGAAGCATTACATGAGAATTAAATCCAGGTTTATATTCCATTCCAGAATGTTTAGATCAATATAAAACCAGTTGTCCTTAAGAATTAACTTCTATTTGGAATCTACATAAAGTAATCAACTTGAATATATTTTCAATGCATTTTTCATATTTAGTTATCCCACAACATTATAAAAGTAGATGACATAATCAAATCCCATTGATTCCTCAACACATTTAAGTAAGCATTCATCCTTTACATCATTCACGATTAACCATTACATTACATCATTAACCTATTGTAAATTAGTCAAACATTCTAGTAACATAGTTTGGTTATACTCAAATATAGTGCATGAAAGTAAACATTACATCAAGCATCTAACATCTCATTACATAGATCATTTTTGTTTTGGAAATAAATGCAACATCCACAAGCTATAGTAAAGTAAATCACAAAATAGAGTGACACAAAGTTTTATCCTGGGAACCCTCATGGGGAATAAACCCAACCTCCAAAATATAATATGTCATCATATTCATAAAATTTGAGATACAATTGTTACAAGTAGAGGAGAGCATAAACGGACCCCTCTTTAATCAATATACACATCCAATAATCCTACCATTTTGATTCATACACATGATGCAGTTAAGGTTTCATCTTATTCCTTTCTCTAAGTCCTCATGATGATATTAAGGTATTTTTCATACCAAGAAGAATCCATATATTCCCTTGTAACTTTAAATGCAATTAAAGAATCTCTTATTACTTTATCTAATCTATCTTAGAGTTTATATCATCTCTCGTAATTTTATGATAATCATTGGGTCCATATTTTGGAGAAGACTATTAGAGGTAATCTCATAAATTCCCTCAAGAATGACCACGAGTTGATAAATAATCAATTTTTCTTCATAAATTAAGGTCCCATACCCTTAATTTATGAAGCTTCATATTTTTACTAACTCAATGATTTTTCACTATATTCCTACATATTTAACTTATTATCCCCTATTATATTGGTTCCATAACTCCCAAGCTAAATGAAACATATTACCACATATGGATTCAGAATCATTAATATTAAACCAATACTATTCAACCAAGGGGCTTAGCTACGAGGTACTTGGCTAATAAGACTAAGCTTGGCCTTGACCTAAATAAATAATGCCTAGCCACTCCACAATACGTGTGGAATAAATATCATCATACCTAAAACAAAAAAAAATTAACTCCCATCCGTAAGCGATTCAAATAGAAAGGATGTTCAAATAGGAATCAACATGCCACATGTCTCATAACATAATCCTATCACCACTCTACACGTGGTAGGTGAGTCAACATAGTCCTCGAGGATACAACAGTCTAAAATTTAACTTTACTAATTCACCCTATGTCAAGCCTAACCAACCAATCTCGTCATAGCACTCACGCCCTCCTACTATAGTGCCCTAGTCTTCGTGACTAGCATGACCACCACCTCATGGTCATATCACTAGGGAAGCTTTCCCTTACTTATTCCCTTCATTTACTATTCTATAAGTGATGTGGGATAAATCCCATCATTGATCACAAAATGTTTGGAAAGTTTGGCTCGTGGGACAGCAGCCTCCCCAACCAAGAACCAATGAACATGAGGTTCAAGTATCAACCAAAATATGCCACAGAGTGGGTACGATCAACATATACCACATGAATAATATACAAGAACAGTCAGTAACCATTCAATAGGTGTCTCAGGTACCTCTCATCTGGTGTATGGTACCTACTACTTGGTGGCTACCAAGACCACTATGTAGTTTCAACTATTAGACAGAGGGTTTCCTTTCTAATGATACACCATATCTACCATATTCCTGATGCATGACCTTGTCTTAGGAAGACTCAAATGGTTTTCTAACTAATTTTATCTATACATGAATAAATATCTTTGAGATACGTGAAACAGAGACTGCATTATAATCCTTAAAAATATCATAAGGTTCTTTATGTAGGCATGACTATAGATTTCTAAGGGATTCTATCTAAGGTAAACCATACAGTACACCAAGGCCAAATTTGGAGTTTCATAGCACCTATGAAATTCATCATTACAAAGGATTAGGGTTTCTAAGAGTGATAGAGCATCGTGTTATGAATGGTTGTTTCATCCCATTACCCGAAGAGACTCTTTACCAAGTCGTCGCCTATTCACCAAGCTATGAAGATTGATAATCAAATACGCACTTCCAAGGGCTAATCCTTTAGTGAATATGAAGCAGACTTCGATGCTAGGTTGCAAATCGACAATGGCCAATTTAAGGATATCATTTTTGTAAAGAAACCCAAAGGGAAATATCCCACATGTTTTTGTGTCGTGGATACTATTCGATATAAGAGTCTTCCCATACCAATAAGTTGTTAGTCATAAAGTGGTTGCTGTGAAAACTCTGTGGGCAATGGTGATTTGACCCTAATCCTCATTAGTTAGTAGTGTTTTTACTGGATTGATCCAAACCTTTGTTGGCTAATTTTTTATTGGTTTGATCCAAACCCTTCATTGACTAGGTAGTATTTGATTGGTGGATTACGATTACAGGTTTAGGCAAAGACTTCGTAGGAAATTATCTAGCATTCGAGTGACCACCATTTAATAACAACAATATAGAAAGGCCTCATAGGGTCTTAAGCAAAGGTTTCAAGGTAACGTGACATAGCATCAAAATTACTACCATATTAAATATGCTCAAGCATTTAAAACCCCAAATCAATTGTAATAATGATAATTTACTAGCAATTAAAATCTCAACATACTCAATTGAATTTGCAGGTGTAATAACGTCTATTCAAGCATAAAGAAGGGTAATTATATGCATTAAAATATATTCCAAATACTAAAAAAAATATGGAAATCCCAACCTCTTACTTCAGGTACGCACGATCTCCTCAAGAATATCTTCCTTCTACCTTTATTTGCATTTGCATTCCCAACATTGCTTCCAATGCAAGCCTCCTTCTTGTGCTTGGCTTGACCATCCTTCCTTGTATTCCAAGACTATTTCTTCCTACAACTAGAAGGTCTCTCAAGCCTTTTGGTTTTTGATCCATCAAGGTGGAGATCATACTCCCTAGACCATCAAGAACTCCTAGATCCTAGATAACCTTTCTTCACAAAATACCTTCTATTTATAGGGCAATTTCTTCACTCCTGGCCAAATAGTGGTCATATTATAATAATTTAAAAAAAATACCTTTGGCCTCTTAAGACTTATCATGTCTTTTATAGTAGAATAAGGGTCCTACTAAGGATGAGGTAAGTGGTCTTTTTTGTTTTATGTCTTTTTCCATGGGGATAATTATAAGACTCATACTATTAAAGCATAGAATGGGATAATATAAGAGATATCTTTTTTAATTTCCACCAATATAGGGAATCCATATGGGTATTTCTCATTAGATAGGATAACCCATATTCTATTTTAAAAATACTCTAGTCCTTTTTAAGTCCCATATAATTTGGGTCCACTAAATTTACACCTAATTTATCATATTGTTCTAATTTTGCAAGAGATAATTCCTCAATTTTATCTTTTAAAAAAACTCATTATTTATTATCTTTTCCAAAAGACAATTAATATTTTTCTATCCTTCATAAAATTATTTTATTAGAAATTTTTTTGGAATATTTAGGGTCATGCCCACTTCTATAAAGCACTAATTGATCCCCAAGATCAATTAATGTTCTTTAAATAAGGTAGGAGGATAACAAGTCATGACATACACCTTCCCTTAGGTTAAATACAGTCCTCTGTGTTTGGACATATTTCTTACAAAAGTACATTTGTCTAGCTAATGAGGATGAACAAACACGAAAAAAACCATCCAAGGAGCCAAATCACAATAGAAAATAATTATTTTAATAATTCCAGCCAAATGGCATAAATCACAATGCCAGATCATACAATCTTGGAGCCCTAATCGAAGACGCTTTTTCTAGATCCAAAATCCCTTTTTTTATCCTATTTTCTCCCCCTTTTACATGATTTTTAATTTTCCCACCCATGCAAAAAAAAATTAAATTTAACTTTCCCGCCCATGCAAAATTTTAAATTCTACTTTCCCACCCAACTGGCGGTCGACAAACACAAAGGCAAAACACTTAATTTTTTTTTTTGTTGATGCAAGATTGCTCTGTTGCCACTGGATGCTCCTACATCAAAAACCCAAGGTAAGTTTGATAAGTGACCTCACTTCTCTATTGTTGGAGGAAAACCAAGGTAGTCCACCTCAAACTTGGACAACCAAGTTGAATCTTCTACAGGCCTTCCCTTCCATTTCATGAGATATTCTTCATACTGCATGTTTCTTGTACTTTTGTCAATGCGGGTATCCAGGATTTCCTCTATCTCTTTTGTCACTGAAGCCGATGTCAGAACACTCCAAAACTCTGCAACTGGTTCCTTAGAAATTTCACCTTCATGATACTCTACCAAATCAAAAATATTAAACATAGGTGATATTTTCAATCCACTTAGCAACTCCACCTCATATGCATTTCCTGAATCTCTTTACTGTATGATCCTGCATGGTCCAAAATTCTTCATTTTTAGCTTGTTATATGTTTTAGCAGGAAACCTTTCTTTTCTCAGATGCACCATGACTTCATCACCAACCTAGAACTCCTAAAACCTCCCTTTTCTATTAGCCTTTATATTGTACTGAGTGTTCATATTATTGATGTATTGTTTTACTTCTTCATGCAAATCCTTCAGGTGCTCTGCAAAGTTCTCAGCTTTAGCACTATTCTTTTCTCCCCTATCCAAATTCCTCAACTTAGAAGCATTTCTTGGACTACTCCCATATACAATATGGAATGGTGATTTACCAGTACTCATATTGACATAATTGTTATAGGCAAATTCTGCCTATGGTAAAATCATATCCCATCCCTTGGGCTTATTTCCTACCAGGTATCTCAGTAGGTTACCCAAACTCCTGTTCACCACTTCTGTCTATCCATCAGTCTGTGGATGGTATGCATAACTAAACTTCAAATCTATCTTCAATTTCTTCCACAATGTCTTCCAAAAATACCCAATAAACTTTGTGTCTCTATCGGAGACTATACTCTTTGGTAGACCGTGAAGTCATACCACTTCCTTGAAAAATAGTCTAGCAACATGAACTACATCACTGGTTTTCTAACAAGGAATAAAATTTTCCATCTTTGAAAACCTATCAACTACCACAAATATGGAGTCATTTCCCCTTTGTGTTCTTGGCAGACCAAAAACAAAGTCCATGCTAATGTCCTCCTAGGGTGTCTCTGGTACAGGTAATGGTTGATATAACCCAGTGTTATGCCTCACACCCTTGGCCATCTGGCATATTCTGTAACTTTGTACAAACATATTCACATATTGTAGTAACTATGGCCAATAGTAGTTCTCTTTCACCAAGTCAATGGTCTTGTCTCTACAAAAATTTCTAGCCAATCCTCCACTATGCTTCTCTTTGACCAAATTCTCCCTCATTGAACTCCTAGGAATGCACAACTGGTTCCTCTTAAACAATATTCCATCTTGGATTATAAAATCTAACCACTTAGTCCTATCCAGAGTAATTGGTGTTGTACAAGCTCTCCATGCTTCAGCAAAATCTAGATCTTTAGGGTACAAACTCTTAAGTTCTTTAAACCCCACAACTTCCACTCTCATTGTTGTCAACAAACTCTACCTTCTACTTAAGACATCTACAAATATGTTTTACTTCCCACTCCTATGCTTCAATACAAAGGTGTAGCTCTGTAAAAACTCAACCCATTTTAAGTGCCTCTGATTCAATTTTCTTTGATTGTTAATATACTGTAAATCCTGATGATCAGTATACAAAACAAACTCCTTTGGCAACAAATAGTGTCTCCACTTCTTTAGAGCCTGAACTATAGCATAAAAATCCTGATCATAGATAGAATATTTCTTCCTAGCATCATTAAGCTTTTCACTAAAGTAGGCAACAGACTTACCTTCTTGACCCAATACAGCTCCTATGGCACTACCACTAGCATCACAATCTACCTAAAACACCTTATTAAAATCTAGAAGTTCCAACACAGGTTGCTCAGTGACCTTCTTATTCAAAAACTAAAAGATCCTATCATCTCCTAAGTTCCACTTAAAGTATTTCTTATTCCCTCTCATTGTTTTAGTTAGGGGTGCACAAATACTGCTGAAATTTCTAATAAAATTTTTGTAAAAACTTGCTATACCATGAAATGATCTTACCTCAGTTACACTCCTTGGGTTAGGACAGTCAATGATAGCCCTTACCTTCTCCGGATCCATATTCAGACCTTTAGTTGAGATGAAAAATACCAAGTACACCAACTCCTTCTTCACAAAACTACACTTCAAATTTATCAGTAGATGTTCCTCCCTCAGCTTCTCCAGAACTCTTCTGATGTGCCTCAGATTTTCCTCCAAGATCTTTATGAAAATAAGAATGTAATCAAAATATACAATGACAAAATTTCTCATAAACTCATTCAATACTTCATTCATAAGCCTCATGAATGTGCTAGGTGCATTGGTTAGCCCAAATGGCATGACCAACCATTCATATAAATCCTCTTTGGTCTTGAAATTTGTATTCCACTCATCTCCTTCTCTGATGCAAATCTGATGACCCAATATTCAGATCAATATTTGTAAAATACTTGGACCCACTCAAACAGTCCATTATGTCATCCATCCTTGGCAACAGAAACCTATACTTGATGGTGATATTATTAATAGCTTTGGAATCTATGCACATTATCTACTCTCCATCCTTCTTTAGTGTTAGTACTGCAAGCACTGCACATGGACTTAGGCTTTTCCTAATCAGTCCCTTCTCTAGTAGCTCTTGAACTTGCATGTTTAGTTCCTCATTCTCCACAGGAGTCATCCTATGGGTAGCCTTGTTTGGCAAACTAGCTCCTCGTATCAAATCAATATGATGGCTAATATTTCTCATGGGTTGTAAACCCTCTGGAACATTATCAGATAAAATATCTGAGAAGTCTTCCAATAGACCTGATACTTCTACAGGGACATATTTGCTTGGTTCTTCCTTAACTCTAGGAATTAATGCATAGCATACATGCTCATGCTTCAAATCATCTAGAAATTTCCTACCATCAACCAAATAAATTTTGGCACTGTTACATACATTTTAATCCATCTCCTTCAGTGGCTTCAGTTTATGGTGCACTCCTTCCTTTGTGAGGGAGTAAGTGTTGGCATGTCCATCATGGACTACACGATGGTCAAACTACCATGGTATTCCTAATAGCATATGGTAAGCATCCATAGGCAGGATATCACATAGGACCTCATCCTAGTATCTCCCAATATTAAACTTGACTAAGCATTGTTCACTGAAAAATGCCCTATGGTCCTTCTACAACAACACAATCTCGTATAGATGTGGGTGTCTCCTCCTCTCTAGATATAACTTAGTAACCATTTCTTCAGAGACCAAGTTATTAGTACTACCATTATCTATAATAACATTATAGACCTTACCTGAACATTTTTACCTTGTACAAAATATGCTCTTCCTCTGGTCTGGTTTCTTCTCCTCATTCAACAAGGTTTTCCTTATGACCATAACTTCTCCTCTCTCTACCTCCTCAAAGTGCTCTAATTTAGCTCCTTCATTTGCAATAGTAGCTCTAGCATTACCCACTAGCCTCCTATTTGGATTCTCTTGGTGTTGTGGACACTCATATGCTCGATGTCCTTCTTCTCCATAGTTGAAAGTTCCACAAAACCCTCTTCCTCCATTTCCTCATCTAGATCTACATATCCCTCTTGGGTAGTTGATGTTCTGACCATGGGATCTATAAGCATTATCTCCCTTCTGGTCCTAACTACTGCTAGCTTCTTCTCTCTTCTCACATTGTCCTCCATCTGTTCTTCCACCAGTTCTTTCTCTGTGACCTCTTCCTTTCTACTTACCCTCAAACCTTCTGTAAAGCTTCTCTTCAACTTTTAGAGCAAACTAGTAAGCATCCTCGATGGTGCTCATCCTAACCAGACTAAAATATTCTTGAATACTGGTTCTCAACCCATTGATGTAACGGGCTACCTTCTCCTTTTTAGCCTCAGAATGGATGATTCAGATCAATATCTTGTAGAACTCCTCGGTGTATTCATTGACAGACTTTCCTGACTATCTCAAACTTTGCATCTTCTTTAGCAAATCCAATGCATAATCTATTGAAATAAACTACCTCTTCAACTTTTTCACCATTCGTTCCCATCTAGTGATCCTCTCTTTTCCCCTTCTATTTTTTTCAAGTTGTACTCCTTTCCACCAAATTCTAGCATGACCCTTCATTTTGGTCTTAGTAAACTTGACCCGGTCAGGATCTTCCACCTTTTCATATTCAAAATATTCTTCCAGGTCATTGATCTAGTCAATCAACTCCTTCGGGTTAAGCTTTTTTGAGTATGTGTAAACCTCCATCTTCGACCTCTTACCAATCTAGGATATGTCTCTATACAATCTCACTTGGGTAGGATCTACTGCCTCTTCTTCTTTCTCAAACTGGTCTTCCTCTTATTCGACTTCATCTTCACTATTTTCCTCTCTTATTGGGTCAAACCCTCTATGCAAATCTTCTTGTAATTCCTAGACTTACCTCTGCAAAGCTCGAAAATCCTTTTTTGGCACTATGAAATTACTAGAAATACCTCGATTCCTTCATGGGGGTATCTTGTTTTGGATTCTCCAAACCTAAACCATAGATCCTAGTGTAAAATGCCTCATGTTTGACGATCTACTTACACAATTAGGAACTCCTGCTCTGATACCACTTGATGAGGATGAACAAACACGAAAAAAACCATCCAAGGAGCCAAATAATAATAGAAAATAATTATTTTAATAATTCTAGCCAAAGGGCAGAAATCACAATGCCAGATCGTACAATCTTGGACCCCAATCGAAGACCCTATTTCTAGATCCAAAATCTTTTTGTTATCCTATTTTTCCCCCATTTTACATGATTTTTAAGTTTTCCACCCATGCAAAAAAAATTAAACTTAACTTTCCTGCCCATGCAAAATTTTAAATTCTACTTTCCCGCCCAACTGGCGGCCAACAAACACAAAGGCAAAACACTTAATTTTTATTTTGTTGATGCAAGATTGCTCTGCTGCCACTGGATGCTCCTGCATCACTAGGTAAACACTAAAATTTATCCTTCTATTTTTACAATTATATTCTTCTATCATCTAACACTTCAATCTCGATGGCAAGATTCATCTTCCATCCATGAGAGCACCTGGTCCTACCAAAATGAAAAATATCAGCAATACCATGTTATTTTTTAAAAAATAATATAACATTCATTTTGCATAACAAAAAGCAATAAAAACATCATCCATCCCATAATATCATCGTAAAGATTACAATTCAAATCCATTTATTATTGCACACATACTGAATTTAAAGCATAGAAATAATAGAATCTGCAAAATGGTGTTACCAAGATATCCTGAAATTATACTTTTATACTGCATTAGACATAAAAAGTCTTAGTAATTTTATCAAAACTCCCACCAAGGAGTATCATAGTAAAATTTGGTTAACTTCTAGAATGAATTAACCTGATAAAATCTAGTGTTAACAAAGACACATCATAATTTTAGAATATAAATTTAGGATATCCATGTATCGCTCAAAATTTTTCACACCCTTATCTTCAAGATATAGGATCCATGCCCGGAAGGGGGATGTGAAAAGGATGGCACGGTACCTCAGACTGAGAGGCCTTGCGAAGGTCCCGCCTCTCGGGGGAGGTGTATTATGGTGATTTTTCGACAAATGGTGGGTTCACCAAGAAAAATTTAATGGCAGTTTCCACGCCTAGGTTGGGAATGTGTTTTATGTGTTCAGTTTTAGCTTTAATCATCCAAGTCCTAGGTTTGGCCAAAATGTGTCTAAGCTATTCTATATGAAATGTAGATTAAATGAATACAAAAAAGCAAATTAGGACAGAAAACAGAGAAAGTAAGCAAGATTAAATAGTCATACCTGATCCGGATGTCTGATGAAGATTCTGATTCTTGAAGCAGTCTGGATCGTCTCTGATTTGACAAGATCGTTTGCTATCAGACAAGATCATCTGAGACCTAACGAATTTGTTAGACAAATTTGTTAGAGACCTGCAAACAGAGAAATAGGTGCAAAACATAGAAAATACAACAATGCTAACATAGGGAAACAATGTAAAATGACAATAACAATATCAAGCTAAAAATTATAAACATAAACATGAATGCATTATACCGATTTAATGACAATTATAACTTAATTATGCATTTGATCTAGATGGGTGAACTCCAAAATGCAGGATAATAAAAAATAATAAATAAACTAGCTAATTGCAGAGTAAAACAGTAGATTGAAGAGAGGAAAATGCAAACTTTGGGCACTGATTGCCCCCAATGTGAACTGCAGTCGAAATCATCTCTAATTTGATAGGATCGCCTCTGATCTAAACAGGATCGTTTGCGACAATGTAAGTTGGCTTCGGCTGAAAAATACTAAGGTACCTACAACAAAATTTGGATAGAACTAATGCAAATAGCAATTTAGGATGTCTTAATGCGTGTGAAGTCAATTTACAGGGAATTTCAGCCAGGGGGGTGCTAAGGGGAGGGCTTAGGATTAAATAGGCTTAGGATAGAGGTTGGGAGGTTGGAGATCATCCCAATTTGGGAGATCTCCAATGGGGAGGGTCTCTAACGACACAGACACGCTTTTGCCCAGATTAGAGACGTCGTTAGAACAAAGACTAATTGTGACAAATCAGTTTTGGGACAAGATCGTCTGGATGTCCTAGCCCAGACGAAATCATTCGATCTGAGGCAATATCGTTTGATCGACGACGATATCGTTAAACGATCAAAACAAACTCTAAAAATGGCATGAGAAATGAGGAAACGAATTAAGCGACGGTTTGGAAGCGGTTTTGGAGGTTAAAATTTGAATTTGAATTATTTACTAGAGTAAATGTAATTACTAAGGTTTTACTATGCCAATTTTAGGGTGCTACATTTTGCCCCCTCTTTAGCAAATTTTTCGAAGAAAATGCGTTAAAGATGAGTTCTTCTCGATTTACAAGAAAGAAAAAATTATTCCCATTTTTAGGCGACGATTCTTGGTCGAATCGTACGACAGCTTATTATGGTGCCCCCTCCGTGTTTTTACCCAAACCGAACGTTTGAGGTAAAAACATGGAAAAGCAAAATTTTAAAATGTTTTTTAATTATGTTTTGAATAAAATTAAGAAAAATAAGGTAAAACCCTAATTCATTTTTTTACTGTTCATTTTCCTGGTTTTTAGAGCTCTGCAAGAAAAATGGTGGAGACAACGCACAAATCGACAGAGGTCCGGCGTGGGCTACGGGTAAGAGTCTAAACTTAGCTTAGAATGTTTTAAGTTGAATTTACATGCTTTTTAGGTGAATTTTGATCAATTTTTGAGCATCGTAGTCATTTTTGGGCCGTTGATGTTGTCGGGACGAAATCGTCCCGATTTCGACGAAATCATCTCAAGTTCGCCGATTTCATCTAAGGGCAAAATCGACGAAAGGGGGACAATTTCATCAAATTAAGGACGATTTCAGCTTGCAATATAGGAGACGATTTTGCTCAAATTTGGGACGATATCATCATTTGTATAAAATTGAACTGATTTTAACTTGCATTATTAATCACTAGAGTTTTTATTAATGATTTTTATTGTGTTTGTTGTTTTATGTTGCAGAGAGGTTTACTAAAGAGTAGAGAATGAAAATACGACGGATTTAGAGACAAATTGGCCACTCTCTCACAGACAGAGCAGGATCAGCTAGCTCAGGCCGGCTTATAGCATGTGGCAGAAATGCCACAAGTTTCTACAGACATGGGGCTACTGACAGCCCTAGCAGAGAGGTGGTATCCGGGTTCTTCCTGTTTTTAGCTATCGACAGGGGAGATGACTCCCACATTGGAGGATGTATGGAGGATTCTGAGGATCCCCATACAAGGACGGTTGATCACTCCTATGGCCAATCAGGGCCATGCTATGATGCGATTATGTGGTGACCCAAGCTTTGCCCTAGAGAAGGGCAGAATGAACATCGAGGTGCTACGTCAGATGCCTAGGGTATCCAGACTCACACGAGTTTTGGCCAGAGTGGTAGGTGGACTTCTGCTATGCCACCAGAGTGGGTGCAAGGTACCATGGGTACTAGCAGATGTGATCTACGACATGCAAGACCATGGCTACAGATTCTCTTGGGGCAACTTTGTTCTCTTCTGGCTATACAGGATCCTACACGGGGTCATGTACAAGGGCGACCGATGTCTGGTTATGACATCACTTCTACAGGTTTGGTGCTAGGAGCACGTTGCAGTGCGAATGCCGATAGGGCTTCCACTAATAGAGGTTGACGGGGAGAGGCCCCGAGCTTTCTATTGGTGGCTTCGAAGAGGGTCACAACGACGGATTGATCTACCAATGTCTCGAAGACTACTAGATGACCTTGTCCTAGACCAGATCACCTGGAGGCCTTGGAGGGACCATCCAGGGTGGGCAGAGGATAAAAAAAAGTTGGCTCGCATCAGGCGAGTTTGTTGGCTGAGGATGGAGAGGGAAGAGGTGGAGCTCCACTGCTACGATCGAGTTTTGTGACAGTCCAGTCTACAGTAAGGGATCCCATCTCTCAGGGATTATGATTTTTCCTAAACTATCCAAGATAACACCATAGTTAGCGGGGCTCTAGATATGCAGTGCTTCTAGAGTCAGGACGCAGATGATGCCCCCATTCATCCAATGAATGGGGATGACACTGGAGTAGCCGATGGCTACGATGCCTGGTACACAGGCATTCACCCTCCTCAGATGACGAGGGCTCAGGGTCTGATTCACATAGTTGTGCGTCGAATGGGGAGGCGGTGCCAGGCGACCATTGAGGCAACCCAGGGTCATGACGGGAGAGAGCTGAGGAGATCATAGGCACAGTAGAGGCCACGACATCGAGAGAGGAGGGAGGAGAGACCCCCTTCTCCATAGAGAGAGAGGTCACCATGTGCATATGTGAATTCATTTTCAATCTTGATTTATCATAATGATACACAAAATCTCTCAAATACAAATGTGTGTGCAATTGCATTGTTCATTTACTAGGTTTGAGCAAGATAATATGATACAAGTGATATGAATTAACCAAATAAGTGTTCATTAACCATGATTTAGATGCATATAACCATACTAGACTACTATGTAAGTCGTATTATCAAGAGCTAGCTAATCCATAAGCAGACATAGGTCTGTACAAAAGAATGTCGCTGATGTGACAGACATATCGCCACGCTAGGAGTTACCCAAGGCCAAGCAGGTTGGGCACAAACCACCTGTTATGGGGCTTACCTCACAATTTTTGAATAATTGAAAATTTTAGGGATTCAAGATCATCAACCCTTCTTTTCTTTTCAAAGGGTAGGGAAAGGGATTTTATTGCTTTTGCTTTTGCTTTCTTTTGCTTTCTTTTCTTTTCTTTTCTTTTCTTTTGTATTTTTGCTTTCTTTTGGAGATAATGCTTGGAACATTGCTGTAATGATATAAAATAACATTTTTTCTTTTTCTCTTTTTCTTGAACTTTGCTTTTCTTCCTATGCTAGGGATACTTGCTCGGATTAGTCTGTAGAGCAAGGGATTTTTATTCTGGGTAGGGGTGAGCTTGTCCTTTTGCCAATTCTCAAAGATTCTAGACCATGTGCATGATAGGATAGCAGGGGAAACTTTTCGCTCAAGAAACCACTTCTACTATGTAGCATAGCATGAATATTACAAATATAATCATTTTATTATGAAAGGATGTGCTTGGTTTAAGTAAATAACAAGATCAATTCTCTGTGCTCAAACTTTATTTAATTGAATTTTGTGGACTTTGATATAAGAGAGATTAGTAATCATGCCAAATAAAATAAAGATATTTATTTTGTGAGTTTGTGAAAGTGAGGGATTCCAAATAAATGCTAATTTATCCAAAATAATTTGAAATATATAACTACAACATTTGTAAGAAGATATATATAAATACTTTTTGAGAAGTTTTGAGAATGTTGACTCTCTCTATCTTCTTTATTTTGTTTTGGTTTCGAAAGAGTCAAGAATATTGCTGTTTTTTTATAATTATTTTTATTTTTTTGTTTTTGAAAGAATTAACAAGTGCCATAAATAAATACAACAAATAGTTTTGAAGATTTTGATGTTTATGAATGTTTTTTGAATTTGAAAGAAATACAAAATAGTGATTTGAAATATTTTAAACAAATATATACAATGATGAAATGACCAAATTTATACATAGTAACATTTAAGATGCAAAATATTCATGGGTTCTTTAAGTTCTTTACCATCTAAGGTAGATAGTTTGTATGCTCCTGATTCAAATTTAGCAGTGACAATGTATGGTCCAAGCCAGTTGGGCTCAAATTTACCTTTAAGGTCTTTAGTTGCATTAGTATTTTTTTTATTTTCTTTTAAAACAATGTCGCCGATCTCAAAGGATCGATGGCGAAATTTTTTAGCATATGATCTTTTAAGCTTGTTTTGGTAGGCACGGAGATGTTCCAAAGCATTGATGCGTTTTTCATCTAGGAGTTCCAGCTGACTGAGTCTGCTAGCTCGATATTCATCTCCTACTTCGGTATCTTGAAGTAGTAGAGCCAAAGAAGGAACTTCTAACTCAAAGGGAAAAATGACTTCAGCACCATAAACCAAAACAAAAAGTTAAGTTCTAGTGGGGGTTTGAACACTAGTTCGATAGGCCCACAAGGCTAGATATAACTGAATGTGCCAGTCACAACCAGATTTATTGACCAATATTTTGAGAATTTTGATTAAGGTTTTGTTAGATGCTTCTGCTTGACCATTACCCTAAGGATAATAGGGAGTGGACTAGCGATGTTGAATCTTATATTTTTGGCATAATTTTTTAACATCTTTATTTTTGAAACAAGTTCCATTATCAGAGATAAGATTTGTAGGAATTTCGAACCTACAAATGATTTGATTAAAAATAAATTTAGAGACTTGTGTGCCAGTGCAGGAAGCTAAAGGCATAGCTTCCATCCACTTCGTGAAATATTTAGTGGCGATTATGATGAATTTGTGTCCATCAGATGACACATTATTGATTTTGCCAATAATATCTAAACCCCATTTTGAAAAGGGCCAAGGAGATGAAATAGCCTGCAGTTCTTGTGCAGGTGCATGGACAAGGTCAGCATGTTTTTGGCACTTGTCGCAATGGCGCACATAATCATGTGCATCCTTTTCCATGGTAGGCCAAAAGTATCCTATCCTAAGGAGCTTTTTAGCAATGACATTACCATTGAAGTGTCCTCCACAAGATCCATCGTGGGCTTCACTCAAGGCTGATTTGGATTATTTTAGATTCAAAAATCTTAATAGGATACCTTCAAAAGATCTCCTATATAAAGTATTGCCAATTATTACAAATCAACTTGCTTGTCTACGTAATAACCGATGCTGGTTTCTATTATAATTGGGAGGAAAAGTCCCATTTTGGAGAAAATCAAATATATCCATATACCAAGGTTCAGGAGTAGTTTCATTAATAAGAAACACATCTAAATGTTCTAAGCATGACTTATTTGAAGCGGGTTCCTGGAGTCGATGAATAATTATAGTGGCATATTCATCCTCTAACTCCAAGGGCAGGAGAGATGCAGTTGCGGCCATAGCATCAGCTGCACGGTTGCAAGTTCAAGGAATAGCTTTCAAGGTAACTTGATCAAATAGATACATTAATTGTAAAACATAGGCTTTATATGGGCGCAGTTTATCATCTCTGGTCTGATAAAATTCATCAATTTGGTTTATAACAAGTTGAGAATCACCAAAAACTAACAGATGTTTAATTTTTAGCGCCAAGGCAGCTCATAATCCAAGGATTAGAGCTTCATATTCAGCAGTATTGTTGGTGCAAGCAAATGTTAATTTGAAGTACAGAGGAATAAGATGTTTTTGCGGGGATATTAAAATAATACCCACACCAGCCCCACTCATGCATCGGGCTCCATCAAAGTATAAGGACCATTGTTCAATATGGTCTGCCTCTAATTGAAGGCATTCATTAGGAAACTCAATGATGAGGGGATGGGTAGACTCTAAGGGTGCAGCAGCTAATTGATCTGCTATGATTTGACCCTTAACAAACTTTTGTCCTATGAACGTGAGGTCAAACTCGCTTAGAGCAAGAACCCACTTGGCTGTGCGACCCGATAAATAAGGTCGAATCATGAGATACCTTAAGGGATCATATTTAGCAATGACATAGGTTTTTTGACTAAGCATATAATGGCGTAATTTTTGCGTAGCAAACACAACTGCTAGACATAGTTTTTCTAATGTTGTGTAGCGGGTTTCATAACTGATGAAGGTTCGACTAATATAATAATTAGCACGTTCTCTCTTTTCATCATCGAGCTAAGATAACATAGCTCCTAAGGCAGAATCTAAAGCTAAAATATATAGGATATACGGGCGATCAGGTCTAGGTGGTGAAAGCACAGGTGGGTTAAGTAGGTATTGTTTGAGAAGTTCAAAAGATTCTTTACATTCATCGTCCCAATTAAAAGGGACATCCTTCTTAAGAAGTTTAAGAAAGGGACCAGTTTTGTCCACCAGCTTATTGATGAAGCGACAGATGGCTTGAAGCTTACCTTGTAAACTTTGTAACTCAGATATATTAGTAGGTGCGGGCATATCAGTGATAGCCGCAATCTTAAGAGGGTCAATTTCGATACCACGTAAAGAAACTAAAACCCATAATAGTTTATCGGACTTAACTCCGAATATACATTTGGCTGGATTTAATCGAATAAGATATTCTCGTAATCGATTAAAAACTTTTCTCAAATCATCTAAATGATTATCTTCATTAATAGAGAGAGCTATAATATCATCTACATAATAATGTAGGATATCATGCATCATATCATGAAAAATATAAGTCATGGCTCGTTGATAGGTTGCACCTGCATTCTTTAAGCCGAATGGCATCACTTTCCAACAAAAGGTACCCCGGGGGGTAATAAAGGCTATTTTAGCCTGATCTTCAAGAGCTATCCTGATCTGATTATAACCATAGAATCCATCCATTAAGGACATCATCCCACTCCTGGCAGTAAATTCAATGATTTGATCCATGTTTGGAAGAGGAAAATCATCTTTAGGGCATGCAACGTTAATATCTCTAAAATCTGTGCAAACCCTAACTTTGGTAGCTTCTTTCTTGGTGACTAGAACTACATTTGAGATCCATTTAGCATAATCAATAGCTTGTATAAAAACAACATTCAGGAGTTTTTCTAACTCCCCTTTGACTATCAAAGCCACTTTGGGATGCATTTTTCTAAGTTTTTGTTTAACAGGTTTAGCATCCGGATGGACCACTAGGTGATGCATGACTACAGAAGGGTCTAGACCTGGCATATCTTCGTATGTCCAAGCGAAGACATCTTCATATTCTTTAAGGAATGCAATGTATTGTTCTTGTTTTGCTTGATTTAATTCTGATCCAATATTGTTTATGTGAGGACTATCCTTAGTTCCAATATTAACTTTAATGACGTTTTCTACCTCCATGTGTAGATCTCTTTCAAAACTAGGTGGGGCAGGTGAAACACCCAATTCTTGTAATTCTTTTAATGTTAAGTTGGATAATTCATCTTGAGGATTAATGGTCTCAAGTTGGGCTATAGTTGGTATAGAACCATCAAAATAAAATCCATTGTGTAACATCTCTTCAACGGAGACATCGTGGAAGATATCTCCTTCCAACTCCTCATCGGAGTCAACAATCATTTCAGGGTAAGCTATGGATAGCATGTTACATGTAAATGGCTGATTTTTTAGAGGCAAATCATCACACCTATCCAAATAATCTTGATAACATATGAGTTGATCATCATCTTCGAAAGGAAAGGGTTGACCCTTACTAGGAAATAGGCCCACACCATAGCGGGCAGGCCACGGTTCTACCTCGAAAGGTTCTTTCATGCCATTTTGGAAAGGTCCCAAGCCTTTCCCTTTATATCCCATTTTAAGCATTATGGGTTTAGCTTTAATATGTTCATTGGTAAAATAACATCGAGCATATCCCTCATGATGAGTTTTGATATTCCGAGGGATTCTTCCCTAGTCATATCCTTTATAAATGAAGGCACAACTCTTGACTTGGTAAATACTTCCCATAGGTTGTGGGAGGCCCAAAGTATGATGATATGGCGTCAAGTTATTTAAAAGAATTGAATCTTGCATGAAAGCATTTGTTTTTTCTGATATTAAGATTGTGGATAAATCTGGTAAAATTTCATCAGAAAGAGCATAAGATGTAGAAGGATTATTCCCTATATCTTTAGATGTAGAAGGTATGATAGATGTTGATAATGTGGAAGTATTAATAGATGGG
This sequence comes from Wollemia nobilis, assembly GCA_028583015.1. Classification (NCBI taxonomy): domain Eukaryota; kingdom Viridiplantae; phylum Streptophyta; class Pinopsida; order Araucariales; family Araucariaceae; genus Wollemia; species Wollemia nobilis. Next base: position 1,008,056 of record JAQPPZ010002200.1, read on the forward strand.
TCTATAGGTTTTGAAATTATAGGGATGGAACATGAAGGATTGGTTGTAGATTGAAGATCTTTTTGAGGTTCTAGAGTGGTTTGTTTAGAAGATTGTTGATCTATATATGAGGGTGAAATGAATGGATGGGAAATAGGTGAGGTTATGGGTGTGTGTTTCATAGTTTTAGATAAAAAATAAGAATTAGGATGTGTGGATGACAGAGCAGGGCAAAATTGCACTCCAACAGGTTCCGCCAGAGCACACATATCAAAGGGTCTAGGGTCACCATGGATAGTGACCAACTAATTTTTAAATTCGAATTTAACACATTGGTGTAAAGTTGATGGGACGACCCTCATTGCATTGATCCAAGGATGACCCAAGAGTATATTGTACGATGCGGGGAAATGTACAATAAACACGGTCGTATCTAGAGTTCGAGGACCAACTTGCAATGGGATGGTAATAACTCCACATGTTTCTTGTGTTTCATCATTGAAAGCTTTGATAATCATGTCAGTTTTCTTCATTTCATCACTTCTAAAGCCAAATCGTTGGTAGAAGTCAAAAGTGCAAATGTTTAGAGATGAACCATTATCAATCAGGACTCTTTTAATAGGTACATCTCCAATTAGAGCAATAATATATAAGGTATTATCCTTATGTAAACTGTGTTGTGGGATATCTTTATCCCAGAAGTCAATACAATCAACTTCTCAAGTGATGATAGTATTGGCCATGGCTTCAGGTTGAATATTTTGAGGTACCATCATTTGGCTTAATGTAAGCATCAACTCATCCCTATGGGTGGGAGAAGATCTTAATAAATCCAAAAGGGAAATTCTGGCTATAGTATTGGATAATTGCTCATTAATATTGTAAGGGGGTTTAAGTCGAACATTGGAAGCATGATTCCCTTTGTTGGGATTTTTTGAAACAAATGGAGTTGATCCATCATTCTGGTTTAGTTCTTGTTGATAATTTTGAGTCTGTTGTCGGGTAACGACTCCAATGGTACCTACAATGTTATATTGAAGACGTTGAACTGGTCTCGGTTGAGCGTTTATGGCTTGTTCATTTGGGAGGAATTGACTAGAAGAGGGTCGAGTAGTAACTCTTCTAGGAAATGGTTCTTCTGGGACCATAGCATCTGTGATGGGTTGAATAGGATCTGATTCATTTTCAAAACTATTCGATTGGTTTGAAGTGATGTCCATTTCACTTTTAGTATCTGATTCTATATCACTAGGATCTGGAGTTTGAATATTATGTAGGGGCCTGGTTGTGACCATGGATAAAGTTGTGTCAAATATTTGAGGATCATGATTAAGTAAATGTCCACTAATGGTCCCTACATATCGGGTAGGAGGAGGAACATTATGATGTTTGATTTGATTGGCCACCTCTTTACCATGTCTTGGTAAAGGGTGTTGAAATATGTCTAATGATTGATTAGCATTTTGATTTTGATTTTGGGAAATGGTATTTTGAGGATTATTAGGAGAATTTTGCTTAGGTTGGAAGGCTTGCACCTCTATTTCATTATTATCAATCAGATCCTGTATTTTATGTTTCAACCTTTTACAAGCGTTGGTAGAGTGTCCAGGCCCTCTATGGAAATCACAGTGTAAGTCAGCTCTGTATCCGGGTATAGTTGGATCAAGTTCTCGGATAGCTGGTAATTGGATCAAACCTCTTTCGAGTAATTGAATTAAAATAGTTGATAATAGTTGATTCAATCTAGTAAATTCTCAAGGAGGTTTATCAGGCGGTTTCAATATAAATTTTTTTGTTGTTTTTGTTGCATTGATATTAGCAACATTTCTACTGTTAGTGACTCCGTCACCTATGACTTGTTTGTTTTTATACTGATTTCTGGATATTTTCTCATCATCCTTCTTTTTAAGTTGGCCTCTCCTAATGAGGGCATCTTCTACTCTTAAAGCTAAATCTATAGCTTGATCGAAGGTAGTTAAAGTAGCAGTTGATAGCTCATAAGATATTTGTTCTTGTAAATTATTGATAAAAATGTCCAACATTTCCCTATAAGGTAGCACAAAGTGCAATTTTCCTGTCAACTGCCTCCATCTAGCTAAGAAATCAGCAAAACATTCATCCTTGTCTTGTTTTAAGTTGTATAAATCTTTTATGGTTACATGCCTCTCGATGTAGGCACTAAATTGATGGACAAAATATTCAATTGTTTCTTCAAAGTTTCTCAAAGAATGAGTGGGCAATTGATAGTACCACTCTAATGCCATTCCACCTAAACTTTTTGGGAACATTTTTAGTAATAGCAAGTCATCATGTGATATATCATGACATGCTATCCTAAACATGCGAAGATGCTGTATGGGATCTTCGGTTCCTTTATATATAGGCATGATGGGCATGGGAAAATTCTTAGGGTAAGGTTGTGCTACCACTATGGGATCCAAAGGTTGACTACATATCTCTCGATAATTGTACGAGGGATGGTAAGGATCTATTTGGTCCATACGTGAAGCTAACTATTTCACCATGGCTTCCAGATTACTAGTTTGCCCACCATATTGGTTCGGTAGGGCATTGATATGGGATTTGTGAGCATATGATGGAGGGACATGAAGATTAGATGCTATGTTGCTATTGTGTAAATTGTTGGTAGGAAAGGTGTTATGAAGGAATTTTGAAGTTGTATTATGTTGTATTCCAGATTGTTAAAAATTGGCGTTTGGCTTCATTTTAGGTTTTTGTTTACTTGAAGCATATTGATCAATAGTTTGGCGAAGTAAAGCAATGAAGGAAGTTTTCTTTTGTGTGGGAATGGTTTTAGGCTCAATAACAGGTTCCTTAGGAGGCTGGGTAACCTATTGTTTTGGCATGTTTTGAATTATAGTGACCATATCTCTATTGGATGGTCCAGCCTTATCACTTTATTGATCAATGAAAGACAAGGGATTAGTGCGCACATCAAACACATGTTCCATGGCTGCTTGAGTGTCACTAATTTGCCCTTTATCAATACGAACTGCCATATTAAGGGCGCAAATGTTATTATTGAATAATTTCCAAAAATGATCTGCGTTTTCAAAAGCAATAGTTCCATCTGGAGCTACTTTAGGGGATGAGGATCCATCCTCTTTAACATTTTCTTCTTGTTCATTGTCTTCACCTAGGTCATCTTCTGGTTGATCTAGAGTTTCTCCTTTCGGAATTGGATCTTCAGGAAGGACATTTGGGTTTCTAGTTTTATCTTCTAACCAATCTTCTTCTTCTCCTTCAGTTTGTTTACCATTCCTAAGTTTAGGCATTGTGCTTAATTTAGATTTCAGCAAATATATATATATATGCAACAAGCTTAAGAGGTATATATTAATTATATACCTACTACAATATTTAAAATGAAAGGTTTTGGTTTTTGTTATGTTTTTTTTTAGTTTTTCTTGTTTTTGTAATAATATTGTAAAGATAACAAACAACACAGTAAATGCAAGAAATAATACTGAAAGTAATGATCTAGTTTTCTATAAACAATTTATAAATATCATTAATGGGCTCAAGTTCCTCAGGAGTCATGAAGTGCTCTTCTTCAAATTGGAAATTTTCTTTCAAGAATTTAATGAAAAGAGCTATAGAAATACCATGTATTTTAGATTCTGGTTGATAGAAGTAAAGTTCATGGCAATACTCTCGATATAACACAGCTCTAGGAACTCTCTTCCATATTTCCCTATCCGTAAGAACGACCTCTTGGTCTTCTACATGACCTAGGAACTGGTGTATAGTAGTTGCGTTCTCGAGGTATTCCTCGAAGGTGAACAATTCTGAAGACACAAGATCTCTCCTATAAGCTAACCATCTATGGCAGGCTCTCTGAAGTTCATGATAAAAGACAAGTTAATGAGGATCCAGGATTCTATCTATGACAAGCCTCTTAATTTGTTTAAGTTTTGTTGACCTAGATGAAATGACACTTAGTCTTCTATCAAGTTCCTCCCACAAAAATTGATTTCTATCTGTTTCAGGCACACTAAGCACAGAATTGATTTCTATGGCTATCAATTGGTTTTCAACATTTATAGTAACTGCTAATCTTTTCATAGGAGCTACCATCTAAACATGATATACAACTTACTAGTTTTAGATGATTTGAAATGCATCTATGTTTTTGGTTGTTTTATTTTATTTTTTCTTTTCAAAAGGTTTAAAATGTTTTCACGTCGGGTTCACCAAAATGTATCGCTCCAAATTTTTCACACCCTTACCTTCAGGCTATAGGATCCATGCCCGGAAGGGGGATGTGAAAAGGATGGTGCGGTACCTCGGACTAAGAGGCCTTGCGAAGGTCCCGCCTCTCGGGGGAGGTGTATTATGGTGATTTTTCGACGGATGGTGGGTTCACTAGGAAAAATTTAATGGCAGTTTCCACGCCTAGGTTGGGAATGTGTTTTATGTGTTCAGTTTTAGCTTTAATCATCCAAGTCCTAGGTTTGGCCAAAATGTGTCTAAGCTATTCTATATGAAATGCAGATTAAATGAATACAGAAAAGCAAATTAGGATAGAAAATAGAGAAAGTAAGCAAGATTAAACAGTCATACCTGATCCAGATGTTTGATGAAGATTCTGATTCTTGAAGCAGTCTGGATTGCCTCTGATTTGACAAGATCGTCTGCTATCATACAAGATTTTCTGAGACCTGATGAATTCGTCATAGACCTGCAAACAGAGAAATAGGTGCAAAACATAAAAAATACAGCAATGCTAACATAGGGAAACAATGTAAAATGACAACAACAATATCAAGCTGAAAACTATAAACAAAAACATGAATGCATTATACCGATTTAATGACAATTATAACTTAACTATGCATTTGATCTAGATGGGTGAACTCCAAAATGCAGGATAACAAAAAATAATAAATAAACTAGCTAATTGCCGAGTAAAACAACAGATTGAAGAGAGGAAAATGCAAACTTTGGGCACTGATTGCCCCCAATGTGAACTGCAGTCGAAATCGTCTCTAATTCGACAGGATCACCTCCGATCTGAATAGGATCATCTGCGACGATGTAAGATGTCTTTGGCTGAAAAATACTAAGGTACCTGCAACAAAATTTGGATAGAACTAATGCAAATAGCAATTTAGGATGTCTTAATGCGTGTGAAGTCAATTTATAGGGAATTTTAGCCAGGGGGGTGCTAAGGGGAGGGCTTAGGATTAAATAGGCTTAGGATAGAGTTTGGGAGGTTGGAGATCCTCCCAATTTGGGAGATCTCCAACGGGGAGGGTCTCTAACGGCACAGAAACGCTTCTGCCCAGATTAGAGACACCGTTGGAATAGAGACTAATTGTGAAAAATTAGTTTTGGGACAATATCGTCTGGACGTCCTAGCCCAGACAAAATCGTTCGATTTGAGGCGATATCGTTTGATTGGTGACAATATCGTCAAACGGTCAAAACAAACTCTAAAAATGGCATAGGTAACGAGCAAACGGATTAAGTGGCGATTTGGGAGCAATTTTGGAGGTTAAAATTTGAATTTGAATTATTTACTAAAGTAAATGTAATTACTAAGGTTTTACTGCGCCAATTTTAGGGTGCTATAATCTGCATATATCCTAATATGCATTTTAATACCATAGCATCCACCCAGATGTCTCCTAGTTTATATCATTAGGGAGAAGTCCCATACCTTCTCTAATAATGGACACCAATCTATTCTTCAAATTCATTTAATCAGACAAAATTCAATATTCATGCATTCCCTTGTATCACATACTACTAATTAAATCTATTATAGACAATAATATTCATATACCATTCTAACAAAATATAAAATTCAAAAGTTTGCTAACGTTATGCCTCATCCTTGGCATTAATAGACTACTACAAAATTGTGGTCTACAGAGTGAATGTCCAATGGACCTTAAGGTTGATGCTCCTAGGTTCATTATTCTCCTCACATTGTGCTGGTACTTAAGTCTTGGGATGGTAGTGGAGCTAATATTACAGTAACTACTAGATCACTACCTCCTCTTCTCCCATGTTGTGTATTAATAGCTGGTTGTGATGGAATAAGTATACCATGATTTAAAAAGGTAACCAAACAAGATTCTAGGAATGCAACATTAAATTCCTCCCTTAGTTGACGAAATTAAGGATTTTCTGTGAGCATGGTTGCCATCGTTGTTGCTCTCTAATTATTTCTTTGTAGATTTTTAGATCTAAGCCAATCCTGCTCTGCTATGGCAGCATCTCTCTCTGTTATTAACCTTAATATTTCTTGTACCCAAGCATATTCTTGAGCCTGTTGCACTAGAGATTTCCTATTTGTCACATTAATGGGTTTCATAATTCTTACCATGATTATTTCGTCTGCTAAGTCTAGTGTTGCTTCAGATCAACTTCTAGTCTTTAGGGTATATGCAACAATAGATCGATAATAAGAAGCAAAAGAATCATAAATCATATACTGTAATTCATTCCACTTAAAACCAATATCATCCAAGTAAATCCTGCCATAAATATGATCGCATTGGTCGTCATGGGCATGCAACTTCTCCAATACTCAAAATTATTGTTAGGGTCGTTCATATCGATTTTTTTTTGCACATTTATTGATCGTATCCTAATAATCTCGAGGTGAATTGCTCATATTCCATGTCACACCCTTTTATTCGGTTTGATTATCCTATAGATGACTTTTGTGTTGAATCATTAAGCTCATTTTTTCTCTTTAATTTTTTGAGGTAACACGTATCCTCTTATCACAGTTATTAACTTTACACCTAGTCACATCAGTTTTCCTTCAATGGCTTCGATAGTCAATCTCATGCACACTTATTTGTGAATAATACCATCGGTACTATTTTTTAAATCTGTAATGAGTATTCACCTTATCAAAAATGGAGAGGAAAAATCTCTTAACTTTCCTTTCGATAGAAAACCAGTTCAGTAATTAGCCAGCATATTTTGTTATGAGGAAGAGCAGCATGAATTTTATGAATCTTTTTTTTGGGCTCCTCAAAATTTGCTTTAGAAAAAATAAATATTGTAGGGCTTTTTATGAATTCAAGCTATAGAACCTCATAATGCCCTTATATCCATGGAACATATATATTGCAATACCTTTTACCATAATGCTCTTTGTGATGTGTGGCTAAGAAATAATTCCCATAATTATTTAGCTTTTAAAAGTCCTTTAAGTTGTTTCGAGTGGTTCGACTGATTCTTCAGTTGCCCTAACTTGATTTTCCATGTTTGATTTTGGGATATCTTGTTACCTCCCATAGGTGATCCCCTAAATATTTCACTTCAATTTCTACCAACCTACTATTTATATGTGGTCAAAAAATATGTTTCCACTAGAAATGCTACTTTTGATAACGATCTTTATTAGAGTCTTTTGTATCATAGGTACATGCAATCTCACTTACTCTAGGAAATTTAGAATAGACTCTCACAGACTCGATGTTTGATGAAAATGGATCTTGTGTTGTGTGGATTTCATGGCACTCCTTGGCCATATTATGTGTTCGATAGATATATTGTAATTCACTACAATATTCCTATTCTAGTCATCTATTTTGATCGTAGCTCATCTTCAGTCGAATATTATGATAACTCATATTCTGACTGAGACTATGAGGGTTTTCTTCTTACCATTACTGTTACGTCCAAATCCTAGTTTTTGCCTATTTGTATTTCAAAAACTGCTTAATAATATTTTGATGTTGGTCTTTCTATGTTTTGTCCAACTATTTTGTGCTCCAATTTTCTTTGGAAAATAATACCACATGCATGGTATAATGAGTAATTCCTAATTTAAATAGTGTAGCATACTTTACTACGTGCAACCACCATCCGAAAGGTCGGATGACATACTTACTATTGAGCCGAAATGCACATGGAGTTCTTCCAAAGAATTTCATGTCAAGAAAAATATGAAGTTTCTTCATCTAATATTGGGACAGCTTCCGCACCCAAAGTATATTGTAACATTGATCAAAAATCAAAACAAAGAAAACATTATTTTGTTTATCTCTTGTTCTTAATTTTCTAGTAGTTATTTTGCAATGACTAACTTGTATTCACACATGGTGATAATTACCAAACTGAATTTAGTTGTTTTCATCAAGATTTTTGTTCCTTTTTGTTTCTACCATCGGGTTCTCACATGTAGGGCTTAATACCACATGCATTGTGTTATTGAAGAGCTTTACCCAAACTTATTCTAGAATAATTAATACGAAAATAAATAAATTAGAAGAAAATAACAATTCATAATAAATCATGCACATAGAACACGAGATTTATCCTGGTTCACCCAATTTGGGCTATGTCCAACAAACAAGAGCCACACCTCCTTTTCTATTATTATTCACCTTGCCCGTAATGGGACATTACAATCAATATAAAGGAAACTCTTACAACCCTAAAATACAATGTGGTATTAGAATATTGTGGGCTCAATACCATGGGCTATAACCACCCATAACCACCAATCACATAAATCCTACCAATGCCTCCAAAAATAGGTTCAATAATATCTCTTGAAAAGGAGCGGGGCTACCGAAGACGGTGCCTGTCGTACAGTACTTCCTCTACAAAGGATGAGATACATCCAACATTCTTCCACTTGTTTAATACTTTCCATAAAGGTTGTAATTAATGTTATTTCCAACACTCGGTCTAGACAGACCTATTTCAACTGTATAAAACATGAACTTTTTTGTGCTAACTACCTTGGTTAAAGCATCTGCAACATTTTCCTTAGTATCCATTTTTTCCAGCAACACTTTCTTCTGTTCAATCATGTCCCTACTGAAGTGGTACTTTGTATCAATGTGTTTTTTTCTTGAATGTTAAGCTGGGTTCTTTGCCAAAAATATAGCACTTTGGCTATCACAGTTTATCTTCATAGCTCCTTGAAAGAACCCAATCTCAACACATAGTATTTGTAACCATACTGCTTCCTTACTTGCATCAGTGGCTGCCATGTATTCAGCTTTAGTGGTTGAAAGAGAAATAATAATTTACCTTTTGCTCATCCAACTAATAGCCCCTTCAAACAATTTGAATACATAAGCACTAGTAGATCTTCTATTGTCAAGATCTCCAGCCCAATATGCATCAACAAAACCTTCTATATCCAAGGATCTATTTTTGTTACCTGCACCTTCGTAACAAATTGAAAAATTAGATGTACCATGCAAATATCTAAAAAACATTTTTTACAATAGTGTAATACTCTTTACTAGGTTTAGACATGTATCTGCTCAAAACTCCCACTGTATGGGCAATATCTAGTCTAGTACATACCATGGCATACATTAAACTCCCTATAATATTTGCATAAGGAACATGAGACATTTCTTCTACCTCTTCTTCTATTTTTGGACATTTTTTAGCAGACAATTTTTCCCCCAAAGGAATAGGTACCTTCATTGGTTTACAATCCTGCATACTGAATCTCTTCAATACTATCTCAACATACTTCTTTTGATTTAGCCATAGCTTTCTATTTGAATGATCTCTATTTATTTGCATGCCCAAAATAAAATTTGCAAGGCCAAGATCTTTCATGTCAAATTGTGATGCTAACTGAGACTTCACTTCCTTGATCATTTTATTACTGTTTCCAATTAGTAACATATCATCAACATACAAAACTATAATGACAACGTCATTACCAAATTGCTTTGAGTATACACAATGATCAACATTATTACGAATAAAATCAAGTCCTAAAATATAGGTATCAAATTTTTGATACCACATTCTAGGTGACTATTTCAGTCAGTAAAGAGATTTCTTTAACTTACATACAAAATACTCCTTTCCTTCAGCAATGAATCCTTCAGGCTGTCTCATATAGATTTCTTCCTCCAAATATCCATGAAGGAATGCATTTTTTACATTCATTTTCTCTATTTCAAGATCAAATGCAGCAGCCACAGATAAAAGAAATCTTATTAAGGTTAGATTTGCAACAGGAGAAAATACTTCACCATAATAAATTTCCTCTACCTGATAATAATCTTTAGCAACCAGGCGAGCTTTATATTTCTCCACTTTACCTTCAACATTATGCTTCTTATTGAAGATCCATTTGCTACCTATTTATTTTCTTCCACCAGGTAATTTTACTAGATCCCATGTCTTGTTCTTTTTCAAGTCCATCATTTCCTCATTCATGGCTTCTTCCCAAAGATTGCCTCTTCATAATTAACAACTTCTCTAATTGTTCTATGATCTTCATCAGTAATAGATAAAACAAAGGAATAAGGAAAAGCATATGGACTATACCTATCAGGTTGTCTTGTTTCTCATGTTGATCTCCTTACCACAGGTGTATGAACCTCTAGTTCATCCTCTTCTTCTTCTTCTGAGTAGGATCCTTCTTCCATGAGATCAAATTGCACCTTTTTAGGTTCTTCTATTACTTCATTCCTGTGATCACTTTTCATTTCTCTAAACACCACATCTCTATTGTAAACTATCCTTTTAGTTTCTATATTCCAAAGTTTATATCCTTTAACACCATATTTATAACCAATAAAGATACATTTAACAACCTTATTATCAAACTTACTTATTTTCTCCTTTGGAATATGCATGTATGCATCACAACCAAAAACTCTAAGATGTGAAAGAGATGGTTTCTTACCAAACCATGCTTCATATGGAGTTTGATACGAAAATGCTGATGTAGGAGATTGATTCTACAAGTAACATGCCACATTCACTGCCTCTGCCCAGAATTCGTGTGCCAGACCAGCACCACTGAGCATACTTCTTGCCTTTTCCATAAGTGATCTGTTTAATCTCTCAGCAACTCCATTTTTTTGTGGCGTATATGGAGTAGTATTATGTCTTGCAATACCATAATGCTTACAAAAATTCTCAAATTTATTTGAAAAATACTCTCCTCCATTATCAGACCTCAACACCTTAATATTTTTATCAGTTTGATTTTCAACAAGTGCTTTAAACTCTAAACTTATCAAACACATCATATTTACTTTTAAGAAAATAAATCCATGCATATCTTGAAAAATCATCAACAAAAGAAGCATAGTACCATGATTTTCCAAGATATGGAATAGGAACAAGACCAAAAATATCACTGTGAATCAAATCTAATACCTCTTTTGGTCATGCAGCACTAGATGGGAAACTAACAGGATTCTTCTTGCCATAAATACAATGTTCACAAAAATCAAAATCCATTGAGCAATTAGGGATAGCTTGGACCATACCTTTTGTGTACAGGGTACACAATCCCTTTTCTCCAATATGTCCTATTCTTTGATGCCATAGCATTGAACTTTTGTCTGATTCAACCTTAGGAATAGTTAAGCTATTGCACTCATTTATCATAGTGCTTCCCAATAGCTTATACAAGGTTCCAATATAAAATCCTCTTGCTAACACCATATATCCATGAACCATTTTGCATGAATCCTTAATTAAACTGATGTTTACTACTACATCAGCCATTTTGCCTATAGAAATTAAATTTCTAGCAAGGCCATGAATATGTATTACACCTGGGAGGTTTTTAACCCTACCATCTTGCAATAATATTTTCACCCTTCCACGACCAATGATTCTAAGTTGTAAATAATCTCCCAATAGTACCTCCCCTCCATCAAATATTTCATAATCACTGAACCACCCACTATGAGGAGTCATATGAAAAGAGGCACCAGTATCAATCAACCAATCACTTATATCTGAATGTGTGGAGAAAGATGCCATATATACATCCCCTCCTTCATAAGTAGATATATTTATCTCTATGGAACTACATTCATCATATCTCTTTCCATAATCAACATTCTTTGATCTACAATCCTTATTCATGTGTCCAAGCTTGCCACATTTCCAACATTTTCTCTCAAACTTTCCTCAAGACTTAGATAAACCTTTAGACTTAGATCTAAAACCACCCATACCCACCAATCATGGGAATCCTACCAATACCTTCGAAAATAGCTTCGATAATATCTCAAAAAAAGTAGGAGCCCACAAATTTTGCTCATTGACGAACAGGGCCACCGAAGACGGTGCCTGCCATACAATACTTCCTCTCCAAAGGATGACACACATCCAACAGTTATGACATATGTAAATTTTTAAATTATGTGAAGCACCTCTACAAAGTTATAACAAAGAACTTGGTATCTTTAACTATGGTAAAGGTTCAAGTTTCAGCTATCTTTGGGTGAACTACCATAGAATAATTTACAGGTCTCCATAGTTAGTCATAGTTGAGATGCCTAGTTGCTTGGCCGAAGGCCAAGTTGTAACAATTGAAAATTCTTTTAATTATTTCACCAACTCGAGTTGTTAGGCACACTTGAAGATAGGGATTAGGCAGTCAAAAGATATATTCGTTGAGTATTTTCTCAAAAGAGACTAAGGTACACTGCTTGAAACCCATACAAGAGGGTTTGCTTAGCTCTTCCACTTTTTAACGACTGTAGATCTACTCATGGGGGATAGGAACTCAAACATCATGATCTCATATGTTGACCTTATCCTTACCAAGTGTGCATTTTAAATTTGTGGAAGTTTCTCTCGATTTTAGTTTCATACCTTTATTCTTTGCTAACCTAGACCTTAAATAGAGTCTATCATTTAGCCTAGGCTCTAATACCAACTATAACAACCCCAATTGTTACCCATTCTTATCCATAATTTCTTTTTTACATATACAAATGTTCATTTTTATATGGCAAAAGACCTAATCATGTCCTAGTAAAGACAAATTCCATTTGGATTATAACTTTCAAAGTAAATAGCTTCAAGAGTTATAGAGAATTTAACAGAGTCTCTTTAAGTAGAAGTGATCAGCTTCTATGAAATCCTCATACCCCATTTGGTAAGAGTACACTGGCCAAGTGTTAGGTTTCATCCCCGTAAAAGGAGAAATCACCAAATGGTCCACCCAGACCAAGTGAATACCTTGAATATGGAGAACCACACCATTGGTAAACCATCATAGATGAAATAACCACACCAATGGTTATTCATAAGTCTTAGATATGATCCACACCATATATTAGGGAGTTCTAAAATAAAAATATCACTAACATGATAAGAATCCATGGAATGTCCTATTAAACATGACTACCCATCTCTACACCTCTTAAAGAATATTAGTACATTATTTGTTTAGACAACCCTCTTGTTGTTCACATTGAGTTTATTACAAATGGACATTACTTGTCCCATATGGGTGTTTTCCTCCACATGTAAACTTAATTATTTAGTGTAGAGTGTAGGGTCTATCTTGGTTTGTAGATCAAGATCATTTTGCCATATTGAGAGTTTCATTCCACAATGTAATCTCAACTAAACCATCTTGAGTGCTTATGAGGTGAATTTAATCCATGAGGCCCTTTTATGGTATAATTATTTACATCAACTCCTTAGGTTTGAAGCATTACATGAGAATTCTACTTAAGCCAAGTTTAAATTTCACTCCAGAATGTTTAGATCAATATAAAATAAGTTGTCCTTAAGAATTAACTTCTATTTGGAATATACATAAAGTATCATAAGAGTAAGAGAATCAACATGCAAATAGTAAGGATGGTCAAACAGGAATCAGCATGCCACATGTATCATAACGTAAGCCTATCACCACTCTAAACGTGGTAGGTGAATCAACATAGTCCTCGAGGATACAATAGTCTAAAATTTAACTTTACTAATTCACTCTATGTCAAGCCTAACCAACCAATCTCGTCTTAGCGCTCGCACCCTCCTACTATAGTGCCATGGTCTTTGTGGCTAGCAATACCACCACCTCGTGGTTATATCACTAGGGAAGCTTTACCTTACTATTCCCTTCACTTACTATTCTATAATTTATGTGGGATAAATCCCATCACTGATCACAAAATTTTTGGAAATTTTGGCTTGTGGGACACCTGCCTCTCCAACCGAGCACCGATGAACATGAGGTTCGAGTATCAATCAAAACATGCCACACAGTGGGTATGATCGACATATGCCATGTGGAGAATATACAAGAACAATCATTGACCATTCAATAGATGTCTCAGGTACCTCTCATCTGGTGCATGGTACCTACTACTTGGTGGCTACCAAGACCACTACATGGTTTCAACTATTGGGTAGAGGGTTTCCTTTCTAATGATACACCATATCTACCATATGCCTAATGCGGGACCTTGTCTTAGGAAGACTTAGATATTTTTATATCTCATTTCATCTGTACATGAATAACTCTCTTTGAGATACGTGAAATAGAGCTTGCATTACAATTCTTAAAATATTAGAAGGTTCTTTATGCATGCATGGCTATTGCTAAGGGATTCTATCAGAGGTAAACCACACAGCACACCAAGGCCAAATTTGGGGTTTTGTAGCACCTGTGAAATTCACCATTACATAGGATTGGGATTTTCTAATGGTGACAGATCATCATGTTGTGAATGGTTATTTCATCCCATTACCCAAAGCAACTCTTTACCAAGCCGTCACAAAGCTATGGAATTTGAGAAGAAACTGCACACTTTCGAGGGCTAATCCTTTAGTGAAGATGAATCAGACTTCGATTCTAGGTTGTAGATTAGCAATGGCCAGTGTAAGGATATCATTTTTGTAAAGAAACCCAAAGGGAAATATCCCACATGTTTTTGTTCCATGGATACTATTCGATATAAGAGTCTTCCCATACCAATAATTTATTAGCCATGAAGTGGTGCCCGTGCAAACTCTATGGGTGATGGTGATTTGACCAGAACCCTTGTTAGTTAGTAGTATTTTTATTGGATTGATCCAAAACTTCATTGGCTAAGTTTTGATTGGTTTGATCCAAACCCTTCATTGACTAGGTAGTATTTGATTGGTGGATTATGATTACAGGTTTAAGCAAAGACTTTGCAAGAAATTATCTAGCGTTCGAGTGACCGTCATTTAATAACAACAATATAGAAATACCTCATAGAGTCTTAAGCAAAGGTTTCAAGGTAATGTGACATAACATCAAGATTACCACCATATTAAATATGCTCAAGAATTTAAAACCCCAAATAAATTGTAATAATGATAATTGACTAGCAATTAAAATCTCAGCATACTCAATTGAATTTGTAGGTGTAATAACGTCTATTCAAGCATAAATAAGGGTAATTATATGCATTAAAAGATATTCTAAATACTAAATAAAGTATGTAAATCCCAACATATTACTTCAAGTAGGCACGGTCTCCTCAAGAATATCTTATTTCTACCTTCATTTGCATTCCCAACATTGCTTCCAATGCAAGCCTCCTTCTTGTGCTTGGCTTGTCCATCCTTCCTTGTCTTCCAAGACTGTTTCTTCCTACAACTAGAAGGTCTCTCAAGCATTCTAGTTTTTGATCCACCAAGGTGGAGAGCATACTCTCTATACCATCAAGAAATCCTAGATCCTAGATAGCCTTTCTTCACAAAATGTCTTCTATTTATAGGGCGATTTCTTCACTCCTAGCCAAATAGTGGTTATATTATAATAATATTAAAAAGATACCTTAGGCCCCTTAAGACTTATCATGTCTTTTATAGTAGAATAAGGGTCCTTAAGGATGAGGTAAGTGGTATTTTTTTGTTTTGTATATTTTCCCATGGGGACAATTATAAGACTCATACTATTAAAGCATGGAATGGGAACAAAGTTAGAACTATTATTGATAAGATAAGAGATCTCCTTTTTAATTTCCACAAATATAGGTAAGACATATGGGTATTTCCAAATAGATAGGGTAACCCATATGCTATTTTAAAAATCCTCTAGTTCTTTTTAAGTCCCATATAAGTTGGTTTACACCTAATTTATCATATTGTTCTAATTTTGCAAGAGATAATTCCTCAATTTTATCTTTCACAAAACCTCATAATTAATTATCTTCTCCAAAAGATAATTAATATTTTTCTATCCTTCATAAAATTCTTTTATTAGAATTTTTTTAGGAATCTTTAGGGTCATGCCCCCTTCTATCAGGCACTAATTGATACCCAATATCAATTAATATTATTTAAATAAGGTAGGAGGGTAACGGGTCATGACACCAAATAAGGGAAGCCAATGACAATCATTGGTGACAAAATCTATCAATTAAAAAGTGTAGGTGATGTATCTCTTACTATTGTAGATGAGAAATACCGCATTGAAAAGGTACTCTATGTACTAGGACTTGCAAACAATTTGTTGTCAATTCCTCAAATTTTAGATAAAAATATGGTGGTTGATTTTAAAGTTGTTGATGGACAAAAGAGATGCTTCATCACCAAAAGTGGAAAGCATATAGCAACTGATTCATACAAACATGATGTAGACACCAAAACCTAGGCATTCACAAAACCACATTTTGCATCCCACATCACAAACCTGCATAATAAAATATATACCTAAGTCTAAACTTAGGTATATAAATCCTGCACATTATCCTATTTTCTAGATTTTAATAAATCTGGAAAATCTTCCTAGGATACCCTGCCTAATCACTAGACATGTGTCCTAGCCACCTCACCACCATCACTTGCCACATCTCACACACTCATGTCCCCCTTGTCCCTTCACATGGGACATCCCTCACACCTCACTCCACTTGCACTCACCCATTAGCCACATCACCCCAGTTAAGTGAGACACCCCAGGTGACTCACTCTAACTGCCCCTTCCATTTGGCAGCCCTGGATTGCCACTTGGCAATCCTAGCTTGCCACCTCCCTTTCCCTCCAAAACCCCAAAATGGCCTACAAAAGCAACCCTACCCCATCAACCAAAGGAGGCTGAGAACATACACCATCAGGCTACCAGAATCGCACTAGGAGCTTGCACGCATCCTGAGGAAACCAGAGATTTGAAGCCTCAGAGTGCCCTTTGGAGCTTTCTACCATTCAACCTCAACCACCCATCCATGGTTACACAGTCACAACCACCCTCCTATGGTTGCCTAACCACCCTCTCATGGTTGACCTAGCCAAAATTGCATACCCATGGTTGCTCAAAATCCAGAAAAGCATGAGAGGCATCTAGGTTTGATTTTCCTATGTTCTATGCAATATTATGTTCATAGGGTTTTTATCTACATTTATACAGGTGCTACTAACCCTTGTTTGCTTTGTCATGTGTGCAGGAGATAGGTACTTGGAGAGCTATTGAAGCTGGAGTGGTCCCATTGTTGGATACCAAAAGCCCACTCACCCTTGGAGCTGTAGCAGAGGAGCGAAGAACACACCGTAGTTTTTGAAGAGTTGGAAGACCCCCTATTAAAGCATTGTATTTAGAAAAGAGAGAGATCATTGTAATATTACCCCCAAGACATTGGGGAAATCAAAAGCATTGTAAAATTGGGAGATTCAGGCTCCCCTGTATTAATACAAAAAAATCATTTTTCATTGCAATCTTCTCTTTTTGTTTCATATATTTTTGTGTTCAGTTATTTTGGCTACAGAAATGGTGATCACGATGGGACCCCCTAAGGGTTCTATTTGTCATTACCTTGCTAAAATTTATTACTGATCTATGTTTTTCTATGATTGCAAGTTTTTGGAGCTCGATCGCAAAGATTAGAAATTAAAATCAAGATATCCAAAGCCTATTTTGGTTTGGCCATGTGCTTGAGCAACCATGAGCATGCAGTTATATATTAGATGAACTATGGACTGATGGTTAGACTTCTGAGGAACCCCACACCAACGGTTGGAGCACTACAAAACCATGGATCAATAATTGAAAGAATTGGAAGGAGCAACGAAAGGATAACAGGTTCATACATCTAAAACCCTCCTTCCTTTTCTTTAGCTTTAGAATTACATTAGGTTAAATAAGAGTCTTTATCCTTGTTTGCCATTGTTTGCATCTAGGTCTTAGGCTAGGCATACCTAAAAAAAAAATCAAAGAAATTTGCATTTTAGTTTAGTCATTAGAGCATCTGCATAGCCTGATTAGGAATAGACCAAGCTCATTTAGGGTTTTAAACCTACTCTACCTTATTTTATAGCATACAACTAAAACCATGGGTCCATAATTGGGAACTCCCAAATACACATGCATGATTGGTTAACACGTAGTATGATTGACCAAACCTAACTACCCATCAATAGTTGGCTTTGTATTTTAAAAATCTTGTAGATCTTCTTAATTACATTCCCCCATTTATTTTTTTTCATTTTTTTCTTTTTGCATTTAGGCAATAAACAGAATTGCATGTTAGCTTGCATCACACAATAATAAACAAAGCCTTCACACACTTGCACGTGAACATTGGAAAGGTTGGACTTCATCACCAACCCCCAATAGATTACCCCATTATTTGGCCAAGGTCGATCCAAGAACCATCGTAGCCATGGAAAATAGCATGCATTCCTCTTCAAAGGGTGTATCACTACCCATGATGAACTGGGTGAGGGTCGGTAGAACCTAGGCTCCCTCATCGGATTTGGGTTTCATCACCAAGTCTTGATGGGTTTCACAACTTGGACTTCATCACCAAGTTAGTGTGTGAGAGCATCTAGGTGAAATCCATAGATTCATTTTAGGGTTAAACATTGCACATCACTTACCAAAAAAAAAAAAAAAAAAAAAAAAAAAATCAAAAAAAAATCAAACTTTGTGAAAACTTAGGAACAAACTTGTTTGTTTGTTTGCTTTGCATGTTGTTTTCTTGTGCTTCCATCACATATTCACACACATACATTCATATTTTACACCTCATCCCACCCTTAGCGTATGGTAACAACCCGTAGTCAAGCCAAAAAGTTAGCCCAAGTTTAGAGTCAGTTGCCTTCTTCCATGGAGCCTCCATCTCAGTCCTGTTAGGCCCCTAACACTTTGGTGGTAGGGCAAGTTAGTGTAGCCCCTACTATGTCCTTGAACCTGAATTTTAGGCCATCTAGTGGTGCCCCTATCTTAGACATAGATATTATGTAGAGGGCTACTCATGCCACCATCCCTAAGACTCCTAGGAGTGAGCCACCTATGCCATCGAATGGTCATGTCACATATGTGGACATGGATATCATTAGGCTATACCTAAATGCAGCTAGTATGGTCTTTCCATCATTACCTCTACTTACCATTCCACCTCACACCATTCCCTCATTGCATAGGAAACCATCTTCTCACACCCACAATAGTCCAACCAAATCTTCATGAATCCACTCTTTGAACCGACTACTACCACCATAGCCCATAATCATCCATCATCATCTAACCAACAACCCTTCATCTTGCCAAATCAAAACATCACTTGTACTAACCCCCTCTATGAAGCATCAATTAACATTGCTTTAGAATCCCTACATCCATCCCATCCACTACATCCATAGATCCCATACCTCATAACATCCCCCATTCAATGGCAATACCTTTTGCCACTTACCCTCCACCTACATCCACTAACATGGTTGCCACCCAACCAACCTAATCATCTACCACCTACATGGCCATACCATCTTCATCTATGATTGCCATGCAACAAGCATTCCTATAATTACAACAATTGATCATGGATAATGCTAATCAAAGCATTAATCCTAACCTATAGTGGTAGTCATAGGGAATAAATCAAAACCAACCATCCACATCTCAACCACACACCTTCTTCACTCAAGATCCATCTTGGGTGTTGCATCCCCCAACCACAACCATACCCACTAATCCACTTCATCAAATGTATGCTAACTCTTCAAGTCAACATGCCATCATACCTCCATCCCCTCATCACCATCAAAATCATCATCAACAACCATACCATAATCCATTTCATACTAACATCCCACATCATCAAAACCCCACTAATAATGCACATTATTTCCAACAATAGCAAACCAATCAAGGTTTTAACCCTCTAGAAGATCCAAAGTTTCAATTTTTGTAAAGTCAGATTGATAGCCTAGCCATGCAAACATCAGGTATGCAATACCAAAAACCTACTCTAAGGCAGCTACTCAATCATCCAATTCATGCTTCGGTACCATCACCACCCTACCTGATAGACTTTCAAATACCAAAGTTTGAAAAATTCAAGGGGGATGAGGACCCCCGAGAGCATGTGACTGGATTCATTAATGCATGCTTTAGAATCAAAAACAATGATGCACTCATGCTCCATACTTTTCCTCAGATATTTGGGGGAGATGCCCTAGATTGGTACAACCATTTACCACATCAAAGTATCTATACTTTTGAGCAACTAGCAGACCAATTCTTGGAGCGGTTCTCCCTAAATATTAGAAAGAAGACAACATTGACCGATTTGCTTAATTTATAATAATATGATGATGAATCGGTCTATGATTTTGGCAACCATTGGAGGGAAATCATGACCAAACTACCATTCTCCCTCCCTATGGTAGAATTAACATGAATGTTCACAAGGAGTTATGCCAAGCCTATCTCCTTGTTATTACAACTACAACAATATAGAACATTCGAAGAAGCACTCACCCAAGCCCGAGTAATAGAAGAAATCAATATTCAAGAGGGTGAGATCAAACCAAAAAAGAAAGAATGGTAGAACAAGAATCAAAATGGGAATAACCATGATCAATCCAAGGCCAAACAAGTTAATCAAGTAGTCTTGGGCCAACCTTCACAACAAATCCAACAAGCCCAAGTCCAAGTACAACAACCCCAACAACAACAACAACCACAACAATAGAATTATCAAGTGGTTCCACCCCCACAATAGCTGCAAAACCAAGCTCAACCTACAAAAACAATAACATCAATTCAGGCCTAAACACATTTACACCCCATTACCTGAACCATATTCATCCATCTTCCAAAAGTTGTATGATGCACAGGCTTTCACATTACCAAAAATGAAGCCTGAAGATCCGAATAAGCCAAAACCTAGAAACTATAGAGAGCATCTATACTGCATCTTTCATCGATAGAAAGGGCATGACATCGAGACTTGCTATGGGTTTAAGAATATTATGCAAGATTTACTTGAAAAGGGAAAGATCAAGATTGATAACCCCTTAGCCCAACCAAATCAAAACCTTGGAATATATCAAACACCATTACCTCATCATGAGGTAAATCAACAAGTAATGGGAGCATCAACTTCTATAGTTCCTCCCAATCAAGTTAATCATGTGTCACAACTATACCAAGGTTTTATGGGGGCTATTCATGTAGTCACCCGAGGGCAAAGAAAAATGAATCACACATAAGCAAATGAGACAACCCAAGTAGCACCAACTCCTGTAGCACAACCAAATGTGCCCATACAACTAGGCCCAACCATTCCACCTCCACCCATTCATATTCTAAATCATCCATCTAGACCAATCATCACCTTGAGAAGCTAGTTGACACAGAGCCTAAGAATGGCATCAACCAAATTATCAATATATGAGCTCATACAACAATCTTCCCCACATCATGAGGTATTGATGGAAATATTAAAATCCATCAAACTACAAATAAAATATCCTAATACCTTCAACACTTTTGTGGGGAGTGTCCAAAATTGCATGGAACCCTCAATAGCATTCTATGAATTTGAAGAAAAGAGTATATCATCAGAGTTACCTGATCCTCCATTGCATATTGTAGCTCATATTGATAGAAAACCATTTAAAAGAGTGCTCATTGATACCGGTTCCTCCATCAATCTCATCACCACCCCAACCATCAAACATCTCAACCTACCATCATCCCACATCACCACATCCACCTTCACCCTATGGGCCTTCAATGATGCTTTGTGTTCCACTATGGAGAATATAGTTCTACCTATAATAGTGGGGGTGAAGACCATCCATGTACTCTTCCACATCTTGGAAGGGGCCATGCAGTATAACATACTTCTTGGACATCCCTGGATTAGGGAAATGAAGTGTGTTCCCTCGATATTACACCAATGTTTGAAATATGTGCATGAGAGAAAAGTCCATTGCATTCAAGCTGACACTGAGCCATTCAAGTACTACAACTTGATATCCAATCCATATGAGCCATTGCTTCCATCCACCCATCTTTCCATTCAACCCCTCATTATTCAAACCACCCCAACTAACAACACCTCATCCAAAGCACCCATCCCAGAGGCTTTGCCAATAGTTGATCCTGCCTTTGCATCTCAAAGCATCAACCCAAGTCAACCCTCATCCACTTCATATCATTTTTCCATCACACCTGATCATCCCGCTAACCAACCATCATCTTCATTAACTACACCTCCCACTTCACAAACACCCTTCACATTTTCATCCCAACCAAATCCACCAACCACTAACAATCCCATCAAACCAAATCCACCTCAAACCTCACCACCCATTATCTCATAGATAGGGTCACCTATCCAAGAAGAACCATTACCTCCATCCAAGCCACAAGCCACCATTGAAGCATCCACCTCAGCACCTGAATCATCTACATCCCAACTCAAGTTGTAGTCCATCTCACCAATCTAAGTATTGGTGAGTACATAGTTGAGAGTGTCACAATAACACCACCTATCCAATCTATTAGAGATTACGGTCACCCACGTGACCCACCTTTAGCTATAGGTGTAGTGTATAGAATGGGTTCTAAGCCAAATAGGATCAAATTTGTATATGGGGGAGTGGATTCTTCATCCAATCCACCTCCTCCTAATGAGGAACCCATACAAGAATTTTGTGCCAACCTAGAATATCTATCCAACCCAAATTTCCCTTACAATATTTTCATAGGGTTAACTAGTAGGGATTTGGTCTTGGATGACATGAACAAGGTCCACATCACATCATTGAGCCCCAATATCAAGAAGTACATGATCACTCTAGCTTAGGATATAGGCCATCAACCTCAAACTCCTCCTTTGAGCATACATTTCAACGACTCACCTTAGAGTCCGAAGAAGAGGATGAGAGAGTGAAGCCAATGATGATAGTGATGATGAGTATTTGGACCCTAAATTTACACCTTATTTAAATGAGGCTTTTCTAGAGATTACATTGCATACAACTATGATCGATTACATTTCTGATGATTACATCTTCGATGAGGATTTTGAGGAATTTCAAGAAATGGGACCAAACATAGACATGATCAATCACATTTTTGATGGTCCCCAAGAATATGTGGCCCCTATAGAGCCCATCGAGAGAGATGAGTGCTACACTACAATGTTTCCTATAGATCACTCCATATTTCACTTCAATAAAGAGCATGAGTGACCTAAACTAGATCCACCACCACCACCTTGGTTGCATCCACAAAATCATTATTCACCCACCATAGGTCAGTTGCACCCTAGAGAGAGTGAGCAAGATAGTTCACTCCTCAAATCATAACCACCTCATTTCCACCAAGTTAACATGATTTTTGTTGACTTGTTCACCCCACTCCATAACCCATATGATTTGGTAAAGCTGATTCCAATTGATGCTAGCCTTATCACCATGGATAGGATTTCATCCCCACCATCCATAGCCAAATTCATCCTATCCGAAGAATTGCTAAGAGCTTCAAATGCTTATATCCCTCAACAATATTCACCTTCACCTACTTCTATTTTTCAAACCGAAGTAGAAGAAGCGTTACCCGAGTCCTTTGAGCATGTGGAGGATGATATCCATCTCATCCCTACTCCACATCAGTTGGAAGAAGGTTCTCATATGCTTATTGAAGAATCCATTGATGTGAACCTGAGTCAAGATGTGGATAATCCACAAATCATGAAAATAGCAAAATATTTATCGTAGAAGAGAAAGAGTGCATGATAGATGTTTTAACAAGGAAGAAAGAGATTTTTGCATGGTCATACAAGGACATGCC
Organism: Wollemia nobilis; assembly: GCA_028583015.1. NCBI lineage: Eukaryota > Viridiplantae > Streptophyta > Pinopsida > Araucariales > Araucariaceae > Wollemia > Wollemia nobilis. The sequence continues at coordinate 1,031,826 of JAQPPZ010002200.1, forward strand.
TAGCCTTGACCCCAACTTGGTGGTCCACAACCTCACCTTAGCTCCTGAAGCTAAACCATTCAAGCAAAAACTGAGGAAACTTCATCCTACCATAGCACTCATTATCAAAGAAGAGCTACAAAAATTATTAGATGTGGGTTTCATAGTACCCATTGATTATCCAGAATGGCTCTCAAACATGGTACCCATTCGTAAGCCGAATGGGGGGTACGCGTATGCACAAATTTTAAGATTTAAACAAAGCATACCCCAAGGATGATTTTCCATTACCGAACATCGATCAACTTGTAGACTCCTACGTAGGCCATGAAATGCTTTCTTTAATGGATGGTTTTTAGGATACAACCAGATTTGAATTAATCCTGAGGACCAACACAAAACAACATTCACTACACCTTGGGGGACTTTCTGTTACAAGGTGATGCCATTTGGTCTTAAAAATGTAGGAGCTACTTATCAACATGCCATGATGTATATCTTCCATGACTATATGCACAAAATCATTGAAGACTATGTGGATGATCTTATCGCAAAATCCAAAACACGTCTTGAGCACATTGAAGTACTAGAAAAAGTTTTTGATCGATTGCTTGAACACAAAGTGAGGTTAAATCCTAAGAAGTGCGTATTCGGAGTCACATCAGGTAAACTTCTAGGATTCATTATCTCCAAGTGAGGCATTGAAGTGGACCTTGATAAGGTCAAGGCCATTATTGAAATGCCACCTCCAAAAAATCTTAAAGAGTTGCATAGTTTACAAGGAAATATTCAATCCATTCAATGATTCATTGCACAACTCTCAAACAAATGTAGGCCATTCAATCACTTGCTACAGAAGGGGGTGACATTTTCCTAGACAAAATAATGTCAAGAGGCTTTTGATGATATCAAGAAATATCTAGCTTCACCACCAATACTAACACCACCTCATCTAGGAGTCCCTTTTCACCTTTACATTTTTACAATAAATTTTGCATTAGGGACAATGCTTGCACAAAAGAATAAAAATCAAAAAGAGCAAGCAATTTATTACATTAGTCAAACATTGGTGAGTTATGAAACAAGATATGCTTATGTTGAGAAGTTGTGCTTAGTAGTGGTTTTTACCACTAAGAAACTCAGACATTATATGCTAAGTAACACTACCTATGTCATAGCTAGAGAAAATCCTCTACGTTACATGATGACTCGCACATACAATAACACCCAAACCACAAAATGGATAATTCTCTTAACAGAATTTGATCTTGAATTCATTAGCCAAAAATCCATCAAAGGTCAGGTGATAGTCGATCAACTCATAGAAGCTCCACTTCCAAATGATCAACCACTTCTTATAGAGCTTCCAGATGATTCAATATTTTCATCACTAAACAAGAAGAACTAGTCCCTCCTGAGGATGATGTTGACATCACTCTCTTCTTTGATGGATCAAAGTGCAAAAAAGGACAAGGTGTTGGAGTCATATTTTATACACCCAAAGGAATGCCAATTCCTTTATCATTCAAACTTGACTTTCCATGCACAAATAACAATGTAGAGTACGAAGCCTTAATCTTGGGGCTTCAATCAGCATTAGCTATGGGCATTAAGCGTATAAGCATATTTGGTGATTCCCAACTTGTCATTTGCCAAGTGAAAGGAACTTACCAATGTAGAGAGCTAGTATTGAAACAATATCATGAAGTAGCAATGAAATTGCTAGAAAAGTTTGATTGGTACGAGATTGACAACTTGCCTCGTTTGACTAATAGATTTGTGGATGTGATGGCTTCTTTAGGATCATTGATTCCAAAGAATAAAAATGGAGAAGTCCAACCGCTTATCATCACAACAATGTCCAAATCCATAATCGCACGAGCAAAATCTGAAGGTGAGAAGAGTGTTTGTTTCATCCATGTAGAACCATATGAATCTTGCCTTGATCAAATAAGAGACTTTCTCAAGTTTGGGACCCTCCCATCAGATTTGATGTGAACTACAAAGAGAATATTTAAACAAAAAGTAGCTCATTACACTCTCTTGGGGGACGTGTTGTATAGACGTGGCTATGATGGAGTCTTACTTCGATGCCTAGATCTCGTAGAGGCACAAAGAGCCATAACTGAAGCCCATGATGGTACTTGTGGTGGCCACTTTAGTGGAATGGCCATTGCAAAGTGCATTTTGTGCATGGGTTATTATTGGCCCACCATGGAAAATGATTATTGTCAATATGTGAAGAAATGTCAAAAATATCAACATCATACCAATTTGACTCATGTACCATCACAAGCATTACATCCCATTCAAAGCCTTTGGCCCTTTTCACAATGGGGCCTAGATTTGATTGGAAAAATTTCACCTACCTCTTTGGGACAACATAAGTTCATCATAACTACCATAGAATACTTCACCAAATGGGTCGAAGTAATCCCAATGACCACTACGATTGGACCTCGAATTGTGGAGTTCATACTTCAGCATATTATCTATCATTTTGGGATTCCCTCAAAGATCATTTTTGATAATGGCAAGTCTTTCAAAAATAAGGATGTTCGAGCATTATGCAACAAGTACAATATCCAACATAGTTTCTTGACTCCTTATTACCCATAAGCAAATGGATAAGTTGAAGCGACCAATAAGACCTTGATAGCCATTCTCAAGAAACTTGTCAAAGAAAACCATAGAGATTGGCATACTCAACTCCCCTTGGCATTATGGGCTTATCGAACAAGCATCCGAATGCCAACAGGGGCAACTCCATTTTCATTGGTCTATGGAGCCAAAGCAATCATACCTCTTGAGCTCGAGATCCCTTCTTTACGAGTTGCATTACAAGAATTCATGGATGATGACACAACTAGACAAGCACATCTTGACCAACTTACACTCCTTGATGAAAGGTGAATCAATACCTTAGAACATCTACGAGTATATCAAGATCGCATCAAGCATGCTTATAATGCAAAAGTCCATCCTCATGAATTCCAAGTAGGAGATCTCATTCTTAAAGAGAATCAATAGAACACCAATGCATTGTCGCACTTGAGAGATAAATTCATGGCTAATTGGTTAGGTCCATACATTGTTAAGCAAAAGTTGGGTCCAAGAACATATAGACTTGCAAATTTAGAGGGAACATTGGAACCTGAGCCATTAAATATTATACACCTAAAGGCATTCTATGCATAGTGCAGATTATACATATGTACATATACATGGCTAAAAAATATATTCATTGCATTTCATACATCCATCCATGCATTCCACCTACATTACATAGATGCATTTTAGGCATTTGTTCATACCATTCATCATATTAGGGATCATTTGGTTAATTTGGATGATCGCTAGTCCACTATGTCTTGTTGCCTTAATCAAGGGCACCTTACATCAAACATTACTCATCACTCCATCAATCACAATAATTTGTAACTTTCCTTATAATATTTTGATGATTAAGGGGTTCACATAAACTAGGATAGATACCATATAATCATTAGCAATAATGATTATGCAACCACTGACTATTTTATGTGCACCTTTTAATTTTCAAAATCTTGTAGTGAAGGTATCACAAAATCTTACATAGCACATTAATCCATAAGAAAAATCTAAATATTTTCAATCACTCAACCACTCCTAGTGTTTTGAGCAACCTCAATTAAAAATCAAACAATCTTTAGAAGCAATAAGTTATTCCTGGTCAATCAAGTTTCCTCTTGGACCACGCACATCAAAACACATTAAAACATTGTGAAGCTTAGGAATGACGAAGTCATGAGTTGCTATTGCCATAAAGTGAAAGGTTTCCCCTATTCATCCAATTATGTGCATGGTCTAGAATGCTAAGAGTTGACAAAAGGACAAGCTCCACCTTCATCCAAAAAAAAATCCCTTGCTCTTCCTCAAAGTGAGCAAGTATCCCAAAAGCATTCAAAAAAAAAAATTCCTTGCTCTTCCTCAAAATGAGCAAGTATCCCAAAAGCATTCCAAAAAGCAATAAAATTCCCTTGCTCTTCCTCAAAATGAGCAAGTATCCAAAAAGCAATAAAAATGCATGTTGCTCCATTACAAAAATGAGCAAACTCAAAAATAAAATCCCCAAAATCCAATGCAATAAAATAAGGGAAAGGAGCTTGAATCCCTGGAACTCTTAGTGTCTCAAAAACCATGGGGTGATCCTCATTACAACAATGGGTTGAATGAAACCCACCTGGCAATGGGGTATCCTTACGCATGGTGCCATGTCTGTCACATTAGCGACCTTATTTTGTACAGACCTATGGATGCTCATGGATGAGCTAGCTTATTGGCATAAGTTACAATTGATTAGTTTGACCTTACTCATAATGAGAAATGAACAATCATTGCACACACAGTTGGTCCTTGAGAAATTTGAAACCACTAGGACAACCTTAGCATCATGAAGATTTGCGAGATCATAGATGAGTTTGTTTGAGATCACTAGGATGTTTGAGTCTTTGCAAAACGACCCTAGATCATTTATCCAAACCATTCCATATCATTTCCATTATTACATCCCATTATCCATTTCATTTATAAATACCAAATGTTAGTGCCCCTGATTAAATGATGAGAATAAAGTTGATCAAGCAAAAGTCTATAACATACCAAATGATCATTAGAACATAACATTCATCATTCATTCCATCTATCACTACATCATTTCATATGCATCCATACATACAATAAAGAAAAAGTGCAAACACAAATGATCACAATAAAAGCCATGTATATATATATATATATATATATATATATATATATATATATATATATATGTTACAACCCTAATATAGCTTAGTTGGCTATATTTCTATTATCATTATTTATTCATTGATTTATTATAAATAGAAGTAGGTTGATTTATTTTTAATCATCTATCATCATTCATCTAATTTGCGTATTCACAAGGACTAATCCCTCCTTAGTGGTGAAGGACTTAGCCCTCCTAAAGTGGCAAAGCATTATACATTTTTGTTGCATATTTCTCTCCTTGAATGGTTGTATGATTGTAATGCTTAATGTGGTATCAGACTCAGTGATATTATCTTGGTTTGGTGGGCGTAGCTTCTCTACGGTGTTAGTATTGTAATAATAAGGAGTAGTACATTTTTTAGAATATCAGGTGGCTCATGCAAGTGAGAGCGAAAAGTAAACTGCACAGTATATAATACTGTGAATCTAGAAACATAGAGCGTATCAAAGGTGGTGCACTACCTTTTACATCCCATACGAGATAGTAAATACTTTTATTGGACAACTAGCAGTACTTCAATACTTATTTCCTATGATTATAGGAGCGCATTATGTTAGAAGGATGGTACTGCAATTAAAAAATATCCCAAACATGTCATATACTAGCTCATGTAAAGAGGACAAATCTCAGCAAAGTATCAAAGGAATAACCTAAATAGGATGAACAGTGAGATGCCATGTCAACGTGAAAATTGGTAGAAGATGAACTGCAACTATACCTAATATACAATTCACGAATACTGATAGGGATACTGTGTAGCGTATCAAATTCCTGCATCCCAAATTAAAACTTTGAGTTTGTCAAAAGGTATAGTATAATACTTATGGGATTTGTGTCAGTTCACCAATAATCATCATGTTGAAGAAAGGCTCCTTGGATTCCATAATCAACAACGATATCAAGTCTCCAGTATTTTTTTCCAATGATTTGACACTAAAGAAACATTCAATCGTAGTAAAATTCACCAAACACATATTCAACTCCTAGCCAATCATGCCTTGCCACGTGGAAAATATTTTTCTCACATTCTAAGGTTTGTCATTCAAGTTAGTAGTTTTTTCTTAAAGTGTCTAATAGTGTTTATCCCACATTTAGGAGGCAAATAAATTGGGTAGTGTTTATACATCCTGACACGCACTAAATGGAATATGACTTTGATCACACAAGTATTCACTTTTGTTCATGATAGTCTAGAACTCCTCATACTCCAAGGTCCTCGCGTGTCTGCAAATCCTCCCTCCATGTGTTCCATCCTTCCTATTCTATCCTTGTCCTTGTTCCATTCCTAGTTAATTTAGTCAAGTCACTTGTGGCTATCGATTGTCATATTGTAGTATTAGTGTTGTTTGGTCAAATTCCTATCAGGGTGTGTCATACGATTGTTGTCTTTCACTATTTGTGTTGGTTGGTCAAGTCCCTATCAGGTTTGTGTCTGTCATAAGGGTCGTATATCTGCATCATTCGGTCCTCCCTATTGTGTAGTAGATCATATCTCTATTGTGTGGTAAGGTTGTGTCATTGTTAGTCCTCAAGTCACCATATTATCATAGAGTGCATAAGTTATCTAGCCCTCGAGTCACTGTGATGTTGTGTAATATGCAAGTTGTCACAACAGAGGGTCTTGTCATGTCCTCAAGGCTCATAAGCCCATTGTAACCATTGATTTGGATTCACTGACCATTGAAGTTTGGTCAAACCATTGGCCATTGAGTTTCATCCGTTCATATAGTCATTAAAGTATAACAAGAAACTAGCCGTTGGAACAAATAAAATAATATTTGGAAGTAAATTCAAATTTGTATCACAATTGGAGTGACAAATTGGTGGGAAAACAAACAAAATGTTTACAAAAAATTGTCAAAATTTTGCCATTAAAATTAAATTTTGGAAGAAACTAACATTACAGGCAAAGCTTGGTGATAGAATTTTTCTTATTGACAATATTTAGCAAGTAATCCCAAATTATATGAAGCAAGAGTATAAGTGGTAGGTGGACTAAAGGATCAAACTAGATATTATCCAGCACAAATCATACAAATGAAGAACTTTTGAAATCACCTCGCAGACCTCCACAAAATAAATGTACACAAAACAACTCTCCTTTATGCATTAATAGCTTTCATCCCAACCACCCCATTATTAACTCCATGGATTCTTCCAACTCATCCCATGAAAATATCACAAATAAGGAAATGGAAAACACCAATGCAAGTAACCAAGATTTCCACTCCAATATATCTCAAATAGTGACTAGTATGAACACCATGAATTTAATGTTGTAACAATTATTGAGGAAACAAAACCAAAAAGTCCCTCATTCCCCATATAACTACCATAGACAACATGATAATGAGCATTAGGATACTGGCGAAGATTATAATCAAGCAAGATGGCCTAGAAGTGTTAATATCCCACATGCTGATATGACTACATTTGAGGGTTGTGATACACATGGTTGGATAGCTAAAATGGAAGGCATTTTAGAACTATATCGGGTTCCCAAACCTGAAAAAGTTCCTTATGCTTCCTCCAAACTAGGTATGAAAGCTTACCAATGGTTTGCTTGGAAAAAAATGTCAACATAGTTGACCTCTCATATGGCTTGAACTCAAGAAGATTTTTATTAAGATATTTTATGAAGGGAGTTCATCCTCATACATGGTTTGTTTGTTGGCACTTCAACAAACTGGTTCAGTAAGGGATTATATTTCAGAATTCACTAGTCTTATTGCTTATAAAGGAGACTTACAATCCAATGTGGTGGTATCAGTTTTTAGAAATGGTTTGAAAGAGAATATTCAAATTGACATAGACTTACATGATCCATACTATTTAGATGATAATATTAAGATTGCTAAGTTGGTTGAGAAATAGATACAAAATGGGACATCCTTCTATTCGAAGTTAAAGCAGTAAAAGGTAAAAAAATTATTTGACAACGGTAAGCTTTGGACCTTACTCTTTTACCTCCTTGGACGATAGCTGACTGGGTAGATTGGACGGCATGGATGGCAGGGAGTTCGACTCCTATTTTATTTCCTTCTTTCCTCCCTATTTTTTTTCCCTATCTATTCCCTAAGTTTTCTAAGGCAGTTAATTCTCCTATTATTTAAGCATTGTAAACACTGTATTTTGGAAAATTAATAATACTTTACATTTTTTCTATTGCTCCACCTAACTACCGTTCCACATTTGGTATTAGAGCGAGGTCAAAGAGGGCCCAAGAATTGAGGTCAGAGGAGACCAGTAGCATGCGAATCGAGGTGATGTCGAGAGGGCTCATAGCATGTGAACCGATGCAAGGTTGAGAGGGCCCATGAATTGTGAACCGAGGTAAGGTCGAGAGAAGTCCCACATAGAGAGCACGTGAGGAGGAGGAGCAAACCACAGGAGAAGTCAACCAAACATTGACACATGTCAAGGAGAGAGCAAGGCTGACATAGACTAGAGACCAGACAATAGGTGATGTGGCAAACTAGAAGATAGGCTATGTGGTGAGGAAAGGCGACAGGCGACATGGTGAGGAGAGACAGGCTTGAGAAGGAGGTAAAAGGGCGATCACTGATTGCTTGAAGGCAATTAAGTGACATTGTGTGCGTTGAGGGTTTTAAACACCTCAAACGAAATCACACAGTGGATGTGGGAATAAATTCCCTTTAATTTTTTTTTTGTCTTCTACGCAGCCATGACAAGATAAAGGATTCAAGCCTCCTTTGCCTTCCTGTCAGGCCACATAGCTCGATTGGCTCAAGGAGCCAACCTTAAGGCGACCGCCCCTGGCAGATCGCAGGTTCGAAACCCGACGGTAACATTTTTTCATTATTTTTTTATGAAAGCTAAAGTTGAAATGCTTGAAATTGATGTTCTTTGCCTTTGGTTCTCATAGGCGGTGGTGGCTGAGTTGGTAAGCACAATTTGTTGAAGGAGATAGATTGCGGGTTCGATTCCTGCAAGGGTTTAAAATAAAAAAATTAAGTTTTTTTTTGAAATTTTTCTTTATATTATTAAATTAATTATTTATATTATATTTAATAAATTAAATATAGTTGTTTTTAAAAAAAAAATGTTTTTAAAGGACATTATTTTTTTATTAAATAGCAATATAGATTTTTTTTTAATACTATAAAAGGAGAATATTGCCTAAGAGGCAATTCATTGTAATAGAAGGGTTCATTTTTCACTTGATTTGAGGAATCACAAACTATAGAAATCTTGTGTAATAAGCCTAAGAGGTATAGTTTTTTTTGTAAAAGAGATAAATGATCAAAATTGTAAAATTGTAAAGAGGCATTGATGATATCATGCCTTATGTGCAATTTTAGCAAGAGAAGGTGCAGAGAGATTCGATGAAAAAGTAAGAGGTTATGGGCTCAACATTGTGTTTAGCCAACTTCAAAATGCAGTAATTGCACATCAAAGGCATCCTGACTCAGGGTACGAGGCAGACTTTGAAGATTACTCTTTCAGGAGTCAATTTGAACAATCAAAATCCGTACAAGCTGCACCACAAGAATCAGAATATACACACTATAGTATTTCAATGGAAATTTTAGAACCAGAATCACCAGAAATAATATTGATAAGTGACAATGAAGAAGAAGTAGCAGAAAATTTCATGAATCAAGAGATAGCATCCCCACAGCAAGAGGAACAAGCAATCAATGATAGAGTAAATCGAGTCAAATTTGACTTAAATTTGTAATCTTTTCTTTCTTCTTTCTTCTTTCTTCTTCCTTCCTTATTTGAAAAATCATAGTGCTTTATTGTAACCATGAAATAAAAAGAGTTTTTTAGTAACTTTGGCCTCACACAACAGTATACCTATACCACAGTTAAACAGTTATGACTACGAGTATTGGTCTATAAAAATGAATACCATGCTCATAGGAAGAGGTTTGTGGGACTAAATATAAGAGGGTTACACAAAACCCTCAGACTGGATAACACTAAGTGCCACAGATAAGAAAACACAAAAATAAGGACAAAAGAGCAACTCTTCTGCTCTTTCTCATCTCCAAGCAGCTTTGGAGAAAAGTATATTTCCTAGAATCACCGCTTGTACGACTGCACAAGCTGCATGGAAAGCTTTAAGTTATGGATTCCAGGGTAGTAATCAAGTGAAGTAGGTGATTCTTCAAACACTAAAAAGATATTTTTAAAATATCAGAATGAAAGATGATGAAAAAGTCGATGATTATTGTGTTAGAGTAAAAGTAATTTTTGATAAAATGGTTACACTTGGCGAGGAAATCAAGCCTGAGGTAATTGTAACAAAAGTGTTATGAACACTTCTACATATATGGAATCATATTGCCATAATTATAGAAGAATCCAAAGATATTTACACTTTAAAATTTGATGCATTAATCAGATCGTTAATGTCACATGAAGAGATATTTATAGAATCTCCTTCAACCAGCTACGAAGGTGACAAGAAGGCCTTCACTTACAATGAAAATAATGGAAGAGGATGTGGAAGAGGTCAAGGTAGAGGACAACAAAGAGGTAGAGGCAGAGGAAACTACAGAGGATACAACCAAAATAGAGGAGACAACTAGAATAGAGGAGGCAACTCCAACAAAGGAGGTAACTCATACAGAGGAGGCAATCAGCATAGAGGTGGAAATCAAAATTGAGGAGGAAATCTAGGACAAAGTGGAAATCACGGGTGAGGAAGTGACAAGTCCAAAACAACTTGTTTCAACTGTGGCAAGCCAGGTCACTTTGCTCATAACTGCTAGTCAAAATCTTCACAAGACAGCAGTAGTCACTATGGAAATTATGGAGAAGAAGATGATACCTCTAATTTTTTTTTCATATGGAAAATCAAAATAGAATCTAAATGACACATGAATTCTGGATACTAGTTGCTCAAATCATATGAGTGGCAAAGAAAATTTATTTGCAACTCTAGATTCCACTTATAAATCCCAAATCAAATTAGGGGATAGTAAAGCATTGCAAGTAGAGGTAATTGGAGCCATGGAGGTTCCAACCAAATAATTACTAAAGAAAGTTAATTACATCTATTACACTCCAAAGCTCCAACACAATTTGTTAAGTGTTGGGCAAATGATGGAGAACAATTACAAACTTGTATTTGATTAAGGACAATGTATCATTTTTGATAAAAACAATTGTAATCGTGTCATCACACAGGTCCCCATGAGCAAGAATAGGTTATTCCATATCAAATTTGGTGAGCCATGAGGAGCTCAACTTGCAAATGTAGCTATAACAAATCCAATTGTACTTTTGCACTTGCGATATGGTTACCTTAATTCTGCTAGCTTGAAACTTCTCACTTCTCAAGCTATGGTGACAGGACTTCCCAAAATCAAAGAACAAAAGGAGGTCTGTGAAGGATGTGCTTTTGGAAAGCACTCAAGATTGGAGTTTCTAAAAGGACAAGCATGGAGAGCCAACTATCCACTTTAGTTAGTGCATTCGGACATCTGTGGTCCAATGCAAACAGAGTCTCGAAAATAATTCTTATTTTCTCACTTTCATAGACGATTTCTCTAGAATATGCTGGATTTATTTCTTGAAACATAAAGATGAAGCTTTTGATTGCTTCATATATTTCAGAAACAATTTAGAGAATCAAAGTGGGAATTATGTAAAATGTCTTAGGACAGATTGAGGAGGTGACTACTCCTTAAAAGCATTCTTGAAATATTGTAAAGCAAGTGGGATAAAAAGGCAATTCACCACTGCCTATACCCCACAACAGAATGGTGTGGTAGAGATAAATAACCTCACCATAGTTGATATGGCGAGAATGATGCTTTAGACTAAGCATCTAACTAATATGTACTGGGCTGATGTTGTAAGAACCAGTGTATACATTCTAAATAGAAGTCCAACTTCTAGTTTAGATGGTGTCACTCCTTATGAGGGGTGGTACGGAAAGAAACCAAATGTAAAGCACTTCAAATTTTTTGGTTCTTTAGCATATGCGCACATTCCTAATGAGAAAATGAAGAAGCTTGATCCCAAAAGTGAATCTTGTATATTTGTAGGGTATTGTGAGTCTACAAAAGCATAGACTCTACAACCCCAAGACTCATAAAATTGTACTCTCCATGGATGTAATTTTTGATGAAGGGGGAGAATTGGGTCATCAAAGAATTTTTGTTGATGATGAGTCCCAAAATGTAAGTTCTTCACAGGTACAGTAGGTGTCTCCCAAGAAAAACAAAGGCACACCACCCCCTCCAAGCCCATACAGGAGTACTACATCAAGTACTTCAACCGCCACTCCAAGTCCTTCTCCATAGAGATCAGTAAGTTCTTCATCGATGGATATTGACAAATACTCTCCATCAAGAGGCAAAATAACATTACAACATCATCCATATTTTCAAATGTTGTATCAAAATTTCCAGAGAATATTAACTAGAAGCCAAGCTAGTGAAACGAATAAAGTTTTGGAGCAACTTGAAAATTTGCAATTGTATGGGGATGATGACTCCCATGATCCTAGGGGAGATGTAGTCAATTATGCTTTATTGGCTAATGCTCAGCTAGAACCATCTATCTATGATAAGGCTTGTACTCAATGTATGGCAAAAACCCATGAAAGAGGAAATAACCTCTATAAAAAATAATGATACATGGGAGCTAGTAAAGCTAGCCAAAGGAAAAAAATGTGTTGGATATAAATGGGTCTACAAGACCAAATACAATGTTGATGGAAGCATTGAGAGGCATAAGGTGAGACTAGTAGAAAAAGGTTCTACTCAAAAAATTGGCATTGACTATGAGGAAACCTTTGCTCCAGTTGCACAACAAGAGACAATCAGATATGTTCTTTCCTTAGCAGCCCATAAAGGATGGAATGTTCAACATGTGGATGTGAAAAGTGCTTTTCTGAAAGGATACTTGATAGAGGAGGTTTATGTTCAACAACATCAAGGCTTTCAAGAACAGGGAAAGGAGAACCTTGTTTATAAATTGAAAAAAGCACTTTATGACCTCAAGCAAGCACCAAGAGCTTGGTACTCACGCATTTATGGCTATTTTAGCAAGTATGGATTCATAATAAGTAAAAGTGAACCAAATTTGTACTACCTAAAGCATGGAGTAGACATTCTCATATTTTTTTTGTATGTGGATGATCTAATATTTATGGGTAGTAACACAAAAATGAATATGGATTTCAAAAACTCCATGAAATAGTTTGAGATGAAATATCTTGGTTTATTGCGATACTTCCTAGGCATGGAAGTGCATCAATAAAACAAAGGGATATTCATATGTCAGCACAAGTATGCTCGAGACGTGATCAATAAATTTGCCATGGAGCAATGCAAATCAGTGAAAACTTCAACTAGACATGGGATCCAATTGAGCAATGATGACAGAGCATCAAAGGTTGACATGACCACTTACAGAAGCGTGGTTGGGAGTCTGATGTTTCTCACCAATACAAGGCCCGATATTAAATATGTTGTTTCTCTAGTTTCAAGGTTTATGGCAAGTCCATCTAAGCTGCATCTACAAGCAACTAAAATAATCCGAAGATATGTAAAAGATACATTAGATTTTGGAATCCATTACCAAAAATGTAATTCTATGAAATTAGTTGGCTTCAGTGACAATGATTGGGGCAGCAATATAGATGATATAAAATCTACATCAGGAAATTGTTTTAGTCTAGTGTCAGGACTAATTACATGGAGTTCCAAGAAACAAAATGTTGTAGCATTATCATCTACTGAGGCTGAGTATATAGCCATCACACATGCTAGTACTTGTTGTAATCACAATGACACTAAGAGGGGGGGTGAATCAGTGTGTTCTTTAAAATTTCTAAAACATATGATTTTAAAACTAGCAGTAGTTTAAAGCAGATAAAAGAGATACTAAATGCATCAAGAAAGCATCACACATAACACAACATTTTAACGAGGTTCACCAATGTGGCTACTCCTCAAAAATACTGCTTGGACTACCATCCAAATCCAGTCAATGCAAAGCTACAACTTTACATAATCCTTTACCGGACCAACCTGGAAGGAGCACCAACCCCTTAACTTTATCTACTTCAACAGAATGGAGCACCAACTCCTATTTTACCAGCACCTACTGGAAAGAGGCACCAACCCCTTAATCCAAGCAAAAACTTGGAAGACAATAATAAAAATTACAGAATAAAACTTTCACCTCAATTTTCACGGTCTGCTATTTTTTTGCATTCTCATCGCTTTTGCGCAAAATGAGTCACACTATTCCACCTCTTCTCTGTACTTCTTTGCACTCTCTGCTGCATTCATATGATCAATCACTTCTGTAAACTGCGCACTATCACTTCAGACTTCGAACACGACTTCTGCATATCGCGCTCTTATCATCCATGCACTCACGATCTGCAGATGCGAATTACGACTCTGCACTTTCCTCAACCGAACTTGATGCAATCACCCTTCTCACACTTACACATTATCTTCGCTATATTCTCTATACTGCCATTCCAAAGAACTAACACTTTTCTCACTCTCTAGATCGAAACTACTTGCTCTCGGCTTCACGCAAACTTATTTCGCACCTTTCACAGCTATTCGATGCATTAACCTTGCAACAGACCCCCTTTTTATATAAGAGAATACCATATCAAATATCTTCGACTGTCACTTAAAGACGTCAGCTGCAAACCCTAATGAAGTCAACATGAAACCCTAGAATTTTTTTTGGCTGATTAACCTTTGAGATTGTCGACTGCAAACCCTAAAAACTCCTACCGTAAAACCCTAGTAAGTGTCAGCTTTGAAACCCTAACAACGTCCACTGTGAAGCCCTAGCAACTGTCGGCTTCAAACCCTAAAAATCATCGGCCTCGATTCAAACTTGTCGACCTCAAACTCTTCTGCCACCTTCACCACCTTCCTGTAGCTTATTGCCGCGAAATGGCAACACGTCATGAAATCGTGACACTTTTTGTGTCCGTACACCTCCTTGACTTTGTCGTCATGAAATCGCAACCCTTTTGGCCATTGACAGCTTTGCCTCTGTTCTTGTCGCGAGATCGTGACACTTTGATCAGTTGCTGACGTCATCATCATTCTTGTTGTGAAATCACGACGCTTCCGACTTCTGGCGGCTTTTCTCACAACCTGTCGTGAAATCACGACACTTTTAGCTTTCGCTGATGTCATTCGCATTCTTGTCACGAAATCACGATGCTTCCGACTTCTGGCGGCTTTTCTCGCACCTTGTCGCGAAATCGTGACACTTTCAGCTTTTGCTGACGTCATCTTCATCTTTGTCACGAAATCACGACGCTTTCGGTTTCTGTACACTTTGTGCTTCATTCAGTAGCGAAATTGCTACAACTTAGTGCCTTGTGCTTTCAACTTTTCTTTTACCCGTGAAATATTAAGTCGTAGCGAAATCGCTACACTTTTATGTCTTGCACTTTCGACTTGTATCATAAACGCTGCACCTTTGAGATCTGCCCTTCAGACCTGTAGCGAAATCGCTACACCTTCGTGTTGAGTATTTTCACCTTGTAGCGAAATCGCTACACCTTTGTTTTGCGCAACTTTTACCCGTAGTGAAATCGCTACACCTTTACTTTGTGCCTTTGCAACTCATAGCGAAATCGCTACACCTTTACTTTGCGCCTTTGCAACTCGTAGCGAAATCGCTACATCCTTTTTACTTAACACTTTCTCCCTGCTTCTGCCCACGAAAATTCAACATGTAGCGAAATCGCTACAGTTTCTCAACTTAGCTTCTTGGCCTCCGACATGTCACGAAATCGCGACATTTTCAACTATGCCTTCTCTCTCCTTCGACTTGTCACAAAATCGTGACATTTTTGATTGCGCCTTCTCTCTCTTCTGACTTGTCGTGATATCATGAAATTTTTGATTGCACCTTCTCTCTCCTCTGACTTGTCATGATATCATGACATTTTCGATTGCGCCTTCTCTCTCCTCCGACTTGTCGTGATATCGCGAAATTTCTTATTGCACTTTCTCTCTCCTCCGACTTGTCGTGAAATCGTGACAGAAAACATGTCGCGATATCGCGACAGTTTTCTAACTTGTCTTTTTCTTCAAATTTTTTCTATCTTCTGCATTTGAATGACTTCTGATCTATCTACCCACTGCATCCTTGGATCTAACTGCTCGTGTTGACAACAATGACAACCTTCTTGCAACACCTTGCTCAACAATCTCCCCCTTTGGAATTGTTGGCAACACCTGTATACATTCTTGTAACTCTTCTCCCCCTTTGTCAATAATACCAAAGGGCTGCTACAAACTCCCCCTGAGTCTATGCACAACATTCTTAGACACAAATTATTACAATTAGCAAATATTCCAAGCATGAACAAGAAGAAAAAAAATACACAAATGCTCCCCCTGAGTCCAAGACCACTTCATTTCACTGATTGACAACATCATGATAAGCATAATAGGCATCAATAAAATCAACAATGTGAATAGCAAGCAATAACCGATGAATGACACCATCATCGTCAACTTCACCAATATAACATGTGTAAGAACATGACTGAACTACTGTCTTCTATGTAATTACCCTCTGTTGCTTTGCAAACTCAAACTTGTCCACTATTAGTGAAGGCATACAATAATCTTATATAGCCAGCTTTTTGTTCTGCAATGCCGGAAACATCTGCATACAACTTCACCATGCATCTTGGATATATTCTCAACAAGCTTGAACCCAATGACAACTGTTTGTCTCTCTCTGCAGTGATAATCCAACAGGCTACCTCAATCCACTTTCAACTCTGTGCAAGTACCAAACATATTCATCACTAGGCTGGAAATCATTTGGCTGCTCATTAAAAAAACTTTTTCTTCAATCTTCCCATTCAACATGCTGATTTCACTTTTGTCAACAGAATTGACAAGTGACTCACATTTGTACCAATTTTTGTCCAGCACTGCAATTTTATTGCCAACTCTTACTTTCAACTATGCATGTCGGAAGAAGACATTTTTTCAAACACTTTATGGCCAACCGTAGTGCACCTTACTCAGCCTCAAGCTTCTTATCCTTAGACTGGCATTAAATCAATAGTTAAAACAAAACTGTCTGTGAATTAAATATATTCACCAAGGTGTCATGAAATATCTGGCAATCTTCACATCAAAGAGGAAAAACAAATACATGCTGCTCAAAACACAAATACACAGCTAGGGCAAGCATTCTTTCATTGAGCAAATCATCTAGACTATTATGATTCATAATTTTGAACAGTGGTATTAAGAATCATCAACAGTACAAAAGTGACATATCTCAAAACTACCAATGGTGACAGCTCTCAAATTAAACACCACACATCACGGCATTTCCACAAACCACTATATAAACTGAAAAACACACTTTAACAACTATACAACATTAACCCGACTGCTTATCTTTCATCCTTAGATACCTAGACAAATACATAGGAGCATTAAAATAAAACTTTAATATTGCTCCTCCTGAGGATGTGCCACTTGGAGTTGCTTAGAGCAATGGCGGAGTAGCCTCCTTCAGTACAAGGAGACACAATTTCCTTTCTTCTGTCTTTCTCCAGACTTTCCTGAACTTGGGCTTGGGTTTTTCAACAACATCCCTATTTTGCTCTTGTTCGTGAACTTGAAAATTTCTCTTGTGGGGTTGTCTCTTGTGCATTCTTGATGGATGATTATTTTCTTTTCTTTTATGCACATGATATGTTCCTTTTCGGTGTTGTCCTCTTTGTGTCTGATGAAATCTAGGGTTTTGCCTTAGATTAGATATAGAAGTGCTTGGACGGAACCTTGCTATGTGCCCTTGACCGTTGCATTTAAAACATTGCACATGTTTTATTCCCTGTCCGTATTGCATTCTATGTGTATGATGAAATCTATGGTATTGCCTTGGATTGGATACGTAGTGCTTGAACAAAACCTTGCTATGTGCCCATGGCCATTACATTTAAAACATTGCACAGGGTGTTCACTCAAAAAAATAGAAGTATTTTTATCAGCATAACTCTTTGATCTATTGTTCAGTCCACAATAAATTGCCTTGTGACCAAAGTGGTTGCATTTAGAACAATAGCCATAAAAAGCATTATTATTAAAAGAGTGAGAGTGAGAGAACCTCTTTTGTCGTGGTTGCTTTGTTGTAGATCTTCTTTGATATTTTCTTCCTTTTGAGGATTCGACTTTAGACTTTTCTTATTTCAATCCTTCAACCGAGGACTTCTTCTTCTCTGCATATTTGGAGGATGAAGGTTTTTCAGCTTCATATCCAAGACCAAACTTAGTTGTGGAGCTTCTTTGTTGATTTATCATTGTATCTAGCAACTCTGTGCTCTTCTAAAATTTGAGATTTATTGTGGCCTCTTTTAGTTGTTTCTTCAATGAAACAATCTCTTCTTCTTGTTGACAGCATACAGTCTCTTTCTCATTGATCTGAGACCTAAGAATATTTTCAATCCTTTTGTTCTGTTCTACTTGTGACTTTAGATCAACAATAACCTTTTTATATTCCTCTTCACTTGTGTCGTATACATCATTCTTATTATCCGGTGTGTCTTCAAGGCTTCTCTCGATTTCTTGGCCTTTTGAACTTGTAGGAAGAGATCTTCAATCTCATCCCCATATTCTTCTAACTTCTTGGACATTCTTTTGTTCTTTTTCTTTTCTATACTCAACTCTTCAAGAGCGAGAGATCAACTCACCTTCCCGATCTACTTCAAAGATTGAGGTTTTCATCATCTCGCTCGAGTATTCACTCCCTGCCATTTCTGGTTCAATTTTCTCAACCATAGGAACTGAAACTAGCTGGGATGCCTTTTTGGATGAGGATCTATTCTTCTTAGCCATTGTGTACTAATCCAAGATCAACCCTAACTGATTTAGCCAAAATTGAGAACCTGGGCTCTGATACCAAATTTTTCATAGTATTCTAAAAATTCATTGGAAATGAATTCTCCTCCTCTGTCTGATCACAAGCATTTAATCCTTTTCCCTGTTTCATTCTCGACTAGCTGTTTGAAGGTTTTGAACATTTCAAAAGCTTCTGTTTTATCTTTTAGGAAGAATATCCATGTCATTCTGGAAAAATCATCAATACACAGCATAAAGTATTTGTCGTCGTTTATGCTTTGAGTCCTCATAGGTCCGCATAAGTCTGTATGAATGAGTTCCAAAGGCCTTCTAGTATGGAATTCTTTTGTTTTAAATGAAACTCTGGTCTGCTTTCCCTTCTGACATGAAGCACACACACTGTTTGCAGGTTTCTTAATGGTTGGAATATCTCTCACTGCTTGTTTAGAGCTGATTCTTACCAGATTATCAAAACTTATGTGTCCAAGCCTCTTATGCCACACCCAGTTCTCTTCTTATTTTCCCATGAAGCACATACCTTCTAAAAATTTTGAGAGTGTGTATAGGTTGCCAGACATCCTTGAGCCGGTTGCTATCAATTTCTCGTTGTTTATTTTTCTGACTTCACAACCCTGCTTCTTGAAAACCACTTCATGTCCTTTATCACAGATTTGACTCACACTTACCAGATTATGTTTCAAACCATCCACATATAAAACTTCTTCTGACTTGATTTTCTCTTCACTAATTTTGACCGATCCTTTACCTATTATTTTGGCTCCATCATTATTTCCGAACTTCACAGAACCACCCTCATATTTCTGTAGATTTTCAAATTTTTGTTTATCACTTGTCATATGACTTGAGCAACCACTGTCAAGAATCCACAATACATATTTATTCTAAGCTCTAAAAGCTGTCTGCACTATTAAAGATTCTTGTTCTTTCCTGAGCTGTTCCTTTTGTTTCCATTCTGTCTTAACTCTGGTGTTGGATTCTAGCTGGGATTTCCCCTTTTCAGAATTTTGCACATATCCTTCAGAAGAAATTCTATTGTGTTTTGCCTTATATGGTTGAGTTCTTCTTTTCTGAGATTGATATGGAACAGAAATACTACGACAGTTTCTGGAAATATGCCCGAAGTTGTGACACTTAAAACATTCTACTGCATAACTCATTAGAGGAGCAAAAGCATTTTTACTAGTGAAACTTCTTGGACCTATATTGTATTTGCAGTCAAAAATTTTATGCCCATAACCATTACATTTAAAACAAAAACCATAGAAATAATGATTGAACCTGAAAGATGGTCTTGGCCAAGTTGTTGCGAGAGCCTTAGATCTTATTTTCTTTTGATGTATGACCTTGGTAAAGCCATCATTGTCACTGCTATTTCAGGACTGGTATTACAGACTTTCTTTTGCTCGATTTGTTTTTCTTTCCACAGCCTGTTTCTTGTCTTTACTCTTTTCACTTTCAACATTGCTTGCCTTTGGTCCACTTGATGATTCTCCTTCAGTAAAGCCCAGATCGAATTTGATACCTGTGGATCTTTGATCCTATCATCTCCATGAATTTTCTCTAGTTTATCCCAGATATCTTTTGTTGATTCACAATTTATGACTTTGACTAGCTCACTGTCAACTAGTCCACACATAATAGCATTTCTTTCTTTTGAATCATATTCAAATGCATTTTTACCTGCAGTGTCCATTGGAGCGGTGGCAGGAGCTTTGTAACCATTAACTACCACACCCCAGATGTCAAAGCCCAAAGCACTGAGATATGTCTTTTTTACTCAACTTGCAGCCTATTGTCATGGGCGTGCTGACTGGCTTACTGTCCTCCATAGTGAACCTCTTTAGCATTTCTTTCACATATTTGATTTGAGAAATGAATATACCTTTCTCATTCTGATTAACTTGTAACCCTAGAAAGTAAGACAGTTCACCAATCATTGACATTTCAAATTCATTCTACATCTTGTTTGCTAAGTCTTTACATGATTCATCTTTGTTGTTGCCAAAATTCAAGCACATCGAGCTCAATACGAATCTTTAAATATGCAAAATGATGAGAACATAGAGAATTTCATGCAAAGAGTCAATGGGATCACGAATTCAATCAGAGGTCTTGGTGAAGAACTAATCGATGCTGCTATCGTGAAAAAGGTATTGAGATCACTTCCTTCTAGATTTGATTCAAAAGTCTCTGCCATAGAAGAAGCCAAAGATTTAAATCATTTTAGTATGGATGAGATGCATGGTTATTTGACTGCTTTTGAAATGAGAATAGGAAGATCTAATCCCACTGATAGAGAAGCAGCCTTCAAAGCTCTAAAAGGAAAAAGCACAAAACAAGAATCTGAAGAAGAGAATGATTCGGATGAAATGGAAGCAAATTTTGTAAGAAAACTGAAGAAAGGAAAATGAAAAATTGGTATCAGAGCCAAGTACCTGAACAGGCTTAAACAGCTAAGGTGATCTTTGAAGTTACGCAATGGCAAGTGGTGAAGGATTCTCTTCAAACAAAGTGCCACTATTTGATGGGACAAATTATGCATTCTGGAAAATTAGAATGCAGACATACAACAGTACTCAAGCCCTATGGTTGAGAAAAGTCCTTGAAGAGATTGGAGAAATTCAAAGTGGTCCAACTCGATTGTATTGTGATAATATAAGTGTCATTCAGTTGGCATACAATCCAATACACCATAACAGATCAAAGCATTTCAATATGAAGTATCACTTCATTCGAGACATGGTGGAACAACAGATAGTTGAGCTTCAATATTGCAACACTTTGGATAACATTGTAGACATCTTCACCAAAGGTATAGCTAAAGCTCAATATATAAAGCTAAGAGACTATATAGTCAGTCCTCTCAAATTTAAGGGGGAGAATGTTGGAAGTTAAAGCAGTAAAAGGTAAAAAATTTGTTTGACAATGGTAAGCTTTGGACCTTACCCTTTTACCTCCTTAGACGGCATGGATGACAGGGAGTTCGACTCCTATTTCCTTTCTTCATTTCCTCCCTATTTTTCTTCTTCCTTATCTATTCCCTAAGTTTTCTAAGGTAGTTAATTCTCCTATTATTTAAGCATTGTAAACACTGCATTTTGGAAACTTAATAATACTTTACATTTTTTCTATTGCTCCACCTAACTACCATGCCACACCTTCAGACGTAACTCCTATAATCATCCTCAATATCGTAAAAATTCATTCGGTAGAAGTGATCAACCATCAAGATATTTCTACTATAAATGTCACAATCACCATCCCAAATATCAAGCATGTGTACCAAGATAAAAATTTCAAATAGAATATGATAACAAGGAAGACAAAGAGGAAGTAGAGGATATCAATTCACATGACTCTCCCATGCCCGAAGAACAAGTTGAACACAATGAGGCAATAGGTGATGAAGACACTATGGCAATTTCAGTACACACTCTTATGGGATTAATAGCTCACCATACAATCAAGGTATCAGGATTCATTTGATAGAAGAGGATAAATGTGTTGATCGACTCAGGGAGTACTCATAATTTTATTGACATTAAAACTACAAAGGCATTAAACTTACACAATCACTCCTCCAATCAATATAAGTTTCAAGTTTTAGTTGCAAATGGAGAAAATGCTCAATGTATTGGTAGAACATCTTTAGTTTCAATACAAATGGAAATTTATACTTGGTAGGGCAATCTCTTTGTTATGAGTTTAGGGAATTCAGAGGTTATTTTGAGAGTTGAATGGTTAGAACAATTGGACATAGTTAGTTTTAATTTTAGGCAACGCTTTGTGGAATAGAAATAAAATGGCAAGGCCATTTACCTTCAAGGAATTCCAACTCCTCCATCAAAGGTAGCAAGTTCTCACAGCATGTAGAAAATATTAAGGAAAGAAAGTTACAGATTCATAGCTCAAATCAATTGTTTGGAAAAGCAAGCACAGGATACCTCAAAAATTCACTCAAAAGATCTTCAAGATATTGTGGCTAACTATGATGATGTTTTCCAAGAACCAAAAGGACTACCTCCCAAAATATCTCATGACCATACCATACACATTTTTCCAGGAAGTCTTCCTCCAAATTTCCATCCTTATTATTATCCTCAACCTCAAAAAATAGAAATTGAGAAAATTATCCAAGAAATTTTAGAACATGGAGCCATTCATCATAGCACTAGTCCTTATTCTTCACCACTGGTTTTGGCTCATCGTAAATAAAATTCTTGGCATATGTTTCCTAATTTTGGTCCTCTCAACAAAATCACCATCAAGGATAAATTTTCTATTCCTTTCATTAATTATTTATTAGAAGAATTGCATGGTACAAATGTTGTTATAAAATTGGATCTATGCTCCGATTTTCACCAAATGAGAGTTAGGGAGGAGGAAATTCCTAAAACCGCATTTCATACTCGCGAAGGTCACTATGAATTCATGGTCATGACTTTTTGTCTCACTAATACCCCATCCACATTCCAAAGTCTCATGAACCATGTGTTTCACCCATTCCTTAATTTGTCTTGGTCTTCTTTGATGACATTCTCATATATAGTAAAACATGGAAGGATCATTTGATACATGTGGGAAACGTTCTTCATATATTACACAAGGAATTTTTTTTGTCAAATGCTCTTTTTGTGTTTAAGAAGTTGAATATTTGGGTCATATCATTTCCCATGAAGGTGTTAAAGTGGATCCTAATATTATTAAGGTCATTCAGGATTGGATTTTACCTAAAACCATTAAGCAAAATTCATGGTTTTTTGGGTCTTACCAGCTACTATCACAAGTTTGTGTGCAACTATGGTAAAATTGCAGCTCCTCTGATGGATATCACAAAAAAATATGCTTTTCATTGGTCTGAAGTAGCAAATCAAGCCTTCACGGTTCTCAAAGAAGCAATGTGTACTACTCTAATTTTGTCAATCCTAGATTTTCCCAAACCATTTGTGATTGAATGTGACACTTCATGAAATGGTATTGGGGTAGTACTAATGTAGTAAGGGCATCCCTTGGAATTTGAAAGTAAACATATTTTAGGTAAGAATTTTGGAAGGTCCACATATGAGAAAGAAATGTTGGTTATTCTACATAGATTTGAGAAATGGAGATACTACTTAATTAGTAGCTGCTTTATTATTAAAATAGATCGTAGTAGTCTCAAGCATTTTTTAGAATAGATATTTTCTTATCTAGAGTAAAACAAATGGTTAGAAAAATTATTGGGATATGATTTTGTTATCAAATATAAGAAAGGGAAATAAAATATGGTAGAAGATCCATTATCACATAAATATGAAGATGAAGTTGTTATCAATGCTATTTAAAGTCCATGTTCCCAATGGGTTTCTCAGCTCCAAGAGGAATGGTTGTCAAATTTAAAAACTACTCAAATAAATCAGTACTTGATGTTAGGATCATCCAAGCATCCTCATTTTTCTTATGATGACAAGGTATTAAGAAGAAAGAATCCTACTTATATTCCACACAATTCTACAATCAAATCTAGGATTCTGGAAGAATCGCATGCTTCTCCGTTAGCAAGACATTCAATTTTTTTGAAGACATATATGCGGGTAAAAAATCCTTTTATTAGAAATGATTAAAATCTGAGGTCAAAAAATGGGTAGCTGAATGTGAAGTATGCCAGCGCAATAAGGGTGAAATAGTCAAATTTCCAAGATTGCTTCAACCAATACCTATTCCAGATCGCTAATGGGAATATATTTCAATGGATTTTATTGAAGGTCTTCCTAATTAGAAGGAAAAATAGTGATTTTTGTGGTAGTGGATTGCCTCTCCAAATATGCTCACTTCAATGCGCTACAACATCCATTTTCATCAAGCAAAGTGGCTAAGGTATTTATGGACTCAATTTTTAAATTGCATGGAATACCTAAAAATATTGTAAGTGATCATGATCCCATATTCACTAGCAATTTTTAGAAAGAATTATTTTGTCTTAGCGATACCAATATGAACATGTCTTTTGCATACCATCCTCAAAAAATGGCCAAACTAAGATAGTTAAAAAATGTCTAGGTACCTATCTAAGATGTTTTGCTCAATATAAACAGTATCAATGGAGTCATTGGCTTTCCTTGGTAGAATGGTTGTACAAAACTTCGTACCATTATTCCATCAAGATATCTCCATTTGAAGAATTATATGGAGTCAAACCACTAGCAATAGCATAATATGTTCTAGGTTCTTCCAAAGTGGCCTAAGTAGACAATTAGTTAAATTGGTCCAAGCATAGAATCACATGAAGCAGTAATAAGACACACACCATTCTAAAATACAATTTAGTACAAGTGATATGGTGTTCCTGCATTTACAACCCTATAAACAGTTGTCATTGAAGATCAAGACTAGTCAGAAGTTAGCTCCAAGATTTTATGGTCCTTACAAAATAGTGCACTGCATAGGAGAAGTGGCATATCAACTAGAGCTTCCTCTCTCATCCCGTATACATCTAGTATTTCATATTTCCTATCTCAAAAATATGATAGAAAAAGTATTCTCAGTCAAAATTACCAGTACTTGATGAAGAAGTGTGTATATATCTCCAACCTGAAGCAATTTTATAGAGCAGAGCACGTATGCTGAGATCCCATCACATCAAAGAATTTCTCATGAAATGGTAGGACCTACCAGAAGAATATGCTACATGGGAACCAAAAAGTATTTTCTAGTCATTTCCATATTTGAGGACAAAGCTTTCCAAGGAGGGGAGCCATGTTACAACCCTAATATAGCTTAGTCACCTATATTCCTATTGTCATTAATTATTCATTGATTTATTAAAAATAGAAGTAGGTTGATTTACTTTAATAATCTATCTTCATTCATCTAATTTGTGTATTCACAAGGAATAAGCCCTCCTTAGTGGTGAATGAATTAGCCCTCCTAAAGTGGTAAATCATTATACATTTTTGTTGCATATTTCTCTCCTCGAATGGTTGTATGATTGCAATGCTTCAATATATGAATCACATAGTACAAAAATACGTGAAGGTTGTATACATCAGAGCACTAAGGCTCATAAACAAAAATGAAAAGTACAAAATTAGGTAATAAGCACTACTAGCTAGCACCATCATGACTCCTATAAGACACATAAGCAGATCCATATGAGCCAGATAGATCATGGAAACCAGGAACTCGAGACCATGAAATTCTAGGTCTAGACTCGCTATGCCTGATGGAGCCTAACATTGATGATGTAGGAGGTAAAGGTAGTAGAATATTATACAAACCTAAAGTGTCCTTGAGCATCACAATGTAGGTAGTCTACCTCTGGGTAACAACCAATTCTATATCCTAGTGAGCCACTCACTGGGCTATCTCAACATGAAGAGATGCAACCGTAGCAACATCTCCATCTCCACTACATCCACTCCACAACCCATCAACCTCACTCTATAGCTGATCAATATCACCCTATAGCCTCATGATCTCTACATCATGAGACTTTACAGTCTCACCCAAGCTATCTCACTTAGCTTGGAGAATCTCTCACTTCTCTCCAGTGTAGCATGGAGGAAAATCCTAGCTTCAATCACTACTATCTCCATCTTCACCTCCATTTTTGCCTCCATCTAATCCAACCCTAGCCCTAGTATCTATAGGTTGTACCTCTACCCCAGCTTACCCCTTGTTGCTACTATCCTAACAATGCTTCTACCATCAAGAAGCCTACTCACTAGCATCATTCTCATCACTACTAGTCGCATCATCCATAGCCTGGATAGGTGCCCATGGAGGCTACATAGTAAACCAAGTGTCATAGTCCATTGGCATCCCAACATCATCTACATTTGGGATATCAACCACCTTATCATCTTTAACATCATCAATTATCCAAAATTTAGGAGTGACTTGAAGACTCTGCTCATCATCTTATTGCATATACATCACTAGAGCATTTGGAACACCTTGTACCAAGTCACACTATCGCATCACCCACAAGAACTAGATAAAATTCATTTCTTGCTCATGATGACCAATCATCCATATACCTCACCTGATCCATCGAAGATGTGCTAAGTCACTATTCCATGTCAAACCTTGCCAAGGTCACCAACAAATATCAACCCTAATCAAACTGCCTAACACATATCGATAATCCTATCCATTGTGGATAGGGTAACTCAGTGAAGTCTCCTCATTGGTCCACCATTAAAGAGCACAAGGTAATGAGTGATCCCACTCACATGATAGACCCTTTGGGTGAGAAATATTTATGTGCTTAAAGGTCCACAACTAAAGTAGAAGGATGCAACCAAGTCTCTTATGCTCTTACCTCTTCACCTTGTACATCTCCACATACATATGACATAGTAGAGTGGGAGCCCATATGAAAATATAAGGCTTAGCAATCAAATCCAACACCACCCTCACTTGGTTACAATAGTAGAGAACCTAGAATCATATCCTAGAACAACTAAATGTATGGTATCCCTCCCTTACTGTAGTCTACATCCCAGTCATCCCCATAGATCGGCCTAAAATCATGCTCCTTGTCATGGCCTACCCAGACTAGTGTACCCTCGATAGAAACATGGAAGATGCGATAAGCATATTCTAGAGTAATGGTAAGCTCCCCTATTAGAAGCTAAAATGACCCCTTGTTAGGTTCTCAACTCTCCACTAGGGCAGACAGATTATCCTCATCAACCCTCATGGTCTCCACTCACCCACAACCATCCAAACCTATAGCCTCTAACCACTTACAGTCATCATCTGTGAGATCCTTCCACACCTAAGAAATGATGCGAGGTCATATATGTCGAGCCTTAATAAACTTTACCTACAAAACCAAATACCATATCACTGCAAATATAAAAAAACAAAAATATTTCATGCTTTAATTTCATCCTCCAAAAACAGAAAAAAAAAAAGACAAAAACATTTCATTCATTATGTACATGAAGTCCAAAAAAAAGGAAAAAAAACACAATACAAAAACATTTTAATTCATTTTCATTTGCACAAAAACACAAAACAACACAAACAATTTCATGCATTTAGTCAAGAGAAAAAAACAACAAATTTTTTGGTCTCTTATCATAGTCCAAAAAATAAACTTTTCACCATCCCCTCTTAATGTAAAAAAACAAATTCGTTACCAAACCATCTTAGTTAAAAAATAACACAAAACAAATACAAGCACAAAAAACAAAGAAAAAAATAATAAAGATAAACTAATATTTTAAACCACCTACCTCATCATAGCAGGCTCTGGCTTCTACTCCAGCTGAGCCTCAATCCTCCACTCTACCACCAACTCCACTCGCCTCACCACCACCCTCCATAGCTCACTCTCACTTCTCAACCGCTCAGAGAAACTCAACCATATAAATGAAATAAAAAATACTCCTTCACCCTTTTGTAGCTATAAAATGTAGTGGCAACCATGGGCATGCATTTGACAGAGCATGCCTAACCGCAAACATGTAGTTGGTAGATCCAATCATGCATCTACGATTTTTGAATGTAAAAAAATGTGCTCGTGTAGTTAGCGGCCAAAAAACATCATCATCACAAAGCATAATCATCATCATCACATAATTTAGTGAACCTTGTATCTAGTGACTTATTCTAGACACATGGTGGTTGCAATGACTAATTATCCATGCAATCTAGTAGGATGGGTAGCTCACCATAAGAACACTCACTCAAAATCATCCAACATCATCACACCAACATTAAATAAGCTGAATTCCTCAATTTTTGAGTATGGATTTGTTCAAGATAATTTGCACAAGGTTATCCTTAGCCCTTTTTGTTGGGTTACAAAAGTGGAAATAATCGTTCACAATTTGGTAACAATTACCAAAATAACTATGAGTGTCAAATTCTCAATGCGCCTGGTTCCTAACAGGAATTGCTAACAGTCACATTAGCACCCAAAATCCCAATGTGATTGGTGATTTTACCATGACATTTTATGCATCCTAGAAACCAAAGGCAAATTTGCAATAACAACCATCCCAAACTTGGGGCATCAAGTTGATCTTCAATTTCACACATTTGCATCCATCACATCCACCCCTTTCATCATCCACATTTGGTCAATTGGCTTGTGGGTTTCATTCTTTACCCATTTTCCAATTGAGGGGGTAAGCAAACAAAACAAAAAATTCCAAAAATAACTCATTCTTGAGCATCGAGAAGATTTGAGTCCATATATATCCATTCAATTAGGACATGTCTTTTATTTTTGCACCACATTGTGTTTTACACAATACGGTACAATACGGTACAAAAAGAGGCATCTATAGACACTAAAACCTAAGCACTTACAAAACCACATCTTGCATCCCACTACACAAATATGTATAATAAAATATATGCCTAAGTCTAAACTTAGGCATATAAATCCTACACAATAAAATTATTTTCTAGATTTTATAAATCTAGAAAATCTGCCTAGGATACCTTGTCTAATCACTAGATATGTGTCCTAGCCACCTCACCACCATCCCTTGCCACATCTCACACACTCATGTCCCCCTTGTCCCTTCATATGAGACATCCCTTAGACCTCACTTCATTTGCAGCCACATCACCCCAGTTAAGTGAGACACCCCAGGTGACTCACTCTAACTGCCCCTTCCATTTGGCAGCCCTAGATTACCACTTGGTAATTCTAGCTTGCCACCTTCCTTTCCCTCCAAAACCCTAATATGGCCTACAAAAGTAATCCTACCCCATCAAGAAAAGCAAGCTGAGAACATACACCATCAGGCTGCCACATTTGCACTAGGAGTTCACATGCATACCAAGGAAATCAAATATTTGAAGCCTCGAGGTCCCCCTTTGGAGTCTTCTTCCATTCAGCCTCAATCACTCATCCATAGTTACATAGTCACAACCACCCTCGCACAGTTGCCAAACTGCTCTCCCATGGTTGCTTAGCCAAAACTGCGCATTTGCGATTGTTGATAACCCAAAAAAGCACGATAGGCATTATCAGTAATTTAATTTCAGTAAGGCATCTAGATTTTATTTTCTATGTTTTTTGCAATATTAGTTTGAGGATTTTTATCTACATTTATATAGGTGCTACTAACCCTTGTTTGATTCTCATGTGTGTAGGAGATAGGTACTTGGAGAGTTGTTGAAGTTAAGAGTGGTCCCATTATTGGATACTAAAAGCCCACTCATTCTTGAAGTTGTAGCAAGGAAGCGAAGAACACACTGTAGTTTCTTGAAGAGTTGGAAGACCCCCTATTAAAGAATTGTATTTAGATAAGAGAGATAATTGTAAAATTATCCCTAAGACATTAGGGCCATTAAAAGCATTATAAAATTGAGAGATTCAGGCTCCTCTATATTAATACAAAATAAAATCATTTTTTTACATTGCAATCTTCTCTTTTCTGTTTCGTTTTTTTTTTTTTTCATTTCTTTTGGCTACACATGACTTGTTTTCTCTAGATACCCTATCTTCTCATGTTGCCTTAGTTGTTTCCACCAAAGAAGAAACCTCCTTATGGCACAAGCACTACTGGAATCTAAGATCATGATATTTACCATAACTAAGTAAGCATGAAATGGTGTTACGTCTTCCCAACATTTCACCTACATTTCCAATATGCTTGGATTTATTAGTAGGTAAGCAAAATCGAGTCCCATTTTAATTGAGTATTTCTAGAGCTAACAAATTATTGGAGTTGATACACATCAATCTGCATGGACCCATACCAAATAATTTTGGTGTCAAGAGATACATTTAGTTGTTTGTTGATGACTACTCCAAGAGAATGTGGGTGTCTTTTTTATAGTTAAAGTCTGATGCATTCATTTATTTTTAGTAGTTTAAACAGTGTGTTGATAAAGATTCAAGATGTTCCATTAAGATCCTCCACTTATATTGAGGAAGGGAATATACCTCCAAAGAATTTTCAAGGTTTCTAGCACGTCATGAGATACTTAGAAAACTTACTAAAACTTATACTCCATAACAAAATGGGGTTGCTAAAAGGAGTAATTATTCCATCATGGAGATGGTTCATTATATTTTTATAGAGCTAATATTGGGAAGTAATATTGGGTTGAAGTTATCTCCACTACAGTGGATCTCCTCAATAGAGCATCCACAAAATAACTTCAAGGAGTTACATCTGAAGAAGCTTGGTCTGGAAGGAAATCATCCATTCCTCATCCAAGAATATTTGGCAATAAAACATATATACACATTCCAAAGAAGAAAAAGATCAAGTTAGATGAGAATTATCTATAATGTATATTTCCTGGGTACGATGATGAATAAAAATGATATAGTTTGATTGACCCCATCACCAAGAAAATAAATATTAATAGAGATATAGTATTTGATGAAGGAATTGCTTTCGAGTCTGATACAGTGGATTCTAAATAATCTAGCAATAACACAACTCCTATTGTGAAATCAAAGTATAATGAAGAAATCCAAGATGACATGCCTACACTTGTTGATGATCCTACAATAATTGCTCCCCTGCAACAAAGGAAATTTCTAAAATGGTACATAAGTACAATAAGAGACACCAAAATTGATGCACCAATTAAGTAAATATGGGATTGATTTCTTCATTCATGGAGTATACATAAATCACATCAATGAAGGATGCACTTAGCTTGCTTTAATGGAATGAATCTATGGAAATATAAGATGAGTATCTATTGAAAAATAATACATAGGATCTGTTTGATGTACCTAAAGGAAAGAAACCTATAGGCTGCAAGTAGGTATTCAAGATCAAAGAAAAGGTATATGGATCAATTTATAAATACAAGGTTTGAATTGTTGCAAAGGGCTATGCTAAAAAAGAAGACACTGACTATGAGAAAATATTTGCACCAATAGAAAATATGATAACCATTTGTGTTCTTTGTGCAATGGCTGCTCAATTTGGTTGGAAGCTACACCATATAGATGTTAAGAGTACCTTCTTAAATGGTGATCTCAAGGAAGAGGTGTATATGATTCAACTTGAAGATTTTTTTGTTAAAGGGCAAAAAATATATATTTGTAAACTAATAAAATTTTTGTATGGGTTGAAGCAAGCACCTAGAGCATCGTACATAAAATTGATAATCACCTATTGCAACATGATTTCAAAATAAGTCCCTTAGATTTAAATCTCTATCTCAAGAAAGTTGGCTCTAAAATAGTGATACTTGTTTTGTTTGTTGATGATCTAATCATCATTAGCAGTTCAAATGAAATGGTGAATGCTATAAAAAGTAAATTGAAAAAGTCTTTGATATGATAGATATAGGACTTCTACATTACTATATTGGCCTTAAGGTTTGGCAAAGGAAGAATCACATCAAGACCTCACAGACAGAATATGCCAAGACACTTATAGAAAAATATTGGATGACAGATTGTAAGCCCAAAGTAACTCTAATGGAAAAAGTGTTACAGTTGTTTAGATATGAAAAATAGCCTCAAGTATCTAGACCTCTCTATTGTCAACTAAGGCTAGATATAAGCTTTGTTGTAAGATATATTTAGAGTTTCATGCAGTATCCTAAGGCTAGTCATTTAAAAGCAACAAAAAGAGTATTACATTATGTTCATAGTATAGCAGAATATGACTTGGAATATAAGAAGAATGATAAGTTCATACAAGGATATACAGATAATAATTTGATGTCTGGATACATATTTTATCTAGGATTTGGACCTATTTTGTTGTATAGTAAGAAGCAACAAATAGTTTCACTATCATCCACAAAGACAAAATATTGCATCGGTAGAGGATCTATGTGTGAAGTTATATGGCTATGTCACATTATTTCAAGTATGAGACTTTATAAAAATCTACCAATACACTTAAAATATGATAATCAAGGTGTTATAAAATTATTCAATAATATAGCGTTCCATGAAATAAAAAAGCATTGGAGCATAGTGTCACTTCATTCAAGACAAAGTGAAGAAGCACAAGATACAACTCTAGTACATTCCCACCAAAAAATAATTTGTTGATATTTTTACAAAGTCACTTCTATGTGTCAAGTTTGAGTTGTTTTATATCTTTCTTTGTGTTCCAAATAATTTAATAAGGAAGGATGTTAGGATAATTTAATTTATTACATTTAGTTTGAGATGCTGCATAAATATCTAGTATCCTACATTTGTACTCCAAAATATAAGATATGTTAGTGCCTCATTAGTTGGTATTCTAGAAGCCAACATGCATAATCCTTAGTAAAGAATAGTGTTTAGTTAGTGATAGATCTTAAGTTTGAGTGCATATCTAATTCTATGCTAAGATGGTTCCATGGTTACTAGCTAATATTAGCTAGACATTATATAATTTATACATGCAATTTGTTGAATAAAATGTTGAGTTCTCTTAACTACACAATTCTTCTTAAAAAATTGAACAATAGATAGGACTTTCATTTCCATTGAATTCAATTCCTTATAGTGTATAGGGTTTTTCTTGTACTTTTCTCTTGAACCTAAAAAATATGATTTTCTTTGGTGTCTTATTTATTAGAAACTACAACTATTCATATGGAATTTTAGCAGTCTTTTTAATTTTACATGCTTTTTCTTAAAAGAAGATTATTTTTACATTGCAATAGAGCTCAAAATGCTTTGATTGGATGTGTTCCTTATTTGATCCTTTTCTTAAAGAACTTTATAATGAATCAGTCATTCTTAGGATATGTTTACAACATGCCACACTAATTTAGTTATGAATATATGATATATTAAGTTAGCCATGAATACATAATATATTTTTATAATGTAGCTATTATTTTAGATCTAAAATATGATTAATATTTGATGTTTTATTGTTAGAAATGTAGATTGGAGTCTATCAAGTATGATCAACCTTTGAACCAATGTAATAGAAGAATAAGTACATGTGTGATCAAGAAAAAATGAGGTAGGAAGTTACAATTAACTTACAACTTTCCATAACCTTCATAATAATAATGTGATCTCATCAATGATATAATATTCACAACATTCCCCCTTATTATTGTTAGGGTACAATAAGCTAGTATATTGCATTACACTAGTTTAGTAGATTATTACATTTACTTTGTACTAATTACCATGCAGATATTTATTGTTTTAAATATCTGATGGTAGATAGGTTAAATCCTAAATATCCTAGGTTATCAAATCCAAACCTAACTCTACTTCTCCTATAGCGCGTTTGTTAGCATGGGTTAAGGAGATTAAGTTAGTATTCCTATTTTGTAACCTATTTAAACATTAGTCCTATTTTGCTAATGTTGGTTAATGAATAATTGCACTTTGTTCAATATTGTTCAACATTGGCATCAGAGCCAATCCCTATTTTGCTCGCCCGGAGGACTGGTGATGGTCGGAGCGCCCGTAGGCCCATCACTGGCCAGGCCAACTCGACCTGCCAGTGCCTAGGCGTGCGCTCGTAGGATCCACCCTAGCCAGGTCAGATCGACCTGCCAGTAGCGAGGCATCCTTGGTGATCGACCAGGGCTAGCCGATCCACCTAAGCCCGATCGGGCTAGGCGATCGACCGACCTCGCGATCGACCAAGCCCCTAGAGTCGACATCGATTCGCTGTCGACGGGCTCCACGGTCAAAGCCTGAGGCAGTTGGAGCCTCGGCTTCCGCTAACGCAGCCAAGGACCGCAGAGCCACGTGGGCCCAAGAGCCACGTGGCTTCATCACCGCTCGGGAGAGCCGAGAGGGCAGGAGCGCCCTCCCCCTCCCAGCTGGACACACGTGGGACCCAACATCAAGATCCGAGAGGGTAGGAGCGCCCTCCGATCCTCGACAACCTCGGGATCCGCAAGGGCAGGAGGCCCTCCGATCCCTGAATCTGACCTATCGCATCGGGACACGTGGGACAGACTCAGATCGGACACGTGGTGGACAGCCACTGGACTGGACCCGACACCGATCGGACACATGGCGGACAGCCACTGGACGGGACCCGACGTGATGACACAACTGGCCCCACCCCCTGGCGTGACGTGGCGGCATCCAAAAGGGTGGGCATGACACATCGATTGCCCGCAGGAAATCGACATTTGAGGGGAGGACTCAGGCTTATAAAGCCTTATGCATCCCAAATCGAGATGCATGTGGGATAAATCCCACAGAACAAATTAAGGGGCCGCGGCCACCTTAAATACCAGCCCCGCCACCTTCGTATCAAACCGGTCGGTGGCTTGGTTGGCCAAGGCGGCCGCCTAGCACCCACGAGGGCGCGCGATCGAGTCCCGACGCCTCCAAAACCAGGTTTTTTAAAATCTTTGGTGTTTTTCGATCAAATTTTTCATTTTTCTAAAGTTTTTAGCTATATAAAATATTTTTTTTTATTTTTTTATAATTTAGTTAAAATTGGTTTTAAAAATTCAATTTTTAGCCAAATTGAATTTTTTTTTCCAATTTTTTTCTTAAATTATAGGAATTTGATCTTAAATAAATATTTTTGCTTTATAAAACTTAGAAAACTTGAAACAAAACACCAAATCATTTTGCCTTAAAAGTTTCATAGTCAAAATTTGTGTTTTCTCTCAATTGGAGACAAAGGAGACATAGGAACCTCTTTTTTGCAAAATTTAAAACCTTCTTCAACATTTTTTTTGCAATAAACTCCTCAGAAGTTCTATAGTTTTCTTCATTCATTTTTGGAGATATAAGACATAGAATCTCAACAATTCTATTGCAAAACAAATAGAAAGCCATGATTGAGGAAGCATAAAGGTCATCTCATTTGCAACAAAAAAAAAAAACTTTGCTTTTGTTTTCTCCTTCAAGAAAGGAGACATAAGACATAAAATAGCAATTTTTTTGTTGTAAAATTGAGATCTCTTAAACCAATTTTTTTTGCTCCTCATGCTAAATTGTTGACAAAAAAAAAACCAAAGTCGTGTGTCGATTGGTCTGGAAGCCTTTCAAACGCGGGTCGTGTGTCGACTTGTCTTGAAAGGAGTGCTCGAATTTTTTCAATTTTGTAAAAATTAAGGGGGGATAGAAGTCATATTTTTGTGATTCTATTTTTTGCAAAATTGTAAAGAAAAAGGGGGGATATTTCAAAAGCAAGAAAGGTGCATTCTCGATTGTACTCGACACCTTTTCTTAAAAATTGACTATACTAGGTGCATTTTCGGTTGTATCCGACACCTATAGTGATAATAATTTGGGTTGCTCTCTTGTTTTGATTATTGCACTAACAATCATGTTTTTTTTTGTGTGTGCAATTAAACAATCATATAAAACATTGAAGAAGCATTTCACAAAACCCAAATTTCACTACAATCGTGCTACACCTTGCACAGGTTAAACAAAGTCAATTTTTTTTTACTCCTCACCAAAGGTCAAAATACAAACACCTTGATTCACTCTCTTTGTTTGGCTTAATTTCCTCAAACTTTCCATCCTTCTTGAAGGGTGTTAAGGCAGGTGCCATTAAATATCCTAGAGAGCAAAATCAGAAGTCTTTCAAAACCTACCCCTTTAATTTGCTCTATTTTGTTTGGCTTAATTTCCTCAAACTTTTCATCCCTTGTTAAGGGTGTTAAGGCAGGTGTCATTAAATATCTTATAGAGCAAATTAAAATCTTCCCTATACTCTTTTGAGGGTATACTGCAAGATAAAGTCATCTTAGTCATATCAATTTGAAACCTTCACCATGGCCATGATCAACAAGTATCTCAATGAGAGCCAACTGCTCAAAGGTTCAAATTATTCTGCCTGGAAAACTAAGATGAAAGCCATTTTAACTGTAGAGGAGATGTGGGGAATAGTGGATGGCACTGATTCTAGACCCACATCAGCAGGAGCAGATCAGACAACTTATGATAAAAAGGATAAAAGACTTTCCTTATTGATCTTGCTAGCTATTATTGATGACATACAACCTCATATAAGTGAAGCTAAAAATGGTAAGGAGGCATGGAATGCCTTAGCAACCATTTTTGAAGGAAAGAATCAATCAACAATTCTTAACCTTCAAACACAGCTTCATACTCTTCATATGAAATCTGGAGAGACAGTAGAGCTATTCCTCTGCAGAGTCGCAGATATAAAAACAAAACTGCAAGCCTTAGGAGAAAAAGTGGAAGACAATGTCCTGACCTCAATCATTTTAAGGGCTCTTCCAGGACTCCTATAGAATGTTGATCACTTCACTACAAGTCTCTGGGAGGACAGTGACTTTTGTAGAGTTGGTAAATTTGCTTCAAACTGAAGAAGCTAATCAACTCCAAAGAGATGAGGCATCCAACAATGCACTTTTCTCAAACAAGCAAAGTGGAAAGAAAAAGTGGAATCAATAGAAAGGATCTTCTTCTAACAAAGACAAGGGTAAAGGCAAAGAGATTAAGAAGAAGAAGCAGTATTGTAAAATTTGTGATAAAGACACTCATGAAACCAAAATATGTTGGTTTAAGAACAAACCGCCCAATGAACAAGGTCAAAAGAAGGGCAAAGGTAAACCAAAGAACAAGAATAAACAACAACAGGGACACATTGCCACTGAAGATTCTAGTTTGGACTCTGAACGAGCACACAAAGTGCTCATGACACATACAGAATCCTCTCACAAGGATACTATTTGGTACATAGATTTAGGCGCTAGTAAACATATGACTAGCGATAAGTCCTGGTTTGAGACATTTGAGGCTCGAGAAGGTAGACCGGTAACCATTGTTGATGATCAGACCTATCGAGTTCAGGGAGAAGGAAGTGTTTCTGTCTCCCTTCCAGATGGAGAATGTAAAATTCAAAAAGTTCTTTATGTACCAGGATTGAAAAATAATCTCTTGTCAGTTCCACAAATCCTGGACAATAACATGAATGTCAATTTCAAAGTGGACAAAGAAAAGAAACGTTGCTTTATCACCCAGAAAGGAAAACAGATAGCAACAAGTTCATACAAACATGGTTTGTTTATCTTAGATGCAATTACCTCTACACATACTGCAATGGTAGTAACCACAAAAGAGGCCACTTCTCTATGGCATAAGAGATTTGGGCATCTAAGTTCAGGGTATTTACTAGAACTCAGTAAATATCAAATGGTGAAAGGACTGCCTACTCTTTCATGTACTTTGCCTGTGTCCTTGGATTTCTTGTCAGGAAAGCAACATAGAGTACCTTTTGAACCTAGCTCCTTTCGAGCTAAGGTACCTTTGGAGTTAGTTCACACAGATTTGTGTGGTCCTATGTCTACTAGTTGTGGAGGAAAAAGGTATTTTCAATTGTTTGTAGATGATCACTCACGAAAAATGTGGGTCTTCTTCTTACAGTTGAAGTCTGAAGCATTTGACTATTTTCAGCAGTTCAAGAAGCTTGTTGAGAAAGAATCGAGATGTTTCATAAAGACCCTCCATTCAGATCGAGGGGGAATACACATCAAAAGAATTTTCCTCATTTTTACAGAAACATGGGATAAAAAGATAGTTAACAACAACCTATTCTCCTCAATCAAATGGAGTTGCTGAGAGAAGAAATCGTTCCATTATGGAAATGGTTCGATGTATGCTTAAGGGAGCCAATCTTGAGCACATTTACTAGGCTGAAGCTGTAACAACTATAGTATATCTTCTAAATAGGGCACCCACATGGGCTCTTGAAGGTATGACTCCTCAGGAAGCATGGAGTGGAAGGAAACCCTCCATATCTCATCTACGAGTATTTGGGTGTAAGGCTTTTATGCATATACCTAAGGAGAAAAGAAAGAAGTTAGATGAGAAGACCCTACAATGTGTTTTTCTTGGATATGATGAATTCTCAAAAGGCTATCGATTGATAGATCCATTCACCAAGAAAATACATGTTAGTAGAGATGTAGTGTTTGATGAGGCTTTCACATCTAACACTACATCAATATACTCGGAAGATGAGGAGCAACAACCACGAGACTCCTCCACAACAGAAAAAGCCTCCAAAATGGTATACAAGTACTATGAGAGATTCCAAACTCACTTCACCACCAGATCTCACTCTCAATCATCCAAAGACACGAAGCATGTCTCGACAGAGAACGACAGAAGCATCTACTTCAGTTGATGATATTTGTGCAGATTTTCAAGAGCTTTCTGTTGATAGAGATTTAGAAAGTGGAAATGATATGGAAATTGATGAGGAGAGGGTTTACATGTCTTCATATGATGAAAATGAACCTTCTACAGTTGATGAAGCACTTAGTCGGCCTCAGTGGAAGGCAGCTATGGATGCTGAACATAAATCCCTCATTAAAAACAAAACATGGAAGCTGGTCGATTTGCCTAAAGGAAAGAAACCCATAGGCTGCAAATGGGTTTACAAAGTCAAATATAAGGCAGATGGTACCATAGACAAGCATAAGGCCCATCTTGTGGCAAAGGGCTATGCTCAAAAGGAAGGCCTTGATTATGAGGAAACCTTTGCACCCACTGCAAGGATGACCACCATTCGAGTTCTTTGTGCTATGGCAGCACAGTTCGGATGGAAATTACATCAGATGGATGTAAAAAGTGCCTTTCTAAATGGTGACTTAAAAGAAGAGGTATACATGACTCAACCTCCAGGATTTTCTGAGGAAGGCCATGAGCAACGAGGTTTGCAAGTTGGTCAAATCATTATACGGGCTAAAACAAGCCCCAAGAGCATGGTACATCAAAATGGATAGTCACCTACAACAGAGCATGGATTTAAGAGAAGTCCATCAGATGCAAATCTCTATATCAAGAACACAGGTTCTAAAATAGTGATTCTTGTACTGTATGTAGATGATCTGATCATCACTGGCAATTCAGAGAAATTGATTAACGCCGTGAAAGATGACTTGAAAGAGTCATTTGATATGACAGATCTTGGACTTCTCCACTACTATCTTGGCCTTGAGATAGAACAGAAGAAGAATCATCTAAGGGTGACTCAGAAAAAGTATGCCAAGACTTTAGTAGAAAAATATCGTATGACTGATTGTAAGCCCAAAGCAACACCGATGGAATCAGGGCTTCAGTTATCACGGTATGATGACTCACCACAGGTAGATGGCACGCTATATCGATAGATGATTGGAAGCCTCATCTATCTGACCAATACTAGACCAGACATTACTTATGTTGTAAACTATCTTTCTCGGTTCATGCAGGAACCAAAGGTCTCTCACTGGAAAGCAGCTAAGAGGGTTCTTCACTACATTCAGGGTAGTGTAGATTATGGTCTAGAGTATAAGAAGAATAATTCATTCTTCTTACAGAGTTATACTGACTCTGACTATGTTGGATCCCTAGATGACAGAAAATCAACATCAGGATATGTATTTCATCTTGGATCCGGTCCTGTCTCATGGCATAGTAAAAAGCAATAGGTGGTTGCTTTATCTTCAACCGAGGCAGAATATCGTGCTGCACGTGGAGCTGTGTGTGAAGCGATATGGTTAAGTCGCATCTTGGCTACCATGGGCCTACCAAAGAAACTTCCTATTCACATGTTTTGCGACAACTCAGGTGTTTTGAACTTGGTCAAAAATCCAGTCCATCATGAACGCACAAAGCATATTGACACAGATTGTCATTTCATTCGTGATGAAGTTCCTAAACACAGGATCAAGCTCCAATACATTCCCACCGACGAACAGGTTGTTGACATCTTCACAAAGGCACTTGGACGTGTCAAATTTGAGTTGTTCCGAAGTAGACTTTGTATATCAAAGTAATGTAATAAAGGGGGGATGTTAGGGTACAATAAGCTAGTATATTGCATTACACTAGTTTAGTAGATTATTACATTTACTTTGTACTAATTACCATGCAGATATTTACTATTTTAAATATCTGATGGTAGATAGGTTAAATCCTAAATATCCTAGGTTATCAAATCCAAACCTAACTCTACTTCTCCTATAGCACGTTTGTTAGCGTGGGTTAAGGAGATTAAGTTAGTATTCCTATTTTGTAACCTATTTAAACATTAGTCCTATTTTGCTAATGTTGGTTAATGAATAATTGCACTTTGTTCAATATTGTTCAACAATTACATCAATGCTCAATCAAAGTACGTAAAAGAAAATTTATAAAATTTTCAAGTATTACACATGTAAGAGGCCTTGTCAAAAATTTTACACATTGCTTCTGATGAAAAAAACAAGGGATATATGTTAAGTTCTTGAACATGTTCATGAATAAAATGACATTAAACATGTTCTTTAGTGGGGGGACTAGTACTTGTGCTAGTGCATGAGATGCTAAAACCTAAATCTTGAGCATTTTTAATGCTTGTTTGAAATAACAAATATTATGTGTGTGTGTGTGAATGTATATGTGTATGCATAATTTATACATAATAGCTTATATAAATGTGAGAAAGTTATTTTTTAAAACATATAGTTTACATATCACAGAAGGTCCATAAAAAATATTTATGATATGGTTAATATCTCTTCATCTTGCACATGAACTTTGAGAAGATGACTTAGGATTTATATAGGTTTTGATATAAAATGTACAAGTTTCAGTACATGCATGCACAATTGTTGGGAATACGAGTATCTTAATTAAGTGATCTAGCTATTTTTATATGTGATGTTGATATTTATTAAAATATTGGTTTCATATTGTGTTTATCATGATTCAAAAATAGTAAAAAATAAAAACATAATAAAACAACATTACAAACATAACACCTATAAATTTTTATAAGATGAGGTGGCACCATATAACCTTGATAAAAGTGTAAGTTTGGGTGTTCAAATATAGATCCCTTTGGAAATGTGTTGAATATTTTCCATGTTAATATATTTGGGTTAACATATTTGAACCCATGGATTATTTTATTTGGGTTAATATATTTGAACCAATGGATTATTATATTTGGGTTAATATATTTGAACCCATGGATTATTATATTTGGGTTAATATATTAAACCCGGGTTTTGTGGCCATGATATTGTAAAACCCTTTGTGTTGTTGGTATATAAAGCAACACTTGCATGAGGGTTTGTGTGGATGTGAGAGACTGTATAGTGAATGTCCGAACACCCCCCAAAGGGGGGAACACAATGTGTAGTGAGGCGCACGACTGTGTATGTAAATATTTTTTGGATAGAATAAAAGGTCTGGTTAATTTCTTCGTGGATGTAGCCCATATTGGGTGAACCACATAAATCTATGTCTCTCTTGTATTGTGTTATTCTTATGTGTTTTATTTCTACATTTAATTATTGCTCATGTTTTATTATTTAATCCTAACAACTAGAATCAGAGCGAGGCTAAGATTTTATTTACTTGAAAGGAGGGTTTCCTGTTTTGAGGAGGAGAAATGGTAGAAAAAGGCAAGTTTAGGGTTGAGAATTTTAACAACAAAAAATTATTAACTATGGCAACAGTGGAGCTGGTAAGCTGATGGAGGGGTGGAGATGGTGTGCTTCGATAGCGATGGAGTTGGTGAGCTGTGACAGTGGTGGAGCTAGTGTGCTTTGGTAGCGGTGAATCTGGAGTGCTTCGACATCGATGGATCTACTATGCTCCAAAAGTGATGGATCTAAATATCTCTAGGAGCGGTAGATCAAGAGAGCTATGGTAGCCATGGAGCTGATGAGATTCGATAGCGGTAGAGCTAGTGAGCTTCAGTAATGGTAGATCTGGTGAACTTCGAAAGTGGTAGATAAAGATTTTAAGGCTGGAAATGCTTGTTCTAATGGTTTTATTACAAAGTTGCTAAAAATGTCTAAGATGGTTTATTGGTTGTACCACAAGTTTTTGGGCAACTATTAACTATTGTAACTAGTGTAGCTTGTACCTGAAGAAACTAATGTAACTGGTGTAGTTGTGCCCAAAAGACTGGTGTGGATGATAGTGGTTCCTGTTGTAATGTTCTCAGAGTTAGCTCCAACAATATTTGTAAGGTTTTTAAAGTGGTTTTTTGGACTATTTTGTTACCTTGCCAGTATATGGTTGAGGGTAACAGGTTAGATATTGCACATGTAGTGGGAGTAGTTAGCAGATATATGTCCAATTGATAGTTGACAATGGCAGTTTTCAAACCTTATGAAAAGTATTCAACAAGTGGGAGATTGTTGGAAATGTGTTGAATATTTTCCATGTTAATATATTTGAATTAATATATTTGAACCCATGGATTATGATATTTGGGTTAATATATTTGAACCCATGGATTATTTTATTTGGGTTAATATATTTGAACCCATGGATTATTTTATTTGGGTTAATATATTTGAACCCATGGATTATTATATTTGGGTTAATATATTTGAACCCATGGATTATTATATTTGGGTTAATATATTTAAACCCATGGATTATTTTATTTGGGTTAATATATTAAACCCGGGTTTTGTGGCCATGATATTGTAAAACCCCTTGTTTTGTTGTTGGTATATAAAGCAAAACTTGCATAAGGGTTTGTGTGGATGTGAGAGACTATATAGTGAATGTCTAGACAGTGAGGAGCGCAGTTGTGTATGTAAATATTTTTTGGATGGAATAAAAGGCCTGGTTAATTTCTCCGTGGACATAGCCCATATTGGGTGAACCACGTAAATCTATGTCTCTCTTGTATTGTGTTATTCTTATGTGTTTTATTTCTACATTTAATTATTGCTCATGTTTTATTATTTAATCCTAACACCTCTCATATAGAATGATAATTTCTAAGCTTATATATATATATATATATATATATATATATATATATATATATATATATATATATATATATATATATATATATGATCTTAGTTGATATGCAACCAATACTTCCAACTAGTTAATACTTTCCACACCCCCCCACACACATATGGGGTGTAATTTGGGAAGTGTATCCCTATTTATGAAGGAAAACATACAAGACATGTTACATTATGTATATTCAAAAGAACCTATATATCAAACAAAGGAACACCTATAATATGTATTTAAGAAATTTAAAATGGAAAAGACATCAAATGACATAAGTTTAGGCAAAAATACATGGATTGTGAACTTCAACACCTTGTTCTTATTCATATTTTCAATAAAATGAGTACTTTAAGACACCATTTTAACCTTTAATTTGCAAATAAAAATACAAGGACACCTTTGCCATTGGTAATCATGATTTCACAATGGCAAGTAGTCTTACATGTTGTTTTTATGAGTAATACAAAAATTAAGAAAGAAGACATATTTAATAAAAGAGCTCAAATAGTTGAAAATGCAAAATACATCTAATTACATGAGTCCAAGCAATTAAAAATATGGGATTTAATCATCAAGGCCAAGGTTTAGATCCTACTAGCCCATATATCCATATTGGGTGTTTATAATGTTATCTATTCACAAACAAAAAACAAATTTATACTATAATGATAAGAGTCAACATGTAATAAGCAACTTTGTCAAAGACAAGATCCATGGCACTTGTTAATTAATTGGTTCATTAATGGTTTTTGAGTTGTATTTAAAAGAAAACATTTATTGTTATTATCTTCCTAAACATGATTATCACTAGTTATACCATAGTATCAAGGCATTGATTTAGTCAGAGTTATCCATGAATGCACTGTTGACATATACTTGTAATCACCTGATATTTTCTAGAAAGACCATCTCATTAATACTTATGTTGGTTTAAAGATTCAACCCTAACTTACTCCAAGTATCCCATGTCAAAATCTACATTATATGTGATGATAGTCTATGTTATCAACATTACACACTAGACATTGACATGTAATGAGAAAAACTAATTGGCATATAACATCAAGTTGTTGCATCCAAAAGTGAATGACATCCATTTTATTTTGGAAATACTACTCATCAAAAATCAAATTCAGTGAATCATGTTCTTTTAATTTGAGATGTAGTTTTTAACAACACCCATTAAAAATGAAGATTTGAAAAAGATTAACCCTTTTTATAATAAACAGATAAATCATCTATCAATTTTTATAAACTAATATATAGCCTTTTAAATTTTATTAAATTATACTAAAATAACTTCAATGCATATAATATCTATTTTAATAAACCAACTTAATATATATTACAAAATATTACACTTTAAACTTTATTTGCATTCATAAGGTTCTATTTTAAGCATTGATCATCAATGATGCATAAAAAGTATCCCAATAAATAATCATATTACTTTAGTAAAAAATATTAATATAAATAACAATTTTCATTGTAATTAATATATAAATTTGAAACAAATCCACTTGTATCAAATCAAAACTATAATATTATATTTAAAAAAACTCTATTATCATACCATGGGTTTAGTTGCCAAGAGAATACATATTATAATATAGGGAGTTGAATTTAAGTCACGCCCATATAAAATTTTCAT
This sequence comes from Wollemia nobilis, assembly GCA_028583015.1. Taxonomy (NCBI): domain Eukaryota; kingdom Viridiplantae; phylum Streptophyta; class Pinopsida; order Araucariales; family Araucariaceae; genus Wollemia; species Wollemia nobilis. Next base: position 1,076,747 of record JAQPPZ010002200.1, read on the forward strand.
ATACAATTGCTCTACAATACCTTAAACCAATATTTTTCTGGGAAGTGGAGCTTGGCTAAGTGGGAAACTATTTACAAATTTCCATATACAATTGCTCTACAATACCTTAAACCAATATTTGTCTTCGAAGTGGAGCTTGGTTAAGTGGGAAACTATTTGCAGACCGAAGCAATAAGGGGGTTTGGGTCTTCGTTTGTCTTCTCTTTCTAGGGAGGCTTTGGCGGCTAAGTTTTATTGGCGACGGTGTATTTCTCAAGACCAAGCTTGGGCAAAGATTCTTTCCTATAAATATTTAAATGGGGTTGAGGGCTCTAAGATTCCCTGATACAGTTTGTCTGGTAGGGGCTCTTTCATCTAGAACACTCTTAAGAAGGGGGTGAATCTTGTTAAGCAAGGTTTGTTCTGGATATGTCATAAGGGTTCCAAGGATCTCTTTTGGTAGGATGCTTGGGATGGATTTCCTGCCATTTTATCCATGTATCCTCATATTTAGAATCTGTGTAAGGTATTTTTGGATGCAGGTTGGCATCGGATTATGGACTATAAATTTTTTGACAGAGTTGGGCAGGTTGAGGTTGTTCGTTGGAAGGATCCTATAGATTGGCCGACAGGGGGTACATTTCAGGAAAGAGAAGAGTTGGCTCATATTTTGGCTTCTAGAAACTGCTCTTATTTATAGGATGATGATGTTTTGGCTTGGGGCTTGGATCCTAGAGGGGTTTATTTGGTGGCTTCGGGATATATGGAGTTGGGTCGAAAAAAATTTTGGGATGTTGAGGTGCCCTGGTGGAAGCATGTGTGGTCAAAGGTCTCTTGGACTAAATGTAATTTTTATCTGTGGTTAACTACTCACAATAGATGCCTTACCTGGGATAATTTACAAAGAGAGGTTTTCAGGGACCTTCTTTCTATTTTTTATGTGCAAACAGTGAAGGGTCTTTAGGTCATCTTCTTTTTCAATGTTCTTTTGCACAGTATATTTGGCATCTTTGGTGGGGTTGTGGAAGCAGCTTTGTGCCCATGCTTCTTCTCTTTTGAAGTTCTGGAGGAGTTTAAGGAGACATCCTTCTAAGGCTTTCTTTCTCCAGATTGCTTGGACTATTGGCCCTTCTTGCATTCTCTGGTAGATTTGGTTGGAAAAAAATCGAAGAATTTTTCATGATAAGAAGCTTATTGTTCCTCAGCTTTGGCAACGAATCATTGGTATGATCCAGGAAGCTGTCTCTTCTAAATGCCAGATTAGTCTTCCTTTGGAGTATTTGGAGATTTTGATGATGCAGAGTTTGGGATTTGTGGAGAATGGTCCTCGTCCTTCTATTTCATTTGGAAGAAGAGATGTTAGACAAAAGGTACAGAGAGATGGTAGATGGAACCCTCCTCCTCGAGGGGTGTTTAAGATCAATACGTATGGATCTTCTCGAGGTAATCCTTGGCATACTGGTATTGGAGGAGTTGGGAGAGATAGTATTGGGAATGCTTGTTTCATTTTTTCATGTTATAAGGGGATACACTCTAATAATTATATGGAGGCTCTTGCTATCTGTTGTGCTTTGGAACAAGGCTTGGCTATGGGTTGGCAGAGAATAATTTGTGAGTCTAATTCACAGATAATTATCAATTTGTTAAAGACTCACCATATTGATAATGTTCACTGGAGGTTGACCTTGGTTGTTCAAAATATTCTTCAAATCTATTGTAATTTGGAGTTTATCTCTTTTGTTCACATTCCTAGGGAATGGAATAGGGTTGCAGATTTTTTGGCCAAATGGGCTTCTCAGTTTTCAGGGGAATTGGTCTGTTAAGGGTTGGGATCGCCTCCCTTTTGACTTTTCTCAGCATATTCATAATTTACTTGCTGAGGATATGTCTGGTTGAGGTTTTTGTTGGCTATTTTTTGATGGTTGTTTGTTCTTAGTTGTAATATTTCTTTGATCTAATAAATTTTTACCCCTCTTTTATTAAAAAAAAATTATTACTTATATGGAGTTGGAATCATACAACTTTATTTATATTATGTTTATATAAATGAACTTGCATATATATCTTCTGTTTTTCTAAATTCAAAAGATAATTCTTCTATTTGAACTAAACCCTTATCAATAATTCTATTAAAACTTTACTTATATGCGGAGGTAGTAAACCGATTTGTTTCATCTAAATATTTCCTCCAAATCCACCTAGTCAGTAAACATTTAAATATGAGGGAACATTTAAAGATGAGGGGAAAGGGTCCTTTGTTTAAAAAAATATATTTATCTATAAATGTATTATATAAATTTGAACAAACCTTAAGTGCAACATATTATAAATGTGTTACCATAGTATTTAAATAATTAATAATTAAATTATAATTTTAATAAATTGATAATAGATAATGAAAGTTCAAACAGTGGCGTGCGATTTCTTGTCGGAACTTCGTCATCGAAGGGGTTTTTGTAGCTCTTTTGGGGACCCGACTTCCGCGACAATTTTCGATCGGCCTCATCGTCGGAGTCGAAGGGTTTGTTGTATGCGCCTGCGTCCGTGAAAGAAGTTCTCCTCGCCATGGTGAACGAGATTGATCCACAAACAAATAAAAAATAGTTGCAAAAAAATATTTACAGGCCCTGAACTGAAGATGATGGATTCCGGGCAAACCCAAGATAGTAGGACGGAAAAATTAAGAGACTTGGTGTCGAATTGAGAGTGGAAAGAACGGAGGGCGAAGGTGTAAATAAGAAGAGCGCTCCAAAGGAGCGGAGCGGAGCAAGAAACGGGGAAATTGTTCGGAACTCAAAATTTTCCAGTCCGTTTTAGTTTAAATATTTTAAATGTTTGTAACAGTTTAAATATTTTAAATGTTTTTGTTAATGTTGGTTTTTTTAATAAAAAAGAAATTGTTTACGGCGTGACATGTATGTCCTCTTTGCCTCCACCGTCTATCTGCCTTTGTTTGCAAGGGTTGGTTAGTTGACTGTTTTAGTTTAAATATTTTAAATGTTTTTGTTAATATCGATTTTTTTAATAAAAAAAAAATTGTTTACGCGTGACATGTATGACCTCTTTGCTTTCCACCCATGTATGTCATTGTATGGGCGTAATTAATTTTTAAGTACCATTTAGCTTTTATAAAATGCAAAATAAATTTAATTAAATTTTCAATTTTATAGTAAATTATATAAATTTTTAAAAATAATGTTTTTTATAATAGAGGAATCGACAACTATCTTTCCTTTTTGAATAAATGGTCACAGAGTCAAGTCGCATTGCCTCCGATCATAGTGTCAAATCATGGTGTTATTATTATAACCCTTATCTCGCCTCGGTAAACATGACCCAGAGTGAGAGAGACCCCCAGTGGGCTCAGGGTTTGTACCACCGTCATCAAGCTAGCACACACTTAATAGACTTAAGTCAAACTACTACCTTTGCCCTAGATTAGGCATACCTGTGAGGTTTGAACCTAGGTTTCCTCTTGATAAGTGCCAAACTTCTTACCAATCCATTTAACCCTTGCGGCTTAGGGTTTGTACCACCGTCATCAAACTAGCGCACAGTCATCAAGCGAACGCACACTCAGCGGACTCAAGTCAAACTACTACCTTTGCCCTAGATTGAGCATACTCGCGAGGCTTAAACTTGGGATACTCGCGAAGTTTAAACTTGGGTTTCCTCTTGATAAATGCCCAACTTCTTACCAATCCATCTAACCCTCGCGAACATTTTTTATTTTATTTTTGATTTGAGATTTTAAAAAATACGTTACTTAATATTATTCGATAGAAACTAATGTTTTAGTTAAAAGTCAACACAAACCTAGTAATAACATTAGAAAAAAAAAGTCCCAAAGTCCCATCTATGTAACTCATTTTTTATTAACATTTCCTTACCAAAAGTTAATGCACACATGTTTGTAAAAAAAATACTTTATAAGATCGTTTTCTATACATAGTGATGATTTTTTGAAATTTGTTAATATCATCTACTTTTTATTTGCATGTTATGGTGTATTTATACACTAATTTTTAATATTTAAAAAAAAAAAAAATACATTTTTTTTAATTTGTATTTAATATTATTATTATTTGTATTTGGTTAGTGTGAGAGATTTTTATGATCATATTTAGGGTTGGGCATTCTCATCCCACCATGACCTCTTATAAAAGGAGAGTTGAGCTTATCAATTAGGGTCAAACACAATCATATACATACCCACTCCCTCACACTCGTCTACACCACGGTTTGAACCTTGGACCTTCTAAAAAAGAGCCAAAGCCCAAACCGTTGTGCTATCTCCCTTGGATAATTAATAATAATAATGTTATTATTATTTTAATATAATATATTAAAATTATTATTTTCTCATGAAATAAAATATTGTAATATTGTGTTGCTTAATGTTGGTGCGATCAAGGTTGGGCACGACTCTCGGGTGATTTTGACGATGTAGAACCCCATGGTCGTGGTTTCTTAGACCAAGGCGACCTCACAAGGGGTTTTTCGCTAAATTCAAAAAAAATATAGTGTTGCCCTTTAGTAACAAATTATATTCTTCCTCCACGTCAAAATCGAAGGGTAAACATTAAGACTTTAAAATAAAGGATAGTATATATTTTAACCTTTAGATAAGGGTAAAATAGCATTTAGAGGAATCTTAAGGTTAAAATTTTGAACTTGTCCTTGTGGGACACCCACCCATGTGGTTAGGGCTTTAGGCTATCTTTTGGAAGACCCAAATTCAAACCACTATGGGGTGTGGGGCTAAAGAATTTGACGAAGCAATTATTCATTCCGATTGGTAGCAATATAAAGATTACAATGTGGTTACAATAAGTTGGTTTATCAAACCAACTTGGTGGTTATTAAACCAACCTAGAGAGCGCCTACGTGCGCTACCCTTTTGCTCAATAATGTAAGACATATATGCTAACATCCCCCCTTATTACATTATTGGAAAATTCCAATAGTATCTCGAAACTTTTCATATTTGATGCGCCCAAGTGCTTTGGTAAAGATATCTGCAACTTGCGCATCAATATGAATGTATTGAAGTTGTATATGGTGCTTTGGAACTTCATATCGAATGAAATGACATCTGGTATCAACATGTTTGGTACGTTCATGAAAAATTGGATTTTTGACAAGATTCAAAACACCTTGATTGTCACAAAACAAATGAAGAGGAAGATTCTTTGGAAGACCCATGTTTGTAAGAATGCAACTTAACCACATTATCTCGCAGACTGCTTCACTGGCTGCACGATATTCTGCCTTTGTAGAAGATAAAGCAACCACATGCTACTTCTTACTGTGCCATGAGACAGGTCCAGATCCTAGATGAAAAACATATCCAGAAGTGGATTTACGATCATCAATTTCGAGTCCGTGTATCCTAGTAAGAAAAACTTATTATTTTTTTTGTATTCCAGACCATAATTTGTACTACCACGAACATAATGAAGAACTCTTTTTCTGCTTTCCAATGACTCATCTTAGGCTCTTGCATGAACCTTGAAAGATAGCCCACAGCAAAATTGAGATATGGCCTGGTATTTTTCAGATATAGGAGACTCCCAATCAACTAGCGATAAAGAGTACCATCTACCTGAGGTGATTCATCATATCATGATAACTTAAGTCCTTGCTCCATTGGATTTTCTTTTGACTTACAGTTAGTCATCCGATATTTTTCTACTAAAGTCTTGGCATATTTCTTTTGTGTTACTCTAATATGAAATATTTTCTGAGTAACTTCTAAACCAAGACAATAGTGCAGAAGTCCTAGATTTGTCATTTCAAATTATTGCTTCAAATCATTTTTCACTAAGTCAATCATTCATTTCGAGCTTCATGTTATGATCAGATCATCTACATAAAGTACAAGAATCACTATATCAGAACCATTTTTCTTAATATAGATATTTGCATCTGAAGGACTTCTTTTGAATCCATGTTGCACAAGGTGACTGTCTATCTTGATATACTAAGCTCGAGGAGCTTGTTTGATCCCATACAAGGATATGTTCAACTTGCATACTTTTTGTTCTTGCCCCTCGACCACGAATCCTTCTGGTTGACTCATGTATACTTCTTCCTACAAGTCACCATTCAAGAAAGCACTTTTAACATCCACCTGATGCAACTTCCACCCAAACTGAGCTCCCATGGCACAAAGTACTCGAATGGTAGTCATTTTTGTAGTAGGGGCAAAAGTCTCTTCATAGTCTATGCCTTATTTCTGAGCATAACCCTTCGCAACAAGTCGGGATTTATGCTTATCAATAGATCCATCTACCTTATACTTCACTTTGAACACCCATTTACAGCCTATGGGTTTCTTTCCTGTTGGCAGATCGACTAACTTCCAAGTATTATTTTTTATGAGAGACTTATGTTCGACATCCATGGCCTCTTTCCACTGTGGTTTATCAAGTGCATATCTAACCGTTGTGGGTTCATTTGCATTCAATGTAGACATATAAATCTTTTCTTCATCCTCATCTTCTTCTCTATCATTTTCTATACCCACTGACAAATCATCAAAGTGTTGACAACGTTCGACAACCTCTGAAGTAGATTCCTCTGCTCTCATTTGCTGAGTCATACTGCGAGTACATGGCCTATCTAGAGATAGATCTAGAAGGGAATTCAACTTAGCATCTCTTAAAGTGCTAGTATACCATTTTGGGACTTTCTGTTGTTGTTGTGGAAGTTGAATCTCCTTCTTAGGTTCTTCGTCATCTAGGTATATAGCTTTGATGTGAAAGCTTTATCAAATACAACATCTCTACTTACGTGTGTCTTCTTGGTCTTAGGATCAATCAATAGATAACCTTTTGAATACTCATCATAGCCAAGAAAGATATACTACAGGGTTTTCTCATCCAACTTCCTCCTTTTTTGTTTTTGAATGTGCATGAATGCTTTACATCCAAACACCCTTAAATGAGAAATGGAAGGTTTCTTACCACTCCAAGCTCCTTGTGGTGTTTTCCCTTGTATAGCTCTAGTGATTTCTCTATTTAGGAGGTATGATGTTGTGTTTACTGCTTCTACCCAATATTGATCCTCAAGATGTGCTCCCTTTAGCATACATCGAACCATTTCCATAATGGAACGATTTCTCCTTTTTACAACTCCATTCTACTGAGGTGTATAGGTTGTAGTCAGTTGTCTTTTGATCCCATGTTTCTTAAGAAAATCTAAAAAATCTTTAGAGGTGTATTCCCCCCCTCAATATGAGCTGAGGGTTTTTATGAAACAACCCAACTCCTTATTGACAAGTTTCTTGAATTGTTGAAAGTAGAGAAATGCTTTTGATTTCAACTAAAGAAATAAAACCCACATCTTTCGTGAATAATCGTCAACAAATAGTTGAAAATACTTCTTTCCACCATAGCTGGTTGGCATAGGACCACACAGATCCGTGATCGAGATGCAAAATCATAGAGAAGAAAAAAATAGTTCTATTTTATTCAAAATACAGCAGAGATTTACAGTTACACAAAATATTACAGAAGTCGCAGAAGAGTTGCGCTTTACCAAAAAATTTTAACTCTAAAAATACAAAAAAATGTTTTCATTCCCAAAATTTTCTAGCCCCTGTCCATGCCTCTATTCTCCTTTTTAAAGGTTCTCAGGTGATGCTTCATTTCTAGCTGGTGGCCCTTCATTTCCTCTTCTAAAACCTTTCGTTTTGTCTTCCCGTGCCGCTTTGTTGTCTTGGTATTCGAAACGTTTGTCTTTTCGACTCTTCGTCTTCGGCTTTCCCTTTGGGCGCAAAAATATGACAGGTCACGATATCGTGACACCTTTTGGTCTCTGGCCCCTTCTCTATCCTTGTGCCATAAAAATATGACATGTCGCGATATCATGACAGTTTCGCTCCTTCGCTCTATCTTCTTACTTTCGGGTCATGAAATCACGACATGTCGCAAAATCGTGACATCTTTGTCTTCCATACGCTCTTTCTACTTTCGGGTCATGAAATCACGACATGTCACGAAATCGTGACATCTTTGTCTTTCGTACGCTCTTTCTGCTTTCGGGTCGTGAAATTGCGATATCTTTGTCTTTCGTACGCTCTTTTTGCTTTCGAGTCACGAAATCACGACATGTCGTGAAATCGTGACATCTTTGTCTTTCGTATGCTCTTTCTGCTTTCGGGTCATGAAATCATGACATATTTGCCTTTCGTACTCTCTTTCTGCTTTCGGGTCGCAAAATCGTGACATCTTTGCCTTTCGTACTCTCTTTCTATGAAACCTGTCGTGATATCGCGACAATTTCCTTGCTGGCATCTTTCTTCGTTTTTATGTCACGATATCGTGACACATTGTCTGTCGTGATGTCGTGACAGTTTCCCTGCTGGCTTCTTTCTCCGGTGTTGTGTCACGATATCACGGTACATTTTCTGTCGCGATATCGCGACAGTTTCCCTGCTGACTTCTTTCTTCATTTTGTGTCGCGATATTGTGACACCTTTTATGTCGCGATATCGCGACATATTTTCCACCCACATCCTTTGTTAAAAACATGTCACAATATCACGACACTTTTTATGTCGCGATATCGTGACACTTTTCAACACTTAAACATTTTTTGTTTCTTTTTCTTTTTCTTTGTTGATGCAAGATTGCAGTGCTACCCTGGATGCTCCTACATCAGACACCCGAGGTTGATTTGAGAAGTGATCCTCACTTCTAAACTGTTAAAGGAAGACCCAAGTGATCCACCTCTGTTTTTGTCAGCCAAGTTGCATCTTTTGCTGGTCTACCCTTCCACTTGACCAAATATTTAAAATACTGTCTATTTCTGGTACTTTTGCCTTCTCTTGTGTCTAGTATTTCCTCTATCTCATTTGTGGTTGGAGTAGATGCTAGAATACTCCACAACTTTGCACTTGGTGTCTCACTACTATCCCCTTCATGGTATTTCACCAAATCTGAAATATTAAACACAAGTGATATGTTTAACCCACTTGGCAATTCTACTTCATACGCATTGCCTGAATCCCGTTTTTCTAAGATTCTACACGGTCCAAACTTCTTCATCTTTAGTTTGTTATAGGTTTTAGTAGGAAATATTTTTTTTCTCAGATGGACCATAACTTCATCTCCCACTTCGAATTCCTTAAACCGCCGCTTCTGGTCTACTTTCACCTTATATTGCGTATTCATTTTAGGAATATGCTTCTTCAATTCTTCATGCAGATTCTTTAGATGTTCTGTAAAATCTTCAGCCTCGACACTGCACTTTTCCCCTGTATTCAGCTTCGTCAACTTAGAAACATTTCTTGGACTGCTTCCATATATTATTTGAAATGGATATTTGTTGGTACTCTTGTTGTCATGTCCCATCCTTTGGACTTATCTCCTATCAAACATCTCAATAGGTTACCCAAACTTCTATTCACCACTTCTGTTTGCCCATCTGTTTGTGGGTGGTATGCTAAACTAAAATTCAAGTCTATTTTTCAGTTTCTCCACCATTCGGTCCCATCTAGTTATCTTTTCTTTTCCATTCTTATTTCTTTTGAGTTGCACTCCTTTCCACCATAGAATAGCATGGCCTTTCAATTTTGTTTTTGTAAACTTGATTCGGTCTGGGTCTGTAACCTCCTCGTATTCAAAATATTCCTCCATGTCGTTGATCCAATCAATCAACTCTTCTGGGTTGAGGTTCCCAGAATATGTAGAGACATCAAACTTCAACCTCTTCCCAGCCTGATATAGGGCTTTCAACAGTCTAGCTTCAGAAGGATCCAAAGCTTCTTCATCATCTAATGGGCCATTAATTTCGCAGGCTTCATCGTCACGCTGGTCTTCTCCTTTTGGCTCGACTCCTCTTCACAACTCTTCCTACAAGGCTTGCACTTGCCTCTGCAACGCTCTGAAATATTCTTTAGGCACTACATTTCTCCCACGACCACGGTTCTTTCGTGGAGGCATTCTGCTCACTTCTCTCACAAATTTGAATCGATCCTGGTGTAAATTGCCTCACGTTTGACACTCTGTTTACATGCTTCAAGGACCTTAAACTTCTCTCTTCTCAAAACCCTTTCACAGATCCTGGTGCAAGTTGCCTCACTTTCGACGGTCTGCTCACACACTCAAGAACCTGGCTCTGATACCACTTGATTGAGATGCAGAATCACATAGAAGAAAAAAATAGTTCTATTTTATTCCAAATACAGCAGAGATTTACAGTTACACACAATATTATAGAAGTCGCAGAAGAGTTGCGCTTTACCAAAATTTTTGAACTCTGAAAATATAGAAATATATTCTTGTTCCCCAAATTTTCTAGCCCCTGTCCATGCCTCTATTCTCCTTTTTAAATGTTCTCAGGTGACGCTTCATTTCCAGCTGGTAGCCCTTCGTTTCCTCTTCCAGAACATTTTGTTTCATCTTCCCACGCCGCTTCATTGTCTTGGTATTCGAAACATCTGCCTTTATGACTCTTCATCTTCGGCTTTCCATTTTGGCACAAAAATATGATAGGTCATGATATCGTGACACCTTTCGGTCTCTGGCCCCTTCTCTATCCTTGCATCACAAAAATACGACATGTTGCGATATCATGATAGTTTCGCTCCTTCGCTTTATCTTCCTGCTTTCGGGTCACGAAATCATGACATGTCGCAAAATCGTGACATATTTGTCTTTCGTATTCTCTTTTTGCTTTCGGGTCATGAAATCACATGTCACAAAATCGTGACATCTTTGTCTTTTGTATGCTCTTTCTGCTTTCGAGTCGCGAAATCACGACATGTCGCTAAATCACGACATCTTTGTCTTCCATATGCTCTTTCTGCTTTCAGGTCGCGAAATCATGACATCTTTGTCTTTTGTACGCTCTTTCTGCTTTCGGGTCACGAAATCGTGACATGTCACGAAATCACGACATCTTTGCCTTTCATACTCTCTTTTTGCTTTTGGGTCACAAAATCGTGACATGTCATGAAATCGTGACATCTTTGCCTTCCATACTCTCTTTCTATGAAACCTATCGCAATATCATGACAGTTTCCCTACTGGCATCTTTCTCTGTTTCTGTGTCCCAATATCGCGACACATTGTCTATCGTGATGTCACGATAGTTTCCCTGCTGTCTTCTTTCTCCGGTGTTGTGTCACGATATCGCGACAGTTTCCCTGCTGACTTCTTTTTTCGTTTTATGTCACGATATAGCGACACCTTCTATGTTGCGATATCGCGACATCTTTTCCTCCCACGTCCTTTGTTAAAAACATGTTGCAATATCGCGACACTTTTTATGTTGCGATATCGCGACACTTTTCAAAACTTAAACATTTTTTGTTTCTTTTTTTTTTCTTTGTTGATGCAAGATTGCAGTGCTACCCTGGATGCTCCTGCATCAATTCGTATGTACCAGCTCTAAAGGGTTTGTAGCTTGAGAGGAGCTAGTTTCAAAACATTTTTCACTAAGTCAATCATTTCACTAAGTCAATCATTTGACCCCCTTTTTGAAACTGACCTTGTTTCTTACGACATTGTTGTGTGGAAAGGGCATTATCTGGCACGTCATCTTTCTGAACCTGATTTGCCTCCTCAGTCTAAAGCAAATTTACCAGCTCCACAAATGATACTTGTCTACCAAAAACATTTAGAGAAGTTATCAACATCTTGTAGGAATCTGGCAATGCTCTCAAGATGACAGATTTCAAGATATCATCATCCACTGGTTTTCCCATGACATTCAATTTGGCTTTCAAGTCAGCCACTCTATAAAGGAATATATCAATCTGTTTCCCCGAATTCATACTGAGAGTATGTAGTTGAGTTTGAAGGTTTAGAATAGTGGATTGATTCTTTCCTTCATATACTGTGATCAAGGCATCCCAAGCTATCTTACTAGTTTTTGCATCTCAAATATGAGGTTGCACCTCATATGTAGTAGCAAGCAAGACAAACACGAGACTCTTCTTGTCCTTCTTATCCCAAGCATCTTGATTTGTTCTTGTTGTCTGAGGGCGCTTTGTAGTGCCAATCACTACATCCCATAAATCTTCCAATTGAAGAATGGCTTTCATCTTTGTTTTCCATGGAACAAAGTTAGGACCTTTCAACAACTGTGAATCTAAGAGATACTTATGAATTGTGGCCATTATGAAGGTTCCTTATATCACCAATTGGTCTCCCTTTCTTTATAACTGCCAGATATTTATATCATAACCATTCAATATATATTTGCCCTTACGTGAGGGAGACTATAGGTGTATATGAACAGTATACTACTCAATATGTACCCACCGTTATGTGAGGGAGACTGTAAGTACATATGAGAAGCACAATATATTGAACATAGGCGATACTGAAAGGGCATCATGTTGTTAATGACACCTACCATAGAAAGTTTTATTCCTCATGCGTGGGGCGTAACTTCCCCTAAACACTTTGGGAAAAAAACTTTCGTTAGGATTTACGCCTAACAACAATCACGATGTGGGTATGAAATGGGAAAAAAATATATCTGGTTTGCCTTATTTCTCCCCGATGATTAATAGAGAACAAGCTCAGACATCGTTGTTGCAGCTATATTAGGCGACGAATACAGTAGTCCAAAGCATGACAACATTACCTGTATGTGTGGACCAGAGGTATCTCAAATACATAATGTTGTTGTGCAATAAATTGCACAAATAGGGTATAAATTTGGGGTCTTATTTTTTTCTGTAATTTATGATTGTTAATGTAAGAAAAAATAGAATATTTAAATGCAAAAGAAACAATCACAAATGCTCACAAATTTAAGCACCTATTAAAAATATAGCAATTATTCTTCCAAATGGTTTGATTTTCCCCCTTTCTATTACAATTTTGCAAATGAATCATGTGAAGACTGATATTTTCCCCATTCGTATTGCAAAATAGACAAGAAGAAAAAAATTGTACCTAAACCCCAAAAAAAAATTTGTTTGGAGCCTTCAAGGCATCAAATTTGATTGCACAGGCGTCAAATGACTTGTTGGTGTCATCAGAACACTTCCTGGCGTCAACAGGGGACTTCATGGTGTCAACAAGGCACTTCGAGGCGTCAAAAGGTGCCACTTGCCGTCATAGAATGCGCAGGACGTCAAAAACTTGCCACCCACTGTCACAGCGCACATAGGGCGTGTAAAAAAAACACATTATACCTCCCTGATGAGACATGAACCCGTGACCTTCAGCCTAACAATCACCACGTATACCACATGAGCCAGAGGGTCCAAAAAGAACAAATAGGGAGCAGGCACATCTTAGCAGCATCGGGTGCGGAGAAGGGAGAAAAAAAACTTTAATCCCACATGGCCTATGCTGCCACTGTGGGGGTCTTTAAGAACAAGGAAAGCTACTATAGCTTTCGGTTGCCTTTGGGCAACCACCCCGCCCTTTTGCCTCCACAACCTTCGACCTCATCTATCTGCATGCCTAGTCTGATCTCCTCTATATATGTACCTCCAGTCTCAAATCACGTGCCTGATCTGCTCTACTTTGTCTGTGTGCCTCCAGTCTCATTAGCTGGTAGTCTGTCCTTTGTTTATTTTCGTCAATGTCCTCCAATTTGCATGCCTCCAGTCTCGTTGGCTGGTAGTCTATCCTCTGTCTGCATCCGTTAGTGTCTCCAAGAACCGCGTTGTTTAGGGAAGTTGGAGTAGTTAGAAATGATAACTACCTTACCCAATGTCTACGATCATCCCTAGCTCTGATGCCATAAAGAATTTGACGAAGCAATTATTCATTCTGATTGATATCAATATAAAGGTTACAATGTGGTTATAAGTTGGTTTATCAAACCAACTTGGTGGTTAATAAACCAACCTAGATAGCGCCTACATGTGCTACCCTTTTTCTCAATAATGTAAGACATATATGCTAACAGGGGCATGGTGTGTGTGCATATGAGTGAGCTTGTGTACAAAAAAGAAAAAATTGAACTTGACTACTCATTATTAAAGTAGAATGACAAATGATCTAATACAATATGAGTGAGGATACCTATTGACAACTATCCTATTCAAATTCGATAAAGGCAAAGACAAGATATCCACTACATCCTTTATATGAGATATCTCTCTTGGTCCCATGATAAAGATTGTTTTGGATGGAACAACACTACTAAGGGGGAGTATTTAGTTGCTCAAGGTTATTTGGCCTTATGCCATAATAATCCCAACAAATCATTTGATATTTTTTCTCAGTTGTGGGCTCAAAATCCCTGGCCTAAGGTGAGGTTATTTACTTGGCTTTTATTGCATCGCAAGGTGCTTACTGGGGAGCATCTTATGAAACATGGTTTTCATGGTCCTTTTAGATGTGAAATGTGTGGAGAGAATATGGAAACTCTCAACCATATTTTTATTGAGTGTACTTTAGCCTCTGATAGTTGGAGGAGAATGGCCACTTTACTTGGATTACAATGGTCCAATTTTTTTAATTTTGAACAACTTTGGAGGGATTAGACTAATCAAGAGGGTCTTGATCGCAGTTAGTTTGGATGGGTTCTACCATTCTTATTTAGAATATATGGAATGAAAGGAACAACCAAATTTTTAATCAAGAAAGGAAGGATATCCACTATATCTAGAAAAAGACCATTGCCAACTTAGTTGAATCAGTCCATCAACTCCTTAATCACCCCTAAAAATCCCACCAAATATGGTATCAAGTGATGCAATGATTGAATATTAACTCTTCTAAGAGCAACCAACTTAAAGGGAATGTGAGTAATTATAATATGGATAGAACAAGGAATTGGCAACCTCCTCCTAAGGATTTTGTAAAATTCAATACTGATGGAGCCTCTAGAGGGAACCCTGGAAAATCTAGTGCGGGAGGAATTGGTAGAATTTCATATGGCTCCTTGGTTTTTACTTATGCTGAGAATTTGGGTATTTAAGACAGTATGTAGACAGATTAAATTAAATTGTAGACTTTATTTCCCATAAACTATTGAAACCATAGCATATACAATTTATATAGTTTAATCAAAACTATATATCACAACTGTTGCAGGAAAAATAGAAGATAGGAAGAGATAAGGAGAAGGAGAGATAAGGGGATAGGAAGGAGGAATAAGGGGAGGGAATATAGGAGAAGAAATAGGGAGGAGAGAAAAAACGAAAATGCCTTGCCGACATTTCAAGCCCCCATGTGCGTTCACACTGGAGCATGACATTTCTTGGCAGCTTTGCATTTGGATGCGTTCACACTGTAACACTCTCCCCCTTAAAGTTGAGAGGACTGACTAGACAGTCTCTCAGCTTTATAAATTGAGCTTTAGCCATGCCTTTGGTGAAGATGTCTGCAACGTTCTCCAAAGTGCGGCAAAATTTAAGCTCAACAATCTCTTGCTCCACCATGTCTCGGATGAAGTGATACTTCATATCAAAGTGTTTTGTTCTGCTATGGTGGATTGGATTATATGCCAACTGAATGGCACTTATGTTATCACAGTAGATTCTTGTCGGACCACTTTGTTGTTCTCCAATCTCTTCCAACACTTTTCTCAACCATAGGGCTTGAGTACTAGCATATGTGATTGCTATATACTCAGCTTCTGTAGAGGACAATGCTACAACAGTCTGCTTTTTGGAACTCCATGTAATTAGTCCTGACCCTAGACTAAAACAGTTCCCTGAAGTAGATTTCCTATCATCAATGTTGCTGCCCCAATCACTATCACTGAAGCCTACTAGCTTGACAATCTTACAATTGTGGTAATGGATTCCAAAATCCCATGTACCCTTTACATATCTAAGAATTCTTTTAGCTGCTTGCAAATGCAGCTCAGATGGATTAGCCATAAATCGTGAGACAAGAGAAACAACATACTGAATGTCAGGTCTTGTGTTGGTGAGAAACATCAAACTCCCAACCATGCTCCTGTAAGTGGTCATGTCAACCTTTGGTGCTCCATCATTTTTGCTCAATTGGATCCCATGTCCAACTGGAGTTGCAACTGCTTTGCAATGTTCCATGGCAAACTTCTTAATCATATCCCGAGCATACTTGTGTTGACAGATGAAGATCCCTCTATCTGTCTGATGAACTTCCATGCCTAGGAAGTAGTGCATTAAACCCATATCTTTCATCTCAAACTGCTTCATCATGGAGTGTTTGAACTCCATATTCATCTTTTCATTACTACCCATAAATATGAGATCATCCACATATAAGCAAACTATGAGGATGTCTTTCTCTGTCTTTAGGTAGTAGAGAGTGGGTTCATTTTTGCTTCTGGTGAACCCATATTCCTTGAAATAGCCATCAATGCGAGAGTACCATGCTCGTGGTGCTTGCTTGAGGCCATACAATGACCTTTTTCAGTTTATAAACAAGGTGCTCCTTACCTTGCTCTTGAAAACCTTGAGGTTGTTCAACATAAACCTCCTCTGTCAAATACCCATTGAGAAAAGCACTTTTTACATCCATGTGTTGGATTTTCCATCCTTTGTGGGCAGCTAAAGCAAGAACTGTTTTGATTGTCTCCTATCTGGCTACAGGAGCAAATGTCTCCTCATAGTCAATGCCATACTTTTGTGTGAAGCCTTTTGCTACCAATCTTGCTTTATGTCTTTCAATGCTTCCATCAGCATTGAATTTGGTCTTGAAGACCCATTTACATCCAACACATTTCTTCCCTTTAGGAAGCTCTACCAACTCCCAAGTATCATTGTTTTTTATAGAGGTCATCTCCTCTTTCATGGCATCCTGCCATATCTACTGAGTACAAGCCTTCTCATAGCTAGAAGGTTCAAGTTGTGCACTAGTCAACAAAGCATAGTTGACTACATCTCCCCGAGGTTCTTGGGAGTCATCATCTCCATACAAATGCATATTTTCAAGTCTTTGCAAAACTGAACTCATTTCACTAGCTTGACTTCTAGTATATCTTCTCTGAAAATTTTTATCCAACATCTGATAAGATGGATGATGCTGGAGTGTTCTCTTACCTCTGGATGGAGAATCAATATCCATCGGTGAAGAACTGATTGATCGTTGTGGAGAAGGACTTGGAGAAGTTGTTGATGAACTTGAAGTAGAACGTCTGCTTGGGCTTGGAGGGGGTGTGTCCTTGCCTTTCTTGGGTGACACCTACTGAATTTGTGAAGAACCTGCATCATGGGACTCATCATCAATAAAAAATCTTGGATGTCCCCATTCTCCCCCTTCATCAAAAATCACATCCCTGGAAAGAACAAACTTTCGGGTCTTCGGATTGTAGAGTCTATAGGCTTTGGTGGACTCACAATACCCTACAAAAATGCATGCTTGACTCTTGGGATCAAGCTTCTTTCTCTTCTCATCAGGAATGTGTGCATAAGCCAAAGAACCAAAAACTCTAAAATGTTTGACATTTGGTTTCTTGCCATACCATGCTTGGTAAGGAGTTATCCCCTTCAGACTTGAAGTAGGACTCCTATTCAAAATGTAGACACTGGTTTTGACTGCATCAACCCAATACATGTTGCTCAGATGCTTCGTTTGAAGCATTGATCTGGCCATTTCTACAATGGTGTGATTTTTCCTTTCTGCCACACCATTCTATTGTGGAGTATAGGCAGTGGTGAACTGCCTTTTTATCCCATTTTCTTTACAAAATTTCAAAAATTCTTTGGAAGAGTATTCTCCTCCTCTGTCTGTTCTGAGACATTTTACATGATATCCACTTTGATTCTCTACATTTGTTTTGAAATCAATGAAGCAATCAAAAGCTTCATCTTTATGCTTCAGGAAATAAACCCAACACATTCTAGAGAAATCATCTATGAAAAGGAGAAAGTAAGAATTGTTACCAAGACTTTTTGTTTGCATTGGACCACAGATGTCCGAATGCACTAGCTGAAGTGGATAGTTGGCCCTCCATGCTTGTCCTCGTGGAAACTTGGCCCTGGCATGCTTTCCCAAAGCACATCCTTCACAGACCTCCTTGTGATCCTGAATTTTAGGAAGTCCGGTCACCATCGCTTGAGAAGTCAACAATTTTAGACTGGCAGAATTCAGGTGACCATATCTCAAGTGCCAAAGTACACTTGGATTTGCAATAGCAATATTCGCCAGTTGAGCTCCCCCTGGCTGGCCAAAATTTAGGGGAAATAACTTGTTCTTGGTCATTGGTACCTGTGTGATGATTCTATTACTATTATTCTTGTCAAATATTACACATTTTCCCTCATCAAAGACAAGTTTATAATTCTTTTCCATCATTTGTCCAACACTAAGCAGATTATGTTGGAGTTGAGGGGTGTAATAGATATCATTCACCTATTTGATGCCTTCTTGTGTTGGAACCTCCATGGCTCCAATGCCTTCAACTAACAATGATTTATCATCTCCCAGCTTGATGCGAGATTTGTAGGTGGAATCTATTGTAGCAAAGAGTTCTTCTTTGCCACTCATATGATTGGAACACCCAGTGTCCAAGATCCAGGTGTCATTCAAATTCTGATCTGATTGGCCATAAGAGAGAAAGAGATTAGATGTCCCTTCCTCTTCACCAAAATGGCCATACTGACTGCTTTGACTGCTGCTTCCTTGTGAGGATTTGGACCAACAGTCACGAGCAAAGTGACCTGGTTTGCCACAATTGAAACAAACCTTCTTTGACTTGTCACTTCCTCTTCCTCGACCTGGATTTCTTCCTCTGCTTTGTTGATTGCCTCTGTTTTGACTTCCACCTCTGTTGGGAGATCCTCCTCTGCTTGGATTTCCACCTCTTGGGTTGTTCTTGCCTCTGCCTCTTCGTTGACCTCTACCTTGGCCTCTTCCTTCTTGAGATGTGAAGGCTTTGTCATCGCCTCCATAGCTGGTTGAAGGAGATTCCTGCAATCTCTCTTCATGTGAAAGTAGAGAACCAATCAAAGCATCAAAGGATAGTGCAGACAAATCCTTCGATTCTTCAATGATAATTGCAACATGGTTCCACTTTGGAAGAAGTGTTCTTAACACTTTCTTCACCACAGTATCTGGCTTGATTTCATCTCCGAGAGTGATCATTTTGTCTACTACTGCTTTGACTCGCATGTAGTAGTCACCAACTTTCTCGTCTTCTTGCATCCTGAGATTCTCAAAATCTCTTTTCAAAGTTTGAAGCCTGACTTGCTTCACTTGATCACTCCCTTGGAAGCCTTCTTTCAAGGCCTTCCACGCCTCTTGAGCAGTTACACAAGATGCAATTCTAGGAAAGATGCTTTTATCTAAGGTTGCTTGCAAATGATACAGGGCAGAGGAATTATTTTTCTGTGCTTCTTTCCTAGCTTTCTTATCAGCAACACTTAATGTGGTCCAGTCAGTAGGGGAGGGTTCTGTGTAACCCTCTTCGACTACATCCCACAAACCCTTACCAATGAGTAAGGTTTTCATTTTAATGGACCAATATTCATAGTCGGACCCATTAAACTCTGGAATGGGTAGACTAGTATTCGAGGCCATAGTTACTGACTAGAAACAAACTTTTATTGGTCTAGTACAACAATCAATAGCAAAGAAAAGCAATTACAAATTTAAATCAAATCTTGCTTTCTCTACTCTCTCACTGATTGCTTGATCTTCTTGCTGTGGATCTCCAAGCACTGGGTTCCCAAAGTTATCGACGATCGAGTCTTCGTCATCGCTGATGAGGATGATTTCAGGGGCTGGCTCAGCTGGTTCCAAAATTTGAAGGGAATCACTGTTGCTGATCTGTTGGTTTGTTGGTTCTTGGGGTGCAATTTCCACTGAATCTGACTCCTCAACTCGTTGTCCAAATATGTTATCCTCAGAATCGGCCTCGTAACCAGAATCAGGGTGTCTCTGATGTGCTATGACGACGTTTTGTAACTGGTTGAACACAACTTGCAGTCCGTCTCTCCGAACTCTTTCATCAAACGATTCAACAGTCTCTCTTAGCAGAAGAGGGCACAATGCATGATAACACCCGGTAGATCGGATCATCTACTCATCAATGCAAAAAACAAACTTCCTTAGAGCCTCTGAGGTTACAATTTTCACTCCTATACAACCGCTGAGGCTATTACAAAATTATTTTTAGCCTTGAACGGGGTTCCAAGGGGCAGCGCTAAACGGGCGCTCCAGAAGGCTTCCCGTCACTTATTTTTGCCCCCCTTTTACAAAGCTTGCCTCTTAGGCTTTTACACAGTTTTGCAAGGTTTTTTCAAGCCCCCTTGGGCGATTTTACAATTTTGCCTCTAAGGCAATAGGTTCAAAATTTCTTTTATAAAGTTTAAAAATCAAACTTTTTAAAGCACTTTAATATTTTTAATTTAATAATTAAAATATGCTTTAAACTATTTAAAAATTTTTTAAAAAATAATTATAAAGCATTGTTTTTAATTATTAAATTAATATTAAAATAAACTTTAATAAAGTTTAATTAAAACTTAAAAAAAAAAATAAAAAATATGAACCTTTGCGGAGTTCGAACACGCGACCTCTAGAAACTCCGTGAAGCACCTTAGCCAACGTGCCCTCGTGGCTTCTTTGAAATCAACTATGACACCCCGTGTCTTTATCCTCCTTTCAAGCGGCGGGAAAACAAAAAATAAAAAAAGCTTTGATAATTTTTGTCCCGACGGGTTTCGAACCCGGGACCTACTCCGCCCAACGCAGCCGCCTTAATCGCTCGACTACTCACCTGAAGCATGATTCAAATGCGGGTTGCCTCCTACTTAAACACGACATTCCCCTTTTTAAAAAAAAATTGAAATCAATATCCCACATTGGCCGGGATAACGACTGCGAAGATATTTTAAACGCGAACATGCACGTTAAATTTCGATTGCCTTCGGGCAATCGACTTGCCACTCTTTTGTCGTGCTTGCATCCAATAACCGACCGCCACGTCACCTCCTTTGCCAACACGACCAATCAACCGTCGCCACACATGCACCCTAAATTTGTGCCATGTGTCGCCCTCTCTTTGTCCACATCACCAGCGTCTGCCACGTCACCAACCTCTACCATGTGCCACATGTTTCCTTGCTATCTCGATTGGCGTACCGCTCTATCAACTACCTCAGCACCTTGAATTATTTGCCAATCTACTGTGCACACTCGTGCCTCATTAGGTTGCCAATAAATCCTTGAAATCCATGCCTCATCAGATCACCAATCAGATAGATTGTTAGATCAAGGTATGTATCTCTGTCTACTTTGAAGTACGTGCCAAATCGACTGTGCATATTTCCTTGATTTTTGTGCCCTCGAATATCGTGTTTATCTCCTCAAAAACACCCCTACACCTGGTGCTCTAATACCAAAGTGAGGCAGTATGTAGAAAAATTAAATTAAATTGTAGACTTTATTCCCCGTAAACTATTGAAACCATAGCATATACAATTTATATAGTTTAATCAAAACTATATATCGCAACTGTTGCAGGAAAAATAGAAGATAGGAAGAGATAAGGAGAAGGATAGATAAGGGGATAGGAAGGAGGAATAAGGGGAGGGAATATAGGAGAAGAAATAGCGAGGAGAGAAAAAATGAAAATGCTTTGCCGACATTTCAATCCCCCATGTGTGTTCACACTGGAGCATGAATTTCCTTGGCAGCTTTGCATTTGGATGCGTTCACACTGTAACAATATTCTATCCAATAACCTTTGCCTTGTTGAGGCGTATGGTATCCTTACAGGCCTTCAAGAGGCTACTAATATTGGATGAGAAATAATACTAGTTGAGTTTGACTCTCAACTCATGATTAATATTTTGAAGACTCCTTCTAAGAATCATAAGGTTGATTGGAGAATAAAAAGAATTATTAAGAAGATTCAATTAATCCAGATGAGATTTTTGAAAATTGATTACAATCATGTGGTCAAATATCAGAATAAGAGTGTTGATACTTAAGCTAATTGGGCTTTGGACAAAGGTGATCTTACTTTCTATGACCACCCTTCTAGATGGTGGGCTTCACAAATAAGGGAAGCTCTTCTTTCTATCATTTCTTTGGATGGCTCCAGTTTTGGAGGTACCTAGTTTCTTCTTGCTTTATTTTTTCTTCTCTTTGGTTTAGTCAAAGTATTTTAGTTCCCTAGCTCAAACTAATATTTCTTTTGTTTTTTATGTTGATTCTTGCTTTAATAGTATTTTGGTCTAGAAAGGTCATTGTTGTGTTCTATTTTTTTCTTTTTTCTTTTCTATTTATGTGTGTGTGTTTTTTTTTGTGTGTTTTTTGTGTTGTTTTTTGTTATTTTGTATTTTTTGTTGTTGTTTTTGTTGTTCTTGTGCTTGTGTTTATGTATGTTTGTGTTAATAGGTGCTTTTGTGTTTTGGTGTGTGAGTGTTTTCTATGTTTTTATTTTTTTGTTGTCTATTGTTAGTTTTTTATTTTATTTTATTTTATTTTTTATTATTTTTAGGTTTTGGTTGTTTTTGTTTTTTATGTTTTTATTGGTTATGTCTTTGTAGCGTTCTGTTATTTTTTGTTATGTTTGTGTTTTGTTATGTTTTTCTTGTATTTTTTATGTGTGGTTCATGTTGTTTTTTTATCTTATTGTGTGTGTGTTTGGTTGTGCTTTATATTTTTGACACACTCAAAGAGCATGTTTTTTATTTTTTATTTTTTATTTTTTAATCATTTTTTGTGTTTGTGTTTGTGTGTTCTTGTTTTTTGTTTTTTCAATTTTGGTCCTTGAGTATGTCAAATAAGGTAGTACAGGTGCGAGCCCTGGAGATTTTTATGAAAGAGATACCCTTGCCTCCTTAGGTATTACCCGAAAGTGGCATCCCTTCTGAGATGTTTTCCACAAAAGAAAAATACAATATGAGTGAGCTTGTGCACAAAAAAAATAAACTTGACTACTTATAATTAAAGTAGAATGACAAAAAGTGCTATTGATGGCTGTTGATTACTGTGGAAGTGGGTCCTCTGGTTTTCAAATTTTTGAAGGCAAGAAGGATTTTATTCAAATTTTTGGAGGGCGGGAAGACGGTTCAGGCTAGCTTGGCAGTGCCTCTACTGAGATCATTGGCATTCATGTCACCTCTCAACGGGAGGATGGTTTTTTTAGTGCTCCTACAGGTGGGAATATTTTCTCTCCTTCTATGGAAATGCAGGGTGCCAGGACAAAATCCAATTCTGTTTCGCCTAGTTCTGTCACTCGAGAGGATTCTAATACTTCCTCTGGGTGGGAGGTCTCTTCCAAAATCTCAATTTCTAATGCGGATCTGTCTAAATCTGATTTTGGGAGATTCAACTCTTTTTGGGGGATGATATTCCCTCTAACCCCAAACCTTCCTTTGCTAAGGTTCTGGGGTCTTCCTCCACCTATGTCGATGCTTCTCCCCACATTTTGAGGTCTCTAGTAATAGAGTCAAGATTCCAACTTGTATTGTCGAGAAATATCTTTCAGAGGAATCCTTTTCTCTTGTTGGAAAGGTTGTGGGTGGTACTCCAAGTCTTGATATTATCAAACATTGGGCTTTCTCAAGATGGAAGGTCCGAGGATCTCTTCAAATTGTTGGCCTCTCTAATGCATTTTTTGGTATTCGTCTTAATGCAAAATAAGACGCTGCTCAAATCCTGTCTGGCGGGCCATGGTTCCTTGGGTCTAAAAGTATTTTCTTGATGAAATGGATTCCTAATTTTGACCTAGAAACTCAAAGTGTTAATTTTATCCCCATCTAGGTTAGACTTCCAAATATTCCTTGGCATCTATGGCAGGAACCTGTTTTCAAATCTATTGCCTCAACCATTGGAGATTTTCTCCTCATTGATAGGGTTACTCTATCCAGATCAAGAATGCATGTTGCTCGCCTTTGTATTAATGCAAATATTGACTCTGCTTTCCCCACATTTGTTGAGCTGGAGCACGGAGCGTTTCTTTGCAAACAAGCCATTGAATATGAAAAAAAACCTCCTTTCTGTATCGAATGCCACACTCAAGGCCATCTTCATGTTCAATGCCCTTCACTCAAAAAAACAACAACCACTATTGAGCCTATTTCTAAAGTGACAAATACTGGCAAGGGAAAGGATTTCTAGACTCCTCTCAGAAAGGATAAAAGGTGATTTCCTGGTTCAAGAGGATTAATTTTTAGACCAATAAAGGACCAAAAAATGAAGGATACTCGTGGAAACATGTCCTACACTAAATATCCAAGTGACAAAGGGAAAAAGGTTATTCCCTAAGTGGCTTCTTCCAATAAGGTTAGTCTTTTTGCTCTTCCCAATCAATTTTAAATTCTCATATATTTAAATCCTAAGGGGGATGTCGATGATACATTTAATCCTGATCTTCCTCCAAACCCATCCTCGGATATCATGGAAGCCCAATAATATTCTGAAACCCTATCTGTTAATCTCCTATATCCTGATGCTTTTAATGTGGATCAGCCCCTAGTCGATGATTTCTCCATCCCTTCATTTTTTGAGCCTTCTAGCCCTGTGGTTCAGAAAATTCCTACCTTAAGCCCCAAAAACACTAGAATCCAAAAGAGATCTCCTATTGATTGAGGAATGGAAAAAAAAAGAGGAAGGCCCTCTAGTTCTGACTAAAGGAAGTAAGAAGTGAATGATGATATAGCTAATGGGGTACAAAAGACCATGTTTTCCACTGACGTTAACATTTACAAGGATGAACCAAAGAGCACCAAACTTCCCCTACCATCTGGGAGGGGATGAAAAAGAACTTCAAAATCTTCCAAATGAATATCCTCTCATGGAATGTGAGAGGCATTAATGGTTTAGCCAAACAAAGGTTAGCCAAATCATTAAGGAAAGAAATCAGACCTACTATTTTTGTGATTCAAGAAACTAAGGTTTGTGAACCCCTTGATAAAAATATATACAATCATATTTGGAAGAATTGTGATTCCATTTCTTGTAATGCGAAAGGTGTGTCTGGAGGCCTACTGTGTCTTTGGAACCCAAATACCATGGATGGAAATCTCATCCATTCCACTGATGAAATGATGAGAATTCTATTTTTTGACAAATACAATAATTTACCTTAGGTTCTTACTAATATATATGCTCCCAATTCCATTTCAGGGAGATCCTATTTGTGGACTAACCTGTCCTCTGTTAGAAGTGCCTTTCCAAATATCCCTTGGATCCTCATAGAAGACTTTAATACCCTTTTGTTTCTCTCTGATAAAAAATATGGTGTTGCCTCCTTTTCCAAAAGTATGGAGGAATTTCAGGATTTCATAAGTGAACAAAATTTAATGGATGCAACTCTAAAATGAAATCAATTTACTTGGTCTAATAGAAGGTGCGGATCTCATCTAATCCAAGTCAAGCTGGAAAAGGTTATATTCTCTCAAGAATATTTTGACATATGGGGGGATTCTATTCTTCAATCCCTACTCAGAATTGGATCTGATCATAGTCCTATTATTTTAGATACAAACAATCCAAAAATATTCAAAACTCCTTTTATATTTGAAGCTATGTGGATGCTACACCCTGAATTTAGAGAAAGGATTATCCAATGGTGGCAATCTGATTTCCAAGGAACTCCTTCCTATGTTTTGGCTCAGAAACTAAAAAATATTAAGGAAAATCTAAAAATATGGAAGAGAGACATCTTTGGAAATCTATTCTAGAATAAACAAGATATTATGAACATGCTTACCTTAATTGAAAAAGAGAACCAAGATACAGGAAATTATTCTGCTAAGATAAGAAGTGAAGAAAGGAACCTACTAGCTCAATACCATAATATTCTTCAATGTGAAGAAGTCTTTTGGAGATGAAAATATCATGACATTTGGGTCAAAAAAGGAGACTCCAACACACAAAAAAATCATGTCTCCACTATGAGACACTGAAGCAATAAAAGGATCAAATAAATTCACAGCCAGGATGAAAGGACCATTAGTGACATTAATGAAATCATAACTGAAGGGATAACTCATTTCATGCAATTACTCTAGGAGGAAATCAGACCAAATTCCCTAGCAGGAAAAAATTTCTTCCTTCAATTTATACCTCATCTTATTTCTGATGATATTAACAGAAAACTTATAGTTGTCCTGTCTGATGAGGAAATCAAGGATGCCTTATTCTCCATGAAACCTGACAAAGCACCTAGTCCAAATGGATTCTCTCCAATATTTTTTCAAGCCTTCTGGGATATTGTTGGTAAGGATGTCTACAAAGCCATCAGAGAAATCTAGGGTTCTAAAGTCATCCCTAGAGGCTTTAATTCCACATTTATTGCACTTATACCAAATATTCCAAATGCCTCTAATTTCAATGATTTTAGGCCTATTAGCCTCTGCAATGTCATTTATAAGATATTAATGAAAGCCATCACTATTTGCATGAGAGAGGTTATGCCTTTAATCATAAATAAGTGTCAAGGAAGTTCTGTCAGAGGAAGGTCCATCTTGGACGGTATAATTTCAGTCCATGAAGCAGTCCACTCCATATCCATAAACAAAAAAGTTGCTTTCCTTCTTAAACTTGATATGAACAAAGCTTATGATAGACTTAACTGGGATTTCCTTCTCATAATCCTGCATAAATTTGGCTTTCATTTTGAAAGGATTTCCCTAATAAAAGGATGGATTTATTTAACTTGGTTTTTAGTACTCATCAATGGATCACCTGTAGGTTATTTTAAGAGTAGCAAAGGATTAAGGCAAGGAGACCCTTTTTCCCCTCTCCTCTTCATTATTGTTGTAGAGGCTCTTGACAGATAAATATTTGCAGCAAAAGATGCAGCTTTAATTTTTGGACTCCAGGTTACCTCCCAGTGCAAT
This sequence comes from Wollemia nobilis, assembly GCA_028583015.1. Taxonomy (NCBI): domain Eukaryota; kingdom Viridiplantae; phylum Streptophyta; class Pinopsida; order Araucariales; family Araucariaceae; genus Wollemia; species Wollemia nobilis. The sequence continues at coordinate 1,103,442 of JAQPPZ010002200.1, forward strand.
CTTGTCACTCATCAACAATTTTTTGATGATACCTTGTTGTCCACCTTTGCCTCTATCAATGAAGCTAAAATCATCAAGTGAATCCTTCTCCTGTATGAGGAAGTTGTGGGTCAAAGGATAAACTTTCAAAAAAGTAAATTATATTTCCTTAATACTCCTCTTAGAAGACAAAATATGATTGCCAACATACTTGAATGCTCCATAGCTAATTTGCCTTCCTCCTACCTGGGCTTACCTCTCTTTATTGGGAGTGCCAAAGAAAGCCTTTGGGACAATGTTATCGAGAGGCTTCAAAAAAAGTTGTCCACTTGGAGAGGTAATCTTCTATCCCAAGCAAGTAAAATCACCCTCACCATGGCCTGCCTCCAAAGTATTCCTATATATTTCCTTTCTTTGTTCAAAGCTCCTGTTAGTGTTTACCAAAAAATGGAAAAAATTCAAAAGCACTTCCTTTGGACAGGATCTGAAAACAAGCACATATTTCATTTAGTCGCTTGGGACAAAGTTTGTAAACCCAAAGATTAGGGCGGCTTAGGACTCAGAAGGATCTCTCTTCTCAACATTTACCTCCTTGCCAAGCAAGCATGGAGGCTCATTTCTAATGACAATGTTGAGTGGGTCAAGATCATGAGAAGGAAATATCTTCAGGCCTCTGAATTTCTTCATGGAGAGGTCCCCTCTACTGGGTCTTTTTTTGGAAATCCATTTGTGAAGCTCGATCCCTCCTGCAAAAAGGACTCTGATGGCAACTTGGAAACAACAAATCCATCTTCTTCTGGGAAGACAAGTGGATTGGAGAGAGCCCTCTTATTCAAATTCCTATGTTTCAAAGGATAATCAACCCAACCAAACATCTGGTTGGTCCTTTAGTTGCTAATTTCATATCCTATGTCAACGGTACCACTTGTTGGAAAAGACTTGATGTCCCGAACCATGAGGAAGAAATATCTTGTTTGCAAGCTCAATTATCTTCCATAAAAATTCCAGCTGGTGATCCTAAGGACCAACCTATTTGGGAGCCTACTGATTCTGGAGAATTTTTTATCAAATCAGATTATTTGCTTTCCCTCAATAATATTGAAACTCCTATTCCTTTTAAGCTGGTTTGGACCAAGTACTTGATTCCCAAAATTGCTTCCTTTTCTTGGTTGCACATCCAATATCGTATTCTTACCACAGAAAACCTAATCAAAAGAGGCATTCCTATTCCTAACATATGTTATCTCTACCTTTCTGATTGGGAATCCACTTCTCACCTTTTCTTGTTTTGTCCTTTCTCAAGAATGGTGATGAGAAATATTTTTCTTAATTTCTAGCTGGTTTGGGTTCAACCTCCTTCCATCATCGAGTTATTCCATCAATGGCCCAATCCTTTCAAAAACCCTGTGCTTAAAGGACTTTGGAAATTCTACCTACAACATTACCTGTGGCAAATTTGGCTTGAACATAATAGAAGAATTTTTGAACAAAAAGTCTTACATGCTGATATCATCACCCATAAAGTTATCCTCTATGCAAAGGAGAATGTCCTTGTTGCCAATTTTGATCCTTTTCCTTGCCCTCACTTGGAAAAAACCATTCTCAATTCTTGCAATATTTTCCTCAATACATCAAGACCTGTTAATCCTTCATATTTGAGGACCAACATTAAATGGCATCCTCCCTCGGTTGGTTGGGTCAAGCTTAACTTTGATGGTGCAACTAAAGGAAATCCTGGAAATGCTAGAGTTGGAGGAATTCTATGTGATCATGTTGGTAATCCTATTTTTGCTTTTTCTGAACCTTTGGGCTTCCTTTCCAATCATTTTGTTGAAGCCAAAGTTGTCTGGAGAGGCCTCCAGTTCATCAAAAATATTCCAGGGAATGTTATTGTTGAAGGAGATTCTCTAAATGTCATTAATTATTTAAAAACTTCAAAATCCAGCAGCTGGAGGATTAAAACAATTGTGGAAGAAAGCAAACAAATCCTTGGTCAGTAGCAGAACACCATCATTCAACATGCCTTTAGAGAGGCTAAATATGTTGCTGACAAATTGGCAAATATTGGTGTTAACGCCCAAGGACTAATGACGTGGACTGATACTCTTCCTCCTGAGGTGGCAGAGCTTGTCAAAAATGATCAAAATAATGGTAATCATACTGAATCTTGAAAATTTCATTCATTTCATTGCCCAACATTCTACCTTCCACGTGAAGCATAGGGTTCATGTCCCAATTCCTTTGTTATCCCTTCCTCCAAGGAATATGCCTTGCTTTGAAATTTGGACTCATGAACCATTGTATTTCGAATTCAAATTACCCATTTATGCATGTGCTTATTTCTTGATAACCGATTCCTTTTGGAATCCCAAGGTAAAGTCCAGCATGTTTTTTAATCATACTTCTCCCATGTGTTTCAATTTTCGTAATCTTGTTTCATCGAGAACCATCTTCCATCGTCTGGCCAATTCCTTTGTTCCAAGACTTTATTGGGTGAAAATCCCAATACTTTATGTATCTTGTGCCAGACCTTACTTTTGGTTTCATTATCTGAACATCCTCGACAGTCAAACTTTCCATTTGATGTTGGTTTTCCCAACTATTTACCACAACATTCGATGCCTAAAAATTTGCCTTGCCATATACCCTAGCCAATCTCATTCTTTCAGGCGGTTTTTTCCTTTTCAAAGCATCCTCTCTGGCCTTTTTGCAAAACTTAGAGTTGCAAAAGCACATTCCTTTTATATGTAACTTTGCATGCTCTGCTTACCTACCAGTGCGTTGATTCTATGCCAATACCGTTTATCCTTAGCCATATCTTTTGCTTCCCTTTGTGCTATTTTCTGTCCGTAACCATGAAAGAAGGTATGCACGTCTTCATTGAGCCTGAGGTGTTCGAGCTTGAATCCATAGTCAGAGACATGTGAAAGGATCAAGTTGCGTAGATTAATTTTTTTAAGTTGTTTTTTGGTGTTGATGAGGAGGTGACAAAAGCCTTTGCTGAGTCCTAGAACAAGGGCCTGGTTACTATTCACAATGTCGAATTTCAAATCAATATTGAGTTGTTGGCGCACTTGACGGGACAACCTATGGACGGTAAGGTGATCAGAAGGAACAAACATAACTGGGAAGTGGAGCTGATGCATTTTGAGAAATCCTCGACGATCCACAAGATGGTCAAGAAATGTCTGTACCATAACCATATTTCCACTCCTTGGAAAGAAATCCTAAAACCTATCATGCAATACCTCACTTGTGATAATCCAGAAGCCCAACTTTTCAATACTAAACCACTGGATGCCAAATTGAGAAACCAACCCCTTTGGCCAGAACACCCATCCTCTCCAAAAAAGGGGGTTTATCCCCAAAGGTAACAGTGGGTTCGTCTGAGGAAAATTCATCCTCAATGCCTAGCCCTAGAACGTATAGACCCAAGAGGAAGGAGAAAAGTGACAAACATCTTCCTAATTTCAATGTCAGGAAAAAGGTCAAGGTTGAGAGTACGCCTGTTAGATGTTCCCAAAGGCTCAAACTCAAAGAAATATCTGAAACCCCTCCTTCCACGTCTGTTAAACCCACAAAGGATCATTCTAATTCACCCGATATTGTGGAGAAATACCTTCACAAACTGGTTGTCCAGGCAACCTCTGCCACTATTGAACATCTAGAAACAACCCACATGGCCATAGGTAAAGCAATTTCAAGGTTAAAGGATCAGCACCAAGCTCTCAGTCTCTTGTTCTTCTATGACACGTTTGAGGATATTTCTACCTTTTCCATTGCTGAAGGTCCCTATGATGCCAAGGGTGACGAAAAAGATGAGGACATGGTGGAGATTGCTAAGGAAGCATGTTTTGATGCTCTAAAAGATGTTTCTAAGGACACACCAAAGGATGAAGTGAAGGATACCACGTTGGATACCGCTACCGATTCTCCTATGCTTATAGACGTTCCTCTCTAAGTGAGGAAGGGGTTCCAACTACTGTTGTCTCTGTTTTACTCCTTCGGTCTAAAGGTTTTGTTCCAGTTGTGTCCTACGGGCTGTAGGTCTATTTTTTTGGTTCCTTTTTGTTTAAGGCTAGATCCTTTTTGTTGTAGCAGGATTCCTGCCTCTTTGTTGTGTTTCTCTCAGGTTTCCTCTTTGGTTCCTCTTCTTGTCTCACTGATGTACAAGGTGTTGGGGCACCTTTCAAATGCCCTCTTTTGATAAATAAAAATTTTAACTTACCAAAAAAAAAAGTAGAATGACAAATGAGCTAATACAATGCCCACTCCCTATAAAACTTTTATTTTGAGAAGATTGTTCAATCACATGGAGTCTAGTGTGTCATCCTACTTAACATGTTACCACTTGCCATATGATTTAATGCATTACCACTTACCATCATCCCCTATTTTCTATACAATATAACTAGCATAAATATGCGAATCATTATGGTGTTAAGTCATATGCCAATAAATGGTTTACTATAATAACAATACCATATGTTCTGAGAATTTCATTCCAGAATAACACAACCTTTTTATCCTTCTTTACAAGATAAGTATAGCCTTAAGATTAAATCTTGTAGAGTGATGTTCATTTAATAAAGATGAGGGTAAAGTTTTTTTAAAGAGAATTCAATGCTTATATAGAATATTGGTTTAAGACGTGAGTTAAGAAAATTTACTGTTAGACATGAAAAGTGAATGGACTTGGGAGTGTGTTTAAACTTAAAATATGTAGGTGGTGGGGTAGTTGAAGGAAAGAAAGTTAAAATTGGTATTTAAAACTTACATCACAGTGATAGAATTTTAAAATTTAAAGTTAAATTACTTGAAAACCATGAAGAAAGAGATAAATATGTTTAGATGTAATAGCACCACAAACACTTCACTCACTAAAATTGATACAAATACACTAAATAAATATTCCAATAAAATATAATACTTTTAAAGTGTTAATAATAGAGTACTCACCCCTATCCAAAAATACAACTACTAGCTTTCTTAAAATTATAACAACTAGCTTTTCGCTCCTATCTAAAAATACCATAATTATTTATATAGATAGATACATAGGTGCTATTCTATTTTTGCAATTGTTTTTCTTTTCATTCTCTTTTTCTATATGTACATAAATAAATTTTAATATAGTCCAACAACCCTTTAATGTTTGTTTTGCTTATGATGGGAAAAAACTAGACTTCAATAAAGTTGGAATTATTCCATGCATCCAACACTTTGGAGAATTAACATATCTTAAATTTTAGTAAATTTAGCTAGCAGTTATGCTTTAGTCTATATGTCAGTTGCTTGAAGATTTAGTTTGTAATACTTTAGGTTGATCATGCCATCTTCAATCAAGTCTCAAACAAAATGATAATGGATTTCAATATGTTTGAGTGAACGTGATAAACCAAATTCTTTACTAGTTGAAATGCACTTTGATTATCACAAAAGATGAATATTGGATAACACTGATGTAGACTCACTTCCTTCAGTAACCTTCTAAGTCATATTGCTTAGTGAGATACCTTAGAAGAACCAATATGCTCTACTTCTATAGATGAAAGTGATACTATGGAAAACTTCTTCTTACTCCATAAAATTGGACTTGAGTAAAGATGTAACTTAAAATATATTTTTTAGCATCAATATATTCTACATGATTTCTACAAGTATATGATCTCCACCATAATTGAATCTATGTATCCTACAAGTAGAGGACTTCCAAAAAGAATTTATTTAATTTGGCATACCAAGCTCTAAGAGCTTACTTGAGGCTATATAAAGAGTTCTTCAACCTCTATAGCAAATTATCCTTTCCATGTTTCAAAAATCCTTGTGTTTGTTGCATATACAATTCTTCATTTAATTCACCATTTACAAATACACACTTCATATCCATTTGATGAATTTGCCAACCAAATTTTATAGCTAGAGTGATGATACTATGAATGATAGTCATTTTTACAATGAGCCAAAGTCTTAATGTAATTTATACCTTATTTTTGTGAGAAAACTTTACCAATAAATTTTTATTTATAATTTTCTATAGCTCCTTCTAAAGTAACTTATCCTTGTAGTGCCACTTACATTTGACCAATATTTTTTCCTTTGGAAGTATTGTCAACTCTCGTGCATCAATATTTATCAATGAATTATACTCAACATGCAATGCTTCTTCATATGTTTGTGGATCATCAACTTACATGAATTTAGTTATGAAAGCATAATTGTCAATGTATCTTCTTCGACTTTGTTCACAAATGTCATCAATACTCTTTTTAATTCTAGGAAGAGTCTCAGCATCTTCATCTTGTTCACCTTGAGGCATTTTTGCTTTATCTACAAATATCCTTGTTGTACATATAAAATATTTCCATGTCACACATGTAGAAAATATCCCTATTACACCTATAGAAGATGTTCTTATTGCACTCGAGCTAGTGTTACTATCAACATATTTACTTATCATCAACAACCATAATTAAAGGAATATAAAATAATATTATAATTATCGATAATAGGAAATCATTAATCATCAAGCAACACATCTCTCTTAATATAGATTTATTTTGTTTTAGGACCATGCAACTTGCAGGCTTTGGACTATAACCAATCATGATGTATTTGACACTTCTTTTCTAGCTTTATCCTTTTAGAATCATGAATATGAGCATAAGCATCACAACCAAACACTCAAGAGTGAGAAGCACTTGGTTTTCTATGACTCCAATCTTCTTTAAGAGTTACATATTATTTGAAATCCATCTTCTTTTAATACAACATACATCTAGCCATTTCCATCATGGTTATGCTTTTTCCTTTTTACACTCCATCTTGCAAAGGAGTATAAGAAATGCTAAATTTTTTCTTCATTTCATTTTATTTACACCAATTTAAGAGAATATTATTCATGAATTCAAGACCTCTATTTTATTTTAATATTCTAGTGAAACTCCCACTTTGATTTTTAACAAACATCTTGAATTCCTTAAATTTATAAAAAACTTAAGCTTGCTATTCTGGGTGACTCTGATGAGGTCAAAGGAAGTTTGATCCTCGACAGGTCAGAATGATTTTTCTATCATGGAATGTTAGAGGACTGATGGACCCAGTTCGAAGATACATGGTCCGTGATGATATTACTTTCTGTGCAACCAAGTATGGGGGCCCAGATATTGTTTTCTTGCAAGAAGTTAAAATTACTGAGTTCCAATTGTAGTGTGTCTGTGCGCTCATTTACCCTAATAGTCAACTTTTTTCCACCAAGCACCCTCCCGGTCATGGTGGTGCTATTATTCTCCTGGCCAATAGATGGCATGGGAATTTTTTTGATTGGGGGGTTGACCCTTCTAACCAAGCTGTTTGGATTTTGCTTGAAGTTGACGAAATGTCCTTTGGAATTTTAAATGTATATGCCTCCAATAGTGCTCCGGAGCGCTGTTTGCTTTGGAAATGGTGTGCCTTTTCTTTGCCTCCCTGCAGCTTTGGATCGTCTCGTGGAGATTTTAATATGGTTGAGCATGCTTCGATAAAATTGGGGGTCTAAACCACAGGTGGGCCCTTGGTGAGCGTGAAGCCTGGTTTTTTATGAAAAAAAAATTATGTTTGTCTGACCCTAATTCCTGTCTTTCTCCCGCTTCTTTTGATGAGCACCATTGGTTTACCTGGAATAACTTTCAAGTTGGGTGGGCAAGGATTCTCAAACGTTTAGATAGAGCTATGTTGTCAGACCATACCCAGTTTTATTTTCATCGAAAGCATGGTGATGCTCCAGTTGTGGAGGTTATTGTTGGTACTATTGAGTCTGATCATTCCCCAATTATGTTCATTGTTTTATCTTCTGTGGTACCTGATCAGGGTATTAAGTCTTAGTTTTTTCTTAACACATCCTTTCTTCAGCATTCTTCCATGATGTTTCATATTCGAAGAGTCTGGAATTTGGGGGACAGACCTGTTGGTGAAGAAGGATGGATTGAGTGGTGGAATGATGCTATATCCCGAACCACAGCCCTTCTTCGCAGTTTGGGCAAGAAATTTGCTCAGTTTAGAAAATATTCTTTGCTTGCTTTACGCACTGAACTGACAAAAGCCTCTTGTAGGCTTGAAGCCAACCCTCTATGTCCTGTTTTGCAGGGGCATGCTACTCAGGTTCGTCATGAGCTCAAGGTGGCAGAGCTCTATGAAGCTAAAGGTGCTCAGATCAAGGCCCGCTTACATTGGCTTAAAATTGGGGACAGAGTTTCTAAGGAATTCTTCCAAAAGTTATGTCCTCCTCACAATGCCACTAAATTCAAAGCTATTGTGGACAATGGTATTCACCATACCTCTCTACCTAGTATTGCTGAAATTTTTTTTAAGCATTACACTCAAGTTTTTGCTGCTCAGTCTTCTTCTCCAGAGAGGGATGAAGCTCTCAAGCTTTGCATGGATGCTGCCCCTAACAAACTCTCTGTAGCTCTAAGAGAGAAGTGTGAAAAGTATTTGTCTGTTGATGACCTTGCCTCAAGCATTAACTCAAATGGCCAATGAGAAGGCCCCAAGCTTGGATGGATTTCCTTGTGAATTCTACAAGGCATGTTGGGACTTTTTTGGTTCTGATTTACACAAAGTCTACCTTGAAGCCATGCACAGTGGCTCTCTTGGAGCAATTTTGAATCGAGGTAATATCAAGTTCATTCCAAAACAAGGGGATCCTAAATGTATAACAAATTGGAGGCCAATTACCTTGCTTAATGTCAGCTATAAGATTATTGCCAAAGCCCTGGCTCTGAAACTTCGGCCCTTGTTGCCTCTTATTGTTAGGCCGGAGCAAACAGGATTTATTAAAGGCAGATATATATTGGATAATGTCATTGCAGTTTGGGAAGGTATGGAATGGGCTAGGCAGTCTGGTCAGCAAGCCCTCTTCTTGAAAATTGATTTTGAAAAGGCCTATGATAGAATTGAATGGAACTTCATTCTTTCCATGTTACAGTCTTTAGGGTTTGGGCCTGTGTTTGTTCAATCTGTCAATATTCTTTTTCAGGATGCTTCGACTGTTTTATCTTTGAATAATCATCAAACTAGGCCAATCGGTTTGTTCGGATCCTGTTCGACAAGGTTGTCCCTTGGCTCCTTCTCTGTATATCCTTGTTGCCGAAGCCTTTGGATATTTGCTTGCTAGGCATGCTTCTTTGGGCCAAATTAAGGGTATTTCTCTCCTTGATAACCAAGGTCAGCTCATTAATGGTCACTTTGCTGATGACTCTTTTCTCACTCTTTTAGAGGAGGAACACTCAGTGAAGGAAGCACTCAAATGTTTGGAAGTTTTTTGTCAGGCCTCTGGTTCTAGTATTCAGTGGAGAAAAACTTCTTGTTATCGACAGTCCCCTACCCCGCTCCCTCCTTGGCTAGAACAATTTCAATGGCATTGGATTTTGCCAGGAGAAGTGTTCAAATTTCTAGGGATCCCTTTTGCCTTTTATGGTTCCCCTCTGCTCAGTTATGGAACTATGTTCTACAGAAAGTTGAGAAAAAGCTTGAGTATTGGATTACTAAGAAGATGTCTTTGGCAGGAAAATTCCAGATTTGTTCTAAGGTCCTTGCCTCTACTCATGTGTATTACTCTTCTTGTTGGGTCCCTTCGCAAGCATGCTACCTTAAGCTTGAAAGACTATTGAAGAATTTTTTGTGGGCAAACTCAGCTGAGAAGAAAGGTTTTCATCGGGTTGCTTGGGATATGTGTTGTTTACCTAAAGATTCAGGAGGAATGGGCATGGTTGACTGTAAAAGACAAGGCACGGCTCTCTCGTGCCAAATGGATCATACGAGCCCTTAAAGGCTCAGAGGCCTATAAAATCCTCATCAAACATTGTATTTCTTCAGGGCTGCCTTTGAACAAACAATTCTGGAGAGGAATTGACCTCCCTTCCCTAATTGTAATGCCGCTCTTTGTGAAAATATCTCGGTTCTTTTGTGATTAAAAGTATTTGGAAATCATGGCAACAATTCACTCCTTGGCTTAAGTGGAAAGGGAATAGAGGCCATAAAGGACTCGTCCATCAATTCTTTAAACATCTCGGTGGTCTTCGGTGATTAACATTCAGTGGAACTCCTCTTGCTCGAGTCCCGTGGATTCATGCCCAAAAGTTTTTTAAAAAAGGTATATCTACAGTTTCTGATTTTTATTCTCAAACCTCGAGGGATTGGATCCCTTGGCCGCTTTTTAAACAACAATTTCAGTTGAGCACTGGTGACAAGCTCACTTATGACTTAGTAATTGACATTATCCCCTTTTCCATGTGGCACAAGTGTGGGCAGCACTCTCAGAGGCCATGGTGGAAAGATTGGTCCTAGTGTTCGGATATACCATTGTTGAATTACTCAGCTAAATTGGGTTACAAGTGGCTCTCCCAAATGTTGCCAATGGTCCCTAGACTTAATGATAAATGGGGAGATCCAGTGGCGGTTTCTGGTTGGAAGGCTCAATTTCATATAGTTTGGTCTTCTTTTCTTGAGCCAAAACAATCTTTTTTTGCTTGGAGCCTTCTCTTTCAAAGTTTACCCTTAGGAGACAGACTCAAGCACTTGGGAGTTGCAAACCCTAAATGTGCATTCTGTAATGAGGATGAATCTTCTCCTCATATTTTATGGTTTTGCACAAGAGCAAGGAGTGCCTGGGAATGGGGATGGTCTTTTTTTTCCCAATTCCAGGATGAATCCCTTACATGGCAACAAGCTCTGTTAGGGGATAAGATTAAATTTGTTCTTCCCTTGTCCAAAGTGTGGCACATATTTCGAATTAGTCTTCTTTTTCACATGTGGAAATCTAGAAACAAGATAGTTTTTTAGCATCAAACTCCTTCTGATGAATTTTCTCTAGCTGACAAAATAGAGGTGTTTCAAGATACATGGTTCCAGATTTGCAATCAGCAGGCTAAACTTGACATTGAGCAGGCGCACATGAAGGCACTTTTGGATGACTGGAAAAATGCACCTTGCTCAGTTAGCAGGGTTTTTCCAAACAACGCACAGCAGACATCCTGTTCCCACTCGAGGTCTCATCAACTGCCACATCTGGTGCATGCACAGGGAGGTTGGGGACATGACAGTTTTACCTACAATGATGGATGGAATGCACAGCCAATTCAATCACCATCATGTTATCCACCCAGAGGTGCCGGGGATGAGCTGGTGGAAGTTAATGGTGGCACACAGGATCGTGCCTGGAATGCAGGGGATATAAGCGCACATAATTGCCAGCTTGATAGATCTCGAGGATAGGGCTGGGGAGATTCAAATGTTCATGAGGATCAGGGACACATAGATGGATTACCGCATACCTTGGCCATTCCATGGGAATCCAACGTAGACGTGCAACCACAAACTTTCTAATTGCAGGCAAGTTTCACTGCCTGTTTGATTGATGTTGCCTAGTTTGTAGTGAGCTCTGGTTTGTGGTTTCCCAACCCGTGGTTAGGGTTGGCTTGTTTCTTCCAGGGGTGTGATCATTGCCACCCGCCACTTTTTTCATGTTAAACTTTATTATTAATATAATTTAGCTTTTCATCAAAAAAAAAAAAATTGTTGTTATAGTCATTAATGAATGTGAACATAAAATTTAAACTTGAGAGTGATGGAGTATTAATTGGACCCATCGAGTCACTATGAACCAAGTGTAGATGAACTTGAGCTCTTCATGATTTTGCTTGTGGGAAACTCTCTACTTGTTGCTTTGGCATAGTATAACCTTCACAAAATCTATGCTTTTTTGCAATCTTTGGCATATCATACAACACGTCCAGCTTTGGTGTCAACCCCAAACTTTGGTAATTCACAAGTTTCGTTCATTCATTTCATAAACTCATTTCATCTATTTTTTCGATACTACACCTCTTTCTATTTTCATTTGTAGATGTAAATGCGTTAAATAAATATAAACCATTTATAGCTCTACCTATGGCAATCACATTGTAACTTTAATTTACATCCTTAACCTAACATTTATTAGCATGGAATCCAACCTTGTGATCTTGCTTGAAATTTTGAGAAATAGAAAACAAGTTTATTGTCAAATATGGACCGCGTTTTCATTCTTAACACTAGTATTTTCCTTTTTTTACTTTCATCCTCATTCAATGACATAGACTTTTCTTTATTATGAGACATATCTTGAGTTACATTAGAATCAATGACCTATTCTTCACTAGATAGGTTATAAGCCATAAAAGTAATAACAAGAACATTATCTTTTAATTTGCTAGAATTGGAAACTTTGTCTCGCTTCCCATAATAGTTGCACTTTCTGTATCACTTGGGATTATTTTTGTGATCTTTGTAACTCGTGAATGAATTATACTTGGAATCAGGTTTGTCTGGTTTTAGATGAAAGTCTTTTTTTATAGATTTGGTTTCCCTTAAACACATAAGCATGTCCATAATCAATAAAAAAAGTTTCCTTTGTTATTCTCTTTTCTTCTTGCAATATCTTTACATGGAAATCTTCAGATTTAATACTACCTAATTTATCACCATTGTCAAGACCTCTAATAAATGTTTGGTATGATTCAAGAAAATTTTGAAGAATCCTATAAACAAAATCTGTATTCCTAGCAAGTGAGACAAACTTGTCTTTTTTCCTTTTTCGTCTTAGTAAGATGTGAAATTATTTCTTGTGAATCTTCATACTATACCACACTACAACAAGATTGAGATTCGTATATCACCTAGATGTTCATAAAACTTCTTTAATATGCTCCAAACTTTTTTTATTACAAACTTTAAAAATCACATTTTTTGAGGGTGGGGGTGCACTTGGCTGTACTTGCTCCCCACCCCCACCCTCAAAATGGGGGTGCACTTGGCCGTACTTGCTCCCCACCCCCACCCTCAAAAGTGGGGGTGGGGAGCAAGTACGCAGCGCACTTGGCCGTACTTGCTCCCCACCCCCACCCAAATGAGGGTGGGGGTGGGGAGGGGCACGACCAAGTGCGCACTTGGCCGTACTTGCTCCCCACCCCCACCCTCATTTGGGTGGGGGGTGGGGAGCAGGCACCAAGTGCAGCACTTGGCCGTACTTGCTCCCCACCCCCACCCTCATTTTTAGGGTGGGGGTGGGGAGCAAGTACAGCCAAGTGCAGCACTTGGCCGTACTTGCTCCCCACCCCCACCCTCAAAAAATGAGGGTGAGCACCACTTTAATCAACATAAATGAATATTTATTTCTCTTTTCTAATTATAAAGATTTATTTCTAACTTAATAGATTTGTTCTTGACAAATTTTCATAATTAAAAATATCTTTATTTTAAATATCCAACCATACTAATTTTTATCATTTGATTTAACATTAAAAAACAAAAACATTATTACTTAAACCCATGGGTCCACCTTAAAAAACACTAGACAACAAACTCCTTATATATATATATATATATATATATATATATATATATATATATATATATATATGGATACATAGTAGGTAAATCATATTTTACTTGGAATGCTTCGATAACAACTTCCGTCAATGCTGTCCCTGTATTGAAGGTTAAAAAAAAAATACAATAAATAATTCAAATTAGTTTATTTATTTATTTATTTTTATAATTTGACATCAAATATCTCATGATAGATTTTGAGATATAAATTTAGGTTAATAATTTTGTTTTTTGTTTTTTTTAAATTAACAAATTAAATAAAAAATTAAACATAATTAAATATAGAGCTTTTCATGCTTGATTTAAAAGAGTGGTCTTAACCAAATAAGACAAGCACACATTTTTTTAAAAGCCGGGGTATGTCCCATTGGATTTACTATCAATTTTAATAATTAAAGAAATTTTATGTATGGGCGGTAATGATATCTTTAATTATATTATTTCTGTTATATTTGTTATAGTTTTATTTTAAATTAGATTATAGGATGAGATTTATTTTAAATTTATATATAGCTTTAGGTTGGGGAAATAATTAGTTTATGTAAATTAAAAACATAAAAGAACTCACAATTTTATTTTACAATTTTTTTATAAGATAATAATTTTTTAAAGGATGTTTTTAATAATTTGTTTTAATTATTTGAATTTAAAAATGATTGTAAATGATTATTGTGGTATAAAATTAATTAAATATTTTTTTGATTGAATCTTTCTTGAGAACATGCTTATAGGATGGGCTCATGTATAGAATTGCATTAAGATATTCAACAGTAACAATATCTATTCTAACGTCCGTGTGTGTCTAGGTGGATTGGTAATTTGGGGCGCTTGCCGAGAGGAGACCTAGGTTCCAATCCCATGGGCATGCCCATGCATAGCTAGTAGCCTGATCTAACTCCTCTATGTGTTGCACCTATCTGAAGACGACGATTTATTTCCTGCTTGTCCAGCGGTCCCTCTACCTTCATGCCACGTGTTGAACCAGACTGACGAAGTCGGTACGAACCTTGTGCATCCGACGGTCCCCATCTCACACCGGGTTACCATTAACGAGACGGTGGGTGTATTGGAAGCCTTCACTAATAGTTTACTAATAGTTTGAACCCTGCCACGACGATTTATTTACTGCTTTTCCAGCGGTCCCTCTACCTTCATGCCATGTGTTGAACCAGACTGACGAAGTCGGTACGAACCTTGTGCATCCGAAAGTCCCCATCTCACGCCGGGTTACCATTAACGAGACAGTGGTTGTATTGGAAGCCCTCACTAATAGTTTGAACCCTGCCAGCTGCGCTAACAGTTACTAAAAATTTGTGATTATAACCAATTCATCTGTAACAAAAAAAAAAAAAAAAACAATATCTATTCTAACATGGTAATAAGGTTTGATGAAAAGCATTTCATTAGGTGATCGAGAATCTTGTAAGAATTTTAATTACTTGGAGAAATCTGAAGTCTTTATCCTTTTCAAATTTGTGGAAGAAAATTGACTTTAGCATTTGTAAGAGCTTGGATTAAGGGTTGCAGACTTCATCATTTTTCACAAACCCTAACTATTCATCTTTTTTTTTCCTTTGTGGTTGAAAAGCAATTTTCACAATTAAATATTTAAAATTTTGGTCTTTGACATGTATTGGAAATAAAAAGCCAAAATGGTTTCTAAGTAGAAGTCTCGTATCTCAAGTTTGGAGTAATTTTTAATCAAATTTATATGCTCAAGATTTATACAAAAAACTAGGGTATATTCTTTTTAAAATATATTTCTTGGACTTTTATAGTTTTTGATATAGAAATTGTTCGAAATTGGTCTCCTAAAGAGTAACAAATTTTCAAGGTTTAAAACTATAAACTTGCATAAACCTTTGAAACAAAATTAATAGTAAAGTTGGTTATGCACCTTTACTTGTGGAAAGCTATTTTGTTCAAAATACATCCTAATATTTTGCAAAGAGTATAGTTAAAAAATATAAGCACAAATTTCATCTTATTTCTTCATAAGAGAGAGCAAAATAAATTTTGAGGTAGTACCCTTTCTCCAATATTTCCTTATAAAGATTAAGGTTATGAAATTCCAAATGGTAGGTCTTAAATACAAACTTAACTCCCGTATTTTCAATAAAATATATAGTAAAAAGAAAGCTCATAATAATAATTATATACTCATTAAATCTAGGTGTGAGCCATGGGTCATTTTGGGAGAAGAGATACCCTACCCCTACCTCCTTGGGTCTTACCAAAAGTGGTATCCCTTCTGGAATGTTTTCTAAAAATAATAATAATAATTATGTACTCATTGTTTTTTAGATGTAAGCTAGTTATATATAGTGTCATAGGAGCCTAACAACGAATGTTTTTGTTGAACTAGTACTTTAGTTTGGGTTTAGATTTAATATTTGATGCCTTCATATGCATTATTGTTCATTAATTTTCTTGCAGCTGATTTACATAATACATGAGGGAATGGTTTGCTCCTTCTAGGCAAGAAAATAAACCACTTTGATAGGGATTACATCTCAAATCAAAAGGCATCTATGTGTGAAGTAACAACTCTCCCATGCTTGGGAAATTGAGAGTCCCAAGCAAGAACATTATAGATAACCTTAGTGAATTTTATAGATTTGAAAAGCAAACATCAGTGCAGGTATTTACTCCTTTAAAGAGCTCAAATTAGATTTACTTTACCTTAATGGGACAATAAATTTAAACCATGTGTGATTGAATTTTTATGAGAGTAAATATTTGAACAAATCTTATTATTAGCATAAGATCAAGGAACGCAATATAAACACTTCACTATGACTTAGATATAAGAAATTTGCTTTGATACAATAAGGATATCAGTGAAATTGTGAGTTATTAAAGGAGATAACCTAAGAATGTAGGTCAAATAACATCTTATATTTAGAATTGAAAGGAGGTAACCATTGTGAGCAAGAGGAGAGATGTAGACCCTCTCATTTATGGTGTCTCAACTATTACTAGAACAATCTAAATAAATTGTATTTTTTAATGCCTCCTCAGTAAGGAATGAGAGTGAAAAGTTATCTAATTTATTATATTTCAAACATGCCATTTGTATAGTGGGGACTATCAACCTTGAGTTTAGGAGTCCTTTGAAGGTCCTTTTAAGAATGAAAACTTATCTTAGTAACCAATCCAAAATAATGATTAGGGTTTATCCTTGGATAAGTTGCATTAAAATCCTTTTGCATGGTGGTCCATTTGCTCATCTTTCTATAAATGTAAGGAGGTCACAACCAAATCTAAAAGGAAATATGCACATTTATTTTGAAAGTGTATTTTAATATGAGTTACCAACTTGAGTTAAATTTCACTAATTACAAATAAAGAAAGAGAAAGCATAGTTATTATGTATTTAACATTGTGGTATGAACCTTGGTGATTATACCTAAAGTTTAATTTTGGAATTTAATCATTTTATAAAACTAAACCATTTTTAAAACATGAGCAACATGCATGATATGAGTAAGTATGAATAATTATGTGATTTAAATTATTTGAGTTGTGTGTGTGTTAAACCTTTATTCTTGATAAAATCCTTTTGCATAGTGGTCCATTTGCTCATCTTTCTATAAATATAAGGAGGTCACAACCAAATCTAAAAGGAAATATGCACATTTATTTTGAAAGTGTATTTTAATATGAGTTACCAACTTGAGTTAAATTTCACTAATTACAAATAAAGAAAGAGAAAGCATAGTTATTATGTATTTAACATTGTGGTATGAACCTTGGTGATTATACCTAAAGTTTAATTTTGGAATTTAATGGAGAGAGAGAGAGAGAGAGAGAGAGAGAGAGAGAGAGAGAGAGAGAGAGAGTTAAACCTTTATTCTTGAGCATTTTTAATGCTTTTTCAAAATGACAAATATTATAAAATTTTAAATATATATATATATATACAACCAATAATACTTCCATGTAGTTGCACCATATAACCTTGTTAAAAGTGGCAAGTTTGGGTGTTTAATTGTAGGTTCTTCTCATCTTGAACAATAATTTCTAAGAATAACATATATATATATATATATATATATATATATATATATATATATATTACTTCCATCTAGCTCATAATTTACCCCCCCCAACACACACACACATGGCGTTTATATTAGAAAGTTTATCCTTAAATTTCTAGGATGAGGGAACACATACAAGATATGTTACATTATGTATATGCAAAAGAGCCTATATATCAAACAAAGGCACACCTATAATATAGGTTTAAGATGTTTAAAATGGAAAAGGCATCAAATGGCATAATTTTAAGCAAAAATACATTGATTTTCAACATATAGACCCTATAACAATTGCAATACTATTATTTGGACTATATAATTATTGTGGAAAATTACGATGTAACAAAAAAATATAAAACAAGTACTCAAAGACACCTTTTTTACCTTCAATTCACAAGCAAAATACAAGACAAGTACTCTTAGACATAAATTTTATGAGTAATAAAAAAAAGAAGAAGACATATTTATAACATGAGTTTAAATAATTGGAAATATAAAATACATCTAATAGCATGAGTTCAAGAAATTAAAATGTGGGATTTAATTGTCAAGATTAAGGTTCAAATATTACTAGCCCATATATCCATATTTGGTATTTATAATGTTATATATTCACAAACCAAAAAAAAAGTTATACTTTAATGAATAAAGGCCAACATGTACAAATAAACAACTTTGTTAAGGACTATTTGATTCATGACACTTGTTAATCAATTAGTTTATTAATGGTTTTTGAGTTGTATTTAAAAGAAAATGTTTACTATTTCTACCTCCCTAAGTGTGATTATCACAAGTTATACCAATAGTATTAAGGCATTTATTTAGGCAAAGGATATATTCATGAATGTATTGTTGACATAGACTTGTAATTAGGTGATATGTGCTAGAAATACCATCTCATTAACATTGATGTTGATTTGGCTAGAAATACCATGTCATTAACACTTACGTTGGTTCAATAGTTTAGTCCTAACTTACTCTAAATACCCCATATGAAAACCTATATTATATGTGATGATAGTCTCATGATGTTACCAAAATTACAAACAGACGTTGACATATAATGGGTAAATAAAACTAGCATATAACATCAAGTTGTTGTATCCTAAAAGTGAATGATATCCATTTTTTGGAATGACTACTCATCAAGGATCAAATTGAATGACTCTTGTTATTTTTATTTGAAAGGTAGTTTTTAACAACACCCTTCAAAAGTGAATATTTGAAAAAGATTAACCCTTTTTATGGTAAACATAGATAAAATTATCTATCTTTTTTTATAAACTAATATATAGCATTTTTAATTTATTAATTGAAATTGAAACAAGTTCCGTCCATATGATATCTATTTTAATAAACCATCTTAATATGATATTACAAAATATTACTCTATCATGAGTGACCCTCATAACAATGTTATTCTCTAAACTTTAGTTGCATTCATAGGGTTCTATCCTAAGAATTGATCGTGCATGATGAGTAAAACATATTCCAATAAATAATCATATTATTTTAGTAAAACAATATTAATATAAAACAACAATTTTCATTGTAATTGATTATGTGGAGAAGCAAAGTCACTTGTGTCAAATCATCATTATATTATCATATTTAAAAAAAAAATTATCATCGTACTTCAACAAATTATATAACCATGGATTGCATTACTAGAAGAGTATATATAATAATGTAAGGAGTTGAATTCAAGTCATACTGACATAATTTTTCCATTTATAATTTATCTACAATACCTTAAACCAATATTATATTACTTACATGGAGTTAGAATCATACAATTTTATTTATATTATGTTATATAAATAAACTTGGCATACAGATCTTATGTCTTCTAAATTTAAAACATAGATCTTTTATTTGGAGTACCCAAGCCTTTACCATTAATCCTATTTTTGGCATTTTTGCCACACTAAAATAAATTTTAAAATTCTATCTAAGTGTTCAATAAGTTTCATTTCGGGAATTTTTTGGCAAAAAATTCATTTAGGGCCCACATCCTAGCAAAAGCCCCTTTTCGCCCGTGCCTTGGCAATTTTTGTGAAATCATGTTTAGGGTGACAATTTAGTTTTGGTGGTAAAATTCTAGTTTATACATTGCCTTGGTATAATTCCTTTTCGTGGGAAGGCTAAGTGAAATTCATCTCGAGGCAAAATCGCAACGAAAATCATCTTCGAGCAAAGTCATAGCGAAATTCCATTTTCATCCCAACTTGGAGCGAAATTCCTTTTCACCTCCTTTCACAGCGAAATTCCATTTTCACCCAATTCTTCAGCGAAATCCCTTTCACTCCATTCCTTGGAAAAAGAACTTTCCAACCGAAATGCCTTGGAAAAAATCCATTTTGGGTCCACGCTATGGCAAACGCCCTTTTCACAGTGAAAGTACAACAAAATCCCACTTTGGGCTTAGCTCAAGCGAAAGCCCATTTCAGACGTAACTTGAGTGAAAGCCATTTCAGACGTAACTCAAGTGAAAGCCATTTTGGGCGTAACTTGAGTGAAAGCCATTTTGGGTGTAACTCAAGCGAAAGATATTTCGGGTATAACTTGAGTGAAAGCCCATTTCAAAAACAAAATTCATTTCCTACAACACTTTCAGTGAAGATTATATTTGGGGGAAAAATTTAAGGCTAGTAAATTCAATTCTTAGGGCAAAGAAATTAATATTTCCAGAATTAGTATTGAAGGATTGCTGAAATTAAAAGTTGCACTCTTGACGCTGGTGTGATTCTATTGATTTTGAGACACCCTCCACTATGGTGAATGCTCATTTTCAAGGTACCGTCATGGAGATGAAAATTTGACCAATGATCCAGCTAAGTCCTGATTTACCGTCTACTGAGATTACTCATTGCTTCCTGAGGTACCACCAGATTGGTTCATTGCTGCTGCTAAGGAGAGAATTGTGATCAACCAATATGTCATTTCCCATCATTTTATTTAATGAGCATTTAATTTTGGAGGTAAAATCCTCTATAAATACTAGAAAAATTGATGTAAAAAAGGGAAGAGGGACATTTTGCTAAGAAACTCTTCGAGTTTAAAATTTTGCCTTAATTGAAAGATTTGAATTTTATTCTTGTATTAGTTGTGGATGTGATTGCTTTATGCCTGTCATTTATGTTATATTTATGCTTTTGTTAGATAGATTTGAATTATGCATTTGAATTTAATTTTTGATGAAGTGAATGTTGGAATGTTAATTGGAAGTCATATTTATGATATGTGATTAGTTCCTATGTTGTTCTTTTTGTTACACATTGGTTAGAACTTGACTTGGTTATTTAGTTGTTAGTTCATCCCCACTCTAATTTTTGGATTATACCTACATTTATCATCTCTTTTGATTAAATTATATCCTTAAAATTTATATCAATTTTTAGATTAGTAAGGGAACCAACCCGCTCTGGAGATTGGCCCGAAGGACATCTCTTTTCTTTGATATCTCAATATTGGTCGAGTCTAGGGCGCATATTTTTATACTTAGGCAGATTCGTGACCAACAGTTTTTGGCAGCCTAATGGGACATAAAAATTTCCACCTTAAGTAGTATTAAGAATTGATGTTTGTATTTTACTATTTGATTAGAACATCTGGCGACTTAGTTTTACCTAGAAGCCTCCAAATGTGAAGTTGATGAAAGCTTTACTTCATATCACAAGATCAAAGGCCAAAATTTTAAAAAATCCTATTGAGTTCTTTGAGTTTGATACTTAAGTCTTAGGATAGCATCCTAGATTAATCACTCAAACTATCCCATCAATCATAACGTCTTCATAGGTAGATAGTGTGTCTTTCATTCCTTCAAGTCCCTCTAGCACTGCCACTAGATTTCCTCCTCGAGCAAATTCTCCGATCCAAATGGCTCAAAATCCACCATGACACTTTCCAGCATGGAACCATTTTGGAGCTTTGAATCTGCAAGCTCAAAACCCAATCTCGCTAGTAGCATTAAAGGCTTTGCCTACTTATCATGGTACAAGAAAAACAACTTATAAGTATGTTCAAGACTGTCAACTATTCATAGCATCACAAACAAAGATGTCATGGTCAAATTTCTTGTTCTCTCTCTCAAAGAGAAGTTGCTTTATTGGTACCGATCTTTACCACCTACCACTATTGGCACATGGGACCAGTTGGTTGAGTTAATGATAAAAGGCTTCAATGAACAAGCAGATCCTTTTTCTTTGTTGCATCAATTTACTAATATTCAGAGGTATACATAGGAGGAAATCATTGAATTCAATGTTAGGTTCGCTCAAACTTGGTAGAGAGTCCCTAATGGTCTTTGATCGACTCTCGAATAAGCTGCATTTTATTATCTTCAAGCCTTCAATTCTGATATTAGGATAGTCATCCATCAATACAACATTGATATATTTCTAGCCTTGTACTCCCAAGTGTAAAAGGATTAATCTGATTTAATTGGTATTAGTAAGCTCTCGTCGAAGATGAAAATGCCTATATTCCCTAATCTCCCATAATATTTATATTCCAATGCATCTTATCAGTATTTACCAATGTCCTCCATGTATCTGGTTTCTTCATGGAATCCAAGTTCATATCAAACCCCAATAGTTTTTGTATCGCAATTGCCTAATCCTTCCATTCCATAGCTTCCTGCTCTAGTTCCATTCCTAGTATTACCATATTCACCAGTACCACTACCATTACCAGCTCCAACAACCTCAAATCTTGATTCTCAAGATAAGTTGTTGCAAGAAATGCAATCAATGAACTTAGTAATGAGAGCACTGACAAATGAGATCATAGCCATTAAGAAAAGGTAAGCTAAGAGAGATTTCCAAACTAGGAGATTTCAACCTCCACCAATCACCAGAGAGCAAGCAACTTCGACCAGTAAGATACCTGAAAGTTATCCAACTATGTTGATGAATGAAGAAGTTGACCCATCAGATAAAATATATTGGTGCTCTGCCTGCAATGATCCACATGGTGAATAAAATTGCTTGGTTCATCTAAACTATATGCAAATATTGGCAAAAAAATCTTTCATTGGTCAGATCAACATGATTAGATAAGTTGATCATAATTTTATGGTCCCTTTTGTAGAACAAGTTTTAGTTCTCACAAGAGCTGGAAAAAATCCAATCATAGTGGAACCAGTCGAAATGGAGCCGTTGAAGGTACCTGTTGAGCCAAAGATACAAAATGAAAAGAGACAAGCACATGTGAAGGTACCTAGCTCATCATCTAAATAAGAATAATCTATTATTTTAAAGGTTCTCTTTCTCATGTGAAGGTACCTAGCTCATCATCTAAATAAGAATAATCTATTATTTTAAAGGTTCTCTTTCTCGCATAATAAAAAAAATAATCTCTCAAAGGCATCAACTCCACAAGCGCAAGATGAGATGAAGGAACAGGAAAAATAACACCTTAAATACCCATCTTTAACAAAGTGTTAGAGGGTGGAATCCACATAGCAATATCAGAGCAAGTATGAGGTTGTTAATGAAGGAAGGGAGTCCAGTTCATCCATGTACAATATTGTTGAAGAACTAAATAAAATTCCTATCAAGGTTAGTCTCTATGATGCGTTGCAATTGCCTGGATAGGTTGATTTGTTGCAAGAATATTTGAAGTTTGTTAAAGATAAAAAGAAAAATCCCACTTAGATTGTGTTAGCTCAGGTGCTTACAAATTCGGCTACTAGAAATAAAGACCACCACCATTTTATTTGTCTCTCAAGATGGAGGGTTGGATTATGCATAACTGTATGATCAACTTTGATGCTGCAACAATTATCATGTCGAAAGCGGTTTGTGAGATCATGGGCATGGAGCATACTAAGAGCAGCCCAAATTTTTTGTAGTTATATGGAACCTCTATGAAATAGTGGGTGTTATTAAGGATATCCGGAATGTGCTGCATAAAATACCTCAAATCACTATGATCCAAGAGGTGGTCATGGTTGATTTGGAGCAATACTTTAGTATGTGCCTCTTGAGGGAATTCACTACCAATCTAGGAGGCTATATTTATCTGGATTATTTCCATCTAGAAATTTATTTCAAAGGGAAAATAAATCGGATTTACAATGAGAAAACTTTCACATTTCATATAGAGAGGATCGAGGATGAAGAAAAGTCCATGGATTCCATCGATATGATGACTGAAGAAATAGGAGAATTTAATTTAATGGAAGAAGCTTTGGATGAGATTCATATAGAATATGAATTTTCCATGAATGACCTCAATGCAATGATTGAAACTAATATTGGTTGCTATGCCATTACCAAGCCTAAAAAATATGAAAGTAAAGGTATCTGATGATCAAGATCCTATTCTAGATCAGTTGTGGAAGCTCTTCTTCGATGGTGCAAGATGCAAAAATGACACAAGAGCTAGAATTGTTCTAATTTACTCTTTCAAAATACAGAAGATATATTCATATAGGTTGATCTAGAGATATACAAAAAATGCTATTAAATATGAAGCATTGTGCGTAGGCTTGAAAAAAACAAAGAATATCGAGATCGAACAACTGTGGATTTTTGGAGATTCTGAGTTAATTGTGAATAAAGTAACCAGTAAGTGTATCTCCAAGTAGCACTATCTGAAGGTATATTACAACAAGATTTGGGATCTATTTGAGTATTTCACGACATTAAATGTTCAAGCGATTTCATGGGAACAAAATAAACACTCATATATTTTTTCACCCCTTGGTGTCAACTTTTCTCCAATTGAGCACATGATGAATAAACCAAGGATCGTAATATTGTTTTATAGGCCTTCAGTTCTCGATAAGAATATTTATTGGTAAGTGTTTGAAAGTGATTAGTAGATCATGAACTTCCTAATAAAATAAGGTAGTAGTGTGGAAGGAAAAACACTCGATGAAGAATAACCTGAGGGACTAATCCAGTTAAGAAATAATCATATCCCGAAAGGATTGATTTCACTTGAAAAGCAAAATTTCTTTTCACTAGCTGAAAGTATTTTTGCTAGTGAAAATCCTTCTCATTTCCTTTTTGGGTGCTCAAATTGGAGATTTCATTCCAAAAGTGCTTTTTCGATAGCGACATCATTAAAGGGCATTTTCGGTGATGAAAATACATGCAAGTTTTAAGAAAGTTTTGCTTTTCAGATGAATGGAGTTAAAAGCATGCATATTTTTAAAGATTGACACTCAAATTGGCAAAAAAGATAGAAAAATAAAATAAAAAAAAGGAAAATATAAAAAATAGAGGAAAAAATGATTTCACCCAAGACAAGGATTTTTCCCATGCATATTTTCTTTTCGGAGCAAAATTCATCTTCGCGCCCCTTCGCTCATGCATATTTTGATTTTTAGAGAAAAACTCAAGTTGACAAAATATTCTTCACTTTACATGTTTTTTTAGAATTTCAAGTTGGCAAAAGCTACTTTGATGAGGATGAACAAACATGAACAAAACCATCCAAGGAGCCAAATCACAATAGAAAATAATTATCTTAATAATACCAGCCAAAGGGGCAAAAATTACAATGTCAAACTTGTTGAGGATGAACCAACACGAACAAAACCATCCAAGGAGTTAAATCATAATAGAAAATAATTATTTTAATAATTCCAGCCAAAGGGTAGAAAATTACAATGCCAAATCATACAATCTTGGAGCCCAATCGAAGACCCTTTTTCTATATCCAAAATCCCTTTTTTAAATCCTATTCCCCCCCCTTTTACATGATTTTAAAGTTTCCTACCCATGCAAAAAAATTAAATTTAACTTTCCCGCCCATGCAAAATTTTAAATTCTACTTTCCCGCCCAACTGGCGACCAACAAACACAAAGGCAAAACACTTAGAAAAATTTAATTTTTTTTGTTGATGTAAGATTGCTCTATTGCCACTAGATGCTACTACATTAGAAACCCAGGGTAAGTTTGATAAGTGACCTCACTTCTCTGTTGTTGGAGGAAAACCAATGCGGTCAACCTTGGACTTGGATAGCCAAGTCGAATCTTCTATAGGCTTTCCCTTCCATTTCACCATATATTCTTCATACTGCCTATTTCTTGTACTTCTATCGATGCGGGTATCCAAGATTTTCTCTATCTCTTCTATCATTGGAGCCGATGCCGGAACACTCCATGACTCTACAACTGGTTCCTTAGAACTATCACCTTCATGATACTCTACCAAATCAGAAATATTGAACACAGGTGATATGTTCAATCCAATCGATAACTCCACCTCATATGCATTTCCTGAATCTCTTTTTTGTATGATCCTGCATGGTCCATACTTCTTCATTTTTAGCTTGTTATATATTTTAGCAGGAAACCTCTCCTTTCTCAAGTGCACCATGAATTCATCACCAACCTGGAACTCCTTAAACCTCCTTTTATGATCAGCCTTTGTCTTGTACTTAGTGTTCATCTTATTGATGTGTTGTTTTACTTCTTCATGCAAATCCTTCAAGTGCTCTGCAAAGTTCTCATCTTAAGCACTATTCTTTTCTCCCCTGTCCAACTTCCTAAACTCAAAAGCATTTCTTAGACTACTCCCAATGGTGATTTACGAGTACTCCTATTGACAGAATTGTTATAGGTAAATTCTGCCTATGGTAAAATCATATCCCATCCCTTGGGCTTATCTCCTACTAGGCATCTTAGTAGGTTACCCAAACTCCTGTTCACCACTTCTATATGTCCATCAGTCTATGGATGGTATGCATAACTGAACTTCAAATCTATCTTCAATTTCTTCTACAAGGTCTTCCAAAAATACCCAACAAACTTTGTGTCTCTATTGGAGACTATACTCTTTGGTAGACCGTGAATTTGTACTACTTCCTTGAAAAAAAGTCTAGCAACATGAACTGCATCACTGGTTTTTTTGCAAGGAATAAAATGTGCCATCTTTGAAAACCTATAAACTACCACAAATATGGAGTTATTTCTCCTTTTTGTCCTTGATAGACCAAGAAAAAAGTCCATGCTGATGTCCTTTGATGGTTTGTTTGGTATAGGCAATGGCTGATATAACCCGGTTTTTTGCCTCACACCCTTGGCCATATGGCATATTCTACAACTTTGTACAAACTTCTTCACATATTACAGTAATCGTGGCCAATAGTAGTTCTCACTCACCAAGGCAATGGTCTTGTCTCTACCAAAATGTCTAGCCAATCCTCCACTATGCTTCTCTTTGACAAAATTCTCCCTCATTGAACTCCTAGGAATGCACAATTGGTTCCCCTTAAACAAAATTCCATATTGGATCATAAAATATAACCACTTAGTCCTATCCAGAGTAACTGGTGTTGTACAAGCTCTCCAAGCTTCAAGAAAATCTGCATCTTTAGGGTACAAACTCTTAAGTTCTTCAAACCCCACAACTTCCACTCTCATTGTTGTCAGTAAAATCTATTTGACTTCCCACTCTTATGCTTCAGCAGAAAGGTATAACTCTATAAAAACTCAACCCATTTTAAGTGCCTCTGATTTAATTTCCCTTGACTGTTAATATACTGTAAAGCCTGATGATCAGTTCATAAAACAAACTCCTTTGGCAAAAAATAGTGTCTCCACTTCTTTAGAGCCTAAACTATAGCATAAAATTATTGATCATAGATAGAGTATATCTTCTTGGTATAATTAATTTTTCACTAAAGTAGACAACAGGCTTACCTTCTTGACTCAATACAGCTCCTATGGCACTACCACTAGCATCAAAATCTACCTGAAACACATTATTAAAATATGGAAGTGCCAACACAAGTTGCTCAGTGACCTTCTTCTTCAACAACTCAAAGCTCCTATCAGATCCTAAGGTCCACTTAAAGTATTTCTTATCCCCTTTCATTATTTTAGTTAGGGGTGCACAAAAACTGTTGAAATTTCTAGTAAAATTTCTTTAAAAAATTGCTAGACCATAAAATGATCTTACCTCAATTATCCTCCTTGGCGTAGGCCAGTCAATGATAGACCTTAACTTCTATGGATCCATCTTTAGACCTTTAGTTGAGATGACAAATCCCAAGTACACCAACTCCTTCTTCACAAAATTGCACTTCTTTAACTTTATCAGTAGATTTTCCTCCCTCTGATTCTCTAGAAATCTTTTGATGTGCCTCAGATGTTCCACCAAGGTCTTGCTGAAAATCAGAATGTCATACAAATAGACAATGACAAAATTTCCCATAAAATCCTTCAATACTTCATTCATAAGCCTCATGAATGTGTTGGGTGCATTGGTTAGCCCAAATGGCATGACCAACCACTCATATAAACCCTATTTGGTCTTGAAAGTTGTCTTCCACTCATCTCCTTCTCTGATGTGAATATGATGATACCCACTCTTCAAATCAATCTTTATAAAATACTTGGACCCACTCAAACAGTCCATTATGTCATCCATCATTCACAATGGAAACCTATACTTGATGGTGATCTTGTTAATAGCTTTGGAATCTATGCACATTATCCACTCTCCATCCTTATTTGGTGTTAGTACTACAGGCACTACATATGGACTTGGGATTTTCCTAATCAGTCCCTTATATAGTAGCTCTTAGACTTACCTACTCAGTTCCTCATTCTCCACAAGAGTCATCCTATGGGCAGCCTTGTTTGGTAAACTAGCTCATGGTATCAAATCAATGTGATGACTAATCTTTCTCATGGGTGGAAAACCCTCTTGCACATTATCAGATATAAAATCTAAGAAGTCTTCCAACAGACCTGAGACTTCTACAGGGACATATTTGTTTGGTTCTTCCCTAACTCTTGGAATTAATGCATAGCACACATGCTCATGCTTCAAATCATCTAGAAATTTCCTACCATCAACCAAACAAATTTTGGCACTGTTACATACCTTTTCATCCATCTCCTTTAGTGGCTTCAATTTATGATGCATTCCTTCCTTTGTTAGGGAGTAAGTGTTCGCATATTCATCATGGAATACACGAGGTTAAACTGCCATGGTCTTCCTAATAGCATATGGCAAGGATCCATAGGCAGGATATCACATAGGACCTCATCCTGGTATCTCCTAATATTAAACTTGACTAAGCACAATTCACTGACCAATGACCTATGGTCCTTCTACAACCATGCAATTCAGTATGGATGCGGGTGTCTCCTCCTCTCTAGCTGTAACTTAGTAACCAATTCTTCAAATACCATGTTATCAGTACTGTCATTATCTATAATAACATTACAGACCTTATATAAACATTTGCATCTTGTGCGAAACAAGATCTTTCTCTGGTCTGGTTCCTTCTCCTTATTCAATAAGGTTCTCCTTGTGACCATAAATTCTCCTCTATACCTCCTCAAAGTGCTCTTATTCAACTCCTTCATCTGTAATAGTAGCTCTGGCATTACTCGCTGACCTCCTATTTGGGTTCTCTTGGTGTTGTGGATACTCATATGCTCGATGTCCTTCTGCATAGTTGAAGCAAGTTCCATGAAACCCTCTTCCTCCATTTACTTAGCAAGATCTACCTCTTCCTCTTGGGTAGTTGTTGTTCTAACCACGAGATATTTAAGCATTATCTCCATTCTAGTCCTGACTAATGCTAGCTTATTATTTATTCTCACCTTGTCTTCCATCTGTTCTTCCACCAATTATTTCTCCATGACTTCTTCCTTTCTACTTACCCTCAAACCTTCTATTCAACTTCTCTTCAAATTTTAGAGAAAACTGGTAAGCATCCTCAATGGTGCTCATCCTAACCAGACTTAGATATTCTTGAATACTGGTTCTCAATCCATTGATGTAATGGGATACCTTCTCCTTGTTTGCCTCAAAATGGTCGGTTCAGATCAAGATCTTATAGAACTCCTTAGTGAATTATTTGACAGACTTTCCTGACTATCTCAAAATTTACATCTTCTTTAGTAGATCCAACTCATAATCTACTAGAATAAACTACCTCTTCAACTTTTCCACCATTCGTTTCCATCTAGTGATCCTGTATTTTCTCCTTCTATTTCTGTCAAGTTGTACTCCTTTCCACCATATTCTAGCATGACCCTTTAGTTTGGTCTTAACACACTTGAACCAGTCAGGATCTTCCATCTCTTCATATTCAAAATATTCTTCCAAGTTATTTATCCAATCAATCAACTCCTTTGGGTTAAGATTTCCCAAGTATGTAGAAACCTCCATCTTCAACCTCTTCCCAATCTGAGATGAATCTATAAAACCTTACTTGGGTTTGATCTATTGCCTCTTATTCTTCCTCAAATTGGTCTTCCTCTTCTTCGACTTCCTCTTCACTCTTTTCCTCTCTTCTTGGGTCAAACCCTCTATGCAAATCTTCTTGTAATACCTGGAATTTCCTTCTCAAAGCTCAAAAATCATCTGCTAGCACTACAACATTACTGGCAACACCTTAGTTCCTTCATGGGGGCATCTTGCTCTAACTTCTCCAAACCGAACCACCTATCTTGGTGTATATTTCCTCATGTTTGATGATCTTCTTACACACTCAGGAACTCCTGCTATGAATACCACTTGATGAGGATGAAGAAACATGAACAAAACCATCTAAGGAGCCAAATCACAATAAAAAAGAATTATATTAATAGTGCTAGCCAAAGGGGCAAAAATTACAATGCCAGACTTGTTGAGGATGAACCAACATGAACAAAACCATCCAAGGAGTTAAATCACAATAGAAAATAATTATTTTAATAATGGTAGCCAAAAGGCAAAAAATTACAATGCCAGATTGTACAATCTTGGAGCCCAATCGAAGACCCTTTTTCCAGATCCAAAATCCCTTTTTAAATCTTATTTTCCCCCCATTTTACATGATTTTTAAGTTTCCCACCCATGCAAAAAAAATTAAATTTAACTTTCCCGCCCATGCAAAATTTTAAATTCTACTTTCCCGTCCAACTGGTGGTTGACAAACACAAAGGCAAAACACTTAGAAATTTTTTTTTTTTTTTTGTTGATGCAAGATTGCTTTGCTGCCACCGGATGCTCCTACATCATATTTTTGGGGTTTAAGTGGGTGAAATTGCCTTTTCACCTTGCTTTTTTGATGAACTTCCAGAACACATGGCTTTTCACTAGTGAAATCAGTGAAATGTATTTTTAGTACTCCACTTCAGCGAAACAAGCACCCATCAAGTAGTTCAAGACAAAAAAATGGTGAATCACGATTTTCCAAATTGATCATTAATGACAGGTTATGCCCCTAAGAAGGAAAAAACAAAAAGGAAGGTGAAACAACCAATCAAGATGCTCTGTAAAGATATGGGCGAAACCATTGAATCATTGGAAAGCATGAAATGCCTCTGAATTTAGTAGGTGTACTGCAAGAATAAAATTCGGTAGGTATGGTTAGAAAATTATAAAAGGATGAACACTTCAATTGAAGAATAAAAAAATTACAGATTTCTTGTTTGTAAAGTTGCTGTGAATTGCTTTTGCTCCAAAGTTTAAAATTATTCGCTATCTACTCAAAGAAAACTGAAGATGGGAAAGAGGACCATATAAGCTAAGAAAGAGAAGCTTTTGAAGAAGGCTAACCCAGAGAAGAGATAGCAAAAATCAAAATAGGAGGACAAAGAAGTAGAATTGGCATCTTACTATGATCGCTTGGCACAAATCTGTGACTACACAATCATGAACAAATGCATGGAGAAATTGGAGCAAGACATCGAATTTTTTCTTTAGAAGATATCCATAGAAAATTCATGCACCACAGTATTTTACTCCCATATTTTAAGGTATCTTTGTATGTCGATGTATTCATATCCCGAGCTGGTATGGGTGATTGCTCAGTTTTATGATCCTTCTACGAGATCTATTTGAAATACCAATGGAGATAGGTTGTTTAGTGATGTAGATCTGTATTGATTCTCAAACACACACAAGCAAAATCAATGGAAAACAACAATTTTGCAATTAGAATTTTCTTATTTTCTTGGATCTCACCCCTTACAATGAAATCACCTCCTACATATAATATCCACCAAAAACTCTCACGCAACATGAAATTACTATTTTTAGTAAGTATCAGGACTTATTATTTTAGTAACTCTAAACTATCACTTGGATGGATCTGAAAAAAAATATCATGCATCTGTTATTCAAAAACTAAGACTTTCCTAAAATATCTTCCCAGACTGACTCATGCAACAAAATATATTAAATATCAAAAAACTAAAAAAAAACTAGAACAAAATCTTTCGAGCCCATTTTTGGCCACCAGGTGATGTTTCAAAGCCCCAAAACATGTTGAAACAACCACTTAAGTGACAACATGGTTGAACACGATGAGTTCAACTCAATTTTATACATTTTAAAAAAATTGGGCTCAAACGGACATCCAAATCAAAATTTATGACCTCAGAAAGTTGAAACTTTTACTTGACTAAAAAAGAAAAGGGTCACTGGATGTTGTGGGTGTATCATTCTCCTCTGATTGAAAATAACTCAACTCCTCTGAGTTCTACTGATGAAAATCTTGAAGCTTATCCTATGCAATCTTCTTCAACTCTCCTTCAAAAATCCAAGTACTTTCAATCGATGATAATCCTTTCCCTTGTACCAAGTACTTACTGTAGTTGTCATGGCATGTGGTGATCGCCTTCTTATCCAAGACTTGCTCAGCATGTTCTTTCTTCTTCTTGGGAATATGTTGCACCCAATTTATCACTTCTAGTACCTCAACATCTCTACATATCCATGAAATTCATACAGATCAAAGACATTGAATATCGATGAGATATCTAGGTCCTCTAGCAATTCGAGCACATAGGCATTGTCATTCCTTTTCTAAAGAATCCTACAGGGCCCAATATTCTTCATTTTGAGCTTATTGTATGTGCCCTTTAGAAATATTTATTTACAAAGGTGGACCATTACCAATTCATCTTACTGAAACACCTTTGTTCACCTATGTACATTTGTTGCTACTTTATACTTGGCATTACTCTCCTGCAACCACCGTCAAACTTCCTCCTATAATTTTTGTATATGTTATGCAAAAGAATTTGCATCATTGCTAATAGTTTTTATAATCGATAATTCCACTAAATCAAGCACACCATGGGGATTATGGCCATAAATTTTTTGAAATTGGGACTTCCTTGTCGAGTAATTTACTGAGTTGTCGAATGCAAACTCTGCTTGTGGTAACTCTTGATCCCACTGTTTTGGCTTCATACCAACTATGCACCTCAAAATATTACCCAAACTTTGATTCAAAACCTCCATTTGTCCATCAGTCTGTGGGTGATACAAAACTACTGAACTGGAGCCATAATGTCCTCCAAAAGTGGCCAAAAAATTTGACATCTCAATTCGAAGTGATAGATCTCAGAATGCCATGCAAACGCACAATCTCATCAAAAAATAGGATTGCAACTCCCCTATCATCTTCAATTTTATGGTAGGGGATAAAGTGAACCATCTTAGAGAACCTTCCAACAAAAAAAAATATCGAATCCTTATCTTGCTGGGTACGTGGAAGTCCTAACGCAAAGTCCATGCTCAGGTCAGTCCAAGGTCCTGTGGGAACTAGCAAAGGCATATACAACCCAGTATTCTGGGCATGGCCTTTAGCCATATGATAGACTCTACAACGAGATACAAATCTAGTTATCTCTCTTCACATATTTAGCCAATAAATACTTCTCCATAACAAGAGCAATAGTTTTTTCCCCCCCAAAGTGTTCGACTAAACCTCCACTATGCAACTCTCTCAAGATGTTCTCACTCATGGAACCAATAATAATGCATAACTATTTACCCCTAAACAGGTAACCATCTTGCATAACATATTCTAAAAAAATATTATTAGACACACCCCCTATTGGATTCCTATACTATGCCACAACCTGTCTAAAGTAGCATCAGCCTCATATAATTTTTTAATACTCTCAAATCCTACCACAACATTCTCCATCGTAGTCAGCAACATTATCTTCCTACTCAAGGCATCTGCCACCTTATTCTATTTTCTTGATTTATGCTTCAAAGTAAACTCATACTATTGTAAATATGATACCCACTTTGCATGTCTACTATTCATTTTTTTTTGGGAATTAACATACCTTAATGCTTCATGGTCCGTGAAGAGTATAAACTCTTTAGATATCAGGTAATGTCTCCAGTATCTTAATGCTTGCACAATAGCATAGAATTCAACATCATAGGTCGAGTAATTTTTCTTGACCTCATTCAACTTCTCTCTGAAGAATGCTACTGGATGCCCTCCTTGGGTCACTCATATGCTGCATCTATGGTAGGAGTACGATGCATGTGCAACTCGTCTTGAATAGCATAGTTTAGACCATTCACGTACCTCCCAACCTTCTGATCTTCTGTCTCATTAAGTTCTACCCATATAGATAGCTTGTAGAACTCATTGTTGTAGTCCTACACACTAATTTATCTTTGTTGAAGATTTTGAGACCTATAAAATAATATCTAGGTATAATCGGCAGGTATAAACTTCTCTTGAAGCTTCTTTTTCATCTTATCCTAGGTCTTGATCTTCTCTTTTCCATTATTCTATCACTCCTTTTGTAGATGGTCCCACAAAATCAGTGCATGTCTCTTCAACTTTATGCACGCAAGCTTCACCCTCTTCTCCTTAGTGAGATTACTCCATTCAAAATAGTTTTCCATACTGTTCATCCAATCAATGAGCTCCTCTGGTTTTAACCCACCAGCATAATCAAAAACCTTGATCTTGATACTATCTTGGTTACCTTACATTCCATCCAATGCTTTGATCAATATTTCTTCAAAACTTGGTTCCTCTCCTAGGTGTTCTGACCCTGCATCATATCTGTCTTCCTCTACCATGCCCTCATCAGTATATCCTAGATCTGAATACAAGTTGGGGCTGTTAGCATATATGTTATATACATTACATTATTAGCAAAGCAAAATATTAGCGCTCGTAGGTGCTCTCTAGGTTGGTTTATTAACCACCAAGTTGGTTAGATAAACCAACTCATAACCACATTGTAACCTTTATATTGATATCAATTAGAATGAATAAGTGCTTCATCAATTTCTATATGGAATCAGAGCTATGGACGTAGACAAGACTACTAGCCAATGCGACTGGAGGACCCTGACGGATGCGAGATTGATGAACACAGACACGAGACTGGAGGACCCTGACAGATGATAGACAGAGGACAGACTACCAGCCAACAAGACTGGATGACACATGAGGCACACAGACAGAGGGAACACGTAGATAGAGCAGACATGTGAGGCACATAGACAGAGGGACCACGCAAATAGAGGACACAGACAGAGCATATCAGGGATGTGGGTCGACGGTTGTGGAGGCAAAAGGGCAAGGTGGTTGCCCGAAGGCAACCAAAAGCTATAGTAGCTTTCAAAAGTTTTAAAGAACTCCCACAGTGGCCACATAGGCCATGTGGGATTAAAGATTTTTTTCTCCCTTCTCTGGCCCCAAAGCTGCTAACACATACCTGGTCCCCGCTTGTTCTCATCGGGCCCTCTGGCTCACGTGGTAAGCGTGATGATTGTTCGGCGATAGGTTGTGGTTTCAAGTCCCTTCGGGGAAGATTTTTTGATGCCCTGTGTGCACTGTGACGATGGGTAATATTTTTTTGATGCCCTGCATAGATTGTGACGGTGGGTGGCATATTTGACGCTCCGTTGTGCCTTTTTGACGCCTGAAAAGCCCAGTTGACGCCCGAAAGTGGTCATTTGATGCCTGTGCAGTTGAATGATGCCTTGAAGGCTCCAATTTTTTTTTTTGGGTTTTCAGGTATTTTTTTTCTCACTCCTTGTCTATTTTGCAATTCAAAGGGGGGAGATCTCAGTTTTCACATGATTCATTTGCAAAATAGTCAGATAAAGGGGGGAAATCAAACCATTTGGTAGAATAATTGCTAGATTTTTAATAGGTGCTTAAATTTGTGGGCACTTATGATTATTTCTTTTGCATTTAAATATTTTGTTTTCTTGCATTCACAATCATAAATTAAAAAAATATAAGACCCCAAATTTATACCCTATTTGTGCAATTTATTGCACAGCAGCATTCGGTATTTGAGATAACTCTGGTCCACACTTACAGGTAATGCTGTCATGCTTTGGACTACTGTATTCGCCGCCTAATATAGTTGCAAAAATGACATCTGAGCTTGTTATCTATAAATCATCGGGGAGAAATAAGGCAAACCAATTTTTTTTTTGCCATTTCATACCCACATCGTGATTGTTGTTAGGCGTAAATCCTGACGAAAGTTTTTCCAAAGTGTTTAGGGGAAGTTACGCCCCACGCATACAGAATAAAAATTTCTATGGTAGGTGTCATTAACAACACGATGCCCTTTCAGTATCACATATGTTCAATATATTGTGCTTCTCATATGTACTTATAGTCTCCCTCACGTAAGGGCGAGTACATATTGAGTAGTATATTGTTCATATATACCTATAGTTTCCCTCACGTAAGGGCGGGTATATATTGAATGGTTACAATATAAAGATCTTGCAGGTATAAAGAAAGGGAGACCAATTGGTGATATAAGGAACCTTCATAATGGCCACAATTCATAAGTATCTCTCAGATTCACAATTGTTGAAAGGTCCTAACTTTGTTCCATGGAAAACAAAGATGAAAGCTATTCTTTAGTTGGAATATTTATGGGATGTAGTGACTGGCACTACAAAACGCCCTCAAACAACAGGAACAAATCAAGATGCTTGGGATAATAAATACAAGAAGAGTCTCGTGTTTATCTTGCTTGCTACTACAGATGAGGTGCAACCTCATATTTGTGATGCCAAAACTAGTAAGATAGCTTGGGATGCCTTGTTCACAGTATATGAAGGAAAGAATCAATCCACTATTATACACCTTCAAACTCAACTACATAATCTCAGTATGAATTCTAGGGAAACAGTTGATATATTCCTTTGCAAAGTGGATGACTTGAAAGCCAAATTGAATGCCATGGGAAAACCAGTGGATGATGATATCTTGAACTCTGTCATCTTGAGAGCATTGCCAAATTCCTACAAGATGTTGACCATTTCTATCAATATTTCTGGTAGACAAGTATCATTTGTGGAGCTGGTAAACTTGCTTCAGACTGAGGAGGCATATCAGGTCCAAAAAGATGATGTGCCAGATAATGCTCTTTCCACACAACAAAGTGGTAAAAAATAAGGTCAGTTTTAAAAAGAGGGTGCTTCTTCCAAAGGAAAAGGGAAGCAAAATCAGCAAAAAGATACAAAATATTGCAAAATTTGTGATATGAATAACCATGACACCAACAGGTGTTGGTTCAAAAACAAGCAACAAAACGATAGAGGTCCTTAGAAGAAGGGCAAGAACAAGAAAAAATACAATAAGCATAAGCAATCTAAAGGCCATGTTGCTTATGATGACTCCAACTCAGACTCAGATTCTCCTGGGTCCAATTTAGATTCTAACTTTGAAAGATCACACAAGGTGCTCATGACCCATACTTCATCTTCCTAGATAGATGTTGTATGGTATATTGATTCAGGAGCTAGCAAACACATGACTAGGGACAAATCATGGTTTGATACTTTTGTGGAGAAAGAGGGTAAGTCAGTCACAATTGCTGACAATCAAGTATATCAAGTAAAGGGAGAAGGGGATATTTTTGTGTCCCTTCCTGATGGTAATTGTCAAATTGAGAAGGTTCTCTATGTTCCAGGCTTAGCCAATAATCTATTTTTAGTCACACAAATGTTGGATAGAAACATGGATGTCATGTTTTGAGTTTTCAAAGGCAAGAAGAGATGTTTTATCACCCACAGTGGTAAACATGTTGCAACCAGATCCTACAAACATGGCTTGTTCATTATCGATGCACTTTCAACTCCTCATGTTACTCTGGCTGCAACTACAAAGGAGGCCACCTTTCTCTAGAATAGATGTTATGGGCACCTCAGTTCTAGATATTTGCTTGATTTACACAAATATGGGATGGTGAAATGTCTTCCGCCACTCTCATCTATCTTACCAATTTGCTCAGATTGCTTAGCAAGGAAGCAACACTGAGTACCTTTTGAATCTAGCACCTCTCGAGCTACAAACCCTTTAGAGCTGGTACATATTGATCTGTGTAGTCCTATGCCAACCAGCTATGGTGGGAAAAAGTATTTTCAACTATTCATTGATGATTACTCACGAAATATGTGGGTTTTCTTTCTTTAGTTGAAATCAGAAGCATTTCTCTACTTTCAACAATTCAAGAAACTTGTTGAGAAGGAGTCAGGTTGTTTGATAAAAACCCTCTGCTCAGATCGAGGGGGGGAATACACCTCTGAATATTTTTTACAATTTATTAAGAAACATGGGATCAAAAGACAATTGACTACAACCTATAAACCTCAACATAATGGAGTTACAGAAAGAAGAAATCGTTCCATTATGGAAATGGTTCGATGTATGCTAAAGGGAGCACATCTTGAGGATCAATATTGGGCAGTACAGTAAACACAACATTATACCTCCTAAATAGAGCACCCACTAGAGCTCTACAAGGGAAAACACCACAAGGAGCGTGGAGTGGTAAGAAACCTTCCATTTCTCATCTAAGGGTGTTTGGATGTAAAGCATTCATGCACATTCCAAAATAGAAAAGGAGGAAGCTGGATGAGAAAACCTTGTAGTGTATCTTTCTTGGCTATGATGAGTACTCAAAAGGTTATCGATTGATTGATCCTAAGACCAAGAAGACACATGTAAGTAGAGATGTTGTATTTGATGAAGATTTCACGTCAAAAGACACATCCACAGCTGTATACCTAGATGAAGAAGAACCTAAGAAGGAGGTTCAAATTCCATAGCAACAACAAAAAGTTCCAAAATGGCATACTAGAACTTTGAGAGATGCTAAGTTGAAATCCCTTCCGGATTTATCTCTAGATAGGCCATGTACTCGTAGTATGACTCAGTAGAAGAGAGCAGAGGAATCTACTTCAGAGGTTGATGAACTTTGTCAACACTTTGATGATTTGTCAGTGGGTACAAAAAATGATAGAGAAGAAGATGATGATGAAGAAAATATTTATGTCTACATTGAATGCAAATGAACCCAAAACAGTTCAATTTGCACTTGATAAACCATAGTGGAAAGAGGCCATGGATGTAGAACATAAGTCTCTCCTAAAAAATAATACTTGGAAGTTAGTCGATCTACCAATAGGAAAGAAACCCATAGGCTGCAAATGGGTGTTCAAAGTGAAGTATAAGGAAGATGGATCTATTGATAAGCATAAAGCCTGACTTGTTGGGAAGGGATATGCTTAGAAAGAAGGCATAGACTATGAAGATACTTTTTCCCCCATTGCAAAAATGACTACCATTCGAGTACTTTGTGCCATGGGAGCTCAGTTTGGGTGGAATTTGCATCAGATGGATGTTAAAAGTGCCTTCTTGAATGGTGACTTACAAGAATAAGTATACATGACTCAACCAGAAGGGTTTGTGGTTGAGGGGCAAGAACAAAAAGTATGCAAGTTGATCAAATCCTTGTATAGACTAAAACAAGCTCCTCAAGCTTGGTATATCAAGATAGATAGTCACCTTGTGCAGCATGAATTCAAAAGAAGTCCTTCAGATGCAAATCTCTATATTAAGAAAAATGGTTCTGATATAGTGATCCTTGTACTTTATGTAGATGATATGATCATAATAGGAAGCTCATAAAGAATGATTGAATTAGTGAAAAATAATTTGAAGCAATCATTTGAAATGACAGATCTAGGACTTCTGCACTATTGTCTTGGTTTAGAAGTTACTTAGAAAAAATTTCATATTAGAGTAACACAAAAGAAATATGCCAAGACTTTAGTAGAAAAATATCGGATGACTAACTGTAAGTCAAAAGCAACTCCAATGGAGCAAGGACTTAAGTTATCATGATATGATGAATCACCTCAGATAGATGGTACTCTCTATCGCCGGTTGATTGGGAGTCTCCTATATCTGACAAATACTAGGCCGGATCTCAGTTTTGCTATGGGATATCTTTCAAGGTTCATGCAAGAGCCTAAGATGAGTCACTGGAAAGCAGCAAAAAGAGTTCTTCATTATGTTCGTGGTAGTACAAATTATGGTTTGGAATACATAAAGTAATAAGTTTTTCTTACTAGGATACATGGACTCGGATTATGCTGGATCTATTGATGATCGTAAATCCACTTCTGGATATGTTTTTCATCTAGGATCTGGACCTATCTCATGGCACAGTAAGAAGAAGCATGTGGTTGCTTTATCTTCTACAAAATCAAAATATCATGCAGCCAGTGAAGCATTCTACGATATAATGTGGTTAAGTCGCATTATTACAAACATGGGTCTTCCAAAGAATCTTCCTCTTCATTTGTTTTGCGACAATCAAGGTGTTTTGAATCTTGTAAAAAATCCAAATTTTCATGAACGTACCAAACATGTTGATACCAGATATCATTTTATTCGAGATGAAGTTCCAAAGCACCATATACAACTTCAATACATTCCTATTGATGTGCAAGTTGCCGATATATTTACCAAAGCACTTGGGCATATCAAATATGAAAATTTTTGAGATACTATTGGAATTTGCCAATAATGTAATAAGGGGGGATGTTAGCATATATGTTATATACATTACATTATTAGCAAAGCAAAATATTAGTGCTCGTAGGTGCTCTCTAGGTTGGTTTATTAACCACCAAGTTGGTTAGATAAAACAAATCATAACCACATAGTAAATTTATATTGATATCAATAAGAATGAATAAGTGCTTTGTCAATTTCTATAGGGGCATCTCTCCATCATACGGTCAATTACATTGGTTAGTTGTGCTACTTCCCTGTGCAGATCTTCTATCTACCTATTCATCTGAGCATAGTTAGCTTGACATATCCTAGGCGACATGGTATTTCCACTAGCGATATCTTACCCACTCTAATACCAAATTATGTAGATCCGTATTGATTCTCAAATACACACAAGCAAAATCAATGGAAAACAACAATTTTGCAACTGAAATTTTCTTATTTTCTTGGATCTCCCCCCTTACAATGAAATCACTTCCTACATATAATATCCATCAAAAACCCTCATCCAACACGAACTTACTATTTTTAGTAAGTATCAGGACTTACTATTTTTAGTAACTCTAAACTATCACTCGGATGGATCCAAAAAAAAGATCATGCATCCGTTATTCAAAAATTAAGACTTTCCTAAAATATCTCCCTAGACTAACTCATGCAACAAAAGATATTAAATACCAAAAAACTAAAAAAAACTGGAACAAAATTCTATGGCTAAACACGGTGAGGTCAACTCAATTCTATGTGTTTAAAAAAATGGGCTCAAACAGAAACTTGGATCAAAAGTTATGACCTCGAGAATTTGGAACTTTTACTCGACTAAAATATGAAAGTGTCACTGGATGTTGTGGGTGCATCATTTAGCATTTCGACCAATTCGGTCAGCGATGATTTTGCTTGTGGTGCAAGACCTCATTTAGAAATAATTTTTAAAAGGCTCAATATTGTGGAGAAGGAGGAGAGATACTATTCTAAAGTACCTATGTGATAGTTCATGGAAAATTAGTTTCTGAAGACACCACGATTTGGGAAATTACCAGATTTTTCGACACTACTAAGAGATTTTAAGAGCCCAAACTTATATTCAATGTTGGCATGGATTGTTGGACTGCCCTTAGATGCCACTGTGCATAACTGGCAATCATTTCTTGCACAATGTATTTCACAAGTTGAGTTTTGCACTCCAACTACCATGAAAGCAACCATAAATCCAATTTTATTTGATTAGGTAGATTTTGTAGCTCGAAGAATGCACACTCAGCTGCAGAAGGTGCAGAGTGGGAAAAATGTCATCTTCAGGAATTGTTCTTTTTTGGTATGGTGCTTCTTTTATTATATGCATCCATGTTTTGCCTTCATAGTAGTAAAGAAAATAGATAAACAGGCAGAACATTATTGGTTTATTTATGGACCCAAACTTTGTTGAAGGAGTCATATTATAATTATAATCAAATATTTCTAGGACTCACCCTTGAGCTTATTTATGGTGTGTGCAATAGAGTTTTGAAAGCGTTAAAGGAGGCGATTTTTAAAGAGCAAAAAGGTGACATATTTTTTCTAATGCAAGGAATTTTCATTAGGATTTTTGTATTCACTGGAAAACCTTTTTTGTTACCATATTTTACCACGAAGCATATTTTTTCACTACAAGTAGCTTGGTAAAATTATTTTACAAATGACACATATGGGTTAAGCAGGGAAAAGCGATTTATGTGCACCATGCTATTTCATTTTGGTGAAATTAAAGTGACTCAATGCGGTAAAAATAAGTTTATTTACAAAAAATTGTATGACCATGGGTTAATTAAAATTCTCTAGCGATGGTGATATGACACTTTGGATATTTTTGGGAAGTTTATCAAGGCCAAGAATTTTCATTGCTGCCCTAGAGAAGACATCTTGCAATAGAGGAACAATCCCAAGGGGCGTGACCTTGAGTGACATGTTGAAAAAATTATGGCGCTTCCTCCTTGGTATGATTTCTACAAAATGGAGGTTGAGTATGATCCCGTAAATCATTCAAAGCAAGTTCCTCCTAATGATTTGTTTAATCAAATGAAAGTAAAATTGCTCAAATGGTTTGACGAGAAGATCACCAACTGGTGGGTCATGAGGGTTCATCGAGGGAAGCTTGGGTCAACTTACCCGTTGGTTATGGATGAAATATTTTCACAAGTTTATGATGATCATTATGATAAGTACAAACCCATCTCTTTCGTTGACCTAGTGCCTCAAACTATTCAAAGTCATTACAGGTAAGAAGACATGGTGAGAGAGAAGAAGGAATTGGTTGAAGAGAGTGCAATTATCAAAGAGGAAGAGGAACAACCATGACTTAGAAAGAGGAGCACGAGTATAAGGTTACATTTATCTAATATGGTAAAGAATCCCAATAGTGGTGCAATTTTTTCTCTCAACACAAAGCTACTTTCTTCACTTACGGTTGAGTAGACTAGTTTCAAGGAGGCACCCTCTTCAACTCTGCAAGAACAGTCAAGTCAGATAGTGATGTTGGTAGATCTGGAAGTAGAGGAAGATAAAGTAGAAGAGAAATATCTAGTAATGTATCAGCCTTCATCATCGACTCAAATGGTATCAGATCCTATAGGTACACATTTTATTTCTTCTTCTCTCAATGACAAGCACTTGGTAACCACAACTTCCTCACCCACAGTTTCTATTTCCACTTCACCTCCATTTTTTGCACCTATATCTTTGGTGCCCCTCTCCATTTCATAGTTGTAGGTCACTAATGTTCCCCATGTTTCTTCCATTCCCTCCATTTATCTCTCTTTCAATTCATTTGCATCTTCTCCAAATCCATTTTCCTTTCCATTGTCCTCCATTTGTAGTTAAGGAGGCTCGTAGTCTTCTGCTTGTCGATTGTTTTATAATGGCAAGAAAAGCGATGTTGGTTCTCATGTTCCTTTAGGATGTATGGCAAGTTATTTTTTACGACTTACATGTAGTGGAGTATTCAAAAGAGAACCTCAAACCAAAATTGGAGATAACAATGAAGTTTCAAGCAATGGCTAAAATGAATCAGGATTTCATTTTCAGCCAGATGAATGACATGGCCTAAGCTTGGATGAATTCCAAGATAACGCTGTGCATTTATTTTTCCAAGTTGGATCTGGTTAAAGAATCTCAAAAGCTGCTAGACATATTTGAGCAATAGAGGTGCATTTTTTTGGTCTATTTTGAGACTGTAGAGAAAAATGGTTTCCCTAGTTTCACTCATGATCATGAGAATATTCTAGTGAAGGAAGACCTAGATGCAGTATGGGATTTTTTTGTAGATGACACTTCAGATATTGATGACTGGGAAGAGCCCATCACTGAAGAGCACGTGCTACCATTGATGAGGAAACTTACTTGCATTGAGTCTGGTTTGTTGGAGCTCAACCAAAGGGCTAACTATATCGACTTGGAGTAGGTTCAGACTTTTTGGTACATTTTTTATATGCTCTAGACTCGTGAGGTGATAATTATTGATGCTTAGACCGAATTCATCATGGTATACAAAAATACAACTATGCATCTCAAAGGGCAGGAAGCTACTGGTGCAAGCAACAGGTAATCAGATGCAGCCAGTGGTGGAAACACTTAGCCCAATGGATAAAGGTCCTAGGGTCGATTGTATTTAGGTGAGCTAAATAAACCGTGAGCCACCAAAATTATTGGCATTTTTTCCACACTAAAATAGATTTTAAAATTTTGTCTAAGTGTTCAGTAAGGTTCATTTCGAGTATTTTTTGGCAAAAATTTCATTTCGGACCCACACACTAACGAAAGCCCCTTTTCACCCATGCCTTGGCAAGTTCCATGAAATCATGTTTAGCATGATAGTTTAGTTTTTATGGTAAAATTCTATTTTATACATTGCCTTTGCAAAATTCCTTTTTGTGCAAAGGCTGAGCAAAATTCATCTCGAGGAAAAATCACAGCGAAAATCATCTTCGGGTGAAGTCGTAGTGAAATTCCATTTTTGACCCAACTTGGAGTAAAATTCATTTTCACCTCCATTCATAGCAAAATT
The DNA here is from genome assembly GCA_028583015.1 of Wollemia nobilis. Classification (NCBI taxonomy): domain Eukaryota; kingdom Viridiplantae; phylum Streptophyta; class Pinopsida; order Araucariales; family Araucariaceae; genus Wollemia; species Wollemia nobilis. Next base: position 1,147,487 of record JAQPPZ010002200.1, read on the forward strand.
TATTTTCACCTCGTTTCATAGCGAAATTCTATTTTCACCTAATTCTTCAATGAAATCCCTTTTTCTTCATTCCTTGGAAAAAGAACTTTCTAGTCAAAATTCCTTGGCAAAAACCCATTTCAAGTCCATGTTGTGGCAAATGCCCTTTTCATAGTGAAAGTACAACAAACACCCACTTTAGGCTTAGCTCAAGCAAAAACCAATTTTAGGCGTAACTTGAGTGAAAACCATTTCGGGCATAACTCAAGATAAAGCCATTTCGGGCGTAACTTGAGCGAAAGGTATTTTGGGTGTAACTCAAGAAAAAGCCATTTACTTGAGCGAAAGCCCATTTCAAAAAAAATAGTCATTTCCTCCAATGCTTTTAGTGAAGATTATCTTTGGGGGAAAAGTTCAAGGCTAGTAAATTCAATTCTTGGAGTAAATAAATTAATATTTCCAGAATTAGTGCTGAAAGATTGCTGAAATTTAATGCTATGCTCTTGATATTGGTATGATCTTGTTGATGTCGAGGTGTCGTACACTATGGTAAATAATCATTTTTGAGGTACCATCATGGAGATAAAAATTTGGTCGATGATCTAGCTAAGTCCCAATTTGCCATCTAATGAGATTGCTTGTTGCTTCCTGAGGTACCACCAAATTGGTTCATTGCTGCTGTCGAGGAGAGAATTGTGACCGACCAATCTATCATTTTCCACAATTTTATTTAATGAGCATTTAATTGTGGAGGTGAAATCCTCTATAAATACTAGAAAACTTGATGTAAAAAAGGGGAGAGAGACATTTTGCTAAGAAACTCTTGGAGTTTAAATTTTTGCCTTAATTGAAAGACTTTTCACTCTGGTTCTTGGATCAGTTGTTTATGTGATTGCTTTCTGCCTGTAATTCATGTTATATTCATGCCTTTATTAGATAGATTGAATTCTAAATTTGATTTAATTTCTAGCAAAGAATTGAATGTTGAAATGTTAATTGGAAGTCATAATTATGATCTGTTATTGGTTCCTATGTTGGTCTTTCTGTTAAATGTTAGTTAGAATTTGAATTGGTTATTTAGTTGTTAGTTCATCCCCACTCTATTTTTTTGGCTTATAGCTACATTTTCTATCTCTTTCTGTTAAATTCTCTCCTTAAAATTTATATCGATTTATAGATTAGTAAGAGAACTAGCCCACTCTAGAGATGGCCTAAAGGACATATCTTTCCTTTGGCCTTTCAATGTTGGTCAGGTCTAGGGCACATATTTTTGTACTTAGGTAGATACGTGACCAACAATTACTAAAACTTTTCTTATATATAAATGTGTTATATAGTATGTATAAGATATCATAATTGTATTACCATAGTATTTAAATAATTGACAATAAAAATATTATTAATTATCTAATTAGGCGCCTATGGATAATTTTTTAAAAGTCAAACATTTTTACTAGTTTGAGTTCAACCTCGTGTATTTATATTTTTTAATATTATTATTTATATTATATAAATTACATATTATTTTAATTGATTGTGTGGATTAAAAGAGAACCCGCCTTTATCACAATATTTGTGGTTTGAACACTGTGCTTGATAGTTACTAAAAATAGTATGGTTGCAACCAACTCTCCTATGAATTAAAAAAAGTATTACAACAACTTGACTATTATGCATGTATAGCTCAACAAGATTCAAACTTGAGTCTTCTCCTCTAAAGTTAAAGAATTCAACCAATTGAGCTAATGCCATTTGATAAATGTTAAAGTTTACCTTTGAGATTTGAACATTAGTTTAGAGTGTGAAACTCTTCATTTCAAACTAATTGCTCGGCTACTTTATTATTATTTAGTTGAAATATTAAAGTTATTTCTAAATATCATCTAGATTTTGTAAAATGTATAAGTATGAAATGAAAATAAATTCAATTAAATTCTCAATTTTGTAGTAAATTATGTACACTTTTAAAATATGTTAGTAATATGATTTTATAGAAAAACTTATGTTTTAACCTATAGTCAACATAGTAACACCATTAAAAAAGGAAGTCTCATCTAGGGTAAATTATTTTTTATTCACATTTTATTTGACCAAAACTTAATACAAACATGTTAATAAAAAAATTACTTGATAATATAAATATTTTTTATATATAAGATGGTTCTTTCAAAATTTGTTAATATCATCTACTTCCTATTTGTATGTCATGTTTTTTTGCACTTGTACATTGAAGGAAAGAAAGTGAAAGGTGGTTTTTAACATTTATATCGCAGTGGTAGAATTTTAAAATTTAAAGTTAAACTAATTGAAAACCATAAAGAGAGATATAAATATGTTTATATGTAATAGTGCCACTAACACTTCACTGGTTGAGATTGATACAAATACACTGAATGAATTCTACAATAAAATATTTATAATACTTTTAAAGTGTTAGTAATAGAGTACTCACCCTATAGAAAAATGCAATTGCTAGCTTTTCACTTCTATCTAAAATACCATAATCTATATAGATAGATAGATAGGTGATATTCTATTTTCACCACAACTTTTATTATATTTTTGCAGTTGTTTTTTCTTCTTGTTCTCTTTATCTATAAACACATGAAATATATATTCCATATTAATGTTTATTTTGGGTAGGATAAGAAAAAATATATTCAATAAAGTTGGAATTATTACATGCATCCAACACTATGGAGTGTTAACATGTCTCAATTTTTAGTAAATTTAACCAACAATGCTTTAGTCTATATGTCAATTGCTTGAAGATCTGTTCTATAATACTTTAGGTTGATCATGCCATCTTCAATCAAGTCTCAAAAAAAATGATGGACTTCAATATGTTTTGAGTAAATATTATAAACTTCTTTCTTTACCAGTTGAATTACACTTTGATTATCACAAAAGATGATTGTTGGATAGCATTGATGTAGATTCACTTCCTTGTGCAACCTGCTAATTCATATTTCTTCTTGAGATGCCTTAGAAGAACCAATAACCTCTACTTCTATGGATGAAAGTGACACTATGGACAACTTATTTTTACTCCATGAAATTGAACTTGAGCCTAGATTAAAGATATAACTTTAAGTAGATTTTTATCATCAATATATCCTGCATGATCTCCATAAGGATAAGATATCCACCATATTTGAATCTACTTATCTCACAAGTAGAAGACCTCCAAAAAGAATTTATTTAATTTGGCATACCAAGCTCTAGGAGCTTATTTGAGGCTATATAAATAGTTTTTCAACCTCTACATCAAATCATCCTTTCCAAGTTTCAAAAAATCCTTGTGTTTATTGCATATAAATTTATTCATTTAATTCACCATTTAAAAATATAGACTTCATATTCATTTGATGAAATTGACAACCATTTGGTCACGAATCTGTCTAAGTACAAATTATTGTTATTTGTGCACCTTAGACCCAAAAAACATTGAAAGGCCAAAGGAGAGAGATGTCCTTCGGGCCAATCTCCACAAAGGGTTGGCTCCCTTACTAATCTAATCTGATTTAAAGCTTAGGGTAATAGAAAAGAAATGGGAAATGACAAAAAGATATGGGAAATATGGCTATAAGCTGGAAAAGTGTAGTGGGGATAAACTAACAACAAGAAATCACATTAAGTGCTAATTAGCATGAAACAGAAAGGTAAGCACAAGAACCACTCATAGTTTGCAGAGACAACATCCAAAACGTATTTCAGTGTTCATTCCCTTACCAAGAGTAATTAAATTTAGATGTAGAATTTAAAAACAACTAATAATGGACATAAACATAAGTAGAAATGACAAGCAGAAAGTGATCAACCATAAGACTACTCAAGGAACCAAAAGCTGAATATATTTCTATTGATACAGAAAGCTTAAAGTATTTTTTTGTAGTGTCTATCCTCCTTTCTTACATCAAAATGCTTAGTATTTATAGAGGATTGCACATCTTTAATTAAATGCATAATACAACAAAATATCGGTTGGTCAAAAATTAACAACAATAATTTCCTCTTCAGCAAAAGCAACAAATCAATTAGAAAATGCATTGGGAAACATCTAGTGATTTCATCACATGTTGTATCGAGGCTTAGGCAAAAAACATCAGTCTTATTTCAATCTCCATGACGGTGCCTTGGAAATGCATACCCACCACAGTGGATGGCACTTCAAAAATGGATAATATTACACCGGAGTCAAGGGTGCAATACTTAAATTTAGTAGTTTTTTAGCAGTGATCCTGGATATATTTATTGCATCGCCTTAGGAATTAAGTTTATTAGCCTTAATCCTTTCCCAAAGAAGATCTACACTGAAAATGTAGGGATGATGGTGTTTACTTCTAAAATGAGTTTTTTCTCAAAGTTTCACGTTAAATGGACCTTCATATTTATTTCACCCAAGTCATGCTCAAAATGGGCTTTCACCTAGACTTACACTTGGAATGTGCACTTGCCAATATTTTCACCGAGGATGTGCTCAAAAATGGAGTTTCACTCCAAACCTGGGTGAAATGAAATTTTGCCACAATCTTGCCTTTTTGCTATGACTTCACCTAGGAAAAGCTTGTGTTGCCAAAAGTGGGGTCCATCTTGGAAACTAGATTGAATAGAAAAGGAATTTCGCTATTAATAGGAGAAAAACTACCAATAAAGTGATTTTGCCAGCAAAATGACCAAGAAGTAATTTCTCCAGTGAAATGCCTAGGAAGTGTTTTCACCAGCGAATAACCAAAAAAGGATTTTTGCTGTGTCTGGGGGTAAAAAGACATTTTGTTGTGCATGAGAGCAAAAAGTCATGTCGAGGGATTTTACCCTAAACTATACCCATCAGACATTTAGAAAATTTTTCAAAAAACTTTTTAATGTGGAGAAAATGCTCAAAATGAATTTATGAATTTTACTGGAAAAATTGTTTACATATTTTAGCTACACCCATCAGAAACTTGGAAAAATTTTCAACAAACTTTTTAATGTGGTGAAAATGCTCAAAATGAATTTATGAATTTTATTGGTAAAATTGTTTACATATTTTAGGTAAAATTTTACAAAATTTCAATGTGGCAAAAATACCAACATTTCTAGTAGCTTGCAGGGTATTCATCTCTCCTGAATGCAATTGATCCCAAGCCTTCATTCATTGGGCTCAAATTCTCCACTATCTGCTACATCTAATCGCCTGCTACTTGCACTAGCTTCATCATAATTTTTAATATGTGATACCATAGATTCATACATCGCAACTGCTTTGGCCCAAGCATCCATATTAATCACCTCACAAGAATTGAGTGTATCCACAATATATCGAAAGATCTCAACCTACTCCAGATCAATGTAGTTGGTCCTTTAGTTGAGTTCCAACAATCCTGACTCAATACGAGTGAATTTTATCATTAATGGCAACACGTTCTATTCAGTGATAGGCTCCTCCAAGTCATCGATCTTTGAGACATCATTTATGAAAACAACCCATACCTCGTCTAGTTCCTTCTTTGCCAGAATATTCCCTTGATCATAAAAAAAACTAGGGAAAATATTAGCTACAATCGTATCAAATTAAACCAATAAAATGCGCCTCTTGTGATCAAATGCTGCTTTTAGCTTAGATATTCCTTAGCTAGGTCCATCTTGGATAAATAACTACATAATGTGATCTTGGCATTTGTGCTTAGTGGGTGAAATTGAAGATCCATTTGAGCCATTACCTGGATCTTCATTGCCATTTCTAATTTTAGCTCCAAGTTCTCCTCTGTATACTCCACTACATGTCTACCATATGAAACAATCATCTGTACTTTCTAAAAGAACATGAGAACTAATGTAGCCTTTGTTGCTATCATTTTATAATAAATCAGTAGTTGATTGTGAGCCTCATTAATTTTATCCTTCGTGAGGGTAATTGACTGCATTACCTTTACTGCCAACTGATCCTAAAGATCCTGGAGTTGGTCCTCCAAGGCCTAGATTTGTTGTGATTCTTATTTACATTCTCTGATTTCACCCTTAAAGCACATTGTCCTCTATTGCAACTACTAAGATTCAGACTATGCAGCATCCAGTTGGACCTTCTATGTTTCCAAAGCTTCCTCTAACTCTACAATATTTACCTCATCATAGAAGAAGCGATCCTTTTAATGCTCATCATGCAGGTAGATTGAGCTCATCTCCACCTGTATATTGCCCATTTTATTATCTGCGTCTATATTCATGAGATCCTCGATAAATACTTGGTATAAATAATCACTGGGTATCATCTCTCCTTGAGGTTTTTGGACTTGAGGAACCATCTTCACTATGCACCTCCATTGCCTCTGGGTCAAAAGTCACTTTCTTCATAAATTTTTCCAAGGCTAGCGCATCCTTTTGCTTGTGATTCTTCAGCCACGATGATTAAATTTTCCATGCTCTACTAATATTTTATGCTATGGGATGCTCCATTAGCAACTCCATATTGGAATCCAGTGGCTCCTACACTATAAAAATTGGGAAAGATAGGAAAAGGGCTTTCTGAAGGTTTGACACAATAGTAGAGACAAAAGTAGAGGGTGCTACAGTTACACTCACTCTAAGAGAGGCTTGCATACTTACAACGATAATAAGGTTGGAGGGCATGGAAGATGAAGTTGAGGACCACAAAAGGGAAAATGGATTTAGGGCAGGTGCGAATAAACTGAAGGAAAGAGAAAAGGAGGGAATGAATGAAATTGGGAGAGCACTAGTGACTTACAACTATGAAATAGATATGGGAATGTAAGATATGGGTACGATAAATGAAGGTGAAGTAGAGATGGGAATTGTAGATGGGGAGACAATGGTCACCAAGTTCTTGCTAGAGAGAGAAGGGGAAATAAAAAACATACCTACGAGCTCTGACACCATTTGAGCCAGTGATGAAGGTTGTTGCACTACAGTGTCTTTTCTTCCTCTATGATTTCCTCCTCTACTTCTAGATCTACTATTGTCACCATTAGGCTTAATTTTTCCAATTGAGATGAAGAGGGTATCTCCTAAAAAATAGTTTGCTCAACCATCTGTGAAGGAAACAGTTTTTTTCTAAGTGCAAAAACTGCACTACTTTTGGGCTTCTTAACTATGTTGGGAAAAGGTACTCTTATACTCATGCTCCTCTTTTTGAGTGAAAATTGCTCCTCGAGCAACGATTGCTCCTTCTCTTCTTCTTTGATAACTGCTCTCTCTTCAACCAACACCTCCTTCTGTCTTACCACATCTTCTTCCTTGTCAGGGCTACAAATACTTTGAGGCACCAAGTCAGTGAAAGAGAGGGGTTAGTAATTTTCACACTAATCATCATAAATCAATGAAAATGCATCATACTTAACCAATAGATAACTTAACCTAAGCTTACTTCGGTGGACCCTCATGATCCACAAGTTGGTAATATTTTCATTGAACCAATCAAATAATTTCACTTTCATTTTATCAAACAAACCTAGAGGAGGAACTTGCTCTGGATGATTCGTAGGATCATACTTGACCTCCATCTCATAAAAATCATGCCAAGGAGGGAGCGACATCATCTTATCAACATGTCATTCATAATTTTATCAAGATGTCTTCTTGAATGCAGCAATGGAAATTTTTGGCTTTGATGAAACTCACAAAAACACCCAAAGGATCATACCGCTATTTTTGGGGAAGCTCAATCAACCCATGTTCGTACAGTATCTCAGCAATCAATTCATTCTGTCTACACTACATAACTCTTATATCACCAAACTGAAAAGACATAACATATGTAGCTTTCATTCCTTTGCCTATCCCATATGTATCATCTTTGAAATCTCTTTATAGGGCTACTTCTAGGGTGAAAAGGTGTTCAGTGGTAAAATATGGAAACACAAAAGATTTGCCAGTGAAACTAAAAATTCTGACCACCATTCCTTGTGTTAATAAAAATACATCACCTTTTTTCTTGTCAACCACCTCAACTTTCATTTCTCTAGGTACTCTATTGCACACCCAGTAAATCAAATCTAGGGTGAATCCTAAAAACATTATGTTAAAATTATAATAGGACTCTTTTCTCAATAGGATATGAGTCCATTAATACATTGGCAATACCCTCCCTATTTTATATGTCTTCCTTACTCGTATAAAAGTAAAATGAGAGTGCGTGTAATAGAAAATGTACCATACCATAAGGGAGCAATATCTAAAAGTAACATCCTCTCCATTTTGTACCTTCTGCAACTATGAGTGCATTATCTATGCCACGCAATCCACCCAATTGAAGAAAACCAAATTCATGGTTGCTTTCATGGTAGTCGGGGCTTAGAACTCCACCTATGAAATACACTACACTAGTGAGGCCTACCACTTATGCATTGTTAAATCTAAGGGTATTCCAACCATCCAAGACACCAATGAGTATAAATCTAGGCTCTTGAAATCCTTCAATGGTACCAGTAATTATGGTATCTCCACAAAATATGGAATCTTTAACAACTGGCTCTCCATAAACTACCGCAAGTAAATAATGAACTGATATCTTTCTTACTGCTCCATTTTAATATTTTTAAATATGATTTCAGGTGGAGGTTTCTCACCACAAGTGAAGGTGTCTCTGATCGAGCTAGCTGAAATGATGAACAACTTATCTCCTTGGAAATTTTGGAGAGCTCTTGTAGCAAAATTATAGCATTGCACAATCACCCATACCAGCTTGAGACATGAGTGCAAATGTGTACAAAGGTACTAGGCAAGATGAGAATAGAATGCTGTAGTGTGCAAAATCTCGATGGACACATTTTGCAAAGAGAAATCAACATCCTTGTGCAATTTTTCCTTCCCTTATTTGTGATGGTGCAATCATTGATCTGCACCAAGCGATCATAGTAAGGCATTAATTCTTCTTCTTTCTCCTCTTTGTATTTTTGCTACCTCTTTTCTATTTCAACTTTATTCTGAGCTTTCTCCTTCTTGGTTTTTGTGGTTCTATTTACCATCTTGAGCTTTCTTCGAACACGCAACAAATAACTACAAAACTTGGAGCGAAAAAACAATTCGCAATAACTCTACACATGAACCCTATAAATAATTTTGATTTTTTAAACTGAAACCTTCACCACTTTTATAGTTTTTCACCCGTACCTACCAAAATTAATGTTTGCGATGCGCTTGTTAAATTTGGGGGCATGTCATGCTTTCCAATTATTTATCAGTTTCGCCCACCTCTTCTCTGAGCGCTTTGATTGGTTGCTTTAATTTTTTAATTGTTTTTTCCTTCTTAGGGGATTCCAATTGGTCGTTAATGGTTATTTTTAGAAGCATGCATTGCTACTTTTACCTTGAACTACATGATGAGTGCCTTGTTTCGTCGATGTGGAGTGTCAAAAAAGTAGTTCACTGATTCACTAGTGAAAATCCGTGCATTTTGTGAATTTGCTAAAAAAAACACAGTGAAAAAGCTTTTCACTCCTTTTTTTATCCAAAAAACAAGAAAAAACATGCAAGTGGAGGTTTACTACTTTTTAACTTGAGTTTCGCTCTTAAATTCAGGAAATGCATGAGTGGAAGAGGGCGAAACTAAAATTCAATCCAAAAATCAAGCATGCATGGACGATTTTGTTTTCTTGGGCGAAAGCACTTACTTTTATCTTTTTTATTATATGTTTTTTTTTCTTTTTTCCACCCTTTTTCATTTTTTTTTAAATATATGGAAATTATTTTCCTAACTTGGGTGACAACTTCTAAAAATGGCATGGTTACATTGTTGATGGAAGACATGTAGAATTTCATGAAGCATTGATTCATTCCGATTGATATCAATTATAAAGATTACAATGTGGTTACAATAAGTTGGTTTATGAAACCAACTTGGTGGTTATTAAACCAACCTAGAGAGCACCTACGTGCACTACCCTTTTGCTTCAATAATGGAAGACATATATGTTAACATCCCCCCTTATTACATTATTGGCAAATTCCAATAGTATCTCAAAACTTTTCATATTTGATACGCCCAAGTGCTTTGGTAAAGATATCTGCAACTTGCGCATCAGTAGGAATGTATTGAAGTTGTATATGGTGCTTTGGAACTTCATATCAAATGAAATGACATCAACATGTTTGGTACGTTTATGAAAAATTGGATTTTTGACAAGATTCAAAACACCTTGATTGTCGCAAAACAAATGAAGAGGAAGATTCTTTAGAAGACACATGTTTGTAAGAATGCTACTTAACCACATTATCTCGCAGACTGCTTCATTGGCTGCACGATATTTTGCCTCTATAGAAGATAAAGCAACCACATGCTGCTTCTTACTGTGCCATGAGACAGGTCTAGATCCCAGATGAAAAACATATCCAAAATTGGATTTACGATCATCAATGGATCTAGCATAATCCGAGTCCGTGTATCCTAGTAAGAAAAACTTATTATTCTTTTTGTATTCCAGACCATAATTTGTACTACCACAAACATAATGAAGAACTCTTTTTGTCGCTTTCCAGTGATTCATCTTAGGCTCTTGCATGAACCTTGAAAGATATCCCACAATAAAACCGAGATCCGGCTCGGTATTTGTCGGATATAGGAGACTCCCAATCAATCGGCGATAGAGAGTACCATCTACCTGAGGTGATTCATCATATCATGATAACTTAAGTCCTTGCTCCATTGGAGTTGCTTTTGACTTACAGTTAGTTATCCGATATTTTTCTACTAAAGTCATGGCATATTTCTTTTGTGTTACTCTAATATGAAATATTTTCTGAGTAACTTCTAAACCAAGAAAATAGTGCAGAAGTCCTAGATCTGTCATTTCAAATGATTTCTTCAAATCATTTTTCACTAATTCAATCATTATTTCTGAGCTTCTTGTTATGATCAGATCATCTACATAAAGTACAAGAATCACTATATCAGAAACATTTTTATTAATATAGATATTTGCATCTGAAGGACTTATTTTGAATTCATGCTTCACAAGGTGACTGTCTATCTTGATATACCAAGCTCGAGGAGCTTGTTTGAGCCTATACAAGGATTTGATCAACTTGCATACTTTTTGTTCTTGCCCCTCGACCATGAATCCTTCTGGTTGAGTCATGTATACTTCTTCCTATAATTCACCATTCAAGAAAGCACTTTTAACATCCATCTGATGCAAATTCCACCCAAACTGAGCTCCCATGGCACAAAGTACTCAAATGGTAGTCATTTTTTTAGTAGGGGCAAAAGTCTCTTCATAGTCTATGCCTTCTTTCTCAGCATAACCCTTCACAACAAGTTAGGATTTATGCTTATCAATAGATCCATCTGCTTTATACTTCACTTTGAACACCCATTTGCAGCCTATGGGTTTCTTTCCTATTGGCAGATCGACTAACTTCCAAGTATTATTTTTTATGATAGACTTATGTTCTACATCCATGGCCTCTTTCCACTGTGGTTTATCAAGTACATATTGAACCATTGTGGGTTCATTTTCATTCAATGTAGACATATAAATATTTTCTTCATCCTCATCTTCTTCTCTATCATTTTCTATACCCACTGACAAATCATCAAAGTGTTGACAAAGTTTGTGAACCTCTGAAGTAGATTCCTCTGCTCTCATTTGTTGAGTCATACTGCGAGTACATGGACTATCTAGAGATAGATCTAGAAGGGAATTCAACTTAGCATCTCTAAAAGTTCTAGTATACCATTTTGGGACTTTCTTTTGTTGCTGTGGAAGTTGAACCTCCTTCTTAGGTTCTTCTTCATCTAGGTATACAACTATAGATGTGTCTTTTGATGTGAAAGCTTCATCAAATACAACATCTCTACTTATGTGTGTCTTCTTGGTCTTAGGATCAATCAATCAATGAAATTTTGAATACTCATCATAGCCAAGAAAGATGCACTACAAGGTTTTCTCATCCAACTTCCTCCTTTTCTGTTTTGGAATGTGCATGAATGCTTTACATCCAAACACCCTTAAATGAGAAATGGAGGGTTTCTTACCACTCTAAGATCCTTGTGGTGTTTTCCCTTGTAGAGCTCTAGTGGGTGCTCTATTTAGGAGTTATGATGTTGTGTTTACTGCTTCTACCCAATATTGATCCTCAATATGTGCTCCCTTTAGCATACATCAAACCATTTCCATAATGGAATGATTTCTCCTTTCTGCAACTCCATTATGCTGAGGTGTATAGGTTGTAGTCAGTTGTCTTCTGATCCCATGTTTTTTAAGAAAATCTAAAAATTCTTCAGAGGTGTATTCCCCCCTCGATCTGAGTGGAGGATTTTTATGAAACATCCTGACTCCTCAACAAGTTTCTTGAATTGTTGAAAGTAGAGAAATGATTCTAATTTCAACTGAAGAAAGAAAACCCACATCTTCTGTGAGTAATTATCAACAAATAGTTGAAAATACTTCTTTCCACCATAGCTGGTTGGCATAGGACCACACAGATCGGTATGTACCAGCTCTAAAGGGTTTGTAGCTCGAGAGGAGCTAGTTTCAAAAGGTACTCTGTATTGCTTCCTTGCTAAGCAATTTGAGCACACTGGTAAGATAGATGAGAGTGGAGGAAGACCTCTCACCATACCATATCTATGTAATTCTAGCAAATATCCTGAATTGGGGTGCCCATAATGTCTATGCCAGAGATAGGTGGCCTCCTTTATAGTTGAATCCAGAGCAACATGAGGAGTTGAAAGAGCATCTAGAATGAACAAGCCATGTTTGTAGGATCCGATTGCAACATGTTTACCACTGTGGGTGATAAAACATCTCTTCTTGCCTTTGAAAACTCGAAACACGACATCCATGTTTCTATCCAACATTTGTGTGACTGAGAGCAGATTATTGGCTAATCCTGGAACATAAAGAACCTTATCAATTTGAAAATTACCATCAGAAAGGGACACAGAAACATCCCCTTCTCCATTTACTTGATAGATTTGATTGTCAGCAATTGTGACTAGTTTACCTTCTTTCTCCGCAAAAGAATCAAACCATGATTTATCCCCAGTCATGTGTTTGCTAGCTCCTGAATCAATATACCATACAACATCTATCTGGGAAGATGAAGTATGGGTCATGAGCACCTTGTGTGCTCTTTCAGAGTTAGAATTTTAATTGGATCCAGCAAAATCTAAGTCTGAGTTGGAGTCAGCATAAGCAACATGGCCTTTAGGTTGCTTATGTTTCTTGTTGTATTTCTGTTTGTCTTTGCCCTTCTTCTTAGGACCTTGATCATTTTGTTGCTTGTTTTTGAACCAACACTCGTTGGTGTCATGGTTATTCATATCACAAACCTTGCAATATTTTTTATCCTTCTACTGATTTTGCTTCACTTTTCCTTTGGAAGAAGGACCCCATTTTTGAAACTGACCTTGTTTCTTACCACTTTGTTGTATGGAAAAGGTATTATCTGGCACATCATCTTTTTGAACCTGATTTGCCTCCTCATTCTGAAGCAAATTTACTAGCTCCACAAATGATACTTGTCTACCAGAAACATTGAGAGAAGTGATCAACATCTTGTAGGAATCTGGAAATGCTCTCAAGATGACAAATTTCAAGATATCATCATCCACTGGTTTTCCCATGGCATTCAATTTGGCTTTCAAGTCAGCCACTCTGCAAAGGCATATATCAACTGTTTCACCAAAATTCATACTGAGAGTATGTAGTTGAGTTTGAAGGTTTAGAATAGTGGATTGATTCTTTCCTTCATATACTGTGATCAAGGCATCCTAAGATACCTTACTAGTTTTTGCATCACAAATATGAGGCTACACCTCATATGTAGTAGCAAGCAAGATAAACACAAGACTCTTCTTGTCCTTATTATCCCAAGCATCTTGATCTGTTCCTATTTTCTGAGGGTGCTTTGCAGTGCCAGTCACTACATCCCATAAATCTTCCAATCGAAGAATGGCTTTCATATTTGTTTTCCATGGAAAAAAGTTAGGACCTTTCAACAACTATGAATTTGAGAGATACTTGTGAATTGTGGCCATTATGAAGGTTCCTTATATCACCAATTGGTCTCCCTTTCTTTATACCTGCCAAATATTTATATCGTAACCATTCAATATATACCCGCCCTTACGTGAGGGAGACTATAGGTATATATGAACAATATACTACTCAATATGTACCCGTCCTTACGTGAGGGAGACTATAAGTACATATGAGAAGCACAATATATTGAACATAAGTGATACTGAAAGGGCATCGTGTTGTTAATGACACCTACCTTAGAAATTTTTATTCCTCATGTGTGGGGCATAACTTCCCCTAAACACTTTGGAAAAAAAACTTTCGTTAGGATTTACGCCTAACAACAATCATGATAGACGTCGTTGTTGCAGCTATATTAGGCAGTGAATACAGTAGTCCAAAGCACGAAAACATTACCTGTAAGTGTGGACCAGAGGTATCTCAAATACCAAACGCTACTGTGCAATAAATTGCACAAATAGGGTATAAATTTGGGGTCTTATTTTTATCTATAATTTATGATTGTTAATGCAAGAAGAAAAAATATTTAAATACAAAACAAATCACAAATGCCCACAAATTTAAACACCTGTTACAAATCTAGCAGATTTCTTTTACTCTCAAATGTTTTTATTTCCCCCCTTTATCTGACAATTTTGCAAATGAATCATGTGAAGACTATCCCTCTTTCGTTTGGCAAAATAGAGAAGCAAGAGAAAAAAAAATTGTACCTTAACTCCAAAAAAATTTGATGGAAGCTTTTTAAGGTGTCAATTTTGGACAGCATAGGTGTCAAATGCAGGAGAAGCGTCAATTGAATAGCTTGGGGCATCAAAAGAACCCCACCCACCATCAAAAAATTTCCATCGTTGTCGAAAAAAAATAGGGTGTCAAACAACACTACCACCCGTTAATACATGCACAGTGAATGGAACCTGCGACCTCGTGACGGTCAAGCACAACACAAACCACGTGAGCCAAAAGGTCTGACGAGATTAAACAATAACCAAACAAGTATTATACCTTCGACAATGAAGAGAAGAAAGGAATTTAAAAAAAAAAAACCTTATACCTCCCCGCAGCAAATGGAACCCACGACCTTGCGACGATCAAGCACAACACGAACCACGTGAGCCAGAGGGCCCGACGAGAACCTCTGTGAAAATAGTGGGTCTTATCACGTCGAGTGCAAAGGATTTTTTTTAAGAAACAATAATCCCACATGGCCTATGCTGCCATTGTAGGATTATTTAAAAATGATAAAGGCCATATGATGTTTCGGTTGCCTTTGGGCAACCACTCCACCCCTTTTGCCTCCATAGCCACCTTCCAGTATCCTCTGCTTGTTGTCTGTGTCTACGTGTCCTTCTGCCTATGTGTCTATGTGTCCTCCTACCTATGTGTCATGTCCGTCAGTGGTTGTCTTTGTTTGTGTCCTGCATGTCACGTCCATGGCTCTGTTTGTGTCTGGTGTGTCACATTCGTTAGTGGTTGGCTCTTGGCTCTGTCTGCATCCTGCATCCTATGCATCAGTGGTTGGCTTATGGCTCGTCTTCCTGTCTGTGTCTGCCCAACGCTTGTCTATGATCTTCCATTATCTGGTACCATGTAGAAGTTCATGAAGCATTGGTTCATTTCGATTGATATCAATTATAAATTTTACAATTTGGTTACAATAAGTTGGTTTATGAAACCAACTTGGTGGTTATTAAACCAACCTAGAGAGCGCATACATGCGCTACCATTTTGCTTCAATAATGTAAGACATATATGCTAACAAGACAAAAAAAGTATGCTCGAAAAGGCCTTTCGGTGGTGAAATGACTTATGACAACGAAAAGTATTTTTGGGTTTGTTGATGTGTTTTTTTTTCGACCGACTTTGTAGGTGAAAAAGCAAAATCTAAGAAGGGGTTTCATTGGTGAAAGTGAAACCACATTTGTTAAGCGAAAGGGGAGATTTGGGTTTTTTTTTTTAATAATAAAAATGTTTGAGAGGGGCGAAAAGGCAGTTTTGTGGGTAAGGAAAAAACTTTCGCTAGTGAAACGACATTTCAGGAAGGGAATTGCCTTTTCAGCCAACAAAAGGCAGTGTGAAAAAAATTCACCCAAAAACCGAAAAAGGTGGGGTCTCAAGGTAAGGGCAAAAAATGTAAGCCTTTTTTTTTTTTGGCTGACTTTGTAGGTGAAAAAGCAAACTTCGAGGAGGGTTTCGCTAGCGAAAGCAAAACCACCTTTGTTAAGTGAAAGGGGAGTTTCAGACCTTTTTGTTTTCTTTAAAATAATAAAAATATTTGGGAGGGGCGAAAATGGGGTTCCGTGGGCGAGGAAAAGACTTTTGCTAGTGAAAGCACATTTCGATAAGGGAAATGCCTTTTCAGCCAGTAAAAGGTAATGTAAAAAAATTTGCCCAAAAAGCAGGAAAAGGGGGGTCTCAAGGTAAGGGCAAAAAATATAAACCCTTTGTTTTTGTTTTTTTTTAACACCTCCAGAACCTTCAACCAAAAAGTCACATTTTACACCTCCAAACCTTGAACCAAAAAGTCACACTACACAAGTTGATTTTTGTTTTCCAACTCTTCAAGAACTCTAGAGTAAAGCATTTTTTTCCTAGAGTAGTGCTCATATGGGTGACATCCTGGGAAGTCCCAACTTTTGACAACTTTTTTACCTTCAATTTGTTTTTTTAATATAACCAAAAAGAAACATTAAACAAAAAATATGTACATATTTACATTGACAATCTCGATTTTCACTAGTAGTAAGCCTTCAAATAAAGACCATTGAATGAAATTGGTAGTGCATGATCGTCCATATCCTACAAATAAAATGAGTTAATTTTATTGACACCTAAAATCTAGAATGACCCCTCTCATATTACCTCAAACTTGTCATGCTTACCCGACCTTGCCTTCTTTTCATTCCACTGTAGTACAAGATCACCAAGCTTGAAAGTCTTCTTAGAAACTTTGTTATCGAACCACTTCTTCGTCATTTGAGCATGCTCTATGAAGGAATTGTATGATCTCTCCCTCTATTCCTCCAACAGTAAAAGTTGAGCCAACCTCGTGCTCATGGGGTCAGACTCATTGTCTTCATCATCAAGAAAGTGCCAGGTTTGGAGGACCGACAATTCAATATAGATAGGCAAGACTGCTTCTATCATATACCAAGGAATAAGAGGACATCTTGATGGATTTTTTTACTAAGATCCGATCTGCCCACAAAGATTGGTTCAATAGTAGGTGCTAGCTCCACTTATTATCACCAAGGTTTCTCTTTAGAATTTTGAGTAGATTTTTATTTGTAGACTCGACCAGACCATTTCCCTATAAATAGTAGTTAGATGAAGTTTTAAAATAAATTCTAAAATTATCCCACATATGAAGGGAGTTCCATTATTTGTTATGATTGCATCTAGGACACCAAAGCAGATGATCAACACTTTGATAAAATTAATGATTCTAGCCTGGTTTGCTTTCTTGGTTGGGATTGCTTTAGTCCATCTGGTGAAGTAGTTAGTCATAGTTAGGATGTACTTGTATCTAATAGATGAGTTATGATCAATGACCCCAATAATGTCTAAGCTCCATTGCTCAAATAGTGCTTCTAATTGAATCGGGTGAAGGGGTAATGATGCATTCTTACTTTTGTCGACATATATTTGGCACTTATTGTGGTTCTAACTAACTTTGAAAGCATTTGCAAAGGGAGTGGGCCAAAAATATCTTGCTCGAATAATCTTCAATGCCTTGGGTCTTCCTGCATAATGACCTCCTGATAATCCAAAATGGAATTCTTCTAGAATTTTATCCTTCTTTGATTCTTTGACACACCTAAGAAGAACTCCGTAAATGTTATTATGAAATAATCCATTTGGTAGCAAGACATACTTGAGGGCCTATAATCTGAATCTCTTTCTTTGTGAGGAATTAAGATGTGAAAGACACATTCCTGAATTAAAACATTCGACCAGTTCCTCTATACAATCTTGGTCAACTGCAGAATGATTGGTGAAATTATGGTCACCCACTACATATTTATATTGACAAACCATGGATTCAGATGCAACACTCCTTGCAAGTTCTTGGTATAATGCTCAATCTCAAACAAGTTTGGTTGATCGAATCTCAACATTATACTCTTGGATTTTGGAAACCTAGCTAGCTCTCTTATCTCCAAGTTCTCCCTTAATTATGAAACTTTTGACATTTGGATGAACAACATAAACTATTTTCTTGCTATATAAAACAAAGTGACGAAACTTGTTCAGGGAATTCATCACTGCATACACCTATTTCTCAATGAAATTATATTTCTCTTCGTGCGGTTGAATGACTTGGCTTAGGAAAACAATCGGGAATTAATATCCATCATCTCTCTTCTACATGAGCACCAGTGTGTAACTTTCTTGTTCACCAATGATATACAGGATAAAATCCTTGGAATAGTCAAGGTTTACCAGGATCGAGGCTTAAGCAATTCTTTCTTTGATCTCCTTAAATGATTGCTTCCTGTTGGTAATTTTGCACCTTGCCACATTAGGAATTTTGTTGGAGTATTTTGATGCAATGTTCTGATGAAGATCTTGATTGTATATGGAAGATTTTATTTTGGAAATAATTTCATATATTCCTTATTTGTTTACATATTCCTACTTTTGCATCGGTGTTATTAGGTTTTGTTAAACTTTATTTGGATTCAAAGTTCTCCCTGCTACGAATACTTAAAAAATGAAGGCGTGATTAGGCTTGTACAAGCAAAAGCAATGAAGGATTAAGTTGAAAATTTAAGGGGTTTAAAAATTTTGAGGCATTGGGACATTCACCCCAAAGATAGAGCGAACGTCCTCTTCGCCCCATGTTGGGACGAATGAAATATCAAAAGAAAAGCAAAAGGAGTTCAAAATAATTAGAGAAAAAAACATGGCACAACGCAATTGCATTTGACCCAGTTGAGATGCGAACATCCCATTCATCCCTCCCATGGGTGAACATGCCTCAATGGTGGAACACAATCACGTTCGCCCTGAAGATGGAGTGTATTTGCATTCATCCCAGGTGAGGGGCAAACACCCCATTCGCCATTCCCATGGGTGAATGTACCTTTGGAGCACCATGCATTCACATTCACCCAGGTTGAGGGGAAAACATCCCGTTCATCCCTCCCATGGGTGAACGCGTTCTCACAAAAGTGTCGCATGAATATGCTAAGTAAAGGACGATCGAGTGAAGCTGATTTTATCAAAGGGCGAATGTAATTTTGGGTGAAAAGGATTATAGTCAAAACTTCAAAGCACCAGATTTGCAAGCATTAAATAATGGTGGCAATAAGTAATTCGAATTGTGGATCCCGAGTGAAGAGAAGAAGTCACAAGGAAGCATAGGGGGTATTTTTCATGATTTTCAAGGCTAGGAGTGCATTTCCAAGATATTAAATGTCTCCTAATTCTCTGTGCATCGATGCCCAAGTTGCTAATCTCCTAGGAATGTTTCCATGAAAACTAGATCGTTGTCCCAAAAGGATAGATTTTCAATGATTCCAAGGAGGAATTTCCTCACTCTTGTTCTTGATCTGCGATCATTTTGTTCTCGTGTGCATTTAATGAAAGAGGCGAAATCCTCTATAAATACTAATCACATTTCCATTGTAAAAGGAGGTTAGACACTTTGCAAGAAAACTCTCCAAGTTCTCTGCATCAATAGAAGACACTAGGCTTCTAAATTTGCAAGTGATCTTATGTGTGCAATTTCCTTCTATACCCATGCACTTTTATTTTACATTCATATTTTTTATTTGCTATGAAGTTTAAAATTCTACACTTGGATTTAAATATTGCTAGTGAGGGAGTGAATGCTGGAGTGTTATTTTGAAGGTTATTACCATAAGTTTATAAGTAAATTCTACTGCTTTCTCTTTTGTTAAATGTTATTTCATGCTTGGGTGAATTTCCTGTTGTTAGTCTGCCCCAAATCTTACATTTTGGCCTATGGCCATATTTCCCATTTCTTTCCATTATTTTTCCAATTTCTTTCCTGCATCCCTAGTCTTCAACCATTTTTAGGATTAGTAAGGGAACCAACCCTCTCTAGAGATTGGCACGGAGGATATTCCTTTCCTCCGACATTTCAATGTTGGTCGTATCTAGGGCGCACAAACATAGTGTTTGTTGATTAGGCAGATATTTGACCAACAATTTTTGGCACGCCTAGTGGGACCTCAAAGATTCCACTTCCAACAGTATTAAGGTTTGATGTTCGCCTTTGTGTTGTATGATTAGAACATTTGGCGACTCGATCACACCCAAAAATCTCCAAATGTGAGAGCAACGAAAGCTGTGTCTCATGAATACAAGATCGAAGGCCAAAAATCCAGATCATCAAATTGAGTTTTATGAGCTCGATATTCAAAGGTTAGGAGAACATCCTCAATTAGCCACTTTTTGTCGTACGTCTTCACTACCCCATATATCCCATATACCATCTGTCTCGTCCTCACGGCTAGATGGTGTATTCTCCGCTCTCGTAAGCCCAGTTAGTACTGCTACCAGTCTTCCTCAACCTCCGCCTCACACAACCACTAGTGTTCCTCAACCTACACCTCATATACCAGTCCATATGGCTCAGAATCCTCCACCACATCAACAAGCCACCAAGGTAGTTCCCAACATGGAATAGCTTAGGAGCCCTGAACTTACAAGCACAAAATCTAGTGCCCCAAGCTACTTTGAAGGCCTTGCCGACCTATGATGGTACCGGTAAAACTGCATATGAGCATATTCAAGACGTGGCCTCTTTGGCGACCATCCATGACATAATAGATGAAGATGTAATGATAAAGTTGTTGGTATTATTGCTGAGAGGGAAATTGCTGTATTGGTATCGATCATTGCAACCTGGTACTATTACATCATGGGATCAATTGGCAGAGTTGTTGATTAAAAATTTTCATGAACAAGCTGATCCATACTCCTTGTTACACCAGTTTACAATGATTCAAAGACATCCATAGGAGGAGATTGTGGACTTTAATGTCAGGTTCGCATGAAGCTGGCAAAGAGTCCCTGATGGTTTGCGGCCTACACATGAGCAAGTTGTGTTCTACTATCTCAGGGCATTTAGCACTAAAATTGGTATGGTTGTGTGGTAGGCCAATGTGACTACATTTCTAGACCTGTACACATAGCTCAAAAAGTTGAATCTGATTTGATTGTTGTAGGTAGGCTTCCTCCAAAAATGACTATGCCTATTCTTCCTACCCTCCCATAGTATCTGTATTCAAGTGCATTTTCACAGCCCATGCCATCCATGTACCCAGTTCCCTCATGGAGCTCAAGTCCACCTCATATCGCTCTGATCCCTATCCCACAACAGTCGGCTCTGAGTTTTCCATAATTACCTGCTCCATCAGTACCTCAGTAGCCTTCATCCATCCCTTTTCCAACATTGCCTAGTGCCCCTGAACCCTTTTTCATTACCTATGCTGCAAACACCTCTACCTTTGCTAGCACCAACCACTTCATCTAATCCTGACCCTCTTACAGTGTTACTGGAAGAAGTTAAGTCTAACAACATAGCCTTAAGGACAATATCCAATGAGCTTACAACAGTAAGGAAGAAGCAAGCGGAGGCTGAATTTTGGTCAAGGAGATTTCAAACCCCACCAATTACTAGGGAATAAGCTTCTACCAGCAGAGGCCCTGAGAAGAGCACAACAATGCTAGCAAATGAGGAGACTAGCGCAACAGAAAAGGCATATTGGTGTTCGACATGCAATGATCCTCATGGAGAAGAAACTTGCATGGTGCATATGAACTATGTGCAAATGCTGGCAGAAAGTTTTGTTGGCGGACAAGTCAATATGATCAGAGAAGCTGATCACAATTTTATGATGCCATATTTGGAGCAAGTTTCGGTCCTCACAAGGTCCAAAAAGAAGCCAATAACTATAGATCCAACTGAGCTCGAACCATTGAAGGTGCCTGCAGGCCAAAGGTACAAGATGAAAAATGACCACCTCTAGCGAAAGTGCCTGGTGTAAAGACTAAGGAGCAAGATTCTATCAAGTTAAGAGATTTATTGCCTAAGCAAGCTCAAGAGAAGGTACAAACTAAGGCATTAGCTTTGCAACCTATAGCAACTGCTCAAACATAGAATGAAACAAAAGAGCAGGCCAAAGAGTGACTTAAGTACCCATCATTGACAAAAAGATAAAGAGTAGAAGCTACTCAGTAGTATCGGGACAAATATGAACGAGCTCCAGAAGAGAAGGTTTTGGCTGTCCCAAGTTACAACATTGTAGAGGAAATGAAGAAGATTCTAGCAAAGGTTAGCTTGTATGATGCACTACAGTTGCTAGGGCAAATTGACTTGTTACAAGAGTCCTTGAAGACTGCTAAAGATCAGAAGAAAGATCCTTCCCAAATAGTCCTAGCGCAAGCGCTACCGACTTCCATGATAGGAAAAAATAGGCCTCCCCCATTTTATCTGTCACTCAGAATGGAAGGGTGGATTGTACACAATTGTATGATTGACTCTGGAGCTGCAACTACTATCATGCCAAAGGCAGTATGTGAAGTGATGGGGATGGAATATACAAGAAGTAGCCCAGGAGTGTTGCAACTGGATGGGACTTCAGTCAAGATAGTGGGAGTGATCAAAGATATCCCCATTGTCCTTCACAATATGCCACAAATCATAGTTATCCAGGAAGTGGTAGTGGTTGACTTGGAGCCATACTTTAGCATGTGCCTTTCAAGGGAATTCATGGCTAAGCTGGGAGGATACCTTTCCTTGGACTATTCACATTTGGAGATACCATTCAAAGGAAAATGGATTTGTATCCATAATGAAAAGCCTTCGCCTTTTCATATTGAAAAGTTGGAGGAGGAAGAACAATCTCCAGGTGCAGTAAACATGATGACTGAAGAGCTGGAAGAGGTCGACTTAGTAGAAGAAGCATTGGGTGAGCTTCGCCTGGAAGAGGAGTTTTTGCTCACAGATTTTAATGCAATGATCGGGACAGATATTGGTTGTTATACAATAACTAAGCCCGAGCAAACTGAAGAAGGGGTCCCCGATTCTTAGGATTTCGACATAGATCAGTTATGGAAATTGTATTTTGATGGTGCCAGATGTAAGAATGGCGTAGGAGCTGGCATTGTGTTGATCTCTCCCAAAGGATTACAAAAAACCTACTCTTATAGGTTGACTTGGAGTTGTACGAATAATGCAACTGAGTATGAAGCATTGTGCCTCGGGTTGAAGAAAGCTAAAAAGTTGGGTATTAAGCAGTTGCAGATTTTTGGTGACTTTGAGCTTATTGTCAATCAGACCACTAATAAGTGTGTATCAAAGCAACATTACTTGAAAGCCTATCACAATAGGGTCTAGGATTTATTTGAAGCTTTCATAGCTTTGAACATTCAGGCGATTTCTCGAGAGCAGAATAAACATGCAAATATTTTAGCTTCTCTTGGTGCAAATTATTCTCCCATAGAGCAAGTGGTCAGAAGCCCAAGACTGTCAGGGTGATCTATAGACCTTCAGTCCCAGATAAGAATCTTTATTGGCAAGTATTCGACAATGATGAAAAAATAGTCAATTTTTTTTTCAAAGAAGCTGCTAGCGCAGATGATAGAGTGCTTGCTGAGGAGGAGAAAGAAGGGATGATTCAATTGAAGAATAATCATATCCCTAGAGGATTAATCTCGTTGGAGAGTTTATTTGATCAAAATGATAGATCTGAAAGGCATAGAATCAAGGTAGATGCCAAGGAGTACAAGGAATTACAGTTGGAACCTAAAAATATTATCAAGATCGGGACCGATTGTGTGCCGGAAGAACTTGAGGGCATTAAGAACTTATGTTATGAGTACCCCAACATTGTGGCATGGAGCTATCAGGATTTAAAGGGATATGACAAGAATGTGATCCAACATACCATAGAGTTGCAGGAGGGGGTAAAGCCTTTTCGGCAAAAGCAACATCCTGTCAATCCCAAAATCGAAGCACTCATGAAGGCAAAATTGTTGAAGATGTTAGAGGCAAAGATAATATATCCGATCAAACACTCGACATGGGTGGCGAACCTGGTCCTAGTAAGGAAGAAGAATGGAGACATTCGGTTATGTGTTGATTTTTGTAACCTGAACCAGGCATCGCTTAAAGATCATTATCCTCTTCCCCAGATAGATCAAATCCTTCATGTAGTAGCTGGTGCCCAGAGATTCTCATTACTAGATGGTTTCTTTGGATATAATCAAATCTGGGTGAAGGACGAGGACCAATACAAAATGACATTCACCACCAAGTGGGGCACTTTTGCCTACCAATGGATGCCCTTTGGGCTCTCGAATGCCGATGCTACCTTCTAGAGAGCCATGGACGTTGCCTTCGGTGAGTTACTGAATAGAATTATTGTGATATATCTTGATGATATGACTATGTTTTTGCATCATAGAGAAGATCATGTTGCTCATCTAAGGCAGGTGTTCGAGAAGTGTCGCGAGTTTGAGATCTCCATTAATCCAAAGAAGTCGATATTTGTTGTTAAAGAAGGGAAATTGTTGGGTCATGTAATCTCACAGGAAGGGTTAGCAATTGATCCTGCAAGAGCCGAAGCACTCATGAAATTGTTGCTTCCTGCCAATAAGAAGGACCTGCAATATTTCTTTGGTCAAATAAATTTCATCCGCAAATTTATTGCTGATTTTGCTTAGGTTGTGAAGCCCATGACTGAGCTTTTGAAAAAGAATACTGAATTTAAGTGGATGGAAGTCAGGAGACGAGCTTTTCAGGAAATTAAAGAAAGAATTACACAAGCTCCAGTCTTAATTAATCCTGACTATTCAAAGGATTTCATTCTCTATGCAATGGGCGAACAAGAAAGCTATGCTGCAGTGTTGACACAAAAACAAGATGATGGAGAAGAGAAGCCAATCACCTTCTTGAGCCAAGTTATTGCACCACATCAGGAGAAGTATAACTTTATTGAGAAGCAAGTGTACGCGGTGATGAAATCATTGAAGAAGTTCCGACATTTTGTTTCTCAGAGTAAGACTATTGTTTATGTTATTCATCCTGATGTTCGAAACTTTATACTCCAAGGAGAACTAGGCGATAAAAGGGCAGGTTGGGTCTCAAAAATTCAAGAATATGATGTGGAGATCCGACCAACAAAACTAGTTCATGGGTGAGCCTTATGTCAGGAGCTAGCTAAAAGTGCTGCCTCCGAGACATTCGATGCGGTGCAAGAGGAGGACATAGGTGAAAGAATTTGTGCAAATCATACCATGAGTGACCGTGATTGGACAAAAGAGCTGGTTGACTATTTTACTTTTGGGAGATGTCCAACTCACCTTGATGCTTCACAGCGTCGGAGGTTCAGGCTGCAAGCACTCAAGTATGTACTGTTGCCCAATGGATTGTATCATAAGAACATTGATGGAGTTCTTCTTAGATGTGTAAAAGAGTCCGAAAAGGAGAAGATATTAGAAGAATTTCATTCTGGGCTATCGGGGGTCATTATGCAGGTAGGCCCATGGCTTTAAAGATTATCCGAGTGGGTTATTATTGGCCCACTCTGTTTGTCGATGCTCATAAAATAAGTCAACAGTGTGATAGTTGTTAGCGATATGTTGGCAGAACTAGAAAAGGAGCTTTGCCCCTACGCCCAATCCAAGTGGAAGCACCTTTTCAATAGTGGGGTCTCGACTTTATTGGAGTTATTGATCCACATTCTTCCATGGAGCACAAGTACATCTTGACGGTGACTGATTATTTCACCAGATGGGTAGAGGCTATTCCCACCAAGAAAGTTGATCAAGCAACTATTATATCCTTTCTTGAAGGAATCATTACTCATTTTGGCATACCAGATTCTATTGTAACTGATAATGGCACTCCATTCATTGGGGCCAAAATCATAGAGTTCGCTAGCAAATATGGCATTTATCTGAAGACATCGTCCAATTATTATCCATAAGGGAATGGGTTGGCCGAATCCACTAACAAAAATTTGCTATGAATTTTAAAAAGGATGATGGGCACTAACAAAAGGAGCTGGCACTTATTGTTGAATCAAGCGCTTTGGGTGGATCGCATCTCAGTAAAGAAATCCATCAAGACTTCCCCGTATGCCTTGGTTTATGGGAAAGAAGTTGTTCTTCCCACTCATATTGAGCTGTCGGTACTCCAAACATTGCAGTTATTCTAGGATGAAGATGAAGAATATGATCCTATGAGTGCAAGGTTGGCACAATTGTTGCAGTTAGAGGAGGATAGGGAGCAGGCTTATCAAGCATTCACTGAGCACACTAGAGAGATAAAGAAATGGTTTGGGAAGAAAATCAACTGAACGCAGTTTCCAGGTGGGAGATTTGGTTTTAAAATGGAATGAAAAGAAGGCTAAGTCGGGAAATCACCATAAGTTCGATGCTATCTGGGAAGGCCCTTTTCAAATTTCTGCAGTGAATTCGGCAAATGCTTATCACCTTCATGATCTGGAGGGTTGTGATCTCCCCATTCCTATGAATGGTCTTCATTTGAAGGCCTATATTCAATGATGATATTCTAGTAAGATACCACTTTGTACATATGTAAATATCCTTTTCAATATGATTGTTGTTTTAAGTTGCTATTTTAGTATATCTAAAAGAAAAAGAAAAAAAAAGAAAAAAAAAAAGAGAAATAAAAGAAGTGGAAGAAGCAAAACAAATTTCTAAGGAATGTGTTCACCCAAGTAATGGACGAATTGGCTAAGGCAATATCTAAAAAGAAAAAAGTGAAAGAATAATTGTAAATGCATTCACCCTAAGGATGAGG
Source organism: Wollemia nobilis (assembly GCA_028583015.1). Taxonomy (NCBI): domain Eukaryota; kingdom Viridiplantae; phylum Streptophyta; class Pinopsida; order Araucariales; family Araucariaceae; genus Wollemia; species Wollemia nobilis. Next base: position 1,174,253 of record JAQPPZ010002200.1, read on the forward strand.
CGACTGTGTATGTGACAAAGGAAGAGCTAAATTCATTAGCAACATTAATGTTGCATGAGGAGTAAAGGAACGATGCAGATATAAAAGGAATATGTTTGGAAGTGCGTTCACCCCGATAAAGTACAACACGACCGTTCACCTTATGAATGGGGTGAACTTAATTCACAAATTGGATATCTGGTTAAAAAAAACAAGCATTAGATTGACATCGCGTTTGCCCCGAATGATGGACAAATGTGTCGTTCATCCTTGTTTGGGTGAACGCGTCAGGAAGGGCGACAAAGACTTGTTTTTCTTTTGCATATGTTTAAAAATTAAAAAAAAGGAGAAAAGCTCATGCTTTTTATGTTCGAAGCCTTATGATTTATGAGCACTTTTGGAAAGGAAAAATCATAAAGCCCAAATATAAAAAAAAAGGAGAGAAAAGCCTTAAGTTGTTTTTAGAAAATCTGATTTTCTAAATATGGGCAAAAAGCAAAAGCAAATGAATTTTTTAAAGAAGGTTATTCACCATGGAATTTCCAAGCAAATCAAAGGCGCCCTGGGATGAGGAAAAGCATACACCTCGCCATGTGATTTCGAAGTCACCAAAAAGGGGATAAAATTGCTTAGTGCCCAAAGTAACTTTCGCCAGGAGGGAATAGTTGCATCAGTTTTGGAAGCACATTGTAAAACAAGTTGCGCCCTTGGTTACGTGGCAATAATCGGAGAGCTGGAGTGAAGGGAAGAGGGCATTTAATTTAAAATGTGTATTGTGCCGAATGTTTATTTTCCCAAGGAGTAGTAAATTTTTATTATTGGTTGTTAAGCGGCCGATTTAGCTTTCCCAGCAAGCTTCAGGCGCCAGGGCATGACTTTACAATGAAATTACACGATGAAAAGGGCACACTTTTCTAAGGAGGATCTGGCAGTGAATCAAAGGAGAAATCGTTGGAACATTGGAATGGTGCCAGGATAGTGGATCAATACTCATTTCCTTACAAAAGCACCCATAATTAAATTAGCATTAGTTGTGGCTGCTATGAGATGGCTCGATATAAATAATGAGGTAAAAGCCTGTAGTTTATCTTCCATTTTTAAATTTTTTACTGCTATGTTTTGCATTATAGCTGTAGAAAATTTCAGAGCATGCTAAGAGAATTTTCCAAAAAAAGAGAAAATGGGAAGACGAAGCAAGGAGCCCAAGGATGTCACAGAGGCTACAGAGCATAAGAAGTCGAAGAAAAAGGAAGGAGGCTCTAGAGCAAAAAGGGCTCAAAAAAATGATTATGTGGACTTGGACCCATACGAGGACACTATGGCAGAAATTGGAGACTGCCTTATCACTCACAAAGGAATTGAAAGGTTAAGGCAGGATGTGGAAGCGGTGGTGAGCCAAGGGGTAACCTCGAACAGCTGGCTCATAGTGCCCTATAATTCATAGTTGTTCTGGTATTTATGTCCATCGGTTCACCCATGCCCTGAGCTGGTGCGCCTCATTGCCCAGTTCTATGATCCATTTACTAGGGCTATCAAAAATGCCAGGAGAGAAATTTTGTTCACCATCACTCCAGATGAAGTTCGGGAAGCTTTTGCTTGTGGATTGCAGCCCCCTTCATATGCAGTTAATAAGAAATTGCATATTGATGAGCAAGAAGATAGGTATGTCTCCATGGTGACAATGCGCCAATTTATGGAGACTCAACTAATTAAAGAGCCGTCGATGGGGTAGCTTCCCAATTTGTCGAAGCCGCTTTCTGAGTTCAAAAGCTTAGATATATATTCGATGTTGGCGTGGGTCGTTGGGTTGCCTTCAGACGAGACTGTGCATAAATGGCAGGCGGCCGTGGCACAATGTATTTGTAAAGTCAAATTTTATTCTCCCTCAGCCATGAGGCAAGGCGACAATCCCATTTTCTTTGATTGGGCTGATTACATCTCCCGGAGGATGAACTTTCAATTGGAGAAGATGCAAATTGGGGAGTCAAGGTCATTTTTGCATACGTCATTTTTGGTGTGGTTTTTCTTCTTCCAGTTACAACAACGCTTCTCTTTCATTGCAGTAACGTAGGTGGGTGAGAAAAATGAACCCCTACCAATTTATATGTGGACTCCCATTTTGTCAAGAAGGGAGTCATTTTACAGCTTTAATAGTTGGTTTTTGGGGCCGACAATAGAATTGCTTTGCGGTACATGTGAGAGAGTGCCACGTAATTTAAGGGATGCAATAGTTGCGCAGGAGAAGGGTGAAATTTTTTTTTGCTTACCCAGGGTGTAGTCGTGAGAATTTTTGGTTTCACGGGTAAGCCATTTTTGTTGCCGTATTTTGCCACGGAGCATGTGTTCACCATGGAAGTTGTGCGCCAGACAAATTACGTAAATGATATATATGGAGCTGGGCGTAGGAAAGAAGACCACATGCAACATGCCATTCAAATTTGATAGCATAGAAGTGAGCCAAGTTGGACAGAATCGGCTCCTGATAGTGGCACTGCAAGATTTGGGTTTGATAGAACTACCGTAGCATTGGCGATATGACCCTCTGGGTAAATTTTTAGCTATTGTGAAAGCTAAATCTTTTCATTGCTGCCCACGACTAGATATCCAGAGGAACAAAAATAATTTTGATGGGCCAGACATGAACTGGCATATTGAGAAGATGACAACCCTCCCGCCATGGCATGATTATTATGAGCAGGAGGCAGAATATAATCTAGCCAAATATAAGACCCAAATTCCTCCGCCGGGTTTATTTAGTTCTATCCAAGAAAGTGAGCCCACCTGGATTGAAGAGAAAATAATGAATTGGTGGATAATGCAAATTCATCATGGGAAGCCAACTACTCCTTACGGGCTGAAATTAGATGAGCAATTTTTAGATACTTATGATGAGTACGTAGATTCATATCAGCCCATTGCCTTTGCCAATATTTTGCCACAAAGTTTTCAGCACTTCGATAGCGGTGAAGGCGAAACCAAACAAGAGCATCCAACGGTCAAAGAAGAGAACTCAGAGGAAGAAGAGCAACAATATGTGTTCCAACGGAGATCTCAACGGCCAAAGCAAAAAGTGGAGGAAAGGCCTGCACTTGAAAAGCAAAATCTGCCGAAGGCACCCCCATTTCCAAAGGCTGCAAAAAGGCCAAGGACCAGTGTAGTTGTTACTTCTACCGTTGAGGCCTCAGTTGTTGCAGCCCCTATAGTTTCAGTTGCTATAGTTTCTATAGTGCCAGTTGTAACGGTTCCCACGGTTACTAATGTGTTGGCAGCAATTGTAAATCCTTCACCCGTGGAAGAGCTCCCGACCAAAGTTGCGCAAGTATTTTCGATGGCCCAAGGGCTGGCAGAAGATCATCAATCGGAGAGCTCTCATGTGGAAGTCATGGATGAAGAAGAGAACCTGGACGTTGGAGAAAGGGCGAGTCATGCAGTAGGAAGTAGTTTCTCAGCCGCCCCTATCACCACATCACATGGCGCTCATGCTCTAAGGTACATATTCTCTTCCCCCTTCTTCTTTGGAGCATGCAGTGATTTATATTTTGTTGTCATCTGTTTCACTTCCCTTGTCATCGGTCTCCATTTCTCCACCATTTGGTATGCCATCTACATCCATTTCTATTCCATATTCTTCCATCCTCGAAGTCACTGTTGCTCCTTCTTCTATTCCCATTCCTTCGTCCTCCATTTATTTTAGTTCGTACGCATTAGGGCTGAATCCCTTTTTGCACCCTTCCCCTTTCGTTGCCGCCACCACTACCATTGAGGTCGTAAGCATGCAAGCTCCTCCCAGAGTGAGCGTAAATGCAACTGAACTCGCTTCCTCCACCAAGTCTACCATTTCCATTCCACCCACTATTTCCATTCCGCCCCTTTTAGCCGTATCATCCACTTCTACTGGGCCTAGTCGCTTAGATATTTTGGTTCCATTCACCCCATTTTTGGAGTTGCAGATAGTTCCTGATGTACAGGTGGCCTGCAAGCAGCCCGACGTAGAGAAGATCAATCGAGCACACTTGAGATCTTCGCAGTGGTTGAAGAGTATGCGACATAAAGAGACCTTGGCTCCAGCTCGGCCAATTAAGAAAGTTGCTTTTGATCCTGTTGCAAAGGAGGCTCATATCACTACTATTACTCCATTGGTTCAGAAACCTCAAGGAGAATTGTTGCCAGGTGATCTTATTTTCGAGACTATAACAGAGGACCTCACGCGGATTGATCCTATGGAGAAGATGGGCAATATTCAAGCGGATATGAGCTCAGTGTACCTGCATGGTGAGCATTTTAAAGAAAAGTATTTTGAAAATGAAAACAAAATAATTGAGCTCGAAAATGCCCTGGCAAAAAGCAGAGCCCAAGAGGAGAAGACGGCTATTGAAAATGAATATTTGCACCAACAGGTCAAAGTGCATTTGAAGGAGTGAGATGCCGCCAGGATTGAAATGCACAAGCTCCAACAGCAGCTTGAGGATATGAAGAAGTAGTTATCGGAGAAAACAGCGTAGGCTACTGGTTTTTCACCCGACAATGTCAAAGGAACCCGTCTTCGCTCTGCCCAAAATTGTGAGAAGCTTGACCTCACAAGCGGTCAAGGTATTGCACTATTTATGGTCGAGGACATATTCAGATACAAGGTAGGGCAAAAAGTGATTGGATAGTACGGAGGAGTATGTTGGGTCGCCGTATATGGAGATGGTTGTAAAGATATAGGCCCTAGCTAATACCAATTTATACATTTGCTCCCTTAGTGAAATGGACCATGCCTGGTCTAAAACTAAGGTTATGATACGTAGTTATTTTCAAAGGATGGACCTGGTGAGGGAAGGCTGGTCAATTCTCAACACAATCGAGCAAGAGCATACCATTTCAATGATTCACTTTGATACTCTTGCTGATTTGGGATTCTTGACCTTCACAAATGATTGGGGTGAACCCTTTCCCATGGAACAGCTAGAGGTGCTCTAGAGAAATTTTGTAGAAGACACCTCAAATATTGATGCATGGGAGGAGCCCCTCATGGAAGCACAAGTATTGCCTTTAATGCAAAAGTATACGCACCTGGAGCTTTCACTGTATGAGTTGGCTCAACGAGTAAAGCGCCTCAATATGATAGATATTCAAAATCTATGCTTTGTCCATGAATCATTGAGCGTTCCATGCTTGTTCACCACTCACGCCTGGAAGGAAGTGGTCCATAGCCTATGAAGTCATTTTTGAGACTATTAAGGAGTAGGAGGAGCAGGCAATGATGGATCATGCGGTGACAAGAGAAGGCAACGGAGGAGGTAGAGCGAGCTGAAATCCTCAAAGTAGCAGCCGAAGTGGAAGAGAAGGAGTGCGCTGAGGAAGAAGTACGTCGGAAGGCATCTGCGACATCAACGAAGGTGCCAACCAAGGTGGCTGGGAAGAAGGACTTCGTAGCCCAATGAATAAAGGCCTGGGATCGCTTGCATCCATGCGAGCTGGATACCCCGTGAGTCGCCAGAAATATTGGCAATTTTGCACCTTGCCACATTGGGAATTTTGTTGGAGTATTTTGATGCAATGTTTTGATGAAGATTTTGATTGTATATGGCAGCTTTTATTTCGAAAATAATTTCATATGTTCCTTATTTGTTTACATATGTATTCCTTCTTTTTGCATCGGTGTTATAAGTGTTTTGTAAACTTCATTCGGGATTCGAGTTCGCCATACTATGAATGCATAAAAAATGAAGGCATCTTTAGGCTTGTGAAAACAAAAAACAATGAAGGATTAAGTTGAAAATTTAAGGGGTTTAAAAATTTTTGAGGCGTCGGGACGTTCGCCCCAAAGATAGGGCGAACGCCCCATTCGCCCCATGTTGGGGCGAACGAAATATCAAAAGAAAAGAAAAAGGAGTTCAAAAGATTCAAGAAAAAGGTACAGACAAAGTGCAATCATGTTCGCCCCGATTGAGGGGCGAACATCCCGTTCGTCCCTCCCATGGGCGAACACGCCTCAATGGTAGAACGCAATCACGTTCATCCCAAATATGGATTGCATTTGCATTCACCCCAAGTGAGGGGCGAACATCCCGTTCGCCCCTCCCATGGGCGAACGTACCTTGGGAGCACACATGTATTCGTGTTCACCTAGGTTGAGGGGCGAACATCCCATTCGCCCCTCCCATGGGCGAACACGTTTTAAGAGGAAATCACATGAGCATGCTAAATAATATATGATCGAGCGAAGCTGATTTTTGTCAAAGGGCGAATGTAATTTTTGGGCAAAAAGGATTATGGTCAAAACTTCAAAGAATACCATATTTGCAAGCATTAAATAAAGGTGGTAATAAGTAATTCGAATTGTGGATCCTGAGTGAAGGAAGAAGTCGCATGAGAAGAACTAGGGGAATTTTCATGATTTTCAAGGTGTAGAGGCATTTCCAAGATATTCAATGTTTCTTTATTATCTGTGCATCGATGCCCAAGTTGTTGATCTCCTGGGAATTGTTTCCTGAAATATGGATCGCTGTCCCAAAAGGATAGATTTTCAATGATTCCAAGGAGGAATTTCCTCACTCTTGTTCCTGATCTGCGATCATTTTGTTCTCGTGTGCATTTAATGAAAGAGGCGAAATCCTCTATAAATACTAATCAAATTTCCATTGTAAAAGAGAGGTTGGACACTTTGCAAGAAAACTCTCCAAGTTCTCTGCATCAATAGAAGAGACTTGGCTTCTAAATTTGCAAGCGATCTTATGTGTGTGATTTCTTTCTATTTCATGCATTTCTATTTTACGCTCATGTTCTCTTATTTATTGTTAAGTTTAAAATTCTGCATCTTGGATTTAAATATTGTTAGTGAGTGAGTTAGTTTTGGAATGTAATTTGGAGGTTGTTACTGCAAAGGTGTAAGTGAAATTCTGTTGCTTTTTTTTTGTTACATGTTGTTATCATGCTTGGGTGAATTTCTTGTTGCTAGTCTGCCCCAAATCTTACATTTCGGCCTGTGGCCATATTTCCCATTTCTTTCTATATTTTTCCAATTTCTTTCCTGCATCCCTAGTCTTCAACCATTTTAGGATTAGTAAGGGAACCAACCCTCTCTGGAGATTGGCATGGAGGACATTCCTTTCCTTTGGACATTTCAATGTTGGTCGTATCTAGGATGCACAAACATAGTGTTTTTTGATTAGGCAGATATTTGACCAACACTTCCTCTGCTCAGTCTATTTAAACTCAACATTTTTCTTTAAAAGCTTACTCATCGACTTTACCACTTGGACAAAATATACAATAAAATTTTGAATAAAATTAATATTCCAAAATAATGATTGCAAATCCTTCTTATTGGCTGGCAATGAAAGTTTCAAAAGAGCATTGACTCTAGTCGGATCGATAGCCAAACCGTTTTCAAAAATGACATGTCCCAGGAGCTTCCCTTCCTTTATTGCAAAAATGGACTTCATTGGATTGATGGATATCCCAAAATCCTTGCACTTTTCAAACACTTGCCTTAAATGAGAGTTGTGGTCCTCCCTGTTGTGAGAGAAAATAGTCATGTCATCCAAATAAAACATAATAACGTGATTTAGAAATTCACCAAAAGCTATGACCATTGCTCTTTGAAAAGTTGCACTAGTATTTGAGAGTCCAAACAGTATTTATTGATAATCAAATATTCCCCATTTTGTGGTGAATATCGTTTTATGTTGGTCCTCATCCTTGACCCAAATTTTGTTATATCCAAAGAATCCATCCAATAGAGAGAATATCTAAGCTCCTGTGACTACGTGAAGAATTTGGTCAATCTAAGGTAAAGTATAATGATCCTTAGTGATGCCTAGTTCAAATTTATGCATAGGTAAATATCTCCATTCTTATTTCGTATTGGGAAAAGATTCGCCACCCAGGATGAATGCTTGATCGAGTAAATGATATTGGTATCCAATATTTTTACCAACTCCACCTTCATTAGCACTTCAATATTTGGATTGATTGGTATCTATTTTTCTTGAAGGGTTTCACCCCTTCCTGTAGCTCAATGGTATGTTGTATCTCATATTTGTTATATCCCTTTAGATCATGGTAGCTCCAAGAGATAATATCAGGAAACTTGTGGTATAGTTAATTTATCTACTCTAATTCTTTGGGAGTGCAATCTGTTTCAACTTTGATTGACTTGTTAGGATCCAGTTGCGGCTCAATGTACTCCTTCTCGTCCACTTTGATCCTATACTTTTATGCTCTATAATTCTGATCAAAGAGGCTCTTGAGAATAATAAATCCTTTTGGGATATGATTATTCCTCATTTGGATCAACCATTCAACTTCCTCCTCATCAAACGTTCTCTCTTCCATAGTACTTTCTTCTCTTATCAAAAAATTTATAATCTGCTCTTCTCTATCAAACACTTGCCAGTATATGTTCTTGTATGGTACTGAGGGTCTATAAACTAGCCTCACAATCTTAGGTTTCCTCAATATGTGTTCAACCGAAGAGAAATTTGTACCAAGGGATGCTAGGAGATCAGCATGTTTGTATTGCTCCCATGAGATTGCTTGAATATTCAACACTGTGTAAGCCTCAAATAGGTCCTATAATTTTTTGTAGTAAGCCTTTAAGTAGTGCTTCTTGGAGACACACTTGTTTGTTACTTGGTTCACAATTAATTCAAGATCTTTGAAAAACTATAATTGTTTAATTCTCAGCTTCTCTACTTTTTCAATCCTAGGCACAGTGCTTCGTACTCGATAGCATTGTTGGTACAACTACAGGTCAACCAGTATGAATAAGTCTTTTGCATGCTAGAAGGAGATATAAGCATCATTCCAGCTCCTGCACCATTTTTGCACCTTGCACCATCAAAATATAGCTTCCATAATTGATCGAAAATAGGATCCCGATCATGAGACACCTTCACTTCAACCTTTTTGGGATTGGTAATGGTGTAACAACCAATTTTGATCTCCATCATGGCATTAAAATTGAGCATTGAAAACTCATCTTATAATCAAAGCTTATCTAGAACTTCCTCCATAAAATTAGGTTCTTCCAATTCCTCAATTATGATGTTGACAAAGTTTGTGGACTTTTCTTCTTCTTCTTCAATATTCTCGATATGAAAAGTAGAAGGCTTCTCATTGTAGATTCAGATTCTTATCCCTTTGAATGGGATATCTAGGTGAGAATAATCAATATAAAGGTAGCCTTCTAGCTTGGTAGTGAATTTTCTTAACAAACACATACTAAAATATGTCTCCAAATCAACCACAACTACCTCCTCAATTACAACAATATGAGGCATACTATGTGGGACAATGGGGATATCCTTGATGACATCCACTGTTTTCATAGGGATTCTATCAAAATGCAAGACACCATGGCTACTCCTTGTATACTCCATACCAATGACTTCACAAACTACATTTTGCATGACAGTGGTCGCAATACCAAAATCAATCATACAATTGTGCACAATCCAACCCTTCATCTTGAGATACAAGTAAAAAAGGGTGGTCTATTTTTTATCATAGTAGAAGTTGTTAAGGTCTAAGCTAACACAGTTTGGGTAGATTTATTTCCCTTATCTTTCACAAACTTTAACAATTCTTGCAACATGTTGACTTTCCTAGGTAATTGCAATGTGTTATAGATACTCACATTGACTAGAATTTTCTTCAATTATTCGAGAATGTTATATGTAGAGGCGTTGGACTCCCTTTTTCATTGGTGGCATCGTATTTGCTTCAAAATTACTATGTGGCTTCTACCCTCTAACGTTTGTTCAAAGATGGATACTTGAGTTTTTCTTTGGCTTGTTCCTCCATTTTAGCTCTCGCTTGTGAAGTCAAATATTTTTCTTGCAATCTTTCTTTCACTCATGGAGGTAAAATATATTTTAACAGGACAGGTGCATCTGGCTTAGGAGCTGGAACGAGCACTTTTTCTTGTACTTTTTTTTTCTCAAGTTGTACCTTTGGGTCAGTAGGTACCTTTAGTGGCTCCATTTTAGTTGGATCTACCATGACGGGTTTTCTCCTAGATCTTGTAAGAACTGAGGCTTGTTCTTTCGAAGGAACCATTAAATTGTGATCAACCTCTGTAATCATGTTTACTTGACCTCAAAAAGAGCTTTCAACCAGTGTTTTCACATACTTAATATGAACCATGCAAATCTCCTCATCATGTGTATCATTATAGGTAGAGCACCAGTATGCTTTATCTGTTGGGCCATCTTCTTTATTTGCCAATATAGTTGGGTTTATCTCAGGTGCCTTGCTAGTTGAAGTTGCTTGCTTCTTAGTGATTGGCAAAGATTTAAATCTCTTGGGTTGGAAATATCTCTTAGCCTACTTCCTTTTGATAACAGTGATCTCATTTTCCATTGCTCTTATGGCCAAATTCATTGACTACAACTATTTTAGCACCTTTTCTTGTGAATCAATATTTTAGGGTGTTGGGGGAGCTGGTAATGGAAGTGGTACAGGTATAGATGGTAGTGTTAGAAATGATATTGGAGTGGGTAATTGGGTAATGGATGGAGCAGGTAGTTTGGGAATGGATGGAGCAGGCAATTGCAAGACAAAGCCTTTTGATGTGGTTTGAGATGGATTTGGGTTCCATGAAGGAAAGAGATACATGGGAGACATTGGCATGGGTTGAGAAGATGCATTAGCATACAAATATCATGGAAGGTCAATAAATATGGGCATAACCATTTTTGGTGGAAGCTTACCAATAGTAATATGGTTGACCTGAACCTTTTGTGCTTGAGAATACAAATCAGGAAATATATTGACATTGGACTATCTGATGCCCATACTAATGTTGGAGTTGAAAGCTCTGAGGTACTAAAATGCAACTTTCTCAAGAGTCGGTCGGAGACATCAGGAACTCTCTATCAATTTTGGGTGAACCTGATGTTGAAATCCATGATTTCCTCTTGCAGGTGTCTCTAAATGGTAGTAAACTGATGTAACACAGAGAACAGGGTCGCTTGTTCAATGAATCATTTTATCAACAATTCCACCAACTAGTCCCAGATAGTAATGGTGGTAGGCTACAACAACCGGTACCAGTAAAGCAACTTTCCTCTTAGAGAAAGCATGAGCAATATTACCATTATTTCCTCATTCATAATACTATGTATGGTCACCAAGGTAGCTAAATATTGAACATGCTCTTAAATAGTCTTTCCTGTACCATCATAAGTGGGCAAAGCCTTCATTATTGATTTTGAAATTGGGTTTCAAGCTTGCAAATTCAGAGGTTCGGAGTGGTTCCAAGATTGAAACTATCTTGGTGGTTGGGGTGGTGGATTTTGGTCCATTTGGATTGGAGTGTTTTCTTGGAGAGGAGGAAAGCTAGTGGTTGTGCTAGCTGGACTTGAAGGAATAAAAAACACACCAACTACTTGTGAGGAAGTCGCAACTAATGAGATAGTTAGGGTGACTAACCTAGGATGTTCTCCTATCACTCGAGTGTCAAGTTCATAAAAATTAATGGGATATTTAGGATTTTTGGCCTTCGATCTTGTGATCATGAAGAAACATTTTGCTTACTCCATTTTTGGAGGCTTCTAGGTTGATTTGAGTTGCCAGATGTTCTAGTCCGATAGTAAAAGGGCGAACATAAAACCTTAATATTGTTTAAAGTGGAACTTTTGGATCCCACCGGGCATGCCAAAAAATATTTGTCACGAATCTGCCTAAGTATAAATTATTGCTATTTGTGTGCCCTAGACCCGACCAACATTGAAAGGTCAAAGGAGAGAGATGTCCTTTGGGCCAATCTCTAGAGAGGGCTACCTTCCTTACTAATCTAATCTGAAATAAAGCTTAGGGTAATAGGAAAGAAATGAGAAATGATGAAAGATATGGGAAATATGGCTATAAGATAGAAAAGTGTAGTGGGGATAAACTAACAACAAGAAATCACATTAAGTGCTAATTAGCATGAAATAGAAAGGTAAGCACAAGAACCACTCACAATTTGTAGAGACAACATCCAAAATGTATTTCAATGTTCATTCCCTTACCGAAAGTAATTAAATTCAGATGTAGAATTAAAAAAAAGCTAATAAGGACATAAAAGTAAGTAGAAATGACAAGCAGAAAGTGATCAACCACAAGACTACTCAAGGAACCAAAAGTTGAATATATTTCTATTGATACAAAAAACTCAAATTATTTTTCTGCAGAGTGTCTATCCTCCATTCTTATATCAAAATGCTTAGTATTTATAGAGGATTGCACCTTTGTAATTAAATGCACAATACAACAAAATGTTGGGTGGTCAAAAATCAGCAGTAGCAATTTCCTCTTCAACAACAACAAACCAATTAGCAAATGCATTGGAAAACGTATAACAATTTTTTCACATGGTGTATTGAGGCTTAGGAAAAAATTATTGGTCTGATTTCAATATCCATAATGGTGCATTGCACATGCATTCCCACCAAAGTGGATAGCGATTTGAAAATGGATAATATTACACCAGAGTCAAGGGCATAATACTTAAATTCAGTAGTTTTTCAGTAGTGATCTCAAATATATTTATTGCATCGCCATAGCAATTAATTTTACCAACCTTAATCCTTTCCCAAAGAAGATGTCCACTGAAAATCTAGGGGCAATGGTGTTTTCTTCTAAAATGAGTTTTTGCTTAATGTTTCACCCAAAATGGGCCTTCATCTTCATTTCTCTCAAGTCATGCCTGAAATGGGCTTTCGCTTAGACTTACACTTGGAATGTGCTCTTGCCAATGTTTTCACCCAGGATGTGCTAAAAAATGGAGTTTCGCTCCAAACCTAGGTGAAATGGAATTTTACCCCAATCTTACCTTTTTGCTATGACTTCACCTGGGAAAAGCTTGCACTACCAAAAGTGGGGCCCATATTAGAAATTGGATTGAAGAGAAAAGAAATTTTGCTATTAATGGGAGTAAAACTACCGATAAAGTGATTTTGCCAGCGAAATGACCAAGAAGTAATTTCGCTAGCGAAATGCCTAGGAAGTGTTTTCGCCAGTGAACTAACTAAAAAAGGATTTTCGCTGCACCTGGGGTGAAAAGGTATTTCACTCGGATTTTACCCAGAACTTCACCCATCAGACACTTAGAAAAAATTTCAACAAACTTTTTAATGTGGCGAAAATGCTTAAAATGAATTTATGAATTTTACTGGTAAAATTGTTTACATATTTCAACTACACCCATTAGACGCTTAGAAAAATTTTCAACAAAACATTTAATGTGGTAGAAATGCTCAAAATAAAATTATGAATTTTACTGGTAAAATTTTTTACATATTTTAGCTACACCCATCAACCACTTAGAAAAATTTTCAGCAAACTTTTTAATGTGGTGGAAATGCTCAAAATGAATTTATGAATTTTAATGGCAAAATTGTCTACATATTTCATGCAAAATTTTACAAAATTTCATTGCGGCAAAAATTCCAACACAACCAAATTTTGTAGCTAGTGTGAGGATATTACAAATGATAGTCATTTTTTCAATAATATCCAAAGTCTCATAATTAATACCTTATTTTTGTGCGAAACCTTTACCAACAAATATTTCTTTATAATTTTCTATAGATCCCTCTGAAGTAAACTTATCCTTGTTGTGCCACTTACATTTGACCAACTTTTTTCCTTTGGAAGTATTATCAACTCCCATGTATCATTATTTATCAATGAATTATACTCATCTTGCATTGTTTCTTTCTACTCTATGTTACCTTGTGCTTCTTCATAACTTGCATAAATTTAGTTATGAGAGCATAATTTTATCAATGTATCTTCTTAGACCTTGTTCATACATGCCATAAATACCCTTTTCATTCTAGGAAGAGTCTTATAATCTTCATATTGTTCATATTTAAGTGTTTTTGCATCATCTACAAATATATTTGTTGTACCTATAAAATATGTCCATGTCAAGATGTCCCTATCACACATGTACAAGATATCCCTATTACAACTATAGATGATGTTCTTATTTCACTTGAACTATTTTTACTATCAACATATTCACATTCATCATCAACAACCATAATTAAAGGAATATAAAATCTATAATAATTATCGATAATAGGGAAACAATCATCGTCAAACAACGCATCTCCTAAAGAAGTTATATATACAACTTTTATAGGTTATATTTATTATTTCATCCCAAAATTTGAAATCCATCTTCTTTAAATACAACATACATATAGCCATTTCCATCAAGGTTATATTTTTTTCTTTTTACACTCCATATTGCAGAGGAGTATAAGAAATGCTAGATTATTTATTCATGCCAATTTATTGATATAATTTAAGAGAGATTTATTCATGAATTAAAGGCCTCTATTTTCTATAAACATCTTGAGTTCTTTAAATTTTTCAAAACCTTAGGCTTTACTCTTGAAGAAATAAATTCAAATTTTATATTTATAGTCATTAATAAATGTGAGAAAAAAACTTTGGTCTTGAGAGTGATGGAGTGTGAATTGGACCCATTGAGTCACTTCAAACCAAGTGTAGATGAAATTGGGCTCTCCATAATTTTTCTTATGGTAAACTCTCTACATGTTGCTTTCCCATAGCATAACCTTCACAAAATCCATGCTTTTATGCAATCTTTGGCAAATCATACATGTCAAGCTTTGGTGTCCACCCCACACTTTGGTAATTGACAAGTCCCATTCGTTCATGTCATAACATACTCATTTCATATATTTTTGCAATAGCACACCTCTTTCTATTTTCACTCTTAGATGTGAATGAGTTGAATAAATATAAGTCATTTTTAGCTCTATCTAAGGAAATCACTTTGTAACTTTAATTCACATCCTTACCAAACACTTATTAGCATGGAATCCATTCTTATAACCTTGCTTAGAAATATGAGAAATAGAAAACAAGTTTATTGTCAAATATAGAGTGAGTATTCATTCTTAACATTAGCATTTCCCTTTTTTTGGATATTTGAGTTGATATTATCACTCAAAAAAACATATCTTTACTTTCATCCTCATTAAATGATACAATTTTCTTTATTATGAGCCATATCTTGAGTTGCATTAGAATCAATGACCCATTCTTCACTATATATGTTATAAGTCATAATAGCAAAAACAAGAACGTTATCTCTTGAATTGCTAGAATTGGAAACTTTTATTTATTTACTTCCATGTCCTTGATCCTCTTAAAACATCCATTGGCATTGTGCTTTTGCTTCCCATAATAGTTATATTTTATGCAGCACTTAGGTAAATTCTTGTGATCTTTATAACTCATGGATGAATTATACTTGGAATCAGGTTTTTCTTACTTTGGATGAAAGTCTTTCTTATATATTTAGTTTCCCTTAGACACATGAGCATGTCCATCATGATTAAAACTTTTGGTATCCTTTGTTATTCTCATTTCTTCTTGCAATATCTTTGCATGAAAATATTCAAATTTAATACTACCTAATTTATCACCATTGACAAGACCTCTAATTATTGATTGGTATGATCCAAGAAGATTTTGAAGAATATTATAAACAAAATATTTATCCTTATTATTCTTAGAAAGTGAGGTAAGCTTGTCTTTTTTCCTTTTCATCTTATTAAAATGTGGAATTATTTCTTGTAAATCTAAAAGCTTCATACTATACAACACTATAACAAGATTAAGGATCCAAATATCACCTAAGTGTTCATACAACTTCTCTAGTATGCTCCAAACTATGATTTCATTTTTTTATACATTATTTAGGAATCACATCATGAAAAAGTGTGAGTTTGATTAACATAGGTGAATATTTATCTATTTTCCTAATTGTAAAAAATGTTCTTAAGATAATAAGTCTTTTCTTACTACCAATCGCAAGCTCTTAATAATTCTTCATTATTAAAAATATCTCTATTTTAGAAACTCAATCACAATATTTTTATTATTTAACTTAAAAAAACATTGTATAAAACTACACCCCTCAAAATTTAAATATTGCCTCCACTGAAAAAACAATATCAAAGTCCTTATGGAGACACCCTACAGTAAGTCATTGACGTTTTATCTCTATAACTTGAATTCAAATCATGACCAAAAAACCCCTGTTACTATGACCTTGGAAATATGGCCTCCAAGTATACCACCTACTATACTTCATATTATTTTATCCCTCCAAATACACTTAATCAATATCATGAAATGATGCCTCAACCACATTGATTGTTGTTGCCCTGACATGTCTTTCAATGAGTAACTTCTCCATTTCTTTTTCTGCTACAAATCCACATCACGCCAATCTCAATAATTTACTCATTCAAATCTTGAAATCTAAGTAAAATGATTACGACAATACACAGGCCTATAGGTTCCAATAAAATAAAATAAATAATTCAAAATTATTATTATTATTTTATAAATTTGATAGGAATATCTCATAGAATATTTTGAGATACAAAGTTAGTTAATAATTTTGGTTATATTCGTGTGCATGTGGTTTGTTGGTAAGGATGTCACTTACATCATCAATGATGCAACCTAGTTCAAATCCTAAGGTAAATACATATAAGAAGCATTAATAATTATAAAATAATAATTATTTAAAGGATACTTTTAATATTTTGCTTTAATTATTTGAATTTAAAAATGATTATTGTAGTATAAAATTAATTAAATATTTTTTCATTGAATCTTTTTTGAGAACATGTTCATAGGATGAGCTCATGTATGAAGTTGCATTAAGATATATAATACTAACATTACTTATTCTAACATGGTAGTAGAGTCTTATGAAAAGCATTTCACAAGGTGATCTAGGATCTTGTAAGGTATTTAATTACTTGGAGAAATTTGAAATCTTTATCCTTTTCAAATTTGTAGAAGAAAATTAACTTTAACATATGTAATAGATTGGATTAAGGGTTTGAGATTTCATAAATTTTCATAAACCCTAACTTTTACCCTATTTGTCCTTTGTGCAATAATTTTGAAAATTAAGTATTTAAAAAAATAGCATTTGACTCTATTATTGGAAAGAAAATGCCAAAATGGTTTCTAAGTAGAAGTATCATATTGTAGTAATTTTTAAAATATATGCTCAAGACTTACACAAAAATAGGGTGTTTTTTTACATTTCTTAGAGTTTTATAGTTTTTGACATAGATTTGTGGGTTAAAAATTGATCTCTTAAGGAGTAACAAATTTTCAAGGTCCAAAACTA
This sequence comes from Wollemia nobilis, assembly GCA_028583015.1. Taxonomy (NCBI): domain Eukaryota; kingdom Viridiplantae; phylum Streptophyta; class Pinopsida; order Araucariales; family Araucariaceae; genus Wollemia; species Wollemia nobilis. The sequence goes on from JAQPPZ010002200.1 coordinate 1,191,402, forward strand.
TAAACTCACATGAACCTTTGAAACAAAATTAGTAGTAAAGTTGGTTGGGCACCTTTACTTGTGGAGAGATATTTTGTTCAAAATACTCCCTAATCTTTTACAAAGAGGATAGTTAGAAGATATAAGAAGAACAACTTTCATCCTTATTTCTTCTTTAGAAGAGAAAGCAAAAGAATGTTCGAGGTAGCACCCTTCCTCCAATAGATTCTTATAAAGGTTAAGATTATGAACTTCCAAATGGTAGGTCTTAAATCCAATCTTAGCTCCCATATTTTAAAGAAATATATAGTAAAAAGAAGGCTCATAAGAATTATATACTCATTGCTCTTTAGATGTATTATAGTTAAATATATGATTAGAGAATCCTAACAATGGTTTTTTTGTTAAATTAGTAAAAATGCTTTAGTTGAGGTTTAGATTTTATATTTGATGCCTTCATATGAATTATTTATTATTAGATTCCATGCACCTAATTTGAATAAAATGAGGGGTAATGCTTTGCTTCTTTTAGGCAATCAAATAACCCACTTTGATAGGGGTTTCATCTCAAATCAAAAAGAATCTATGTGTGAAGTAACAACCCTCCCATGCTTAGGAAATTGAGAGTCCCAAGCAAGAACATTATAGATAACCTTAGTGAATTTTATAGATTTAAAAAAGAAACAATATTGTAGGTATTTACTCCTTTGAAAATATCAAATCAAATTTTTTTTGGGACAATAAATTTAAACCATATGTATGATTGCATTTTCATGAGAGGAAATATTTGAATAAATCTTATTCTAAGCTTAAGATCAAGGCACACAATATAAACACCTCACTATGAATTAAATATAAGAAATTTGCTTTGATACAATAAGGATCTCAATGGAATTGTGAGTTATTAAAGGAGATTGCATGAGAGTGTAGCTCACATAACATCTCATATTTAGAATAGAAAGAAGCTAGCCATTGTGAACAAGAGAAGATATGTAGGCTCCCTCATTTAAGGTGTCTTAACTATTATTAGAAGAATATAAATAAATTCCATTTTAAATTTCTCCTAAGGAATGAGAATGAAAAAATTATCTAATTTATTAGAACTTAAATGTGCCAATTTTATAATGGGGACTATCAACCTTGATTTCATGAGTCCTTTGAATTTCATTTTAGGAATGAAGACTTCTCTTAGTAACCAATCCAAAAAATAATTAGGGTTTATCCCTAGACAAATTGCATTAAAATCCTTTGATATTAGTTGCCACATGGTTGAGTGGTTCACTTGATCATCTTTCTAGAGATTTAAAGAGGTCACAACCAAGCCTAAAAGGAGAAATACACCTTTTTTTTTTAAATTGTAGTTTAATATGAGTTATTAACTTGAGTCAAATTTTACTAATTACAAACAATAAAAGAGAAAGCCTAGTTTATTATGCACTTCACATTTTGGTATGAACCTCAATGATTATGCTTGAAGTTCAACATGTTTAAAAAAATATTTTTGGCATTTAATCATTTATAAAATTGAACCAATTTTAAAGCATGGGCAACATGCATGATATGATTAATTATGAAATAATTTTTTCACTTATGATAATTTAACCTCCTTAGATTATTGGTCTATATGTGTGTGATAGATAGAGAGAGAGAGAGAGAGAGAGAGAGAGAGAGAGAGAGAGAGTTCTCAACTTGTATATGGTAGCTATCTAGTTTCCTCTAACTAGTATTATTACTTTTGAATTTGTCCCTTATGTTATGAATAACCCTTATGAAGTAATTATTTTGTTGTTAGTTACATCCATTATGGATGGATAATTGTCTTTCTATTGTATATATCATAAATCATATCAATGAGAACTTTATCGCAACTAATTTGCATTCATCATTGATATCAAAACTTATTTGATTTCTTCTAGGCTATTCTAGGGGTGAGAAGAGTTTATTGTAAAGAGGGGGTTAATACAACAAAGACCCATTCATGGTGAATACTTCCCTAGCCATTCTAGGAAGTAGTTTTACAATTTTATTGTGTGAGGAGAATGAAATCTTGTTGGTTTGACAATTGTGATTATGAAAACTAGGACATCCAATGTCCAACTAAAGGTTGATGTAAAAGTATAATTTCTATATTATTATTTTTTTGGTAGAAAAATATTTTCTCATAGAAAAATAAAGAAATTTAAGTGGAGTTAGAATTAGATATTTACAATATTCATAGTAACAAAGTTGTCAGAGATGCAAAAGGTTGTTTTTGATACAAAGGCTATCTTATGTGGAGAATTTTTGGCACAAGTTGTCTAAGGAAGTATCACCAAATAAATTTATTGAAGTGAATATTATATGGAGCAAGAGTTGCTAATATTGTATGTCATCAAGTTGAAGAAAAAATATCTTGTTGACAAGAGGAGTCATTTTATGGTGCCAACACTGAAGGAGGGTCATCTAGCAAAGACTAAGAAGCATATGCGAATGTTATCTAGAACTATTTATGAGAAGAACCTATAAGTGAGTGGTTTCCAATAAGAGAGGGCACCATCTAGTATAAGAAGGTGTTGTCTAACAAGTATGTTGTTCAAGGATCATTTGATGGAGTCTTGCAAATGCACCTCGAGTGTTATTGTCTGGTGAAGTTGTGTTAGCCAACAATAAGAGTTATCAAAGGTGATACTAAAGCATTGAGTGAAAAAAATGGTTCATCTATGAGTAAGTATTTTTGATGGAGTTATATTGTTTGATGCAAACCTCTAAAGAGTTGCATTTGCATGAGATATTTTCAAAGGTATTGAAGGTATTGAAATATGGAAGTTTTTTTACACCTATCCTATAGATATAGTTATTACCCATAATCTTGAGGTAGAAGATCTATAAGATGATGAAAGTGGAGCTAGTTCATCCATTTTGGGGGTTCATAATCACATAAAACTAGTCTCATCCAATGTTTGAGATAGAGTTGTGATTGGAGGTATTCAAAAGCTATTGCTATGCATGAGGAACTTTTTAGGTTATAGCCACAAGGACAAATTATAGTTTGAGTATGTTGAAAATGCTAAGATAAATGCATTTGTGTCCCTCACCATTTTATATAAAAATATATCTATTGAGACATTGAGTTATGAATTGTGCAAACCTTCAATTCCTAATATATTTTTGAGAATTTGGTGGCACAAACTATTTCATGAGATATTGCATAGAAAATAAAATCATGAAGAGATAGTGAAATATCATAATAAAAAGAAGATTATGTGCCATTGGATCTTTGAAGGATCAATAGAAATAATTTATTTGATGTTTTTCTTTTCTAAAACACTAAAATGATGTCATCACATCAAATGTTTGATTTTCCAAATCTACACATGGAAATTAGAATGATTGTTTGAAATCATGTGGGAAACACTTTTTTGAAAGGAAAATGAATTACATTGATTGCACATGCTTTATGGAAGAAATATGTTAATAATTTAAATAACATAGTCTTCAATTACAAAGTGAAATTTTTTTATGAATTCTAATGGCGGATTGTGAAACACTTGAAGACTATCTATTTTAATTTGATGACACACCATAATTTTACAAGTATAGGCATATTTATACTCATCACGAAGCTCTTATTTAGCTTGATTCAACAAATACAATTTTACATTTTTGGGATTTTTGAAGTTTGACGATCATTTTTAATGCCCTAAAGGTTTTGTTGCTTAGTTCTTAGTTGTTAAAGGAAGAGAACTATTCCACCTGGAAGACAAAGTTGAAGATTAATCTCAATTTTTAAGATCTATGGGATGTGATATCAAGAACTGCATGAAGACATACCACTCATCCCAATGAATAGATAAAGTTTTATAAGGTAGACCAAAAATACTAACTAATCATAATATTTGGTGTATTTTATGAGATATAGTTGTATATCCATGATTCTATGACAACCAAATTTGCATGGGATAAACTTAGCACAATGTTTAAATCCAAAAATAGAAATAGATTCTAAAACTATATAGTCAATTGCATTGTTTAAAGATGAACAACAATGAGAATTTGGAGGGTTTTTGAAGGAGGATTGCATAGTTGTAAGCCTTGCTTCAAGTGTCAAGAAAAATCAAGAATGATGTGCTTGTACTATCATACTACAAGCTCTGTCACTATCATTTATTATTTTGGTGATGACTTTGAACATCACTAATTAGAGTATGATGTTTAAGATGTAATGCTTATGCTTACAAGAATTAATAGAAACCATAATAAAACCCATAAAAGAAACACAATTCTACAAATAAACATAATAAGCAAGAATTTTATTGATAACACTGAAGAGTTTACTCTATATCATAGGTCAATTTTGTTGGAATATATTACATTATTTGGTACATGCTAATGTACCACCATAGGTACATATTTAGATTAGGAGAGAATCTTAGATTAGGTTTTGAGTATTTACTTTATGCAATGTAATAAATGCACAAGTATTATTAGAATGTGTAATGATGTAAATGTGCATGTTGTCCACATGTACATGAGTCTATAGAATAGGAAGATGAAGATTCATAGGAATATGGAAGACCAAGAGTCACATCTCATTATATATTGGCCTTTGTAGTAGATATTAAGTGAGATGATAGAAAACAAAATTTAGAGTAGATTTGAATACAAGTTAGCTACAATGTAGTACTTGTATGTAGCATGGAGCATTTGAGATCTCCATATTTTGTATGAAGATGCTATTTTCGTGAGCTTTCATTGATGGTAGTTTTATTATTTATTGCTTAAGTTTCTTATGATTTTTACATGCTTAGTATATTGCCATTATCATATATTTATTATTGCATGTTCATTTTAGTCCTTGTGGTTGCATTTTGAAAGCATGAGATTCCAAAATAAAAGAAACACTATGCATGAAACAAAGAACAGAGATAAATAAAAGAAAAAAGCATTTAAAACACAACCCTCTTTATTTTGATTTCTTATCTTCGGTTACATGGATGTCTCCTCCCTTTTTAGGGGTTAGGAGCGTTAAATATATCTCTGTTACAAGTGTACACAGCCTTCTTCTTTTCGCATGCCCACATGCAAAATGGGCGGGCCAAAATGTTGCCGCCGCTAGTTGCTGATGAATCCTTACTTGCTGCTATTTTTCTACGTTCAACTGCTTATCCTGCGTTCAGAGAAACCATAAATAGTTTAGTAGCACCTGTAGTAAGAAGTCAGAACGTTTGTCTTTATGAAACAATGAGTAATGTATGCAAACGATTGATTAAATGCATAAGTCAAATGACTCTACATAACCTGCTACTTTTACGTGAAACAAAAACTTTGCTAACAGGCCGTTGCTGTTAAAACATTCGGCCGATTTACACTCGAATGAGATGTTGCTACCTGTTCGTTAACGCGATCTCGAAAGCCACGAGAGCATAATAGAATTCGATACATATATTAAACATACATTGCAGAATAAACCCTAGTGCAGGATAAAAGCGCAAGAACAGAATGTATCAAAGCGAAAACAACAAGAAGGTATGGGGTGCCCAAGCGGGCCGCCACCGTTAAAATTTAATAATGGCAACGCCAATCCAATAAGGAAGGGCCCAAAATATTTTATATTGAGTTGTCGTCGAATTAGTGGGATATGGTGATCCACTGTCGGGTATGAAAGTCAGATTCACGCTTCTGAGAACCACCCACCAACCTCTATTTTGCAAGAGATTCTGGATGTGGAGAAGGTGAACTCAAACTGGTGCAATCGGGTCTCTGGATGAGCAGCACTTCGTTGTGTTTTTAAAATGCTTCGTCCTCTCTTTTTACATTGCATTGAGCTAGTTTTTATAGAGGAATTTTGCCTCTGAAACATTAATGTCAAACCCTAAGTCTGCAGGCGCCGTCGAGATTTGACCGTTGTCAGATGATTATGAGGCATGGCTCGCCCTGAGATTGTCGCTAGGAACTCACATCCGTAATTATGAAGCATGGCCTCGGGCCGGATTTGTTGTTGAGATTGCTCGTCTCATTACTGCAGTTGGTGAAGTCCGTCGTTCTTTGAAAATGGCATGCAGTGATGCCACGTGGCGGTCGTACCTTACTAGGAAGTAAAAAAAAGTCTTCCATGACTTGGGCTGCCACCTGTCATTAAGTCGTTCTTCTTAAGGCCTCCGATTGGTCAACGCTTTTGACGTCGAAGTGTCGCGATATCGCGACACTTCGGCCAGGTCTTGGCTTGTCGAAGTGTCGCGATATCGCGACACTTCGGCCAGGTGGAGGCTTGCGGCCGGAAGTGTCGCGATATCGTGACACTTCGGCCTGGCAAAGGCTTGCGGTCGGAAGTGTCGCGATATCGCGACACTTCGGCCTGGCGAGGGCTTGCGGCCGAAAGTGTCGCGATATCGCGACACTTCGGCCTGGCGAAGGCTTGCGGCCGAAAGTGTCGCGATATCGCGACACTTCGGCCTGGTGAAGGCTTTTGGCCGGAAGTGTCGCGATATCGCGACACTTCGGCCGGGTGTTGGTTTTTGGATAAAGGCTTTGCTTTTGATGAGGGTTTGAAGTTTTGAAGTTTGTTAAAGGCTTTGATAAAATGACCAACTCTGCTCACTTATTTTTTGACCTTCCAAACTGCTGTGCAAGTGGCTAGGACCACTGTTTGACCTCTGAGGGCTGCCCTGAAAGCTGTGTGTGTCAATGCGATCAGTGTTTGTAGTCACTTAATCGGATTGGTGCTGTTTTGGTGTCTACAGATGCCCCTTTTTGGGAAGTGCTACGGGTGACGCAGTGCTGAGCAAAAATAGACGACCAAAGCACTAATGATTAGGGTTTCTTGGTAACCTAACCAACTTTTGATGCCCCAAGTATGGAAAGGGCATGCATTCTTGAATCCTTGCTTCTGACGAGCTAAGGAATTTGATTTCAAGTGTTAACCTATTTTGGTGAGGTGTGACTTGAGCTTGGAAATTGATCAACCATGATTAGGCAAAGGGCGTAACCTTTTGTCCACAGGGGAAACCTTGTGTTCATGCTTCGGGAATGCCAAGTGTTTGATCAATTTAATGATTGCTTGTTTACCGCCCCAAGCAGGAGCGTGATTGTCTTTGTCAATGATTCTTTGAATGCATGTCATTGCCTTGATTGGGTGTGTGCTTGTTGATTGGTGACTAAGTGTGACTACCCCCTCAAGCGACGAATCGATGAGGGAATGACCTTCGTGAGAAAAGCGACGAGTCGCTTGACCCAAGATGACTTAGGTTAGGGTGCCTTTAGATGTTTTACCTTTTAAGCACGTGCAGTTTCCCGACATTTGGACCTATTTTTGGTGGGTGTTAACCCTTTTGGTGATGCCATAATGGGGTGAAATCATCAACAACCCATCTTCCCGTGGAGCGGTCCAGCTAGGGGTAGCCTTCTTGGGGAAGTAGGAGAGTGACAATTTGAGCCCCGACATCGATTTTCTTTATGCCAAGAGGTTAAGTGCAAGAGCACTTGTGTCCGGCAATGCTTATTGCTATGGTTTTTGTGTTGCATTTTTGTGATGTTTTTGTTGTTTTGATTTTCTTTCTTTGTGTATATGTCATGATTTTATGCACAATGATTGATGTTGATGGATGCAGCTCTGCACTTATATTTATGGATGCATATGTTGTAATGAATGCAAATGTGTGTGATATGCAGAGGTGAAATGGATGGATGGACTTTGTGATGTTTGGCTATGGCACCATAGCCTGTTTAGAACTTCATTATTTTGTTTTGAGGCGACTTGTATGTATACATGCTTGGTGTTTCTTTTTTGTATTTTCTCGATGGTAGTGTAAGGATGAAAAGTAGCGCAATCGGTTTAGAAATGTAGCTAAGGTTTTCTGAGACTCAGACGGTTTTAACTTACTAGCCATGACTGTACCTTATCTTACAAGACTTTTGAACAAGGTATGAATCGGACTTGTTTTTGACCAAGTTATTTCACATCCCTGTGTGTGCAATTGAGTTCATTTATGTGGTATTTGTCAAGATACCGCCAGTGCCAGATGGGCTTTCAACCGAACTTATACTAAGGGTCACCTAACTAGCTCCACTAACTCCTTTGTTGTATGTAGTTAGATTAATCTACGGTGTTATCCAGGATACCATAAGCTAGCTCATCCACATGCAAATATTGATCTGTACACAAGTTAATGTGATAGATATATCGTCATGCGAGAAGTTTACCGCCAGTGACCGATAGGCTATCAACCAAACCGATACTGAGGCTTGCCTCATGACCTGTTAGAATGCTGAGAGTTCCAGGGATTCAAGTTCAACTCCCTTCTTTTCTTCAATTGTATTGGGATACTTGCTCGTTTGTAGTGATAATAATCACTGTTTATTTTGATTTGTTTTTCTTTTGAGCAAGGGATTGGGGATATGGAGTGACGATAATCACTATTGTTTGTGCCTTTTGATGTGTGCACTGTAGGATGTCAAATTTTGGAGTTTTTGACGCTTGCAAATTTTTGATGTTTTGCAACTATTTAGAACTTTGGGATTCTTAGGGAATTGGGTAGGGAGGATGCTTGTCCTTTTGCCAACTCTCAGCATTCTTGGGGTCATTCGCACAGGGGGATGAGCAAGATAACCGTTTCGCTTATGGTGACCTCGGATTACTATGCAGTGTTTCATCTTTCGTTCACACAACTTGGGAATTTTTATGTGTTTTAATTTGTGTTGGGATGTTACGTAACAAGGTGTATTTCAAGTGTAACTCTACCTTCGTAAAATCTGTCTGACTTGATACATTACATGGCTAAAGAGCAAAATGATGACTGAATCACGAAAACCCTTGATACATTAAAAGACCACTGACCCTAGTGTGGTAAAAGCAATGCATGGTGTTTTTGTTGTTTTTGTAAAATGGACATAGTGTGGAACAAGATGGACTAGTAGAACTATTACAGCCTATGGTGCCCTTGACCTATACGACCACAAATATGCAATGTATGGATGCAATGCTTTAATGCAAGCTATGTATTTTTGTATTTTTGATGGATTGATTTTTGTGAATATGAAGATGAAGTGCGAGAAGAACTCTCTTATTGATGAATTTGAGTATGCCTAGAAATGAGATGCAAATTTTTGTTGTTTTTGATGATTTTTGTTGTTTTTGAATTTTCTTAATTTTTGACCAAGCGATTATGGAAATCCTTGGAGCATTTTGGGATTGACCAAGCGATTGCAAGAATCCTTGGAGCCTTTTGGGATTGACCAAGCGATTGCAACAATCCTTGGAGCATTTTGGGATTGACCAAGCGATTGCAAGAATCCTTGGAGCATTTTGGGATTGACCAAGCGATTGCAAGAATCCTTGGAGCATTTTTGGGATTTGGCTCTCTTAGATATGAAATGGTCGCAAATGACTTGATATTCAAGGGTTCTGTTTCCTTGATACCATCAAGAGAAGCTAGCCGGTATGTCCCGGGTCCTATTTTGCTATCAATGACATATGGACCTAACCAATTTGCCGCAAACTTGTCCCTTAGGTGGGATGGCAAACTGGAATTTTGCTGGTTTTCCTTCAAAACCAAATCACCAACCCGAAAGTCCCTTAGGTGAACTTTCATGTTGTAAGCTTTCTTAAGTCGCTCTTGATAAATACGTAAATGCTCGAGAGCATTAACGCGTCGTTCGTCAAGCAACGTAAGCTGGTCTAACCGGGCTTGCCGCGTAGAATCATCATCGATGAACTCCTGCATTGATATGCGCAGGGAAGGAATCTCCAACTCGAGAGGCATGACTGCCTCGGAGCCATACACAAGCGAAAATGGAGTGGCCCCAATGGGTGTCCGAATGCTAGTGCGATAGGCCCATAGGGCAAGTGGGATTTGAATGTGCCAATCCTTATGACTGTTCGCGACGGTCTTTTTAAGGATGGCAACTAGCATTTTGTTTGACGCCTCTGCTTGCCCATTCGCCTGCGGATAATAGGGTGTTGAAAAGCTGTGCTGAATCTTGTACTTTGTGGTCAAAGCACGCACGTCTTTGTTCTTGAAAGGCGTTCCATTATCCGAGACTATTTTGGATGGAATACCAAAATGACATATGATGTTATGCAAAATGAACTCCACAATGCGGGGTCCTAGTCGTAGAGGTAAGCGGAATTGCTTCCACCCACTTGGTAAAATACTCGTGGCCGTTATGATAAACGTGTGACGGCCTGACGATGCAGGGGAGATCTTTCCAATTAGATCGAAGCCCCACTGCGAGAACGGCCAATCGATCGGACTGTCTCGCAAGGCCTGAGAAGGTACGTGCATCAAATTGGCATGATGTTGACACTTCACGCACTTCTTGACATAGGTGCAACAATCTCGCTCTAAAGATGGCCAATAATAGCCCATGCGAAGAATGCGCTTTGCGATAGCCATACCACTAAAGTGGCCACCACATGTACCATCGTGCGCTTGGGCGATCGCCCAAGTGGACTCTTGCTGGTCCAAGCAACGAAGGAGGATTCCTTCATAGCTGCGACGATACAAAATGTCTCCTAACAAGACATACTTAGCCGCTTTCTCGCTTGAGTGCTCGTTTTGCGGCATGAGTCAATCCAAGTGGGAGATTACCTAACTTGAGGTAGTCTCCGATGGGTAAATACCGATCTCGTTGATCGTAAACCTCGACAGTATGAACAACCAATCCCTTTGGAAGTTCCTCCCTAGCAAACGCTGAATGGGATAGAACCTACAAGAATAGCGTTGTGTTGCTATTAATGGGAGTAGGGGAGAACAAGGACCCCCAGTTGGCACGTTTTAGACGATCTCGGATTCGAGAGAACTTATCCGAGGATGGTTCAATCTGGATCATGTGGATTCCTGGCGTCAAGTCTGAGCTTGCACGCTCCATCGCGGATTGCGATAAGGTTTTGACTTGAATGGTTGTCATATCACCGGAAAGGTCCTGCGGAATTAGTGACCCCAAGGAGGCCATTGTGTCCGCAAAATGATTCGATGATCGAGGGAGGGCCTCGATGTCATACCACTCAAGTTTTGCCAGGAATTTGTCCACAAGGGCTTTATAAGCCTTCGGAACTGGGCATTTGCATTGATATACCCCTTTGACTTGATTGACTATTAACAGCGAATCACCAAAGATATTCAGTCGTTTGATGTTCATGGTGATTGTTGTCTGAAGACCTAGGAGCAAGGCTTCATACTCTGCGTTATTGTTGGTGCATGGGAAGTTTAATTTAAATGACAGGGGCATTGGGGCACCCTCGCGGTGTGAAGAATACAATTCCCGTGCCACCACCTTGCTCACATTTAGAACCATCGAAGAATAGGGTTATGTCGGCTCGTGACTCGTAGCTCATCGGAATCCGGCGATTCTCGAGACATGGAAGACCCCATCATCGGGTAGTTCTATGACCAGAGGCTGATCGTCTTCAAGAGGAGCCTCCGCTAGTTGATCGGCTATGACTTGTCCTTTGATAGATTTTTGTCCAATAAACTCTATGTCAAATTCCATCAACAACATGATCCATTTCGCCGTGCGACTACTATGATAAGTACGACTCATCATGTATCGCAATGGATTCTCCTTAGACACAACATACGTAGTGTTGCTCAGCATGTAATGGCATAGCTTTTTAGTAGCAAACACCACTGCCAAGCGGAGTTTCTCAACGTATGCATAGTTAAGTTCATAACCGACCGGGGTGCGGCTAAGATAGTATGTAGCCTCTTCTTTGTGAAGTTCATTCTTCCGGGCTAGCATGGCGCCCAGTGCCACCTCGCAGCCGAGATGTATAAGTAGAACGACACTCCTGGTCTAGGTGGTGCCAATACCGGCGGCGAAGCCGGGTATTGTTTGATCTCGTCAAAGGCCGATCGGCACTCGTCATCCCAATGAAATGTAACCCCCTTGTGCAATAATTTGTTCATGGGTCGGCACTTGTCAGATAATTGCGCTATGAAGCGTTTAATCGATGCGACCTTGCCCTGCAGACTTCTGAGCTGCTTGATTGTAGTTGGGGGAACCATTTCGAGGATTGCCTTGACTTTCTTTGGGTCCACCTCGATTCCTCATTTTGAGACTATGAAACCCAAGAGTTTTCCAGATGTGACGCCAAAGACGCACTTCTTGGGGTTTAGTCTAACTTTATGCTCCATGAGGCGATCGAGGATCTTGGCTTAAGTCATCGATATGATTTGAGCGCAAAAGAGATTTGGCTAACAAATCATCCATGTAATCTTCCAAAGTTTTGTGCATGTAATCGTGGAAGATATATGTCATGGCACGTTGGTAGGTGGCACCAACATTTTTAAGGCCAAAAGGCATGACCTTATAACAAAATGTCCCCCAAGGCGTTGTGAACGCCATTTTTAGTTGGTCTTCAGGATTGATACGAATCTGATTGTATCCTGAGAAACCATCCATGAGGGAGAGCATTTCGTGACCTGCTGTAGCGTCTACCAACGCGTCGATGCTCGGCAAGGGGAAATCATCCTTAGGACTCGCTTTGTTTAGATCTCAAAAATCGGTGCATATGCGAATCCTCCCGTCGGGCTTCTTGACGGGAACCATGTTGGACAACCATGGCGGATAATCCACGCAGATGACAAACCGTGCATCCAACAGCTTTTGCAATTCGTCTTTGACCATCAAGGCCACTGTTGGGTGCATCTTACGTAGTTTTTGCTTTACGTGCTTGATTGTCGGATCAAGCGTTAAATTATGCGTGACTAGTCGCGGGTCTAGTCCCTGGCATATCCTTGTATGACCATGCAAAAACCTCCTTCTTCTCTTTGAGAAGGGCAATGTAGTCGGCTTGCTCTTCGGGGGAAAGGCTTACCCCCGACTTGAGAATCTATGGATTCATTGGATCTCGTGCCGATATCTACATCGCTCATTTCCTCGATCGACATGTGGGATCCGTCCTCCAACTGATGTGGAGTCGGGATCAAATGGATATCATTAGCTGAATTTAGATCTACGCTTGGGAACCTCGGGTTCCTCTTCAGCCTAAAAAATATCCTGAGTTGTCCCTGGGGTAAAATGATGCATTTCACCGAAAGGCCAGTACTTTGATGGTGACAAAGGTGAATTGACGCGATCCCAGTCGATGGCATCTATGTCGAGATGCAATGACCGTGCTGGATCGGCCGGATTGCGGATGGGTGCGGTCAAATCAATGGAGATCATGTAGATGGAATGAATTGGGTCTCCATTACCGTGGGTATGATAACTTGAATCTTCTGGATGCTCCCTATACTCTGGATCTGGTTCTAGGGGAACGGGCACGAATGGATCGGCCCTATGTGCTGATAGGAGGACAGGGTCTTCCCTCGACACTGTTGTCATGATAGGGTCTCGGGGTGGACGGTGCTCATCGTGAATTTGGAGCCATGGATCTAACACTAGGGCCCACCCCGCTGGGTCTACCCACCATTCATGCCCTAACCTTATGCCCATCTATCCCATTAGATCTTCATGAGTTAAAGGGCGATAATTCCGTCGCGCATGTCTGAGATAGATCATCTCAGTCTCATCTTTTGAATCACTTTCGGAGATCCAAAAATGTTCATTCTCTTTAGCAACTGTTACTTGCGACATTGAGGGTTCTCCTTGTTCCAGTAAGTTAATCTGGTCCCATGGCGGTTGTTCCACTTGTGGTGGAGGGACCGGATTCCCCTGACACTGTATTGATTCGACTGGAACCTCTAAGGGGAACAGCTTCAAAAAGATGTCCGGACACTGTTGATGTTCTCTTTGAGGATTAGTGTCCGAACTTTCACCTCTCTCTAGCAAAGGAGAGGGATTACGGTTGTTGCCAAGGGTGTTTGTTGACCATGGGAGGTAATCTCCCAATGTAAATTCTGTATTTGGGTTGGCATAAAGATCTCGGTGCCAATCCCCCCTTGTTGCCTATTTCTAGGCCTTGCATATTTTCTACCAAGATGTCTAAGGGCAGGGGGTGGTTGAACCCTACTCCTGACTTATCATATGGCATCCGATATCTTGGTTGGCAAAGGACCCGCATCCCTTGTTCATATCTCGCCTAGCCCGTATCCATGCCAATTGCATTGGCCGAGATATTTTAGGGCAAAGTTTGGGTTTGACAGATAGTTGATGTTTTCAACAAAAGGCTCTTCGTCTGCTTCCTTTTGCTTGCATGGTTCAAGACCATGATCAAGGCCCCCATACACAAAATTTGTCTGGTTGGGTGGGTGACCTAGAGGAACAACTGTTCCTATGGGAAGGCGAGGTCTCCCCATATCCCGTACTGATTCTACTGTAGGCGTTGCCACAACATTCTCGCACTAAGTACTCCCCCGTGCCCGTACCGGCCATTTCAACGGTGATTGTTGATGCTTGGGAGGGAGGGAACGGGAGTCCTTCCTGAGTCCATTCCATGTTTGGTGGTTTAGGAATCTCAGCTTCCGTAGTGCTAGGTGTTTCCTCTGTTGATACCGTTGATATTGTGGGCAAACCCTCTTCTAGGGGCTGAGCCTCTTCCATGATCTGTTTTCCCTTGTCCTTCTGTTTAGCCATGACAGGTGGCATTGGTAATGAAGGAGCAGATGATGAGGATTCACCTGGCTGGGATTTTGGTGATTTGGTCACCAGTGGTGCTCGCGGTATTGGACCTGTTTAGATGGATTTAACTGGAAATCCAAATGCGTTGAAGGGAGGGTCGATTGAGGCATTAGTTGTACCGCATTGCAATACTTGAAGGGTTCCAAGTCCATCGGGACTACATGTATTTCTCCTTCAAAAGCATACTTTAAGCACTGGTGAGCGATGGAAGGGACACACTTCATGTCCCTCGATCCAAGGCCGCCCTAGCAGTATATTGTAAGCCATCTCGCCTTCCAACACATGGCACAATGTTGGTATTGTCTTTTGTCCTACCTGGATAGGTAGAACGACTGTGCCGACCGTCGAGCATATTGCATCATTGAAAGCTCGCAGTGTGTACGTGGAGGCTCGTGATATGAGAGGTTGGCAGCTTTAAATGTTTTAGCGCTGCAGGTGGTGATGATGTTACTGGACGAGCCAGTATCTACCAACACTCTCTTGTATGGGATCCCGTTGACCCGCGCGATAACGTGCAAGGGTGGATCTGCCGTGTCATTCGATATTGCTTTGACTTCATCCTCTCTGAAGGTGATGACCGGCTCTGTACATCGCTTCACATGTCCCACGAAGTTGTTGAAAGAATTTGCTTCGTGAGGCCGTAAGTCGATGGTTTTTAAAATGTCCATAAGAGCTTCCCTATGAGGTGTTGGACTGTTGAATAAGCTCGTAAATGGACAGCCTAGCCGATGTGGTCCGCAAACTCGCGTGAGTTTGGTCCGTATCGTGACCTCGGGTCTAGGCGGAGGTACTTGCACAGGGCATTGCTGAGGCTGCGACGTCGTTGGAACTTCCCTCGTAGCTACCTCGGGGGCAGCTGCTGGGTACTTTTTGTTCCTTGTCACTATGCTGATCATTCCCACAAATCCTTGCATGGGAAGATTCTCTCGCACCTCGTTAATCTGGAGAGGTTTTGCTCTGTGCCTCGTGGGCAGGCAAAGGGTCCTTGAATACCCCCATTTGTTGGTTATTTGGCGCTATGGGGTTGTCCACGGCCAATGTTTTATTGTCGATTAAATCTTGGATTAATCCTTTGAATTTCCAACATCCATTTAAATCATGTCCCCTACGCCTATGGAATCTACAATACAATTCCTCTCTGTATCCCTTAGGCTTGGGGGCGTTAGGGTCTATAGTTTGGATTTTCGGAAGGGTGACTAGATTTGCCGCTGACAAGCGGTCAAATAGGGAGTCCCTGGACTCCGTGTAAGGGGTGAATTGCCGCCTAGGGCGACGCCGCCGATTCTCGCTCCCGTTTCTTATTATCCTTTTCATAACTAGGAGGCACCGCCTGGTAATTAGCCTTTGGGGCTGCATTTCTTGCATAGGCTTGGGAACATTTATCGCAACTTGATTAACCGCAGCGGGTTGTGATTGCGTATTCCCAGTCTTAGTGGTTTTATTCCACTCTTTCTTTTTAGGCTTGGCGATTGCGCCTTCGCCTATCTTAATCTCTTCTATAACTCTGGCTTGCGCCAAAGCTTCTTCTAAGCTGTCGTATTGTTGCAGTAGCAATAGACCAGAGATTGATTTTAAGCAACTCCGTGCAAACATCTGCGTAAGATCAGACATAGGGGGACGGTAGGGTAACCTAGAAAGCAAAGCCCTCCATCGATTCCCGTATGCTGTCATTGTTTCTTCCTCATATTGCCTAAGGCTGGCCAGATCACTCAGTGATGCCTTCTTCTTTGTGTTGAAAGCAAAGCGTTCAAGAAACGCATCTACTAATTGATCGAGATTGTTTATGCTGTGTTTGGGTAATTGTGTGAACCAATCCGAGGCAGGGCCTGCGAATGTGGTTATGAAAGTTCGAAGCAACAATGCATCATTATCTTGGATGCCGAAGCATTGACTTAGGAACCTTGTGACATGTTCTTGTGCGTCCTCTTCACCTTTAAAAACTGCCAATTGAGGCAACTTGAAGTGTTCGGGGTAAAGAGGTGTAGGCACTGAGGGATGCACTGGATGACTCCGGAGTTGACGTAATGTGGGCTTTTGATGCCCGTAAGCTTTTGTCTCCATAGACTCCAAACGCTCTAATAGCGCTTTGTATGCATCGAAAGATTTTATTTCTTCCTCTTTTGTTTGCTCCCGTTGTGAGTCATGGGAGACTGGAGGCCTATGGGGGGGTGGCCGAGTGGCAGCCCTCCCGCCTTGATGGGGCATTTTGGCCCGTTCTATTTCTGGTTCGTACTCCTCATAAACTTCTTGAGGAGTCTCTGGGCGAGACCTATGACCTTGATTGAGTCCCCGCTGAGGGTACCCATCATTGTTTCGGGGAGTGGCCTCCCTCTCGGGTCTATAAGGTCTCGGAGGCAAAGCTTGACGAGGTCGCGGAGACCTGTCTTGCACCAAAGGATTGTGCCTCTCATATTGTTCTTCTCTGTGGGTGCGAGGGGTTGGCACCCTCTCAGGTAGCTTATAGCGCAACTCATCCGCTTCGCGCTGCATGCGCTCTTTATTCAAGCGGTATAAGTACTCTAACTCCTGATGACCCTGCTCAAGCCGCGTGATTCGAGCTTGGCGAGCGGCATGTCTGGCGACTGTCGGGTCAACCGGGTCTGCCCTCTTTTGTTGAGGAGGCTTGAATGTTTTGCCTATGTGTTTGCCTCGATCTTGATGGTCTAAAATTTCAATGGGTTGCTTCCCTTTGTCGGGGTAGGCGACATTTGCTTGAGGCTCTAGCCTTGATGTGTGATCATGATATCTGGTAGGCGTAGAAACACAAGGTTCCCACGTTGTATGTTGTTCCCGAGGAATGCGATGATCTTCCTCGTACTCCCTTTCATGGGTGTGAAAGGGGCGGGCGGAGTTAGCTTGCCCTGTGTAAAGAGCCCTGCGCTCTGGATGTTGTCTTTCTATTCTGATGGGAGGTAAAGAAGAGACGCCATATCCACGTTGTCTCTCCAAATGGACAGTATGCCTCTCTAGCGCTTCATCGCGCTGTGGCCATTCAAATCTAGCCTCAAGAGGCGGTTGTCTACCTACATTGAGATCTACATGTAAAGCGTCTTCCCGAAAGGGGCTGTGTTGGATGGGCATACCCCAATGAGGAGGCTCCCAATAATTTCTTTTTGATGGGGCCTGATATGGACTCTCTTGTAGGCTGGACCACCAAGGCGGTATGGCCAAGTCCTCAGGGCTAAAGCGAAGGCGACTAGCGCCCTCTCTTTGTGCACCTTCCGCAGCGTCCGCCCTTGATTGGGCTTGGCTACGGGTGTACACCATTGTGGCGCTTCTCTACTATCTAAGCAGATTTTATCTCGTTTATGGTGATTTGTCTTTTGGTCTACACTAAGCAGAAATGAACACACTCATACACAAAATCGTGATTATCTCTTTTAAGGATTTGATAGTGTGTCCTAAACTGGTTTAGTGCATTTTGATGTTTTGTTTTGTTTTTGCAATTTTGGAAGAACGTTTAAATGCATAATGTTGGCTCATATGACTCCCATAAATGGTCGCCCCTTCAATATACCATTGTCGGACCGATATACCAACCTCTCTATATACCCGCCCTTACGAGAGGGAAACTATAGGTACGTGAGAGCAGATGGTACGTGGAACATAGGCGGTACGGAAGGGGGATTGTCCTGTTAATGACACCTACCATAGAAGACTTATCCTCGCGTGCATGGGAATCACCCCAAGCAACACTCGGTCAGCTTTCGTCAGGATTTACGTCTAACAACAGTGACAATCGGGGAAATGGATGCAAAGCTAAGCCAAGGTGGTGATGAACCCACCGTTGGTCTTGCTCAAGGGCTGGGGTTTTACGACCAGCTCCTTGGTTTAATTTACCACGTGAAGTGTGTGGAGTTCATTTTTATTTAATAAAAATGAAACGAGCAAAAAAAAGAAACTTTCCCTATGCCATACAAACACTACAAACCGGAAAACAAGTAAAAATTAATTTTTTTTTTTTTTTTTAAAGCAAGAAAAATTTATGAAAAATTTCTCTACCTTTCTTTAATAATTAAAAAAATTAATTATTAAATAAATAATTACATAAATAAATAAATAATTAAATAAAGCAAGAAAAATTTATGAAAAATTTCTCTACCTTTCTTTAATAATTAAAAAGAACGAAAGTAAAAGATTAAACAAGTAAAATAAACAGAAATTTCACAGAAAATGACATGGACAGTTAAAAACCGTTACCTCTTTCTGCCCGGATTTGCTGTTTCTGACCTTCGACTAAAAGGTACCTGTTAAGCACAAAACACAACAGATCGGATTAGTTTCTGTGATTTAAAAATCTGGGAACGGTCCCACCGTGATCGCCACTGAAAGCATGAGATTCCGAAATAAAAGAAACACTATGCATGAAACAAAGAACAGAGATAAATAAAAG
This sequence comes from Wollemia nobilis, assembly GCA_028583015.1. NCBI lineage: Eukaryota > Viridiplantae > Streptophyta > Pinopsida > Araucariales > Araucariaceae > Wollemia > Wollemia nobilis. The sequence goes on from JAQPPZ010002200.1 coordinate 1,210,312, forward strand.
AAAAATGCATTTAAAACACAGCCCTCTTTATTAATATGATTCGACTCGGTTACATATTCTCCTCCCTTTTTCTTACATATTCTCAGTTACAAGTGTAAAGTGCATCTTCTTCCGCATGCCCACATTTGAAATGGGCGGGCCAATGTTGCCGCCACTATGCTGATGAATCCTTGCTTTTTCTTTCCTGCGTTCAAAGAAACGATAAAAAGTTTAGTAGCACCTGTACTAAAAGATACATTTGCTTTAAAAGAAATGTATGCAAAGATTGATTAAATGCATAATAAATGCCTCTAAGTAACCTACATTACGAAAAAGTAAATGCTAAGATATTTAAAACACGTGATTTAATCGAATGAACATTGCTACTGTACGTTAACGCATCTCGAAAAAAGCATAATACATTGATACATATATCTAAACATACATGTAAATAAACCTAGTGCAGAATAAAATCAAGAACAGAATGTATTGAAATAAAACTAACAAGAAGGTGATGGGGTGCCCAAGCGGGCCGCCCCGTTAAAATTTAGTTTCGACGCCAATCCAATAGGGAATGGGCCCAAAATATCTAATATTAGTGTTGTCGTCGAATTAGTGGGATATTGTGATCCACTGTCGGGTATGAAGGTCAGATTCACACTTCTGAAAACCACCCACCAACCTCTCTTTTGAAAGAGATTCTGGATGTGAAGAAGGTGAACTCTAAACTGATGCAATCGGGTCTCTGGATGAGCAACACTTCGTTGTGTTTTTAAAATGCTTCGTCCTCTTTTTTTTACATTGCATTGAGCTAGTTTTTATAGAGGAATTTTGCCTCTGAAACATTAATGTCAAAACCCTAAGTCCGCAGGCACCGCTGAGATTTGACCGTTGTCAGATGATTATGAGGCATGGCTCGTACTGAGATTGTCGCTAGGAACTCACATCCGTAATTACGAAGCATGGCCTCGGGTCGGATTTGTTGTTGAGATTGCTCGTCTCATTACTGCAGTTGGTGAAGTCCGCCGTTCTTTGAAAATGGCATGCAGTGATGCCACGTGGCGGTCATACCTTACTAGGAAGTAGAAAAGTCTTCCGCGACTTGGGCTGCCACCTGTCATTAAGTCGTTCTTTTTAAGGCCTCCGATTGGTCAACGCTTTTGACGCCGAAGTGTCGCGATATCGCGACACTTCGGCCAGGTCTTGGCTTGCGGCCGGAAGTGTCGCGATATCGCGACACTTCGGCCGGGCGAAGGCTTGCGGCCGAAAGTGTCGCGATATCGCGACACTTCGGCCTGGCGAAGGCTTGCGGCCGGAAGTGTCGCGATATCGCGACACTTCGGCCTGGCGAAGGCTTGCGGCCGAAAGTGTCGCGATATCGCGACACTTCGACCGGGTGAAGGCTTTTGGCCGGAAGTGTCGCGATATCGTGACACTTCGGTCGGGTGTTGGTTTTTGGATAAAGGCTTTGCTTTTGATGAGGGTTTGGCTTTTGATGAAGGTTTGAAGTTTTGAAGTTTGTTAAAGGCTTTGATAAAACGACCAACTCTGCTCACTTATTTTTTGACCTTCCAAACTGTTGTGCAAGTGGCTAGGACCACTGTTTGACCTCTAAAGGCTGCCCTGAAAGCTGTGTGTGTCAATGCGATCAGTGTTTGTAGTCACTTAATCGGATTGGTGTTGTTTTGGTGTCTACACATTTCATTAAATATATAGCATCAAAAACTAATAGTGGTATTAGATCCACAAGGTATATTAATAGGAGATAGGGAGAGCCACAAGATATATTTAGAGGATATAGGGAGATCTCATTTTTAGAATTTCTAAATTAGATTTTTGGCTGGAGACTTTCCACAGGGTTGTAGGAAAACTCGTGAAGACTAGGACTCAACATAGATATATTTCCACTAGATTGAAGGATAATTAGTGATGTTTATTGATTTATAGAGATTTGGAGATTTGCATGAACTTGATTGCTACTTTTTAAGTTTTATATTGTAAAATATTAGTTCTAATAATTTGAGAAGCTTCCTACAACAAATAGAGAAGAATTTCATCTTTGATTATCTAAAAGTCTATGTGCTTTTCTCTTGCACGAATTAGTTCTCTATTGCAGAAAAAGTAGACATTGAATATTAAGGAGGTCCAACAAAGAAGGTTCCATTGAAGAATGAGGAGACCCAAAAATGTGGTCCTCATAGAATATTTAAGATTGAGGAGACCCAAAATGTGGTCACCATATAATATTGAATATTGAGGAGATCCAAGAAAGAGGACTCCATTGAAGATTGATAAGATCCAAGAAAGAAGAATCCATTGAATATTGAATATTGAGAAGAGAGAAGAGGTAAAATGAGACCTACTGAAGATTGAAGAAAGAGGAGACTCAAGAAAGAGGACCCCGTAGAATATTGGATATTGGAGATTAAGGAGAATCAATAAGATCCCCATAGAAGATTAAATACTATAGATTGCAAATTGAAGAAAGTAAAAAGTAACTCTAGAAGGAAGAGATTAAAGAAATAGATCCCATTGAAGAACTTCTAAATTTGGAAGATAGAAGATTGAATATTGAAGATAGAAGAAGACTAGGAGAAGTCATATTGAAAATTTGATAAGCTACAAAATTAGAAGATACAAGAGAAGAAGATCTGAAGAAAACTTAAAAGGAGAAATAATGGGGCTAGAAAACCCCTATTCAAGAAATTAAAGAAGTTCCCATTGGAGAATATTTGAAGAAAGTACAAGGGAAAATATTTCAAGAAGGAGTAGCTCTTTTTTTATTTTTATTTTTACATGGTGGAATAGCTAGCTGCCATGAATCCAGGCAGGCTATCCAAATTTTATGGCCACCATAGTATTCTATGATGTCTGCCTTGGACGCCGCAACACAGATATTCATGCAGTCTGCCCCTATAACTGCCATGCCACAATCATTTTAAACCTTTTACACCGCTGAAAGCACTAGGAAAGGGACAAGCGTTCACTCCGACGAGGCCCAATATTTGAACCTTGGACCTCCACCCCCTTATGGGGTTTGGATGAACCAATTTGTATACAACCCAGACCGAAGGAGTAGCTCTTGAAAATAAGAATTTGGGACAATTATCAACATCTACCAACAAGAATAAAAGGAAAAAGGATTTGGCAAGAAGTTTGTCAAATTTTAAGATTCTTGATAGAGATTCTTGAAGATCTCAAGACATTCAAATTCTTGAGAAGGAGGCCAACGAAAGAGGCTAGATTTGAAGTTAAAATTTTGACAATAAAAGTGGAGGATAAAGAAGCTAGAAGTGGCAACATATTTGAGAAGTTTGAGGGCAACCATAAATAATTTGAAGGTTGATTTATGAATAAGAATATTGCTTATTTTTATAGAAAAAATTGAAGGAGTTTAGGACATCAAACTAAAGGTTTTGGAAAGCACGATTGAGAAGAAAATTAGAGGATTTTCCTAGCATATTTGAGAAAGTTTTGAACAAAAAATGAAGGAGGAATTGGTTGCATTAGAAGCCAAAAAAGTACAGAGTTTTGAACAACAAGAGGGTAACATTTTCAGCAACACAAATAGCTACAAATTTCAGAGTTTAGGAAAAAAAAGTTTGAGGAGAATTGAATCCATAAAATAAGACTATTGGGTAGCATTTGAATAAGGAAAATTGCTTCAAATTATAAATAATATTGGACAACATAGAAGATGATTCCTAAACAACATTGAAAGCTAAAAATTAAGCCTATTGAACAATAAGCTAAAGGTAAAAAATGTAGCAAAGTTTAGGTAGAAATTGAGTAGAAATGAGAGCTGTAATATTCACAAGTTTAGGGCATAAAAACATAAAGAATTGGAGCTTCAAATTTTAAAAATTCAATGCAAAAAATAGGTGAACAAAATCACCAAGAAGACTAGCTACAAAAGAGGCCAAAAGGTATACCACATTGATGCTATTAAATTTCATTATTTAATCATTAAAACAAGTTCAATACAAGGTTTTTGAAAGCGTAATATTAGAATTATTTGAGGTGCTAAATATAGTTTAAGTTGAGCACCTTCGAGTAAAAAATGAGGCAACATCATTATCACTATATCCACAAAACAAAACAATAAGTATTAGAGTTAAAGCATATTTGAAAAGGAGTGATAATAAGAAAAACTATATGTTTTTTTAAGTGTAGAATTTTTCAGATATTATAGTGAATAAAAAGGATCGAATAAGTGCTCAAGATATGGAATATTTAAGGTGTTCAAAAACACCAAGGAGGGCACTAGATATTGCAGAATTTTTTGGTGAAGAATAACCACCAAGTAAAGAAGCCACCACCATAGTTTTCGAACGTAGAGGAGGAGCCACCATCGAGTTGTAAGAGCCATTGTGGAAGAAGAAACCATCAAATAAGAGCCAATACCAAGCATTGAAAAACCACTTAGCTCAAGTGGAAGCATCACCACCATGAAGGAAAAGCCATCATATTTGGACAAAAAGGAAGATAGAGTGCCATAGAATAAAGCATTACTAAGGTTGAGATGTTGAAGAAGTATAATCTAAGCACCAAAAATCAAGAAGCCACCAAAACCAAGAGAAAGCACAATTACAAAATATTGTTGCCAGGTTTAGAGGAGTAAAAGAGCATTACAAAGAAAATAAAAGCACCACATAGAGAAGAGACAATGCATTATCAAGCAAAGAGGAATGAAGTAGTGTTACAAAGAAAAGAAAAACACCACGTAGAGAAGAGATAGCATGTTACCAATCAAAGTGGAGTGAAGGAATATTACAAGAATAATAATATATAGTACCACCACTTAAAAGGGTAAGATAATATGTGTTACATACAAGAGAAGCACCACCACTTGGAAGGATAAAATAATATACGTTACATAGAAAAAAAGCACTACCACTTGGAAGGAAAGAGTAATATATGTTACATAAAAAGGAAGCACCACCACTTGGAAGGAAAAAGAAGTGAAGAGTGACATTGCCAAGTGTCGTAGTGCAGAAGGTAACTCCAAAGGAAGTAAAACATCTTCCTTGCATGAAATACAAGTCATAGACACATATTATTGCAATACGAATTCAATGCAAGTGAGTAGAGTGTAGCACAATCGAATTTTAGTGAAACCAGCCAACATGAGAAGGATAGTCAAAGACATAGAGAGCGCTAAAAGTAACAACATTAAATACTTTAAGAAATACATTGTATTGCATTGAAGATAGAAAAGTAGACAACCCCTAAATTGAAGTGCAAATTGTAGAATAAAGAAGTCAAGGAGAAGCAAACCAAATATATAGTGCACCATATTCAAGAAGGTACTTAAAGGTACTTAAATTAATTTACATTTTCATAAAATTCAGGGAGGTATAAGGAATATTAATGCTAAGGTTGAGCTTGAAAAATATTTTATTCTTGAGATTAATTAAATGAACGAAGATATAAGAAATTGCATTAATGAATTATAACCTTAGATGAGTTATAAATGATTTGAAAGTTTTTTTGAAGTAAGAAGGATTTAATTTGAAAGCTTTATTTGAAATTCAAGCATAAATATAATTGTAAAAGAACTTGACTTGGAGGAAAAAGGAATTCCACATAGAAATTGAATTTGCAAATATCCTTATTTTCTAAATTTCTAATTAGGGAGTTATAAGGAGTTCAACACCAACATAGACTTTTGAAATTCAGAAAAGATATAATTGAAGAATTGAAATATATAAGAAGCACAACTTAGAGTAGTTGGAAAGTTAGAAAACTATATTGGAATTAGTCTCTTGCTCCAAATTAATGAGACATAATGAATCCAAATCAAAGTTCTTAAGAGAATTTTATCATAATTATATTTAGCTTTCTATTCATAAATAGAGAGAAATAAGGTGAAGAATAGTAGTTGAACATTAGGGAGATAAAAGGGATTCAACTCAAAGGAAAAGCTAAGAAATCTAAGCATTCTATCAAAGCCATATTCAAAACATACAAGGTATTATACAAAACTAGAGAATTAAAAAGATCTTATTAAATTTGATATCATGCTCAAAACTAGAGAGTCATAAGGTGGTCAACCTCAAAGGTTTAGAGATTTAAAAATTCTACAAAACTTATTCCTTTTTTAAACTAAAGAGTTACAAGAAAGTTTACTTTAAAAGGAACTATGGAAAAGCTCATTAAGTATACAAGATTCAACGAATCAAAATGGTTTAGAGACTTGTTGAGTGGTATTTTCACCCGATTGTGAAAACACACTCTCCGATAGGATTCGAGTTCCAAATCCTCTACTTGCAAAGAAATCCGTAAATAACTTCTCCAAGGTCTCCGCTATGTTAGCATTTGGCATAAATAATAATATTCAATTTGAATGCTTGGAATACCTTAGTGGTTGCAAGTAACTGTTAACAAGGGGCACTGTGGTTTATTTTATTTTGAAATTGTAATGATTGTTCATTTAATCAGAATGAACTCAATGTGAATTAATCTTAATGATGAAATTATTTTATTTTCAGATTTCGGTAGATTTTCAAGTATTTTATTTTAATGACTGTAAATTAAACTAAGGTTAAACTTTCGAGAAAATAAAAATGCAGAGAATTTAAAGAAATGAAAATAAAATGCAAAGAAACTAAAACTAAAGTACATTCAGAGTGTTACGATTCCTATTTTGACAAAACCGAAGATAATGAGGTTTTCTGCATACAACCTAACCTATTGAACCTGCAAAACTCGCACAATCCAGATAAGCTAGGTGCTGGTTTCTAGGGTTTTAACTGTGATTTTCAGATTTAGACATTCGCATGAAGCAACCAAGAGAACTTGCATTAAACTTCACCTATAAGCCTAAAAATCTGAAAGGGGAAAAATAAACATTAAATCTAGCATGCAGAAAATAACTCCTTCTTTCTTGTCAATGAGATGCAACTCTCTGTAATTTTTGTATTAAAAATAATGTATCAGTTTACAAGAACAAAATGTTTCCAGTTTTAACAAAACCAGACAAAGTGGAGGAAAACGCTCCAAAAGCAGGCCCAGAATGGCCTATCACCTTCAGCTCTGCAACTCTGCCTACAGCGGTTTTTGACCCCTATGCCTGTCTTCGCTTCTGCTTTTAAACTTTCTGTTACGGCTCTCTGTTTTGCCCTGTGACGCTTCGTTTCATCTCCCAGGTCGCTTCGTTTCATCTTCCCGCCTCTTTGCTATTTTGGCTTTTGGACTCCTCAACGAACTGTAACTGATGATCCTAAAACGTTATCATAGCCCCTACACCTCTATGACACGTGTTCAACACTTCCTGCACATTCTGTAATGGCCCGCCATGAATCATGACAAAAAATAGCATGTCACGATATCACGACATTTTTCAGCAACCTTGTTCACCTTCATGCACCACAAAAATGAGACATGTCGCGATATCGTGACATTTTTTTGTTCCGGACCGAGCAAATGCAACCTGTCACGAAATCATGACATTTTTCTTTTTTCAAGCGACATGTCACGAAATCATGACACTTTTCATTCCATCTTCTTTTGTCACGAAATCTGACTTTTCTTCTTTTTTGAAATCTGTCACGATATCATGACATTTTCTTTTCTAATCATTTTTCTATCTTCATCTTTTCATTGACTTTCTTTTCTTCCTCACTTTCTCGAAACCCTGACATGTCGCGATATCACGACATTTTTTTTTTCTTTCTCTTACCGATAACATGACATGTCACGATATCGCGACAATTTTCTCTTCTCTTTTTTGACCCGATTTCATGACATGTCGCGATATCGTGACAATTTTCACTTTATCTTTCTCTCTCTTATGAGAACCACGATTTCATGACATGTCGCGATATCGTGACATTTTCTCTTCATCTCATTCTTTACTCTTACACAAAACACGACATGTCACGATATCGCGACACTTTTCATTTTCCTATCAACATGTCGCGATATCGCGACATTTTCATTTTTCACAACATGTCACGATATCTGACACTTTTCTTTCAACATGTCGCGATATCGCGACACTTTTCATTTTTGCCTGACGAGCAACATGTCGCGATATCGCGACAACTTTTCATTTTTGACGGAGCAACATGTCGCGATATCGCGACACTTTTTTTTTCGCGACGGAGCAACATGTCGCGATATCGCGACAACTTTTCATTTTTGGCCGTGACGGAGCAACATGTCGCGATATCGCGACAACTTTTCATTTTTGGTTTTTCTTTGCTCTTTTAACATCTGGGCCACTGCAATCTTCTTGGAAAGTGTGCAAAAAAGGTGGGTCCCCAATTTTGGGGTGTGTTGTGGAGCAACCACAACAAATGGTGACTCTGCTGGGAAATGCTCCTGAGCATTTCGGTGAGAACCTAACCTAAAAAAATACATACTTGAATACAGGCATTAGCACATAAAACATAAACAAATGTCGATAGATCAGAAATACATGAAACATTAGAATCATTAAGTATCAGCTCGGTGTGTGCAATGTGTTCCATTTTCTATCGTTTGAAATTGATCAACATTCCATTGTCAGTTTTACATGAATGCATATGTGAGATTGTGAATGATTTGTGTAACCTGATAAATATGCTTAGAGATTTTGCTTTTATAAAGGCTTAGACCTTCTAGTATCATACACAAACATTTAAGATTATCAAACCCTCTTAGGATCAACTATATGTATAATGAATTGCTTTATTAGATCCCAAAGTTGGTTATGAGTCACTACTATCTTGAACCCATGTGCAAGTGAAAGTGAAATCAGAGCTTTGGGGAATCGGACTCCCAACCTAATCGAGATGGGAGTTTAACCCTATCCTTACTACTCTGATTTGGAATTCATTACCTCACTTTGAGCAAAATAATTTAACCAGTTATGGATGAAATGGTCATGCTAGTCTATCCGTTTGAACAATCAATGGTCTTGTTTTTAGACAAGACATGCTGCCACGCATGGGCATACTTAACCCCATAATCCATGATTTAGCTTCATTTATTTATTTTTCTTGTTTTTTTGACCCTTTGGGATGACTACCCATCCTTGGGGAGGACATGTAGTACGATCCTTCCAATCCAATATTAAGATGAAATGAAATATTTTTATTTCTTGGACCTTGGGGATGACTACCCATCCCTTCTATGGACATGTAGTACGATCCTTCCTATCCAAGATTTATGAAATGGGAAATATTTATTTTTATTTCTTGGACCTTGGGGATGACTACCCATCCTTTCTAGGGACATGTAGTACGATCCTTCCAATCCAATATTTATGATGAAATGAGACATAGGAGCTTTGGGGAATCAGATTCTCAACCTAGGCGAGATGAGAATTATGCCCTATCCTTACTACTCCATGTAGGTCAAATCAGAGCTTTGGGGAGTTGGATCCTCAACCTAAGTTCGATGAGGATTTAACCCTATCCTTACTACTCCGATTTTAGGCTTTAAGCTTTATGGAAGTGGTAAAAACCATTGTTTTAAGGATCATGTTGCATAATAGGATAGACATGAAATACTTCTTTCGCCTGACCTTTTCTTCCAAGCAAGGTTTTGATCATTTTGCTCAAGATCCTTTTTAATGTGTATAAAATGTGCTTGGTTCTAGATATCTCGGGCCTCAGTTCCCAACCTTAGGATTTTTTCTTATTTATGTTATAGCATAACCCTAAGAGGATTTGACACACTTTAATGATTTGTATCTGAAATGCATATGCAACTAAGATGGCATGTATATGCAAAGTGAGATGTAATATGAATGCATTGCCTTTTGAATTGCAGATGGAGTATTGCCATAAAAAATGTAAAACTGACTACTTCATGCATCACAAGTTTCAAACGATATTATTTAAACTGTTTGTGTTTCTTGCGGAGCTTTCTACAACATAATTCCAATGTTCCATATTTCCCTGATCTAAAGCATAAGTTAGCATCTCAAGACAACTTTTTCATCATTTTTTTTTTTATAGACAAACAAAACATGTCAAATAAACACACAACTTAAATAATAAAAAGAAACAAAACTTGAAAATTCATACCAAAACAGAAAGATATAATTCCAATCTCCTACGACTTAAGGGCTAAAATAGTGCTTTAAAACATGCCCATTAACTGGTAACGTCAGATCCTTCCCGTCTAAAGTTCTTAATCTGAAGGTATTTTTCCCTAGGATTTTTGAAATCTGATAAGGGCCTAACCAAAGACAATCAAATTTTTGATGATTCCCCTTTTCTTCATGTCTTTTATCCCATAGTAAGACCAAATCCGAAATTCTGAAGGACTTAATTTTAGCTCTTTTGTCAAACCATCTTTTAACAACCTCTTGGTGTTTACTCATGTGAATCATGGCTTCCTCCCTTTTTTCATCGAGGTGCAGTAAATGACTTAATCTAGCTTCAGTGTGGTTATCTGTTCCCAAGTATTCTTGCATGAAATGCAAGGTTTGCAGCTTCAAGTTTGCAGGAAAGATTGGGTCTTGTCCATAGACCAAATGATAGGGTGTGTTCCCTATTGATTCTTTTACTCTGGTTCTATCTGCCCAAAGAGCAAACTTTAACTGGCTGTGCCAATCTCGAGGGTTCTTTTCCAGTAATTTCTTAATGATATTCAACAAATTTTTGTTTGAGGATTCTGCCAAACCATTTCCTTGAGGGTAATAATTAGATGCAAATTTTAAACTCACTTTATTGTCGTATGCCCAATTTGCAAATTGCGTGGAAACAAAAGCTTTACCATTATCACTAACAATAGAATCGGGCATTCCAAATCTTGTTATGATGTGATCCTCAAGGAATTTTATTACAACGTCTGTAGTGGCATGTTTTGTAGGAACTGCTTCGTCCACCTTGTACAATAATCTGTAGCTGTTAGTATGAATTTATGGGAATCTAAAGAATTTGGGTTAATAACCCCAATGAAATCTAATCCCCATTGTGCGAATGGTCTCATCTCAACTACAGGTTGTAATGGCATGGCTGCGTTTCTTTCTCTGTTGGCAGCTACTTGACAAATGTGGCAAGATCTCACATGGGCATGTGCATCTTTAAAAATGTGAGGCCAATAGTATCCTGCTCTCAGGATTTGATGCGCTGTGGCATTTGCCGCACCGTGGCCAGTTCCATATTTCCCATGAAATTCTTGCAGAACCTTGGCAGCTTCTACTTTATTCAGGCATCTCAAGTAGATCCCCTCATGATTTTTCCTATACAGAACACCAGATCTAATCAGATAATTAACATATTTAAGTCTTAAAGCCCTTCTTTGAGTGGAATTCAAATTGGATGGACACTTACCATTTAATAGAAAATGCACAATGTCAACATACCAGTCATCCTTAGAAATGTATTCTGCATTTGAATATTGGCATGTCATTTGCGGATTATTCTCAGCGATCGCCTTCACAAGTCCCTGTCCTCGAACTAGTTTCATAGGTTGGATTTCAAGATCAAATTCTTGGATGGTAGAAATCCATTTACCTCTTTTCTCGCCTAGCTCGTTCTGTAAAAACATAGTCTTGATAGCAGGGTCAGGCACAATGGCAAAAACTCTGCTGTGCACAATGTAATGTCAAATTTTTTTACCATTTTAAAAAGTGCGTACATCTGCTTATCGAGGATGGAATACCTCAATTGAGCATCTTTTAGAGGAGCACTTAAAAATGCTATGGGATTTTCAGCGCTATCTTCACCTTTCTGAGTCAATACACTCGCAACAGAGTGTTCCGATGCGAAAGCATAAATATAGAAAGGTTTAGAATAGTCTGGACTTATGAGGGCAGGGGCTCTGGAAATGGCATCCTTAATGTTTTGAAAGGCCACCCTACTTTCCTCGTTCCATCTGACATCTACATCCTTCTTGAGCATCTTGTTCAACGGTTTGGCTATCTCAGCGAAGCTTGAAATAAACTTCCTCACAAAATTAATTTGCCCGAAGAAAGATCTCAACTCCTTTTTACTACCCGGAAGAGGCAAGTTTTGGATAGCTTCTATCCTTTTTGGGTCAATGGATATACCTTCTTTTGAAATTATGTGACCAAGTAGTCTTCCTTCTGTTACTCCAAAGATGCATTTTTTGGGATTCAAAGAAATTCCATGCTCTCTCGCATCTTTGAAGAACCTTTTTCAAATCCTTGACATGGTCTTCTCTTTTCTTTGAAAATACTGGAATATCATCCACATACACAATGATACACTTGCCTATAAGCCCTTTGAATGCATAGTCCATGGCGCGTTGAAATGTTGCACCAGCATTTAACAATCCAAACGACATTCTTCTCGTAGGCAAATGTCCCCCATTTGGTTGTGAAGGTTGTTTTCATCCTGTCATTGGGATGAATAAGAATTTGGTTATATCCAGAATATCCATCAAGAAAAGACATCATTTCAGATCCATTCATTGTTTGTAAAATTTCATCAATGGATGGCAATGGATAGTTATCCTTTTGAGAGGCCTTGTTAAGATTTCAAAAATCTATACATAGCCTAATATCTCCGCTCTTCTTTCTTACTCGGAACGAGGTTAGCAACCCAGGTTGAGTGCCTAACAGGAAAAATAATCTTTGCTTCCAATAATCTCTTGACCTCCTTTTCTATTAAGGGCTCCAATAGCGGGTTAACAACTCGTTGTCTTTGTCTGAAAGGCTTGGAGTCCGGCTTTAGAGGGATGGTATGTGTAATGACGTTTTGGTTGTATGTTTTCAATTCGTTATAATTCCAAGCAATGCAATCCACGTAGTGTTTTAGTGCATGTATTATATTTTCTCTTTCTTCGATTGTACATGCCTTTGCGATGTACACTTCCCGTGGATTGTCTGCACTCCCTAGATTAATTAGATCACATGCATCTTTGGGGAGTGGAACCTTTTTTCCTTTTCTGGCCTTGTATCCCATATCGAACATTTTCTCCAATGAAACTATGTCTTTAGGTATTTTGTTGGATTGACATGTAGTTTCACTTTCGTTTTCTGCTTCTTCTTGCCATCTTTGCTCCTCATCAATCACCTGGTTTTCAAAAATACCCGAGTTCATGACAAATTTGAATATGTGTCTATCATTTTCAAAAACTTGGAAATTCTTGACATTATCAGGTATCGATGGACAAGGAACTAATTCGATGGAGAACTTTTTACACCTTTTTATATCAACTGGATTTAACATGCCTGCGACGACTGCAAGAGAATCTGCTATGCGATTTCCTTTTCTAGAAATAAGGGCTATATTGAAAGCGTCGAATTCCTCAATGAGGTCCATTACCCTAGTTCTATAAAGGCTCAGTCTCTTATCATGGCATGTATATTGTCCTTTAATCTGTTTGACTACCAGTTCAGAATCTCCCAATACTTTCAAGCATTTAACCTTTTTGCTCAACGCCAATTGTAAACCAAAAATTAGTGCTTCATACTCTGCCATGTTATTCGTGCAAGGAAACTGTAATCTATAGGCAGCAAGTAAAGGTTTACCTCCTGGACAAGTGAGCTCGACTCCGGCTCCTGCTCCCTGTTTGGATTTGGATCCATCAAACCTAAGCAACCATATGAAATCATTTTCCTCAAGAGAGCTACCATGAAATGTTTCCCTTTTAGGCTCTTCGGTAGCTTCTTCAACATCAAATGCATAAACCCCCAACTCTGGTTCAGAAAACTGAACTTCATTTGGCTTATTAAATTTTGTTATGATTTCCTTAAGCCTCGGTTCATTTTCTACTCTGATTTGATTTGCTATTCCTTTCCAGGGTAGCCACATATGTGAGCAATCGGTTGAAAAATAGCCATTCAAGGTTTTCATCCAATCCCTTGCAAGTAGCATTCCATATCTACTTGGGATATTAACAACCAGAATGTCGACCACTTGTTGGACCCTGGGTTCAGAATTTAGTTGAATTTTGACATCATATAGGGTCCCTACCACATTTACCTCAGATCGGTCCAATTGCAAAACCTTGCATTTGGATGAAACAGGCTGTAGGCCTAGCATTTGACATATCTCTGAAGGCATGAGATTGCTCGTGGCACCCGTGTCTACCAAACAATTATGCAAATTCTTACCAGCAATTCTCAGAGTCAATAAAAATGGCGGGACATCCCGTCTCTCCTTTCGTAAAATCAAATGAGACTCAACTTCCTTTCCCTTCCATACTTGATTAGGTGAGTCCAGAGCCTTTATCAATGCTTCTTTTTGGCCAGGCAACCTGGCCGCCTCTAAAAATGAAAGGCTCGACTTGGATTTCCTTAAATCCTCCACTATGTCATAGGTTGACTTCTCAAGTTTGACTATCTTTTGCGTGTCATTAGACGTTTCTCTTCTAAGTGGAGGAGGAGGATTATTATCCGCCTTAGTATCCGGAGGAAGGATAGAGTTGTTGGGTGGAGTTGATGATGTTTTAGGGGCTTTGAATTTACTTCTCAAATGATATCCGTGATTCCCCTTTCTAAACTCTCGAAAAGCTTGCACCTCCTGTTCCAAAATTTCATCTTCCTCTTCCTCACTCTCACCTTCTTGACGGTATAAAGTTTCCACCACCATAATGTTGTCATCTTGATGTTGGGGTGGACCATCATTTGGCACAAGTTCCAGGTCATCTACTTGGGCTTGGAGACAATGAGTGTATCTAGCGATTTCAGGACAATTCCTCTCATTGTGCTCCTTTGTATTGTGCAATCTGCACCCCTTTTCCCATGCAAAATCAGAAAGATTCAGAAGGGAACTGGATTGACTGGGTCCTATAGAAGTATCTAGTTGATTGGCAATAGGGGCAGGTACGCCTCCATTGTTTGGCTTCGTGTTCCAATGTCTCCCTCTATTGTTAAAATTTTGATTTGGGTGAGGGGCATGGGACTCATACTTCTATTTTTGAACCATGTCATTACTCAGTTTGTGAACTATCTTCTTGAGCTCTTCAACATCCGAATAAATCTCTTTCGGTGGAGCTACATTATTGTTAGTTCCCGTGGGGTTTGCATAATTCGTGGGATCTTGATTTAACATTTGAATCAGATTTTGAGGAACTTGGTTTGTGTATGGATTTACACTTTGGATCGGAGTTGGATTTGGGAAAGGAACTATAGCCTGAGAATTAACTTGGTTGGTTCCTTGCATAGTCGATTGACTATTTTGCAAAAATGCGGGAACGGGTGGAATGGATGTGATCGGTTGGATCGGAATGGGTGCATAGGCAGGTGTTGGTGGATATGGTTGTTGATATGGGAAAGCATTCATGTTTGGCATTTGTGGTGCCATGATCTGATTTACCATGGGAGCTTGACCATATGGAGCATATTGTCCCATCATAGGCATCTGGGGAAACCCATAGCCCTGTGGTGTCATTTGTTGCTCGATGGTCATAGCTTCATTGTAAGCTAAGGCGAGCATGGTGACTTGAGGATTTCGCTTGGCAAACATCGTTGTCATCGGATCCAATGCCCCAAAATAGATTTGTAAAGCTACTACGGGGTCTATGGCAAAATGTCGAACTACTCTATTATAACATTTTTGGAATCTCTGATTAAAGGTTCTGATTGGCTCACCTTGGCTCCTTTTGCAAGTAATGAATTGATTGTAGATGGTTGCGGGATCCAAAGGTGACCTAAACTGATTGACAAAGGCATTCTCCATTTGTGTCCATGAAGTGATTGAACCAGTAGGTAAGCAAATATACCATTCATAGGCCACTGGGTCTAGGCTCATGGGAAAAAGTCTGCAAGCCACATCTTCATGTTGAACTTGCAATCTTATCAAAACATCCCTATAGGCCTGGATATGCTCCTCTGCGGTCCTTGGGCCATCTGGTTTATATTTGGGCAAGAATATTTCTATGTTCTTAGGGATTTCATGGATATCCCCTGCAATATTCAAAGGAATATTATTAGCTCCGTACCAAGGAGCTGCTGGAGGTTGGGCCATCTGATTTAAGATTGATGAGGATAACCCTACAAGAGTGGTGGAAATGGTACTGACAATAGGTACACTAGTGGCAATTGATACCACCGGTGTAGGTCCGCTCGGTGTTCCTGAAACAGAAAGATCTTTTGTGACAAGGCTATCTGGTAGGTTCACAACTTGCTTGGTTTTATTTTTTGGAGTACAAGTGAGTGTAAGGTCATGGAATATGGTTTCCCTAGTTGTTTGGGACCTAGTCGCGATACGACGCGGTGGGTCCAGCTTGCCTGACGAAACTCTCGATATCTCCAAGAAAACCTGCAACACAAAAAATGCTGCGGTTTAGCCGTTAATGAGATTTAAGAAATAATTTCAAAATCAAATCAAAAACACATTATTTTTGTATGAAAATCAAAATAAAGTAAACCAATTCAGGCCCTCCTTCTAGCGCCAATCTGTTGAGTGGTATTTTCACCCGATTGTGAAAACACACTCTCCGATAGGATTCGAGTTCCAAATCCTCTACTTGCAAAGAAATCTTGTAAATAATTTCTCCAAGGTCTCCGCTATATTAGCATTTTGCATAAATAATAATATTCAATTTGAATGCTCGGAATACCTTAGTGATTGCAAGTAACTATTAACAAGGGGCACTGTGGTTTATTTTATTCTGAAATTTTAATGATTGCTCATTTAATCAGAATGAACTCAATGTGAATTAATCTTAATGATGAAATTATTTTATTTTCAGATTTCGGTAGATTTTCAAGTATTTTATTTCAATGACTGTAAATTAAAATAAAGTTAAACTTTCGAGAAAATAAAAATGCAGAGAATTAAAGAAATGAAAATAAAATGCAAAGAAACTAAAACTAAAATACATTCAGAGTGTTACGATTCCTATTTTGACAAAACCGAAGATAATGAGGTTTTCTGCATACAACCTAACCTATTGAACCTGCAAACTCGCACAATCCAGATAAGTTAGGTGCTGGTTTCTAGGATTTTAACTATGATTTTCAGATTTAGACATTCGCATGAAGCAACCAAGAAAACTTGCATTAAACTTCACCTATAAGCCTAAAAATCTGAAAAGGGAAAAATGAACATTAAATCTAGCATGCAGAAAATAACTCCTTCTTTCTTGTCAATGAGATGCAACTCTCTGTAATTCTGTATTAAAAATAATGTATCAGTTTACAAGAACAGAATGTTTCCAGTTTTAACAAAACCAGACAAAGTGGAGGAAAACGCTCCAAAAGCAGGCCCAGAATGGCCTATCACCTTCAGCTCTGCAACTCTGCCCATAGCGGTTTTCGACCCTTGTGCCTGTCTTTGCTTCTACTTTTAAACTTTCTATTATGGCTCTCTGTTTTGCCTTGTGACGCTTCGTTTCATCTCCCAGATCGCTTCGTTTCATCTTCCCGCCTCTTTGTTATTTTGGCTTTTTGCTCGGGTTTGAAACGTTTGGTCTCCTCAGCGAACTGTAACTGATGATCCTGAAATGTTATCATAGCCCCTCTACCTCTATGACACGTGTTCAACACTTCCCTACACATTCTGTAATGGCCCGCCATGAATCGTGACAAAAAATAGCATGTCGCGATATCACGACATTTTTATATCACAACCTTGTTCACCTTCATGCACCGCAAAAATGAGACATGTCACGATATCGTGACATTTTTCTCTTCGAGCCATGCAAATGCAACCTGTCACGAAATCGTGACATTTTTCTTTTCATGTCTCGCTGCACTTAGCCGTGAAAACGTGACATGTCACGAAATCGTGACACCTTTTCATTCCATCATCTTCTTGATTTCTATCATGAAATCATGACACTTTTCTTCTATATCCACTTTGGTTGCTCTAGGTCACAAAACTCTGACATGTCACGATATCGTGACATATTTCCTTGCTTAGCTTGTAGGTCCCTACAAATCGCAAAAATGAGACAGGTCACGATTTTGCGACACTTTCTATCTTCATCTCCTTCATATCGCAAATGCAACCTATCACGATTTCATGACAATTTCTTTCCTTTATTCCTTCCTCACTTTCCTATCGCAAAAACTTGACATGTCACGATATCGTGACATTTTTTTCTCCTTGCCCTTCATCTCGTCTTTCATGAACATGACATGTCACGATATCGCGACAATTTTACATCTTGTTCTCTCTCCTTTATGAACCGTGATTTCATGACATGTCGCGATATCGCGACATTTTCACTTTGTCTTTCTCTCTCCTCTATGAACCGCGATTTCATGACATGTCACGATATCGTGACATTCTTCACTTCATGCCGCATTCTGTTACTCTTAGCCGCAAAAACATGACATGTCGCGATATCGCGACAACTTTTCATTTTGGCCGCGATGGAGCAACATGTCGCGATATCGTGACAACTTTTCATTTATGGCCGCGATGGAGCAACATGTCGCGATATCGCGACAACTTTTCATTTGGTCGCGACGGAGCAACATGTCGCGATATCGCGACAACTTTTCATTTTTGGCCGCGACGGAGCAACATGTCGCGATATCGTGACAACTTTTCATTTTTGGCCGCGATGGAGCAACATGTCGCGATATCGCGACAACTTTTCATTTTCTTGCTTTTTCTTTGCTCTTTTATATCTGGGCCACTGCAATCTTCTTGGAAAGTGTGCAAAAAAGGGGGTCCCCAATTTTGGGGTGTGTTGTGGAGCAGCCACAACAGAGACATACTTGATTCTAGATATAATAATAATAATAATAAAAGTATGATTATAATAAAAGAACCAATATGGCTTAGAAAGACTTTTGAGAACTCACAAACTAATAGTTTGGCAAAATTAGATTATATAGAGACATATTTCTACAACATGATGAAAGGGATTGACAACAATGGAAATAAACTCAAAAACCATTCTCAAAAGATAGTAAAGAATACTGACCAAAACGATATCCTATATATTTATGAAATAAGTAAAGGTAGAATAGCTTCGGTTGTACACAAATGATTTTACTATTTTATTAAGAAAAATGATGAGCTTAAATTTTCAAAGATAAGTAACAAAGAATGAGAGATATCTTCATGATGTACTTATTGCAATAAGACTAGTCATGAGAAAGCAAACTATTGGAACTTCCATCCATGTAAATATTATGGAGAAAAATTCTCACTCATATTTTTTCTGTTACTATAAAGATAAGTACTATAGAATATTTGAAGAGATATTGATATTTAGATTAGATTGTCTTTTTCAAGTTCTTATTTTTGAAGCATCTACTAATAATGAGTTCAAATTTGAAGTTTCTAAAGAATAAGAAGAAAGGTCATCCAAAGAACAAAAGGAAAGAAAATGGATCAATTTTGATCCACTTATGACTTGCAAGATAATGAGATCTCTTGTTCATCAAAGATACTTGGAAAACTTCAAGGATGAAGATTTTTTTAACAATTTTGAAATACAGTAAAACAGTGGAATGAAGAAGACAAGAAAAGACAACATGAGCTCCAAGAATCAAATGAATACTGAACCAAAATAAGGATAGGAACTAGATCAAGTTGAAGAACATATGAAATATGAAGATCCATATTTAAGCCTAAAGTCTTCAATAACCAAATAATGTAATATTACATTATTTGGTACATGCTAATGTACCACCATGGGTACATATTTAGATTAGGAGAGAATCTTAGATTAGGGTTTGAGTATTTACTTTATGCAATGTTATAAATGCACAAGTATTATTAGTGTTGGAAGGTAAAAGGGTAAAAAAGGTAAAATTTTTGTTTTACCACTGTAAGCTTTGGACCTTACCCTTTTACCTCCTTGGACGAAAAGTGGGTCAGCAGGATTAGATGGCATGGATGGTAGGGATTTTGACTCCTAACTTCATTTTTTCTTTCCTCTCTATTTTCCTTCTTCCCTATTATTCTTCCTAAGCTTTCTAGGTTATTGCTAGTAATTCTCCTATTTAAGCTTTGTAATATTTCAATTAAGATGAATGCAATTCTAGTTAATAATGTAAGTGCTTCTAATATTCGTGATTGTTATATCTGGTATCAAAGCTAGAGCTGAGGTCGATAGGCTAGTGAGGCACAGAGCTTGAGGAGATCGACAGGTAGACACAGATCCTGAGGTGGTCTAAGAAGCCCATAGGTGAGGCATAAATCTCGAGGAGGTCAAGGAGCCCGTAGATCGAGGTTGAGATACCTATAGCATGCAAACCAAGGTGAGGTCAAAGAGGGCCCACAGAAGGCACATGAATCGAGGTGATATCGAGAAAGGCCCACAAAGAGCATGCAAATTGAGGAGCTAACCAGAAGGTGACACGTGGCAAGTGGACGAAGGCAGACACACAGACCAGAGCAAATAGGTGACATGGCAGATAGGCTACATGGCAGGTGACATGGCGAAAAAAGGGCAACAACGATGTGGAACGTAGTGATCGGCTTGAGTAGGAGGAAAAAGGGCGGTCACTAATTACCCAAAGGCAATCGATTGAGTAGGGGCGTGTTGAGGTTTTTAAAAGCCTCGCGTTGTTTTGCATAGCGCATGTGGGACTAAAGTCCCCAAACATTTGTTTTTTCATTGTGTGCGGCCATGATGAGATAAAGAAGGTAAGCCTCCCTTGCCTCCCCATCGGGCCACGCAACTTGACTGGCTTGAGGAACCAACCTTAAGGCACACGCTCTCTAGGAGGTCATGGGTTCGAAACTCAGCAATTTTGCAAGTTAAAATATTTTTATTTTTATATGAAATCTGCCCGATTATCTTGAAATAGCAGTGTATGCTTCTTAGTTTCCATCTGCAGCTATAGCCGAGTTGGCGAGGAGGCTTCGCTTGGCAGATAGGATTCGCGGGTTCGACTCCTACGGAGTCTAATTTTTTTTATTAATTTGTTCTTTTTTTTATATATAAAGTTTAATAGTATATTATATTAAAAAATATATATCTTTATATTTAATAAAAAATTAAATAATAATTGTTTTTTAAAAAAATTATTTTTTAAAGCAATTATTTTTTTTATTAAATATAAATATAGATATTTTTTATAATATATTTAAAAAAAAAAAAGGACATTGCCTAAGAGGCAATTTATGTAAGCAGAATCAAAATTGCAAAATTGTGACTAAGAGGCTTAAAAGGTGAATGAAGATTGTGTAAAATACTTAAAGGGATTTAGATATTTCTTTCTAAAAGTTTGAGAGAGGCAAAACTTTGAGGACTAGAATTTTGTAAAAGAGACATATTGAAGGGCAAAATTCATGATTCGCTCCACAGGATGTTATCATGCACTTTGTGCACTTTTAGTAAGAGAGAATGTTGAAAATTTTGATGAAAAGTGAAAATTTATGGGCTTCATACTGTGTTTAGTCAGTTGCAAAATGCAATAATATCACATCAGAGACATCCAGATTCAAGGTACGAGGCAGACTCTGAAGACAATTCATTTGGGAGTAGATTTGAGCAATCTGAATCCATAAAAATTGCACCTCAAGAATATGAATATACTCATTATAGTAATTCAGTGGAAATACTAGAACTAGAATCACCAGAGATAATATTGATCAGTGATGACGAAGAAGAAGTAGCAAACAATTTCATGACTCAAGAAATAGCAGCACTACAACAAGAGGAACAAGCCATCAGTGATAGAGTGAATCAAGTCAGATTTGACTTAAATTTGTAATCTCTTCTTTCTTCTTCTTTCTTCCTTCTTCCTTCTTCCTTATTTGAAAAATTAGAGTGCTTTATTGTAATCAAGAAATAAAAAAAGTGTTTTAGTAATTATGGCCTCACATAACAATCTACCAATTCCAGAGTTCAACGGGTATGACTACGAATATTGGTCTATCAAAATGAAGAATTTTCTCATAGGAAAAGGATTGTGGGACATAATTGAAGAGTGTTACACCAAACCCACAAACTAGACAAAATTAAGTGCCACAGATAAGAAAACAAAGAAAGAAGCACAAAATATTAACTCTTTTGCTCTTTCTCATATCCAAGTAGCATTGGAGAAAAGTATATTCTCTAGAATAGCCGCTTGTATAACTGCACAAGATGCGTGGAAAGCTTTGAAAGAAGGATTCCAAGGAATTGATCAAGTGAAGCAAGTAAGGCATCAAACACTGAAACGAGATTTTAAAAATCTCAAAATGTGAAAAGGATTGAAAATCCATCTAAGTGTTCTATTATTTACAATTCAATATATAGGCACTAATGGCCCAAAATACATAACCAACCCATCAAATCATGGATTTGATCCAATATTCTTAACCATAAGCTACAAAAGTGCA
Organism: Wollemia nobilis; assembly: GCA_028583015.1. Classification (NCBI taxonomy): domain Eukaryota; kingdom Viridiplantae; phylum Streptophyta; class Pinopsida; order Araucariales; family Araucariaceae; genus Wollemia; species Wollemia nobilis. The sequence goes on from JAQPPZ010002200.1 coordinate 1,232,436, forward strand.
AAGGAGAATGCACGTAAACTTCTAAGTTAAGAGAAAGGAATATTGCTAACTAGAAGATCCATTTTAGCTATCTTGAAGTACACACTTCCTACTTTGAGTTCACACTTACTAACTAACACTTTAAATGACAACTAGAAGATAACTAGTGCCCACAAGTGCATGTGAGAAGGATACTCACTTACAATTATTAATTTGCAAGAAATAAACTATGCAAACCTAGCTAGGAACTACTAGAGGGGTCATATGAAAGATCTAACATCAATCCTCATCAAAATTAAAGAAGACGAAAAAGTTGGTGACTACTGTGTTAGAATAAAGACAGTAGTTGATAAAATGGTTACTCTTGGCGAAGAAATTAAGCCTAAAACAATTGTAAAGAAAGTGTTACGAACACTTATTCAAAGATGAAACCACATAGCCATAATCATAGAAGAGTCAAAAGATCTTTCCACTTTAACATTTGATGCATTAATAAGGTCATTAATGTCTCATGAAGAGAGATTACAAGAATCTCCTTAAATCAACTATGGAGGCGATGATAAAACCTTCATATCTAATGAAAATTCTGGTAGAGGACGTGGAAGAGATCAAGGCAGAGGCCAGAGAACAGGTAGAGGTAGAGGCAACTATAGAGGTGGCAATTAGAATAGAGGAGGCAATTTCAATAGAGGAGGAAATCAGAACAGAGGTGGAAATCAAAGTCGAGGAGGAAATCCAGGACAAAGTGTAAATCAAGAATGCGAAAGTGACAAGTCCAAAACAACTTGTTTTAACTGTGGCAAGATAGGTCACTTTGCTCACGACTGCTGGTCAAAAACTTGTCAAAGTAGCAGCAGTCAATATGGAAATTATGGAGAAGAAGATGATACCTCTAATATTTTCTATCATATGGACAATCAAAATAGAATCTAAATGACACATGGATTCTGGATACTGGTTGCTCAAACCATATGAGTGGCAAATAATATCTATTTGCTACTCTAGATTCCACTTATAAATCCCAAATCAAGTTAGGGGATGATAAATCTTTGCAATTCGAAGGCATTGGATCCATGGAGGTTCCAACAAAAGAAGGACTAAAGAAAGTGAATGACATCTAATACACTCCAAAGCTCTAACAAAATATGCTAAGCATTGGGCAAATGATGGAGAATAATTACAAACTTGTTTTTGATGAAGGAACATGTATCATTTTTGATAAAAACAATTGTAATCGTGTCATCACATAGGTCCCAATGATCAAGAATCAGTTATTCCCTCTCAAATATGGTGAGCCAGGGGGAGCTCAACTTGAAAATGTAGCTATAACTAATTCAAGTGTGCATTGGAACTTGCAATATGGTCACCTTAATTCTGCTATCTTGAAATTGTTAACTTCTCAAGATATGGTGACAGGACTTCCCAAAATCAATGAACAGAAGGAGATATGCGAAGGATGTGCTTTAAGAAAGCACTCAAGGTCAAAGTTTCCAAAAGGACAAGCATGGAGAGCTAGCTATCCACTTTAGTTAGTGCATTTGAATATCTGTGGTCCAATGCAAACAAAGAGTATCGAAAATAATTCTTATTTTCTCACATTCATAGATGATTTCTCTCGTCTGTGCTGGATTTATTTCTTGAAACATGAAGATGAAGATTTTGATTGCTTCATAGATTTTAGAAACAATGTAGAGAAACAAAGTGGAAATTATGTAAAACGTCTTAGGACAGATCGAGGAGGCGAGTACTCCTCTAATGCATTCTTGAAATATTGTAAATCAAGTGGGATCAAAAGGTAATTCACCACTGCCTATACCCCATAATAGAATGGTGTGGTTGAGAGAAATAACCGCACCATAGTTGAGATGGCAAGAATGATGCTTCAGACTAAGCATCTAACTAATATGTACTGGGCCGATGCTGTAAGAACCAGTGTATATATTCTAAATAGAAGTCCAACTTCAAGTTTAGATGGTGTCACTCCTTATGAGGGATGGTACGGAAATAAACAAAATGTAAAGCATTTCAAATTTTTGGTTCTTTAGCATATGCACACATTCCTGATGAGAAGAGAAATAATCTTGATCCCAAAAGTCAAGCTTGCATTTTTGTAGGGTATTGTGAGTCTATGAAAGCATATAGACTCTACAATCCCAAATCTCATAAGATTATTCTCTCAAGGGATGTAATTTTTGATGAAGGGGGAGAATGGGGTCATCAAAGAATTTTTGTTGATGATGGATCCCAAGATGTAAATTCTTCACAGGTATAGTAGGTACAACAGGTTTCTCCTAAGAAAAACAAAGGCACACCCCCTCCAAGCCCAAGTAAGAGTACTTCGAGTACATCTGACGCCACTCCAAGTCCTTCTCCACAGAGATCTATAAGTTCTTCATCGATGGATGTTAACTCTCCATCAAGAGGCAAAAGAACATTACAACATCATCCATATTTTCAAATGTTGGATCAAAATTACCAAAAAATATACACTAGAAGCCAAGCTAGTGAAATGAATTCAGTTTTGCAGAAACTTGAAAATCTGCATATGTATGGGGATGATGACTCCCAAGATCCTAAGGGAGATGTAGTTAATTATGCTTTATTAACTAGTGCAGAGCTAGAACCATCTAGCTACGAGAAGGCTTGTACTCAAAATGTATGGCAAGAAACCATGAAAGAGGAAATAACCTTTATAAAAAATAATTATACATGGGAGCTAGTAAATCTTCCAAAAGGAAAAAAATGTGTTGGATGTAAATGGGTCTACAAGACCAAATACAATGCTGATGGAAGCATTGAGAGGCACAAGGAGAGACTAGTAGCAAAATATTTTACTCAAAAAATTGGCATTGACTATGAGGAAACCTTTGCCCCTGTTGCATGACAAGAGACAATCAGATCAATTTTTTCCTTAGCTACCCATAAAGGATGGAACATTCAACACATGGATGTAAAAAATGCTTTTCTGAATGGATACCTGACTGAGGAGGTTTATGTTCAACAACCTCAAGTATTTCAAGAACAAGGAAAGAAGAACCTTGTTTATAAATTGAAAAAAACACTCTATGGCCTCAAGCAAGCACCAAGAGCTTGGTACTCACACATTGATAGCTATTTCAGCAAGTATGGATTCACGAGAAGCAAAAGTGAACCAACTTTGTACTACCTAAAGCATTGAGTAGACATTCTCATAGTTTGTTTGTATGTGGATGATCTAATATTTATGGGTAGTAACAATAAAATGAATATGGAGTTCAAAAAATCCATGATGAAACAGTTTGAGATGAAAGATCTCGGTTTAATGTGATACTTCCTAGGTATGGAAGTGCATCAATCAAATAAGGGGATCTTCTTATGTCAACATAAGTATGCTCGAGACATGATCAAGAAATTTGCCATGGAGCAGTGCAAATCAGTTGCAACTCCAACTAGACATGGAATCCAATTGAGCAAGGATGACGAAGCACCAAAGGTTGACATGACCACTTACAGGAGCATGGTTGGGAGTCTGATTTTTCTCACCAACACAAGGCCCAATATTCAATATGTTGTTTCTCTAGTTTCAAGGTTTATGGCAAGTCCATCTGAACTGCATCTACAAGCAACTAAAATAATCTTAAGATATGTAAAAGGTACATTGGATTTTGGAATCCATTACCACAAGTGTAATTATGTGAAATTAGTTGACTTCAGTGATAGTGATTGGGGAAGCAATGTAGATGATAGGAAACCTACATCAGGGAACTATTTTAGTCTAGGGCCAGGACTAATAACTTGGAGTTCTAAGAAACAAACTGTTGTAGCATTGTCATCTACTAAGGCTGAGTATATAGCCATCACACATGCTAGTACTCAAGCCTTATGGTTGAGAAAAATCCTTGAAGAGATTGGCGAAAGTCAAAGTGGTCCAACTCGACTGTATTGTGATAACATAAGTGCCATTCAGTTGGCATACAATCCAGTCCACCATAGCAGATCAAAGCATTTTGATATGAAGTATCACTTCATTAGAGACATGGTGGAGCAGTAGATAGTTGAGCTTAAATATTGCAACACTTTGGATAACATTGCAGATATCTTCACCAAAGGATACTTAGGCCTCTCAACTTTAAGGAGGAGAATGTTGGAATTTAAAAGGGTAAAAAAGATAAAATTTTTGTTTTACCACTGTAAGCTTTGGACCTTACCCTTTTACCTCCTTGGATGGCAAGTGAGTCAACAAGATTGGACGACATGGACGACAGGGAGTTTGACTCCTAACTTCATTTTTCCTTTCCTCCCTATTTTCCTTCTTCCCTATTATTCTTCCTAAGCTTTCTAGGTTATTGTTAGTAATTCTCCTATTTAAGCTTTGTAATATTTCAATTAAGATGAATGCAATTCTGGTTAATAATCTAAGTGCTTCTAATATTCATGATTGCTATATCTGGTATCAGAGCTAGAGTTGAGATCAAGAGGCTAGCGAGGCATAGAGCCTGAGGAGATCGACAGGTGAACACGGATCTTGAGGTGGTCTAAGAAGCCCATAAGTGAGGCATAGATCTCGAGGAGGTCGAGGAGCCCGTAGATCAAGGTTGAGATACTTGTAGCATGCAAACCAAGGTGAGGTTGAAGAGGGCCCATAGAAGGCACATGAATCGAGGCGATATCGAGAAAGGCCCATAAAGAGCATGAAAATTTAGGAGCTAACCAAAAGGTGACACGTGGCAAGTAGACAAAGGCGGACACACAGACCAGAGCAGATAGGTGACATGGCAGATAGGCTATGTGGCTTTCTAGGTTATTGTTAGTAATTATCCTATTTAAGCTTTGTAATATTTCAATTAAGATGAATGCAATTCTGGTTAATAATCTAAGTGCTTCTAATATTTGTGATTGCTATAATTAGAATGTGCAATGATGTAAATGTGCATGTTGTCCACATGTACATGAGTCTATAGAATAGGAAGATGAAGAGTCATAGGAATATAGAATACCAAGAGTTGCATCTCATAATATATTGACCTTTTTAGTAGAGAGTAAGTGAGATGATAGAAAACATAGGTTATAGTAGAGTAGAATACAAGTTAGCTACCATGTAGTACTTGTATGTACATGAAGCATTTGAGATCTCCACATTTTGTATGAAGATGCTATAATTGTGAGCTTTCATTAATGGAATTTTTATGAGTTATTGTTGAAGTTTCTTATGAGTTTTACATGCTTAGTATATTGTCATTATCATATATTTAGTATTGCATGTTCATTTTAGTCCTTATGATTACATTTTATTAAATATATAGCATCAAAAGCTAACAACTTCAAGGGAGAAACCTCCTTTATGAGCAAAACTCAATACAATATAGTTCTTTGGGATGCATATGCCTTTCTTACAATGCAATATATAAAGATAATTCAGCCTAACCCTAATGCTCCAAGATTGACCAAAAATAGTTTATCCAAACTATCTAATCCTAACCCTAATGATTAAGGATCACCTTTACATTCAAAAGAAATCCCCTATAATTACTAACTAAATTATTGTAATAAATAAATAGAAAGGGTTCGGATATGAGGTCCTAACATTGCCTCCCCTCCACAAAAAAAAAGGGCTTTGTCCTCAAAGGTAAAGATCAGGAAATTGTTATTGAGGTTGATGTAGCATTTCTCTCATGGAATCTTTTAGGTGTAATGCACACCATTGTACCAAGAGAATTGTAAAAGTTTGGTTGTGTAATTTTTATCATGATTGGTCCAAAATAGCTTCTAGTCCCATAATGATTGAGTCTTCACTACCTAGTTTAGGTAGTGCTAATTGAACTTGAATATGCTATCCTAGGGCCTTCTTCAAGCAAGATACATGGAAGAAATGATGTATTTTAGAAGATGCTAATTCTTATTTGTATGCAACAATGCCAATCTACTGTAAGATTTGATAGGGCCTATAGAATTTGGGTGTAAGCTTGTGACTGTATTTTATCCTTAAAGATGTCTATTTGTATGATTGTAATCTAAAAAATACCTAGTCTCCTTCAAAAAACTCGTGTTTAGATATGTGTTGGTGTGCCTTATATTTCATTCAATTTTGGGCCATTGCTAAATTGTCCTTGAGAGATCAAAGTAGGGTCTTCTGATTGCTAAGAATAGAATCAATAGCATATACATCAGAATTTTTTGGAAGATATGAGGTAAGAGATGGTGGTAGTTGTCCATATACAACTTTATATGGGGTCATCTTAGTTGCTATATGATAAGTGATATTGTAACACGATTCTGCTAATGGTATCCATATGTGGTATAATGCATCTAATGCTTTAAAGCAAAGCAGTATAAGTTGCCAAGTATTTATTGATAATTTTAATTTGACCTTTTATTCATGGATGGTATGCCGAGCTCATCCTCAATTGGGTTCTGTGTAGCTTGAAGAGTTCCTTCCAAAACTTATCTGTGAATATCATATCATGATCATAGACAATAGAGGTGGGCATGCGATGGAGTCATAAAATATGGTCAATGAATGTTTGGGCAATGGTAGAGGCTATGTAGGGATGTGCAAGAGGACAAAAACAGACATACTTTGAAAGATGATCTACAATAACCAAACTAGAGGACAAAAACAAACATACTTTGAAAGATGATCTATAATAACAAAAAAAAGCTAATTTGTCCACTGACTTTGACAATCTCCCAATAAATTCCATGGAAATATCAATCCATATTGCCATTGGAATAGGTAATTATTGGACCACACCTAAAAGTGGAACCATTTCCCCTTTATGACACTAACAGATATCACAATTCTTGAAAAAACAATTTAGTAGATTGTTTAATTCCCTCCTAGAAGAAGTTCTTTTTTGTGTGTTGATAAGACTTTAAGAATCTAAAATGATAGGTTAACAACAACAGTTTTTGAGAAAATGAAATGAAACATGGGGAGTCTTTAACAAGCCAAATGCAATTGCCAATTTTTTTGCTATGCTGGCATAGAAGCAATTCTTTATCCTCAGCCTACACATTATGCATCTTGTCAAACAATTCCTGGGCCTTGTCTATTAGGGCATTCACAGCCACAACATCTACCGAAAATCTGTTTTCAATTCTTTTTGATGAATGTTTATACCCTCTTCTAGAGCTTCCAGTTTGGCACATGCTGGAAGAATGCTGGTAAAAGGTTACAGAGTCTGGCTTTACACCTGACATGCATCTGCTTACAATTCTCTAGGGCCTTTTTAGAAAACCCATTTTGTGCATATGCTGCAATCATTGGATTCCATGAGACAGTACTTCGTAGAGGCATTTTTTCAAACAATTCGTGAGCCTTTTCACGGGCCTTTTCAACTTTTCCATTTTGTGAGCCATGCTTTTGGTAAGCTGAAATTATCATATTCCATGAGAAGACGTCTCGTTCAGTCATGCAGTCGAAAACTTTGCGAGCGTCTGACAAACTTTCGCAGTTGGCATACATGTGGATAAGTCTGTCTTGTAGAAATTTGTGCTTGGAGGGGTCAAATTTATGTCCGATGATGAGTGAGTGAAGGAGCTTGCCCTCTGAAAGGGCAGGGCATTGTTGGCGATGCAGGTCTACAGGAGTTGAAGAAATGTTGAAGAGTGTAAAGAGGTGTGCGTGTTTGTGTTTATAGTAAGCAACAAAATGTATATCGCCTACTTCATCTGCCCCTCCCGAGAGGATTGTGTGAGAGTGATATTTATATCGATATGGAGATTGGGATTTTGGTGCGCAATGGATGAGATTGTGTGATTGGAAAAACGTGAGCAACAAAGCACCATCGCCTTCAAAATAGAAGGAGATGGTCTAATGGCCATTTATTTCTACCATGGTAATATACTAATATCTGTGATCGTAGTAGATTTGATGGGTTTTTTAATTTTTGTTTAGTTTAAAGTTTTTACTTAGAATCTTTTAAGGGCTACTTAAAATAAATGAAAAATATAGTGATAGATTTCCTGGTACAAACCAGGATTATCTGTGATTTGAAGAGTGAATGGGATTTGGAGGAGGATTCCTTTCAAGTTGAATTTTATTGCGAAAGAAGCAAAGAGACTTCGTTGGGCAGTTTATATATTAAGTCTTAAAATAGAGCTTTGCATACGTGTGACGATTTTGGGCTGAAGCGCAGGTGAGAGACCCGGGTCCCCTCCTAAATTTTGATCATAATTAAGTGTAAAAAGGAATGAAAATTTGATGGTTTGATATCAAATGAAGAGCTTTGAAATGAGTTGTACAAGAGAATTCAAGTAGTATTGAGACATTAATGTCAAGACAATTATATAAAATAAGAGTAGTGTTATGGTAAATTTTTTCATGAAAAATATCTCATTTTTAGAAGCTATATCTTTGTGAATGCTTGTTTGATTCAAATTATTCTTGAACTAATTTATGTAGAATTTGAAGAGCTTTAAAATGAGCAGTCATATAAAGATATATTAGTAGTATTGAGGGAGATACGACCTTGTGAAGTCAACCAGGGCAGTGACGATTTTTCAAGTCATTGAAAAAAATTGCATATATCTTTCAACTAAGGTTTAGATGAGGGGAGAAGCAATGAAGGGCTATGACATTAGCAAGGCAGGACATTCCCTCTAGGTATATAATTTTTTAGATGAGTTTCATTTATCCTGTCAATATTTTATAAGTTTTGCATGCAAATTATTATAGTTTTATATTCAAATAATATAGTCACTATAAGATATATTGGTAAATTTTATTAGATAATGAGTTATAATGTTCTTCCCATTGAAATATTTACAACTAAATCCTTAGAATCATCCTTAGTAGTAGAGGTTAGAGAGGACCTCATAAAGTATTAATCCTCTTTGATTAAAAAATAAGACAGTCACTAGTAAAATTAATGGGTCTTGGCCAGGGGCTTTGGCTTTGAGACAATGGATTGATAGAAGATAGAAGTCCCGAGGAGTGAGTATACCCTTTCTTTTGAAATGTTTCTTCCTAGATATTTTCTATTCTAGGGAGGAAAGAGATATAATCCTGAAAGGGAGTCTTCATTATGAGAAAAGCATAACTCTTCTTTACCTGCTAGTTTGAAGGCTTTGAATCTAAAATTGTAAATCTATTCCTAGCACCAGTCTAGGTTAGGATGTATGGGTTACCCATTAAGTTATGGGAAATGGATAACTTTCGGGCAATAGGCAACACTCTAGGAGAATTCCTTGAGATTTTAAAAACTACAAAAGATGAAATCTTGGTTATTTATGCCTAGATATTGGTCATGATTGATATCAATAAACCTTTATAAAAATCAATCATTCTTAAGTATGGAGGTAAGTTGTGAAGCCAAATTATAGATTATAAAAATATATATTTTAGATGTAGATGTCATGAGATGGGACATATTGAGAGATCATGCCCTAAGAAGAGTCTAGCATAAACATATGTAGAAAACCATAAGAGAAACTTACAAATGGATATGGATGAGGATAGTTTTCAATTTACAAAAAATAGGTCCAAACAAATGAAAGTAAATAAATAGTGAAGACCAATAAGGATATTAGAAGAGTTTTGAGGTGTAAATCAATTGGTTCCCCCAAACTTTGTAAGGGGGGTGGAGGTCCAAGGTTCAAATTTCGAGCCTTGCTGGACTGAACACTTGTCTATTTCCTAGTGTTTTTAGTGGCGTAAAAGGTTTAAAATAATCTTGGCATGGTGGTTATAGGGGTGGACTACGCGGAGATCTATGTGACGGCTTCTGGGGCAGACAACACAAATATTGTGGTGACTACCAATTCTACCATGTAAAATAAAAATAAAAAATAAAAAAATAAGGATATTACAAGAAACACCAATCATTTTAGGGCTTTAATTTATGAAGAAAAAAACAAATCAAAGACTAGAGAATTAATCCAGTTTAGGGATGAACATTCCTACCAAACCTAAGGAACATGCCTCATAAAATTTTGAAGACTCTCTTGAAGTACCATGCACCATTTATGAGAAGGAAAGTGGTAGAGAAAGTGTAGTATTAGATATGAATATATTTATCATTAACAAGAAAATACCTAAAAATGAGTAGGATAAATCAAAAGCTTCCTTAGCAGATAATGAAAAGGAAATTTATGAAAGAATATTGAGGAATAGAATAATAAGACCTACCTTTAATACTAGCAAGGCAAAAAGAGGAAAGCATTCATATTATGAAGCAAAAGCTAAGGATGTAAGAGCAAACATGGTGAAAGGAACATAATCTAAGTTAGTTGAACTTCTCTTTACCAAACAACAAAATGATATAAATAATTTTCAAGAAAGACCAGTAGTCCTTAATGAGACATGATTACTACTAGGGGATTGGGAGTGACCCCCTTGTGCTCCTCAGGTGTCATGGACCCTTGCAGTTACAGCCTCAACATCTATCATCACCTCCAATCAAACGGGTGTGTCCAATACCCTACACCTCATGCGAGGATGCCAATCCTAAGAAATTTGAGGAACTGTGGGATGTGAATCCCACTAAAAAACCTCTAGGGTTTTTACCCAAGGTTGATTCCTTGCTTTTAAAATTCTTCTTTGGTTCTCATCATTTTAATCCTACTACACTACTCTATTCTTAAGCATTAGAGGGGGAAAGGGAAAGAGAGGACATAAAACACATTGCAAAAAGTGGTAAGGTGCAAGAAAAGTAAAGGAAAGCAATAAAGTGTGAGAAATGTAAACTTATCTTAGCCTAGACTAAGAGGTGATGATGCATTAAATAAAATGGAATAAGACTCACCCAACACCTTGACAAGCTTGGAGGAACACATGAGTGGTAGTCGACAATGTGTGATTATCTTTCAGAAGCGTGCAATAAAATAAAATAAGAGATCAATTTTGGGCCATTGCTAAATTGTCCTTGAGAGATCAAAGTAGGGTCTTCTGATTGCTAAGAATAGAATCAATAGCATATACATCAGAATTTTTTGGAAGTTATGAGGTAAGAGATGGTGGTAGTTGGCCATATACAACTTTATATGGGGTCATCTTAGTTGCTATATGATAAGTGGTATCGTAACACTATTCTGCTAATGGTATCCATGTGGTCTAATGCATCTAATGCTTTAAAGCAAAGCAATATAAGTTGCCAAGTATTTATTGATAATTTTAATTTGACCTTTTATTCATGGATGGTATGCCGAGCTTATCCTCAATTGGGTTATGTGTAGCTTGAAGAGTTCCATCCAAAACTTATTGGTGAATATCATATCATGATCATAGACTATAGAGGTGGGCATGGGACGGAGTCATAAAATATGGTCAATGAATGTTTGGGCAATGGTGGAGGCTATGTAGGGATGTGCAAGAGGACAAAAACATACATACTTTGAAAGATGATCTACAATAACCAAAATAGAGGACAAAAACAAACATACTTTGAGAGATGATCTATAATAACCAAAAAAAGCTAACTTGTCCACTGACTTTGACAATCTCCCAATAAATTCCATGGAAATATCAATCCATATTGCCATTGGAATAGGTAATGATTGGACCACACCTAAAAGTGGAACCATTTCCCCTTTATGACACTAACAGATATCACAATTCTTGAAAAAACCATTTAGTAGATTGTTTAATTCCCTCCCAGAAGAAGTTCCTTTTTGTGTGTTGATAAGACTTTAAGAATCTAAAATGATAGGTTAACAACAACAGTTTTTGAGAAAATGAAATGAAACATGGGGAGTCTTTAACAAGCCAAATGCAATTGCCAATTTTTTTGCTATGCTGGCATAGAAGCAATTCTTTATCCTCAGCCTACACATCATGCATCTTGTCAAACAATTCCTGTGCCTTGTCTATCAGGGCATTCACAGCCACAACATCTACCGAAAATCTGTTTTCAATTCTTTTTGATGAATGTTTATACCCTCTTCTAGAGCTTCCATTTTGGCACATGCTGGAAGAATGCTGGTAAAAGGTCACAGAGTCTGGCTTTACACCTGACATGCATCTGCTTAAAAGTCTCTAGGGCCTTTTCAGAAAACCCATTTTGTGCATATGCTGCAATCATTGGATTCCATGAGACAGTACTTCGTAGAGGCATTTTGTCAAACAATTCGTGAGCCTTTTCACGGGCCTTTTCAACTTTTCCATTGTGTGAGCCATGCTTTTGGTAAGCTGAAATTATCATATTCCATGAGAAGACGTCTCGTTCAGTCATGCAGTCGAAAACTTTGCGAGCGTCTGACAAACTTTCGCAGTTGGCATACATGTGGATAAGTCTGTCTTGTAGAAATTTGTGCTTGGAGGGGTCAAATTTATGTGTGATGATGAGTGAATGAAGGAGCTTGCCCTCTGAAAGGGCATTGTTGGCGATGCAGATCTACAGGAGTTAAAGAAATGTTGAATAGTGTAAAGAGTTGTGCGTGTTTGTATTTGTAGTAAGCAAAATGTGTGTTGCCTCCTTCAACTGCCCGTCCCGAGAGAGAGGATTGTGTGAGGGGGATATTTATATGGATATGGAGATTGGGATTTTGGTGCGCAATGGATGAGATTGTGTGATTGGAAAAACGTGAGCAACAAAGCACCATTGCCTTCAAAATAGAAGGAGATGGTCTAATGACCATTTATTTCTACCATGGTAATATACTAATATCTGTGAGTTCAAGACTGATCGTAGTAGATTTGATGGGTTTTTTTATTTTTGTTTAGTTTAAAGTTTTTACTTAGAATTTTTAAGGGCTACTTAAAATAAATAAAAAATATAGTGATAGATTTCCTGGTACAAACTAGGATTATCTTTGATTTGAAGAGTGAATGGGATTTGGAGGAGGATTCCTTTTAAGTTGAATTTTATTGCGAAAGAAGCAAAGTGACTTCGTTGGGCTGTTTATTTATTAAATCTTAAAATAGAGCTTTGCATACGTGTGACGATTTTGGGCTAGAGCGCAGGTGAGATACCCGGGTCCCCTCCTAAATTTTGATCATAATTAAGTGTAAAAAGGAATGAAAAATTGATGGTTTGATATCAAATGAATTGCTATCATAACAGATTTTAAGATATAAAGTTGAGTTAATAATTAAGTTTTTTTTTTTTTTTTAAATTAATAAAGTTATATCAAAAATTAAATATAATAAGATAAAGTATTAGTTTTTTAAGTTGGAATTAGGATTAATTTTTTTTTTTAAGTTTTATCTTTTAAGAGTTATATTTTTGTATAAAGTTGTTTGATTCAAATAATTCTTACATTATTTTATGCAGAATTTGAAGAGCTTTGAAATGAGTTGTAGAAGAGAATTCAAGTAGTATTGAGAGAGACATTAATGTCAAGACAACCATATGGAATAAGAGTAGTGTTAGGGTAAATTTTTTCATGAAAAATATCTCATTTTTAGAAGTTGTATCTTTGTGAATGCTTGTTTGATTCAAATTATTCTTGAACTAATTTATGTAGAACTTGAAGAGCTTTAAAATGAGCAGTTATATAAAGATATCTTAGTAGTATTGAGGGAGATACGACCCTGTGAAGTCAACCAGGGTAGTGACGATTTTTCAAGTCATTGAAAAAAAATTGCATATATCTTTCAACTAAGGTTTGGATGAGGGGAGAAGCAATGAAGGGCTATGAAATTAGCAAGGCAGGACATTCCCTCTAGGTATAGAATTTTTTAGATGAGTTTCATTTATCCTGTCAATGTTTTTTAAGTTTTGCATGCAAATTATTATAGTTTTATATTCAAATAATATAGTCACTATAAGATATATTGGTAAATTTTAGTAGATAATGAGTTATAATGTTCTTCCCATTGAAATATTTACAACTAAATTCTTAGAATCATCCTTAGTAGTAGAGGTTAGAGAGGACCTCATAAAGTATTAATCCTCTTTGATTAAAAAATAAGGCAGTCATTGGTAAAATTAATGGGTCTTGGCCAGGGGCTTTAGCTTTGAGACAATGGATTGATAGGAGATAGAAGTCCCGAGGAGTGAGTATATCCTTTCTTTTCAAATGTTTCTTCCTAGATATTTTCTATTCTAGGGAGGAAAGAGATATAATCCTGAAAGGGAGTCTTCATTATGAGAAAATCATAACTCTTCTTTACCTGCTAGTTTGAAGGCTTTGAATCTAAAAATGTAAATATATTCCTAGCACTAGTCTAGGTTAGGATGTATGGGTTACCCATTGAGTTATAGGAAATGGATAACTTTCAGGCAATAGGCAACACTCTAGGAGAATTCCTTGAGATTTTAAAAACTATAAAAGATGAAATCTTGGTTATTTATGCCTAGATATTGGTCATGATTGATATCAATAAACCTTTATAAAAATCAATCATTCTTAAGTATGGAGGTAAGTTGTGGAGCCAAATTATAGATTATAAAAATATATTTTAGATGTAGATGTCATGAGATGGGGCGTATTGAGAGATCATGCCCTAAGAAGAGTCTAGCATAAACATATGTAGAAAACCGTAAGAGAAACTTACAAATAGATATGGATGAGGATGGTTTTCAATTTACAAAAAATAGGTCCAAACAAATGAAAGTAAATAAATAGTGAAGACCAATAAGGATATTAGAAGAGGTTTGAGGTGTAAATCAATTGGTTCCCCCAAACCTTGTAAGGGGGGTGGAGGTCCAAGGTTCAAATCTCGAGCCTTGTTGGACTGAACACTTTTCTATTTCCTAGTGTTTTTAGTGGTGTAAAAGGTTTAAAATGATCTTGGCATGGTGGTTATAGGGGTGGACTACACGGAGATCTATGTGACGGCTTCTAGGGCAGAAAACACAAAATATTGTGGTGACTACCAATTCTACCATGTAAAATAAAAATAAAAAATAAGGATATTAGAAGAAACACCAATCATTTTAGGGCTTTAATTTATGAAGAAAAAAACAAATAAAATACTAGATAATTAATCTAGTTTAGGGATGAACATTCCTACCAAACCTAAGGAACATGCCTCATAAAATTTTGAAGACTCTCTTGAAGTACCATGCACCATTTATGAGAAGGAAAGTGGTAGAGAAAGTGTAGTATTAGATATGAATATCTTTATCATTAACAAGAAAATACCTAAAAATGAGTAGGATAAGTCAAAATATTCCTTAGCAGATAATGAAAAGGAAAGTTATGAAAGAATATTGAGGAATAGAATAATAAGACCTACTTTTAATACTAGCAAGGCAAAAAGAGGAAAGCCTTCATATTATGAAGCAAAAGCTAAGGATGTAAGAGCAAACATGGTGAAAGGAACATAATCTAAGTTAGTTGAACTTCTCTTTACCAAACAATAAAATGATATAAATAATTTTCAAGAAATACCAGTAGTCCTTAATGAGACATGATTACTACTAGGGGATCAAGAGTGACCCCCTTATGCTCCTCAGGTGTCGTGGACCCTTGCAGTTACAGCCTCAACATCTATCATCACCTCCAACCAAACGGGTGCGTCCAATACCCTACACCTCATGCGAGGATGCCAATCCTAAGAAATTTGAGGAAGTGTGGGATGTGAATCCCACTAAAAAACCTCTAGGGTTTTTACCCAAGGTTGATTCCTTGCTTTTAAATTTCTTCTTTGGTTCTCATAATTTTAATCCTACTACACTACTCTATTCTTAACCATTAGAGGGGGAAAGGGAAAGAGAGGACAAAACACATTGCAAAAAGTGGTAAGGTGCAAGAAAAGTAAAGGAAAGCAATAAAGTGTGAGAAATGTAAACTTATCTTAGCCTAGACTAAGAGGTGATGATGCATTAAATAAAATGGAATAAGACTACCCCAACACCCTGACAAGCTTGGATGAACACATGAGTGGTAGTTGACAATGTGTGATTATCTTTCAGAAGCATGCAATAAAACAAAACACCTATGCTAGGACCAAGAAAAATATAAGCAAATAGTCATATGTTATTTATTAATTCGAACTCTAAGTTACATACATATAGAGGTAAGATGTTTGAAAACTACCCAAAAGGCCATGCAAGGTTCGAGCCAAGCTAAAATATGGAGGAGAATGAAGGAAAGAACCCTTTCAGAAGAATGAAGGGATTTTGATAATACAATGAGAAGAATAATATGTATTTATAGATAACATTAGAGCCTTATCCCCTTAGGAGATTCAAAATTCTTGCTCTAAAAATTCCTACCTAGTGTACTTTGTAATTATGATGTGTAATACCAAGGTTACTTATACTATGAGTCATTGGAGGTGAGATCGTGTTGTCCATGCCATATATTTTCTATAAATATCTTCCATTATTAATGTTCTCATATCGTAGTTGCTCATCTAGAATTCTAATCATGGTGTTTTAAATGATGTACCTCTTTTAAGAGAAAATATCATGCACCCAAGAAATTGTACATCTCTTGCATAGCATATGAGGTCTCGAGAAGTGGTAGTATCCCTCGCTAGCAGGTAGGACCAACAACCTTATATGCAAGAGGATCTATCGGTGTGAGTCCCTAGAGAAAAACTATGCTTATAAATATTCAAAGAATAGCTAGAGGTCACCTGATTGAAGATGATTAACACTTGGTCTAGTTTACATTCCTCATAGTAGTCCTATCTCTCCCATTATTCAATAGTTTTGGTTACCACCACTGGTTGGATGGGTCCTATTGCTTTATTTGGTTAGGCATCCACAGACTAAATGGTTGCTTTGGTCCTAAAGTGCTATGAGGCCTTGCGATCAAAATTTTTAGTTACACATTTCATAGAGGGATATCTAGTCCTTGGAGCTTTTGTTTTTGCTTTATTCAATGCTTTGGTCTATCCAATTATACCCAAGTCTTCATTTGATACTTGGGATCTTTGATTTCCTATTAGGTCTAGCTTTCAAAAAGGGTTGAATGGCTTTATACCACCCAAGTGTAGTTAAAAATTACTATAGTTTGGCAATTCACAAGGGATCCTCAACGTACTAAGGATAAGGAACCTAGAAACTTGTTGCTTTATTGGTCATAAAGTCAAAATTAGGGCTAGAGGGAGGAGGGAAACAAAGGTAGGAATACCAATTGTCATCCCCTACTCTCTATTCCCTTCACCAAATTAGGCTTGCTTGTAAATGTCTATACATGCCTTCCATAGAAACTATAGTACATGATGGGTGACCTTTATCCATTGGGTAGGAAGTCAAGGCTTTCCCATCTTGGCAATCATAGAAGCCATTTGCTTTTTTATTTTTTTCCAGTTTCAGGGGTAGGAAATTTTTACCCTTACAAAATTGGGGCTCCTTAGCAACTCCTTTATTGCATGCAAACAGGTACCATAGGTGTTTACTTTCTTTTATGTAAAATTCCTAATACCTACAAGGGATCCTTTTTTTCCACCACTCTCCTTGGAGCCTATTCTCCATCCCCAACTTAGATTTTTGTGGTTGGTGATGGAGGTGTCTACTTCACTAGATGTCTCAAAGGATGTAATTCTCACATCCTTTATCATTTTGTGGTCCACTAGGAAGCTAAGGCTCTACAACATCTTGCATGTTGGTACCCCTACCTCCATAACATCATATTCCTTTTTGTGGATGAAAATGGTCCAATTTGGGGCAGTAATTTGCCAAATAAGAGAGGATTAAGGCGTGATGAGTAGGATGATTGAAATAGGTTATTACTTCTTAAGCTCATCCATGAACAGGTTGGCAAGATGATCCCATTCATGGATGGAACATGGGGAAGGAGTGACATCCTTCAAAGTATTTACCTCTAAATGATGTCACCAACAACCTCAAAGCTATATTTTGCTTTCAAATATTATGCAATTGGAGGAAGTAGACCATGACTCATAGATGCATCAACGAGTCTAAAATTCCTTCACCAATGTAAAGTGGTATCATCTCAAACACTGATATTGAGATGTAGTCCCATGCATCTCATGGTACCAAAGGTCATAGGAGGTTCCTTGTACTCCATGTAGTAAAGCTTACAAAGTGTAAAACGACCATGTTTAGGTCCATGGATCTAGCAGTATGCTTCTTACGATATTTTATCGAGAGTTGACTCATAAGGTGAATTCTTTTGGTGCTCCTATAATGTTAGGAAACTAATAGTGAAATATGGATTATAATGCAAAATAAAGGAAGAAAAATCACCTTTATAATGAATCATTGTTTATTGTAAGGTAGAAACCCACAAGTAGAAGTAAATAATATATTCTTGGATGCCTTAGAGACATCTCTCTAATTGCCTAATTATATCTATCCAAAAGGTGTGAGTATGAAAGGACATGTCAGTCCTTAAATAAATATAATTAATAGCTTATTAGTATGTTAGGAGGAGGGTCCTAACATGCCACCCTCCTTAAAAAAACTTTGTCCTCAAAGTTGAAATTGCGGAAATTGTTGTTGAATGTGATGGAGGGTCTCCCACGTAGCATCTTCTGAAGGTAGACCTTTCCACTGAATCAATACTTCGATGATGGTGCGATTGTGAAGGTGGTGCATGCGGTGATCTAAGATAGCTTCTGGTTCAACCATGAGGGCCCCATTGTCGGTAAACTCTGGAAGTTGAGTTTGAGTAGTGATGTGAGTGCCTACTACGACTTTAAGACAAGAAACATGGAATACCGGATGGATTTTGGAGGATTCAGGTAACTCAAGCTTATATGCGACTGGTCCAATACGTTGTAGAACTTTATAGGGGCCATAAAATTTAGGTGCTAACTTTTGAGACCCCTTGATTTTTAAAGAAGTTTGATGATATGGTTGAAGGTGAAGAAATACCATATCCCCTTCCTGAAAAACTCGCTCGATTCGATGTTGGTCCGCCTGTTGCTTCATGCGGTGTTGGGCGATGTGTAGATTGTCTTTCAGAGTTCGAATAATATTATCTCGAGTAACAAGCTCCCTCTCTACAATGGGCACCTTTGTATTTCCTGGAAGATAAGAGGTTAGGGATGGAGGTGATTGGCCATATAGTGCTTCGAAAGGGGTCATTTTTATGGTTGTGTGATATGTAGTATTATACCACCATTCAGCTAGTGGAAGCCATTTAACCCAGTGGAGGGGTTTTGTGGAAATGAAACATCGGAGATAAGTTTCTAAGCATTTATTAACAACTTCAGTTTGGCCATCTGTCTGGGGATGGTAAGCGGAGCTCATCCAAAGTTGAGTACCTTGGAGTTTAAATAATTCTTTCCAAAAATTACTAGTGAAAGTGGGATCACGATCACTAACTATAGTTGAAGGCATGCCATGTAACTTAAAGATATTGTCAAGGAAAATTTGGGCAATAGTACTAGCGGTATAGGGGTGGGCTACTAGGAAAAAATGGGCGTATTTAGATAAACGATCGACCACCACTAGGATGGTTGTTTTTCCTACTGATTTTGGAAGGCCTTCAATGAAATCCATTGAAATATCCACCCATGTTTTTGTTGGTATGGGGAGGGGTTGAAGAAGGCCTGGTGTTGCCATTGTTTCACCTTTATTTCTTTGGCATGTTTCACATTCATTGATGAATCTCTTGATATCATTTTTCATCCCTATCCAATAAAAGGATTTAGTCACTCTTTTGTAGGTTTTGAGGAATCCAGAGTGTCCTGCAGTAGGTGTAGCGTGTAGCTCATGTAGAAGCTTTGTACGATAAGCGGATGTGGGTGAGAGGACAAGACGTTCTTTATAACGGAGTATGTTATCTTGCCAAGAATAGTGAGGTTTGCTCATGGGGTTTTGTTGGAGGTGTTGAATTATGGTATGTGTGGTAGGGTCCGCATACCATTCTTCCTTGACTTGTTCGATCCATTTAGGGATAGGGCAGGAAAGAGCATGTAATTGGGAATTTTCCTCGAACTTTCTGGAAAGTGCATCCGCAACCATGTTATCTTTCCCTTTTTTGTATATGATTTCATAATCATAGCCTAATAGTTTTGTCACCCACTTTTGTTGTTCTGGGGTGGTTATCCGTTGTTCCAGAAGGTATTTTAGGCTGTGGTGATCGGTGCGGATAATGAAATGTTTTCCAATAAGGTATGGTCTCCAATGTTGGATAGCATGGACAATAGCTAACATTTCTTTTTCATAAGTGGAACATGCTAAATTATTTTTTGAAAATGCCTTACTAGTGAAGGCTAAGGGTCTTTCATTTTGCATGAGCACGACTCCCATTCCTACTCCTGAAGCGTCACTTTCAATAATAAATGGTTGGGAAAAATCTGGCATGGCTAGGATAGGGGTGGTACACATGGTATTTTTTAAGGTCATGAAGGCTTCATTAGCTTGTGGAGACCATAAGAAGGCATTCTTCTTAAGTAGTGTCATTAAGGGTGCCACTATTTTGCCATAATCCTTGACAAATTTGTGATAATAGCCAGTTAATCCTAAGAACCCACGCAACCCTTTTAGTGTTTTTGGAATCGGCCAATTTTCCACATCTTCAATTTTACGAGGATCTACTTTAACTCCTTCCTTGGAGACAATATGTCCGAGGTATTCAATTTCTTGCTTGCCAAAGGAACATTTTGATCTCTTTGCGTATAATTGATTTTCCTCCAATATCTTGAGTGCTTGCTCTATATGTTTTAAGTGCTCTTCCCATGTCTTGTTGTAAATCAAAATATCATCAAAGAAAACTAAAATAAATTTTTGAAGGAAAGGAAAAAATACCTTGTTCATAAGACTTTGAAATGTGGACGGAGCGTTGGTGAGACCAAATGGCATCACCAAAAATTCATAATGTCCCTCGTGAGTGCGAAAAGCCATTTTGGGTATATCACTTTCCTTAACTCGAATTTGGTGGTAGCCAGATCGTAAATCGAGTTTAGAAAAATATGTGGCTCCATTAAGTTCATCGAGTAATTCATCAATGACTGGAATAGGAAATTTGTCTTTGATCATTATTTTGTTGAGGGCACAAAAATCCACACATAGGCGCCATGATCCATCCTTTTTTCTTACTAGTATGACTGGAGAAGAGTAGGGACTTCTACTAGGTCGAATGACCCCTGCCCTTAGTAGGTCTTGTACTAATTTTTCTATTTCTATCTTCTGTAAGTATGGATATCGGTAAGGTCTAATATTAGGAGGTTGGTGTCCCAGAAGTAATTGGATGGCATGATCATGGCTTCACTGTGGAGGTAATCCCTCTGGTTCTTTAAATATTTTATCATGTTTCTCTAGGAGTTTTATTAATTTTGGTGCCTCTGGTTGTTCTTCGTTAGTGGTTTGCAAGGAAAATAGTTGGGCAACCATGCCTCTTCCTCCTTTGCGAAGAATATTTTCCATTCTATGGGAACTTACAATTTGTGTGGGACCCATTTTTAAACCTTGAATTGTGTAAGTTTGGTTGTTTTGTATAAATTGCATCCATAATTCTTCAAAGTCCCATTGAATTTTGTCGAGCGTTCGTAGCCATTGTACTCCCAAAACAATGTCACATCCTCCTAATGGTAGTACATACATATCTGCTTTCATGTTATACTCTCCCATAGTGAGTTTGATATTCCTGCATTTGCCTTTGCATGCAATTTTTCTACCATTACCAATCATGACTTCGAAGTTATTGCAGGGGTATATAAAGCAATTAGCTTGTTTGGCCAAACTAGGGTCTATAAAATTGTGAGTGCTACCAGAGTCTAAGAGCACAATAGGGTTTTGTTTCTTAAAATACCCTTTTACCTTCATCGTTTGTGGGGTCGAATACCCTGCTAGTGCGTTAAAGGATATTTCTATTTTATCCTCTTGATTTTCTTCTACAACATCAGTTATTACTTCAACTTCGATGTCATCCTCTTCTTTGGGGGTGCAATCAATTGTGTCCAAAATATATAATTTTGGTGAAATGCATTTGTGGTTGGGTGTAAATTTTTCGTCGCAATGGAAACAGAGGCCCTTTTCTCATCTTTCTTTCATTTCCTCTTGGCTAATTCATTTGATTGGCATGACTTTATTCAGTTTTTGGTTGGTGTAGGTGTTTGGTGGTTTTCCTGTTGAAACTCTTCCTATTCACCTTTGGTTATTGTTCTTCTCTTCTATCATTTATGCTAATGCCACTGCATGCATCATATCGATAGGGTTTTGTATTTGTACTTCCATTCGAATGTCTTCTTTTAGGCCACTGATGAAGCAACTTTGGAAGAATGATGCATCGAGTCCTGATGTAAGGTTCACCAACTTCTCGAATTGCGCTTGGTATTCCCTTACGGTGGATGTTTGGCGAAGTTTGGTGAGGGCTCCTGTGAAGTCTTCAAATTTGGTAGGGCCAAATCGCAACATTAGGTTCTTTGTGAATTCGGTCCATGTGGGAGGACCTTTTGTTTTTTCATACCATTGGTACCATTGTGTAGCAATTTTTTCTAAGTGAAATGATGCAATACAGACTTTTTGAATCTCTAGAATTTGATATAAGGTGAAATATTGATCTACCCTATATATCCAATTTGTGGGGTCACCTCCATCAAATTTTGGAAAATCTAGCTTTGTGGTACGAGGAAGGATTGATGTATGCGGTCCCCCTATTAATGTCTGTTGTGGTGGCATAGTGTTTTGTTGTCCGCTATGCATTAACATCAAATTTTGTTGTACCAAGTCCATGGAGTGGGTTGTAGCATCCAACTTAGTGGATATCTCCGTATTAGAGTTGTTGATGCTCATAGTTAGGTCTGCTATTTTGGCAGCGATCTTATCCTCTAAATTATCCTTCCAAAATGCCATTCCTTGCATCACTTCTTTCATTTCCTTTGAAACCTCTTTCGAGACCTCTTTCGCAATATCCTTTGCCACTTCTTTTGATACTTCTTTCGCAATATCCTTCGTCGTATCTTGAGATCACCTTCCCTCGACCATTTAGGGTGTGATTGTGATTTACAAGAGGTTTTAGATTTCAAGGATTAGTTTTTAAAAAAAATCTTACTTTTGCCAATTTTGCTCCAACAATTTATTTTGCAAAAGTTGCTATTGTCGTCGATTTACAATAATTGTGCAAAAAAATATTTGATTTTCTTGTCAATATTGTTTGTAAATTTATCAATTTCATTTTGTAAAATTTATTGGTTTTTAACAGGGCGCTCACAGGGTGAATCGAAGGCGATTGTAAGGTAGAGCGGGGCCAAGCACAAGATGGAGGCTAAGCAAGGATAGACTAAGCGTGGGGCAGAGGAGGTGCAATGGCAAAGTGGGGTCAAGTGCGGGACAGAGGAGGAAGTAAGGATGGAGTGGGAGTGGATCTAACATGTCAGGTGAGTAGATGGAAATTGGCAGGTGATAAGTGAGCATGGACAAGTAAACAAGGTCAACGATAGCATGATTATCGAGGTAGTAGTATAGTGTGCTTGGGAGCGACCAAGCTAAGGTGCCACGTGCGAGGCGTGGGTGCCTAGAATGCTAGACACTCATTTATGTGCCTTTAAACCTTTGTAAACCCCTTTATGCTTTAAACAGGAGCAATGTGGGATAAATATTTTATCCCTTGTAAATCCTTAGTGACGTCCAGTGCTATCAGTAGTATCGATGTTGAAAAATATTTTTAAGCTTTAGAAAAACTTTAATTTAATTTTATGTCTTCGTTGATTTTCGTAGTTGACACTGGAAAATGACTGTATTCATGTTGGATGGATTTTTCGTTAACATCAATTGATTTTTATTATATTATTCTCGATCAAATCATGTTTTTTTATATTTGTGAGATGATTTAATGTTGAAAAAAAAAGAAATCAATTGATTGTTGTCTTATTGAACCTGTTAGGCATTGACTATGTATGTTTGAATCATTGTGTTCCTACTGAGGAGAAAATAAAAATGTATATATACTATGGAGATGATTAGATAGCTCATTATGTCAGCATTTTGGAGCAGTGGACAACAGCAGAGGGCAACGGGGTAAAACCAGATCGTCAGGACCGGTGAATCATTCCTGCACAGAGTTCATTCATTGGATGGTGTCTAAAGCTTGTTGTGTTTGTTTTGAGTTTGTGGAGAGGTGATGACAGCAGAGGGTAGCAGGGTAAAACCAAGTCATAATGACCAATGATTCGTTTACTACATCGATTTTATTGGATAAATAGCCAAGGCTTGGTATCCCAGAGAAGGAAAAGAGAAAATTTCTTTGATAAGATGCTTGGCTTGGTAATGGCTCTGTACTAGATGTTAGAAAACTAATAGTGAAATATGGATTATAATGCATAATGAAGAAAATAAATTGTATTTATAATGAATCGATGTTTATTGTAAGGTAAGAACCCACAAGTAGAAGTAATAATATATTCTTGGATTCCTTAGAGACATCTCTCTAATTGCCTAAATATATCTATCCACAAGGTTTGAATATGAAAGGATATATCAGTCCTTAAATAAATATAATTAATAGCTTATTAGTATGTTAGGAGTAGGGTCCTAACGTATAATCAAATGGATCAAGGCTTTCATTGGACCCTTGAACTTAGGATCTCCTTGGTGGTTGCTTTACAGTGGAGTTGCTAGGTGGATGAGAGTGCTAACTAGATGAAAATTCCCATTGTAACCTTGCCTAGGATGATGGCTTCTCTTATTTTGGGTTCTTATTTAGCAATAGATTCACCAGGTAAATCTACAAAGTGCTTTAAAAGGTAGATGTTTGTAGCCTTCACCAGAACCATGACTAGACTTCTAGATGAAGGGATGAATATTTTCAAGTTTGTATCCTACTAGGCATGCTAATATAAATTTTTTGAGGGTCGATAGTAACCCCCACACACTCCCCAGGCATCGTAACCACCTTATAGTTGTGGCCTCATATTTTACCACCATCTTTGATTGAATGATTGAATCTGATGTCCTGCACCTCATGCAGGGGTACCAATTTTAGGAAGTCTAAGGAAGCATGGGATATAGATCCCATCAGATGACCTCGTAGGTTTTTTACCCAAGGATAATTCCTTGCTTTTATATTTATTCTTTGGTTCTCGTCATTCTATTCCTACTATGCTAATCTACTCCTAACCTAGGCTAACTTAGATGGGAGGAAAGAAAAGAGGGGACATAAAGCAAATTGTGAAAAATAGTAAAGTGCAAGAAAAGTAAAGCAGTAAAATGTGAGAAATGAAAATATATCTAGCCTTGACTAAGGGGTGATGAGGTATCAAAGAAAAAGAAATAAGACTCCAGTGGAGCTTTGATTTCCTATTAGGTCTAGCTTTCAAAAATAGTTGAATGGCTTTACTCCACCCAAGTGTAGTCAAAAATAACTATAGTTTGGCAACTCACAAGGGATCCTCAACCTACTAAAGACAAAGAACCTAGAAACCTATTGCTTTATTTGGCATAAAGTCAAAATTAGGTCTAGAGGGAGGAGGGAAACAAATGTGGGAATGCCAATTATCATCTCCTACTCTCTGTTCCCTTCACCAAATTAGGCTTGCTTGTAAATTTCTATACATGGCTTCCATAGAAACTATAGTATATGATGGGTGGCCTTTATCCATTGGGTATGAAGTCAAGGCTTTCCCATCTTGGCAGTCACAAAAACCATCTGCTTTTTTCTTTTCTTCTAGTTTTAGGGGCAAAAAATATTTACCCTTACAAAATTGGGGCTCCTTAGCAACTTCTTTATTGTGTGCAAACAGGTACCATGGGTGTTTTCTTTCTTTGATGCAATATTCCCAGTACCTGCAAGGGATTATTTTTTTCCACCACTCTCCTTGGAGCTTATTCTCCATCCCCAACTTAGATGTTTTACCTATTTTGAGTGGTTAGTGATGGAGGTGTCTACTTCACTAGATGTCTCAAAGGATGTAATTCTCACTTTATTTGTTATTTTGCAATCCACTAGGAAGCTAAGGCTCTACAACCTCTTGCATGTTACTACCCCTACCTCCATAGCATGATATTCCTTTTTGTGGATGGAAATAATCCAATTTGGGGCAGTAAGTTGCCAAATAAGAGAGGACTAAGGTGTGATGAGTAGGATAATTGAAAAAGGTTATTCTAACTTAAGCTCATACATAAACATGTTGGCAATATGATCCCATTCATGGATGGAGTGTGGGGGAAGAAGTGATATCTTTCACAAAATTTTCCTCTAAATGATATCACCAACAACCTCAAAGCTATGTTTTGCTTTCAAATATTATGCAATTGGAGGAAGCAGACCATGACTCATAGATGCATCAACGAGTCTAAAATTCCCTCACCAATGTAAAGTGGTATCATCTCAAGCACTTACATTGAGATGTAATTCCATGCATCTCATGGTACCAAAGTTCATAGGAGGTTTCTTTTACTTCATGTAGTAAAGCTATAAAAGTAAAAAGAGATCATGTTTAGGTCCACAGATCTAGCAGTATGCTCCTTATGATCTTATATCGAGAGTTGACTCATTAGGTGAATTCTTTTGGTGCTCCTATAATAAAATGGATCGAGGCCTTGATTAGACCCTTGAAATTAGGCTCTTCTTAGTCATTTATTTAGGTTCTTTTATTTTGTAGTAGATTTGCTAGGTGGATAAGAGTGCTAACTAGATGAAGGTTCCCATTGTAACCTTACCTAGGATAATGGTTTCTCTTATTTTGGGTTCTTATTTAGTAGTAGATTCACCAGGTGAATCTACAAAGTTCTTTAAAAAGTATATGATTGTAGCCTTCATCATAACCATGACTAGACTTCTATATCAAGGGATAAATGTTATCAAGTTTGTATCCCACTAGGCATGCCAATATAAACTATTGGAGGGTCAAGAGTAACCCCCACACACTCCCTAGGTATAGTAACCACCATGTAGTTGTGGCCTCAAATCTACCACCATATTTTATTGAATGGTTTCATCTGATGTCCTACTCATGTAGGGGTAACAATTTTGGGAAGTCTAACGAATCATGGGATACGAATCCCACTAGATTACCTCCTAGGTTTTTTACCCAAGGATAATTCCTTGCTTTTAGATTTCTTCTTTGGTGATAGTCATCCTATTACTACTACACTACTCTACTCGTAACCTAGGCTAACTTAGGGGGAGGAAAAGAAAAGAGGGGATATAAAGCAAATTGTGAAAATAGAAAAGTGCAATAAAAGTAAAACAGTAAAATGTGCGAAATGAAAAAAATATCTAGCCTAGACTAAGGGGTGACAATGTACCAAAGAAAATAAATAAGACTCCATTGGAGCTTTGATTTCCTATTAGGTATAGCTTTCAAAAAGGGTTGAATGGTTTTACTCCACCCAAGTGTAGTGAGAAATCACTATAGTTTGGCAACTCACAAGGGATCCTCAACCTACTAAGGACAAGGAACCTAGAAACCTGTTGCTTTATTGGGCATAAAGTCAAAATTAGGGCTAGAGGGAGGAGAAAAAAAAGGTGGGAATGCCAATTATAATCCCCTACTCTCTGTTCCCTTCACCAAATTAGGCTTACTTGTAAATGTCTATACATGTCTTCCATAGAAACTATAGTACATGATGGGTGTCCTTTATTCATTAGGAATGAATTCAAGGCATTCCTATCTTGGTAGTCACAGAAGCCATCTACGTTTTTCTTTTCTTCTAGTTTTAGGGGCAAGAAATATTTACCCTTACAAAATTAAGACTCCTTAGCAATTTTTTTATTGCGTGCAAACATGTACCATGGGTATTTGCTTTCTTTGATGTAACATTCTTTGTACCTGCAAGGGATCCTTTTTTCCACCACTCTCCTTGGAGCCTATTCTCCATTCCCAACTTAGATTTTTTACTTATTTTGAGTTGTTGGTTATGAAGGTGTGTACTTCACTAGATGTCTCAAAGGATGTAACTCTTATATCCATTATCATTTTACGGTCCACTAGGAAGCTAAGGCTCTACAACCTCTTGCATACTACCCCTACCTACATAGCATCATATTCCTTTTCGTGGATGGAAATGGTCCAATTTAGTACCATGTTTAGTTGTATATTGAGATGTAGTTCCATGCATCTCATGGTACCAAAGGTCATAGGAGGTTCCTTTTACTCCATGTAGTAAAGCTTGCATAGTGTAAAGAAATCATGTTTAGGTCCACCGATCTAGCAGTATGCTCCTTATGATCTTCTATCGAGAGTTGACTCATCAGGTGAATTCTTTTGGTGCTCTTATAAGAAAATGGATCAAAGCCTTTATTGGACCCTGGAACTTAGGATCTCCTTAGTGGTTGCTTTAGGTTATTTTCTCTTACATTGGAGTTGCTATGTGGATGAGAATGCTAACTAGATGAAGGTTCCCATTGTAACCTTACCTTGGATGATGGCTAATCTTCTTTTAGGTTCTTCTTTAGTAGTAGATTCACCAGGTGAATCTATAGAGTGCAAAAAAATGTAGATGATTGTAGCCTTCACCAGAACCATGACTAGACTTCTATAACAAGGGACAAATATTATCAAGTTTGTATCCCACTAGAAATGCCAATATAAAATATTGGGGGATCGAGAGTAACCCCTACATACTTCCAAGGTATTGTAACCACCCTGTAATTGTAGCCTTAGCTTCTACCACCATATTTGATCGAATGGTTTCATCTAATGTCCTACACCTCATGTAGGGGCACCGATTTTGGAAAGTCTGAGGAAGCATGGGATACGGATCCCACCAGATGACCTCCTAGATTTTTTACCCAAGGATAATTCCTTGTTTCTATATTTCTTCTTTGGTGTTCATAATGTTATTCCTACTACACTCCTCTACTCCTAACCTAGACTAACTTGGAGGGGGGGGAATAAAAGATGGGACATAAAGCAGACTCCATTGGTGCAATAAAGGTGAGAAATAACAACATATCTAGCCTAGACTAAGGGGTGATGATGTACCAAATAAAAATAAATAAGACTCCATTGGTGCCCCAACGGGCTTGGATGAATATAGGAAATGATCGATTGTGCACAAGGAACACAAGACCCTTTTGGGAGCATGCAATAAAACAAAACACCCATGCCAAAACTAGGATAGAGATAAGCAAAAAGTCAGATTTTTTATTAACTTGAAATTTGAGTAACATACATACAGGGGGAAGAGATTTGAAAACTACTCGACAAACCATGCAAGACTTAGGCTAGACTAGGACACAAAGGAAAATAAAGTATAGAACCCCTTTAGAAGAATAATATATATTTATAGATAACATTTAGAGCCTTAGCCCCTTAGGAGATTCAAAATTCCCACTCTAAAAATTCTTGCCTAAGGTACTTTATAATGATGATGTGCAATCCCAAGGTTTCTTAGGCCAAGAATCATTGGAAGTGTAATCATGTTGCCCATGCTAGAGATTTGTTGTTGAGATCTCTTGCTATTAAGGTTCTCAGATTTATAGTTGCTCCTCTAGAGGTTTAGTGATGGTGTTTTAAATGTTGCACCTCCTTTAAGAGAGAATATTATTCACCTAGGAAAATGTACATCTCTTGCATAGCATCTAAGGTCTGGGGTGGTGGTAGTAGCCTCGGTTGGGGGGTAGGACCAATAGCCTTCTATGTAAGGGGATCTAAGGGCATGATTCCCTAGAGCAAAATTACCCTCCTAAATATTTGTAGAATGGCTAGAGGTCACCTAATTAGAGATAATTATCCCTTGGTTCAATTGGCTTTCCTCATAGTAGTCCTCCCTCTTTTGCATTTTCTAATAATTCTGGTTTTCACCATTGGTTGGATGGGTTTGGTTGCTTGATCTATTCAAGTGTCCTTGAGCCAAACTTTTACTATAATCCTAAAGCATTGTGGAGCCTTGTGATCAAAATTTTGGTTGTTACTTTCATCAAGGGATGTTCAATCCTTAGAGTTTCTATTTTTGCTTTCTTTAATGCTTTGGTTTGTCTAGTTCTACCTAAGTCTTTGTACAGTTCTCAGGAGATTTGATTTTCTATCAAATATAGCTTTTCAAAAGGTTTGAATGACCTCACTCCACCCAATTTTAGTGAGAAATTATTACAATTACCATTTATGATGAGGGATGATCACATGATCCCATTTTCTCCTAAGGATTAGGCTTATATGATTTGCTTATATTACTAGATTAGGCTTATATTTGTGTTTATTTACAATTAATTGTAAACATGAGAATAATTTTCTCACATACACTTCTAGATGCCTAGTTGGCATTCTATATACTTAGGTAGCTTAATAAATTAGCAAGTTATCTATTAGTTGTAACTTTTATCTAGTTTAGTTATGTTAATATTATGTAGCAATATTCAACAATGCTAAGTTTACACTCCATGGAGAATATGAAAAATATTAGTTGTTTATAATTTAGGTAACTTTTTTCCTATATATTTGATGCATAAGAAATAAAGTGCAGTTGCATTCTTATCCTTTTCATTGATACTAGAGCTTATCATATCTAGAGACTTGGGTTATTGCCATCTTTGTGTTATTGTTTATTGTGTCATACACTAAGATTATAGCTCATTAAACTTTATCTTCATGACTTGATGCTTTAGTGAAGTGGCCAACAAGAAGATTACTATTTTGATTTTGGTTCCCAAATGTCAGTCATGTTTCAACTAGAGCTTAGTGATTATAAATCTTGTATGTTTTTGCTCCAAAATATTTTTCTATCGTTTCTCTTGAATTTGCAAATTCACATTGGCAACTTGGTAAATTTTTGGTATTTTATTATTTGGTTTACTCAAAGTTCTTTGGAATAGGACAAAAATTATGGTAGCTTGATTTACCACCGACCAATGATAGGTAGTCACCCACCACCTATCCAAGTGATGTGAGGTCACTTATCATTGATTAATGTCCTGTAATTGGCCACAATCCAAATGATAACCATAAGCATTTTATCACTGTTATTGGCAACATCGAGTATTTTCATTAATGATTTATTGTAGAATATTTGTTGGCTCCAAAATATAATTGTCCACATAGGCATGAATATTTAAGGAGCTGCTAAATTATTTTTGTTGTGGATAAAACCCAATATGATTTGATCAACCATTTAGTGGCATTGAACTGATCGACCATTTTGGTGGACAGTTCGGTGATCTATTAGACATTTATGTGAGTTTAAGGATTAAAAATTGTTGGAAAATAGTAGATGATCATTCTCATTCAACATTAATTTTTTGTCCAAACTCACTGCTCAAACATTGTGGAGTCATCCATTGATCTCAACAAATTGGTAGTTTTGTTTTTGTAAATTCCTTCTAACATTACAAGAAACTTTCTTCAAACAATCCTTCACTGCTTGTATATGCAATTTGAGATAGTATTGATGTGGTCATAATTTTTTGGACTGATCAGCAAAAATTACATAGGTGGGATAAACCATTCTAATGAGATTTGACCTTATTTTGGTGGGTTTTATTTTGGGAGGAAATTCTAGAACAAATTGAATGCTTTTTGTAGTCATATCCAAGGAGACTGGAAAAAAGTTTTGAAATATCTTCTAGCTTTGTTTAATTGGGAAGGAGATCAACATAAATGATTCTAAGGTATAACCTTAGTTTAGATAAATTAAATAGTTCATTTTAACTTTTCACTAAAATTTAAATTTTCTCTTTTTTAAAACTATTTAATTAAAAATAATTAAATTATTTAATGATTAATCAAATTACATCTAAGGTGTAGACCAATTGGTGTGGCGAAACCCCATAAGGTTCAAATCTCGGAACTTGCTAGACTGAGCTCTTGTCCCTTTCTTAGTGCTTTCAGCAGTGTAAAAGGTTTAAAATGAATGTGGCATGGTGGTTATAGGGGTAGATTATATGAATGATTATGTTATAGCTTCCAGGATAAACAATATGGAATACCATGGTAGTCATAAAGATGGATAATGCATCTGAATCATCATGGCAGCTATTGATTCCACCATGTAAAAAAAAATATTAATCAAATTATTTGGTTAATCATGTAGAGGGGGAAAATGGTAAACTGCATATAATTTTCAAGGCTAGAACTACTGGTAAGCTTTGAGGTGACCACGATGATTGTTATGTCTCTACACTTGGTGGTGGAAAAAATGAAAAAGGGTTCACCAGGAATGGTTTTAGAACTCATTCCAAATTCAAGGTGGAAAATCTTTGATGTGTGAATTTAAACAAACATCTATATTTGACCTTTTCTAATATTAATCTATAAAAAATGAAAGAACAATGTAAAGCACACAATATGAAAGAATACAATGACTAATCCTAGTATGATTATTTGATTCAATGATTCCTAACCATAGGTTACAAGAAAATGAAATATTTTCTTTGGGCAAGGGTCCAAGAGAATGCAACAGACAAGATAAAACCCTAGATTCAAGACTATATGCACTTCACTTTCAGATGCCTAAAACAAAAATTTAAAATATTTTTCTTTTTTTCCTTTATTTTATTTTTATGTTTTTATTTATTTTAAACTTGAAACAAAAATGAACAATAAATAGACAACAAACAACCTAAAAGCTTGTACAAGACACTTGTTTCAAAGGTTGAACTTAGCTTTTATTGGTGTCTAGAATACCTAATACCTTCAACTTGTAAGATAGCTTCACAAAAAACAATAAAAATGGTGATCAGCATTGGGGGGCCTTCTTGGGTCATTGTATGAGTGTACTCGGAGGCATAGTAGCCAAGCCCCCTAGGTCCTTTTAGTTGACATTTTGAAAGTAAAAAATATTTTAACCTTTTAGAATAAACATAGTGAGATACACAAGCATGAAACAATAAACACAATGTAAATTGGAATGAATACAAATCTTGAATAAAATGCAATTTGGAATCTAGGGTTTTTGGGACAAATGGTTTCCCCCAACCTAATATGATTTGGAAAAACAAGCAAATAGGATGCAATAAAAATGTGAAAGCAATAACACATATGTAACTAACAGATTGTAATTATTTTAAATGTAATTAGAATGTGAAAGCAATAACGCAAATGTAAACAACATAATTCAATTAATTTAAATGCAATTAAATGTAAAACTAATAATGCAAATGCAACTAATGGACTGCAATGACATTAAATGCAATTAAAATGTAAAAATAATAATGCAAATGTAAATAATAGAATGCAATTATTTTAAATGCAATTAAAATGTAAAACAAATAATGCAAATGTAAATAATAGAATGCAATTATTCTAAATAAATGAAAAACACAAACAATAACATGTAAAAGAAAGTTTAAATAAAATATCAAACTATAATAAATGTATAAAAATGGATTATATTGTAGTAGAAATGTACAAATTAAATCTAGAATGTATTCTATAATACAAAATAAATGTTGAAAGTAAACTAAAACCCTATCTAAAACATAAGTAAATAAACTAACTACCCAAGAATGCACAAGAATGTATGCTACAACAAATGTAAATGTAGATAAAAAAATAAAACCCTATCTAAAATAGTAACGAATAGAATAGAAATTCAATACTAAAAATTTAATGCTTAGGCTATGGAATTATAGAAAAGCAAAAAGGTTTAAGCCAAAGAACCGAAGGGGCAAACATCTCTCCTTTGGTGCTGACAGAGCTAAAGAGTATTTCCTTTGCGCATGATCCATCGTCACTTGCTTTCCACTCGTAGCTAAGCCCAAGATCACATAAGAGAAATATGGAGAAAATAAAATAAAGTTGTGGAGAGATTTCAAATAGAAGAGAGAAGATTGAACATATAGGAGATCTCAAATAGAACCTTTATAGGAGTAAAAAAGGGAGCCCAACCTCTTTATTTATAAAGGGTTTGGAAACAAGCTGAGAAAAGAAAATTTTAAAAATTAGGTCTTAAGGTTATGGTAAATTTGAAAAATAAAGGTCAACCACTATGGTATTATAAGCGTAAATGGCTTAGAACTTTCAAAAATCGTGCAATTGTGACAACTAGATCCATTTGCAACTAATTTACATTTTGGGGGGGCAAAAAACAAAATGGGATAAAACTTATACCATCAGGAATATCTTTTTGAGCCCAATCCAATGGTAGAGGTTTTGAGAAGAATGAAGAATATTTTATGGGAAAAAATTGGATCAAAGATAAACTTTGGAAACTTGAGGGAAAAACTAAGGATCTAAAAAAAATGACTCATCTTGAAGGGTCAATTTTCAATGTGTACATTTTACCCCTCGTTGATGCATTTATGGCTTAGTATATGCATCAAATAAGATGTAGATACCTGTGGGTAAATAACAACAAACAAAAAAGAGGTGGCTAGTTTAGAAGAAAGGTATGGTGCAAAAATGATGTCATTTCGAACACTTCTAATATTTTGCACGTAAATAAAGGTATTAGGGACATTAATACCTCTCAAGCTAGGATGAACCCTCAAGTTTCAAAAGGAATTTGAAATTCCTAAGGAAAATCAAAATGACAAACTCAGAAGAAACAGGAGTGAAAATGAAGAAAAACTCACCAAAAGGAAGAAAGAGAAGAGAGAAGAAAAGAGGAGAAAAAAGAGAGGAACAAAGAAAAACATGTGCTTATATATGCTTATGATTTATGTGTTTTTATATTTTTAATTTTTTTATGCATGATGTACATAAACATAATGGATGCAATGCATGATGAGCTAAACTTATATTAATGTGGAATGAATCTAACTAAAATAAATGCAATCTAAAAAATAAATGCAAGTGAGATGAACGAATGAGTGTATGTGTAGAACAAAAGGATGAAATAAATAGAGGAAGAAGAAGAAGACAAAAAGATACTAGAAGATAGAAGAATGGTTGAACAAAGCTTCAAAATTTCAAACAAAATAAAATAAATAGGGAGTGAAACATTGATGAGGATGTTTTCTTTCAAAGGTGGATAGGTGGAGTGATACTTGTTATTGGTGTATGCTCACAAATATGGACAAATGGAGTGATACTCATTATATATGTGTACTCGTAATGATTTAAGTAGGATGATTACCTGCTAGGATGTATGTTGTGTATGATCACATGAATGGCCATGGAGCTGATCCTATGATGGGGTGTCGTACCCGCTAAAAATGGATAGGTGGAGTGATACCCATTATGGGTGTGTTCTTGCTAGTGACTATTGTGGGGTGATTACTTGCTAGGATGTGTGTTGTGTATGATTACATGAATATACATGGAGCTAATATTATAATGGGGTGTGGTGCCCATTGATTCAAGAGAGGAGTGTGACCCGATAGGGGTGTGTAGTCTATGCTAAAAAGAAGTGACCAAAAAAGAAAGCATAAGTGTGTGCATGTACTAGTTCTAGAAGAAGAATAGAATAAATAGAGATGAAAGAGAGCAAAAAACTATGTGTGTGTGTTCTTTTTGAAAGTTTGATAGTTAAGAGATGTGCGTAAGATAGTAAGTGGTCGTATAAGCACAAAAAGGATATTCAAATGGTATCTATACTATCCCATGATGACCCTTTAAGAATCAAAAGATCAAAAAGGAAAGTGTGTGAACAAACAAGATTAGAAGATGAAATAATGTATATCTTTTATATTGAAGAAAATAAATGATCAAAAACGTACAAAGGACAAAATATATACAAGATATGAAGAGCTATATCCCTTGAATTGGAGAAATATTATGATTATGATCGATACTTTCAAGGCTAGGGAATATATAAGATGGAAGAGAAGCATGATTTGTGCTTAGTGTGTGCAAAAATATTCAAGGTGAAATGCTCCTTTGGTAAGAGTACATAAAAAAACTTGATAGTTTGTGATGGAAAAAGGGTGGGCTCTTTTAAGAGTGCTAGAAAAATAGATGAGCAAAAATCTAAGCTCATTTAAGAGCGTTATACAAAGAGATGAGCAAATATGTGGGCTCATTTAAGAGCACAAACCAAAGAGGTGAGAAAATATGTGGGCTCATTTAAGAGTTCTAGACAAATAGATGAGAAAATATGTGGGCTCATTTAAGAGCACCAAACAAAGAGATGAGTAAAAATGTAGGCTCATTTAAGAGCATCAAAAAATATATGAGAAAATATGTAGGCTCATTTAAGAGCGCCAGCCAAAGAGATGAGCAAAGATGTGGGCTAATTTAAGAGCATCAAAAAAGAGATGAGCAAATATGTAGGCTCATTTAAGAGTTCCATACAAAGATATGAGCAAATATGTGGGCTCATTTAAGAGCACCAGATAGATTGATGAGAGAAATCTATAATTATGTAGAACTCTATATGGTTATGTTTTGATGAGAAAACATAGAGAATGAAGCAGAAATTTTTTTAAAGATTATATTTGAAGTTGTTCATAGCCCCTTTAATATTTGAAGTATAAAAATGGTTGCATGTTTTAGCTAATTAGATTTGGACCACCGATAATGGGTGTTGATGAAGATTTTGGAGATAGAAGATAATTTTGCGATGGATGATTCAAGGGTGCATCTTAGAAATATTTATTATTAAGAACAAGTTGACCCTTTTGCATAAGATCATGGATATGCTTTCAAAGTATTTTGCATCGATTAGTTGAATGACCATGACCTTTATGAAAAGCACAATATTTGTGTGAAGATTATTATTGATATGTATTAGGTTTAGGAGATGGGATATTAATCATTTTGGATTCTAATAACTTGGTTAAAATGAAATCGGGGGTAGGCCTAATTGTGCATGAAAATTCCTAGGCAAGGGTAAGTTGTGGTTGACTTGTTGAAGAGGAGAAGAATTTATGTATTTCCCTACCCCTAATTGCCCTCTCTTCTTAAGGGTCACCTCCACATGTGAGACTAAGTCAATTTTATATTGGAGGGTACACACACACTAGCCTTTTCTAAGGTGTAGGATAATTGGTCATTAAGGTTGTTGATGCAAATATTAAGAAGTTCAAATTAAGGAGGGACATGATTGAGTTTTACTACAATGGTGTTCCATCTAGTAAGAAAATATTTAAAGGATTCATGTTCAAATTGTTTTAGTTTTAATAGATCAATGAGGCTAATGTTGAATAAATGGATCTGCAAAGTCACTAAAAGTTTTAAAGGAATGCTTTGGTAATTTATAATACCATTCTAGTGCACTACCCCTAAGGCTTTTAGGAAATGTCTTGACTAATAATATATCATCATGCGCAATGTCATCAGAAGCCAAAAGGAAAGATCTAAGGTGTTGAATAGGGTCTTGATCACCTTCATATGTTTGGAGGTTAGGTGTTTTATACTTAGGAGGAAATGGATATTTGAGCACAAAGGGATATAAAGGTTGATTGAATAAGTTTTTATATGATGGATTATGATAGAGAGAAGGATTATAGATAGAATTTATTCTTTCTTCTAATTGTTTTATTTGAGTGGTGAGAATTTGAATTTGAGAAGGTTCTTGATTGGATGATTCAATATGTGTATGTGAAAGAGGAAGAATATTTTGATGATAATTATGATTAGAGAACTTATTTGAAGTGGATAGATAAATGAATTAAGGGGAAATATGATTATTAATAGGGTTGTCCAAATTATGATTGGGTTGAGAAGGTAAAAAATGCCTTATATTATTTTTAGATAACTTACTATGAGGAGTGTTTTGATTATTATTGATAAGATAAGAGGTGTGTTACTTAATGTTTTTAGGAATATTAAAAGTAGAAGAAGGTGAATTAGAATTAATGATCACTTGTGAATTGTTAATGATGGAGGGTAAAGGAATATTATGTTGTTTATTTTTAGGATTATGCATGATAGGATTATCTTTTATGAGGTCTTGTTGTGAATGGTAATTGGGCTCATTACTAATATGATTAAGGAATTATTGAATATAATTTGCATACGAAAAGGGTGATTTGAAAATATTATTGTCAATTTTATTGAGGAAATATTGAATAATTTCTTCTTGTTCATTAGTATACCCTAACATTGAGGTAAATTGAGGAAGATAAAGAACCTCATGTTATTTATTAAAATGATTATGTGATGCGATTAATTTTTTTCTAATTATTATATAGTGATTACATAAATATGAGCATCTACAAGGGTCTAAGGGAGTCAAAAACATTTCTACATCTTCATTGTTCAAATTTTTATTCTTTAGAATTTTTATCCATAATGAATCCCCTTCCTTGATGATACTCTATTCTTTTTTTGTAGACAATAGCTTATTCATATTGTATGTTCCATAGACCTAATCCCCCACTTGATTTATGCCTACATACTCTGTCCCATGCCACACGAGATAATCTATTCCTTTCTTTTGATCCTAACCATAGGAACCTTTTTTGAATACTCTCCTCTGTGTTTGAAATCTTGCTAGGAATTTTGAACATTGAGATAAGATACACAAGGGTGGCTTGAAGAGTTCTTTTCAACAACTAAAGTTTCCCTTCCTGAATTATAAGATTACCTTTATATTTTGCCAAATTTTGTAGAAATTTGTCTAGCAATGGGTCCCAAACGTTATCCTTACATATACCAGTAAATATTGGTATACCAAGATAAATTGTAGGAAGAACCAAAATATTGCATCTCAAAACTCTATCTATTCTCATTTTTTTTATCCTTGGATATGTTAAAAAACCATTTTGTTTTTTCTAAGTTAATTATTTGGTGAGATGCCTTTTCATAAAGGTTAAAAATCCTTCTAAACCATCTAGCTTTTGCTATAGAATATTTACCAAGGAGAATTGTGTCATCAAAAAACTATAGATGGGTAATGGCTTTAATAATTGTAGAAGATTTATGTCCACTTATCACACTTGAATTTTGGGACTCTTCAATACATATACCTAAAGCTTTTTCCATAAGAACAAAAAGGCAAGGTGATAAGGAATCCCCTTGCCTCAATCCTCTACTACTTTTATAGAATCCCATAACAGTACCATTAAGGATAAATGAAAATATTGAACAAGAGTAATAGTTTCTAACCCACCTTCTTCATCTTCTACTAAATCCATATTTATTAGGCACTCTATCCAAGAAGCTCCAAGAAACCTTGTCATAAGCCTTATTCGTATCTAACTTGAAAACCATACCTTCTCTTCCATATTTTTCCAGATAATGTAACATTTTATATAAAGTTATAACTCCATCTAAATATTTTTTTCCCTTTATAAAACCTCCTTATTGTTTCACTATTATTTTTGGAAGAATAATCTTCAATATTAACACAATTACCTTTGAAATGATTTTATAAATGATATTATAGAGGGTAATTGACCTAAATTCCTTGACGCTTTTCAAGCCGTATTTCTTAAAAATTAATACCAAAAAAGTATTATTGCACTCAAGAATATTCCATCAAAGATGAGACTCATGAACTGTATCCACTACATCATCTTTGACTATGTACCAAAAATATTGAAAGAATACTTGAAAACCATCTAGACCTAGTGCATTTTCCTTTCCTAGAGAGAAAATAACATATATAACTTATTCCTCACTAACTTCCCTCATAAGAATTTCATTCTTATCCCTACTCATTATTTTTGGTAGATGTTGCAATATACTAAAAATAGCTTCATCATCATCCTCTTCATCTTTAAATATTAGACACTTGAAACAACTAACTACTGCTTGCTTAATATAGACTTCTTCTTTAGCTATCTCCCCATTATCCTATAAGATTCTAGTTATTTTAGCCACACTCCCATGATTGATAGTAGAAACATGGAAAAACCTTGTGTTTCTATCTCTGTCTATAAGCCATTTATTTTTGGGCTGTTGGTTATAAAATATTTCTTCTCTCACTATCACACCATGTAATTTAGATTGAAGTTCTTGTTATTTCTTAAATAGTTGAACATACATTCAATTCATACTAATTTCCTCCTCTAATTGGATAAGTTCCTATATCAAAATTTTCTTTTGTTTAAAATTATTTTAAACAATAATCTTATTCTAAACTTTGATCTCCTTCTTTATATGCTTAAGCTTGCTTTCTAAAATGAACATCTTGGATCCTTGAAAAAGGTGACTCCACAATGTTTACATTTCCTCATAGATATTAGGATGTTGTAGTCACATGTATTCAAATTTTAAGGGATTGATTTTTATTTTGACCTCCAGGTTGAACCTATCCTTGGTAGGGAAAGTAATGAATGCACACAATTACCATAAAACCACTCTAGTGAGAGAAGCACAATATACAACAACATTTGTATCAAACTATCCCCTAAATGTTGATCCTAAGAATATTTAAGATAATTTCTATTGAATATTTATATTAGGATTCCCACATGTTGCTTGGCTACTACACCAAGTACCCAAAAGAGGTAGTAAATACAAGTTCCATTGGCAAGATACCAACATAATGTATTTGAGAGGTTGAAGGACCAATTGTGTTCAACTCGTACACTTTTTCTACCTGATCTACATCAACCTTTTGAGATTATGACTAATGCATTACAATATGCACTAGGATCTATTCTCACACAACATGACCATCTAATTGCATATCATAGTTGAAACATTCAATGAAGTAGTTTGAAAATATCCCATTTATGATGAAGAGCTATATGCCATTGTCCAAGCATGTAAATTAGGGTTATGCACAATGGCAAATATTTGCAAATCGGGTGAATATTAGGATTTACAAAATTGGAAATTGGTGAATATAAGGACCCTCAACGTCAGCCCATTTGCCTAAATTTTTTGAAACCAATTGTTTCTTAGGTTCAATTCACCATAATATATATCCAAACATAGGCATATTTGTTCTTGTTGGAAAGATCTTCTCAAGCATTATATAATGGTGGTATTTTTATGAAGTTATAAGGTTATTTAATAGGTCAAAATTTACCCAAAATATGACCTTACTTTTTAGGGCTTCAAATACCTCAAATTTTGGTGTGAAGATGATTGATTTGATTTGCTTAGGATTCACCTTGATTTCAATTAGGATTCGTCATTTTTTTACAAGTACATTTCAAGTCCAACCCCTTATGCATAACCCTAATGTAAATAGAGGAAGCACTACATCTGGGGTAAGGAAACCATATTCCACATAGATAATAAATCTTTGGTATTCATTCAAATATAGACGAAGTTGAGGAATGAAAGAAATTAAAAGTGGGCCACGAATCACTAGTAGTTTCATTTAATCATCAATAATAAGAAAGAAAGTGTAAATTTAGCAATATATTGTTTGAGTTGACCTCCAATCATAACACTCACCACCATTCTTGATTCATGTAGACATGATATTTCCAATTGGTCAACCTTGTATAAAGTAGATTTATATTTTGCAATGCATATAGAGCTCTTAATGTGGATAAGCATTTTTCTGATATTTTATTTGGAAGATAAAATTCTCTACCACATGGTATATATGTATGTACTAGTTACTAAAAACTCAAATATGATTTGGGAAGCACACTTCATTAATATAGTAGGTCACTTTGGGATGGAAAAATATTGATAGTACTTCAAAAGTACTTCTATTGGCCCAATATGAAGAATTATGTCAGGAGGTACATCAAGTCATATACCCCCTATGTTATTGCCAAACCAACCAATAAGAAGTGATGACTATATACACAATTGTAAATGACATCCAAGTCTTGGTAATTTAGTCCAAGGATTTCCTCTCAAGTTTTTCCATATTTAAGCATGATAATGATTGTGTTTTTGTAGTATTTGATTGTATTTTTAAAAATGGATATAATGATCCCCTATAAAAAATCCATTTTAGTTAAGGATATTGGTAAGATTTGTTTTAATCTTGTATAACTCAACTTTGTCTTGCCAAATTCTATTGTATTTGATAGAGATAGTATATTTTTTAGCATTATTTGCTCCACTCTACAAAGCATGATGGACACCAAGTTAACCATGTACACAACCTTCTATCCTCAAAACGATGGTCAAATATAAGTTGTTAATCAATTTATTGTATATATTCTTTATATGTACAATTTCAATCATCCATGCACATGGGATGAAATCCTCCCCTACATTAAACATAGGTACAATCATACTCTATATAGCTCTACTAAACACAACTTATTTCATGTATATTTTGATATTCAATCCTTAGCACCCATTGATGTATCTCTCCATATGTAACTTATGGAGTGCTCACCTCATAGATAAGAATAACTAGAAAAGGAATTATATTTTTTAGAATAGATTTAGCACATCCAATAACAAATCCATGACCTCTTAGAAAAGAAAAATAAAAAATACAAAGAATATTAGGAGTATAGTAGTTAAAATATCTGGTCTTTAGAAAATTCATAATCAAATGTAACTCTCTCAATATCGTTAATATGGTTAGAGGGATGCAAACTCCAACTTGGACAATCTCAAACCTATTGAAGAAAGTGCATAAATTTACCCAAACATTTGAAATTATCTAGTACCAATATATGTTTAGGGAGGATAAAAATTCAGTTGATTTTTTGGCTAACCTAGGCACCTCTCAAAATGACATCATAGTTTGGAACAAAAAGTTTTTGAAAGGATTAATCTAACTAGATAATAATGCCAGAAGAAGGTAATTTTATTACTACTTATTTGATGACCAGACTTCGACTCTATTCAAGGGAATTTTTGTGATACTTTTTAAATTTTAAGAATCATCTTTTATTTAATCCAAACAAGAGAAGATCCTGGTCCTGATAGGGTGGGAAGAGTGTAAACCGAAGGATGAAGAGTTGGGGAAGGAAGCTAGACCCAGTGGAACCAAGAACAAGGTTTCAATTTTGGGTGGTTTGTTGGAAATGTTTTTATCCTATCCTTTTTTTTGTGTTAGTCTAGTTAGCTCAGCTAGGGTATTTACTCTCCCCTATGTGGGATTGACATGCCTTAGAATATCTCAAAATTTTAGGAGTATGTATGGAACTATTTTGGTAGCTTTGTTTGGGTTCAATCTTGTTGGATCTCTGGTTCTTGATTTCTCTTTTGGTGTCCTATGGACCTCTCTTAATCTCTTGAAGCTATGTGGATACATTTTGTAAAAGGTTTGTGGTTCCTTTAAAAACCTCTTCTTCCACCAAATCAAAAAGAAAATATTGTGATCAACATCAAGTTCCATATAAATTCAAGGTTGGACATATGTTATGATTACATATTCAAAAAGAGATAATTATAGGACCTTATATGAAGATCAAACCTCTTTGCTATAGGTCATACACCATATCCATAAAGGTGGAAGAAAATTCCTTTGAATTGAATCTTCCATCTTATTTTGGTTGACATCCAATCTTCAATGTTGAACTTCTTAGGCCCTATCATCCACTTTTGTTAGATACTTCTATAGTAGAATAATAGTTGGACATTAAATAACTCAATCCAGACAACTTAGCACTAGTGAAGGAGGATCAAATTGTTGAAGCATGCACCAAGACCACTAGAAAGCAATACATTTAGATGTATAGAGTGGTCAGGATAGGACAACTAGGTCACCAAGGGGAAAGGTCTACAAAAATTATATTAAAAAATTTCTACACTTTATGTCAAATATTGATACAATAGGAACCGTTTATTTTCAAGGGGGAAAAGTGATCGAGGCATGTGACTTTTTTGTGGTATGGCTTTATGCTAAAAATACTCAAAAATATATTTTTATCCTAACTATATTGTTAGAGTTATACCTTATACTCATGACTCCATTTTGATCTATTCAAAATACATTGGAAATCTTAGTGGAAGATATATAAATTTCAATGGACCAACTACATGGAAAAAGTGCTTTAGACCCTAAAAAAAACAAAACAAAATAGTCACTAAACATAGTAAGTTTTTATTTTTAGATTTTCATAGGTAAAGTGCATGTTGACACATCAATAGAATACAAATCACAAAAGTACAAGTCACATGTATATAATTTTTATTTAATATGCATTTTGTAACTTATGGAAGGTGAATCACCATATTTTCATATGGGTGACCTTCTAACTCATAGAAGGTGAACCACCACATTTCCATATGGGTGACCTTCCATATTCAATACAATGGATTTTCAATACACCAATTATTATATAAAGAGAGATGCACCCCTATTTGTAAAAATAAAGAGAAACATACGTTTTAAGGTCACAACAATTCCAACCTTACATCAATATGGAAAAGATATAATATTATGTTTTATGAGTTCATTTTGCAAACATCTACATTTTAGGGTTCCTAGAATTTTTTGACTCAACCTTATAACATTTTGGATATAGTGTAAAAAATAAGGAAAAACATAAATGGAAATGAGAATGCAAAAGAACATCCAACTTTATTAAACCAAGATGATATACCAAACAATATTCTTCCCTTTAAACTAGGGCAACGTTAGGGTAATTTTTTGTTGAAAAATGTCTCATATTTTAGGAGCCATATCTTTGCAAAGGGTTATCCAATTTAGATGATTATTGGACCAATGTGTGTGAAAACTAAAGATATTTAAAATGAGTGGTTATTTTAAGTAATTTGAACAATATTGATGGAGATACTACCCTATGAAGTCGACCATCCAAAACATGAGAGCTAAAGATATTTCAAGTCAAAAAAAATAAAATTGTAGATATTTATTAGCTAGGGTTGATAATGGAAGGAGAAATTGAGGGTTAGGGAATCAGTAAGACATGACATTCCATCTTGTAATAATACCTTTCCCTTTATTTATCTTAGAAAATTTGCATACAAATTATTATAGATTT
The DNA here is from genome assembly GCA_028583015.1 of Wollemia nobilis. Classification (NCBI taxonomy): domain Eukaryota; kingdom Viridiplantae; phylum Streptophyta; class Pinopsida; order Araucariales; family Araucariaceae; genus Wollemia; species Wollemia nobilis. The sequence goes on from JAQPPZ010002200.1 coordinate 1,276,731, forward strand.
TTTAATCAAATATTATAATCACTATTAGGTTATTTTGGTAAATTCTAGTAGATTTTGAGTTATAGTTTCCTTTCCATAGACTAATTTATAGTTAAATCCTTAGAATAATCCCTAGCATTTGATATTAATTAGGGCTTCACAGAGCAAATATCCTTGTTGCTCAACGATACAAGTTTTAGTAAATTTAATGAGTCTTGGTCAAGGGCTTTAACCTTGAGAAAATGGATTGGTAGGAGTTGGAAGTCTATAAGAGTGAATCTATCCTTTCTTCACAAAGGTTTATTCCTATATAATTTTATTTCTAGGGAGGAAATATATAGAATCCTAGAAGGAGGTCCTTGGTTTATGGGAAGAGTAGGAAAATCTCTTACTTACCCACTGGTATAAAGGCTTTGAACCTAAAACTATAAATTTACCCCTAATACTAGTCTAGGTTATGATGTATAGGCTTGTTGGGTGACATCAAGGTGATCTTGAAACTGTTACTATTATATTTGATGATATGGTAGGACGTACACCTGCTAATCATAGTCTACACCCAAATATTAGATAGATTAAAGATTGCTTTAACCCAACCTCTAGAATAGGTTGGTATACCTTGTCAACTATTTTGGGTGTTGACTCATTTAAGCTCGATTAGATGTTTAAAGATAGGGATAGAAATGAGTTTAGGTTTAGAAAAGTAATAATTTAACAATGGTCAAATAAATCTAATAGCATATGCATCTACAGGAAAAATCTCTACAAATCAATTTCCAGTTTCCCACACTTACAATTAACAATGCTCAAAACAAGTAATCTTCATCAATTAAAGAATAAGAGATATACTTTAAGAGACTAGTTCAAACATACATAATACTAGTAATCTAAATAACAGAATTAGATCATATTGAGACTAACAAAAAGAAATTTCTTTTGAGCATATATTCAAACATGAAACATTTCAAGGTGCTCTAAGTTAGTAATCCAATATCAATAGAATAGACTAACCATAGTAATAGTAGTAGAAATGTATTTACAAATTAAATATCCATAAAACACAGAAGACACCAAGTTGAGGCAAATATCTAAGTAATGTTCCTTCTATTGATTTGTAAAAAATATTACATAGTAGGGCAAGCAAACACTCTAGATTCGATCCTAAAAAATAAGGGTTTGACCTCTATTTATAGTTTTACATATTAAAAATATGAAAGAATTAGAATATGACAAGAAATTTAGAGCACTATATCAACAAGATGCTGAGGTGGCAACCTCTTGTTTGTTTTGGGAGAAGAAAGAACCACATGATATTTCACTCCTCTACAACTCAGTTTCTACAAGTCACTCGATTTTCATGGCCTTCTAGCCTAGATTGAACCAAATTGGAATCATAACCATCCATCATTCTTGTTGATGTTGTCTCACCGTAGATCTACAATTGAACTTGCTTATCACTTTGTCTTCCTAATAATTTTAGTTCGAATACCTTTAGATAATGATCATTCATTTACCTTTATACATAGGAGTCATCGATCTCTTGTTGGATGATTGAGATTAATCCATAATAATCTTAGTGCACACATCTGTGATCTAAAATACCCATGATATAGAACAAATATTATCACTTCCTCTTCAACTTCTCAGTGACATAAAACCATGTCCAATCCCGCTCTTTGAAAGTCCCTCTTGAAAATGTTGATCTCTTTGACTATGGGTGAGAGCAAATTAAGATTTGTTACATCCTATGCAAAATGTGTTCTAAGCCATGCGGGATAGAACAATATGCTAGCCCACTCCTCTTAGACTTAATATCTTCTCCTTGCTATGTTCGGGCCATGATGTAGAACCTAAACATCATAAGATGGTGTAGCCCATGATTTGGGATTACAACTTGCAAGGTTGACCAATGTTGATCACATGGTGGAACCTGTATTCTGAGTCATGCGATATGAAACATGCAATGACCTATTTAGTATAGAACCATGTTGTGTGCCATGCTTTGAAATATTGGTTTATTTATTTTGACCATGTTGACCGTGGCATAGAACCATGTATCAAACCATGCAGTATATAGCATGTGGTATGAGTCATGTTTTGGATGATAAGCTTGTGATATTTGACCACGTTGACCATAGGATAGAATATTATTCTAAGCCATGAGGGGGTAAAAAAATTTTGCAAACCGCTTGATCCCTCTTGTGCTCTAGATCGCGATTTTGAAAGCGCTAAGTGCAAAGTTTGACTAAGTTGACCATGGTGTAGAACATGATGCGCTATGCTACTGGGCAGTTTAGAGCACCTTCTTTAGGACTTAGAAAAATTTACAAATTTTTTTATAATTATGTGGCCATTTTGGGCTACAAGGTTATCCATTGAATTTTAGGAAATGGATATCTTCAAGAAAATAGGTAACACTCTCGGAGAATTCCTTGAGATTTTAAATTCTAAAAAATATGGATTCTTGGCTATTTATGCATAGATATTGGTTATGATTGATATAAGTAAACCTTTACCAGAATCAATCATTCTTAATTATGGGGATAAGTTGTTGATCCAAACCATAGATTATAAAAACCCATCTTTGAGATGTAGAAGATGTCATGAGATAGCGTATATTGAGAGATCATGCCCTAAGAAGAGTCCAATAGAAATATATGTAGAAAACTACAAAAGAAACTTATAAATGGGCATGGATGAGGATGGTTTTCAACTTCCAAAAAATAGATCTAGATAGATGAAATTAAATAAATATTGAAGACCAATAAAAAATGATATTTGAAGAAATACCAATTCTTTTGAGGCTTTAATATATGAAGAAAAAATATTGGAGCTTAGAGGATATAGTACAATAGGTTTAGAATATTAATAAGGAACTATTTTTTAGATGTTAAAACCTCTACCATTAATAAGAAAATACCAAAAAATGTGCAAGAGAAGTCAAAAGCTTTTGTCGTAGAGCTAGGAGAGGATAAATCGATTGAAAAATAAATTTGTGAAAGAATATTGGAGAATAGAATAATAAGACCTACTCCTGATAAAATTAAGGTAAAAAGAGGAAAACCTTAAAATTATCATGCGAGATCTAGGGAAGCAAGACCAAACATAGAGAAAGGAATACAAACTAAGTTGGTTAAAATTCTATTTACTAAACAAAATGCGAGATCATGCGAGATCTAGGGAAGCAAGACCAAACATAGAGAAAGGATATTGGTAATTTGCAAGCAGGGCTAGTGGACCCTAATGAGACATGATTTTCATCTCATGAAATATAAGAGGTGCTAATACCCCTTAACCAAGGATTTCTATTTAAGTAGTAAACCTTATATTATTTGTATATAAGAAACTAAAATTACAAATAAATAAGTTTCGAAAACTATGGAAGCAATATGGATGAGATGTGAATTGGATGCTATAGATTTTGAAGGAGTGATAGGGGGAATTCTAACATGCTGGAATCCTATTAGAATCTCCTGTGTAACCATTCATAAAACTAGGCATCATATAGCCTCTTTAGTCACATGGTACTTTGCAAATATTCATTTCATCCTTATCAATGTCTATGGACCTACAACTTAGTCAGGAAAATTAGAAGTATGGAGTGGCATTGAAGCCTTTATCAGAAGTAAAGACCAAGGACCTTATATTAAACTGATTAAATTATTCTTATAGATCATTCCAACATATTATATGTCCTTGTATACTATGCTAAAATTGATAGAAAAAGTTTAATATATATTATGTAGTCATTTTTATGGTTAAAATTATATGATAAAAGGAAATTTCCTTTAGTGAAATGGAGCAAGGTATATGATGATAAAATTAGGGAAGATATCGGTTTAAGAGTTCTTATGGATGCTAAGTTAGCTCTTAGGGGAAAAGTAATTTGGATATTGTACAAAGAGAGTCAAAGACAATGGAAAATAATTCTTCTAAGTAAATATGTTGAGCCCAATAACCCAAGCTCAATATTATTACATTCTCACAACCAAATGGTTTTGCACTATAGAAAAATTTAAAAAAAATCAATTGAGTTAATGATTAAAGGTCTAAGATGGATGGTAGGAACTCGAGAAAATAATTCTATTCAAATGGATACTTGGTTGATAAAAAACCACTCAATCTAGATCCAATTTTCAAACCATGGATGTAGATTACTTCAATCTGGATTCAATTTTGCACTTATGCTTCAAGAAAGAAACTAACAATCCATACTTGGTAAAGTGGACTATGATAGTGAGATATTTCCAAAATATTACTCTACTAAGATGCAATGCATAGACAACAGAGGTGTAGTTTTGGTATTGTTAAGGCTATTATAGAAAATTTTAAAAAACAATGCTAAATTTTGAGATATTTACATTCACAAAAAATTGAAGAAGATCCAAAAAATGCAAATCAAGAATTTAGATATTTTATGAAAATGATGTAGGTATCTAGATATAGCAGCTCAATTGAAATAAGAATTGAATTTTTTTGTAAACTCTCAAGCTAAAGGAGAGAGTTATGATCTGTCAAGGTGAACTATGCAAGTACAATCTCTTGTTCTCCAGCAAAAAAAATATTATCTTTTAAAAGAAAACAAATTATGATTTTCAAAACTAAAAGGAATAAGGAAAGACTTTAAAATAGAGGATGTTCTTTCTTATATTTTAAGATACCTATTTTCCTTGTTAAATGTGATTTCAATGTCCATAAAAATGAAACTTTTAAGAATTATTTTTAAAAAACTATATGTAGTAAGATCTTTAAGCAAATGATATGCAAGAAAAACTTTAATTCAATATTTTGAGATGCAAATACTAAGTGTTTTACAATGATCTATTTCAATATACTTTTAATTTTAGATGAATATGATACTAAGGTATTTATTAAATTTTTCTAAGGATGTAAAGGGATAAAGAAAAAGATGTAACCTAAATATTTTTTATATAAAAAATGAAGTGGAATCTAAATGTTGTTAATATGCAAACGACGATATCTTTTATTTTGATTTTTTTACAAATTCTATAATGATCTTGTTTTTCAATAATTTAAATTAATATACCTCTAATTTATAATACTTTTTAAATTTATAACAATAATAATAAGTTAAAAAATATCTTTCACTTCACTGTTAAATAAATTATTATCTAAAAATAACAAGAAAGGAAACATAATTGTAAATGATTTCTTTAATTCTTTTAAATGCAACCTAAGTGGAACGCTCTTCCTCAAGGAATATATTGATGAGATGAGAGGGTAATGAAATACACTAAAATTTAGATTTAAGTTATTAAAAACAAAGATCTATCATATATAAGTCCTACGTGCCCTGAGTTAGAAATGTTGCATACCTTTTATAATTTATCGTCTAATTTTGGACCACGCTCCGTTGTGCCTCGGAAGTAAGCAAAATAAAGAAGATATCATTGAACACAGCTCCTGGCATTACTCGTTCAAGCTGTGAACAATACTAGTTTATCCGACCCTGCACATCATAATCAAAGACAACGATGAGACTGAACTGTGTGGAAACCACCAAAGAAATGTCATGGGAGAATGGGGCTTCCTCGGCAAGGAGTCAGGCCCCTTGTCCTTCGGGAGAGTTATGAAAACAAATAAAACAAGAAGATGCAGCAGATATTATAATCAACAGTGCGTTTTTTATTCGAAATAATATGCACAAAAAATATAAACCAAAATATGTGATGAAAGAGGGCAGCTGAAAAAGGCAAAGAGGACGAAGAGATAATAACCGTTCTATCTTAAGGGGATGATAATAACGCAGAGCTGACCCAGTCGTTATCTGGGTTGGCGAACGTGGCGTCTTGGAGGGGAAGCGAACTACAAGGAGATCTACAATTTTTTATCTGGCACTGGAACTACACATAGCTGAAAAGACTTCAATAGAAAAGATAGGTGGCCCACATTCTCGTTGGAAATGGTCGAGATAACACACAGACCAAGAGATCGCCAGCAAGCATGAGCCCAGTTGTTTACAGGCTTGTTGGGGTGACCTCCATTGTTGTCCCAAAGACGAACACTGACAACACCGCATCTTCGATGCAATAGCGAGGCAGATTCAAGGCACCAACAAACATGATCGAGAGAGATCGGGTCAGAACCGGCAGGCTATATGTCAATCAAGTTCACTTGCAGAAAAGAGTGAGACCTTGCTGGTGGCGCGACTAACGCCGAGAGCATAGAGTCTCATATAGGAATCTGAGGGTGTTTCCATGGGTGGAGAAACAGATTTAGATGTAGGAGCTAACAAGACCTTGTTGATTGAGGTTGTCAGAAGACTCCCGTTCGCCCAAAAGCAGAGCAACACTTCACTAATGCCCAATGTGTTATATTTATTTTTATATTTAATATATTTTCTTATATTATAATGTTTAATTTTTTTTTTTTATATTGAACATCGTTTACAAATATGAGCAACACTTCACTAATGCCTAGTGTGTTAAATTTATTTTTATATTTAATGTATTTTGTTATATTATAATGTTTATTTTTTTTTTTATTGAACATCGTTTACAAATATTTACAAATATCAGCATTCGAGCAAACACAAGAGGAATCGACCTCACAACCGCATGAATGATAATAACTAAGCAACTGCCATTACACCAAATGTCATTCTACATAATGTTTAATTTTTTTATTTGATCAAGCTTATATATTATATGTAAAGAGTTTAAATTCAATTAGTTAATTAGAAGCCTGGTAAATGAGGGTTACAAAGGATTAAGGTTTTGGGTGTCTATAGATGTAGTATTACAACTTCATGTCTTTTTTAGAGATTGTTTTCATTGTACTATGTTTTGTAAGCAATACAAATATTTTATTATTTTGTTTATATATATTTGGTTTGATTTGTTATATTTTATTGTTTTTGAATTGCACTTTTTCATGATCTTCCTTAACTTAAAATTGTGAGTTTTGGACCAATAACTAACAACAAAAGCTATATTAGGTTTGGTGTGAGTAAGATAAAGAAGTTCTTCCATAAGAGACTGATACAACATAGCATCCACTAAGGGAGTAGTACACAATCATCCTCAAGTTTCAAGATTAAAGTAAAAGAAGTTCGAGCGGACTTGCAATCTTCCATCCTAAGCCATTAAAAAATATCTAGAGCATACTTGGGCTAAGAAATGGTGATGCTAGAATCAATTTTATCAATCTAAATCCTCAAAAATTAATTTAAAAATCCCAAATTTATCATCTCAAAAGTGGAATAGAGCTATGACTTTATGTCCTATATCAAACTAGAGGAGTCACCAATGATGAGAAGGTCATCAACATACAAAACAATTACCAAAGTTTTTGCATCTTAATGTTTGATGTAAATATGATGTTTAACCTCACATCGTCAAAATCCAAAACTAACAGAAAAGGAATAAATCTTCTCATACCATGCACAACTAGTTTGCTTAACCACTCGTACAAATGTCTTGGAATAATTCACTCCTTCCTATTGAGAGAATCCCTTAGCAACAAAGTGTGTCTTGTGCTTCTCCACCTAACCATTCAAACTATACTTAGTTCTATAGACCCATTTGCATCCAATCATATTATTCCCTTCTAGAAGAGGAACCAACTCCTAAGTCATGTTCTTCATTATAGCCTCATATTCTTCCATCATAAAAATTACATCTAGTCCTTAGCCTAAGAATATATAAGAGGATTCTAATAATGAACTATCTTCAAGAGACGTGCTCGAGAAGGAGTCTTTTGATGTTGGACAAGAGATAGAATAGGATAAGCTTATTTAGAAGTACTTTAGTTCATTGGTCGTTGGATGTTTAAAGGTGGAATCATGTGTACTCTATGGCAACTCGACAACAAAAGTTAAAATTGAAGAATCTAACTTAAAATCACCACTCATGATGCAGGAGCATCCGATGGCAGCAGAGCAATCTTCCCTCAACAAAAAAAATTCTAAGTGTTCGCCTTAATGTTGCGATATTGCGACAGAGAAAAGCGTCGCGATATCGTGACATGTCGTGTTTTCATGACTCAGGAAGGAGAGAGAAGGCGCGGAGCAAAAATGTCACGATTTCGCGACATGGCGACCGAAAGAAGAGAGAGAAGGCCCGGAGCAAAAATATCACGATTTCATGAAATGTCGCGAAATCCCGACCAAAAGAAGACAGGAAAGGTGCGGAGCAAAAATGTCACGATTTCACGACATGTCACAAAATCGCGACCGAAAGAAGACAAGAAAGGCTAGAGAAGAAAATGTCACGATTTCGCGACATGTCGTGAAATCATGATCGAAGGAGCAAAAAGAAAGCAAGGAAGGAAACTATCGCAATATCGTGACATGTCGCGTTTTTGCGACCCAAAATAGAGAGAGAAAGTAGAGCAAAGTTGTCGCAATATCGCGACATGTCACGATTTCATGACCCAAGAGGCGAGGAGGAGGCATAAAGGAAAGATGTCACGATATCGCGACATGTCGTGATTTCACGATTGAAAAGGAGGAAGAAGAGCCAAAAAGGAAAGATGTCACGATATCACATGTCACATTTTCACAACCCATGGACGAGAGAAGGCGCAAAGGAAAAAAAGTGTCGCGATATCGCGACATGTCGCATTTTCGTGACAAAAGGACGAAAGAAGGCGCAAGGGAGGAGAAGTGTTGCGATATCATGACATGTCGCATTTTCATGACAAAAGGACAAAAGAAGGCGCAAGGGAGGAGAAGTGTCGCGATATTGCGACATGTCACATTTTCGCAACAAAAGGACGAAAGAAGGCGCAAGGGAGGAGAAGTGTCGTGATATTACGACATGTCGCATTTTCGCGACCCATGGACAAGAGAAGGTGCAAAGGAGAAAAAGTGTCAAGATATCGCAACTTGTTGCATTTTCGTGACAAAAGGACGAAAGAAGGCGCAAGGGAGGAGAAGTGTCGCGATATCGCGACATGTCACATTTTCACGACAAAAGGATGAAAGAAGGCGCAAGGGAGGAGAAGTGTCGCGATATCGCGACATGTCGCATTTTCACGACAAAAGGATGAAAGAAGGCGCAAGGGAGGAGAAGTGTCGCGATATCGTGACATGTCGCATTTTCATGACCCAAGGACGAGAGAAGGCGCAAAGGAGAAAAAGTGTCACGATATCGTGACATGTCGCATTTTCGCGACAAAAGGATGAAAGAAGGCGCAAGGGAGGAGAAGTGTCGCGATATCACGACATGTCGCATTTTCATGACAAAAGGACGAAAGAAGGCGCAAGGGAGGAGAAGTGTCGCGATATCGCGACATGTCGCATTTTCATGACAAAAGGATGAAAGAAGGTGCAAGGGAGGAGAAGTGTCGCGATATCGTGACATGTCGCATTTTCGCGACCCAAGGACGAGAGAAGGTGCAAAGGAGAAGAAGTGTCGCGATATCGCGACATGTCGCATTTTCGTGACCCAAGGACGAGAGAAGGCACAAAGGAGAAAAAGTGTCGCGATATCGCGACATGTCGCATTTTTGCGACCAAAGGACGAGAGGAGGCACAAGAGAGAAAAGTGTCGCGATATCGTGACATGTCGCATTTTCGTGACCAGAAGACGATGGGAGGCGCAAGAGAGAAAAGTGTTGCGATATCATGACATGTCGCATTTTTGCGACTCGAGAAATGCAGGAAGGCCAAAAAGCAAAAGTGTCGCGATATTGTGACATGTCACATTTTCGTGACTCAAAGAGGGCAAGAAGGCAGAGAAGCCAAAAGTCTCACGATGTCACGACATGTCGCATTTTTATGACTCGAAGAGGGCAGGAAGGCAGGGAAGCCGAAAGTGTCACGATATCGCAACATGTCGCATTTTCATGACCAAACAAAAGAAAAGAAAGGGCAGGTGGTTATAAGAGCCGTTACAAAGGAAATTGTCGAGCGATGGGTATACCGAACGTCATCATTGGTTGACAGGTGGACAGAGTCTTCAGTGGCAGCACTAAACAGCATGTGGTACCGAGGTGCAGTGAAAGCAGATGAAGATCAAGAGTCAGAACGAAAGGCATTTCGAAATCCAAGACAACGAAGAGGCACGGGAAATGAAACAAAGGGTAAAAAAATGGAGGCGGAGAGTCACGCTAGAGATCTTTAAAAATGGAAAGCGAAGGCATGCACAAGGGTCGAAAAACTGCCGAGACAGTGTTGTAGACGTGAAGGCAAGAGGGCCATTTTGGACATTTTTAGGCTATTTTTCTTCCAGAGTTGGAAATGCTGTGCTGTAATGTAATAGAAAATTCTTCCTGGGTGGAAGATGCTGTAATGTAATTCAAAATAAACTACCTTTCAGGATAAAGGAGTTTATTTGGCAGACTGCTGCCAGTATTGTAAATTTTTCCAAGCTTAATGAATGAGAGTTTTTGAGAGTTTGGGGTGAGCAATTTTTGGTCCCCCATCAACTCACCTCTTCACGCAAGGGTAAAACATTCTAGACTAATGTGTCCTACTCAACATTCCCTAAATTTTGAGAATGTCACTTGTGACATCGACCATGAAGAGATCAAATAATAGGTAATGGATCTCCAATTGAAAATGAAGATAGACAAGATAAAGAATATGCTCTAATATGTCAAAGCATTAGAAGAGTCATGTATCAACAACTTAGGTGGTGAGGTGAAATGAGTAGTAGAAGGCCCTCATCAAGAATGACATCTATAAGGATCATAAAGATAATATTCCTTTGAGGTATCTAAATACCAAAAAAAAACATTTATGACACTTTGGTGCCTTATTTTTCCAAATATCCTTGTAATATCCCCTTTCTAGTCTTTTAGTATTTCTTCAGAGATTAACCTATACACGTGATACTGTAGGATAATTCTAGTGTTTAGGGGCCATTGGAATTGCATGACGCCTTTAGTTTCTAGTTTTGGAGACCTTTGGAGTAGTTTTGTAGACTTACTACTTATAGTAAGTTAGTGTTCTAGCCAAAGTGGATTGTACAAGCTAATATTTGAGCCAAATGGGTATCCAGATCCACTTTTAGATAATTGATCGGGTATTTGAGTGGAAATATTTAATACCCGTAATTATTTAATATAAGTCAATTATTATTTATAATTATAAAGTATATGACTTTATATTAAATAGAGAAATTAATATGTCACTAATACTTTATAAAATTATAAAGTGACATTATTAAAATAAATTATTTAATATGTTGGAGGGAGATGAAATAAAATATTAAATTAATTAATGAATGAATTATTGGCACAAAGTGGATCGATTCATCTTGGAAAAATAAAAGAAGGAAATAGAGTTCATTTGGATTATTCATTTTGGATTTGGAGAATTTGCTTTGGCTTTTTGGTGGAGAAGACAATTGTAGGTTGCAAGGGTTTTTTCAATCTTGTTGAGGACGTCAACCTTTAGCATGGACATCCATTTCGATTGTGGAAGAGCAATCCTAGTGGATTATTGGGTGTGTGCATTCAACATTCATCATTGTGCTTCAAAATTTTGTAAACAGGGGTTTATAATTGTAAATTTAAAGAGATATTATTAGGTAATACTCAAGAGGGTGTTTTTGTTGATAAATATTTAATTGTAAAGCTAGTCGTACCTTTTTGAATATGATTGAACGGAGATATGGAAACAATGAGCAGGGTTTGATAATTAATATTACTAAGCCATCGATTTCCATCCACATCCATTTTATTATCTACAAGCTAAGGTTAGAGGCTACCGTAGGAATTTAAGGGACTACTGGAACCTTCATTGACAGTTTGTATAGATCACAAAGCTAGTGTGTCACTTCAAGAAGATATCGCTCCTCTTAAAGGATTTTATATAATTCATTTAAGGGTGGCCTTATCAACACTACCTGTTGCAATCATCTCTAACCAGGAGATCAACATCCTTTAGGGAGATTCAAACTAAAAATTTTAGTCCAGATTACTGTAGCTTTGTTCACAGGGGTAGCATGGGGTTTAATGGGCCAATCACCCCCATTTTTTGTTTGCAATATCACCTAATAGGAGTGGCTAGGATACTACATCACTCAGCTAGCATTGTGAGTGTGGAAAAAGAAAATCATTTCAAGTTGTATTCAAGGATATCAAAAATCAAATTTTACAATCATTTAATTTAAACCTGGTACTGTTTACTCCACTGACTTTTCCATGAATTTACAGCATAAGTTACTTTATGTGCTATGCATTTCTTAATGTGAATATTTTAGGAAATAGTTTAGACATCTGCTATTACTTTATTTCTAGTATTTATTACTCGCAATCAAAAACAAAAAAAATGCAAAACCATAGAAACAACACAAAGAGAGATATCAAAATTTGCATTACACTCCAAACTCCAAAAAACATTAGGGCAGCATATTACAGTGGTATCAGAGCTCGATCAACACTACCATCCTATTGGCTTCTTATGAGTGACAGAGATAAGAGGGCAGTAGAGAGGGAAAAGAAAAAGGCAATACATGTTTACACTAGAAGGCATAAGTCTACATATTGGGATCCTATTCTTGAGGAGAGTACTTGGACTAAGGCCATTGTTGATAGACCTCGTTTTCTTCACTTAGATTTAGAATAGGATAACATAATGGGGGATAGACCTAATGATAATCCAAGCATAGTAGACATAATTATTTGGCTCGAGCACAACGAGATATGTAGGCAGATATTAGATAGGGACAAGAGGCCTTGGCCAATGCTATTATGGCTGACTATTCAAAGTCTACAAATAAGAGCACAAAATGGAGAGGCTAGTACTTCCAACAGATAGACATTTACTAGGATTAGTCATAATGTAGTGAGGAAAAAAACATATAGTTGTTACATAATGTCCTACCTAGCCTACTTTCCTTCCTAGGGAGAAGACTCCAGCACAGGAGGTACCATAGAATCAGGGCCCTATAGATGATATGATCATGGATTGGTACTAGAAGTACAATGTCTTTCCAGTTGAGCTCAAGGCTAGTTGGCCTTTTGATAAATACTGTAACCACAGGAGGAGTAATTTAGAATAGGAAGGTCCTCATAATGATCAGCAAAGAAAAATAACACAGATGGATTTTTAGTAAGCTTTGAGCAGGATTATCATACCACACTTTGATGGGAGTGGTAAGAGTTCAGCCAGGTCTTGGATTGAGGAATTGCACAACTATTTGTCTCTTAGACCAATGAAAGAGGAGGAAGTAATTAAATTTGCTACATTACATTTGGAGGGAACAACCCATGATTGGTGGTTTCATAGATTGATTACATTGGGTCACAACTTTATTACAACCTATGGGGAATTCACTAACAGATTGATAGATCGATTTGACAAGAAGGATCCAGAGTTACAGTTTAGGGAGTTAGCCCAGTTAAGACAATCTAGTACTATAGAGGTCTATATCACTGATTTCCAGGCACTTTTAGTTAAGGTCCAGGACATATCTGAGAGGAGGTTGGTGATCTTGTTTTGTGAGGGCTTGAATGAACCACTTCATGGATGGGCTAAAGCCTTTGAACCTACCACTTTGCAAGAAGCCATGAAGAATGCTAGAAGCATGGAGTTTGCTATCCCAAAGCAAAAATTAGGTTTTAAACCTTTCCAGGGCATTAAGGATAAGGACAAGAAATTTTTTAAGAACCGTCCTCCACAAAAATTGAATCCAAGAAGTTGACAGACAATAGGCTGAATGAATTAAGGAAAAAGAAGCTATGTTTTCAGTGTAGAGAGCCTTAGGATTTGAACCATAAGTGCCCATTGAAAGCCAAGCAAATGGAAACCAAGGATTACTTCGAAGTAGAAGATTCAAAATCTAAAAATGTAGATCAGCAGGGTGATTCAAATAATGGTGATGATGAAAAATTAGATGAGGAGACAGGTGGTGATGGTACTATAGCCCAGCTTTATAGTTTCTATAATGAGGCTCCTTTTAAGGTTCATGGTATACTTGGTGGGCAGTGTGTTGTCACTCTCAATGATACAGGTGCAACACATAATTTTATTGATGCAGGGCTAGTAAAAAGAAGAGGCCTATAAACGAAAGAATTTAGCGGCTTTCGAGTTATGGTGGTGGATGGTATAGCCATTCAGTGCAACCAAAAAAATTATAATTTGAAAATCAGATTGGGTAATTATGATTTGAAGGAGGAATTTTATGTTTTTAAAATCGAGGATACCCATATGATTTTAGGAATGCAATGGTTATGTTCCTTAGGAGAATTCACCATGAATTTGAAAACCATGGAGATGAAATTTGTTTCAGGTGGCAACAAGATAACTTTGATATGGATGTCAGATGGTGGTCCTAGATTGGTTTCTATGAGACGTATGGCGATACTTTTCAGGTATGATGAAGTAGAGTGGGCAACATAATTTTTTATTTTTCTAGCAGGTGTAGTGCATCCCAAAATCACTCACCATCCTGATATTCAAAATATTCTAACTAAATATGCCAAAGTGTTTAGTTATATACCCCCAAGTAGACCTCGAGAACATGGTGTAGAGCATATCATTAAATTATAGGAGGGGTTAAAGACAATTATTACCACTCCATATAGGCACCCAAGGCACCATAAGGATGAGATTAATAAGGCCATACATGAGCTATTGGATATGGGTCACATTAGGCCAAGTAAGAGTCCATTTGCATCAGCAGTTGTTCTAGTGAAAAATAAATATGGTACATGGTGAATGTGTGTGGATTACAGGGAATTAAATAAAAGGACTATTAAAAATAGGTACCCCATTCCACGCATTTATGAGTTGATAGATGAACTCCATGGAGCTTGTTACTTTTCTAATATAGATCTCAGGAGTGGATATCATCATATCAGAATGAGGGAGCAGGATATTGAAGAGATAGCTTTTCGTTGCCACTATGGACACTATGAGTTTCTGGTTATGCCTTTTAGCCTAACCAATGCTCCTGCTACCTTTCAGTTTTGTATGAATAGGACTTTTAGCAAATAGTTGAGGAGGCATGTGTTGATTTTTTTATGACATCCTCATAAACAGTTGCTCCTAGGAGGAGTAGTTGCAGCATTTGGAGGAGGTTCTCAACATTTTAGAACAAGAATATTTTTATGCCAAAGAGTCCAAATGCGATTTTGGCATGACAAAGCTATTGTATCTTGGTCACATCATTAGTGTAGAGGGAGTTCATGTGGACCCAACAAATATCAAGGTAATAATGGAGTGGTTTGCCCCTAAAAACTTAGCTCAAAGGATTATTTGGGCTATGTGGTTTCTACAGGTGGTTTGTTAAGGGGTTTTCTCAGCTTGCAGCCTTGCTTACATATCTCACAAAAAAGGGGGTATTTTTTTGGACAGAAGATGATTAGAAGTGTTTTGATCATTTCATGCAAGTCATGTGTTCATGTTCGGTGCTTGCAATACCATACTTCACTCAACATTTTGAGCTACAGTGCAATGCATCAGGAGAGGGCATAAGAGCTGTGTTGATGCATAATAAGCATCGTATAGCTTATGAGAGTCAAAAACTACATGGATTAGAGTGCAACTATTTGATCTATGAAAAGGAGATGCTAGTAATCATGCATGCTCTTGCTAAATTCCAACAATATTTGGTGGGAGGTCGATCCATAATTAGTACTGATCATAACAACCTTCGCTACTTATTGGGATAGAGATACCTCAACAAACGACAACATAAATGGGTTAGTAAGTTGCAGGATTATGACTTTGACATTATTTATATCAAAGGGAAGAAAAATGTAGTTGTCGATGCTATTTCGAGGAGGCCTTACCTGACAATAATGACTAGGATTTATTCATATTGGAGGGATGTGATAATTGTAGAGTATATAAAGGATACTTGGGCCTCCATTTTGATAGATGGTATTGTTCATGATGATCAATATTCAGTTGTGCAAGGGTTGATTCTTCATAAGGACCACATCTTCTTGCTACCAGGTTCTAGGTTCAAGAAGAGAGTCATGCAGTATTATCATGATGATCCTACATCGGGATATTCTAGTTTCTTTAAAACCTACAGGAGCATTTGTGAGATGTTTGTTTGGAAAGAATTGAAAAATAAAGTCCTTCAATATGTTTGTAAGTGTGCCACTTATCAGCAAAACAAGGATGAGCACACTTATCCAGCAAGTTTACTACAACCCTTACCAATACCAAATCATAAATAGGAAGGTATATCTATGGACTTCATTACTAGGTTGCCTATGGTGCGGGGCAAGGACTGTATATTTGTGGTGGTGGATAGGCTCAACAAATATACATATTTTTTTGTAGTATCAGCTACTTTCACTACTGTTCAGGTGGCTGATTTGTTTTTCAGAGAGGTGTTTTGACTTCATGGGATGCCCAAGATGATTTTTAGTGACATGGACAACCGATTTATGAGTACTTTTTGGTAGGAGTTGTTCAGATTTGGTGGTACTGAGCTTACACCCAACACTAGCTACCACACCCAAACAGATGGGCAGACAAAAATTGTTAACAAGTGGGTGGAAGGGTATCTTCAAAATTATGTGTCAAGGCAGCAAAAGGCTTGGTTTAAGTGGATTTATCTTAGTGATTTATGTTATAACACTACACATCACATGACCATCGGGATGACACCTTTCAAGGTCTTATATGGATATGAAGCCCCGAGCTAAGGATTTTCTATAGGACAACCAAGATATATTGAGAGCTCTCTGAGACAACATATTATAGGCACAAAATTAACAAAAGCTGTATGTCAATCAACGCAAAGAGGAGTACATTTTTGAGGTGCGAGATATGGTCTACCTCCATCTACAACCATATATACAGTCCACTCTTAAGAAGAGTAGAAATGATAAGCTCAAACTGAGGTTGTATGGTCCCTTCCAGGCTCTTCGGAGAGTTGGCGAGGTAGCTTATGATCTAGAGCTACCCATTGACAACAAGGTGCACAACATCTTCCACATTTTATACCTCAAAAAGGTTGTTGGTTCTCGTGTCACTCCTTCTACTGAGTTGCCACCATTGGATGAGGAGGGGAAGCTTATTCTCATTCCAGAGGCCATCATTGATTTTAGGGATAAGGTCTAAGGGAAAAAGTAATCAAAGAATATCTGATTAAGTGGAAGAAATTACCTATGGAGGATGCTACTTGGGAACGAGAGGAGATATTACAGCATCCGGAGTTGAGATTGCTTGGGGACAAGCAATTTTTGGGAGGGCGGACTGTAATGTCCCCTTTCTAGTCTATCAATATTTATTTAGCTATTAGCCTATGCATGTGATCTTATAGGCTAATTCCAGTTTTTAGGGGCCATTGGAGTTGCATGATGCCTTCAGCTTCTAGTTTTGGAGATCTTTGGAGTAGTTTTGCAAAGACTTACTATTTATAGTAAGTCAATGTTCTAGCCAGATCAGATTGTACAGGCTAATATTTGAGCCAAATGGGTATCCAGATCCACTCTTAGATGTTTGATCGGGTATTTGAGTACAAATATTTTAATACCCATAATTATTTAATATAAATAAATTATTATTTATAATTATAAAGCATATGACTTTATATTAAATTGAGAAATTAATGTCACTAATACTTTATAAAATTATAAAGTGACATTATTAAAATAAATTATTTAATACATTGGAGGGAGATGAAATAAAATATTAAATTCATTAATGAATGAATTATTGGCACAAAGTGGATCGATTCATCTTGGGAAAATAAAAGAAGGAAATAGAGTTCATTTGTATTATTCATTTTGGATTTGGAGAATTTGATTTGGCTTTTTGGTGGAGAAGACAATTGCAGGTTGCAAGGGTTTTTTCAAGCTTGTCTAGGACATCAAACTTTAGCAAGAACATCCATTTCAGTTGTGGAAGAGCAATCCTAGTGGATTATTGGGGTGTGCATTCAACATTCATCACTGTGCTTCAAAAGGTAAACATGGGTTTATAATTGTAGATTTAAAGAGATATTATTAGGTAATACTCAAGAGGGTGTTGTTGTTGATAAATATTCAATTGTATATCCAGTCGTACCTTTTTTAATATGATTGAATAGAGATGTGGGAACAATGAGAAGGAATTGATAATTAACATTTCTAAGCCATCGATTTCCATTCACATCCATTTTATTATCTACAAGCTGAGGTTAGAGGCTACTATAGGAATTTAGGGGACTGTTGGAACCTTCATTGACAATCCGTAAAGATCACAAAGCTAGCATGTCACTTCAATAAAATATCGCTCCTCTTCAAAGATATAATATAATTCATTTAAGTGCGGCCTTATCAACATTACCTATTGCAGTCATCTCTAACCAGGATACAACATCCTTTGGGGAGATTCAAACTGAAAATTGTAGTCCAGATTATTGTAGCTTTGTTCACAGGGGTAGCATAAGATTTAATGGGCCAATCACCCCCATTTTTGGTTTGTAATCTCACCTAATAGGAGCATCCAAGATACTACATCACTCATCCAACATTGTGAGTGTGGGAAAAGAAAAGCATTTCAAGTTGTATTCAAGGATATCAAAAATCATACTTTACAGTCATTCAATTTAAGCTTAGTATTGTTTACTCCATTGTATTTTCCATAAATTTATAGCATAAGTTACTTTATATGTTATGCATTTCTTTATGTGACGAGTTTAGGAAATAGTTTAGACATTTTCTATTACTTTATTTCCAGCATTGATTACTTGCAATCAAAAATAACAAATAAATACAAAACTATAGAAACAACACAAAGAGAGAAATCAAAATTTACATTACACACAAAACTTGACAAAAAAAAAAATAGGGTAGCATATTACAATCCTTGGATATATGAGCCCATGTTGAAGACCTAAAGATGCAAAATTGGAATACATCAAGCTTATCCCCTATCAATATCTCAAGAGGTGTTATGCCCTGGACTACCTTGGTAGAAACTCTATTGATGATGTATGCTACATTAGTGATATCCTCACCCTAAACTTTATGCTCCATACCCTTGACATGAATCATACATTGTGTCATATTCATGATCATTCTATTTTTCTTTTCATCTACACCAATTTTTCAAGAATATAGTGAACAATCCTCTAATATGCAATCCCATGAGAAGCCCAAAAATATAAAATATATTACTAGCATATTCAACTCCCCTATCTATCCTTAAAAATTTGACTTTCCTATCTAATTGATGATCAACAAAAGTATTGAAGGTCTTGACTCTCTCAAAGAACTCATCCTTAGTACAAATAATACGCAACCATATATCTAGAAAAATTACAAATGAAAAGTAGGAAGTACATGTTTTCCAAGAGATGATGTATCTATAGGTCCATAAATATCACTACGTATGATCTCTAAGGGATGAGAGGCTCATCTTGTTATCCCTTGTGGAAAGATCTCGCTATGATGCTTTCTTAGAATACATCCCTCACATGTACCACTTGGAGGGATATGTGTGGAATCCTAATAGCAATCTAATGCTGACTCGTGTATCCTAGTTATAGTTTTAATTTTTTAGTTTGACTTATTTTTACTTTTATTTTGATTTAAATTTAACATGATTTACAAATTTGATTTTGATTTGAAGTTTAAATAATTTAAGGATTTAATTTAGTTTTATTTGGTTTAATTTTCATTTACTTTTTAATTTTTAATTTTTAAAATATTTTAATTTAATTTTTATTTTTAATTAATTTTATCTTTAATTTTTTAACTTTAGTTAAATTTATTTTTATATTTAATTTATTTTCTTATAGTATTATGTTTAATTTATTTTATTGATCAAGCCTATAACATATGTAAAGAGTGTGAATTTAATTAGTTAAATAGAAGCCTGGTAAATGAGGGTTACAAAGGACTAAGGTGTACTAATTTTGGGTATCTATAGAAGTAATATTAGAGCCTCACACCTTTTCTTAGAGATTGCTTCCATTATTCTATATTTTCTAAGCAATAAAATAATTTTATTATTTTGCTTATACTTTGATTAATTGAACTAAGAAATAAAATCATTCTATTATTTTGCTTATACTGTGAATCTAATTAGTAAATTAGAAGCGTAGCAAATGAGGGTTACAAAGGATTAAGGTGTGACAATTTTGGGTGTCTACAAATGTAGTATTATAGCCTTACACCTCTTTTTAGAGATTGCTTCTATTATACTATGTTTACTAAGCAATAAAATCATTCTATTATTTTGCTTATATATCTTTGTTTTTATTTATTATAATTTATTGTTCTTGAATTGCACTCTTTCATGATCTTTCTTAACTCAAAATTCTAAGTTTTGGATCAATAACTAACAACAAAATTTATATTATATTTGGTGTGAGTAAGATAGATAAGTCCTCCCATAAGAGACTGATACAATAGTAGCATCCAAAAAGGGAGTGGTACACAATCATCTTGAAGCTTCAAGCTTAAAGTAAAAGAAGATTGATCGAACTTGTAATCTTCCATCCTAAATCATTAAAAATATATATATAGCATACTTGGGCTAAGAAATGGTGATGCTAGAATCCATTTAATCAATCTAAATCCCCAAAAATTAATTTAAAATTCTTAAATATATCATCCCAAAAGTGGAATAGAGCTATGAATTTATGTCCTATATCAAAATAGAAGAGTCGCAAATTATGAGAAGATCATCAAAATACAAAACAATTACCAAAGTTTTTGCATCTTGATGTTTGATGTAAATATCATGTTTAGCCTCACATCGTCAAAATCCAAAACTAACAAAAAAGGAATAAATATTCTCATACCATGCACAACCAGGTTACTTAATTTAATACATGAATCTAATCAAACAATAAACCAACAAAGTGGGGCCCCCAAGCTCAAAACCAATAGTTTGCTATATGTACATTTTCTCTTGAAGTTTCTATGTACAAAGGCACTCTTCACCTCCATCTGATACACCTTCCATCCATATGAGACAATAATGGAGAGAATAATCCTAACTAAGTCCATCCTAGCCACTAGTACAAATGTCTTGGAATAATTAGCTCCTTTCTATTGATATAATCCCTTAGAAACAAAGTGTATCTTGTGCTTCTCCACCTAACAATCCAAAGTATACTTAGTTCTATAGACCCATTTGCATCCAATCATATTATTCCCTTATATAAGATGATCCAATTCCTAAGTCATGTTCTTCATTATAGCCTCATATTTTTCCAACATAACAATTACATCCAGTCCTTAGCCTAAGAATATATGAGAGGATCCTAATAATGAACTATCTTCAAGAGAAGTGCTCGAGAAGAATCCTTTTGATGTTGGACAAGAGATAGAATAGGATGAGCTTATTTAGAAGTACTTTAGTTCATTTGGTCATTAGACGTAGTAAGGTGGAATCATGTGTACTCTATGGAAACTCAACAACAAAAGTTAAAATTGAAGGGTCCAACGTAAAATCACCACTCACCTCATCACGCAAGGGTAAAACATTCTAGACTAATGTGTCCTACTCAACATTCCCTAAATTTGGATAATGTAACTTGTGGTGTCAACCACAAAGAGATCAAATAATAGGTAATGGACCTCCAATTGATGATGAATATAGAGAAGATAAGAATATGCTCTAATGGGAATAGAGCCAACCAAAATCTTAGAAGAAACAACTAAATCAGAAATGGTCAAAGCATCAAAATAATCATGTATCAACAACTTAGGTGGTGGGGTGGAATGAGTACTAGAAGGCCCTCATCAAGAATGACATCTATTTGGATCAAAACCTCATGCCTATAAGGATCATAAAGATAATATTCTTTTAAGGTATCTAAATACCCAAAACAAATTATCTATGACTCTTTGGTTCCTCATTTTTTCAAATATCCTTGGATATGTGAGCCCATGTTGAAGACCTAAAGATGTATAATTACAACACATCAAGCTTATCCCATGTCAATCTCTCAAGAGGTGTTATACCCTGGTAGAAACTCTATTGATGATGTATGCTACATTAGTGATATCCTCACTCTAAAATTTATGATCCATCCCCTTCGCATGAATCATACATTATGCCATATTCATGATCATTCTATTTTTTCTTTCATCTACACCATTTTCTTCAAGAATATAGTGAACAATCCTCTGATATGCAATCCCATGAGAAGCCCAAAAATATGAAATACATGACTAACATATTCAACTCCCCCATCTATCCTAAATATTTGACTTTCCTATCTAATTGATTATCAACAAAAAGTATTGAAGGTCTTGACTCTCTCAAAGACCTCATCCTTAGTTTAAATAGTATTGAACCATATATATCTAGAAAAATCACCAATGAAAAGTAGGAAGTACATATTTTCCAAAATATGATGTATTTATAGGTCCATGAATATCACTACACATGATCTCCAAGGGATGAGAGGCTCATCTTGTAATCCCTTTTGGAAAGGTCTTGCTATGATACTTTCTTAGAATACATCCCTCACATGCACCACTTGGAGGGGATATGTGCGGAATCCTAATAGCAATCTAATGCTCGCTCATGTATCCCAGTGAAAGTTTTAATATTTTAATTTGACTTATTTTTACTTGGATTTTGATTAAAATTTTCCATGATTTACAAATTTGATTTTGATTTAAAGTTTACTTAATCTTAGGATTTAATTTAGTTTTAGTTGGTTTAATTTTCATTTACTTTTTAATTTTTGACTTTTAAATTTTAAATTTAATTTTAATTTTAATTAATTTTATCTTTGATTTTTTTAAATTTACTTAAATATATTTTTATAATTAATTTATTTTCTTATATTATTATGTTTAATTTATTTTATTGATCAAGCCTATAACTTATGTAAAGCGTATACACCTAAAACACGTCATAGTGATGAGACTACCTATATGGACTCCTTGAAGATCATATGACCCACCTTGGGCAGCCCTAGGGCTAAAACAATGGTTTTCACCACTTAAACAGACAATACCAAAATCAAGCATATAAAATACTAATTAATTAATCGTAATTAATTAGTATATTTAATATTAATTAAACTAATTAATATTAAATTAAATAATCATTTGCCCAAATTTATTTATTAAATAATTGATTAATTATTACCTAGGCTATGCAACCACTCGCCCCTTCCCATGGGAACATTCCCCCTTCCATGTCATCCATAGTGCAACATGTATATTTAAATTAAATAATATATTTAATTTAAATATAAAAAGCAAATCAAATGTGCACATCATGCATTTTAAATGACTTTCATTCCATATTCGTTTAAATGATAAATGACTTTCATTCTATGCTGGATTGAATGATAAATGAGTTTCATTCCTGAATACTTAATGTACTCTTGTGTGATGGATGAAAGAAATATTCTATATGGAAAAATGGGTATTAGATGAAAGAATGGGTGTAGGAAATTATGGAGTTTCCTCTTTATGATTGATTCAATGATTTATGCATGATTTTGTTGTGGTGAATGCATAGTTGCGTTATGGCATTCAATTTGTAATTGCATATATTTCATAATGATAGATCATATAGCAAATGCATTTAGTTGTATAGTACCTGATATTTATGAGTTGTCCTGATCCTTGTGATGGAGAAATAAAAAGGACCAGTGAAGACTTATTTATTCAAGACATTAACCTCTTTGACATATATTGTAGTAAATCTCTCATTATGGAAAGCTTTTTTTTTCTTTTTTGAATTTCCATGGTGGAATCAGTAGCCACTACAAATCTGGGTAGGCTATCCAGATTTTATGGTCATCATAGTATTCTGTGTCGTCTGCCCTAGAAGTCGCCACACAAATCTTTCACATAGTCTGCCCCTATAACCACCATGTCACAATCATTTTAAATATTTTACGTCGTTAAAATCACTAGGAAAGGGACAAGTGTTTAGTTCAAGGAGGCCCAATATTCAAACCTTAGACCTCCACCCACCTTATAGCCAGGGTTATGCATAGGGGCAAAAATTTTCTAATAAGCAAATATTAACATTTTTCAAAATACAAATTGGTGATTTTCGGGACCCTAGCTGTCGTTCCATTCACCCAAAATTTTTGGAAAAATATATTTTTTGGGTCGATTCGCCCAAAAATTATAATATTTTAACTTTTAAAATTTTAAATTGCCAACCCTCCTGCCCAGATTTTGGATCGACTCGCCTTAAAATTATATATAATTTTATTAACCTAGAAAAATTATCCCACTATATATACCAAAATATACTATTACTTTTTATAGTTATACATTCAACAAAGAAGAAGAAGCTAAAATTTGAGCGCAAAAAAGAACTAAACCAGAGAAGCCAAAAAAAAACAAAGGATAAAATACAAGACTACAGAGAAAAGAGTACAGGTATACAATTTCTTTTATTGCCTTGTTTTACTTTTTGTTGTCACTGCTTCCATCCATACAAACTCCTTGCTCGTCCTATCTTGGATGACTATATGCTCTCCTAGGTCATTCCCCACATGATGTCTATAGACCCACCAAGGTCATTCCTTACATGAGGTCTATGAACTCACGCAAGTCGTCCCTCGCATGATGTCTACAAACTCATGTAGGTCATCCCTTGCTTGATGACTACAGACTTACCCATGTCATCCCTTGTAGTTTATCCCTTACATGATATCTACGAACTCATGCAGGTCATCCCTTGCATGATGTCTATGGACTCATGTAAGTCATCCCTTATAGGTCATCCCTCGCATGATGTCTATGAACTCATGCAAGTCGTCCCTCACATTATGTCTAAAGACTTACCTAGGTCATCCCTTGCATGATGTCTATAGACTTACCCAGGTCATCCCTTGTAGGTAATTCCTCACATTATGTCTACAAACTTACCCAGGTCTTCCCTTGCACCTATGTCATCTCTTACAGGTTTTTCCTCGCATGATGTCTATGGACTCATGCAGGTCATACCTGGCATGATGTTTACATACTTATCCAAGTCACTTGCACCCAGGTCATCCCTTGTAGGTTATCCCTTGTATGATGTCTATGGATTCATGTAAGTCATACCTTGCATGATGTCTACAATCTTACCTAGGTCATCCCTCACATGATGACTACATGCTTACCTAGGTCGTCCCCTGTAGGTCATCCCTCGCATAATGTCTACGAACTCATGTAGGTTATCCCTCACATGTTGTCTATAGATGCATGCTAGTTGTCTCTCGCATGATGTCTATAGACTTACCCAAGTCGTCCCTTGTAGGTCAAACCTTGCATGATGTCTAAAGACTTACCCAAGTCATCCCTTGCATGATGTCTATGGATTCACACGTATCGTTCCTTGCATGAGGCCTACCGACTCACACAGGTCGTCCCTCGCATGAGGTCTATAGACTTACCCAATCATCCCTTGTAGGTCATCCCTCACATGAGGTCTACAAACTTACTCAATTGTCCTTTGTAGGTCGTCCCTCGCATGATAACCCTGCATTGAATCAATTATTTTTCACAATTTTCACCATGATATTAGTTTCTTATTATCAATTTAAAGTGTAGATATCGTCAAGCTATGTGGTTTTAAAAAAATAAAAATGGAGCTCTGGATCAAAATTTATACCTCCCAGAAGGTTGCATGGTAGTTTGCAGTGACGAGAGACAACCGACGATGGATGATCAACATCATCTGAGGGACGACTGATGAGGGACAACTAACATCATGTGAGGGTTGACCAACGAGGGATGACCTATGTGAGTCGGTCATCCCTCACATGATGCCTACTGACTTACATAGGTCATACCTCATTGGTCATCCCTCACATGATGTCAGTTGTTCCTCTTCGGTCATCCCTCACATGATGTCGATCGTCCCTTGTCAATCATCCCTTGTCATTCCAGAATACCCTACAACCTTCTAGGAGGCATAGCTTTTGATCCAAAGCTCTGATTTCAATTTTTTTTTTAAACTACATAGCTCAACGAGATATATAATTTAAATTGATAATAATAAAATAAAATATAATATATTTTTTATCATTTTTACCTCTACAACCGATTGATAAATTTGGATGATCCTACAGCCTATAGGCTACAAACAACCCTGCAACCTTCTAGGAGGTATAACTTTTGATCCAGAGCTCCATTTTCATTTTTTTAAAACCACATAGCTCGATGAGATATACACTTAGAAATTAGTAAATTCCTCAATAAACCCTTATTTTAAGTGGTATAAATATTTTTCAATTGATTCACCTCATTTTTATAATTTTTGCTAGAAAAAAATGTAATTCACCATCTCTTCTACATGAGTTTGGATACAATTCACCTCACTTTCAAAAATTATTTTCCTAATTTTTATAAATACATTTTGGGACCAACCCCTTATCTATAACCCTAATTATAGGGTTTGGTTGAACCAATTGGTCTACACCTCAAACTTATGGAAAGCTTATTGTAAAGTATTTTCTAGCATTAATATTCTCCTAGTCCAGATGATGGTGTAATGCTCTACTCTTTTATAATGTGGTAGTACTTTTACAATTCATGGAATATGTAACAGTTGGAGTTATGAATGTGTTCATTTATGAATGGAAAATGTATCTTTTACTTTGTTATTGATAAAAGATCTATGATGTTATGGTTTTGTAAATTATCATGTTTTGATAATGGAATTAAATAGGGATTACATCTTATTTATGTGACTTCTTATTTGATGAAGTAGATGTTATTTAATGTTTAATTAAGTAGATAGACTTAATTACATCCCTATTTAAGGAGGGAGAGTTAATTTAAGGGTTTATGGGGCTCTTCTAGAAGGAAACTTCAAGTAACCTTGTTTCATAAATTTCTCCTTAATTACCTAACCTTAGATAGTTGCAATAAGACAACTATTAGGTTGTTGTGTCAATGATCAAACTATCACGTAAGTGATAGATGCTTTGGTTGGCTCATCGTATAGATGAGATAGAAAACTGAAATATTACCTACATAGATAGACTTATGTATGGTAAAGGAAGCATAGAAATACTATACCACTATGCTTAGTAAACCTATAGAGATGAACTTATGTATGGTGTAGGGATGAGCGTACCCTTTTGATAGACAAAGAAGGATAACTTGGGTCATCACAAAGATGAGATGAACAACTTAAACATAAGGTAATTTTTCAATAAAAACTTTTATAGAATAACTTATGTAATTTGGGGAGATGTAGATCCCTAATGAGTTAAAAAAATTCTTCTCTCTCTCTCTCTCTCTCTCTCTCTCTCTCTCTCTCTCTCTCTCTCTCTCTCTCTCTCTCTCGAGTTGGTTAGTTTTTTGGGTTTGTTATAAGAATGAGGATAGAATTATGGAATCCAATTATAAGTAAAGTTTAGAATAAACTACCAACATGGAAAGGTAGATAATTATCATTAGTAGGAAGGATGCAACTGATTAAATCATTCTTACATACCATTACAAAAAATTATATATCCTTGTATACTATGCTAAAATTGATAGAAAAAAAATTATCTATATTATGTAGTCATTTTTATGATCAGAATTATATGATCAAATAAAATTTCTTTTGGTGAAATGGAGCAAGGTGTGTGATGATAAAATTAGGGGAGGTCTCATTTTAAGATTTTTTACGGATGCTAACTTAGCTCTAAGGGGAAAAGTAATTTGGAGATTTTACAAAGAGAGTCAAAGAAAATGAGCAAGAATTCTTCTAAGTAAATATGTTGAGCCTAATGACCCAAGCTTAATATTTACTACATTCTCACTACCAAATGGTTTTGCACTATGGAACGGTTTTATAAAATAAATTGATTTAGTGATCAAAGGTCTAGGATGGGTGGTAGGAACTAGAGAAAAAATTCTATTCAAATGGATACTTGGTTGATAAAAAACCACTCAATCTAGATCCAATTTTGAAACCATGGATTGAGATTACTTCGATCTAGATTTGGTTTTGCACTTATACTTTAAGAAGGAATCTAACAATCCATATCTAGTAAAGTGGACTATGATAGTGTGATGTTCCCAAAATATTACTCTACTAAGATTCAGTTCATAGACAATAGAAGTGGAATTTTGGTATTGTGAAGGCTACTGTAGAAATTTTTTAAAAAGGATGCTAAATTTTGAAATATTTACATTCAAAGCAAATTGAAGATCCGAATAAATAAAAATCAAGAATTCAGACATTTGATGAAAATGATGTAGGTATCTAGATATAACAACTCAATTGAGACGAGAATTGAATATGTTTGTAAACTCTCAAGCTCTAAAAGATAGAGTTATGATTTGTCAAGGGTGAAGGATGCAAGTACAACCTCTTGTTCTCCAAATTTTTTGTAATCTTTCAAAAGAAAACAAATAATGATTTTTAGAACTAAAAGGGATAAGGAAAGACTCTAAAATCTAAGATGTTCTTTCTTACATTTTACGATGCCTATTTTCTTAGTTAAATGTGATATTAATGTACATAATATGATAAAACTTTAAATAATTATTTTTAAAAAACTATAAGAAAATAAGATCTTTAAGCAAATGATATGCAAAGAACTTTAATTCAATATTTTGAGATACAAATACTAAATGTTTCCAATGACCTATTTTAATTTATTTTTTAATTTTAAATAATTATGATACTAAGGTATTTCCTAAAGTTTTCTAAATATTCAAAGAGATTAAAAAAGGATGAAACGTAAATGTTCTTTATATAAAAATGAAGTGAAATCTAAATATTGTTAATATTCAAAAGATGATATCTTTTATTTTTATTTTTTTACAAATTCTATAATAATTTTGATTTTTCAATGATTTAAATTAATATACCCCTAAGTTATAATGCTTTTTGAAATTTTTATTATTTTTAAAAACAATAAAAAGTTATTTTTTTCTTTTCAATGTTAAATAAAGTATTTTATAAAAATAATAAGAAAGGAAACATAATTATAAATGATTTCTTTAATTATTTTAAATGAACTAAGTGGACCACTTTTCCTCAAGGATTATATTTTTTAAGGGATATGATGAGATGAGAGGGTAATGAAATTCACTAAAATTTAGATTTAAGTTATTAAAAACAAATATCTATCGCATATAATCCTACATGCCTTGAGTTAGAAATGTTGAATACCTTATTTTGAATGTATAATATACCTTTTATAATTTATCGTCTAATTTTTGACCATGCTTTGTTGTGTAGGAAGTGAGTGAAATAAAGAAGATATCATTTACTCTATCACCTACCCCGCTATATCAACTCTATTGAGATATACTTGATGAGTCTCACGAAGGTAACCTACCTTCAAGTCACTCTACCTCATCCTCCAAACCAGATATATACTCTCGGTCTGACCATCATTGAGTGACGTAATGGACCACTATCCCTTATCGTTCTGCTACATGTGCATGTAGCGTAGCCTGCCCACCTATATCTACCTAACCTTGAGCCATAGTCAAAGATACCACTTTATCCTATAAAGCATCCCATTCTCCTATCCTAATAGCTACCTGAACCTGTAGAGCATCTAGCTCTACTATCCTTGCAGTCATATACGCTCGTAGAGCATCTCAATCTACCACCACCCTATCAATATTTGCCTAGTAACTATCCACTTGGGCATTCAACAAGCCCCTCTCCTCAAATAATACCCTCCACTACTATCTCTCCTTGAGTTGGCTCTATAGTACTACAAATATCGTATCCCACTATACTAGTTGGGCTTGTAGAGATTAAAACTACTCTTTATGAAGAGCATCCTCATCTTGGGGATCCTCATCATCCTCACCCTCACCCTATGGCTCATCATTGTTCTCAATAGACTGACCCCACTCCCCCTTCTTTTTTTGATCTAATCATCATTGGTCATCCACCTCCTTAAATTCCTCCTCTGCTACTTGTCTAGTCAATACACCCATAGGTCCCCCACCTTGCTAGAGCTAAATCACCCACCATGCATCATACTCTATCATAGTACCTGCATCATCCATCCCTAGATCTGCTAGTGGCTAATCCATTGCATCCTCCACTGGCTCCACTCATGACCACTCAAGTTGAGTCTCATCCTTGTAGTGTCGATAAATTATAGGCTCACTAGGAACATCTTGATAAACCTTGAACTTCTGAACATGATGTACTCCCACTCCTTATCATGGTATCCAACCACCCATCACCCACGTCTAGTCCACCCCAACTGCTCCACTAACTCTATCAATGGTGATAAATCCTTTTATGGATGTTATATCACCTACTCTAGCATGAGTCCCTTGAGATACTTTGTGTAGTGCATGAGCCTACCTGAATGGGATCGACTGTGATCAACCTCCTGATCTTACATCTACTTTAGTCCATATTCAATATCTAGGTCCACCATTTGAGCTCATACTAACCATGGGATTCCATCTGGTCTATCCATCCAAATATGCTCACAACCTTAGATTTGCAATAGAAAGTTGTAACCTAGTCTGGATTGTCATCGCTATCGAATCTCGTATAGCTCATCATATAGGTGTTTTAGTAGGGTCATCCCCAAGGCCATGATCATAAGCTCTTGAACTATGCACTCCACTAAATCTTGTACTAGGTCTAGGAGGTTCCAAGGGAACCTCACTCCAGAAGATTTAGGCTATAGTATATTCAAAATGAGTGACATCATCACTACATATCTCGATCTGAAGACCTTTATCACATACCATACCTCAACTATAAACTCATAATTATCCAAGCTACTCTCAACCACCTCCCAATCCTCTCGAAAAACCCTTTAGAGTACTCTACTCCACTGTATTATAGGTGCTTATAGGATAGGGCATCCCTCAATGGGGATGTAGAGAATCTGATAGATGTCCTTCAGGATAACCATCATCTCCCAATTGACAAGTGGAAGGTGTTAGTCTAACTATCCCAATGGTATATCAATGTTGTAAGGTAGGCTTCATTTGTGATCACCATATCTAGTCTCACCACCTACTTAAGACCAAGAGCCTCAAGCCATTTTTAATCCTCATTAAACGGTGCACCCGGCGCTGTCATATACACGATGGTAAATCTATGATGGGCTCTCACAAGTTGAATAAATAATTTCCAAATATGACAATCAAGTCAAAAAACCTTGGCCTAGCAATGCCATCTTAGACCAAGACAATCTGCAGGCACAACCATCTTGCAACAATATGGTCTCTTGGTGCAACCATCTCAGGTTGAGATAACCTCTCCCATGATTAGTTTTCTAATCTCTAGAAGTTTTGAATTGTGGTTATCTCACCTAGATACAACACCTAACTCCATTAGATGGATCATCCCTCCATGAGACAACTCCAAAATAGGGCAAAACAAGGTATAATTTCATGCCCTAAAAAAATAAAATAAACCTACCCTACCCTCCTAAATTATGGTATTCTTTATATGAAGTCCTTGGTGAGGTTCATTTACCATTTTACTTAGTGGGGTTCATTTCATTTTGCATGTACTCAACTGAGAATCTGGTGCTTACCTTGCTCCTTGCAACTCCATTGGCGGTAGAGGTCTTGGGTTGGTCCATGGTGGATAGTGACTCAAACTTTGATAGCACTTTACATCAAAAATAATTCTCCTCCTTCTAAACCTCCTTATTCCTCCAACTACCAATTCTGCAAATGACATCAAAAACATGATTAATGGGATGGTCACTGGATTTGCAAAAAAATACATCATCAAAAAGCCCCAAAGGCATTTAAGCCCTTTGGTCATCCACTCATAAAAAGCTCCAAAGGTATTTTCATCCTTTGGTCAAAATTTAAAATCTCCAAAGGTATTTTCATCCTTTGGTCAAAATACAAAAGGCTCCAAAGGTACCCAAATTCCTTTGGTCAAAATCAAAAAGCCCCAAAGGTATCCAATTTTCTTTGGTCAACATCAAAAGGCTTCAAAAGTACCCAAATTCCTATGGTCAAAATAAAAAAGCTCCAAAGGTATCCAATTTCATTTTTTCACCATCAAAACACTCCAAAGGCACCTAACCCCTTTGATCACATACACATCTAAAAATATTGAGTGAATCTCATATCTAGTGATTTGCTCTATAAACCTAGTGATTGTAGTGATTGGTTGTCCATGCAATTTAGTAGGATGAGTAAATTACCATAAGATAACTTCCCCAAAATAGTCATAAATGGATTGAAATCAAGATTGTAATGGGGATAGGAGCCCTTAAAAAATTTTAATGGTCCTATAAAATCTAAATTAAATCATCTTGGTCAATGTGACTCATCACTTTCATCATTTTTCCATTTCCTCATCGACTCGTCACTTGAGAAGGTAGTCATATAATAACAAAATTCATAATCAAATAAATAGTCAAACACTTAATAATGCAAGTTGCATTCGTTTAAGAATCATTTCCAAAGACTATCATACACTTCCCTATTTTTTGAGGCAAAAGCAAAAATTTAAAACCAAACAAATGACTGGCATTCTCTAAGCATGACGCCTATAGACCCCTATGTCTACCCATAACTGAAAAATGTACCAAGATTAGGTATATCTCAAAGCCATGAATCCTTGGCTAAAGGGTTTACTGAAACCAAGTTTTTCAACTTGACAAAAGCAATGATTCGAAAATGCATGCTCTTTCCATGATTGGGGCATTGAACATTGATCATATCAATGAATATCATCAACCCTTAATTTGATCCTGGGTCATCTATTTTTACTCCGCATTGTGCTTTCACATAAACAAATCCCAAAAAGGGGCGTATGTAGACACCTAAATCATGTTATATTGATGAGACTACTTATATGGACTCCCTAAAGACCATATAACCCACCTTGGGTATCCTTAGGGCTTAAACAATGATTTTAACCACTTAATAAAGGGGTATTTCCCTTTGTAACCCTAGTTGTCCCTCTATAGGATGACCTCCAGAGGCCATCCTACCAAGGGACAACCCCTAGTTAGGATCATCCCACCCCAAGATAGTCGTGCCATAAGTAAAGCCAAAAAAAAGAGATATAATTGGAAGTCGAAACCACCACTTAAGCCCGTGCATGAACTCATGCTAAAATTTTACTCATGCATGAGCCAAGATTATATAGAAAACATGATGCAATCAGTTCACATGATATTTCAATGGAAAAAGCATTCGTTATCTCAATGAGAATTGATCCTTTGATTTTTCATGCATAGGTTGGCACTATTATTAGATTCCTTTCGAGGAATGTATATAATAGTACTCATCCTTTTTTTGAAGAGATACAAAATTTTTTATTTTTAGCATAATGAATGGCTACCAAATTTTGATCAAATATCTAGATAGTTTTTGTGAAAATCGAAGTATTATCTCTACTCCCTCAGAAGCCCATGTTGTTGAACTAATCCAAGAGATAGAGGTGTGCATTCCTTCTTTTGCATGACCTAGCATACTCACTTCAAAGACCTATCTAGACCCTCCAAGTCGCTGTAACAACACACCCAATCAATTGAGAAACCAACAGATCGAGTCTAGAGGCACCCCCACATCGGTTTAGATAAAATGATCTACGGATTAGTGGTCGTTCCACTCAGATATTGTCCCATATAGAAATGACCTCTAGATTTAGATCTATTTTTCTTATTTTTTGTTTCAATATATTTCAGCAGTTTTCTTATTTTACAGTTTGACTTAGATGGATTCCATTTCATGCGCACATTTATTATATTTTATTGTTTATCACTTTCGTATATCAGTCTATCTACACATGCTATTAGCCCTTTTGTGTTCCTTGTGTACATGTAGATTTTATAAGGAAAGAGGAACACAAGAGTTTAAATATTATCACCTCTTGCGAAGGTCATGAAGAAACCCTCTCCATGATGGTTTGTTGATGTGAGAGAACCCTGAAAGTGCATTTGTTCCATTCCAAGAAGAAAATCAAACCCTCTCAATTATTTATTGTATTGATTGTATCAAACTGGTGTACTCCCTCAAGGAGATGTAATTGTAACCGCATTTGAAATAACAAGTCCTTATTAATACAAAATGGAACCGATTCATTATTTTATTATTTAATCACATTGTGTTACATTGCATGCTTTTGGTTTTCATGCATTATCATCATTATACTTTTATTATGCATTGGGTTTTCTTACATTTTAATTTGATTCACCTTTTTTTGTCTCTAATTTGTAAAATTTGTAGCTCTATATACTTTTATTTTGCTGCCTCAAACTTATTAATTTTTCAGCTCTAATTGATGCCGACATTTTTTACCTTTTAGCCTTTAGCTTGCTATCTAGAAATCCTTTAATTTGCAGCTTTCAATTCTTCCTAAAAATCAGCTTCTATGCTATTCAAATTTTGCCCTTATTTTTCAATTTACTAGCTTAAATTGTTGCCTATTTCTCATTTAACTATGTTGTCAAATAATGTATAATTTTGCAGCTAATAATGTTGTCCAATATGCTGTCTTCAACCTTTGAAATTTGCAACACCTTTCTTTGACTAAATTTTGTCCAATGCTCTTCCCAAATCTGCCCTAAAAATCTCCAAAATGCATCTCTCTAATCTCTTATTAATGATTTCCAAATTTGAAGCCGAAAACCTCTTTAATTCACTGATCCAAAAACTAATTTATTCTCCTTTATCTTGATGTCAAAAAACAATATTCAATTCCTACAAATTGCTACCTATTGGTCAAAATGACCTCACTAGGGAAATAGGGATTAATATTCTTAATATTTTGCTAAGTATGGAGAACAATCGTGATCAGGCGATATTTTGAAGACCGAAGATGAAGCCACGACAAAAAGTCACGATCGGGCAACATTTTGAAGGGCTAAGGTAGAGCCAAGGTGAAAAGTCACGATCGGGCGATATTTTGAAGAACTAAGGTAGAGCAAAGACAAAAAGTCATGATCGGAAAACATTTTGAAGGGCTAAGGTAGAGCCAAGGTGAAAAGTCACGATAAAGCAACATTTTTAAGAACTAAGGTAGAGCGAAGACAAAATATCATGATCGGGTGACATTTTGAAGGGCTAAGGCAGAGCCAAGGCAAAAATTCATGATCAGATGACATTTTGAAGAGCTAAGGTAGAGCGAAGGCAAAAATTTATGATCGGGTGACATTTTCAATAGCTAAGGCAAAGCGAAGACAAAAATTCATGATCGAGTGACACGTTGAAGAGCTAAGGCAAAGCGAAGACAAAAGTAATGATCGGGCGACATTTTGAAGGGCTAAGGTAGAGCCAAGGTGAAAAGTCATGATCAAGCGATATTTTGAAGGTTATAAGCTAATCTAAGGCAAAAAGTTGTGAGGATGCAACATTCTAAAGGCCAAATGGACCATGATGTCTCTAAAGAGATTAAAGAAGATCACCATAATCAAAATATCTCAACTACTTCCTGTTTAAAGCTCCATACTCTCTTCAACTACTTATTTACCAGAATGAGACTACGAGCGTATGGTTGTAACAAATTTTAGTTTTATGTTATGTAAAAAATATTATATATAGAATGACCAACACAAAAAAATGGTCGGCTCGTAGGTGTTTACAAGGCTATGTATACAGACTTCTAAAAGGCTTAATAAAAATCATTCATTCTGGTTCTTGGCTCAGTGGTGTTTCAAATAAAGTATGTATGTGTTTTCTATTGCTATATAAATCTAAATCGAATGTAACTTGCATATATTCTTATTCTGAATTCCTGCAATAATGCTCAGTTAGATCTGCAATTAACTTCATAGATAAGCTTACACTTAGATATTCGCTAGAATTTTTAGTTACTCAGTTTTGGTTCTCTGTTATGCTTCTTTGCAAAAGACTGCCATAGTTTATTTGTTGTTACTTGATATGTACTATTTTAATCCTCTAGCTATCACTATATTTCCCTCTCTTTATATGTTTCTATTTTCCCTCTTCTTCCTAAAAGAAGCAAGGAACTAGCCTCCTCTAGAGATTGAACCAGGTAAACTTTGTGTTAGGCTGGTCTTTCAATGTTGTCAAAGTCTTGGGCACAAACGTAACCAAAGGTAGATTTTGCTCCAATAGTTTTTGGCATGCCTGGTGGGACCCAAATCCCATGCAGTATACATATCAAAGCCCTGGTGAATAGTTTTACCCTATTATTTCTTTTTAATCACTTGATGACTCCGCATCATAAAGGAACCCTATAAAAACCTTTACCTTGCTTCTGGTTATGCATTGTCTTTTATGATAACCAGATCTAAAGCAAAAAACTCATAAGAGCCCATAGAGTTCTTAAAATTACACCTTGGTAGCCTCCAAGATAATCCTATTTTAGTGGCCAAAAAAACTTCTACATATACCCATAATACAGGATACACAAATCCTTCCCCTGCAACCTTCCCTAGTACTACTACTACTGGAACTTTAACTCCAGCTATCCATTTTTTGTCAATGGTCATGAATCAGCTAATCTTGCCTTACCACGTATGGAACCACACAAGTCCCTTGAACTTGGCAGTTTAGCATCCAATTCCTATGGTGGACTTGAAAGTGCTACCCCAGTATGATGGTACTGGAAAGATGACTTACAAGCACTGTCAATACATAGCCACACTAGCCTCGATATAGAACATCCTTGAAGATGTTATGATAAAATTGATGGTGATTTCCTTTAAAGGAAAAACTATTGGTACAGATCTCTTGAAAGTCAGACCATATCTACTTGGGCCTAGCTCCCTGATAAACTAGTGGAAGAATTTTATGAGTAAGCAGACCCATTCTCCCTACTGAATCAGTTTATTTTTATCCAAATATACCCTCAATAGGAGATCATATATTTTTTTATCATATTTGATCAAACTTGGCAGAGAGTACCTAATAGATTAATACCAAAACATAAGTAGACAATGTATTACTATATGAGGGATTTTTACTCAGATATAAGTATGGCTATTAGGCAGTCGCACGTGTTTACCTTCCTTGAGATTTATCAAGAAGCATAGAAAGAAGAGAAATATATGATTGCCATTGGGAGATTCCCAACCAAAATGATAATGCCCATATTTTTAGATTTATCCCAAGCTTCAAGTATTGCTTGCCCAACCCTCGTATCAACTTCCAACTCCAATCTTCCCCAATGTACTAGACAACCTAATATTATAGAAATACAGGCACCCCCTACCTCTCCAATGCTTCATGTTGTTCCTACACTTCCTCTGGAAATAGTCCCATCAACTCCAGACCCTCAACTGGCGGTTCTACAAGACCTGCAAGCATTATTTAAAACATTGACAAATAAGTTGACATCAATGGAATTAAGAGAATCTTAAAGGAATTTCCACCCAAGGAGGTTCCCACAAGTAATAAAGGATCAAGCTTTCATGAGTGGTAGAAGTTATGACAAATATAGCACTGTTTATGCCAATGAAGATAGTGGACCCAGTAATACTTTGATAGAGTCAAATTTCTGGTGCTCCACATGTAACAACCCCCATGGTGAAACTTCTTGCATGATTCACCAACATCAGGTACAAAATATAGCCATTGAGAAGGCCAAAAGGAGCCTCAAGGGTCAGGTTAATATGATAATATAAGAGAATCATAATTTTATGATGCCTTCTATGGAACAAGTAGCCATTCTTACAAGATCGAGAAATAAACCCTTACAGGTTGACCCTAAGATCTCAACCACCTGAAGATGCCTTCTCCTATAAGGAATCTGATTGAGAAGAGGACATCTTATGAAAAATCTCCCCTGAGTTCAAGCTAGAAATATGTAAAAACTCATAAATAATAACCTCAATAGAAAGAAGAAAAAACATAGGAACAAGCTAGGGATAACCTGAGATATCCCTCACTTACTAAGCATCAAAGGATTGATGCTACTTAGGGATACAAAAATAAGTATGATGCAATAATGAAGGAAAAAAGTGTTGAACCCCTTCCATTTAACATAGTCAAGGAAATGAAGAAAATACCCTCCAAGGCAACTATGTATGAAGCTCTGTAGCTTCTAGGATAGATTGACTTGTTGCAAGAATCCTTAAGGTCTATGAAAAATAATAATAGGACCCCAACTCAGATGGATTCTGCACAAGCTAGTCTGACATCCACTTTAGGAAAAACTAGACCCCCTCCTTTTTATTTGTCTCTCCAGATGGAAGGGTGGGTAGTTCACAACTATATGATAGACTCTGGAGATGCAACCACTGTGATATCCAAAGCAATATGTGATTTAATGGGCATGGAATATACGAGAAGTAATTTTGGTGTCTTACAGCTAGATGGAACCCTCATGAAAACTGTAGGGGTAATCAAATATATCCCAATAGTGCTCCATAGACTACCCCAGCTTACAGTCATAAAAAAAGTGGTAGTAGTGGATTTGGAGCCATATTTTGGTATGTGTCTCTTCAAGGAATTTACAGCTAAGATAAGAGGATATTTTTCACTAGACTTCTCACATCTGGAAATCTCGTTCAAGGGTAAAAGAGTGAAAATATTTAATAAAAACCATCAACTTTCCATATTGAAATACTTGAAGAAGAAGACAAATAGTCCACCACTGTGAACATGATGACCGAGAAACTAGGGCGCCTGAAATTTATGGAAGAAGCTCTAAACATATCACAATAGGAAGACCAGTTCTCTCTCCAATACTTCAACGTCATGATCAAAACTAACATTGGGAGTTACACAATTCTAAAACCTAAGAAAAGTGATCTCATTCATCCTACTTTGGCTAACCAACCCATTGATCATCTATGGAAGCTCTTCTTCGACGGTGTTAGATGTAAAAATGGATCAGGAGCAGGTATTGTCTTAATCTCTCCAATAGGCAAATAAATTTTTTTCTCTTACCAGATAACCTAGAGTTGCACTAATAATGTATGAAGCACTCTATCTAGGACTCAAAAAAGCTGAAAATATGGGTATCAAATAGCTTCAGATCTTTGGATACTCTGAAATGATAGTGAACTATGTAACTAGGAAATGTGTAAGCAAGCAGCATTACCTTAAGGCTTACAAAAATAAATTTTGGGACCTGTTAGAGTGTTTTGAGTCTCTGAACCTCGAGGCAATTCCAAAAGAGAAAAATACTCACACAAACTTTTTGGCCTTAGTAGGGGTGAATTTTTAGCCTATCAACATTATCCAAAAGTCAAAAATAGTTAGGCTAATATACAAGCCTTATGTGCCAGACATGGATACCTTCTAGCAGGTTTTTGAGAACGATAAATAGATAGTGGACTTCCTTGTCCACAAGATTAACTTCTCTAGTAACAGTACAACCGATTATGAGGAGGATGCAAGCATGATCTAGTTAAAGAACAATCACATCCCAAAAATTGTATTCACCCTTGAGAGCTTATTCGATAACAATGATAGGTAAAATGGCCATAAAATAAAATTTGACAAACACAGATATAGAGAAGCTCATATGGGACCTAGTAAAGCTATCAAAACAGGAGTGAATACTATGAAAGTATAACTAGATGAAATCAGAGAGTTATACAAAGAATTTCTAGACATCATCACCTGGACTGATGGTGACCTTAAATTCTATTCCAAAGAAATGATCCAGCATACAATCAAACTTGAGGAAGGTGCAAAGCCATTTTAGCAAAAGCAACAATCGATGAATCCTAAAATTGAAGCCTTTATGAAGCAAGAACTTCTAAAATTACTTGAAGCTAAAATTATTTAACCAATCAAGCATTCAACCTGGGTTGCTAACCTAGTTTAGGTTAGAAAAAAGAATGGATATATTCGACTGCGCATCAACTTTCGAAAATTAAACAAAGCTTCGCTCAAGGACCATTATCCTCTCCCCTAGATAGACCAAATCCTACACAGTAGCAAGAGCAGAAAGGTTCTCTCTCATAGATGGCTTATCTAGGTACAATCAAGTATGGATCAAGGAAGAAGACCAATTCAATACCATGTTCATAACCAAGTGGGGAACGTTTGCTTACCAAAGAATATCCTTTGGGTTATCCAATGCCAGAGCAACGTTTCAAAGAGTGATGGATTTGGGATTTGGAGAACTTGTCAATAAAAATAATAGTAATATATCTGAAGAACACAAGCTTATACTGAGAGGGGGGGTGAACAGTATAAGACCACTTTTTAATTTTTCCTTCAATTCAACTTTCAATTCAATATTATGCAGTGTATAGATAGCAGTATCAAAAGCCGTAATCAAAGCAATGCACAAAACACCATCCACAAAGAGACACAACAATTTACGTGGTTCACCCAATGTGGGCTACTCCACGGATAAAATCTTTCACTAAATTTTATCAACTCAAATTCTGGGAATACCTTTCCCGATTACAATGTTTATGAGCCTCTGCTCAAAGGAGATACCTTCCCCTAACTCTGCTCTGGTTGGTGATCCTCTAGAAGACCTCTGCCTCCGCTGCCCTTAGCAAATGGAACTCTATCCATAGAAGACACCTGTCTTCCCTGCTCTGTCTGGAGACCTCTGTCCTCAACTCTATCACCTCAAAGCTGGTCCTCGAATTTGCACTAAACACAGTCCTTCGGTCTAGCACAAATGTCCTCTTTCTCTTTCTCTGGTCTGCACCAAACATAGTCCTTCGATCTGGCACAAGTCTGTCCTCTTCCTCTGTTCTTCACAAAACATAGTCCTTCGCTCTTATTGCGCAATCACAGCTGCACTTGATCGAACATCGACCTTTGCACCTCTGCACAATCACAACAGCAGTGTCTTCATGCACTCTGCTTCCTTGCAATCTCTCTCACTTAGAAGATTCGACGAAATGCACTCAGTACACTGCAATCAAATTTTGCACTCTGCTTCTCGACGATCGAACTTCACCCCCGCACTCTATCTACGAACGTCGCTCTTCGAACGCACACTCAAATCGATACTTAACTCTCCAAGCAGCCCTCCTTTTATACTAAACCTTTCAAGATTAAAATCTTGATCTTAGTCGGCTGCACATCCTAAAACTACGTCGGTTGCAAACCCTAAACTTTGTCAGCCCAAATTTAACTTTGTCGGCTTCACTGCCTCTGCAACTCTCCTATAGCTTCTGTCGTGAAACTACAACATGTCATGATATCATGACACCTTTGTCAGCCATACACCTTCTTTTGCCTTTTGTCGCGATATCGTGACACTTTTGCTTCTTTTGACTTCCTTTTTGTTTTTGTCATGATATCGTGACACTTTTTGCTTCTATTGACGTCATCTTCACTTCTGTCACGAAATCGTGACCCTTCTATCTTCATGGCCTTCTTCTCTACTTTTGTCATGAAATCGTGACACATCTACTTCTGTTGATGTCATCTTCAATTCTGTCACGAAATCATGACCCTTCTATCTTCATGGCCTTCTTTGCTTTTGTCACGAAATCGCAACACATCTGCTTCTGCTGATGTCATCTTCAATTCTATCACGAAATCATGACCATTCTCCTATAAAATACTTGCTTCTAGTTTCTGTCGCAAAATCGTGACACTTTCTCCATCCATACACTGTCATCTCAAGCTATCACAAAATCGTGACACTTTCTGCATCCATAAGCTTTTCTTTCATCCTATCATGAAATCATGACACTTTCAGCTTCTGAAAGCTTTCTTTGCAACCTATCGTGAAATCGTGACGCTTCTCATTTCAAACTCTTCCCTTAGCTGCATGTCGAAATCGTGACGCTTCTCACTTTGAGCTTTTCAACATGTCACGAAATCATGACAGTCCTCACTTCGACCTCTATAGCATGTCACGAAATTATGACTGTTCTCACTTCGAACTTTGCAGCATGTCGTGAAATCGTGACACTTTTTGAGATACTTTATCTCTCTTTGAACTTGTCATGAAATCGTGACAGTTCATACTATGGACTCTCTCTTCGCATTATGTCATGAAATCGTGACACTTTTTCGTCCGTACAACCTTCCTGGCAATGTGTCACGAAATCGTGACACTTTTCCTTCTCTGCCTTCCTGCACTTTTCGAGTCGCGAAAATGCGACATGTCATGAAATCGTGACACTTTCCATCTTGCTCTCCTTCTCTGCCAACATGTCACGAAATCGTGACAGTTTTTCCAGCTTCTTCTCTTTCTTCCAGCATGTCACGAAATCGTGACAGTTTTTCCAAAACTTTCTCTCTCCTCAAACATGTCACGAAATCATGATAGTTTTGCCAGCACTTTCTCTCTCCTCAAACATGTCGT
The DNA here is from genome assembly GCA_028583015.1 of Wollemia nobilis. Classification (NCBI taxonomy): domain Eukaryota; kingdom Viridiplantae; phylum Streptophyta; class Pinopsida; order Araucariales; family Araucariaceae; genus Wollemia; species Wollemia nobilis. Next base: position 1,318,666 of record JAQPPZ010002200.1, read on the forward strand.
GAAATCGCGACAGTTTTTCCAGCCGACTGCATACTTTTTCTTACTTGTCTTTTTCTTTGATCTTTTGCAAATGGGCTACTCTGATCTTCTTGGAAACTCACTGTCCATGCTGTAACCTTCATCAAAACAAATTCTTTGACATCAAATCAGAATCCTTCAAGAGCTTCTTGACATCAATGACAACTTCTATACTTGAGCAAAGGCAATGTACCCAAGGTACCCAAAATTGCCAACAATCTCCCCCTTTGTCATTGATGGCAAACCTTTACTAAGACACATCTTAAGAGCCAAAACTGAAACCAACTGTGCCAACAACTTGAGAATCTGCCTTTGAAGTTTTGCTCCCCCTGACTTGAAGCTCTCTTCTTCACTTTGAAGCTCTCCCCCTTACTCATATCTCTCCCCCTTTGTCATCAATGGCAAAGGGTCACCTTTGGGGCTCGGGACTAAGAATGAGCCTCTTAGCTTAGTCCCTCCCCCACCTCCTGATGAGGTGATTTAAAACAAGGGTGGGAGTAAAACTCCCATTAGGCACTCATCATCATCAGGGTCTACAATTTCCTTGTCGGGCCTTCTCTTGAACTCTTTGTCAATATTTTTGTTCTTGTCACTGTTTTTGTTCTTGTTCTCATCCCTATTCTTATCCATGCCTTGATCCTTGGACCTGTTCATACCACTTTTCTTGTTCTTGTACCTTGGAAGTTCAGCTCTACACTGTCTAGCTGTGTGACCGTCATTGTTGCACTTATAACAAGTAACAATGTTATTTCTGTTCGGCATACCTATTCTTTGAATCCACCTGTTATGACTAACCGTGTTCCTGTAATTAGCCTTGCAAAAAATTGCCTTATGCCCGAACTATTTACAAGAGTAGCAATACCCTTGAAAGAAATTACGGCCCCTAAAACTGTCATTTACCTTCCTTACTTGAGTCATGCAATGCGAAGCCATGTGGCCAAACCTGTGACACGCAAAACATCTGCCATTAAACTTTCCTGTAAATGACCTTCTAGGTCCGGTAAACTTCTTCTTCGCATTCAGAATTCTGTTTTCTGTTTCTGTGCATCTATCACTCATGGACTCTTTCTCTGAAATACTCTCTTCATCAGAACTCTCTTCTTTTTGAAATCTCTTACTAGATTCCCCAACTTGTTCCTTGTGTGGTTTAACAAAACCAAGACCTGTTTTATCTGTTGTCTTTCTTTGACCTTTGATAAGTGATTTAACCTTTTTGGAGCTTTCTTGAAACCTGTACAGCTTATCCTTGTACTCTTTAGTTTCCTCTTTCAAAGAAGCCATTTTATGTTCTAACTCACTATACTCAAGAACCTTAGACTCTAACTCATCCTTGAGTTCTTGTGTCTTAGCCATAGAGAAGTCAAGACTTTCTATAAGATCATCTCTCTCCATACAACATTCATCTAACTTATCCTTGAGTCTAGCATTCTTCTTTCTTTCCTTTTTCAAAGCACTAAGAGCATTAGTAAGTTCACTTTCAAGATCCTTTATTTGTTTGCTTTCTGAATCATCAAAGCCTTTTTCAGATTTCTTATCACTAGAGGTGCTACCCTTTTCAAAAACCATACATGCATCTTCCTTATAGTTTTTTGAAGCATCCTCATACATACTAGCAACCAATTCATTATTTGTGCAATCATCCTCAAGGTGACCAAAATTTCCACATCTAAAACATTTCATGATAATGAATCTATGTTTCGGTTCTTCCTCTTTTTCTGATATGAATAACATCTCATTTCCATCATCACTAGAAGAACTTTCACTATCACTGCTAGAACACTTACTTGCTTTGTCTAGGTAGAAACTCTTCTTGTGCTTGTGAGAATACCTCTTTCCGTGATTGTTGTGCTCATCTTTGTTCTTCCTGTGATGCTTGTGCTTTTCAGAATCCTTGCTCTTAGAATCTTGTTTATCTTCATCACTTTCATTCTTGGAAACAGTACAGTCAGTAGCATAATGACCAAACTTTCCACAATTGAAACATCTTATATTCTTCATGCTTTTGTGCTTTCTAGAGAACTTGCCTTTCTTGTTGTAATATGCCTCTTCATCACTAGAAGACTCATCACTCTCTTGAATCTGTTTGCCCTTTGATTTCTTGGTAGCCTTGAAAGCTGCCTCTTTCTTGACATCAACCTTCACTTGAGTTCTCAACTCAAATGTTGCAAGTATACTATGGAGCTCATCCTTTTTCAACTTATCTAAATCTTTAGCTTCCTCAATAGCAGAAATATTTTCACTAAATCTATTAGGAAGAGATCTTAAAATCTTATCACAAACATCATTTTCAGCAAGCTCAAGACCTAAGTCTTTCATGGAGTTAACAACCTCATCCATACGAAGCATGTAGTCACTAATATTTTCATCATCATTCATTTTGAGATGTTCAAACATACCTTTAAAATGTCTCAACTTGGCCTTTCTGACATTTGCATCACCTGTATGAACCACTTTCAGCTGATTCCACATTTCACTAGTTGTCTTGCAGTGAATCACTTTGGTGAGATCTGCTTTCTGTAAGCCTTTTAGGATTGCATTCATTGCTTTAGAATTGTTGTGATGTAGGAGCCTATCTTCTTTAGTATATGGACCATGTTTAGGAATAGTGTACCCATCTTCAATAACTTCCCATACCTCATTACCAAGTGCCATTAGATGAACCTTCATCCTTGCACTCCATAGACCAAAATCTGATCCATCAAGAATAGGTGCTGCATTGCCACTTGAATAGTCCATTGTGTTCTTTGCAAGCTTTTCCTTCAAGCTGTTAAACTTTTCGAAGGAACCCGCTCTGATACCAATTGAAGAACACAAGCTTATACTGAGAGGGGGGGTGAACAGTATAAGACCACTTTTTAATTTTTCCTTCAATTCAACTTTCAATTCAATATTATGCAGTGTATAGATAGCAGTATCAAAAGTCGTAATCAAAGCAATGCACAAAACACCATCCACAAAGAGACACAACAATTTACGTGGTTCACCCAATGTGGGCTACTCCACGGATAAAATCTTTCACTAAATTTTATCAACTCAAATTCTGGGAATACCTTTCCCGATTACAATGTTTATGAGCCTCAACTCAAAGGAGATACCTTCCCCTAACTCTGCTCTGGCTGGTGATCCTCTAGAAGACCTCTGCCTCCGCTGCCCTTAGCAAATGGAACTCTATCCATAGAAGACACCTGTCTTCCCTGCTCTGGCTGGAGACCTCTGTCCTCAACTCTATCACCTCAAAGCTGGTCCTCGAATTTGCACTAAACACAGTCCTTCGGTCTAGCACAAATGTCCTCTTTCTCTTTCTCTGGTCTGCACCAAACACAGTCCTTCGGTCTGGCACAAGTCTGTCCTCTTCCTCTATTCTTCACAAAACATAGTCCTTCGCTCTTATTGTGTAATCACAACTGCACTTGATCGAACATCGACCTTTGCACCTCTATGCAATCACAGTAGTAGCATCTTCACGCACTCTGCTTCCTTGCAATCTCTCTCACTTAGAAGATTCGAAGAAATGCACTCGGTATACTACTATCAAATTTTGCACTCTGCTTCTTGACGATCGAACTTCACCCCCGCACTCTATCTACGAACGTCGCTCTTCGAACGCACACTTCGATCGATACTTAACTCTCCAAGCAGCCCTCCTTTTATACTAAACCTTTCAAGATTAAAATCTTGATCTTAGTCGGCTGCACATCCTAAAACTACGTCGGTTGCAAACCCTAATCTTTGTCGGCCCAAATTTAACTTTGTCGGCTTCATTGCCTCTACAACTCTCCTATAGCTTCTGCCATAAAACTACAACATGTCGCGATATCGTGACACCTTTGCCTGCCATACACCTTCTTTTGCCTGCTGTCATGATATCATGACACTTTTGCTTCTTTTGACTTCCTTTTTGTTTTTGTCATGATATCGCGACACTTTTTGCTTCTATTGACGTCATCTTCACTTCTATCATGAAATCATGACCCTTCTGTCTTCATGGCCTTCTTCTCTACTTTTGTCATGAAATCGTGACACATCTGCTTCTACTGACGTCATCTTCAATTCTGTCATGAAATCATGACCCTTCTATCTTCATGGCCTTCTTCTCTACTTTTGTCATGAAATCATGACACTTCTACTTACCTTGTCATGAAATCATGACACTTCTCCTATAAAAGACCTTCCAGTTTCTATCATGAAATCGTGACACTTTCTCCATCCATACGCTGCCATCTCAAGCTATCATGAAATCGTGACACTTTTTGCATCCATAAGCTTTTCTTTCATCCTATCATGAAATCGTGACGCTTTCAGCTTTTGAAAGCTTTCTTTGCAACCTGTCATGAAATCGTGACGCTTCTCATTTCAAACTCTTCCCTTAGCTGCATGTCGTGAAATCATGATAGTTCTTACTTCGAGCTTTTCAGCATGTCACGAAATCATGACAGTCCTCACCTCGACCTCTGTAGCATGTCGCAAAATCATTTTTCTCCGAAATCATGACACTTTCTACTTTCTCTCTCTTCGAACTTGTCGCGAAATCGTGACAGTTCACACTGTGGACTCTCTTCTGCATTATGTCGTGAAATCGTGACACTTTTTCGTCCGTACAACCTTCCTTGCAATGTGTCACGAAATCGTGACACTTTTCCTTCTCTGCCTTCCTGCACTTTTCGAGTCGCGAAAATGCGACATGTCACGAAATCGTGACACTTTCCATCTTGCTCTCCTTCTCTGCCAACATGTCACGAAATCGTGACAGTTTTTCCACTTTTTCTCTTTCTTCCAACATGTCACGAAATCGCGATAGTTTTGCCAGTACTTTCTCTCTCCTCAAACATGTCGCGAAATCATGACAGTTTTGCCAACACTTTCTCTCTCCTCAAACATGTCACGAAATCGCGACAGTTTTTCCAGTCGGCTGCATACTTTTTCTTACTTGTCTTTTTCTTTGATCTTTTGCAAATGGGCTACTCTGATCTTCTTGGAAACTCACTGTCCATGCTGTAACCTTCATCAAAACAAATTCTTTGACATCAAATCAGAATCCTTCAAAAGCTTCTTGACATCAATGACAACTTCTATACTTGAGCAAAGGCAATGTACCCAAGGTACCCAAAATTGCCAACAATATCTAGATGATATGACGGTCTTCTCTCACCAAAAAGGGGATCATATAGCACATATCAGAAGTGTGTTCGAGAAATGCAGAGAATTTGGTATCTCCATAAATCCCAATAAATCTATCTTTGCTATGGAAGAAGGATTGTTACTCAACCATGTTGTCTCTAAGTCTGGTCTAGCTATAGACCCTAATAGAGTGAAAGTGATGTTAGATATCCCTATTCCCCCTATCAAAAAGGGGTTGTAGTCATTCTTCAGCTAGATCAAATTCGTGTGCAAATTCATTATTGATTTTGTGCAAATCATCAAACCCATGATAGAGTTGTTGAAAAAGGATATCATGTTCAAGTGGACTGATTCAAGGAAATAGTTTTTTCTAGTAGATCAAAGAACAAATAGCTCAATCCCATGTCTTGGTGAACTCAAACTACTCCAGAGGCTTCATCTTGTACATAGTAGACGAACAATAAAATTACGTCATAGTGCTCATTTAGAAAGGAGCTGACAACGAGGAAAGGCCCATAGCGTTTTTGAGTCAGACTATGCAAGAACATGAAGAAAAATGTAACTTCATTGAGAAATAGATCTATGCTATAATTAAGTTGCTAAAAAATTTTAGGCATTTCCTATTGTAGAGTAGGATTATTGTGCATGTAATTCATCCTGACGTACGAAACTTCAGCATAAAATGGGAGCTCAGTGACAAAAGAGATTGTTGGGTGATAAAATACAAGAATACGATTTAGAAATACACTCAAAAAATTGGTAAGAGGTAGAGCATTGTGCCAAGAGCTCGCCAAGCAAGCTATATCAGAATCCATAGCTTGCCAAACTCAGGAAATAGCATTAGACAACGATCAACTATTTGAGCAACTCGATTGGGTAAATGAATTAACTCGTTATTTCAAAACTAGAAAATACCCATCAATATTGAATGCTTCACAAAGAAGAAGGTACAAGATTCAAGGCTTGAAATACACCCTACTACCTAAGGGGCTGTACAAAACTAATTTGTATGGAGTGTTGCTTCGATGTGTAAATGAAAATTAAAAGTAGAAGATCCTAGAGGAATTCCATGATGGCTCATCTAGAGGACACTACTCAGGAAGGACCACTACCTTTAAGATCATCAGAACTAGATGCTACTGGCCAACTATTTTCGTAGAAACCTTCAAAATAACAAGAAATTACGAAGAATGCTAGAGATGCTTCAAAAGGAATAGGAATGCTTCAATGCCCCTGAAGTCCATTCAATTCAAAGAACCTTTTTAGCAATGGGGATTGGACTTTGTTGTAATAATAGAGTGCAACTCATCTGCTGGACATAAATACATTCTGAAGGCTATCGACTACTTCACGAAGTGGGCAAAAGCAATACCTACAAAAAAAGTAACCAAGAAGTTGTAATAGAATTCATGGAAAGCTTGATCATGGTATTTGGCATCCTAGATGCATTAGTCACATATAATGACTCATCCTTCATAGGTACCAAGATGATCAACTTTGCATGTAAATATGGGATTTACTTAAAAATATCTCAAACTATTATCTATAGGGAAATAGATTTGTTGAATCTACAAATAAGAACCTGCTCAAAATTTTGAAATGAACCCTACAAGACAATAAGAGAAGTTGGCACCCTCTGATAAATCAAGCACTATGGGTTGACATAATAACCATCAAGAAGTCCATAAATACATTTCCCTACTCTCTGGTCTATGGCAAAGAAGTAGTTTTTTCGATACACATAGAGATCCCAACTCTAAAATTTCTCAACCAGATCGATACAGAGGAAGCTGATCCAATGGAGAACAAGTTGATCCAAATCTTTCAGTTGGAAGAGTAGAAGGAGCAACCCTATGACCACTATCAAAAGCATGTGATCGCTATAAAAAAATGGTTTGATAAAAAAGCCAACCTCAAAAATTTTAAGGTGGGAGACTTGGTCCTAAGATGGAATGAAAAGAAGTCAAAACCTGGAAATCATGATAAATTTGATGCATTCTGGGAAGGTCTTTCGAAGTAATAGAAGAAAAATAGAAAAACTCCTTCCAATTAAAAAATGAACAGGGCCAGGTTCAACCTATCCCCTTCAACTGCTTCCATCTAAAGTTGTACTACAAGTAACAGGTCTTCCTCTGCCTTGTATGTATTTTATGTAAATATTTACTTTCTTTCAGTATCTAAGGAAAAATGTTATGATTTCATGACTTTTTTGGCAATCGATGGCTACTCCAAGGAAAAATATCCTGATGGCATGACTTTTTGGCACTCAAAGGCCCCTTCTAGGTAAATTATCGTGATTTCATGACTTTTTGGCAATCGATGGCTGCTTCAAGGAAAAATGTCACGATGGCATGACTTTTCGATGCTCAAAGGTCCCTTACAGGTAAATTATCATGATTTCATGACTTTTTGGCAGTCAATGGCTGCTCTAAGTAAAAATTTCATGACGACATGACTTTTCAGCGCTCAAAGGCCCCTTCCAGGTAAATTCTTGTGATTTCATGAATTTTTGGTAGTTGGTGGCTACTCCAAGGAAACATTTCGTGATGGCACAACGTTTTGGCACTCAAAGGCCCCTTCCAAGTAAATTATCACGATTTCATAATTTTTGGCAATCGATGGCCACTCCAAGGAAAAATCTCACGATGGCATGAATTTTTGGTTCTCAAAGGCCCATTCCAGGCAAATTGTTATGATTTCATGACTTTTTGGCAGCCGATGACCGCTCCAAGGAAAAATGTCGTGATGGTGTGACTTTTTGGCACTCAAAGGCCCCTTTTAAGTAAATTGTCACGATTTCACAACTTTTTGGCAGTCGATGGCTACTCCAACAAAAATTATCATGATGGCATGACTTTTTGGTGCTCAAAGGCCCCTTCCAAGTAAATTTTCATGATTTCATGACTTTTTGGTAGCCGATGGCTGCTCCAAGAAAAAATGTCGCGATGACACAACTTTTTGGTGCTCAAAGGCCACCTTAGAACAGCCAAAAAATTTTGGTGGGAAAAGGAGTTTTCTTAACTTTTTAAAAGCTCACATTTTTTAAGGTATTTTCATACCTTTTGATTGGCCCACAGTAGAGGTGACACCATTTTATTGGCCCAGGATAGTAGTGGAGCAATATCATTGGCCCAACAGTAATACATGGTAGTTGGTTTCTTAAAGAGGCACATGAATCGAGGCACCCAATAATGTTGAGATTTAACATAGGGATGTGTACCACCAACCGTAGTTATTCCACATCACCTCTATAATTAATGCATGGCACCTTGGCTCGTGGATGCACAACCAGTTATATCACAAATATTTTGTTCATCACCCTCTTTATATTCTACATTATTTCTTTTCTGCTCACTATGCTCCTTGCTCGCTCAAAAAACTCTGTACCACACTGTTAAGCACATTTAAACTGGTTATACCACCAAATCCTATAATACAACCATGATAGCCACACCTCCAACTTCTTCTTCAAAGGAGAAATGAAAATCATCCAAAAAGAGAAGCAGTTTCGTAGATCCTAACAAACATATCACATATACAAAGCTGACATGGAAAGACCCAAGGTAAATTTGAAAATACATAGCAACAAGAATGGCGATAGATGTCTCCCCATCGATACCAAGCACTTTCCCTTACCACTCTATATTCTACTGGTACATCTGCCCTTAGGTTCACCCTTGCCCTGAGTTAATTAGGGCCATGGCAAAATTCTATGATGCAAAAAATAGAATAGTAAGAAAATACAATAATGAGGTCATATTCACACTCAACGTCGAATCAATTAGGGTCAAGGGAGCCTAGAGTTTTTCATATTTTTTTTTACCCTGCTAATTCTACAAAATATTATACCAATGGCCTAAATATTCAGCTATTCCTATAAGAACACTGGTCACATCCTCTTCCCTAGGGAGCCATGCAAACATCTCCAATGCCCTTGGAAAAATTCAAAATCAAGGAGATCTTGTCCATGTTGGCCATGGTGGTAGGATTGAAAATAGACGCACATGTCTATGGGTGGGAAATAGCAATAGCACAGTGCATATCCAAACCTATTTTTTATGATGTGATGTACATAGACCCAGCCAAAGTGCCCATCTACTTCAACTAGCCAAAATACCTAGCCCAGCAACTACATGCAGGGCTCTTCAAATTACAAAAGGATATCCCAAACGCATTTAGGTTCTCCTCTTACTTGGTATGGATTTTATTTTACTTTCAGGAAAAAAATTTAAATTTTATCCCTACCACACATAGTAAGAGGAGAACATAAATGCATGGATGTCGCTCCTCTCAAATGCAGGTTCATACTATCACTTCAACATAGAATTCTTGGGCCCAGCACTGAAACTCATGTATGGCACCATGCCAAGAATTCCACAACAGATGTGAGATACCTTCAGGCACCCCTATGCAGAGGAAGGAGATTGGTTTATTCTAACATAGGGGGTGGTCTTCAAGCTCTACAACTTCACATAGAAGCCTTTCTTATTGCCTTATTATGTTACTAAATGATTATTTGCTCTGGAGTACGTAAGGCAAACAAAGTTTATTAACTGTAAATTTGGTACAATCGCTCATCTAACAAGTACTTGCCTCATGCCTTTTTAGTATGAGGGAGTAATAGTTTCAGAAAAGGGGGACCACAAAAAAATTGCTCGAAATCTAAGAAATATAAATTGATAGAGCTACCACAGAAATAGAAGTATGACCCTAAGGACAAATTCGCTCAGAGGCAAGATACCCTAAATAAATCCCCCTTCAAAAAATTTCACTCATCTGAAAAACATATTGATAAGTAGGGAAGAAACAATGATGAAGATTGACCTTTAGAATGACACATTGGAAAAATACAGTCATTGCCCCCATGGAACAACTTTTATTTGCACTTGTTATATTGGTGCCCTGAGGTGAACCCAACCCGCAAGCTAAGTAACAAGATGATTGAAAGTGCCAAGAAAATGGGAGAAGGGTAGGATCACACTAAAATATTAGTATGGTGGCAAATGAGATGTCACATACAAACATTTTCCAGATACAAGACGAATATTGATAAGGAATTCTACATGAAGTATGACGAGAACCATGATAGTTGGTTTGATACTTTCGTGGATAAGCTCCCTTTAGGAATAAATGGTGTTCCCATAAAGCAAATCAAAGGTACTATAGAAAAAATAAAGAGAAGCAAGTCACCACTAAACAAACAGAGGTCCCTAAAAGGAAACATTGGAATATTATTCTCCATTCTAGATCAAACATAGAGTTTGATTATGGTGCTTAGCTTGAGCACAAGAGGAGAATAGAATCATAAAAATGAAAAGCAGAATTATAGAAGGGAGGACACCAAAATAAAAGGAAAAGAGAAGAAGCACCCTCTAAAGAATCATGAGGAGAATATAAAGAATTAGAAGAACTTGAAGAATTAGAGGACACGAAGAATCTGGGGACCAAGAAGGAATAAGGGAAAGTTCCAAGTAAACTTCTGGGCATCAGGTTACAGGTGAATAAATGGTCGAGATAGCTGAGGAGCCTCCCCCAAAATAAAATCCTAGAGGAGATCAAATGCTTATATAATTAATAACGAGTGTTGACGATTCAGTCTTGAAGTAGATCACATAAGCTTACACCAAAAAATTATAGGGGACCGATGACACCAATCTACAAAAGGACTCAGGTATGTCTCCTATCAATCTTGTTACCCTTTCTTCCTCTCCTAATTCCAAAAATAATTCCCCTCCCCATTCCAAACATAGATATAATCCTTCTCCCACATCTTCTCATCAACATCCACCATCGCCATAACCTTCTCATCAGCCTCCACCATCACCACCATAAACTCAACAACTCCACCAACATACTCCTATACTCACACAAGTTCCCCCACTGAATAATTGAGTGTTGAAGCCCCTCTAGCCACCACTCCTTTCCCTTAGTCCACCAACCTACTAAGCTTCCAAGCCATGTAAACTAATTCTCCCGCAAGCAACCCTACCATTGTTAAATTCAAGAAATTAAAGAAATCCACCTTGAATGTTGCTACATGGCTGAATTTGTAGAGCTCCTAAAGTTCTAATGATATAGCCCATGTTAGATAAGGATCGGTGATGGACCCAATTAGTATGCAGTGTTCCACAATGAAGATGACCCCACTCATGTAGAAGCCAGAGAAAAAAATGATCCTAGACCACAGAAGATATCACTCAGCTACTAATGGATGATGAGTGGGGCAAGGATCAAACTCACATGAGAACAATTTATCTGAACACTAAGTTCTACAAATAAAAGTGCCTCCGAGATGAAAAATCAAGAAAGCATTTAGAGGAAGCTTTGCACCAGCAAAAGATAATAGAAAGGGATTTGAAAAATGAATCCAAAAGATGGGAGTAGATGTTTAATGAAATGGCCCTCTACAAAGAAAAAATAGTGAAAGTCAAAGAGCAGATTCAAGTACTACAACAATAGGTTTAGGAACTTAAAAAGTAGCTCTTTAACATAACTGATAAAACCAATGGGTTGTTTCTAAGGAAAAAGCAAGGACAATCAGAAAGAACATGATTGAAAGCATCAACAAGATGACCCCGAAGGCTAGGCCCACACTCTCATATCTTCTCAAAATCAGAGATACGTTGGGCCAATTAGAAGATGAATTTTAGAAGCATCTATAAAGCTACTGGCAACAAGGTTGTCAGTAGCCAATAAAATTCAAGTCCTAGTGGATAGCACGCAAGCAATAATTGGATACAGAGCACGAGATAAGAATTGGTCCCAAGCCAAAATAGTTGCCATAAATTTCTTCAAGAGGAACAAGTTGGTGACCAAAAGTGCCAAGCTCATACAGGAGCTCAAAGTAGAGGCTGAGGCAATTCTAAAACACATAAGCATAGCTAAAAATTATGGCATGCCTAGATTCTAGGACAAGGATTCAAATCTCCTAATAGAAGATGAATTGAAAGCCGCCTGGAAGAAATTTTTAGAAGATGAATCATAAATTGATAGTTAGGAAAAGCCTATTCAAGAAGAGCAAATTTTTAGCATGGTTTAGGATATTACCCAGATGAACTCTTTCCTAAATGAGTTGTATATGAAATCAAGAACCCTATCATATGACAAGGTTGAAGAGTTGGAATATTTGTACAACACTTTCAAAGAAAAATAGATACAGATGAGGAAACCTGGAGGAAGACCTACACCACCTATAGTGAGGTAGTAAAATAAAATGACAAACTAGAAAAATCTAAAAAATCTTTATCAAGCAGTAACAGCCCTCGGCCAAGGTGAAGTAGAAAAATCTAACGAAGAAGGTACTCCAAAAGAATGACCTCCCCAAAGAAGGAATCTTTTGTGCTTGGTATCATTCCCCTTCTTTCCCTTCTTTTTATTAAGTTGTTTTTTGTTTACTCTATTTTCGAATGGATAAAGGCTCTAGGTTTCAAATTTCGCTAACAGAATTACCCCAAGAGGAACCAAGAATGTTGGTCAAAATGACCGCACCTAGGTAAATAGGGAGTAATCTTCTCAATATTTTACTAGGTATGGAGAACAGTAATGATCATGCGATATTTTGAAGACCGAAGATGAAGCCACGACCAAAATTCATGATCAAGCAACATTTTGAAGGGCTAAGGCAGAGCCAAGGTGAAAAGTCACGATCGGGCAACCTTTTGAAGAACTAAGGTAGAGCGAAGATAAAAAGTCACGATCGAGTGATATTTTGAAGGGATAAGGTAGAGCCAAGGTGAAAAGTCATGATCAGACAATATTTTGAAGAACTAAGGTAGAGCAAAGATAAAAATTCATGATTGGGTGACATTTTGAAGGACTAAGGTAGAGCCAAGGTGAAAAGTTGTGATCAGGCAACATTTTGAAAAGCTAAGGTAGAGCAAAGGCAAAAAGTTATGATCGGGTGACATTTTGAAGAGCTAAGGCAAAGCGAAGACAAAAATTCATGATCAACCAACATTTTGAAGAGTTAAGGTAGAGCAAAGACAAAATTCACGATCGAGCGACATTTTGAATGGCTGAGGTAGAGCCAAGGTGAAAATTCAAGATCATGTGACATTTTGAAGGTTAGAAGCTGAGCTAAGGTGAAAATTCATGAGGACATGACATTCTTAAGGTCATATGGACCATGACATCTCTAAAGATATTAAAAAATATCACCATAACCAAAATATCTCAACTACTTCCTGTTGAAAGCTCCATACTCTCTTCAGCTACTTCTTTTCCAGAATGAGCCTACGAGCATATTGTTGTAACAAATTTTAGTTTTTTGTTATGTAAAAACTCTTATATATAGAATGAGTGACCCAAACAAATGGTCAACTCTTAGGTGTTTACAAGGCTATGTATACAGACTTTTGAAAATCTTAATAAATATCATTCATTCTGGTTCTTGGCTCACTGGTGTTTCAAATCAAGTATGTATGTGTTGTCTACCACTGTATACATCTAAATCGAATGTAACTTGCATCTATTCTTATTCTAAATTCCTGAAATAATGCGTAGTTAGATCTACAATTAACTTCATAGATAAGCTTACACTTAGATATTTACTAGAAGTTTTAGTTACTCAGTTTTGGTTCTCTGTTATGCTTCTTTGCAAAAGACTACCAAGTTGCTTTGTTGTTACTTAATTTATAATGTTTTAATCCTCTAGCTATCACTATATTTCCCTCTCTTTATGCATTTCCATTTTCCCTTTTTTTCCCTAAAATAAGCAAGGAACCAACCTCCTCTAGAGATTGAACCAGGTAAACTCTGTGTTAGTATGGTCTTTCAATGTTGGCAAAGTCTTGGACACAAACATAACCAAAGGCATATTTTACTCCAACACTACCTTCTTTTGCTATCAAGCCTTCCTTTGATTGGTTGTTCAAGGGTAAATCAAAATCTACCCAAATATTCTTCAATTTTGAGCTCTATGTCACCTTCAATTTGCTCTATTGTGACCTTTCAACTCCTACTACAAAAATTAGTAATCTATTTCTTTGCAAATTAGAATTTAAATCCTATATGGTTGTCTTCAAAACTTTCAAATCCGATGGCCTCTTCTATCTTCTTTCTCCTCCTTGTCAAATTATGAGTTCAAATCTTGTTAGAGTATATTATATTATTTGGTACATGTCTTAGATTAGGATTTACTTTATGTGTTGTAATAAATGCACATGGATGCATAATATTTAATATTGTAAATGTGCACATTTATCCATGTGTACATGAGTCCATAGAATAAGAATTTGAATATTCAAGAAGTGGTAAGGCCAAGAGTGCTTCATATGAAGAGTCACATTACATTATATATACATGGTAATGTGGATATGTAAAAGACAACAAGAGTAATAATATTACTTGGTTCTTTTAATACTACGACTTCATTTTCGTGAGCCTTTATTTATGGCTTATTTAGGAGTAGCTATGTGAGCTATTTCTATATTTCATACTTAAATAATATTTCCATTATCATATATATTAGTTTGGTACTTTATTTCATCTCTATAAGTTTTATTATCTTATGTAATAAGTGATCGGTTGTAATAGCTTTCATTTAATTTATCAATCTGAGGGTAAATCAAGGTTAGATTTAAAGAGTAGGAATACATTATAGATTGTACCATGGGGATCAATGCTAAGATTAGTTCAGATTTCTTTTAGTTTCAGGTGTTTGTAGAAAAGTAATAAACATTAATTAAATTGTGCAATAATGAAAATAGAATGCAATTTATGATTTCTACATTAAATATGATAATTATCTATTATGAATTTTTCTAACAGTAATTGCCTATTGATGAGTTAATTTTTTGGTGAATTTATCTATTGTTGAGGATCCTCGTGCAGTTAGTTTTATTGATCTATTCTGAATTTATGTTTTATAAGAATGCAATTTAATTTATTTTATATTCTAAGGTTAATTAATTATTTCTAACCTATTGTAGGAGCAAGAGCTTAGGGACTGGTTGTAGGAGTGGGCTCTACCTCATAGAAGATAGTGTAAGTCTTTCTCCCCTAGTTTACTTTATCTTAGTAACTAAAATGCATAACTATTCCTAACATTATTTTATTCTATGAATGTAGGAATGTACAGTTACAACTACATAAAAGAAATTAAGCAGTAAATACAAATGACACAGTTACCATATGCAAAGAATGAAGTACTACTTTTATTGCTAGAAATTCAAATGTACATGTTGGCACGATTCTTCAAAAATTGTACAGACATTAGACATTTCTATATTAGCTATTTCTCCATTAGAACATTGAACATTAGCCCTTTTCAAAGGTCTCCCTATGTAATATATATTATGACTTGAACAATTCTGAATAAACTCTTCCATGTATTTTTCCATGTGGAGTTGTGGACTTGTAATGTGACAACTATGCACTAACAAAAATAATCTAAACTAATGAAATTCCTAATTCTACTTGGAATCAGTAAACATCCTAAGTGGTCCAAGTGGCATTTTATAAATGCACTTAACAAAACTATACTAATTTGAATATTTTGCAAGATGTACAATATAATCACATGTCCTTGATTTACAAAAAAGGTATAACAATCTTGTGTCTAAATATAATCATCCTAAAAATATTCCAATTATACAATGTTTATGGAATAAAGTGATAAAAACTTTATTAATCACAATATCCTCATGGAGAATATGTGATAATTCAACTAATCTAATTTGAAAGTAAATATTTTATTACCATGTGAGAGTGCCATGTTGTTGTTGATGTGGCGTACGACATTGGTCAACTCTCTTCGATAACTGCTGATAAGAATTTTCTTCGATAACAACCTTTAGTAGCTACCTTCTATAACATGCTTCGGTAACCATCTTCCGTAACAGCAATCAGCCATTGTTCTATCATCGTGCGTAAAGCATCATTAATCATTTATTCTTACATCCATCTTCTCACGTTCAAGGTATATCCTGAAGCTTGCGTTGCTTCACCGTGCATCTGTGGAACACCCTTCAATATTTTCCTACATAATTACCCATAATGCGGGCGTATTTTACATGAAATGCACACATTTGTTAGATTTAACTGAATTCATATTTTTACTGATAATTCAGAGAAATAAACATAAACAACTAACTTAAAATACATTATAATCACAAATTAAATATAAAAATGAAATAATTTACTATGAAAATATGTACCAAATAATCACTCATCATTTTTCCCCAAACTTAAATATATGCATGTCCTCATGCATGGAAATAAAATGAGACAGTAGAAACTTACATATTTTACACATATATCAATTGTCATCATCCAGATTTTTGCAAATAAATGAAATATCAAGGTTTACGTTTTCTTAGAAAATCATTTGCAAGACCATGAAATAGACATCACAATTATTTTTTCAAAAAAAAACATGTTATCAAATATTATCTCCATAAATCATTGGTAGCAACACTGAGAAATAGATATTTTCAGAGATAATTTAAACATATCCATCATACTACAATATAGCACACAGTTTCAATCATATATCTGTAGCAAATTACAATGTTTCAGATTTTTCTAGTTCATTTCCAGGACAACATAAATATTATAGAATCTATCAAACAAATTGGAGTACTGATATCTGCAATTGAAAATAAAAAATTTTAGGTTGTCATATATCATTCTTATAACAATACAAATTCTCAGAAACTATTTAAGCAGACAAAAAATGATAACTTCTATAA
The DNA here is from genome assembly GCA_028583015.1 of Wollemia nobilis. NCBI lineage: Eukaryota > Viridiplantae > Streptophyta > Pinopsida > Araucariales > Araucariaceae > Wollemia > Wollemia nobilis. Next base: position 1,335,492 of record JAQPPZ010002200.1, read on the forward strand.
TTTCTTATCATGAAAATAATTTTATCAATTACATGCAGAATATTTGATCATTTTAAGAAAAATATATTTTTTCATGATTGTTTTCAGAGAACAGTTTTTGCAATAGCACAATATCATAACAATCCTTAACAGAAAAATGATTTTTTTGCCAATCTATTTTACTACAGCAATGTACTAAAACTATGATTATAAAACATCAAACACTACACATACAAAACATGCTCAAATATAAAATATTATTCACAGTATTATCTCATATATATATATATATTGCTAAAATATCTACAGATAGAAAAACATTAAACATGTTACAGATAATAATATACAGATCAAATATTGAAGTCTGAGAATCATAAAATATTAAACAATTTTTTTAGTTCAATTCATCCAACTTGTGTCCGTCGAGTGGAGATTCTTGATGATGGGGGTCTTGTTGGTGGTAGCTTGCATTCTCGTTTCACCTTTTGTACCTGCTCTTTGGCTTTCTAGTCACCAACCGATGTCTCAACCATGATAGTTTTGATATGTTCAACTTCAAGGGAATCCTCTCTCTGCTCTGCATCTTGCGTTTGAGAAGGCAGAGGTTTCTCAACTGATGCAACAATGTTATCTATTACTACATTAATTTCTAGAGGTATCCCAACATTTAAGATAATATTCTTAGGTGCAGTTCCTATCTTGGTGGAATGAATCGATCTGTTTGGTTGATTTTGTTGTGTCAGGCTGATGAATGGTTGGGAACTCTCTTCCTCGAGAAGCTTAGAAAATTTAAAGAGCTTATTGGTGTGGGTTGGATAATGGTGCATTTATCTCCAAATTTTTCCACTAGCTGGGTGACACTTTTAGAGGGGTTTTTATAGTATGGTAGTCCTACCTCTGGTAAACCTAACACTTCAAAAATAATGCTTGGGTTAAGATCAAATTGGATGTCTCCGACATGGATAGTTATTTTTGTAGGGTTATAGTTTAAGACAAATTGTTGGGCTACCCCTTGGTCATGCCCTCTAAATTTTGTGAGGGCATCCCACCACATGGCCCTTTAAAACAATTCTGCTACAGAATCAATCAGCTTTTGCGTTTCAATGGATGGGGGTTCACTACATTTTTAGAACAAGGATAGAGGTATGGTTTCTTAGGGTAGAAGTTTTAGAATTTAGGAACCTACAACAATTTCATCCACACACAAAAAAAAATTACAAACTTATGCAAGACAATTCATTACCAGACTTAATCAAAAACATACAATTCAAACTTAAGCAAATAATCATCTTAATTTTGACAAGTTTATCTTTGTTATCAATATAAGCAATCTATGATTATGACCTATCTTCTGCATGTTTCCTAAACAAATATTCACTAATCACTCTGTAATAGACATGCTAACCCAAGCCTAATCCTCTGCATAATTTTCTAAAAATTTATTCACTAATTACTCCTATAGCAGAATGATTAGGGAATCTTTTTATTTTTAAATTTCTAATCCCATGACAAAAAATAAATTGAAACAGTAAACTATTACCTATCATTTTCGTTTTTCCATTGCATCAGAATTATGTCCCCCTATGTCATAATTTTCCAAGTTGTTTCACCCTTATTTTCCACAATTCCACCCTATTCGATGTTTTCTCCTTTCAAATTTTGATACCGAACCCTCGATTCAGTCTCATTGAGAAATGTTTTAGAATTTTGACTAGGTTGTAGAGTTTCTGCTCGGTTTTCACTGCATTCTATGAGAGGAAAGAAAATTAGGGTTTTTTTTCCTATACATCATGCTTTTTCCATGCATCATATCATGACCATTCATTTATCCTAAATCGACGATAGAAATTATTATTGTGGCTTAGAAAATTACAACCCTCAATTTGTGTTTCCATCGACGGTCAAAATCATGAATTTGTGTCACCTTCATATAATTGTTTAGAAAAATATTTTTTTTAGCATTGTGATGAAGCTGCTAGACCTAGCACAATTTTTTCCCTTAATCGTAACCTTCATAGGATTTTAATCAATGCTCAGTGCTTTCCATTCATGATGGTGTTGGCTATTGGTTACATGCACCATGTGTTGATCATCATCGATGTCCTGTAACTATCTTTTATCACCTTGGAAGGGTAGTCGTAGGTTGGCATCGATAATTTCTACCTTCTTAATTCCTTGGTGTAACTTACAAAATTATTAAATTTCATATGATTATGCATATGTGGCATGCATTCATCGATCATTTCAATTTTTCACCCATGTATACATGCCATGTATTTTATGCCCAATTTTATGGTTAACCTTTCATGCTCTGATGTCTTTTATTCATTGGTTCTCAATTGGTTAACATAGACTTCAGATTTTAATTTTAATTTTTATTATCTTTCATTGTGTCATCGTTTAGACTAGTCCCATGGTAGCTTCTATTAACTCTAGCATCCATGTGTACTGAGTTAAGGATAGGTGATACGTGGCACCATCTCGAACGTGTTCACCATATACTAAATTTTACATATATATAGATAATGATAGGGAGCCAAATTTAACAGCAAGAGAAAACTAAATTTTATTCAGAGAACCTGGAAATATTTACAAAGTACAGAAAGAAAATACATTCACAGTCTTAATCTACGTCTTTCCAGCGTCTGCTCAATCCTTCGAGCAACCTCTTTTTATAATGACAGGTTCTTGCTGTAACCGTCGTTCGTAACTGTCCCTGTAACCACTGCAATGGTCCCCTGGAAATGCCATAATGACTTCTGGTAACTGTCAAATGTCGTTCTGTAACGGTCCACAAAAAAGTAGCATGTTGCGATATCGCGACATCTCTTCAACTCGCCCTTCTCTCTCCTAGTCGAGTCGCAAAAACATGACACTTTTTCCCTTTAGTCTATCTGTCACGATATCATGACATTTTTCTGGCTTTGGTCGTTCTTTGCCAATAGGTCGCGATATCGCGACACTTTTTTAGCTTTTGTCCTTGTTTGCCAATGTGTCGCGATATCGTGACACTTTCCTTTGCCTGCGGCTTTTGTTTAAACTTGTCGCGATATCGCGACACTTTCTATGTCGCGATATCGCGACACTTTCTTTTGCTCAAAACACGTCGCGATATCGCGACATCTTTTATGTCACGATATCGTGACACTTTCATTTGCTCTCCCCTGCGTTCAAAGTTCGTCGTGATATCGTGACAACTTTTATGTCGTGATATCGCGACACTTGCATTCTTGCTCTTGACTTTGTTTTGAGTTTGTCACGATATTGCGACAACTTTTATGTCGCGATATCGTGACACTTGCATTTTCTTGCGCCTTGGTTCAAAACGCGTTGCGATATCGCGACACCTTTTATGTCGCGATATCGCGACACATTTCAACACTTAGAGTATATTTTTTTTTTTCATTGTTTTATTTCTTTTTGTTGCAAGATCGTTCTGCTACCACTGGATGCTCCTGCATCAGACACCCAGGGTAGATTGAGAAGTGATCCTCACTTCTGGATGGTCAGAGGAAAACCCAGGCGATCAACCTCTGATTTGGACAACCAAGTTGCATCTTCGATAGGTCGGCCCTTCCACTTGACCAAATACTCTGAATATTGTCTGTTTCGGGTACTTCTGCCTTCGCGAGTGTCGAGTATGTCTTCGATTTCCTCTTTGTCTGGAGTGGATTCTAGAATTTTCCACAAATCTGGACTGGGTGGCTCGCTGCAACTTCCTTCATGATATTCGACCAAGTCTGAAATATTGAAAATAGGTGAAATATTCAGCTCACTTGGTAGATCTACTTCATAGGCATTTCCTGAATCTCGTTTACCTATGATCCGGCATGGTCCAAACCTCTTCATCTTCAGCTTATTGTAGGTTTTGCTAGGAAAACGTTCCTTGCGCAAGTGAACCATGACTTCATCTCCTATCTAGAATTCCTTGAAACGTCGCTTCTGATCTGCTCTGGCTTTGTACGTAGCATTCATTTTACTGATATGTCGCTGGACCTCTTCATGTAAATTCTTCATGTGTGCTGCAAAGTCTTCAGCTTCAGCACTATGCTTTTCTCCTTTATCCATCGGCCTCAACTCAGAAGCGTTTCTCGGGTTGTTCCCATACACTATCTGGAATGGGGATTTACCAGTACTTCGATTGACAGAATTATTGTAAGCAAACTCTGCCTATGGTAAAATCAGATCCCATCCCTTGGGTTTATCGCCTACCAGACATCGTAGAAGATTACCCAAACTTCTGTTGACTACTTCTGTCTGTCCATCAGTCTGCGGGTGGTACGCAGAACTGAACTTCAATTTTGTTTTTAGCTTCTTCCACAGAGTTCTCCAGAAATAACCCACAAATTTGGTATCTCTATCCGAGACAATGCTTTGGGGTAGACCATGAAGGCGTACTACCTCCTTGAAAAACAAGCCTGCAATATGAACAACATCACTTGTCTTTTGGCATGGAATAAAATGGGCCATCTTTGAAAACCTATCAACGACAACAAAAATGGCATCATTTTCGTGTTGTGTCCTTGGCAGACCAAGAACAAAATCCATACTGATGTCCTCCCATGGTCTCTCTGGTACAGGCAATGGCTGATACATTCCTGTATTTTGGCTTACTCCTTTCGCCATCTGGCACACTCTACAACCCTGCACAAATTTTGTCACATCCGGCTGCAACTGTGGCCAATGGTAATTCTCACTAACTAGAGCAATGGTCTTATCTCGACCAAAATGTCCTGCTAGTCCTCCGCTATGTTTCTCTTTGATCAAATTTTCCCTCATGGAACTCCTAGGAATGCACAACTGGTTCTTTCGAAACAGCATCCCATCTTGGATCATAAAATCCAACCACTTAGTGCGATCCACAGTAGTAGGAGACAAACATGCCATCCATGCCTCTGCAAAATCTGGATCCGTTGGGTATAAACTCTTGAGTTCATCAAACCCAACAACTTCCACTCTCATTTCTATCAACAAATTATGCCTTCTACTCAAGGCATCTGCAACTCTATTAGATTTGCCACTTCTATGCTTCAGGACAAAGGTATAACTCTGCAGGAATTCAACCCACTTCAAATGTCGTTGGTTAAGTTTACCTTGACTATTTATATACTGCAAAGCTTGATGGTCAGTATATAAAACAAACTCTTTGGCTAGCAAATAATGTCTCCATTTCTTAAGAGCCTGAATTATAGCATAGAATTCTTGATCATAAATAGAGTATTTCTTTCGAGCATCATTTAATTTTTCACTAAAGTATGCAACAAGTTTACCTTCTTGGCTCAATACAGCTCCAATGGCACTGCCACTGGCATCACAGTCAACCTGAAACACTTTATTAAAATTTGGAAGTGCCAGAATGGGTTGTTCTGTCACTTTCTTCTTCAATATGTCCATACTGGTACCTGCCTTGGTAGTCCACTTAAATTCTTTCTTATCCCCTCTCATAGTTTCTGTTAGGGGTGCACAAATACTGCTAAAGTCTCTAATAAACTTTCTATAGAAACTTGCAAGACCATGAAATGATCTTACCTCTGTTACATTCCTTGGGGCAGGCCATTCAATGATAGCCTTCACCTTCTCAAGATCCATTTTTAGACCCTCCTCTGAGATGACAAATCCTAGGTATATCAACTCTTTCTGTACAAAACTGCACTTCTGTAAATTTATCAATAACTGCTCCTCTCGTAGCTTTTCAAAAACTGTCCAAACATGCATCAAATGCTCATCCAATGTTTTACTAAAAATTAAAATATCATCCAGATAAACTATCATGAACTTTTCCAGGAAGTCATGCAATACCTCATTCATCAGCCTCATGAACGTACTGGGTGCATTAGTCAATCCAAATGGCATAACTAACCACTCATACAAACCCTCTTTGGTTTTAAAGGCTGTCTTCCATTCGTCACCCTCTCTGACGCGTATCTGGTGATATCCGCTCTTTAAATCAATCTTAGTGAAGTATTTAGCTCCACTCAAACAATCCATTATATCATCCATTCTGGGTAATGGAAAGCGATATTTAATGGTAATTTTATTAATGGCTCGGGAATCAGTGCACATTCGCCATTCGCCATTCTTCTTTGGTGCAAGTACTGTCGGTACTGCACAAGGGCTCAAACTTGCTCGAATCAAACCCTTCCTCAACAATTCATGAACCTGGCGGTTCAACTCTTCATTTTCTACAGGAGACATTCTATGGGCGGCCTTATTGGGTAAGCTAGATCCTGGCATTAAGTCAATCTGATGACTAATCTTCCTCATTGGCGGCAAACCCTCAGGCACATTGTCTGATATAATATCAAGAAATTCTGCTAACGGATGTTCAACTTCTGCTGGAATGTCCGTAGTTTCTTCTCTCTTTACAGTAGGAATTAATGCATAACACATTGAATCCCTCTTTAGACCATCCAAAAATTTTTTGCCATCTACTAAACAAATTCTAGCATTATTGCATACCTTTTCCTCAACCTCCTTCAATGGCTTCAGTTTGTGGTGCACTCCATATTTTGTTTAGGGAATAGGTATTTGCATGCCCATCATGCGTCGCACGTCTTTCAAATTGCCATGGTCTTCCCAACAACAAATGGCAAGCATCCATCGGCAAAATATCACACAGGACCTCATCCTGGTATCTTCCAATTTGAAACTTGACCAAGCATTGTTCACTGACCAATGCTCTATGGTCCTTCTGCAACCACGCAATCCGGTATGGATGCGGGTGCTGCCTTCTTTCTAGCTTTAACTTAGTCACCATATCCTCAGAGACCAAATTATCTATACTACCATTATCAATAATAATATTACAGATTTTACCTGAACATTTGCACCTCATGCAAAACAGGATTTTTCGCTGGTCTGGTTCCCTCTCTTCATTCAACAAGGTTCTCCTTGTGATCATCACTTCTCCTCGCTCTGCTTCTTCAGAGTGCTCAGATTCAACACCATCATCAACAACCGCAACTCGAGCATTTGCTTCAGGCCTTCTATTCGGTGCCTCTTGGTGTTGGGGACACTCATATGATCGATGCCCCTCTTCCCCGCAATTGAAGCAGGTTCCACGAAATCTTCCTCTTCCATATCCATGTCCACCTCTACCTCTTCCCCTTTGATAATCATTGTTCTGATTATGGGGCCGGTATGCATTCTCCTCCTTCTGTTCCTGGTGATTGCTTGTTTCACCAGTCTTCTTTGGGTCATCATATTTACCTCCACTGGTTCTGCCACCAGTTCTTCCACCATGACCTCTTCCTCTCTGTTTACTATCAAATCTTCGATTCAGTTTCTCTTCCACCTTCAGAGCAAACTGGTAAGCATCTTCAATGGTGCTCATTCGAACCAAACTCAATTCTTCTTGTACGCTGGTTCTCAACCCATTAATGTAACGGGCTACTCTCTCTTTATTTGCCTCTGTATGGCCGGTTCTGATGGAAATTTAAAAAAACTCCTCTGTATATTCTTTAACAGACTTGCTGGACTATCGCAAACTCTGCATTTTCCTTAGCAGATCTAATTCGTAATCTACTGGAATAAACTACCGTTTCAGCTTTTCAACCATTCGATCCCACCTGGTGATCTTTTCTTTTCCTCTTCGATTTCGTTCCAACTGCACTCCTTTCCACCATATGCCAGCATGGCCTTTCAACTTTGTTCTTGCAAATTTTATCCGATTTGGATCTTCAACCTCCTCATATTCAAAATACTCCTCCATATCGTTGATCCAGTCAATCAACTCTTCTGGATTTAAATTTCTAGAATATGTGGATACGTCTATCTTCGGCCTTTTCCCAATTTGAGAAATGGCTTTAATCATTCGAGCTTCCGTAGAACTCATCGCTTCTTCTTCTTCTTCTGACGGGTCATCAACTCCGCAAGCTTCATCATCGCTCTGGTCTTCTCCTCTTGGCTCTACTCCTCTTCGCAATTCTTCCTGTAGGGCCTGCACTTGCCTCTGCAATGCTCGGAAGTCTCCTTCAAGAACCACGTTCCTTCTAGCACCATGATTTCTTCATGGCGGCATTCTTCTTCACTTCTTCTCAGAACCCTTAACCCCAGATCCTGGTGCAAGCTGCCTCACGTTCGGTGCTCTGCTTACACACTCAGAATCTTCTCGCTCTGATACCACTTGATGGGGAGCCAAATTTAACAGCAAGAGAAAACTAAATTTTATTCAGAGAACATGGAAATATTTACAAAGTATAGAAAGAAAATAAATTCACAGTCTTAATCTTCGTCTTTCCAGCCTCCTCAATCCTTCGAGCAACCTCTTTTTATAATGACAGATTCTTGCTATAACCACCGTTCATAACTGTCCCTGTAACCACTGCAACGATCCCTTGGAACTACCATAACGACTTCTGGTAACTGTCAAATGTCGTTCTGTAATGGTCCACAAAAAAGTAGCATGTCGCGATATCATGACATCTCTTCATCCCGCCCTTCTCTCTCCTAGTCGGGTCACGAAAACGTGACACTTTTTCCCCTTAGTCCATCTATCGTGATATCGCGACATTTTTTTGGCTTTGGTCATTCTTTGCCAACATGTCACGATATCGTGACACTTTTTTGGCTTTTGTCCTTGTTTGCCAATGTGTCGCGATATCGTGACACTTTCCTTTGCCTGCGGCTTTTGTTTAAACTTGTCACGATATCGTGACACTTTCTATGTCACGATATCGCGACACTTTCCTTTTGCTCTTGCTTTTGCTCAAAACACGTCACGATATCGCGACATCTTTTATGTCACGATATCATGACACTTTCTTTTGCTCTCCCCTTCGTTCAAAGTTCGTCACGATATCGCGACAACTTTTATGTCATGATATCACGACATTTGCATTCTTGCTCTCGACTTTGTTCTGAGTTTGTCACGATATCGCGACAATGACCCATCATGTCATTGAGTAGTCGGTTAACTACCAGTTTAAAAATGGCTTCTGCCAAGTTATCGATCTATGACCTCATTCAACAATCTCCCCCGCATAGAGAGGCATTAATGGAAATATTAAAGTCAATCGAGCTTCAAACTCAAGATACTAATGCCTTCAACAACTTTGTGGGGAGTATTCAAACATGCATGGAGCCCTCCATCACTTTCTATGATTTTGAAATCAAACCTATGTCAACAGAAAGTATAGATCCTCCACTACATATCATGGCCAAGATCGATAACAAGCCATTCAAGAGAGTCTTAATTGACACCGGTTCCTCAATCAATATCATTACAACATCGGCGTTGAGTCATCTAAAGCTGTCGCCATCCCTTATCACAAAGTCGACTTTTACTCTTAAAGCATTCAATGATGCTTTATCTTCCACGATTGGCACGGTTATCTTGCCCATTGAGGTAGGGGCCCGAACTTTGCATACCTTGTTTCACATCTTGGAAGGGACCATGGCATACAATGTATTGCTTGGACGGCCTTGGCTTAGGGAGATGAGATGTGTCCCTTCTATATTGCATCAATGTCTGAAGTATGTATATGAGGGACGAGTTCATTGTGTACCTGCTGACACAGAACCCTTCAAACATTGCAACTATGTCTCAAATCCTTATGAGATTGTGTTGCCATCCACTCATCTTTTCTTGACCCCATCTATTTCTTCTATACCATCTTCTTCTAAAGCTCCCATTCCTGAGGAGCCACCCATCATATCGCAACCATCTTCCTCTTCCGCTATTCCATCTCATTCACCACTTTCTTCATCAACTAATCTTCCTTCTTCTTCATCAGTGACCACATGCACATGTGGCCATGACCAATCATCTCTTTCCACGTCATTACCCCCTTCTTCTACACCTTCTTCAACATCACCTATTATTCCTCCATCTTCCCAACCATCACCGGTGATGTTTCACAAGTCGGTGAAGCATCAACCCAACCAAATCCTTCCAATTCTTCTATCCCACATTCTTCTATTCCATCATCAAGTCCATCTCCCTCCCAAGTCAAGGTCCATCTCACTGATGCGGGTATTGGTGAGTATGCCATTCAAGATGTCCACATCACACCGTTCAATGTGCAAACAGTTAAAGATTTTGGTCGTCCACATGACCAACATTTATCCATTGGATCGGTTTATAACATGGGTTCTATGCCAAATTCCATTAATTTTGTATATGGGGGAATAGAGTCATCTTCTAGTCCTACCACCATACTAGAACCCAAGCATCCGGTCCCTGCCAATATCGAAAGGATGGAGGGTTTTCCCTCTCGCTATTTCCACGAGACATAATTGGCGGCAATTTGGCCTAGGTCGATACGAGCAAGGGAGTAGCCGAACGCATCGATATGCCATATCAGAGACCCACTGAGCGTTTTGGTGTGGGCTACCAACCACTTCCATCCCTTTCTTCTTTTGAGCAAGCTTTTCAAAGCATTAATCTTAATTCAGAAGAAGAAATCCTCCACCCTGACGAATCCGAAGATGAAGTCTATGAAGAATTTGACGTCATGTCAAATGGTGATGAATACGAAGAAGAGTCGGCGCCCATTGTTCCCCTCACTAAACAAGGCGAGTTTTATCTCCAATTGTTCCCTCTCCAAGAGGCCATCTTTCGCTTGCTTCTTCCACAAGAGCGAGGTGAACCACCACCCCCGCCACATCCATAAGCCATAATCCAAACTTGTATTATATGTATATACTAAAATAGTGGTTTTCACCACTACCAAAAACAAAAAAAATCAGAAAATTCCAAAAAAAAAAAAAATCAAAATATATAAAAATACTTTATTGCTTTATGTATGTGTGTAATAGTGGTTTTCACCACTACAAAAAAAAAAAAAAACTCAAAATACAAAAAAAAAAAAAAAACTGAAAAACTATGTTGTTTTGCACTTCGAGTCTTCAGAGGTCTTCACCGGTTTTCCCTTCCATTCCGCCCATCCTTTCTTTCATAAGTTGACAATGAATTTTGAAGACTTATTCACCTCGCTCCATAATCCATATGATCCGGATAAGCCAATCCCGATCAACCCAAGCCTGATTGACATGGATCGGATTTCATCCCCTCCATCTATTTAGAGTTCATCCTTTCGAGGAATTGTTAAGGGCTTCCGCCAACTACATTCCTCCTTCACCTCCACATTCACCTTCATCTTCTAAGCCGAGAGGTCTTCCGAGCGGACATAGATGAGAGCAAGGCACGGGAGCTTGATGACATTTTAGATGACATAAATTCGATCCCTACTCCCCATCGGCTTGAGGAAGGTTCCCACATGTCTATTGAAGAAACTATCGATGTAGACCTTAGTACGGACCAAGATGGCACCCAAATTGTGAAGCTGGCTAAAAGTCTATCATCGGAGGAACAAGAGCAAATGATTGCTCTACTCAAGCGGAAGAAGGAGATATTTGCATGGTCTTACAAAGACATGCCAGGCCTAGACCCTAATTTGGTTGTCCATAACCTCACCTTACAAAAAGATGCTAAACATGTCAAACAGAAACTTAGGAAAATGCATCCTACTGTGGCCCTCCTAGTTAAATCGGAGATTCAGAAACTTTTGGATGTTAAATTTGTCGTCCCGATTGATTATCCTGAGTGGCTTTCTAACATGGTACCCGTTCGCAAGCCTAACGGGGGGATACGTGTTTGCACCGATTTTCGAGATCTAAATAAAGCGTGTCCTAAGGATGACTTTCCTCTTCCAAACATTGATACTCTTGTCGACACCTGTGCTGGTCATGAAATGCTTTCGTTCATGGATGGATTTTCAGGATACAACCGGATTCGAATAAACCCTGAAGATCAACACAAAACAGCATTTACCACACCTTGGGGAACTTTTTGTTACAGGGTGATGCCCTTTGGCCTTAAGAACGCAGGTGCAACCTATCAACGAGCCATGACTTATATTTTCCACGATTATATGCATAAGATTATCGAAGATTATGTGGATGATTTATTGGCAAAATCTAAAACTCGACAAGAGCATTTTGATGTATTGGAAAAAGTTTTTGATAGGCTTCTAGAGCATAAAGTAAGGTTGAACCCTAAGAAATGTGTCTTTGGTGTTACCTCGAGGCAAACTCCTAGGTTTTATTATCTCTAAACGAGGTATTGAGGTGGACCCAAACAAGGTCAAAGCCATTATGGAAATGTGTCCCCCAACTAATTTGAAGGAGTTGCGTAGTTTACAAGGAAAGATTAATTCAATCCGTCGCTTTATTGCACAACTTTACGATAAATGTAGGCCATTTTGCCACCTACTACAAAAGGGGGTACAATTTTCATGGACGAGATGAATGTCGAGAAAGCCTTTGATGACATCAAGCGGTACTTAGCATCTCCGCCGAGTCTTAGCTCCGCCTCGTCCGGGGGTCCCTTTCAACCTTTATATCTCGGCAACGGACTTTGCCTTAGGGACAATGCTTGCACAAAAGAATGAACAAAATCGTGAGCAAGCTATCTATTATATTAGTCGAACATTGGTAAGCTATGAAACCCGATATGCTTATGTGGAAAAGTTGTGCTTAGCAGTGGTTTTTGCCACTAAGAAACTTCGTCATTATATGCTTAGCCATACAACATATGTCATAGCTAGAGAAAACCCTCTGCGTTATATGATGTCTCGCACTTATAATAACACTCGTACCGCTAAATGGATAATGTTGCTTACCGAATTCGATCTTGAATTCATTAGCCAAAAATCCGTTAAAGGTCAAGTTATAGCCGATCAACTTGCGGAAGCTCCGCTACCTAGTGATCATCCTTTGATTATTGAGCTCCCGAGATGATTCGGTATTTGCTATCCCTGAACAAGAAGAGGACATCATTCCGGAGGAAGATGTTGACATCACGCTATTCTTTGATGGCTCTAAGTGCGCGAAAGGTCGAGGGTCTTTGGAGTTGTGTTTCATACACCTCAAGGGATTCCCATCCCTTTATCATTCAAACTAGACTTCCAATGCACCAATAATACAGCCGAGTATGAAGCCTTAATTTTAGGTCTTCAATCAGCCATAGCTATGAGCATTAAGCGTATTCGGATATTTGGGGATTCTCAACTCGTGGTTAAACAAATTACGAGAGAATACCAAGCCAAAGAACCTACCATTAAGCTTTATCATGATGTAGCAATGAAGTTGCTCTCTAAGTTTGATTGGTATGAGATCACTAGTTTGCCTCGTTCGACTAATAGATTTGCGGATGCCATGGCCTCTCTTGGATCATTGATTCCAAAGGACTCCCTTGGAGAGGTACGACCCCTAATCATTTCCACAATCTCTAAGTCTGCAATTGTCCGTGCTGAGTCTAAAGATGAAAAAGATGTTTGCTTTATCCATTCGGATCCATATGAGCCTTGGTCTAGTGAGATAGTAGCCTTCCTCAAGTTTGGAACACTTCCACCTGATTTGTCTCGAACTGCCCACCATTGTTTTAAGCAAAAGGCGGCTCGTTTTGTTCTTTTGGGGGATGTGTTGTATAAACGTGGATATGATGGAGTACTCCTCCATTGTCTAGAAGCAGGTGAAACACATAGAGCTATTGCTTGAAGCCCATGATGGTACTTGTGGTGGTCATTTTAGTGGAATGGCCATTGCGAAGCGTATTTTACGTATGGGGTATTATTGGCCCACTATGGAACAAGATTGTTGCAAATATGTTAAACAATGTAAAAAGTGTCAAGAACACGCTAATTTAATCCATATACCATCACAAGCTTTACAGCCCATCCAAAGCCTTTGGCCCTTCTCACAATGGGGTCTCGATTTAATTGGCAAGATTTCACTGCCTCTTCGGGACAACATACTTTCATCATTACAGCCACTGAATACTTCACAAAGTGGGTTGAAGCTATTCCTCTAACCAGTCCGACAGGTCCTAGAATTGTGGAGTTTATACTTCACCATATCATTTGTCGTTTTGGTATTCCCTCTAAAATCATTTTTGATAACGGCAAGTCTTTTAAGAATAAGGATGTTCGAGCTCTTTGCGAAAAGTATAATATCCAACATAGTTTCTCAACTCCTTACTACCCACAAGCCAATGGACAAGCTGAAGCTTCCAATAAGACCATAATTGCTATTCTTAAGAAACTTGTTAAAGAAAATCATAAAGATTGGCATACACAAATCCCCTTGGCATTATGGGCTTACAGAACAAGCATCGAGAACTCCCATTGGGGCAACGCCATTTTCGTTGGTCTATGGAGCTGAAGCAATCAAGCCTCTTGAGCTCTAGATCCCTTCCTTGCGAATTTCTTTGCGAGGAATTTATCGATGATGATCTTGCTAGACAAGCACGTCTTGATCAACTCACACTCATAGATGAAAAACGAATCAATGCTTTAGAGCATTTGCGAGTTTATCAAGACCGATTGAAACGTGCTTACAATGCCAAAGTTCATCTAAGAGAATTTCAAGTAGGGGATCTTGTCCTTAAAGAGAATCAACAAAACACCAATGCATTGCCGCATCTTCGAGATAAATTCGCGGCTAATTGGTTAGGTCCATATATGGTCCATTGAAAGAGTGGGTAATGGAACTTATAGACTTGCCGAGTTTAGAGGGAGAGGAAGAACCCGAACCACTTAATGTTATACACTTGAGGGCATTCTACGCATAGTTTGAATTTTATATGTACATATATACATGGCTTGTAAAAAAAAAAAAAAAACAAATAAAATAAAAAGAATTTGCATTTCATTGTTAGTTGCATACATCTCATTCAAAAACATTGCATTTCATGTGCATACATCTCATTGAAAACCATAACATTTCATTTTCAGCCATAGTTGCATATCATGTTAGAGACCATTCTATCTTTTGGATATAAAATTTGGTCAAGCAAAAGTCATGTTGCCTTAATCGGGGGCACCTTCATAAAATCCATCAAACCGAATTGTCATTCGTACACCCATTTTCCATTTGCACATATTTACATTGCCAAAATGTTTTCGAGTCACTCGGCCATTTCTAGTGTTTTAAGCAAACTTCGAAATGCATGTCAAAGTTCTCTAGGGCCATATCACAAATTACACTAAATAAAATCTTGAGTATTGGGAAATGATTTCAAAAGCGGTCTTGAACCTATCACATTTTCACATCTTAAAAACATCTTGTGTCAAAGAGAGATAACACCATCCTTGGGTTGTGCCTCGAAGTGAACAGGGTAATCCTCGTTTGTCCTATCATGCAAACATAGTCCATAAAACAGTGGTTCTTACCACTATCACAAGCAAATAACAAAATATAAATATAAACAGAGTAGTAAGGATAGGGTAAAATTCTCATCATACTTCGGTTGAGAATCCGATTCCCCAAAGCTCTAAGGAAATGAACATTTTTTCACACACCACTGATCCCAAATAAGTTGTAAGGATCGTACTACTTGTCCAGTCAGACGGATAGGTAGTCATCCCCAAGGCTTACAAAGGTCAAAAACAACATGGACTATGGAGTTAACCTTCATCGGGGCTATAGACGCTTGGTGGCGGTGGAGTATACTCATTGCGTGGCGACATGTCTCTCCTCAAAGAGAGACCTCCGAATGCTCATACGGACAAACTAGCTTTGGGGTCTTCTCCATAACGGGGTTACCTAATTTGTGCAAGATGAGGTTAATGAACACACTTGCACACACACGGGTTTTTGATTGCCTAGAGTCACTACCATGCTTCGGATTTGGTTAATGAACTCGCATGCACACACATTTGGTCCTAGTTGAATTAGGCGGTATTAGTAAGTTTGTTTGATACCACTAGCATGTTTGAGTCTTTGTAAAACAGTCTTCCTCCATATTTTCTTCCATATCAACCTCCATATCTTCTTCCATATTCATGTCATTCCATACGTCATTCATTCACAAGCTACCAAGTTCGGTGCCCCTGATTAAACAATTATGATAACGGTTGGCTAAATCTAACTATCTAAAAGTATGAGTGCTTCTTAGTGCATATTTCATTTACTTAGTCTCGCATTAATCATCTATAACTTTGCATTCCATTCCATCACATATGCATTAAAACATATAAAAACATGCATCACAAAAACATAGGCATTCACACAAAAGAAAGTAAAACACTAAATAAATAAAAGCCATGTTATATATATGTATAAAGATCAAAACGTACGATGAATGCCAAAAGGCTACAATATACAATAGAGCACCAAGGCTCATAAAGAGTGCATCTAAGCACTAAGCTAACCATCAAAAGAGGACCCCTGTGACCTAGTAGGAGCCCTAGACCTAGTGGTGTGCCTAGACTCACTACGCCTAGAGACAAGAGGAGGATGGAGGATCAGGCAACACAATGTGATGCCTAAACAATGTGTCCTCCAGAGCCTCAATATAACGAGTCCTAGACCTAAGTCTAGATATGTCTATCCCGTGTCGTCGCTCTCGCTCCGCTAGCTCTGCTTGGAGTCTCGTCACCCTGTCATCCTGGGGCACCCTAGTCGCTCCATCCAAGTCCACCTGCATCTGGGCCATCCTCTCCTCCTAAACAGCTATCAGGGCATCCCGCTCTGCAACCTGTTGCTCCAGCCGAGCTATCCTCTCATCTCGGACAGCTAGCATAGCATCACGCTCTGCTATCTGCTGCTGCAGCTACGCCAGATCATCCTCGTGCCCGCTAGGGGGTACCTCCCTAGTCTCTCCTGCGGCCTCTCCTAGGCCCTCGCCATCATCCTCCTCGTCATCTCCGCTCCCCGGTGCCTACCGCACCATCTTCCCCTTTCGCCTTCGACTGTCAGCTCGAAGGCGGGGACCCTCCCTGCGCTTGGGAACCTCTGCGGTTCCCTCGTCCTCTCCAGCTCCAACAGCCACCAATGGTGGCTCCCACCTCGGCTCTGCGGCCATCCATGCTGCATACTCAGCTGTTACCCCGACGTCGTCCACGTCGGGGATCTCCATGTCCTCATCGTCCTCTGTCGCCTCCCTCCATGGCTCGGCACACGGCAAATCCCCCTCTGATCTGTGCCTCCGGTAGCGCACTGGCTCACCGGGGACATCCTGTCTCAATCCGACCTGGCGGAGCACTCGAGACATCTGTATGTACTCCGCCTCGCTGTGGCCCCGACCCACTACCCATCTAGCCTGTCGCACCCGTCTCAGATGCTCTCCATCACCGATCCACCTCGCCTCCCGCCAGGGCCTCCAAATGACTTGGGCATCTGTCAAGTCTGCCCATAAACTCCTATACCATTGCCCCGATCTCACGGGGCGGCTCGGTTGTCTCTCCTCCGCCACTGGCCATCTCCTACCATAAGCCTGGCTCATGTCCCAGTAAGCACATGGCAACCCCTCCGGTCGAGCCACTTTGAAGTGCTCCCGGCCCCAACACTGGAGAACCAAACTGCAGCCTAGGCCCTTTCGGCCCCGTCTTCGAACCTCATACAACTCCCGGTACACCTGCACCAATAAAGCGGGCGCCCGGGGCATACACTACCCTATTAGTGAGCATCTCGCTCACTACACCCATCGGGTTCCATGGAAACCTGCACCGGTCTTGTTCGGGGCCACAATGTTGGCCAATACGAACATCATCGGAGCCTCCACCGCTACCAACTCCTTGGCCGTATACATGGCCAAGTAAGGAATCCCCCGCTCTCCGTCCGGATCTCCCTCCGGTCATCCCCAAACAACTTGGCCATCTCCGCGGCCCTATCTCGTCCAACCTCCACCCGCGCCCCCTCCACGGGCACCTTGAGGATGCGGTATACATCCTCAAGCGTCACCGTCATCTCTCCGGTCGGGAGCTGGAACGTCCCCGATCTGGATCCCACCTCTCGGCCAAAGCCGAGAGGTACCCCTCATCTGCCCGAACTACCTCCAACCGGGCTGCCTCCGCTAGCCCTACTGCTTCCAATATCTCCCAGTCTTCCTGGGACAATGACCTCCTCATCCCCGGAATGATAGGGGAGAATCGGTGTCGTGCCTCTAACACCCTAAGCTGCAAAACAACAAAACAAAAATTGGTTACAAATTTTTTTCAAAAAAAAAAAAAACCAAAAAAAAAAAAAAACAAATAAAAGTACTTGCTTAAATAAACAAATACCTCGGTGGCTGCATTGGCGCGTCCGCTCCCATCTCCGCCATAGCTCCCGCGTGCTTCACTCTCCCACACAACCTTTCACTTCACTTCACTTCATTCCACTCCCTCAGACGCACTTCTCTCAAGCTCGAACGCACAAATGAGCGAAATTCTCGTTGAAATTGTTTAAATAGCTGGTTTTGGTGCCCTGAAATGTAGTGGGGCATTTCATGGCGCATTCAGATGCAATGGGGCATTTCATGATGCATTCAAACACCGGCGGGCATTTCTGCCACCTCCAAATGCATACCGGCGTTTGGTGTCAGTATTGAATAAAAGAACAAAACTTACAAAATTGAAGCTTACCTCCTCCAAATTTCATCAAATTGCATCCATCCATTCTTCTTATCATAATAAAACATTTTGTGAAGGTTACAACGGTTTTGGAAACAAATTTTGTCATTTTGCTCAAAAAGCGCATCATTCATCATTGATTTACAAATTGGGTTAAAAACATTCAAAACCTTCACAAAATTAACAACATTCATCAATTCTTCTATCGTCAATTTCATTCATTCTTCTTTCATCATGCATATTTTTGCCAAATTAAATTAAAGTAAACCTCGTAT
Organism: Wollemia nobilis; assembly: GCA_028583015.1. NCBI lineage: Eukaryota > Viridiplantae > Streptophyta > Pinopsida > Araucariales > Araucariaceae > Wollemia > Wollemia nobilis. The sequence goes on from JAQPPZ010002200.1 coordinate 1,354,081, forward strand.
CTAGTGGTATATTCTATCACCTTGGCGATTGCAGCGATTTGCATCCATGCAATTCGGTAAGAGGATTAAACCACCATAAGGACACTTACCATTTATCATCATCAATTATTTCACTGTTTGAAAATTGGAAATCAATTTTGGGTATCCTACTTTTCAAGTGACCTCATACCAAGATCAATTTGCTCAACAGTTGTCATTGATGGCCTAGTTCATGGGGCCTTAAACGTGGACAATCTTCAATATCATCATTATTTTGAGTCTTGCTAGAGATTAAGGCTACCTAGGTTGATTGGTTCCGACCCGAGGAATTATCCATACGAGTCACTAGGAGCATCTCCGAAGTTCTGGACTCTTTCATATTGCATCTCTGCATATCAATGGCGCCAACAAGGCAATTTCATCAACGGTATGGATTCACCCACGGGAGTTGGGGCATCCGTTATCAATTTTTAACTTTCCTAATAGTAGAATTCATCTTACATGATCATGGAATTTAAAATTTGGCAAAAATCCCTTTCTAACCGTTGGGGCAGAAAACGGTTCATCTTTCACATCACTCATATCGTCTTCAATCATATTATTTTATGGTTTGTACACCAACCCCTTTTATGTTGGGACATAAACAGATGGTTCATACACCAACCCCTTTTTCACCGTTGGGGCAAAAACGGTTCATTTTCTTTCGAATTTCTTCCAATTGGCTTGTGAGAACCATTCTCGCTCGCCAATTGAGGGGGTAAGCTGATAAATTTTAAATATTCTTTTATTCTTTGGTCTTCAAAGTTGTGCTTTAGTCTTGAGAGAGAGTTGCGTCGATCCGACTTTTCGGGTGTCCTAAGTTTTTGTCTTGCATTGTGTCTTCACACAAAGCGGCTCAAAAAGAGCATCTGTAGACACCAAAATCCAGCCACTTGCAAGTCATCTATACCTTCCTGTCGGCCACATGTCGGTCATCCACCTTCCCGCCATTATTTGGCCCAAATCCACATTTTCCCGCCATTATTTGGCCCAATTTCACCTTTCCCGCCATTTTTCATCCCCAAATTTATTTAAATTAATATTTATATATATATATTTTAATATTTTAATATATATATTTAAATAATAGTTTAAGTGATTTAATCTGAGCCGTCCATCCTTCATTTAATCTCATCAGTCCATCCATCTTAATCCATTCCACAACCAAGATTTATTCTCTACCCTTGGATCCACTTTAATCTTAGCCACACGTTCAAAGTGTCGTTAAAACCCTAAAGTGTGCCCTAAGAGTGGATTATAAATTGAGTCACTTTGATGGCTCAAACCCTATCTTCTTCTCCTATGTCTTTTGCTACTTCTATCTCTGATTCTAATTCTTCTACTGCTATCTCCTCTCTTCTGCTACCCTTTTCGCCGCATCCATCGCCGCTTTCGTCGTCGCTTTCGCCGCCATTCCTTCTGCAGCATTCTGCAGAATCTCCCATTGCTGTCGTAAGTGCCCGCGGGCGTTTACCCCTTCACCAAGTGCCCACGGGCGTTTACCAAGTGCCCACGGGCGTTTAACAAGTGCCGCGGGCGTTTACCTACGACCACGAGACTCGGACCGGCGTACGTAATCCAGATCCAGAAGCACGCGGGCGTTCGGCGAGTGCACCGGGCGCCTTTCGCAGCCTATTCTGACAACAACATTACTTCCAGGTGTCGCCTGGTCTAGCTGCGTTAACAGAGAACAGGTATAAATTAGTTTAAAGCAAGTAGACGTCTTTTCATCTATTAATCTGTTATTGATTTCCTGCATTCCATTTTTATAGGGTTTTAGATTGTTTCTGAGGGCTCACGCGGTGGAGCCCTCTCATTAATTTCTAACTCCTTGATAGTGTTAATGTGTGCGAGGTTTTTGATGACGAGATCCGGTTTATTGATGGCAGCTGATTAAGCTGGAGTGGTCCAAGCAAGGGATACGACAAAGCCCACTCACTCTGTTGGGATTGAAGATACGTTCTTCGGAAGCGCCACCATTTGTGCCAGCTAGGGTTTCGGAGAACCCTAGCATAATTTGTAACTGTGTATCACAAATAAAGGGTTACAGGCCCAATTGTATTCAAAAAGGAGTTTTTAAACTCCATCGATTAATAGAAATCGTTTGTTTTTGTGCAACTATTACTGTACTCTGTCATTGTGATTTTATCTTTTGTTTGGCATGGTATTTTTAATCTACAGAATCATCTATAGGCTTAAGCTTGACTTTACCATTTCCAAATATCTCTTTAATTTTATAGGGTCCTAGCCATCTGGTCCTCAATTTACCTTGAAAGTCTTGGTAACGAGAATCAAACAACAAAGCCTAATCTCCTGATTCGAATGTGCATGGTAAAATGTGTTTATAATGTCATTTATTTCATTCTTATTTGGTTATTTCAGTCTTGTGTAATACCTCTAGTCTCCTTTCATCCAAAATGTAACTTTTCCAATCTATATTTTTGTGCTCTATCCAAATTCACATCAAGTTGTACCGTTGTACGAAGAGTTTCTATCTCAAATTCTATAGGAATGATAGCTTATTTTCCATAGACCATTTCATAAGGTGATAATCTTGTGGTGGTTTTCCATGTTGTGTTGTATACCCATACAGGTTCTTTCAATATCTCAGCCCAATCACCCCTATTAGCAGTTATGTTTTTTGTAATGATCTTTTCAAGTTATCTATTCGTAACTTATACTTATTCATTGGCTTGACGGTGATATGGTGAGGTTTTCTTATGTTTTATTTGATATATGACAACAAAATGTTCAATAACTTTGGAGAGAAATTGGGTTCAATGATCTAAAACTAACTCTCAAGGTGCTCCAAAGAATTGCATAATATTTTCATAAAGAAAATCAGCAACTGGTTCAGCTTGCACTCGTGGTAAGGATTTGAATTTAGCCCACTTAGTAAAATAATCCGTACACACAAGTATGTGTTTATTACCTTTTCTTGGAGGTTCTATTGGTCCAAAAAATTCAATTCCCCATTTCTTGAATGGTTCAAATACTACTTGTGAAACCAAAGGCATCTCCATCAAAGGAGTAGGCTTACTAGCTCTTTGACAAGCATTAAATCTATCAACAAAATTATGGACATCTCTATTCATGGTAGGCCAAAAGTAACCAGTTTGAAGTATTTTACTAATTTTCCTTTGGGTGGCATAATGGCCTCCATAGGGTTCTTCATGTGCTACCCAAATGATGTCATATACATCATCGTCTTGCAAAAATCTCCTAAATACTTGGTCAGCACATCTTCTAAACAAGACTCCATGGATCTACATATAAGAAGTGCTATGACGTATTAATTTTCTATGCTCATGTGGTTTATAGTTTTGAGGCATTTTTCCTGTTACTAAATAATTTACAATATCATCATACCAAGGGGTAAAAATAGAAAGAGCAAACAAATGTTCATTTGGGAAATTAATAGAAATTAACTCGTATCATCAAAGATTTACATTTGATATAGATGATCTACAATGATGTTATCTTCCCTACCTTATCTATGATCATGACATTGAACTCTTGTAGAAAAAGAGGTCATATAACCACTCTACCTCCTACTGTTGCTTTGTTCATTAAGTATTTAATGGCAGAGTGATTAGTGTGAACGACTACTTCATACCCTATTATGTAATATTTAAATTTATTGATGGCATGGACTATGGCTAAAAATTATTTTTAGTAACAATGTAATTAAGCTCGGCTCCATGCAAATTTTTACTTACATAATAGATAGCATAATGTATTTTGTTTTCAACCTGTTGCAATACTGCCCCTATTGCATAACCCAAAGCATCGCAATGTATATAGAATGGTAATTTCCAATTTGGTCCTCTTAGAATTGGAGCAGTAATCAATTTATCTTTTATAACTTCAAAGGCCTCTTGACATGCTTCAATCCAATTGAATTCACTTTCTTTAGTTAAGAGCTTAAGCATGGGAGCAGTGATTTTACTAAATTCTTTAATGAACCTATGGTAGTATCCTACATGTCCTAGGAAACTTCTCACCTCTATTTGTGTTTCAGAGGTCAAAGGGATTGAATAACTTGTATTTTTGTAGGATCTACTTTAACACCTTACTCTGATATGTAATGTCCTAGAACAATGCCTCCTCTCATCATCAGAAGCACTTTTCATGACTCAAAGAGAGGTTTTGCTCTTGACATCTAATCAGAATCTTTTGCAAGCTTGACAAGGTTTCTTCAAAGGTATTACCATAGACTGTGAAGTCATCCATATAGACTTCTACACACTCATTTATTAAGTTAGCAAAGATATCCAAAACTACTATTTGAAAAGTGGTAGGTGCATTGCATAACTCGAAAGGTAAGACTTTATAAGCATAAGTACCTACTAGACATGTAAATGTTGTCTTTTCCTGATATTCCTTAGCTATGGAAACTTTATTATAGCCACTAAACCCATTGAGAAAGTAGAAGAATTTCTTTCCAGCCAATGTATCAAGAACTTGATGAATTAATTACAAGGGAAAATAATCCTTCTTCGTTACTTTATTTAATTCCCTATAATCCACACAAATCCTCCACTTACCATTATTTTTAGGGACTATCACAAGAGGTGACACCCATTGACTATCAAAAATTGGATATAAATCATGCCTTCAAGAGTTTAATGATTTCTCCCTGAACCATGTCTTTCATAGCTAGATTCAATCTTCTTTGGGGTTATCTTACTGTATAACATCCTTATTGTATAAAAATACGATGGGTACAAATATTTGGATGCATCCCTTTCATATCCTTGTAGTTCCATGCAAACATCGATTGATATTCCTTAAGCACGTCAATTAATTGTGATTCTTGTATGATTGTGCGCTCATCACTGATATTCAAGGTCCTTCCTAGTGTGATATCTATTTTCTTACATTTTTCTGTATTTGCATCTATCCCCATTATCTCATGTTCATGGATATTTAAGTAATAGTCATATGGTATCATTTATTGAGATTGACTTGTGTTTACTTTATTAATAGTCTGTATCGCTCCAAATTTTTTGCATCCTTACCTTCAGGCTATAGGATCCACGCCCGGAAGGGGGATGCGAGAAGGATGGGACAATACCTCGGACTGAGAGGCCCTTTGAAGGTCGCGCCTCTCGGGGAGGGGTATCAGGGTGAATTTTTGATGGATGGTGGGGTTCACCAGGAAACTTTGAGTGGCAGTTTCCACGCCTAGGTTGAGAATGGGTTTGATGTGTTCCTTTTTGTATTCAATCATTCAATTCCTAGGTTTGGCCAAAATGAATCTAAGCTATTCTATATGCCAATGCTGATTTATATGGATACAAAAAACATGAATAAGTGCTAAACACAGAAAGTGTGCTAAATAAGACAGAATGTACCTGATTCTGGATGTCTGATGAAGATTCTGAGGTTTGTAGAAGTCCAGATCATCTCAAATCTTACATTATCATCTGCAATTGCACAGAATCATCTCAGATCACAGTCGGTCATCTGAGATCAGACGAGATCATCGTCGACCTGACGAATTCATCAGAAACCTGCAATCACAGAAACAGATACCAAAAACCAAAAATACAACTGCAAAAGCAAGGGGAAATGATAGAAATAATAGTAAACTTGCCTAAATGATAAATCCAGATAACAATTAAAGGAAATGCATTAATTTAATAATTTATTTTAACTTTATCATGCATCTATGCTAAATGAGGTGAACTCCAGAATGCAGAAATAGAATAAACTAAGTTAATGCATAAAGAAATGAAGAGAGAAGATAAAGAAATGCAAACTCTGGGCTCTGATTGCCCCCAATCTGGACTGCAGTCGAGATCACCTCCAATCATACGAGATCATCGCCGATCTATGACAGGATCGTCCGAAATCTGTCGGAATCGCCTGCGACGATCCGAGCTTGCTCCAGCTGAAAAATAGTAAAATTCTTGCAAGAAAAACTTGAAATACACAATGCAAGCGATGGTGTGAAGGTGTTCTAATGCACGAAAAACTAAAGTTGCAGGGAAAATCAGCCAGGGGGAAGTCAAGGAAAATCCTAAGTTTATATAGGATTTAGGGAGAGGTTAGGAGGTTGGAGATCACCCCAATTTGGGAGATCTCCAACGGGGGAGACTCTAACCGCGTAGACACGCTTTCTGCCCAAGTTAGAGAAGTTGTTGAAATAGAAGCTAATTATGAAAATCAATTTTGGGACGAAATCATCTGGACATTCTGTTCCAGATGAATTCGTTAGATCTGGGATGATTTCGTCTGATCGTCGATGATATCGTCCAACGGTCAAAACAAATCCTAAAAATGGCACAGAAAATGAGGGGAGCGGGTAACGGGCGATTTTGGGGTTAAAATTCAAATTTTTATCTTTTTACTAAGGGTTTAACTATGCCAATTTTAGGGTGCTACATTTTGCCCCCTCTTTAGCAAATTTTTTGAAGAAAATGCATTAAAGACGAGTTCTTCCCATTTTACGAGAAAGCAAAAATTTACTCCATTTTTTAGACGATGATTCTAGGTCGAATCGTACAACTGCTTACTATGGTGCCCCCTCTGGGTTTTTACCCAAATCGAACGTTTGAGGTAAAAGCGTGAAAAAGCAAAATTAAAAATGTTGTTTTTAAAATAAAATTAAGAAAAATAGGGTAAAACCCTAATTCATTTTTACTGTTCATTTTCACTATTTTTAGAGCTCTACAGACAAAATGGTCGAAACCACGCATAGATCGACAGAGGTCCGACGCGGGCTACGGGTAAGGATCTAAACCTAGTGAATTATGTTTTTAATTTGATTTGTGTAATATTTGATTTAAATTTTGACTATTTTGGGGCATCGCGGCCATTTTTAGGCCGTCGACGACGTCGGGATGAAATCGTCCCAATTTCGTCGAAATCGTCCCTAGATCGTCGATTTCGTCTAGCGACGAAATCGGTGGAATAGGGGCGATCCCGTCCAACAAGGGGCGATCCCCAAGTTGTAAAATCAAAGATGATTTCATCCTACCAAGGATGATTTGACCCAATTTAGGATGATATCATCCAATAGTGGACGATATCATCATTGTTTTTAGAAGATTAAATTGATTTAACTGATTTTTAATGATTATCTATTGATGATTTTTATTGTTTGATTGTTTATTTTGCAGAGGGGATTACTAAAGAGTCAAGAATGGAAATACGGGGGGCTGAGGGATGACGTGGCCATGCTCGACCAGGCAGAGCGAGACCGACTAGCAGAGGTCGGACTACAGCATGTGGCAGAGATGCCACAAATATCGACAGACATGGGGCTACTGACAGCCCTAGCAGAGAGATGGTATCCGGGGTCGTCCTACTTCTAGTTATCGATAGGGGAGATGGCTCCCACTCTAGAGGATGTATGGAGGATCTTGAGGATCCCCATACAGGGACGGTTTATGACTCCTACGGCCAATCAGGGCCAGGCTATGATGAGGCTGTGCGGAGACCCGAGCTTCACCCTGGAGAAGGGCGGAGTGAACATCGAGTCTCTGAGGCAGATGCCTAGGGCATCTAGGTTGACTCAAGTTTTGGCAGGGATAGTGGGTGGCCTACTATTGTGCCACCAGAGTGGGTGCAGATTACCATGGCTCCTTTCAGATGTGGTCTACGACATGAGAGACCACGGGTACAGATTTGCATGGGGCAGCTTTGTACTATGTCGCTTGTATAGGATCCTGCATGGGGTCATATACAAGGGAGGTCGATGTCTAGTTTTGACATCGCTACTATAGGTATGGTGCTGGGAGCACATCATGGTGCAGAGGCCGGTAGGACTCCCACTGATAAGGGTTGACCGGGAGAGACCCTAGGTTTTCTATTGGTGGCTCTAGAGAGGGTCACAATGGTGGATAGATCTATCGATGTCACGGAGGTTACTAGATGACCTCATCCCTAACCAGATCACCTAGAGGCCATGGAGAGAGCATCCAGGGTGGGGAGAGGATGGACAGGAGTTGGCTCGCATCAGGCGAGTCTACTGGCTAAGGATGGAGTGAGGAGAGGTAGAGCTCCACCGCTACGACCAAGTTTTGTGATAGTTCGGTCTATAGTAGGGGATCCCATCTCTCAGGGACTATGAGTACTCCCAAACTATCCGAGATAATACCACACTGAGCGGGGCTCCGGATATGCAGTGATTCTAGAGCCAGGACATGGATGATGCCCCTATCCAGCCAGTGGATGGGGATGACATTGGGGTCACTGATGGATATGATGCCTAGTACGTAGGCATCCACCCTCCTCGGATGATGAGGGCATAGGGTCTGATGCATGTGATTGTGCGATGGATGGGGAGGTGATGCCAAGCTACCATTGAGGCAATGTGGGGTCATAGAGGGAGAGAGCAATGATGGTCTCCATAGGAGAGATGCCAGAGGATGCCATAGGCTCCATAGAGACCATAGCAGATAGGGAGGAGGGAGGAGGGATTCCCTTCTCAATAGGGGGAGAGGCCACCATCACCCGATAAGGGCAAGGGTGTCGAGGTGGGGGAGAGCAGTGAGATGGTGGCTCTTCAGGCTAAGAATGCCCACCTCTAGGCTCAGGTGCAGACACTGCAGGATGAGGCTACATGGCTCAGGGCTTAGAGCGGAGGGGCGAGCATGCAGGAGTTGGCATGGTCTATGGCTCAGACCACGTTCTATCAGGGAGTATACTTCCAGCTGGTTCCAGAGGGCCAGAGGTTACAGCTGCCAACCGGCATTGTAGAACCGATCAGGGTGGGATCATCGAGGACATCCTCACGATCGATGATGAGGACCCGAGACACAGCACGGACCTCTATGGGACCACCTCCTCCACCTCAGGGTGGGAGAGGAGATGAGGCTGAGAGCTCGAGGGCTTCTCGAGGCTAGCTGCTATAGATGGATTGTATATATTTTTGAGAGGATTGAGTATGCCAGGGTATAGATTGTGGCATACCAATCCAGTTGTGATATGATGTACAAATATTTTTGATATATATATATGATCTTTTTGTGATATAACTTGTCCATATGTTTTTATGATGCTTCAATGTTTGAATTGTTTGTTTGTTGATTGATGATTCATGTAATTATGTCATTTGGAAATATTATAATTTGATGTCATGCTATAAAATTTAAATGAAATAATCTGATGTAAACAAATTGGTTGTGTATGGTGTAATTTGATGAAAAATAAAAAGGGACTTCTAACAATAATTTCAAAGGACATTGTCGTTGTTATAGACCATTTCATGGAGTCGTCACTCGCTAGGTCGTCAAGCTAATCCCAGTATAGAAATATTGCTAAAAGTAAAAGAGTGCTTAAGAGACTGTCTTAAGACTTTGTGTTGTGATGATGAAAAATGATGATGGTGATGATTTGTTTTCAGATTTCCATGAAAATATTATGCATGAAATATTAAAAATATGATTTTTGCTGGGTATAAAATTCCTAAGTGTGATAAATTTTTTGAATAATTCCCTAGGAACTATACCATCATTGCAAAATTGAATGTTGACATAATGAAATGAAATAGAAAAAGTGTTCGTTCTTTTTAAAGCACAATTGTGTAACATAATGATGTAAGCCATATGTTTTTATGGATTAAAATGAATGGGAAATAAAATGAGAACAATGGTTTGCGCTAGGCATAGAATTATAGGTATAGACTTATACCATCATCGCGAAATCCAAAGAAGAAATTGATATTTTAGTTTTATTGCATGATTGATTTTTTATTTTTAAAATAAACAAAATATAAGATAAGGACTTGCGCTAGGCATAAAATTCCAGTTTAGGTTTTGGAACTATACCATCGTTGCGGAAGTCGAATATATAAAGAAATGTGACTTTATTGCATGTTTTGAAAGGAGGTTTGGATTTTTGAAAAACATGTATGTAATTGTCTTTATACTAAACAGATGTTCTTAAGTAAGAAGATGAAATTATTCCAAAAAGAGTTGCAAAAATATTTTAAATTATCTCAAAGACAAAATGTAGATTTATAAGGAACCCCATGTGCAGATGTGAGTTCATTGCCGATCTTGATCTATCATAATGATACAAAAATCTCTCAAATACAAATGTGTGTGCAATTGCATTGTTCATTCACCAATTTTGAGCAAGATAATTTGATACAAGTAATTTGAATTAACCAAATAAGTGTTCGTTGACCATGATTTATATGCATGTAACCGTACCAGACTACTATGTAAGTCGGGTCATCAAGAGCTAGCTGATCCATAAGCGGACATAGGTCTATACAAAAGAAGGTCGCTAATGTGACAGACATATCACCACGCTAGGGATTACCCAAGGCCAAGCGGGTTGGGCACAAACCACTTGTTATGGGGCTTACCTCACAGTTTTCGAATAATTGAGAATTCCAGGGATTCAAGCTCATTCACCCTTCTTTTCTTTTCAAGGGGTAGGGAAAAGGATTTTATTGCTTTTTGCTTTTGCTTTTTCTTTCTCTCTTTTTTTTTGTATTTTTGCTTGATACTGAGATAATGCTGAAATATTGTGACGATGGTACAAAATGATATTTTTCTTTTTCTCATTTTCTTTGACTTTTATTTTTCTTCCTATACTAGGGATACTTGCTCGGATTGGCTGTAGAGCAAGGGATTTTTATTCTGGGTAGGGGTGAGCTTGTCCTTTTGTCAATTCTCAAAGATTCTAGACCATGTGCATGATAGGATAGCGGGGGAAACTTTTCGCTCAAGAAACCATTTCTACTATGTAGCATCATATCGAATTTGCAATGAAATCATTTTAATGTGAAAAGATATACTTGGTTCAAGTAAATAACAAGATCAGTTCTCTATGCTCAAAACTTTATTTAATTCAACTGTGGACTTTGATATAAGAGAGATTAATAATCATACCAAATAAAATCAAGATATTTATTCATGTGAGTGTGAAAGTGAGGGATTCCAAATAAATGCTAATTTATCCAAAATAATTGAAAATATAACTGCAATACTTCAAGAATTGATAGGTATGAAAATAAAAGATGTTTTTTGAAGATTTTGATGATTTTGAAGTTTTTATATTTTGATTTTTTTATGTTTTGAGTTTAATTTATGAATTGAAAGAATAAATACTATTACTGTTTTTGAAATTTTTATATGAATGACTAAAATGAAACAATATGCAAACAATAATATATACAATGATGAAATGACCAGATTTATGCATAATAGCGTTTAAGATGCATAATGTTCATAGGTTCTTTAAGATCTTTACCATCTAAGGTAGATAATCGGTATGCTCCCGAGCCAAATTTAGCAGTGATGATATACGGTCCAAGCCAGTTGGGCTCGAATTTACCTTTAAGATCTTTAGTTGCATTAGTATTTTTTTATTTTCTTTTAAGACAAGGTCGCCGATCTCAAAGGATCGATGATGAACTTTCTTGAGGTATGCTCGTTTAAGCTTGTTCTGATAGGCTCGAAGATGCTCCAAAGCATTGATGCGCTTCTCATCTAGGAGTTCCAGTTGACTAAATCTGCCAGCACGATATTCATCTCCTACTTCAGTATCTTGAAGTAGTAGAGCCAAAGAAGGAACTTCTAATTCAAAGGGAAAAATAGCTTCAGTGCCATAAACCAAAACAAAAGGTGAAGTGCCCGTGGGAGTACGAACACTAGTTCGATAAGCCCACAAAGCAGGATATAGTTGAATGTGCCAATCTCGGCCAGATTTATTGACCAATATTTTGAGGATTTTAATTAATGTTTTATTAGATGCTTCTGCTTGGCCATTACCATGAGGATAATAGGGAGTGGACCAACGATGTTGAATTTTATATTTTTGACATAATTTCTTGACATCTTTATTTTTGAAACAAGTTCCATTATCGGAGATGAGATTTGAAAGAATTTCGAACCTACAAATAATTTGATTAAAAATAAACTTGGAGACTTGGGTTCCAGTGCAAGAAGCTAAGGGCATAGCTTCAACCCACTTCATGAAATACTCGATGGCGGTTATGATGAATTTGTGTCCATCAGATGACACAGGGTTGATTTTTCCAATGATGTCTAAGCCCCATTTTGAAAAGGGCCAAGGAGATGAAATAGCCTGCAGCTCTTGTGCAGGCGCATGGACAAGGTCAGCATGTTTCTGGCACTTGTCGCAATGGTGCACGTAATCATGTGCATCATTCTCCATGGTGGGCCAAAAATATCCTATCCTAAGGAGCTTCTTAGCAATGGCGCTACCACTGAAGTGTCCCCCACAAGATCCATCGTGGGCTTCACTCAAAGCTGATCTAGATTCGTCTAAATTCAAACATCTCAATAGGATGCCTTCAAAAGATCTCCTATACAGCGTATTGCCAATAATTACGAAGCGACTTGCTCGTCTACGTAATAACCGATGCTGGTTGCTATTACAACCTTCAGGGAAGGTCCCATTTTGAAGAAAATTAAATATATCAGAGTACCAAGGTTCAGGAGTAGTTTCGTTGATTAGAAACACATCCAAAGGTTCTAAGCATGATTTATTTGAAGCGGGTTCCTGGAGTCGACGAATAATGATGGTAGCATATTCGTCATCTAACTCCAAGGGCAAAAGAGATGCAGTTGCAGCCATAGCATCAGCCGCACGATTGCTAGTTCGAGGAATAGCTTCCAAGGTAACTTGATCAAATAAAGATATTAATTGTAAGACATATGCTTTATATGGACGTAATTTATCATCTCTGGTCTGATAAACATCATTAATTTGATTTATGACAAGTTGAGAATCATCGAAAACCAATAGATTTTTAATTTTTAGTGCCAAGGCAGCTCGTAATCCAAGGATTAGAGCCTCATATTCAGCAGTGTTATTAGTACAAGCAAACATTAATTTAAAGGACAGAGGTATAAGATGTTTCTATGGAGATATTAAAATAATACCTGCACCAGCCCCACTCATGCATCGGGCTCCGTCAAAGTATAGGGACCATTGCTCTGGATGGTCTGCCTCTAATTTAAGGCATTCATCAGGAAACTCAATGATGAGGGGATGGGTAGACTCTAAGGGTGCAGCAACTAATTGATCTGCTATGATTTGACCTTTAACAGACTTTTGTCCTATAAACGTGAGTTCAAACTCGCTTAGCGCAAGAACCCACTTTGTTGTGCGACCAGATAAGTACGGTCGACTCATGAGATACCGCAAAGGATCGGATTTAGCAATAACATACGTTTTTGACTGAGCATATAATGGCATAGTTTTTGTGTAGAAAATATGACTGCTAGACATAGTTTCTCTAATGTTGTGTAGCGGGTTTCATAACTGATTAAGGTTCTACTGATATAATAATTAGCACGTTCTTTCTTCTCATCGTCAAGTTGAGCTAACATCGCTCCTAAGGCAAGATCTGAAGCAAAAATATACAAGATAAATGGGCGATCAGATCTAGGTGGTGAAAGCACAAGTGGGTTAAGGAGATATTGTTTGAGGAGTTCAAATGCTTCCTGACATTCGTCGTCCCAATGAAAAGAGACATCTTTCTTAAGAAGCTTAAGAAAGGGTCCTATTTTGTCTGCCAACTTATCGATGAAGCGACGAATAGCTTGAAGCTTACCTTGTAAACTTCGTAATTCAGATATATTTGTGGGTGTGGGCATATCAGTGATAGTCATGATCTTGAGAGGGTCAATTTCAATGCCACATAAAGAAACTATAACCCCCAATAATTTATCGGACTTAACTCCGAATATACATTTGGTTGGATTCAATCGGATAAGATATTCCCTTAACCGATCAAATACTTTTCTCAAGTCATCTAAATGATCATCTTCTTTGATGGAACGAGCTATAATATCATCTACATAATCATGTAGAATATCATGCATCATATCATGAAAGATATAAGTCATGGCTCGTTGATATGTTGCACCTGCATTCTTCAAACCGAATGGCATCACTTTCCAACAAAAGGTCCCCCAAGGGGTAATAAAGGTTGTTTTAGCCTGATCTTCGAGGAGCTATCCTGATCTGATTATAACCAGAAAATCCATCCATTAAGGATATCATTCCACTCCCAACGATAAAATCAATGATCTGATCCATGTTGGGAAGAGGAAAATCATCTTTAGGGCATGCAACATTAATATCTCTAAAGTCTGTGCAAACCCTAACTTTGGTAGCTTCTTTCTTAGTTACTGGAACTACATTCGAGATCCATTCAGCATAATCAATGGCTTGTATAAAAATAACCTTCAGGAGTTTTTCTAATTCCCCTTTGACTAGTAAGGCCACTTTAGGATGCATTTTTCTAAGTTTTTGTTTAACAGGTTTAGCATCCGGATGGACTACTAGGTGATGCATAACTACAGAAGGGTCTAATCCTGGCATATCTTCATATGTCCAAGCAAAGACATCTTCATATTCCTTAAGAAATGCAATGTATTTATCTTGTTTGTCTTGACTCAATTCTGATCCAATGTTGATTATGTGAGGATTATCTTTGGTTCCAATGTTAATTTTTATGACGTTTTCTACTTCCATGTGTAGATCTCTCTCAAAATTAGGTGGGGTGGGTGAAACGCCCAATTCTTGCAATTCTTTCGAGGTTAGCTTGGATAATTCATCTTGAGGAGTCGTGGCCTCAAGCTGGGCTATACTAGGTATAGAGCCATCGAAATAAAATCCGTTATGTAATAATTCCTCAACGGAGACATCATGGAAGATATCTCCCTCCAACTCATCGTCGGATTCAGCAATCATCTCAGGGTAAGCTATAGATAGCATATTACATGTAAATGGCTTATTCATTAAATGCAAGGCATCATGTTTATCCAAATAATCTTGGTAAGATATGAGATGGTCATCATCCTCAAATGGGAAGGGCTGACCTTTACTAGGAAATAGGCCCACACCACATCGGGCAGGCCATGGTTCTACCTCAAAAGGTTCTTTCATACCATTTTGGAAAGGTCCCAAACCTTTCCCTTTATATCCCAATTTAAGCATTATAGGCTTAGCTTTAATATACTCATTAGTAAAATAACATCGAGCATATCCATCATAATGAGTCTTGATGTTTTTGGGTATTCTACCCCAGTCATATCCCTTGTAAATAAAAGTGCAACTCCCGACTTGGTAAATACTTCCCATAGGCTATGGGAGGCCCAAGGTACGAGGAGAGGGTGGAAAATTATTTAAAATAAGGGAATCTTGCATAGCAACATTTGTTTTTTTTGATATAAGAATTTTAGATAAATCGGGTAAGAGCTCATCAGTAAGAGCGTAAGAGGTAGAAGGAACATTTCCTACATCTTTGGATGTGGAAAATATGCCTCTGGTAGGTGTAGATGTTGTAGGGATGTCGATGGATGGGTCTATAGGTATGGAAGTTATAGGAGTAAAACAAGAAGCATTGGTTGTGGGTTTAGGATCTTGTTGAGGTCCTAATGTGGTTTGTTCGGAAGATGGTTGAACTATATGTAGAGGTGGAGTTGATGGAGAAAAATTAGATGATGTTATGGGTGTGTGTTTCACACGTTTAGATGGATGATGAGAATTAGGATGTGTGGATGACAGAGCAGGGCAAAATTGAACTCCAACAGGTTCTGCCAAAGCACACATATCAAAGGGTCTGGGATCACCATGAATGGTAACCAACTGATTTTTAAATTCGAATTTAACACATTGATGTAAAGTTGAGGGAACAGCTCGCATCGCGTTGATCCAAGGGTGACCCAAGAGTATATTGTACGATGCAGGGCAATGTACAATAAACACGGTCGTGTCTAAGGTTCTTGGACCAACTTGCAATGGGATAGTAATAACTCCACACGTTTCTTGTGTTTCGTCATTGAAGGCTTTTATGATCATATCAGTTCTTTTCATTTCATCACTTCTAAACCCAAATCTTTGGTAGAAGTCAAAAGTGCAAATGTTTAAAGATGAACCATTATCAATCAAGACTCGTTTAACTGCTACATCTCCAATTAGGGCAGTAATATATAAGGGGTTATCCTTATGTAAACTATGTTGCGGTATATCTCTATCCCGAAAGTCAATACAATCGACTTCTCGAGTTATGATAGTATTGGCCATGGCTTCGGGTTGAATATTTTGTGGTACCATCATTTGGCTTAATGTGAGCATTAATTCATCCCTATGTGTAGGAGAAGATCTTAAAAGGTCCAAAAGGGAAATTCTAGTTGTAGTATTTGATAATTGTTCATTAATATTATAAGGAGGTTTAGGTTGAACATTAGGTGCATGATTCCCTTTATTAGGAACTTTCAAAACAAATGGAGCTGATCCATCATTCTGAGTTTGATCTTGTTGAGAATTTTGAGCATGTTGTCTAGTAACAGCTCCGATGGTACCTACAATATTATTTTGTGGATGATGAATGGGTCTTGGTCTAGCATTTATGGCTTGTTCATTAGAAAGTGATTGGTGAGAAGATGGTCTAGTAGTGACTCTTCTTGGAAATGGTTCTTTTGAAACCATAGAATTTGTGATAGGTTGAATAGCATCCGATTCATCTTCAGAACTGTTCGATTGATTTGATGTGATTTCCATGTCACTTTCAGTCTCGTATTATGTATCACTAAGATCAGGTGTCCGAATATTATATAGAGGTCTGGTCGTAACCATGGATAAAGTTGTGTCAAATATTTGTAGATCATGAGCAGGTAAATGTCCACTAATAGTCCCTACATATCGGGTAGGAGGGGGAACATTATGATGCTCAATTTGATTAGCCACCTCTTTACCATGCTTTGGTAAAGGATGTTGAAATATGTCCAATGATTGATTGGCATTTGATTCTGATTTTGGGGGATGTTCTTTTGAGCATTATTAGGAGGATTTTGTTTAGGTTGAAAGGCTTGCACCTCCATCTCATTGTTATCAATCAGGTCTTGTATTTTATGTTTTAATCTTTTACAAGAGTTGGTAGTGTGTCCAGGTCCTCTATGGAAATCACAGTGTAAATCAGCTCTGTATCCGGGTATAGTTGGATCAGGTTCCCGGATAGTTGGTAATTGAATCAAACCTCATTCTAATAATTGTGGTAAAATGGTTGATAGAGGTTGATTTAACCTAGTAAATTCTCGAGGTGGTTTATCAGGAGGTTTCAGTATAAACTTCTTCGTTGTTTTCATAGCATTAACATTAGCAATGTTTTTGCTATCAGTGACTCCATCACCCACAACTTGTTTATTCTTATATTGATTTCTGGATGTTTTCTCATCGTCTTTCTTTTTAAGCTGACCTCTCCTAATGAGAGCATCTTCCACTCTTCGAGCTAAGTCTATAGCTTGATCGAAGGTGGTCAAGGTAGCAGTTGATAACTCATAGGATAGTTGTTCTTGTAAATTATTGATAAAGATATCCAACATTTCTCGATAAGGTAACACAAAGTGCAATTTTCCTATCAACTATCTCCATCGAGCTAGGAAATCAACAAAACATTCATCTTTGTCTTGTTTTAAGTTGTACAAATATTTAATGGTTACATGCCTTTCGATGTAGGCACTAAATTGATGAACAAAAGACTCGGTTGTTTCTTCGAAATTCCTCAAAGAATGAGTGGGTAATTGATAATACCACTCTAATGCCATTCCTCCTAAACTTTTTGGGAACATTTTTAGTAATAACAAGTCATCATGTGATATATCATGACATGCTATCCTAAACATACGAAGATGCTCTATGGGATCTTCGGTTCCTTTGTATATAGGTAGGACAGGCATAGGAAAGTGTTTAGGATATGGTTGTGCTACGACTATAGGATCTAAAGGCTGACTACACATCTCTCGATAATTGTACGAGGGATGGTAGGGATCTATCTGGTCCATGCGGGAGACTAACTGTTTCACCATGGCTTCCAGATTACTAGTTTGTCCACCATATTGGTTCGGTGGTACATGAGTATGGGATTTATGAGCGTATGATGGCGTGATGTAAGGATTAGATGCTATATTGCTATTATGCAAATGGTTGGTAGGGAGAGTATTATGAAGAAGATTTGTAGTAGCATTATGTTGTATCCCAGATTGTTGGAAATTGGTGTTTGGTTTTGTTTTGGGCTTTTGTTGATTTGAGGTATATTGATCAATAGCTTGGCGAAATAGAGCGGTGAATGAAGGTTTCTTTTGTGTGGGAATAACTCTAGGCTTGGTAACAGGCACTCTAGGTGGTTGGGTAACCTGTTGTTGTTGCATGTTCCGGATTATAGCGGCCATATCCAAATTGGATGGTCCAGCTTGATCACTTTCTTGATCAACGAAGGACAAGGGATTAGTGCATGTGTGATATATTTCTTC
The DNA here is from genome assembly GCA_028583015.1 of Wollemia nobilis. Taxonomy (NCBI): domain Eukaryota; kingdom Viridiplantae; phylum Streptophyta; class Pinopsida; order Araucariales; family Araucariaceae; genus Wollemia; species Wollemia nobilis. The sequence goes on from JAQPPZ010002200.1 coordinate 1,372,350, forward strand.
TAGGGTTGCTTGAGTGTCACTAATTTGATCCTTGTCCATATGGACTGCTCTATTAAGAGTGCCAATATTAGTATTGAGGAACTTCCAAAAATGTTCCATGTTCTCAAAAGTAATAGCTCCTCCCGGAGACATTTTAGGGGATGAGGATCCTTCCTCTCTAATAGTTTCTCTTTGTTCATTTCCTTCAGCAAACTCTTCTTCTTGTTGGTCTAGGGTTCCTTCTTCCTGAATTGGGTCTTCGGGAAGGACATCTGGTTTATTTAATGGTTTTCCTAACCAATCTTCTTCTACTTCAGTCTGTTTTCCATTCCTAAGTCTAGTCATTATGCTTAAACTTAGATTTTAGCAAAATATATATATATATATATATATATATATATATATATGCGACAAGTTTGGGAGGTATATATTTTAATTATATACCTACTATAATACTTAAAGAAAACGTTTTAATTTTTGTTATATTTTTGTTTTGTTTTTATAATAATATTATAAAGACAACAAACAACATACTAAATGCAAGAAATAATAATAATAAAAGAATGGCTTAGTTTTCTATAAATAGTTTATGGATATCATTAATAGGATCAAGTTCATCAGGAGTCATGAAATGCTCCTCTTCAAATTGGAAATGGTTTTTCAAGAATTTGACAAAGTGTGCTATGGTGATATTATCTATTTTAGACTCTGACCTGTAGAAATAAAGTTCATGACAATACTCTCGATATAACACAGCTCTAGGAACTCTATTCCATCTCTTTCTATCCATAAGAACGACCTCTTGATCCTCTATACGAGATAGAAATTTATGTACTACAACTACGTTGTCGAGGTATTCCTCAAAGGTGTACAACTCGGAAGACACAAGTGCTCTTTTATCAGCTAACCACCTATGGCAAGCTCTCTGAAGCTCATGGTACAAAGTCACCTGATCAGGATCCAGGATTCTATCTAGGACAAACCTCTTAATTTGCCTAAGTTCTGTCGACCTAGATGAAATAATACTCAATCTCCTATCAAGTTCGTCCCATAAAGGTGGGACTCTATATGTTTGAGATACTCTAAGCAAAGAGGTAATCTCTATGGCTGCTAATTGATTTTCAACATTTATGGTGACAACTCATCTTTTATTATAATCTACCATCTAAATATGATATGCAATCTTAACAATCTTCTCCCTTTTTTTTTTTCAAAAGGTTTTTAGTTTTCACGTCGGGTTCACCAAAATGTATCGCTCCAAATTTTTTGCATCCTTACCTTCAGGCTATAGGATCCATGCCCGGAAGGGGGATGCGAGAAGGATGGGACAATACCGTGGACTGAGAGGCCCTTTGAAGGTCACGCCTCTCGGGGAGGGGTATCAGGGTGAATTTTTGACGGATGGTGGGGTTCACCAAGAAACTTTGAGTGGCAGTTTCCATGCCTAGGTTGAGAATGGGTTTGATGTGTTCCTTTTTGTATTCAATCATTCAATTCCTAGGTTTGGCCAAAATGAATCTAAGCTATTCTATATGCCAATGCTGATTTATATGGATACAAAAAACATGAATAAGTGCTAAACACAGAAAGTGTGCTAAATAAGATAGAATGTACCTGATTTTGGATGTCTGATGAAGATTCGAGGTTTGTAGAAGTCCGAGATCATCTCAAATCTTACATTATCATCTGCAATTGCATAGAATCATCTCGAGATCATAGTCGAGTCATCCGAGATCAGACGAGATCATCGTCGACCTGACGAATTAATTAGAAACACGCAATCATAGAAACAGATACCAAAAACCAAAAATACAACTGCAAAAGCAAGGGGAAATGATAGAAATAATAGTAAACTTGCCTAAATGATAAATCCAGATAACAATTAAAGGAAATGCATTAATTTAATAATTTATTTTAACTTTATCATGCATCTATGCTAAATGAGGTGAACTCCAGAATGCAGAAATAGAATAAACTAAGTTAATGCATAAAGAAATGAAGAGAGAAGATAAAGAAATGCAAACTCCGGGCTCTGATTGCCCCCAATCTGGACTGTAGTCGAGATCACCTCCAATCATACGAGATCATCGCCGATCTACGATAGGATCATCCGAAATCATCTGGAATCGCCTGCGACGATCCGAGCTTGCTCCAGCTGAAAAATAGTAAAATTCCTGCAAGAAAAACTTGAAATACACAATGCAAGCGATGGTGTGAAGGTGTTCTAATGCACGAAAAACTAAAGTTGCAGGGAAAATCAGCCAGGGGGAAGTCAAGGAAAATCCTAAGTTTATATAGGATTTAGGGAGAGGTTAGGAGGTTGGAGATCACCCCAATTTGGGAGATCTCCAACGGGGAGACTCTAACCGCTGCAGACACGCTTTCCGCCCAAGTTAGAGAAGCTGTTGAAACAAAAGCTAATTATGAAAATCAGTTTTGGGACGAAATCGTCCGGACGTTCTGTTCCAGATGGAATTCGTCAGATCTGGGACGATTTCGTCTGATCGTCGACGATATCGTCCAACGGTCAAAACAAATCCTAAAAATGGTGCAAAAAATGAGGGGAGCGGGTAACGGGCGGTTTTGGGGTTAAAATTCAAATTTTTATCTTTTTACTAAGGGTTTAACTGCGCCAATTTTAGGGTGCTACAATAGCCATGGTAGATTCATATGAACAACCATTGTCTTGACCTTGATCCTTGTTTTGATTCCCTAATAGTAATGGTAATGGTCCCTTGACCTCTTGTTGAAGATGTTCGTTTAGAACATTAATTGACAAGGTTTGGATTTCATCAAAATCATGAGGGAAATCATACCATAATTTCTTTGGAAATTCATATTTTATTGTTCATTCAGGGAATAGGCTAATGTCTTTAGTATTCTTACCATAAAAAATAGTCATATTTCCCAATCTACAACTAATGTAAGCATCAGCTATCGCAAGCCATGGGCGCCCTCGAATTAATGGATTTCCCCCTAAATTTTTCTTGGGTTGTAAGACTATAAATTCTACAGGGTATTTCCATGAACTTATGGATACTATAACATCTTCTAGTTTTCCTTTTGGATTGACATTAGACCTATCCGCGAGTTGGAGTACAATAGAAGTTGATTGTAATCATGTACCTCTAAAAATTCTTCTATTTATTTAGAAATGACATTAATAGTAGCTCCTAAATCGACCAAAACATTTTGAAAAGGCTATATCACCAATGTGTACCATGACTATAGGTATTCTAGAATCTATGTATTTTGGTAATGACCTACCTCCCATTATTATCTCATATAATTGTCCAATGACTTGAATAGTTTGGGCTTCGTTCTTCTTTTTCCTTCCTAAATTTGTACATATGTTTTTAATGAGATTGGAATAGATGGGTATATCCTTGATAGCTTGTAACAAAGGAATATTAATAGTAACATTTTATAATTCTTGAAGGAAGTTAAAGGCTGGCTTAGATGGTTCTTTTGGTATTGCCAATATTTGAGGAAAAGGTATTTCCACTTCCTTCCTTTGAGGAATTTGGATTTCTTATTGTTTTATTGGAATGTTTTTTGGTGAATTTTCCATTTCCTTTTTATTGTTATCCTCATTTTTGAACAAATCTGCAATGGGATTTTCAAGCTCTGTGAGAGTTACATTGTTTTCCAATACTTTTCTTGATCTCAATTGAATATGTTGACAAGGTACTACATATAGAACACGTCTCACTAGTTTCATAGGCTTGTTGAATGTTCTTGTTATTGTTAGGATTAGGGACTACTTGAGCTAGAAGAGGAGGTTGCTTAGGATTATTATTATTATTGGTTGGAGGTGGAAGAAATCTATTTTGAGGCTGATTTTGAGGAGCTTGATCCCTAAATTGGTTTTGAAATTTCTGTTGTTGCAACAGATTTTGAGACCAACCAGATCCTCCCTGGTTGTATTGGCCACTAGTATTCCAACTATTTTGACTAGAAATTACTTGATTCCATGGTGTATTTCCATAAGTATTAGCCATAAAGTGGGCCCACAGGGGTATGTTCCAATCTTGATTGTTTGAGTAAGAATTCCAATTTGCCCAATTTGGTGCATTAGACCATTGATTAGGCCTTTACAAGTTGGAATAACTAGGGTTTGACCAATTTGGTGGTCCATTGAATGGGCCATTCTATATTTGGGCTACAAAATAAACATATTCTACCTCTTCAAGTTTATGTTCCTTTGTGGCAGCTTTAACAGTGAAGATATATTTGCAGTTTTTAGTTTTGTGACTTTTATCACAAATTTTACTAGCAATATTGGAAATGTTGGTAATTTTGAGAGGGCATTTCCTTATATTATGTTTTTTTCTACATCTATAACAACAAATATCTTCATTTTCTTGTCCTTTTGTATTTCTATCCATTAAATCCAAAGATGTAGTCAAGGTACTTAACAAATCAATTTTTAAACCTTCCAACATGTTTCCAATTTTTTATCTTGTTACTCCACCTATAGATGTTTACTTATTATTTCTTAGAGGTTCGTTTCTTGAATAGTTTTTGTAAAGGTTCACAATCTCCTCAAATTCCATAATATGGATATATCCTTTTTCCATGAGGGTAATAACCTCAAGGATATCTTCTTTTAGTCCTTTTAGAAAGAGTTCTTTTAAGATTTCCTCATCAATGTTTATATTTACTAAAGACCCAACAAATAGAAATCTCTCAAGGTAATCCTCCAAAGATTCTTCTTCTTTTTTATTCATGTGAAATAGCTCAACTTTCTTATCCCTAAATCTATAGTAATCCTGATATCGTTCAACGAATAGCTCCTTTAATTCATGTTCTCTGTCCCATTGATTACAAATATTTTCTCCTAGACCCATGAACCATCTTAAAGCTGCATCTATAAGAGTAGAGGGAAACAACCTTAGATTTTGTTCATTGGTAGTGTAAAATTAAGGTTGTCACACTACTTCAAATTTGAAAATAAAAACATTCGGATATTCATGTGGTTTCCCATGAAGGTGGGCAATACAAAAATAGAGACTGACTTAGGTTCTCTTATTGTCCCATATGTGTGTAATATTGGGAAGGCAAATGTTTTCTTTTACCCATTTCTTCTTTGGTCTCTATTCTGTCTTTTTTTATTCCCTCTTTGGTTAACTTCTACTTCTCCCTACCCACTTTTATGGTAAGCCATAACTGAATGTAAGATTTCAAGAATTGGACCAGGTATTAGTTCAGTAAAAATAGAAGGATCTATGTGATTGTCAAATTCTAGTTCCAATAATAAGTATGAGTTCGGATCTTGTTCTAGGATTTCATCTTGATTGGTTGATGTTGTTGTTTCAAATTCTTCTAACTTATAAATTTCAAGCTGCATACTAAAGTCTCTTTGGAAATTTCCTTCTGAGTTACTGATCTTTATAAATATTTCCTTAGAGTCTCTAGGTCTGCTCACGAATTTTCTAAGTTTCCTTGTTTTTGCAACACATCTAATATTCCTTGAATAGTCTATTAATATCATTGGTTGGATCAAGTTGTTTGGGTGTCATGGAATGTTCTTATTCAAAATTAAAATGGTCTACCACAAATTGAATCAATTGAACAAAAAAATCTTGAGTTGGAATGGGGTCAAGATTCCCAAATTGTAACTCACAACGTAAATCTTGACACAGCTCCCTAAAGTGTACAGCTCTACGTATCCTTTGATATTTCTTGCTATATTCTAGGGCTACTTATTTCTTTTCTAGGTCTTCGATGAACTTGTGAATGAGGGGGGATTCTTAAAAATATTGATTCTAAGGGTAGATTATTGGATTTACTGTTGCGCTTCTATCCCAAAGCCAACGCTCACAATTCCTTTTAATATCTAGGTAAGATGAAAGTTAGTTCATCCCTAGAGTTTTTGCTATGTCAATCCTTACGATTTTCTTTAGTTCGTCTAATTTTATTTTATAATCTCAATGCATTTAGATAGACTCTCCCACTCCTTACCGGATGCTCTATTTCCTTGCTCAAAAAGAAGGTTGACTTCTTGTTTTATTAATAGTTCTCTAAGGTCTATAAGTGCAGACTGATTCAGACTATTTTCCACCATCTAGCAGCTTATTTTTATTTTCTTTTCTCTCTCTAGTTTGGTTTTGTTTGGTTTTTTATTTTGATTTTTTGTTTTAATCCCATTGTTTTCAAGTTCAGATACAATTCACAACAATTGAGTTTATAACTATCCTTAATATAGAAGGGAACAATCGAAATAAAATTTCACAATAATCCTAATATTTTTCTAAAATTAGATGTGACTCGCATTCCTATGAATCTTTATACAACCAACCTTAGCACACTAGGAATAATATGAAATATTGCTGGAAAAGTAAAATTAACTAAAAATAAAAGGTTAAACTATTACTATTTGTTTGATTTTTTAGGAGGGTTTCACTATGGTTGTGTCACTCAGCCATACCTACTTCCTACTTCTAACAGGGTCCTAAACCAAGTTTAGGTTTATTTCAGTATGTGTTTCTCACTCAGGCATACCTACTACCTGCTTTTCTCACAGGTCCCATGTCAAACTAAACAATAATAATCACCCAAAGATGGAAAATTTATAGGAAATAAAATTTGTTAAAATAAAAGGTAAACTATTACTGCTTATTTGATTATTAGGAGGGTTTCACTATGGTTGTGTCACTCAACCATACCTACTTCCTACTTATGATAGGGTCCTAAGCCAATGTTTAGGTCTATTTCAGTGTGTATACCTACTTCCTATTTTTCTCGTAGGTCCTAAGTCAAACTAAGCAATAATAATTACCCAAAGCAGGAAATTTGTAGGAAATAAAATTTGCAAAAAATGAAATTTGCAGGAAATAAAATTCTAATTAAGAAAGCAGTAAAACTGATTCCTCAAGATAAATGAACCTGGAAACATTGAACGAAGGGGCTTTTTGGGACCATATTGTGCCACTCTGACTCATATGCACACCAAGGACTCATACGTACCTCTTTCCACATACAAGTAAGCCTTACCTTTTTGCACTACCAAACAACTTTTCTAATTAACCACTACGACGCTACTCTCCCCAACAATGACGTCAAAATGATCAGCTATAATAGCTTACATTTAATTTATCAATATGAGGGTAAATCAAGGTTAGATTTAAAGAGTAGGAATCCAGTATATATTATACCATGGGGATAAATGCTAAGCTTAGTTTAAATTTTTTCAGTTTTAGGTGTTTGCAGAAAAGTAATAAACATAAATTAAATTGTGTAGGAATGAAAACAAAATGCAATTTAAGATTTCTGTATTAAATATGATAATTACCTATTAATGAATTGTTCTAACAGTAATTTCCTATTGATGAGTTAATTTGTTGGTGAATTTATCTTTTATTGAGGATCCTCTTGTAGTTAGTTTTATTGATCTATTCTGACTTTATGTTTTATAAGAATGCAATTTAATTTATTTTATATTCTAAGGTTAATTAACTATTTCTAACCTATTGTAGGGGTAAGAGCTTAGGGAGTGGTTGTAGGAGTGGGCCCTACCTCCTAGAATATAGTGTAAGTCTGTATCCCCTAGTTTATTTTACCTTAGTAACTAAAATTCATAACTATTACTAACATTATGTTATTCTATTAATGCAAGAATATACAGTTACAACTACATAAAATAAATTTAGCAATAAATACAAATTACCATATGCAAAGAATGAAGTACTACTCCTTATTGCTAGAAATTCAAATATACATGCTGACGCGATTCTTCAAAAATTGTATAGACATTAGAAATTTTGACATTAGCTATTTCTCCATTATAACATTGGATATTAACCCTTTTCAAAGGTCTCCCTATTTAATATATATTGTGACTTGGACAATTCTAAATAAACTCTTCCATGTATTTTGCAATGTGGAGTTTTGGACTTGTAATGCGATAACTATGCATGGACGAAAATAATCTAAACTAATGAAATTCCTAATTCTACTTGGACTCAGTAAACATCCTAAGTGGTCCAAGTGGTATTTTATAAATGCACTTAACAAAACTATACTAATTTGAATATTTCACAAGATGTACAATATAATCACATGTCCTTGATTCTCGAAAAAGGCATAACAATCTTGCGTCTAAATCTAATCATCCTAACAATATTCCAATTATACAATGTTTATGGAATAAAGTGATAATAACTTTATTAATCACAATATCCTTGTGGAGAATATGTGACAAGTCAACTAATCTAAGTTGACTGTAATCCTTTTATTACCATGTGAGAGCGCCATGTTGTTGTTGATGTGGCGTACGATGTTGGTCAACTCTCTTTGGTAACTACTGATAAGAATTTTCCTTTGTAACAACATTTAGTAGCTACATTTTGTAAAATGCTTCGGTAACCATATTTTGTAATAGTAATCAGCCATTTTTTTGTCACTGCACCTAAAGTGTCCTTAATCCTTTGTCCTTACATCCATCCTCTCACATTCAAGGTATATCCTGAAGCTTGCACTACTGCACCGTGTATTTGTGGAACACCCTTCAAGATTTTCCTACATAATTACCCATAACTCAGATGTATTTTACATGAAATGCACACATTTATTAAATTTAACTGCATTCATCTTTTTACTAATAATTCATAGAAATAAACAGAAACAACTAACTTAAAATACATTATAATCACAAATTAAATATAAAAATAAAATAATTTACTATGAAAATATGTACCAAATAATCACTCATCAATAAGCCTCAAAAGCTAACAGTGGTATAACCTAAACTTTGCAAAATCTTTACAAACTAGACCTACCACTGTGCATCGTTGCATGCAAATGCCACCATAAGGAATTCCTCTAAGAGTGAATGAGGTTATCTTTGGAAGGAGAAACTGGAGAAGCTTGGTGGATAATTTCTATTCCAAGATCAGACTTAGAATAGAAGGATATTTCAAGTCTTGAAGTTAGACCTTGATATTGCAAATATTGAAGAGAATAAGAGACCCATGAAAGAGGTCTCATTGAAGAAATTGGCAAATTGAAGAAAACTGCAAATTGTAGATTGGCTAGAGTCTTTCCACAATATTGTGAAGACTAGGACTCAGCACAGAATTGGTTCCACTAGTTTTGAGAATAACTAGTGAAGTTTATTTATTTTAGAATATAAAAAATTCTAATATATTTGGTATTGCTATCTAAGTTTCTGGTTACAGGAATTTAACACCCAAAAGTTGAGAATCTTCCTAGTTGCCTAAAATTCTATGTGCTTTCCTTGTACAAGAATTATTTCTATGTTGCAAAAAATTAGAGATTGAATATTGGGGGAAACTCAAGAAGGAAGTCCCCTAGAATATTGTAAATAGAGAAGGTACAAATTGAAGAAGTTGAAGAGACAAATAAGAGGTTAGTTTGAAGAACTTCCAATATTGGAAGATTGAAGATTGTAGATAGAATATTGTATATTAGAGACCTAAGAAGAGGTCTTACTACAAAATTTAGGAGCAATAGATTTGGAGATCTAAGAAAATCATCTCATTGTAGAATCCCCATAGATGGGATATTGAAGAAAATAGGAAAAATTTTCAGTAGAGTTTTCAGAAGAAGAAGTTGAAGAGTCATGAGAATAAATTGAATAGTTGCGAAATTAGAAGACCCAAGAGAGAGGTCTCAAGATATTTTGAAAGATAAGAATGCTAGAGAAAGCCTTATTGCAGGATTTGGAGAAGATGCCATTGGAGGTATATTAGAGAAAGTGAGAAGTAGGAGAGTGCAAGCAGAGAGGATATTTGAAGAAATTTCATGATAAGAGATTGCAAGCAAGGAGAAGTTTCTAATTTGGGATAATTATCGCCATCCAATAACAAGCCCAATAAAAATAAGTGTTTGGCAAGAATTTTACCAAATTTTGGAGATAGAGTTAGAAGATCTCAAGACATTTATATTCTTAATAAAGGATACAGTTTTGGAGTCAGAATTTGACAAAAATATTATAGAAGAAGATAATATTGATGAGCCCAAGTTTTTGGAAAATATATGAATAGCTACAAAGCTTTTAAGGCTTATTTGAAAGCGAGGATTGTAGGTTTTGAGCAGATTTTGAAGAGTTGTAGAAGAGCAAATTGAAGGTAGCCTAGATCTATAGTTTGAAGAAGTTTTAGGTAGATCTTGAAGTACCCATAGATATGAAACTAAAGGTGTTTAGATAGAAATAAAAATCATCATTTCTAAGACTCTCATTGCAAATTTAAGCCAATGAAATAAGTAACAACTTGACTACAGAGTTGCAAGTTTATGGACAATAGTTTGGGTGGCATTAATAGTTGCTAGATTCAAATTATATGAATACAATATTGAAGGATATTCAAAGCCACAAAAACAAATTTTTGTGGATAGTATTGAAGGAGGATCGAAGACTATGGATTTGGAGCAATTTTGTTAAAATTTGAGCAGCAAGAAAGGTTGCAAATTGGGTAAGAGTGAAAGGATAAGAGTAAATAACTTAGATGTAAAACAAATAAAATAAAAGAATGCAATAATGGTGTAATCTAAGTCTAATATTCAAGTAATGAAATCAGCTATACATAAAGTCTTAAAGAACACCATATTATTATCCATATTGCATTAGTTTAAAATCAAAATATTAATAACTTAAAGGATTTCTTTAAGTTAAGGTGTTAGTAGTACATCTTAATGATCTACAAAGACAAATTAGCAAAATGAAGGAGAAATAATAAGTGTATAGTATTGTTAGTGAATTATTTTCTATTGTAAATTTATGAAAGCAAAGTAAAAGCAATAATCTAAGCTAGATGAAGACTGAATAAAGGTTAGAAATTTGACAAAATTTCTAATTTTCAAAAGACACTAGAATAATCTTAAAAATATTGGATGAGCACAAGCATCGAGAGGTATTGAAAGCATCATTATAGAAGAGGAATTTCCACTCAAAAGAATAAGAGGAACTACCACTCAAAGGAGTGTTACCATTGTTCTAAGGTGGGAAACTCAAAAGAGCAAGAGGAACTGCCACTCAAAGGAGTGTTACCATTGCTCTAAGGAGGGAACCAATTAATATATACACCGATTAAGATATGTGGATAGAAGCTCCACACCATCAAAGATACGTACACGAGCTCTACACCATTGGATGTCATTGAAGAAGACTAAGCCACCTATGAAATCATAAAAGAAAAGAAAGACATCCTTCCTTGAGAAATAAGAATTCAACTATGAAAATAAAAGCACAGGACTATGTTGACACAAATTTATTGAAGCATGAAGTAAAATAAGCATTGGAATAGTAAAGAGTTATGTTGAAAGTAGTAAGCAACCATAGACGGATTGGTCTACATGCAAGCGCTACATTGATTAAAATTGTATAAGCATTGAAGGAGTGTTTCAAGTAACACCCATTGCCACAATAATATTTGTTAGATAAGGAAAATGTATTGCAAGGGAGGTAGAAATGTTGGAGTGCCAAGTGGTACATACTAGACAAAAAATTGAAGATTATAACACCTATTCTAACAAGTAGCAAGTAGAAATCAAAAGTTAAAAGGTTAATTCATGCCCAATGAAGGAAATGTTCTCCCAAGGTTTCAAAATAGTAAATAATCTATTAATACATATGGCAGATTAGTGCAGGCAAAAATGTGTGAAGGATACTAGTGATTGGATGAAATAAGAGAACCTTTGGAGGTTACATTTGAGTGCATGTTTATTGAATCCAGAGTGAGAGAAGTTATCTCTCAAATAAGCCAATGAATTTGGCAAAGATAGCACATGTGAATACATCTTTCATAGACATACGCGATGGAATATTTGCAGAGGAGTCAAACGTTGTTGAACATTGAATACAACTCTAAGCCTAAGGTAATTTATTTCATTAAAATTACTTATAAGCTTGAGTTAGGAGTAATAATGAAGTTTATAAGATTATTATTTTCTAAGGTGAAAATGAAATGTATTTTCAAAATAAAAGTCTATATTTGAAACCTTAGATATAATAGTAAATTAAAGGATTATTAAAGGAGTAATTCTTTAGTGGAGGATATAGGAGAAATATATACATAAAAGTTTTTTAATTAAATTATTTAAAGTTACAAAACATTTTTGAATATTTGCAATTTAGTTGAGTTGGCATAATAAGTATTTCTACAATAAATTAGATTTATAATAATTAAAATATATTCTTCTAAATTTCTAAATTTTGAGATATAAGGTATTCTACATTAACTTATGAGTTTAAGAAATTTAGAGATATTATATTCTTGTGACTAAGACATAATTCTTGGAACTATAGTCACTACTTTTTTAGGCATAAGAAACTCAACCTACAAAGAGTGAATAATTTAAGAAGTATGGATAAACTAGCAAGAGAGACATATTATCATCAAATGCAAATCATTCCTTATGTTCCTTATCAACAATGCAAGATTATTTCACATGAAAATAATTCTACTATTCAATATTGTTAGAGTATATTACATCATTTGGGTCATGTAAATGTACCACCCTTGGTACATAGCTAGAGTAGTAGATTACTTTAGGGGTAGTTAGATAGTTACTTAAAGTAACATAACAAATACACGAGTGTTTATGTGCAAGTTGTAAATGTGCAAGGTGTCCCCTTGTATAGCTTGGTAGAGTGTTGGCCAAGCAATCCATCTTTCTATATAATGGGCCTCATAGTGAGTTGTTATATATCATAGTAGGTAGTAGTAGGTATAATAGGTAAATTACCATATAGATCAATGATGGGATACAATGTAGTTCTTTAAGCATAAGTTTTGGAGTGTACATTTCCTCCATATTGCATCATATCATTTTCATCACTTTCTATTAATAGCATATTCAGCATCTTATATTTCTACATATTCAGTATCTTATGATTGCATTCTCCCTTGGCATACACCATCAAAATCTAATAGTGGTATCAAAGCCATGGTAGTTCAATAGGATTAGGGAGAGATACAAGTGAGATAGAGAGAAAAAGGAAATCTCAGTTCTAGAATTTTTGAGATTACATTTGGCTAGAGTCTTTCTACAGAGTTGCAAAAAAACTCGTGAATACTAGGACTCAACATTCATTCTACTAGATTGACAAATCAACTAGTGAAGATTCATCATTGACAAGATTTAGAATCATCTTACTAATATCTTGTTTTATAAAAAGGAAACTAAAGGAAGCCCTATTGCATATCTACACATTGTAGAAGAAAAAGCCACAGAAGCCTTATTGTAGAAGAAAATGCCACATAAACCTTATTGCAAAAGAAAATGACACAAAATACTTATTGCAGAAGAAAAGGCCACATAAGTCTTATTGTAGAATAAAATACCACAAAAACCTTGATCTAGAAGAAAAGCCATAAAATTCTTGAACCTGAAGAAGACTCCAAAGAATTGTCCTTGAACCTGAAGAAGACTCCAAAGAAGAGTGAAAAATAGGAGATTGATGATCTCCTTTGCTAATTGAAAACTTCCCCTAGAAGAAGCTAAAGAGACTTATTAAAGGTCTCATTTAATAACTTCCATCCCTAGAAGAGATAGAGAAGGACTATCAAAAGTCATATTCCAGGGACCCGTGAAGAAGATCTCATTACCAACACTTCTGTAGTTGAATATTGAAGGAAATGTCTCATCAAGAAGACCATAGAAATTGTACGACTAAAGATCTTGGACAGGTCCCAAGGAAAAACAAGGAGAAGGCTTGGAGAGTCTCATTGTAGATATTTGAGAAGTCATCAAAGAATTTCCTAGGATAACTCATTGGATAAATTCACTACAAAATATAGTGAAATAATTAGGACAATTATCACCATCTGACAACAAGTCCAAATTAGAAAGATTTGGTAAATAGTTTGTCAAAATTCAGAGAGAATATTTATGAATACCTTAAGACCTTTATATTCTTGACCAGAAATCCTTGTTTGAATCCAAAAATCAGAGAAAAAAACGTACCAAATCCAAGAAGATATGGATATTGCCTTTCATAGCTAAGAATGCATATTGCAGTGAATACTTATAAATAACAGTAATCAAGATTGCATTACTAGCTACAAGAATTTAGAGTTCTAGGTCATATCCTGAAGGAGAATTTGAAATCATATACTACAAAGCAATAGACTAGAAGAATTCATATTTGCAAGCAACCACCAACCTAGACAAGAAATTTGGTGAATCAACTCGCCAAGATATTCATCTTAAAAGGTAAGAAACTTAGGTGCAAAAGATTTATTACTTGAAAACTTCTCGGATTACTACTTAACTTCATTAAGCACCTTATTAGAATTTAGAAGTTGCATTTTAAGTCCTCAAAAGAAATTATGGAAGATAGTTTATGTTAAGGTTCATTATCTACACATTAATAGGAGTTAGATACATTCTTCCTATTATATAATTACTGAGAAGAGGTCTACATTAAGAAATTTGCAATGATTATTAGTGCATTTGAAACTAATTTGAGATCTTATTAACAGGAGAAATAAGGTGAGATTATTAAATTGCATTACGTTATAAATATTATAGATTCATTGCACTATACTAGTTGTTCATTAAACTAGTTACTCTCAAAGGGTTATTTTGTGTATTGATTGTTAAGGATACAAAAATATGCAAATATCAAAATGTCTAAAGACACTATTCATAACTCAATACCAGCAAGGTATTGTGGCCTAGAGAATCCACCAAATAGGATCATATTCCTCCAAGGAGTGGAGAAGAAATCCACCATTAAACTCCTTGAAAAGAATCCAAAAATCGAGACTTGGTGAATCTCATATTCAAGGTGCACTAAGAGCTCATTATAGGTAAAATTTAGTGCAGAAATTTCTCCTCCAAAAGCATATTATGTGCATGATTATTATCTTGGTTTCATTACTAAATTAACCAAGCAAAGGAGAGATTTGTCTAATAAATAAGACAACATCGAATCATCCCTTGCCTACAAGATATTGTACAAAGAAGCAATCATCAAAACCAGCAAAAAGCAAGCTTGCAAGGAGATTGGAAAATAGGTGCAAAATCAAATATTATATTCTAAATTTTGTAAAGGTGTTTACATTAGTTTCTTGCACCATTGGAAGGACAAGCTTGAGTGTCATAAGAACACTCCAATGGACTACAAGACCTACAACATTATCCAAGCAAGGAAGAGAGCCAACAAAGGGCTTGTATTGAGGTGAACAAAACCTCCATCTTCAACTTGTCATCAAGCTTTCACCTACATCACAAAAGCCAACATAAGGAGGCTAGAATATAAAATAATTGTTGTCTATTTTATTCCAATGCATGTCTCACTACAACAAAAAATAAATACAGCAAGAAGACGTAAAAAAAGAAGGGTAGATTACCAAGATAAAATTATCATGATAGTGCCACTTAAGCTTCCATAAAAGCTACATACACACATGAAGGAGAGAAACACACAACCACCAAAGCATCATACATAAAACTAGAGCAAACTATAGAATAAGCATTGAGTAAATACAATAGAGCAAGGGTTGGCAAGGAAAGATATATGTTGAAGCAAGCTCTACATGCATACAAAGGACCTGACACTTGGTAAATCTGAAAGGAGCACTCATAACATCCAAAACATTCATTCTTGAGTGTTAGAAGAAGCGTCCATAATATAATGCTCATATTAGAAGTTTTAGAGGTGTTATTCAAAATAGTCATCATTATTCCTAGCCAAGAGCATTGAAGATTTGCTCATAGAAGACCCTAACATCTATCCACCAAGTGTAAGTTTCTTGAGCGTCGAATGTAACTTCCATAATAGTTGTCCAAATTCAAGTTCCATTCATACTATTTAAAGGTACCTAAACTCAAGGAAGAAAAAATGCATTCACGGCAAGCAAAAGAGCAAAACGTTTAAGAGGATATAAGAGCATTAAAAGTTCGTAGTAAAGGATGAATTCAAAGCAAGATCAAGCATTGAAAGGTGTGGAAGCACATTTTTAGGAAGGAGCTAAATCAAGTTTTTGTTCCATTTATGAGAATTGTAAGCCTGCATTAAATGCCTATCATAAACCAGCAACTCCAGCACTCTTCAATTGGAGAATAATTACATTATACAAGCATCATTTAAGGAGGAAACAAACACCAATCAAAGAGAGCATTGAATGCTCATTAGTGCCACATTTTATAATCCTTCACTATCACCAAATCCATCACCTCAACATATCAAGGGAAGATAATCCACAAGGATTACTAAGGTAAAGTTTATACTTGCTTTAAAACTAAGGAACATTGGAGTTATAAGGATATAATATATTTACTATTGCAAGCATTCATCAAGCATTAGTAACTCATTAAGCAAGCTCATTCCAAGAACATTCTCATATTTACAAATAATAAAGTAGGAGATATAAGGGCTTCTACTTGAAAAATTAAAACTCTATTATTACAAATATTATTGTTTTCTAATATTCCAAAGTAGGGAGATATAAGGCATACTACTTCATACATATAATTTGAATTTAGAAAATTAATCTATTGGATAGAGAAGTATATTAATTGCCTACATTTAGAGTTGTAATTAATTGGTAAAAATTATTTCATACTCACTCTAAGGAGACAAAAATAAATCCAACCATTGAAGCATTACTTCATTGGGAAATATAAGGTAAAATTAAAAGGTTGATTATTCTCAAAAAATTACAAAATCAACTTAGAAAGTGAACTAAGCATATTCTAATTATTAGGGAGATATAAGGAAGTCTACAAAACCTAATTCTAAAAAATGTTGTATCAAATTAGTTCACATATCCTAACTAGGGAGAAATAAGGGATTCTACAGAGCCTAAGACTTGAATAGTTTTATCAAACCAACTCATATATCTTAAACTAGGGAGTCATAAGGAAGACTACTACAAAGGTCATAAAAATACTTCATATTACAATGGAAAGAAGAGAATATTATCACCAAATAATGCAAGAACAAAATACACATAATACATCATGTCTCAAATGCAAAATAAGTTCTAGCATAAACAAATATAAATAACAGAAGAACATATGGTATATTGACTCAGGTGCTAGTCATCACATGACAGGAAATCTTAAATTTATTAATGGTTACAAATTAAGAATAGAAAATAGCAAGACTTATCCTATCCATGGATATGGGTGTGTAACACCTAGAAAATCATTTCCAAACTTTCTACTACAAAAAGTGATGTATGTTCCTAGATTAACATTCAATATTATTTCAGTAGGTAAGCTAGTAGAAAGCAATAGAATGGTTGATTTCAGATACATAAATGGAGTTAATACTTGTATCATTATGAATAAATAAAATATATGTCATAGGATCTCTTTGTGAAAATACATACACCCTAGACACTATTGAGAACTCACACGACATTGTTATATTTCAAAATAATACTAATCCATTTCCTAAGGAACGGGTTGCAGAAAATCAAGAGCCCAATTATCATAAAAGTAGGCAGAGAAATAGAATCTTCAAAATTAGAAGAATGAGAGGACCACAACAATATGACCTACTCATCCATATACAATCTAAATAAGAAACAGAACCAAATGAAAATACTCATCAATATTTAGATAAAGTAAATTGGATAAAAGAAAACGATATCCCTGATGAAGCCAAAGACTATTCAAGAGAAGAAGATCCATATTGAATACTAAAGTCTTCAATACCCAAATAATGTAATACAAGGGGGTGTTAGAGTATATTACATCATTTGGATCATTTAAATGTACCACCCTTGGTACATAGCTAGAGTAGTAGATCAATTTAGGGAGTAGCTAGGTAGTTACTTCAAGTAATATATTAAATACACAAGTGCATATGTGCAAGATGTAAAATTGCAAGGTTTCCCCTTGTAAAACTAGGTAGAGCATTGGCAAAGCAATCCATATTTCTATATAAAGGGTCTCATAGTGAGTGATTATATATCACAATAGGTAGTAGTAGGTATACTGGGTAAATCACCATATAGATTGGTGATGGGGTACAATGTAGTTTTTTAAGCATTAGTTTTGGAGTGTTCATTTCCTCCATATTGCACTGTATCATTTTCATCACTTTTCATTAATAGCATATTTTTGCATCTTATATTTTTGCATATTCAAAATCTTGTGATTGCATTCTTCCTTGGCATACACCATCAAAAGCTAACAAATATGACAAGGATACTTGGTATATTGATTCAGGAGTAAGTCACCACATGACAGGAAATCTACAATGGTTTGATTGCCTAGAGGTTACTAATAGTTTTGGTATAAAGCTAGTCGATGGAAAGAAATATTTGGTTCATGGATATGGACGTGTAATACCTAATGCATTCTATCCACATTTTATATTGGATAATGTTATGTATATACCAGGATTGACCACAAACCTCATCTCAGTTACCAAATTAATTGAGAATGGAAAAATAGTAGAATTCAAATATATGGACAAGAAGAACAAATGTCTTATCAGAAGGCTAGATGAAATAGAGGCTACAGGTTCAGTTAACAAGGGAGTATACTTTCTAGATTCTATTGGTTTCTCACAAGAACTTGTAATGGCTCAAGATAATACTAATGTCATTTTTGAAAGATATATTATAGAAAACAGGGACTCATTATTCTACAAAATACAAGATTCGGATAAAATAAAATGAGAGGACAGTTGCCAAGACATCAAAGAATTAAAGTTGAATATGAACCAGAGCATATCAAAATATTTCTACAAGCTGAAGATCCATACTAAAGACTCATATTGAAGATAAGTCTTCAATAACCAAATAATGTAATACGGGGGGTGTTAGAGTATATTATATTATTTGGTACATGTATTAGATTATGATTTACTTTGTGTTGTAATAAATAAACATGGACGCATAATATTTAATATTGTAAATGTACACGTTTGTCCATGTGTACATGAGTCCATAGAATAGGAAGTTGAATACCTCAATAAGTGGGAATGCCAAGAGTGCTTCATATGAAGAGTCACATTACATTATGTACATGGTAATTTGGAGATGTAAAAGACAAGAGTAATAATATTACTTGGTTCTTCCAATACTATGGCTCTATTTTCATGAGCCTTTATTTATGGCTTATTTAGGAGTAGCTATGTGAGCTATTTTAGTATTTCATACTTACATAATATTTCCATTATCATATATATTAGTTTGGTACTTTATTTCATTTCTGTAAGTTTGATTATCTTATGTAATAAGCCTCAAAATATAAAAAATTAGCCTCTTTCCCTGGCCTCTTCCTCAAGAATTTGAATATCTTGAGGTCTTCAAAAATACTTTCCAAAATTTGACAAACTTCTTACCAAAACCTTCTTCCTTTTGGGCTTGTTGTTGGATGGTGATAATTGTCCCAAATGCTTTTCTAAAATCTTCTTTTGCTTGCAATATTCTATATCAAGCTTTCTTCAAATATCCTCCAAAGTCCACTTCTTCAACTTATTTAATAGGGATTATCTAGCCTTCCTTTTTCTCCTTCCATTTTTTCTTGAGATCCCTACTCTTAGGTTTTCAAAATTTGCAACTCTTCAATTTGACCTTTTCTTAGTCCTCCTCTATCTTCTTTCTCAAATATCCTATATATTTTCTACAAATTTGCAATGGGAGCATCTTCTCTTGGGTCTCCTCTTTATTCAATATTCAATAGGGCTCTTTTGACCTCTTTCTCTCTTCTCAATCTTCAATCTGGAGTCTTTAATCTTCAATGAGGACTTCTTCTCCTGGGTCTCCTCAATATTCAATATTCTATCTTCTATGGGGACCTCTTTCTTGAGTACACTAAATATTATATCTTCCATATCCAATGGGGCCTTTTTATTGGATCTCCTTTATCTTCAATATCTACTATTTTTCTTCAACAAAGAACTAATCCCTACATGATGAAAGCACATAGACTTTCAGGAAATCAAAGATGAAATTCTTCTCTATCTATTGTAGGAATATTCTCAACTTTTGAGAACTAATATTTTGCAAAACAAACATAGACAGTAGCAAAAAAATACATCTAAATCTCTATATTTCTAAAGATAAATGAATTTCACTAGTTATCCTTCAATCTAGTGGAAAGTAATCTTTGTTGAGTCCTAGTCTTCATGAGTTTTTCAGCAACCCTATGGAAAGACTCTAGCCAATTTTTTTTTTATTTTAAGTTTTGAAAATGAGATCTCCCTATCTTATCCCAATTTCTCTCGTGGCTATCCCTATGTCCTATCAATATTCCTTATGGCTTTGATACCACTTATTAGCTTTTGATGCTATATATTTAATGAAAAACAACCACAAGGTCTAAAATAAGCATGTTATATCAAATATAAGGTAATGGCAATATACTAAGCATGTAAAACTCATAAGAAACTTTTGAAATAACTCATAAAGCTGTCATTAACAAAATCTCATGAAAATAGTATTTTGATATAAAATGGAGATCTCTAAAACCCCATATTTCATATATGCTCTACATTGTATCTAACTTATCCTCCACTTCTACTCTACATTACCTTTTTTATATAATCGTACAAAGGCCAATATATAATGGGATGTGACTCTTGACCTTCTATATTCCTATGACTCTTCACTTTCCTATTCAATGGACTCATGTGCACATGGACTGTTATGCACATTTGCATTACCGAATACTTTGCACATTCTAACAATACTTGTGCATTTATTACATTGCATAAAGTAAATACTTACACCCTAATCTAGGACACACTCCTAATATAAATATGTATCCAAGGTGGTACATTATCATGTACCAAATAATGTAATATATTCCAACAATTTTGGTAAATGTCTAGCTATTTATGAAAAACTAGTGGGGAATTTAGATATCAACTAAATTTACCCAATAAAATATTTTATGCCTTTGACTAATAATGTCAACTATAGTTCCTAAATTCCTTTAACATTACATGGATCAATAGCATGAAAATATTTTGTTGTGGCATGTCCTAAAAATGCATCCTCTTATATAAATAGGATAATTTTATTGGGTTCAAAGAGCTTCCAGATTCCCTAAATCTCCTAAAGATTACCTCTAAATGCTTAATATTCTTAGTCCAATATTTAGAGAAAATTATCATGTCATTAATATAAATCAATATGATTTCATATATTACCCCTATAGACCTCTATAAAGTAGAACCCACATTACTTAACTTGGAATAAATTATTTGGTATGCAAAGGTACCCTACTTCATGTGAATGTAATTTTAAGTTCGTCAACATATTTAACCTAGATTTTGTTTTAGCTTGATAAATCATTCAGTAATGACAAGATCTATGGACTATAACTTTCTATAAAATGTGTATACAATATGGAAATATATAGTAATCCTTTAGAGATACCCCATTTAGAAATTTGAAGTCAATACACAACCTAATATATCCATTCTCCTAGCATATAGACACCATGCTTTTCCACTTATATTGAGTATTTTAGGGGGAAATTGATTTGAGATTGAAGACATTTCAAATATTTATTTTTAATTACCACTTATGCCTTTGGATTAACAAGCATTTATTTTATTTTTAAGGGCCTATAAATGGGTTAAGGTCAATTGTATGCTCAATGATACTCATGTCATAACCCTTGAGATTTATGTAACTCTAGGTGATTATTTTACTTGTATATATCCTTGAATGAGTAAACCTATTATTTTGTATAGTCATTTTTCATTAATAGATTTTTACCCTCAATTATTTGAATGGGTTGATAGGAGGATTACTTTGCTTTGATGTTAGCTATTTGGTCTCTTTAATCGAGATTAAATAGGCTTTCTAGTGTAATCAATACTCTAGGCAAGTGATTTACTGTTAATAGAATGACCCTATCCATGATATCATCACCATATTCAATTTTGATTTTATGATGTTGCATTTCCTTAATCAGGAACTCAGTAATATATTGAATACTTTTTAAAACCTACCAATGGCTAATAATATTAGAATGATTGGTCTATAAATCACCTTTAGCCTTTCTAGCTTCCTCCCTTGTTTGTGGTAGGGTTAAATTTAAAAACTAAAGAGGCAAACACATGATTTTATATTTATTTCTCTTGAAACCACTACTAATTTAATAGGTCTTGAAGCTCTGTAATGTCCTAAAATGAATAGTTGTAAAATTTTAGGCATTTATTTTTAGTAGCATATGTTGAGTTAACATGATTTATCATCAATTTAGAGTCACCAAATATTTTAAGGTTTTTGACCCCTAGTTTTTTGCCATATTCAGACTTATTAATGAAGGTTCATACTCATCCATGCTATTTGTACAATTGAATAAGTTTCAATATGCATAATTTATGTGTTCTTATTGTGGGTTTATGAGTTGTATGTTGAAACCTACTTCATTCCCAATTCTAGCCCCATCAAAGTACATAGTCCATGTGGATTCCATATCATGAGCCTATTTATTCATCAATACTAGTACTTTGGTAGGCTCTTCTTCAATCTCTTTGTAGGCAATATCTCTAAGATTATTATTTTTATATTATAGAACCATGATAATAATATCTAGTTTTGATATGATTCTCCTTTACTAGGTTCATTGTCAATAAACTTTGGTAATTCATTCCAATTAATAATCCCATAGTATCCCAACTTGTGTAGAAGTTAGTTGCATGGAGGTTTATTGTTGATCTAGATTATCTTCTAATTCCTTAGGATTTTCATATTTTTATAGTGTTGAAAGTGTAAATTGACTAATTGACAAGGTGGACATTGTATGATGTAATATTTTATAGGTTTACAGGTAATCATTGTAAAATCACATTATAACTTGTACTTATATGTCATATTATGTTAGTTTAAGTAATTAGGATTTTCGTATCGGTATAAATATTATCCATCGCTCCATTGATTGTATCATAGTGTTGTGATTATTATCTATGGATAATATAGAGATTATTTATGTTGCATATGGGTACCCACTTTCTATATCTTTTTTTTTTTATGATTTTGTATAATATTTGAGTGGATAAATTACTTCTACTCATTTATGGAAATAAGTGTGAATTATAACATATAGTCTATTTTTAAATATTTATAGATAGTTTCCTTGTCCACCCTTGATATAAAGAAATTCTAAATTATGGTGGGAGATATATCATGTTTACTTCGTATATAATTACTAACTCTATATTCTTGGCTATCGCCATTAGTAGATCCTTCAAAATCCCTATGGAATTTGCTTTAGTCCTCTCCATATAAATTAGCCTATTGGTAGTTCTAGTATAAGGTAGCTTCATATATTTGTACATAGCTTTTGGCAAGACTATCATCATATACCCTAAATCAACTATGCAACTATGTAGGAGGAAATTTTTAATTTTTAAAATAATATAAAATGATGTTGGCTTCATTATTTTGGGTCTATGAGTATTGAACATGTTAGCCATATTTATTTTCTTATTAGCGAGGTCTAGCTATCAAGTCTTATCATTCAATAGAACTAGGTTATGTAGTCATTATGACATTATTTTTACCTTGATGTAGTTACATTCATATTCCTTTAGGGATTCCTATACCAAATCCATTTCTCTTGGAAAATCCAAGACTTCCAACATGCTAATTTTTTTGGACTCTTCCTTATTTCCATAAGAATGTTAAATCTTGGCCTAGTTGAGTTGCTCTCATATGAGGTGTAAAATTTCTAAATTATTGTGTTATGTTCATATGAATGTTACTTTATGAGGATGGGTACTTCATGTTCCTCTTAGCCTCTTTATATAACTTATCCTTATCATTTTATTTATCCACTTTATTATGCCCTTCTCAATCAAAAATTTATTCCTATTTTAAGTATATGATTGTAGTGCCATGGCTACCTTAACCTTTTCTATATTTTCTTAGGGTATTTGGTTTATCACAATTGGTCTTTTTCCCTTAATATGTAGTGGTGCATATCCCTATATCAATATAATATCATTTGTGTTTGGATTGGTTTTCTTATGTTGTTCTAATTGACAATTCAAGGGCCTTAACTTTAATTCCATTATATTTCTCTTAATTTTAGTCATGATACTTTTTTGCTTGTTTGTAAAACATCTTTATGTTTGAAGAAAATTTATTATTCTCTTCAAGAATATTAAAGTTAACCATAATTGGTATTATTTAAATTTGGTAGAATTAGTACCAAATCCTGAACTAACTCTAATTGGTTCATCATGGTCGATGATTGAGTCAAACTTTAACTTATCATAGGTATTTTTGTAGTTATTATTTGTCCCATCATCATTGCCTATGGTGCTTGAGACTTTTGATTGTATATAATGGATTTTATATTTTTAATTGCTACAATGCATCTTGATGGATTATGCTCCATGTTATAGGATTGGAACCATTGGTTATTCATCTCCAAATTCATTTTAACCATGACATTTTATGCTTGGTTGTTTAACTAATTCCTAGATTATCAAGGAATTTTTTTTTTATGAGATATAAAGTATTTTAATGCCAATTTTATAATTGTTTCCATTCACCACCTAGTATTTCCATTCATCTCCCTCAACTCATTCACCTAAATTTGAATCTCATTATTCTAGTTTTATGATGTGGAGTTGATATTAGTATTAGATGACTAAAGAGTGAATGGTAAAGTTGGTAACTATGGTTGAAACATGATGGAAGTAGGTGTATTATAATCTAGAAATGTTACAATATGGTAATGTTTGTTTGTTTTTTATGTGGGTGTGAAGTGAGTGGTCTAAATGATATTAGGTTAAGTAGATTTGTAAGTGAAAACATGTGAATTTTATAAATTTAAAATTGGTGTTAAGAGATAAATTGACCCTTGTGTTTGAGGGGTTTATATAGTATAGGAAACAATGGCGATATGGGTAGTAGAAGGTAATTTAACAAGTTAAATAAGTACATATTTTGTTCATACTATTTACTCATAGGCTTTACACAAGATGATATGATTCGCATTATAAAGCATAAGATGAAGTCTAATTATAACAATTTGATGTAATATTACAAGTCTTGTTTATCAAATGGATGAATATTTGATGGTATTAGGTACATCTTGATGAAATGTTTCTTATAGTCATCGATATTTTTCTAAGGGTGCCTTTACATGGAATTTAGTTTGAAAAGAGCCAAGTAAGCATTCCCTCAATTGCTAAATATTCTCATAGATCATTAGATTATAGAGGTTGAATTAGTATTTGAGTTATTTGGATATCTTGGGTACCATATATGGACTTATCTTTTAGTGAATAAATGAATAATTATACCATGATATCTTATATTTAGATTTATTGTACTAATTTTAATAAGAAAACTCACTTAAATGATACATAGCCATTTTATTTCCATCCTTCTTAAAGTTTGGTATTGATTTTATCACCCCTACTATTAGTAAAGTATACAATTAAGTCCAAAGGTTCTTGATAACTCCAATTAGGAAATTGGATTTGTGGCATCACTTGTGCTTACAATTGATGATGTTGGATCCTTTTCTATTTGGTGCTTGAGGAAAATATGGCATTTGTAAAGGTAAAATATCAGCATACCCTTGTGTTTTTTGCATAAATTAGATCATTTATTATTTTGACACCACTTGTAGGTTCTTAGGTGCCATGGGTTTTTAGGGGATTATTTTTTAGTCAATATTTTGAATTGATGGTGGTTTGGGATATGTCTAAGGATTATAATTTAGTGATGCGTGTAGGCTAGAAATATGTTTTTGATTCTAAGGACATTAGAGATGTTGATGAAATGGTTGATTTGGAGGCAATATCTATAAGTATTTCTTAGGATGAATACTAAGAGTAAATGATGGATTTTGGGTAACATCTATTAACATTTGATATCCTAATGGTATAAAGGGGATTTTTTAAGTATTTTTGGTATTAATAATTAGTTGTGAGTTTGGAATATCTTGGACCACCTAGCCTTGTGTCGTACTCAAATTTGATCAATTTTGTAGGTGTTGGTGTACAACAAAGTTTGGTAGGATTTGTGAGTGTTGATTCCCAAATGGGTTTTGCAATATTTATTAGTACTATATGCCCAGTGGTTGATAGAAATCATTATGAATATTAGATTATTTAATCAACTCAACTTATCATTAACTCATGTTAGCCTACTAGTTAGGTCTAGCTTGCAAAGTTTGATCAAGTTGAAAGGTTGGTAAACTTATCAATCAACCCATCATAGATAATGTAAATGATGTATACTTGGTTGTTATGTTGTGGAACTAGCTCTAAAAAAGTATATATTACTAACATTTGTGAAAGCTTATTCCATGAGAGGCATTACATACAAGGGATTATCTATTATAGTGTGAATTATAGGATTGGTTGAAGTTTATATTTGTTTGGTTTGAAAAAGTAATATGATGTTACTGAGGTTTTCTTTTTGGGTTGACGAAAATAGAGGATCTAATAGATATGGAGTATAAGGTTTTGTGCCCATTTTTTCTTTAATAAGAGTATCCATTGAAATTTATATGGATGTGATTTGGATAGGTTAACTAGATTCTTTGATCCATATACTTATAATCAATTTTCTTTCCTTGTTCCATTTACATTGGCATATAGTCAACCTTATTAAGTCTCTTTAACCTTTTCATGTTATTTACACCTTGTATTCATGAGAGATATGGTTCACCAATATTCATATTTGGTCAATTTGCAATATACCTATAATGAAAACATCACTCAAAAAATAGGTCAAAACAATGAATCTTGTTGACATCATATCTAGGTTAGTGAATCACTAGAAATGTGAGTAGTACACTAACCTTGAGACTTAGTGATTTAGTAGGATTCACATGAAGGGATGATGTAATAAAATTATTACCTGATGTAAGTAAATCATTGAATTTATCAGAAGAACATCATATTTAGGACTTGATAAACTTGGATAAATAATTTGTGTATAGTCCTAAAAGAAAGTGAATCACTAAATTGTCCATGAATCACATGCTAGTGTACTTAGAGTAATTTCTAAAGCTATTTGATTTCTCTATCTCCATGAGAACGGTGCTTGTATAGAGGTTAAGTTTGTACGTTTCTATTAATTTTAGGTAGATTTATAAAGCTTACTCATAAATAGAACCATCGTTTATACTTATATTGGATGAATTTACAATGTTTCAGTATGGAAATCTAGGATGAAAGCATAAATCCATTAGATTTAGGTGAAACATGTGCATATATGATGAGAAGTTTCTAGATTTATTAGATTTGGTCTCTTAAAAGAAATATTTTTTTACATATGGTAAAACTTACAAAATAGTGGTGTATATCTAAAAAATGAGATGTAAGAGGGTGTTGGTCACGAATGTTCCTAAGTACATATTATATGTACACCCTAGATCCAACCAATATTGAAAGGCAGAAGGAGAGAGATATCCTTTGGGCCAATATCCAGAGAGGGCTAGCTCTCATACTAATCTAACAATCGGTATAAGCTTATGGTAATAGAAAGAGATACAAAATGACATAAAGGAATGGAAAATATAAAGCCAAAAATGTAAGGTGGGGATAAACTAGCAACTAAAATCCAAATCAAGTTTTAATCAGCATGTAATAGAAAGGAAAGCATAGGAACCATTCATAGATTGCAGGGATAATTTCCAATGAACATTTTAGCATTCAGTTCTCTACCAAGAATTAAATTTAGAAATGCAGAATTTAAATTTACCTAACAAAGATCATGAACTTAACAAAAATGAAAGGCATAAAATAATTGCATACAACACTACTCCAAGAACTAGAGCCAAATATCTTTCTATTGATGTAGATAACTCAAAGTGTTTTTGGGCAGAGTGTCTACCTTCCTCACTACATCAAAATACTTCATATTTATAGAAGATTTCACCTTTGTAATTAAATGCCCTTGAAAACAAAATGTTGGCTACTCAAAGATCGACAAGAGTAATTCTCTTCTCAACAGCAGTAATGACCAAATCAGAACATTATTTAGGAAGCAGTGATCCATCTTTCATGGAGAGCACCTAGGAAATAAGTAGATATGGACGATAGGAAAATCATTCCAGACGTTGATGCATTGAAACACAGTAATGCTACACAAAAATTAGGATTTCAAGCATTAAATCTTGGTTGCCACTTTGTCATCTTGCCCCTTGGAATTTCATCTTTGCCAGGAAGACCCATCGAAATTTAACTTTGTTTTTAAAAGGAGCAAAATCAGTGGAAGGCACCTTGAAAACGAACTAGATCGCACCAAACTCAAGGATGTAGTATATAATTTTAGAAACTTTTTAGCAGGGATTATGGAAATATTGATTATATTGAACCAAGAATTAAATTCCATCAATCTCTAACCTTTCCTGAAAAATATTTGCAGTAATGGTGCCTCTAAAGTAACTTCACTAAGAAGAGACAAAAATTTATTTTGCCTAGGAAGTGGGGTAAAAATCCTTTTCATTACAATTAGGGGTGAAAGTAATTCATTTTTCTAATAGTTTTGCCCTTCATTTGATTAATTTTACCTTGAAATCGTATTCTCTCATAAATTTCATCCCATAATGTTGTCTTGCTTGAATTAAGGGCAAAAAATAGAATTTCACCCCCAAAGGAGGGCGAAAATAAGTTACGCCCCAAGTTGGAGTGACTTTGACCTTGATCAGTACATGAGGATGTTCTTTCTTGACTTTCACTCTGGACCTGGACGTTTTCATTGCATTCATCCCATCATGGGTGAAATCCTTAAACTTACTAGAAATAAGGTAAAATTACCTAGGAACGCCTTCATCATCTTACATGCCAATTTCATAGTGAATTTCACTTTGAATGGCATATGCTTTCACCCAAATGACATCCGCTCATCATTTGCACTCTGAAAACATCTTAAACTTGCAATTCGCCCAAAAGTGGGGTGAAAATGATTTTTACCTCCTTTCTGGGGTGGCATTGACTTTGACTGATTCTCATCCATTATTTTCTCCCTGAAATAATTAAAAAAGTAATTTACCCCAAAAATGGGTGAAATCACCTTGAATGCATCATTTTGGGTGAAAGTAATTAACTTGCCTTCTTCTTCACTTGTACAAATCCTGCCTTTACTTCAACTTGAGCGCTTTTCATTCAAACTGGGTGCTTTTCACTACATTCACTCCCATTTGGGTGAAAACATCTTAATGTTGTACTTTCATCCAAGAGAGAGGTAAAAATGATTTTCGCCCCTTCCTAGGGCAAAAAATTCCTTTCTTTCCTTTGTTGGTGCTTTCCTTCTAATAATTTCTATTTGATGTCTTTGATAATTTTAGTTGCTCCTTTGTTCCTTAGTGTTCTTTTTCTTTGCATTTCCCCTTTATATTTTGCCCATGGTTTTTCTTGCCCATGATTTACATCATTTCTTTACCGATAAAACACTTGTTGTTTATTTCTAGGGATGAAACTACGCATTTTTTATTTACATTAGCAAAATCAATAAGAGGAGGGGAGCAAAAATATTACATTAAAACAGTAAATACAAAATACTAGAAAAACAACTGCATCAATTATATTTTATACTTGGAGTTTTTATAATCAAAGTTTTATCAAAATTTAGTGTGGCAAAATTTCCAATACTATTGGTGGCTCTCAGGGAATTTAGTTCATCTGGATGCAGTCGACCCCAGGCCTTCATCCATTGGGCTCAGCTATCACCTCCACTAGATGCATCATATGGTACATTTGATTTAGTAGCCTCTTTTTTTTATGTTTCTACCCTTACCTATTTTTCTTGCTCTTCTACAACCTCCTTCTGCTCTCTCTCCACCTGAGCTTATGCTTCTTTCTTGGTGAGACTTGCACTAGTAGTCTCATATACTACAACCACCTCAACCTTAGAATATTCATCGAGCTTCAAAGGATACTAGAGTGAATCAATGATGAAGTGCAACATCTAAACATGGTCCAAACTTATGTGTTTGACCCTCTGAATTAGCTCCATAAAATATGACTCGATGCCGGTGAGCCTCTTCATGTATGGTAGCACTTGATCCTCTATAATTAGCTCCACCCAACCATCGATATCTAAAGTATCTTTTGTAAAATTTTGTTAGGATGCCTCCAACTCTTTCTTTGGTAAAAGCTCCCCCTAATCATTTGTGAAACCCAAAAATCCAACATAAGCTATAGCCTCAAAATAGATGAGCGAAATGCAATGCTCCTATTCAAACATAGTAGCCAGCTTTTGGCCCTCTCTAGCTAGATACAATATGGAAAAATAGTTGTGCAACATAATCCTGGAATTGGACCAAGCTTGATCCATCCCACTCAGTGGCTTAACTTGGAAGTCACACTAAGCTAACACTTGAATCTTCAGTGTCATATTCAACTTGGGTTCCAGCTACTCCTTGGCATATTCCAAAGTTCGATTGCCAATGAAAATTATTATTTGAGCCTCATGAATATACAACAGAACCAAGAGCACTTTTGTTGCCATTGTTACATAGTCTTCATTCAAATGGTGGTGAGCTTCCTTGATCTTCTCCTTGGATAAGCCCATCGATTGGATGCACTTTTCAACTAGTTGATTCTGCAAACATTACATTTGGATACTTAATGCCTACACCTGTTGTTCTAATTTTTCTTGTATCTTTTGATGCTCTTTGGCTGCCTCCTCCAAGCCTTCCACCTTCTATCACCAATTCTCTACCTCTAATATCGTTGTCTCCTTTTGTACCCTAATTTTGACCAGATATTCTTCTAACTCAATGATCTTCCTCTCAGCTTCAAAAAAGCTCTTCTTATAATTCTCACTGTGCAGGTAAAGTAAGCTCATATCCACCTAAATATTCCCCATATTCTCCATAGTATCAATATTTATCAAGTCCTTTGTAATGAATTCATAAGCATAATAGCTTGGAGCCACTTCTCCTTGGGGATTTTGGACCTAGGGGATCATATTTACAGTGTGGGACTCCATAGTTTTAGGATCAAAAGTGACCTTCTTCAATGTCTTCGCTAGAGCTTGAGTTTCTTTTCTCTTGTAGCTTTTCAAACATTATGATGAACTCGAGAGGGCTCGACTTATTTTTTTTGCAGCATGATGTTCTAGTACAATCTCCATCTTTGAATCTAGTAGCACTTGTAAATCAAGAAATAAAGTAGGAATAAAATGATCCTGCTAAGGGCTTGTCTTGGGAAGGGAAGTAGAAATGGGAATAGTTGGTGGAACAAAAGAGGTTAAGGGAATGGAAGTGAGGGGTTTAACTACAGTTATGCTCACTCGAGGAGGATTTTTGTACTTATGGTTGCAGTAGAAATTACTAGAATGGAGGATGAAGGGAGCAAAAATGTATTGGGACCAAATGCAAAAGAAATAAAAGAAATGGGAACCTAAGAAGAGGGAATAGAAGAATAGGGAGCATCAATGACTAGAGACTAGAAAACAATAATTGAAATAGAAGTGGAAGGCATACCAAATGGGGGTGAAATGGAAGAGGCAACTGTAGAAAGGGAGGTAACAGTCACCGAACATTCAAGAGTAAGGTAAGAGGGTAGAGGAAACGTACCTTCAAGCTTCAACACCATTTGAGCCAATTATGAGGATGGTTGTGATACTGGCTCTCCTTTGTCTTGTTTCTCTTCTATCTCCTTCTCTAGATCTATAATTTCCATACATTGGCCAAGCAATTCTACCTGAACCAAAGAGGATTTTTTGAAATGTCAACATATGCAGCTTTAGCTATAGGAGGAGGGTTCACACTAGATAAATAAACTGCACCAATCCTCAACTTCTTAGAGATCTTAGGAAAATAAAATACCTCACGCTTACTCTTATTTTTTTGTTGGGGATGCTATTTCGATAATGGTTGTTTCTCTTCCTCCACAAATGGTGCTTCCTCAACCACATTTTGCTCCCCTTCGACCATGATCTCTTCGCTATCAGATCTTTGAAAGCTCCTAGAAATGATTTTAGTAAAATAAATTTGTTGGTAACTGTCATAATATTTATCATATATGTCCAAAAATGCATCATCCATATCCATGATATAGGCTGAACCAAGTTTTCCTTGATGGAACCTCATAACCCATCATTTGGTGATTTTCTCCTTAGACCAAGTGGGCAACTGATCCTTCATTTTGCCAAATAATCCCAAAGGAGAAATCTGGTGCTTGTAGACTGCAGGGTTATACTTAGCCTCCATATCATAATAATAATGCCATGGTGGTAGCGACATCATATTTTTGATATGCCATTCAATATCATTCCCCTATGGATTGTTTCTATATCTCTCAACATCTGATCTAGGGAAGAAATGAAAATATTTTGCTTTGATCCTTGTTGCAAAGTGACCCAAAGGGTCATATTTCCATCATTGGGGTAACTCAACCAAGCTGAGGTCATAGAGAGCTTCATTAATCAACTTATTCTAGCCAACCTGGTCTACTTCAATATCACCAAAGTGAAATGGCATGGTGCATGTAGTTTTCTTTCCTCGACCTGCCCCATAAACATCATTGATGAAGTCATTCTAGTGGATAACTTCCAATGCAAAAAGGTGCTCTATAGTAAAATACAAAAGGAGAAATGGCTTTCCAGTGAAGCCAAAAATTCATACCATGATGCCTTGCATCAAAAATAAAATATCTTCTTTCTCCTTTGTAATTATCTCCTCCCTCATTGCCCTTGACACTCTCTCACATGTGCTAAAAATAAGTTTAATGGTGGTGCCCAAAAACATGTGATTAAAATTATAAAATTACTGTTGGTCATCAAATCTTCCTAGGAAAGGATTTGGGTGAGTGTATGCACCCTAGATCTGGACCAACGTTGAAAGGCTGAAGGGAAGAGATGCCCCTCATGCCAATCTTCAGAGAAAGGCTGGATCCTATGCTAATCTACTTTGTTGTTTTGAGATAAGGGTGCAGGAAAGAGATAAAAGGAGTAAGGGTTAGAGAAACAAATAAAAAGGGGTAAGGGAAGAGAGATCGGTGATTTAAGGTGGGAGATAACAGGAAGCATGATCACTAACCGACAACTTGAATGGAAGCAAATAACACCAAGAATAAATGAAAGAAACACAATATCAACCTTCCTATGTATCCTTCAGGCGAGTTTTAGGGTGCAGTCTTCGATCGCACATCGGACGCAAGGTTTAGCTTTCTCAGTATGCAAATGAAGAAAGACAAAAGAATCAAGCACAGAAGGTAGCATAAAAGAAAGCCAATATGACATTTTTTCCACTCCTGTGTATCCTTCAGAACAAGTTTCAAGGTACAGTCCCCGATCGTACATCGGACGCAGGGTTCAGCTTTCTCAGTATGCAAATGAAGAAAGACAAAAGAATCAAGCAAAGAAGGTAGCATAAAAGAGAGAAATTGAGCCCAAAGATCTTTAGTATTAATCACAGGACATCAAGTTACAACAGCTTTCTTAGCAGATAGTTCCCCCCCTTTTTCATTACAATGCATGGGTTTTTATATAGGACCCGACCCTTTGAGTCATAATTACACAGCAAAGAGAAGTACGCCCTCAAGCCCTGAGAATTTGTCTCCTTGAGGCTCTCATGATCGAGCTCTCAAATTTGTTACCAAAACTGGCAACTGTGATCGGGTCAACCATGGAAAGATGAATTGATGAGCCGTCTGGACATCCTTGGTCTCTCGGTGCGGTGCTCGAGTGGCTGCCATGCTCGCCAGGCTCTTCATCATGGCCTAATGCTTCATTTTTTATTGCCAAAAATGAGCAGCGAGCTTTTCAGGTATAAAAAATTGCATTTATGAGGCACTTGATTACCTCGGGAAAATACTCAGCTTGGAACGCGTGCCCTTGAAGTGCTTCGCTAAGTCTTCGTTCACTGCTTCGCTTCGCAATGGTTCTGAGCTGAATCAATAACTCCTCCTTGGTTTGTACTTTGCAAAATTGAGCTTCACAAAACTGCTTTGGGGGTGGTGAGTGCCGAAGCATATTTGCTTCGCAAAAATGGGCCTCTTTGTCCTTGCTGCTTCGCTGAAAAAATTGTTTTGCTGATGCCTTGGAGAAATGCTTCGCTGTGATCTTCTTTCAAAATTATGGTTCGGGAAGGTTTCGATCGAAGCAATTGTCTTCAAAAGATGTATTTTTCATGACCTCTGTCACTTCGGGTAGAAGTACTCCACATGAGAGCTAGCTGAAGCAGATGCTTTGCAATCGACTTTCGACGAAGTAAAAATGATTCGCTGATGGAGGGGCCTGAAGTGGGTGCTTCGACAACTTTCTAGTGAAGTATTTTCAATGCTATTTCGAGTCTCACTTGATTAGTTTTTTGGCTGAAGTATTTGCTGGAAATGCTTCGGGCGCGAAGTAGTTTTCATTCTCCCTCCTTTGCATTTTACTTCAGCAACACCACTTCGTAGAAATCTCGCCCGAAGTAGCTGCTGGAAATGCTTTGGGCCCGAAGTATTTTTCTTGCCTTAGCCAATTTGGACCGTGGTCTAGACCTTCCTTCTTTGACGAAGTTGTTCTTTCGAATGCCACTTTGCTCAAATTTTTCCTGAAGTAGATACTTGAAGCGCTTTGGGTCCAAAGTTCTTTTTATCGCTACCCTTGTATTCTTCTTTGGCAATACTACTTTTCCCGAAGTAGTGCTGAAAATGCTTCGGGTGTGAAGCTCTTCTCATTTTCCTTCGGCGAAGCTCTTCTCATTTTCCTTCGATAAAGATCTTTTCTCTAGCATGTTCGACAGCGAAGCTCTTTCTTTTTTATTTTATATACAATGGGGTGGCATTGAAAGCCAAAATTGCTGCAATTTTTCAAATTAAAAAAAAACAAAGAAAAACTTTTCAAAACATTGTACAAAATTTGATTTCCTTTTCTACACCTTGAGAAATGTGATAGAATTGTCAACATTCTTGGCAGATCACGGGGCAACGAGCTCATCTCGATGGGAGAACCCTTAGCCTTGATCCATTGGGCCAGAGTCCTCTCCAGATCCTTCTCCTTATTGTCCCTCTTGGAATGCTTCTGCAGTTGGTTCTCCTTCTTCTTCTACTTCTTCTTCTTCCTCCTCGCCTTCTTCCTCTGGCATGGCTTCTTCGGGAGCAGCTTCCTGAGGTGGTGATGGGGCAAGGTGCTCATGGATATTCCTCATGGTTTGATGAACCTGAGACCAGGCACTCTTAGAGAAAGGTTCTAGATCTTGCAGAGCCTTGATCAAAACACGAAACCGATCAATTTGCTCGATATCAGCATGTTGGGATCTAGTATACAAATCATTCAAGCAAGCCATGATCTTGCAGTATCTCAAAAGGTAATCTATGATCTGCCTTTCTGTTATTGGCTTTGCCCATCCGTCTATCTCTGAGACATCACCTTCAAACTGAAGCCATGTTGGCTTAATCTCTTCTTTGGACAGGAGATTCCCATCATCATCTATGAAGCTCGAGAAGCTCATGGAAGAGAGATATTGAAAATAACCTATTGATGTGCACTACTCATTCTCAAATATGTCTAAGAGGTCCTTTGCCTTCTACATTTTTTGCACTTTAGAGAAGAAAGTGCGAACTGTGGGTCAGGCTGTAGACAAATCCCTAGCTATGCGACTCATCGCAGGGACCTGCAAGTCTTGATATTTGGCACTTTGGACATCGAAATCCAATTTGAGTTGGCTTCTAGCTTTTTGAGTGATCTCTTCGATGATTGGACCTCCTTTGGCAGTGGCATTCCAGGCTTCCATGATATAGGCAAAAATTGAAAGGGCACTGGAGGCCCGAGATCTAAAGTTTTTTAACAAGTGTGAGCAAATCTCCTTGATTCTACTTCTGTCACACAGCCCTAGGCCCTCCCTTTCATATAGCTGACTTTGCATCTGCAAGATTTTTCATTTGAGCTCTTTAGCCTTCAAATCATTCTCAGCCTATTTTTGTGCTCGATTTTTAGTTGTGCACTCTAGTTGTTGTATATGCAATTTTAGGGCATGTGCTTCTTTCTTCATCACCTTGCACTGCTTCTGGCATCTGCTAACTGGGACTGGGTTCTCGCCAGCTCTTCTTCCAGTTTGATATTAGTGCTTTCTACTTCAAACCTGTGCTGGTTGGAAATATTTGCATGTGCTCAGAAGGTTTCGATTCTAACATGCATGGAAGCTGATTCATTGTCCACATTTAAATGCTTCAGGTCCTTAGATTTGTCTTGGTACTTGTAATCCGCTGGATTCATTTCATCCAAGGGCTTCTAAACCTTGGGGATCTTCTTTACTTTGTGCAGCTTCCCATCCTTCAAATCGAAGACAATGCATTTTTTGACTTGAGCTAGCGAGCGCCCTCTCTTCTTCCTTGCCTCCTTCAATATTTTCTTCGTATTGTGGCAGGCTTGGAGGAGCTTTTCAGCTAGAGGGTTTTCTTTTATTATGGACAATTGGGATTCAAATAAGGCTGGATCTCCAACTGAGGGGGTAAACAAATACAATGAATCAATAAGGGATGTCTCGCCAGAAGGTTCGACGATGGGTGTGGCTAGGGCTTCGACGAGTGGGGCAAGACCTTGTATGATGGGAACCTGGGCTACGGGGTTTGACGTTGAGGTACTATCTTCATCATGGCTAAGGACTAAATGATCTGTGGTGTGGGTGGGCAAAGATGTTTCGATAGGTTTGTCTTGGCCAGATGACTCGAGTGGAATGGGGCTAGTACAGGGTGAACTTAGGATGGCCATGGGTACGACGTGGAGAGGCGATTGACCTTGCATAGGTAGGGGAGGTTGAGGAGAACCCTCAGCTAGGACCATGGTATATGCTTGAGAGACCAGGGAAAAGGGTGGAGAAATCATACCTTCGTGCCCTTCTAGCAGAGCAGCCATGGTGACTTCTTGCGTGATTGGATCTTGCTTGTCTTGAGCTTCAGCACTTCCCACCTCTATGATTTATACTTCAGCATCTCCTTCTTATTGGAGGAGTGTCTCTACATCGATGGTATCTATACCTGAGACTGTCTTAGCACTCGATGGTACAACACCTTCAACATTTGCTTCGGTCGAAACTGGTGCAGGCCGTTCGATAGGAACACTCGGATGCCCCATGCGGGGTCACTTTGGATGGCTCGGAGGCACTTGTATTTGCTCTAGCCTTTTTCTCTTCTTCCTTTCTAATGGTTGCTCTAACTCTTCGGCACTTGTATCCTAGTATGGCACTTGTGTTAGTACCCTTGGTGCAGCTTCAGCTTCTTTTTGTCCTCCCGAGGCATCACCAGTCCTCCTTGGGCTTTCGCCCGATCCTGGGGCAGCTGGAGGAACAAAATCGACGAAGGATATGGGCTTCCAAGATCCAACATTGGATTCATAAAAAATCATGAAGTCCCTATCCGTTGCCAAGATCCCGTAGGAATTCATCTTTTGGCGATGGACTCTCATTATCCACCATTCCCTCAGCTGTTCCTCATCCCAGTTCTTCAATTCCTCCTTTAAATCGTCCTTGGCTTTCCTCCAAAATGTGGAGTCTAGAGTTGGGAAGGGATACCGATCAAGGTCAAACTCCACTTCCATGGGATAAAAATCATGCCAAGGAGGCAACGTTCTCACTCTTTCTAAGTGCCACTCCAGATCCTTCCCGTTGGGATTATTTCTCTGCTCCATTATTTTGGGGTGGGGGCAAACATGGAATTTTTTACATTTCAAGTGATCCTTCATCACTCCTAGGGGATCATAAAGCCACCTTTGGGGAATTTTGAGTAGGCCAAAATTAGCCAATTTTTCCTCCAATAAAACGTTCTGCTTCAAGGTGAAAACTTCAATCATCCCCATCCTAAATGGGAAGTCGTAGGTGTGGGCCCACTTTCGACCGTGGACGTAGACTTCATTGGTTGTGTCACTCTGTCGAGCGACCTCCAGCATGAAATGGTACTCTGATGGGAAGACAGGCAGCAGGAAGGGCTTCCCCATGAAGTCGAATAGGCGTATCACAAGCCCTTGTGTTAGCTAGAATACATCTCCCTTTCCAACATGAGGAAAAATTTTATGCGTATGGTAAAAGAATAGCGAGACAAGAAAAGAGCATGGACTAAAGTGCTGCTCTGCTCCAGAGTTCTTCATAGTAGTAAGCCATGTTTGTAGGTTTTGGGATACCCATTCTGCCCAATCAAAGAAGACTAGGTTGGTGTTCCGCCTCGAAGCATCGGGAGCATAAAACTCCCCTCTAGAAATACACTTAGCCAGAGACACCTGCCAAGGGTGCACCGAACCGTCGATCGACAGGCCCGCCACCCATGCGATGATGGAAAAAATATCTATGTTCTTGAAGGCCTCCAAGGGTAGGGGCATTTGGGGCAACTTTCCTGAAGGGATCCCGCTTTTGAGATTTTCTCGAAGGAATTTCAACACGTAGTTGTTAGAGGTGAACCTCTCCATCTGTTCGCTCAAAATAACACTACGAACTGTATACCCCTTCGGTGGCCCTTGCTACGGCATGAAAGCTGCTTGCACATCCTCCTTCAATATAGAGAACAACTTATGGCCATCGGCATTTAGCACTTGCCTGGAAGCTGGTTGGTAGTTTTGTGCGATGGCGTAAATCAACTCAGGGCAATGGTGCACAGGAGGAGTCAGATACCAATAGATTTGAGAGTAATACGCGATGGCCCTCTTGTTGTCAGCCGAGAGCTTGCTCCTCATAAAATTGATAGTATACCTGAGCTCGACCACGCTTCTTGAGAGTTCTATATCTTTAATTTTTTCCCACTTGTCAATTGGTGGCTCTACAAGTTGTTCATCTTCAGAATCATCTCCTTCTATCGGCCATTTTTTAGGGTGAGGGGAGGGGTCGATCTTCTTTGGAGTATGCCTTTTCTCCTCTTTGCCCTTTGTTTTTTAGGGCCTGCAACTTCGGGTTCCTTCCCTTTCTCTTTGGAATTCTTCTTCCCCATGTTGGAAATAATAGCAGTGGAGTCCTTGATACAGAGGGCTTTGAAGTAACGGGCTTGGATGCGAAGGGTAGAGTAACTGAAGGCTCTTAGCTTTGCATGAACTGATGGACAAATAAACCTCTCCTTGATAGGTCTTTGTGTTTTATAGCCTAAAATAGGTAACTACCTTAATTTATGGCACCTACCAAAATTAAATTAAATCTTCAGACAGAAGAAGCGACCGTGTCATTTGATCGGCTCTATAGCGGTGTAGTACGTGGGGCCACATGCTTTGATGATTATGTTCTACATTGGAGATGTAACCTACTACCACCTTGTACCTCGGCATGGGTTTTTCTTTCTAACCAAATTGCCTCGGGATGCATCCCATCCTTTTGCCTTAAATTCACCCACTTCGAACACTTTTCACGATTGTGGGTTGCACATTCTTTGAGGCACGTCTTAAATTCTCGTCTCGCGCTTCATTAGTTTGGTGAAGTCGAAACACCATTGAAAATGCTTCGCAGTGAACCTTAGGTGCGGGCTGTCCTTCAACGCTGGGCCCAAAGTACTTTTCCTTTGCCATGCTTTGCAAGGACTATTTACTGAAGCTTGCGCTTGTAAACTGCTTCACAAAATTCTTGCCCAAAGAAGCTGTTGGGAATGCTTCGGGTGCGAAGTTCTTTTCTTGCCTTTGTTTGAATTTTGGTTCAGCCCTTTTGAGGATAAAGTGCTTCGCTGTGAACCTCCTTGCAACTACTACTTCGCATCAAAAATCCTTGAAGGATATTTTGGAGTGTAGTTCTTGGTTTTTTGCATCTTGAATCAGGACGTATATACACAAATGAAAATAGATATATACAAAAGCACGTATACACACATTTTTTTTTAAAAAGAGATTTACCTCAACGATGAAAAGTCTTCAAATGAAGACCATTGACAGAGATTGGCAAAACCTGGCCATCTGCATCTTTTAGGATGAAAGAATTGGTCGAGTTCACCTTCATAATTTCGAAGGGCCCATCCCATAAGGCATCCAGCTTGTCATGATTTCCAGGCTTAGCTTTCCAGGAATCCCATTTCCATACCTAATCTCCCACTTTGAATGTGCGATCGGATGATTTCCTTTTGAACCAGTCTTGGATGATCTGAGCATGCTTGGCGAAGCTCTGGTAGGCTTCTTCATGATCTTCCTCTAACTGCAATAGTTGAGCTAATCTATTTTCCATCGGCCTAACTCCATATTCTTCTACTAATAGCTACAGTGCAGGGATCTCCACATGGGTGGGTAAGATGGCCTCCTTGCCATAGACCAGGGCATAAGGTGAAGTCTTGATTGACTTTTTGACAAAAATTTGATCAGCCCACAAGGCCTGATCCAGAAGAAGGTGCCAAGTTCTTTTGTTCATCTCTATGAGTTTTCTAAGCACCCTCAACAGATTCTTGTTGGTGGATTCTGCCAAGTCGTTGCCTTATGGATAGTCATTAGAGGATACTTTATGATATACCCCATATCTGTAGAGGAATTCATTGATTTTGGTGCCTGTGAAGCGAGGGCCATTGTCCGTGATGATCGCTTTGGGGATGCCAAACCTGGTGATCAATCCTTCTAGGAATGTGATTATAGTCTCTTGATCTGCATGCTTCATAGGAATCGCTTCGGCCCACCTGGTGAAGTAGTCAGTTGCATTCAGGATGAATTTATGCCCAACGGAGGAGTTCGGCGATATGACCCCTATGAAATCTAGCCCCCATTGTTGGAAGGGCATCTCTACTTGTATCGGTTGAAAAGGCATCGAAGCATTTCTGCTTCGATCGATGAACTTCTGACACTGCTCGCATTTACGACAAACTATGAAGGCATCGGCAAAGAGTGTGGGCTAATAATAACCCGCCTTGATGATCTTTAGTGCCGTTGTTCTTCCTGCGAAGTGACCTCCAGATAATCCTGAATGGAATTCTCCTAGGACTTTTCTTTTATCATCATCTTTGATGCATTTGAGAAGGACACCATAACTGTTTCTAAAAAATAGGCCTTTGGGGCGTAGAGTGTATCGGGAGGACCGCATCCTAAAATGTCTTTGTTGTGATGCATTTAGATGCGAAGGACATCTGTCGATGTTGAAGTAGCTAATTATCTCACTAACCCAATATTTCTCATCCTCCTCCTAGTTTGCGAAGCATCCTTCGACTGACAAGTCATCCCACTGAGATTTTGTAGCTTCGACCGCTGCACTTTTTGCCAATTCTTGACACAATGTGCGATCGCAAACCAGTTTGGTGGGCTTGATATCAATGTCAAATTCTTGTATCTTGTTTACCCAACCAGCTCTCTTGCTTCCCAACTCTCCTTGGATGATGAAATTGCGCACGTTTGGGTGAATGACAAAGACCGTAACTCGACTTTAGGAGATGAACTGCTTGAAATTCTTGAGGGATTTCATTACTGCATGTACCTGATGTTCTATAAAATTATATTTCTCTTCATGGGGATTAATCACCTAGCTTAGAAAAGTTATGGGGCACTCTTCACCATCTTCCCCCTTTTGTGTCAGGACAACAGCATAGCTTTTGGGTTCCCCTATGGCATACAGGATGAAATCCTGACTGTAGTCAGGTTTGATCAGGACTGGCACCCGAGCGATTCGGGCCTTAATCTCTTCGAATACCTCCTTTCTTTCTTTTGTCCACTAAATTTGGTACCCTTATTCAAAAGTTTAGACATGGGCTTTATGACTTGGGCGAATTCAAGGACAAACTTCCTCACGAATTTGATTTGGCCAAAGAAATATTGAAGTCCTTTCTTGTCTACTGGGAGTGGGAGCTTCGTTAGAGCCTCGACTCTGTCGGGATCTACAGTGAGGCCCTTTTTTGATATCACATGTCCCAGCAACTTTCCTTTGCTGACTGCGAATATGGACTTCTTCGGATTGATTGAGATGCCAAAATCTTGACATTTTTCAAAAATTTGTTGTAGGTGTACAGGATGATCCTCCCTTCTTCGAGAGAAAATGGTCATGTCATCTAGATATATGACGATTACCTTATTCAGGAGTTTGCCAAAAGCTAGATCCATAGCCCTCTGGAAAGTGGCACCAGCATTTGAAAGACCAAATGGCATTCATTGGTAAGCAAATGTCCCCCACTTAGTGGTGAACGTTGTTTTATGCTGGTCTTCATCCCTGACCCAAATCTAGTTGTACCCAAAGAAACCATCAAGCAGAGAGAAGCATTGAGCTCCAGCCACTGAGTGCAAGATCTGATCGATTTACGGAAGAGGATAGTGATCCTTGAGAGAAGCCTGGTTCAAGTTGCGAAAGTCCACGCATAATCGTATATCTCTGTTCTTTTTTATGATTGGGACTAGGTTCGCTATCCATGAAGAATTCTTGATGGGATAAATGATCTTTGCCTCGAGCATTTTCAAGAGTTTGGCCTTCATCAGGACCTCGATATTTGGGTTGACCGGCCTTTACTTTTGTCGAAAGGTTTTGACCCCTTCCTGTAGTTCAATTGTATGTTGGATCAGCTGCCGATTGTATACCCTAAGGTCTTGATAAGACCAAGCAATTATGTCAGGATACTTCCTGCACAGAGTCTGGATCTGTTCTATCTCTTCTAAAGTGCAATCGGTTCCAACTTTTATTGCCTTTCTAGGTTCAAGCTCTAAATTTTGATACTACTTTTCATTAACTTTGATCATGTGAGAGAGTGATGTAGGAACAATAGTATGAAGCTATATTATTCATCATAATTCAAGTATATATAGAATTACATAGGAATCTCATGTAGGTTAAGTGGTTGCAACAATCTGCCAAACATGGCCAACCACTTAACTACTAGTTAACCAAATGCTAACTATGGATGTCCACTAACTGCTAGAAGACAAACAAGATCTCTAATAGTTAACTAACATCTAACAACATGCTAACAACATGCTAACAACCTATTTCTAACATGGGCATACTATGCCTCACGTGAATACAAAGTGCAAGAAATAGGAATAATAATAAATAATAATAATTAACTTAGGCTTAAGTGGATAAGCCTAAGTTATCCTCAACACTTCTCCCAACCATAAAAGCATTGGACCCCAATGCTCTCAAAAAATATGGAAAATCATGGGCCATCTCATGGTGAGGAATCTAGTGAGCCATGTGTGGAAAGTGACCGTGACGAGTGACAAGGTAAGTAGTGGAAGAACCCTATCTAGTGTGATGAGTCTTCATCTCAAAAACTCTATCTGAAATGAGTGAAATTTGATGATCAGGTGCCACTGCTACTATAGGATTGAAAACATGATTAGGTACCAAAATAGGGTCTTGAAATGGTGTCTCTAGAAAGTGGCGCTCATCCAAAGGAACCCAAACTCTGCCTCCAACCTGTGGTGAGTGAGGATTGTGATGCTTTCGCACCACTCCCTACGGAGTCTCCTACAAGTCCTGTGGTATCTTGCCTAGAAGGCTCTGTTGGTGCTCAGTAAGGGAAGT
Source organism: Wollemia nobilis (assembly GCA_028583015.1). Lineage (NCBI taxonomy): Eukaryota > Viridiplantae > Streptophyta > Pinopsida > Araucariales > Araucariaceae > Wollemia > Wollemia nobilis. The sequence goes on from JAQPPZ010002200.1 coordinate 1,415,565, forward strand.
AACCTTAGCTTGATCCTCCATGTGTGCAATGGTGGGAGTGGGCAAAGCCAAAGGTAACTTCTATGGAACAAGTGGTTCAGTAGTTGTAGGTGTACCCAAAATTATATCAATGGAATTAATGGTATCTTTCTCATGAGTGAGAATGGTGGGTTCCTTAACCACTTGCTCTTGTGACTGTTCATCATGTGGGAGTGAAACTTCTTCCTTTGCATGTTCCTTAGGTGGTGTTTTTTCTTCATTTTGTGTGGGACAAATGCTAGTAGGAGCCAAAATGAGTGCTTGACTTAATGGCTTCCTTACTTGCCTACAACTTAACATCAAATTGGAAGTAGGTGTAGTGCTTTGTATCAAGTAGTTTTTACCATGCAACTCTAATGTGTAGGTGTTATTTTTAGCATTATAAATAGCATTCCTATCAAATTTATAGGGCTTACCTAGCAAGAGTCCACAACAATCCATATCTATGACATCACACCTAACTTTATCCACAAACTTGTCACCAAAAGCAAAATTCAAGGTGCAAGTATGGGTGATGTTGGATGTGGAGTCTACATATTTCCACCCAAGTGCATAAGGTTGGTGATGTGGTTTGATGGGAAGTTTGAACTTCTCCACAATGGAATTTGCAATAAGGTTCTTTTACGATCCGTTATCAATGATACAATCAACATAGAAATCATGCGTCAAGTGGGCTCTAGTGACAAACAAATGATCATGCCCCCCTTGAGCAAATACATTGGACATTAGGGTAACTTTGTTCAGTTTACCCTTTAAATCAAGATATTCTTCTTCTGTCCTTATAGCCAAAATGGGACCATATTGTGGTTCCTCATGTGTATGCTGTATAATTAGGGATTTCTTCTTCTTAAACTTCTCAAAAGTATAGCATTTGGATTTTACATGTCCATGCTTTTTACAAAAGTCACAATACAATGAAGACGAAGAATCTTTAGCATGAAAGGAAGAAGAATGTGCTTTAGGAGAAGTGGGAGGAGAAGAAGAATGAGGGGAAGATTGAGAATTGTTCTTCACCTTATGTTGATGCTGATTCCCGCCTTTGGAAGAGCCCTCTTGTGATGAACAAGACTTTTGATATGCACCAACTTTCTCCTCTGCAAGAATGGCATGATTGAATGCCACATCCAAGGTGAGGAAGACATTGAATTTGATCTCCCTGAAAATATGATCTTGCAAGCCATGAGTGAATTTATTAATCAAATCATCTTCTAAATCTTTCACACCAAGCAATACCCTCAACCTATTAAATTGGAAAATGAAATCAAAAACTGACATTCCATAGGTTTGCCTCAATCTATACCACTTTGTAGTGAGGTCACTTTGGTATTTTGGTGGAAAGAAGGTGTTTTTCAGAATTTGAGTTAATTCTTTTCAAGTCATGGTGGCATTATGACTTTGTCTTTCTACAATGAGAACTTTTGCTAAACCTGTGAGTTTTAGTGTAGCAAATGTGGCTTTTTCATCCTTCGAAATTTTAGCATAAGCAAACCAAGTTTGCATATCCAAAATCCATGCAGATAAGACATCGGGATCCCTAGATCCATCATACATTTTAACCTCACATTTGGCTTTGTTTGCATGATTATGGTGGATTTTGAGTTCACCAGGATTAAACTGCACAACAATGTCTCACTTTTTCTGCCAAAATGTCTACTGCTTCAGTGAGGTTTTCCATGTTTGTTCTAAGATCATGAGCCATATTTTGCCTAGTATATGCCAGAATAGGAGGATTACAAAATGGTCTTGCAGAATATTAATCTATGCTTAGGAACAATTTCAGTTTCCTATGCAAAAAAAATGCCTAGATTTTCCAATTTTTGCTCTCAAAAATAGGCTATTTTAGTGCTTTTACAAAATGGATTTCAATTTTGTAATTACAAAGGTGCACTAAAAATACTGAAAAATTAGCCCTTTTATAATGCCAAAATTTGGTTAGGAGAAAAAAATATGAATCTGCAAAAAATTTTGAACCCAACGCAAAAAAATTGGTCAAAAACGGACCAATAACGGAGGAGATATCACCTCTTGAAGTTGCTCTCCTTTTTGCTGGTTTTGGCACCAAAATTTTGAATTTCAAATTTCAAATTCTGAAAATTCTCCCGCCAAAAAAAATGGTTCGAATTTTCCCTAGTCAACTGGGGTTGGCTCGGGCCGGTCAACTGCCCACGCTGGAACAATGGTCGACTGCCAAGTGGCAGAATGTGGTTGCAAAAGTGGGCCAAACAGTCCTCTTGGTTTCACCAACTAGAGCCGAGCACTACCCAACTTGCATTGCTACTAACCCCGTGCGTCTTGGCCTAGCAAAGCCCACCCCTCCACTGGGCGCTTCCGCAACGTGTGTGCATGACAGGATAACCACCGTGAGGTGGTTACCAACTTACGTGCACGAGGGCGGTAATAAGTCCTAAGCTGCCTCCCGCACAACAAATGTGGGACAAATGGTCCCGAACACATCGATGTCGCCAACTATGCCACCCACCCAAAAAAATCTTGCCGAGAAATCAATGGAATGCTGCTCTTGCCAGGAAATTATTTATGTCGACGGGTTTTGTCTACCATTACATCAAAAAAATTGGAGCTGCCTCAGTTTAACTTCAACGGATGTTGCTTCATCTACAGTTCGGCTATGTCATCATCAATGTCTGGCGTCAGTCGAATGGATTTCGATGTTGACAAGTCTACCAAGCTTCGATGATCGAGGGTCGATGCTAGCAGAGCTCTAGTGGTGGTGGTCGCCGATCGTCGATTGGTTGGTCAATCGACCTACAGTCAGTAACTACAGTCCACCGTGATCATGGTCGGTCATCGACGATGCCGCTATGGTGGATGTGTCGGTCATCACCGCCGTGATCATGGCCGGTCGTCGACGCTGCCGCTGTGGCCATCGATGCTAGTGGTCGGTTGGCCCGGTGGTGTTCCATCGGCTATTGCCAGCCTTGTGGCCCACCAAAAAAAAAATTAGGTGGCCACTATTACTTGGATAGGCTTAAAAGCCTATCTTAAAAATTCATGCACGAAATTTTTTTTTTTTTTAAATAAAATATTAATATTTTATAAAAAACTTTTTATGCATTAAATTAATGCATCTTTTAGTTGAGTAAGAGTCGACTCAACTCTTTTTCTTTATGCAAGAATAAAATTAGGAGACAACCTGTCTTCGACAGATTTGGTGCTCCTTAACAAATCTTTGGCAATGCCTATTTTTTTCCAGAGCTTGGCCTCCAACTGGCACAACTAATAGTCAACACCTGGTTCAGGGGTAATTTCTACCCTTTGTCACCTCAGCTTCACTTGGTGTTGTAGGTGACTTCAAGTCAACTCCACTCAACACCCTCCTAGGATCTAGCAGTAAAGTGATACTTCTGTCCTCCTTCTTGCACTCTCCTAAAGCTAACTGATACCAATGATGTAGGAACAATAGTATGAAGCTATATTATTCATCATAATGCAAGTATATATAGAATTACATAGGAATCTCATGTAGGTTAAGTGGTTGCAACAATCTGCCAAACATGGCCAACCACTTAACTACTAGTTAAACAAATGCTAACTATGGATGTCCACTAACTGCTAGAAGACAAACAAGATCTCTAACAGTTAACTAACATCTAACAACATGCTAACAACCTATTTCTAACATGGGCATACTATGCCTCATGTGAATACAAAGTGCAAGAAATAGGAATAATAATAAATAATAATAATTAACTTAGGCTTAAGTGGATAAGCCTAAGTTATCCTCAACAGAGAGTGCTTGATCGTTCTGATCAAAGAGGCTTTCAAGAGTGACCAGCCCCTTGGGAACGCAGTTGTTCTTGAATTGAACTAGCCCCTCATATCCTTCATCAGAGCTTCTATTTTCGACTGTGGCAGCTTCTTGGATCATGAAATTTACAATCTGCTTGTCATTGTCAAAGACTTGCCAATGCAGATCTTTGTCTGGGACAGAGGGTCTGTAGATCATTTTCATAGCTTTGGGCTTGTGCACCATATCTTCTGCTGGAGAGTACTTGGTTGCAATGGATTCCAGGACATCGACATGTTGGTTCTTTTCTCTTGTCATAGACTGCAGATTGAGAGATTCAAACTGGTCGAACAAGTCCCATACCCTATTGCAGTATGACTTTAGATAATGCTTCTTTAAGTACACTTATTTGTGACCTAGTTGCAAACCAGTTTGGAATCTCCAAATATTTGGAGATGCTTTATGCCTAACTTGTCAGCCTTCTTGATTCCTAGGCATAATGCTTCATATTTTGTTGCGTTGTTGGTGCATCTCCATAGCAACCGGTAACAATACTCCTTTTGCTCTTCGAATGGCGAAACTAGAAGAATCCCTACCCTAGCATCGTTTTTACATCGAGCACCGTCGAAGAACAACTTCCATAGTCCTTCTTGGGCACTTGTTCTATTCACTGGTTGGGTGTGTTTCTTGGCCTTGGCGATCGCATAACATCCTATCTCAGTCTCTATCATGGCATTAAATTTTGTCAATGAGAACTCATCTTCATAACTTAGTTGCACAAGAGATTCTACGACCAGGTCCACTTGCTCTATTTCTTCCACTATTGCATTCACCAAATCGCTACTTTCTTCTTCAGACATATTCTGTACAAGGAATGAGGAAGGATTTTCATTGTAGATTTTCACCTTCTTTCCTTTGAAAGGAATCTCCAGATGAGAGTAATCCATAGACAGATATCCACCTAGCTTTGCTGTGAATTCTCTTGACAAACACATACTAAAGTATGGTTCCAGGTCGACAACCACTACCTCTTGTATGACCGTGATCTGAGGCATCTTATGTAGTCTTCACTGGGGTACCATCTATCTGGAGCATGTTGTGGCTACTTCACATATATTCCATTCCTATCTCTTCGCATACTGCCTTCGGCATGACTGTTGTTGCGGCTCTCAAATCAATCATACAATTATGTACAATATATCCTTCCATCTACAGAGACAGGTAGAACAGAGGTGGTCTATTCTTCCCTGTAATAGATGTGGATAAGGTCTGCACAAGAGCAAGTGGTGCTACCTTTTTTGCTTTAATCTTCTTCAATGATTCTTGTGGCAGGTCCACATGTCCAGGTAGTTGCAGTGCATCGTACAAGCTGATCTTGGCTAGAATTCTCTTAACTCCTCCATAATGTTGTATGCTAGGGAACTGAGCACCTCGGGTTCCTTTCTCGGCTCATATCTGGTGTAATACTACTTCGTAGCTTCAACTCTCTACCACTTATTTAGTGAAGGAAACTTGAGATTTTCACTAGCTTGCTCCTTAGTCTCTGCCTGAGGTGGTTCGACAGAGGCCTTTTGAGCATTTTCTTTGATCGATGTAGGCGGAGGGGCCTCGTTCGGGGCCGAAGAAGATGATTGTCCTTTCTCAGGTCAAACATGCATTTTTAAGGGAGTCATCTGAGTAGCATCCACTTCTATCGCCTTCTTTCCTCCTCTGGTAAGCACTGCAACCGGCTCCTCTTTGCCAATTGTTAGGTTCTGACTCATTTGCCTAATTACGTTGACTTGATCACTATGACTACTGCTTGCCAGTGTTTGTACATAGTTTTGGTGCAGCATGCAGGTATTCTCTTCATGCAGATCATTGCACATAGAGCACCAATATACATAATCAGAAGTGCTCGGAGCTTCATCAATTGCAACATTTCTTGCCGAAGCCTTCCCTTGCTGGACTACTTGGTCTTTGGTAAGTGCAGGTGTAGGATAAGATCTTCTTGATAGGAATTCCTGTTGTGCTTGCTTCTTCTTCACAATGGTCATGTCATTAGACAATGTCTGAACTATAGAGTTCAAAGACTGCATCTCTTGCAGAATTTTAGTTTGTATATCATCGGCTTTTGAAATGAGTGGCAATGAAACCATCGTTAGTATTGGAGGCAAGGCGGAGTGTTGAGGTGGTGTTGGTAGTATAGGGAATGCCGAAGTGATAGTGGGTTGCAGAGTTGAAAATGTAGGGAAATGAATTTGTGGAGCGATGATTTGAGACACAATAGGATTCGGGTTCCAAGATGAGATCGGGAGTGCAAGGGTTGCAGAGATTTGCGAAGCGGCTACACTCGCATACTAGAATTGATGGAATTCGGGAAGTATGGGCATCGGCATCCTTTGGAGAATCTTGCCCACAACTATCAAATCCATTTACGCTCTCTTGGCTAACTCATACAACTCGAGAAAATTATTAACGTTAGAATATCTTACCATGAGACTGATATCAGGGTTGAAATCCTAAAGGAAATAGTATGTTGTAGCTTCGTCGATTGGCCAAAGTCCAACTGGTACTCTCTGCCAGGTTCGAGCGAACCTAACATTGAATTCTACGATCTCTTCTTATGGATGCCTTTAGATCGAAGTGAACTGATGCAAGAGAGAGGTAGGATCACATGACTCATTGAAGTTTCCCATCAGTTGCCCAGCTAACTAGTCCCATCTCGTAATACTACCAGGTGGTAGGGATCTATACAAGTAGAGGAGTTTTCCTCTAAGGGAAAGAACCAGAAGCTTTACCATAATTTGCTCTTCTGTGATGTCGTGGATCACCGCTAGAGATATTATATACTAGATATGCTCCAGAGTAGTCTTCCCAGTTCCATCAAACATTGGGATCTTCTTTATTGCAGCAGACGGCACTTGCCCTTGTCTTGCTAGATTTAGTGGTGACAAGGAATCCCATGCTAGGCACATCCTGGGTGGCGGTGGCTACTGCATTTGCTGTTGTTGTTGTTGTTGTTGCTGAGCCATACTTGCTCCTGGATTTTGATAAATAGGAGTTCCTAAAGCTCCCCCTTGATTGCTAATAGGATGACTAATAGGAATGGAGGCACTAGGACGCTTCGGTGAGTTGGAAGGATTGGGAGGAAAACTAGATTTTGTACTATCAAAAGTTAGGCTTGTTTGCCAATAGCATCCTCTTGCGATGATGTTCCACGTAACAGTGATTCGGGGGTGACCAACCTTGATCACTCCTCGATGGCGTCAATATCTAGCTCAAAGAACTCAGTTTCCTCTCCTCTATTCCTAGCTCTCCATCTCATTTGCATGAAGGCACAGAATTTTGGTACTGGTCTTTTCAACTTAAAGATTCTCGGGTAAACAGAGTTGCCAGATGCTAAGAGTATTTCAGTAATGAGAGCATCGGTTCTCACTACCACTAGTTAGGTGAGACTAACCGGGTCACACCAAGAATTGGTTAGAACTATTGGCCTCGGTGAAGACGGATTTGAGATTTGCACTTAAAATATGGGACCTTGGTCCCACCGGGCGTGCCAAAATTGTTGGTCATCAAATCTGCCTAGGAAAGGATTTGGGTGAGTGTATGCGCCCTAGACCTGGACCAACATTGAAAGGTCAAAGGGAAGAGATGCCCCTCGTGCCAATATCTAGAGAAAGGCCAGCTCCTATGCTAATCTACTTTGGTGTTTTGAGATAAGGGTGCAGGAAAGAGATAAAAGGAGTAAGGGTTAGAGAAAGAAATAAAAAGGGGTAAGGGAAGAGAGATCGGTGATTTAAGGTGGGAGAGAACAGGAAGCACGATCACTAACCGACAACTTGAATGGAAGCAAAGAACACCAAGAATAAATAAAAGAAATGCAATATCAACCTTCCTATGTATCCTTCGGGCGAGTTTTAGGGTGCAGTCTCCGATCACACATCGGACGTAGGGTTCAACCTTCTCAGTATGCAAATGAAGAAAGACAAAAGAATCAAGCACAGAAGGTAGCATAAAAGAAAGCCAATATGACATTTTTTCCACTCCTATGTATCCTTCAAAACGAGTTTCAGGGTACACTCCCCGATCACACACCGAACGCAGGGTTCAGCTTTCTCAGTATGCAAATGAAGAAAGATAAAAGAATCAAGCAAAGAAGGCTGAATAAAAGAGATAAATTGAGCCCAAAGCTCTTTAGTATTAATCGTAGGACATCAAGTTATAGTAGCTTTCTTAGCAGATAGTTCCCCCCCTTTTTCATTACAATGCCTAGGTTTTTATAGAGGACCTAAACCTCTGAGTCATAATTACACAGCAAAGAGAAGTACGCCCTCGAGCCCTGAGAATTTGTCTCCTCGAGGCTCTCGTGATCGAGCTCTCAAATCTGTTACCAAAACTGGCAACTGTAACTGGGTCAACCATGGAAATATGCATTGATGATCCGTCTGGACGTCCTTGGTCTTCGGGTGCAATGCTCGAGTGGCCACCACGCTCGTCGGGCTCTTCATCATGGCCTGATACTTCATTTTTGATTGCTAAAAATGAGCAACGAGCTTGTCGAGCATGAAAAATTGCATTTATGAGGCACTTTATTGCCTTTAGAAAATACTCGGCTTGGAACGCGTGCCCTTGAAGCGCTTTGCTAAGTCATCATTCACTGCTTTGTTTCGCAATGGTTCTGAGCCGAATCAATAACTCCTCCTTGGTTTGTACTTTGCAAAATTGAGCTTCGCAAAACTGCTTTGGGGGTGGTGAGTGCCGAAGCATATTTGCTTCGCAAAAATGGGCCTCTTCGTCCTCACTGCTTCGCTGACAAAATTGTTTTTTTGATGCCTTGGAGAAATGCTTCGTTGCGATCTTCTTTCAAAACTATGGTTCAGGAAGGTTTCAACCGAAGTAATTGTCTTCAAAAGATGTTGCATTTTTCATGACCTCTGTTACTTCAGGTAGAAGTACTCCGCGTGAAAGCTAGCCAAAGCAGATGCTTCGCAATTGACTTTCGGTGAAGTAAAAATGATTTTTTGATGGAGGGGCCCGAAGTGGGTGCTTCGACAAATTTTTGGCGAAGTATTTTCAATGCTATTTCGAGTCCCGCTTCTTTAGTTTTCTAGCCAAAGTATTTGCTAGAAATGCTTCAGGCGTGAAGTAGTTTTCATTCTCCCTCCTTTTCATTTTACTCCTGCAACACCACTTTGCAGAAATCTCACCCGAAGTAGCTGCTGGAAATGCTTCGGGCTCGAAGTAGTTTTCTTGCCTTAGCCAATTTGGACCATGGTCTAGACCTTCCTTCTTCGGCGAAGTTGTTCTTTTGAACGCCGCTTCGCTCAACTTTTTCCCAAAGTAGATACTTGAAGCGCTTCGGGTCCGAAGTTCTTTTTATCACTACCCTTGTATTCTTCTTCGGCAATACTACTTCTCAAAAAATCTTACCCGAAGTAGTGCTGAAAATGCTTCGAGTGTGAAGCTCTTCTCATTTTCCTTCGACGAAGCTATTTTCTCTACCCTGTTCGACAGTGAAGCTCTTTCTTTTTTATTTTATATACAATGGGGTGGCATTGAAAGCCAAAATTGCTGCAATTTTTCAAATAAAAAAAACAAAGAAAAACTTTACAAAACACTGTACAAAATTTGATTTCCTTTTCTACCCCTTGAGAAATGTGACAGAATTGTCAACAATTACTACTTCCTAGAAAAGTTTGGATTCCACAAATAAACTGGCAGCTTCCTATCTACCTCATCAACCTGTTTTACAGTTATGAAAGAAAAATATTGGTGCATGTGGAAGAAGAAATACCAGGCCAAAAATAAAGTGTGTCTAAACGATACTGTTTCCTCAGTCTGCATCTTATCTAACTGTGTGTGCATCCTTCAAGCTACGTAATCCACCCAGTCAAATAAAATTGAATTCATTCTTGTTGTCATTGCTATTGGAGCATAAAATTCCACCTATGAAACACATTATACCAGTGTCGCTTGCTATTTGTGGACCATAAAATCAATAGGAAGACCAACAATCCAAGCTAACATAGAAAATAAGTTAGGGCTTTCAAAATCTATAAATGGCTTCAGTAGAGTTGGTAGTTTTCCAAATTGTGGATTTATTATTAGCTGATTCTCCTTGAACTCGTGCAACATCACATTTGACTGGTATCTCTCCTCTTGCTCCCCGAGCTATAAATTTTTGAAGATAATTTCAAAAGGAGGTTTGACCCCGCAAGCGAATGCTTCTCAAATTGTACTGGACAAAATGTTGAATAATTTATCTCCAATCACCTTCTAAATAACTCTTGTGATGGTATTATAAAACTTTCAAATTGCTAGCACAAACTCTAGGTAAGCATGAACAAGTGTGCACAAGTACTAAAAAATCTATACATGATATGCAATGGTGAGCAGGATTTCTAGCATCAAGCCTTGTCTGACTGCAATATCCACATCCTGGTTTAATTTTTCCATGCTCTTGTTCAAAATAATACAGTCATCAATATGGACCAGTGCATCATAATATGGATCAAGCTCTATGTTTTCATTTTGCTTATCTTCTTTAGCTTTCTTGCCTCCTTGCACTTTCTTTAGCTCAGCAGCTTTCTTGGGTTCGCTAGATTTCTTTCCCATATTTGTACAACTTTACTATAACAGTCTGACAAATCTACAATAAAATAGTAATTTGAAAAGCTAAATGATAATCCGACAATGCTCTAGAAAGAATTATTCTCAATCTTTCTTTATCCGTAAGCTTTTGGTTCACCCTTTTTATAACTTTTGCTCCCAACTACCCAATTGAATGTAGGTGGCATGCTTGAGGAAATCGGGTGTACATGCTTCCTTGGTTTTCTCACCCAACAAACTTTTTCATGATAACTTAACTGCCATTAACACCCTTGCACTGTAAATATTCCTTGAACTTCATGCCTAGCCATTTTTTAACTTGAGGAGCACAATCTAGATATTTAACAGATAACTCTAGGAATGATATATACCACATGTGAGTGATGGATGTTTTTCGGGGTTGAGAACTATTATTTTCGTTGTGTTAAGACATCAAAAACATATTTTGGGAATTTTTCCTATGAAATTAATTCGATTTCATGCATTTAACTAAAGTATGCTCTAGAAAATATATCTCTGATCTCTGAGAAATGCGGGAAGTCGAGATCTAGCGATTCTCTCCCCTGAACCTGCGTTTCTGAACTTGCGATTTTTTTCTGGTTTTACGATTCAATCTGAAGTGCTTTCACGTTTCGAGGGATCTAAAATCCGCTCGGTGCCCCTGGAGGGCCCAATGGGGACTTCTCCGGCCCCTGACTCTGCAAATACTAGCTCTTACGCTGATATTTTCAAAGGTGACTCCTCCCCGAAGTCTGCTGAAGCGCAAAAAATGGCTTACAAGAAGATCTTCACGGCAGTTGGGAATCGACCGTCAGCTCATCGGGTGAATGGTTGTCTGCCGCAGGCCGACTCCAGGCCAAAAATAGTCATAGAACCTAGCATGGTCGAAGAATCAGTTCTTTACAAAGCAAACCATGACCTAATCTGCAAGTTTATGGGCATCCGCCCTACTCTGAACTTCCTGCATTCCTGGATCCGTCAAAACTGGGAACCCCACGGTGAGTACTCATTGTGGTTTATCAGTAATGGTTATTTTATTGTCATTTTCTCGGCTCTGGCCGATAGAAATAAGGCTTTTGAGTCGGAAAAGAAGAACCATGGCCCAGCAGGCCTTTTTGTTCAACCGTGGCGGGTGGGCTTCGACCCTCATGTTGAACCCACTGCTATACCAGTGTGGATTAGATTATATGCCCTTCCTATGGAGTTCTGGGGGGAGCAGGTCTTGGCCATGATTGGCAACTCAATTGGTAGACATATTGGGGTTGCTAGAGAAACTATTGAAGGGAGTATGGCAGTCTATGCTCGAATCTGTGTTGAGATGGATCTCAGCCAGCCTCTTCCGACTGAGTTGGACATTGAACTGGCAGGTCATACCTGGACTCAACAGCTTGACTATGAGGCCCTTCCCTTCAGATGTAGGGTTTGCCATAAGCATGGGCATCTTGCCCGGTTCTGTCCTATCAATTTGAATTCCAAAATGGAGGCCCCTTCGGATTTGACACACCTACCCAAGGAGGACAAGGTCGCCCCCATCACAGATCCTAATAGCTCTAGTCCGAGCCAGAATGCTTCGAAAGAGGGTTTTGAGCAACCCAGAAGAAGAAGACGATCCAAGAAAAAGGAGGGAAAGGAGCAATCTAATCTCAGGCCTGCTAATAGGTATGAGATTTTTAAATCTTTGGTTGATGAAGAGGATCACTCTATGGAGGGTTTGGAGGGTGTCAATGAAACTTCAAATTTTCCTGGACAGCCCCCCCTCTCCCCTTCCCCTGTAATACAGCAGATAGTTGATCCATGTGAAGAATCACCGCCAGTGTCTTCTGGTGCATTAGTTGTCCATAACCCAGAACAATCAGTACCCCAGGATGTCCATATGGGGATAGCAGAGAAAAGCAGAGAAAGGCCATCCTTGGGGATAACTCAGCTGGAAAAAAGACCAAAAAATAGCAATTCTCAGGGAGCAGGTCGGAGATCTAATAAGGAGTTGCTCGCAGCTCAAGGAGACAAATTGATCATGGGAGGATCAATGAGGACAATTGATTCTTATTGCTCTCAGGGTAACCCATGATTATACAATCTTGGAATGTGAGGGGTTTAAACAGCAGAACCCATCAATCTGCTGTTCAAAGATTATTAGAAAATAGCAATACTGATTTCTTGCTTCTACAAGAGACCAAGATGTCTTTGGACCTTATGTCTAAAATGGTTAACAAAATCTGGAGGGGTGCTGGTTACATGGATGTGGCAGCCCAAGGTGCCTCAGGGGGGATAGTGACTCTGTGGAACTCTCAGGTTTGGTCCGCAATAGATCACCTTGCTCGGAGGGGTGTTCTCACTTCTCTCTTTCGGAACAATGTCTCGACGGAAGTCATTTTAATAACTAACATTTATGGATCCCAAGACATGGAAGGTCAGAGGCGACAGTGGAAGGTTGTGCATGACATGAGAGTGTCTAGGGAAGAGCTAGACTGGATTGTCGCGGGGGACTTTAATGCCAAATTATCTTCCAGAGAACAGGAAGGGGGAACACCCTGTCTGGATACAGGGGACCGTCTTATGATTGCCCAAGTTCAGGCTTTACATCTTGTTGACATCAAATGTCCTGGCAATAATTTCACTTGGACTAATAAAAGGAGGGAACCACACAGTAGGAAGGTAAAACTAGACCGCTTTCTGCTCTCAGAAGAGACGTTTGTAAAATGGAACATCAACTTTCAGATTTTAGCAGGCCCGGTTTCTGATCACTGCCCTATTCTGCTGGAAGGTGGGCCTGGAAGAGGACATCTTCACAAACCTTTTAGATTTGAGAATTTCTAGCTGCAGAAAGAAGAACTTCGGGAGAAAATTCCATAGTGGTGGGAAGAAGGTCATCCAGCTTATGGGAGAGCAATGTTCAGAATCCACAAACAACTTCAATATGTCAAAGCTCAGTTGAAATTGTGGAGGCGGTCTAATAAATCTGACTTCCAGGCCCAAAGAGCTCCGTTGGTGGCTCGTTGGGATGAGGTCCAGAAATAGTTCAGAGAAGGAGTTATCACTGATCAGCTCAAGGATGAGGATGATGCCTTGCATAGAGCGGTGGAGGACATTGACAACCAGGAGGAGACTTATTGGATGCAGAGAGCAAGAACAACCTAGTTAGTGGAAGGGGATCGAAATACTAAATTCTTTCACCGGGCTACGTGTGCTCGAAGACAGATCAACAAGATGGAGGTCCTGCATGATGGGAATGGTCATTCCTTTGACACTCTTCCAGATATTCACTCTCATGCTATGGATTATTTCTCTAAAATTTTTAAGGAGAGTCCGGTTCAAGATGCTTCGGCCCAAAATGAAGTTCTTTCTGTCATTCCTGCTCTCATTTCTGAGGGTGAAAATCAGGCTCTCCTCAAACCTATTGATAGGGACGAACTGACAGCTGTTGTCTTCGAAATGAGTTCTGGTAAATCTCCTGGGCCTGATGGTTTCCCCATTGAATTTTTTCAGGCCTTCTGGGATTGCTTAGTGGAAGATGTTAGAGCTGTGGTTGAGGAGTCCAGAGAAAACAAGCGTATGCTTAAAGCTTTAAATCACACTTTCATCACCTTGATCCCAAAAGGAGAGGGGGGGAGCCAGATTTCAGACTATAGGCCTATTGCTTTATGTAATGTGTTGTATAAAATAATCACCAAGGTTATGGCTGAGCGTTTAAAACCCCTTCTTCACAGAATTATCTCCCCTGAGCAAGGAGGTTTTGTGGAAGGCCGACAGATTTTGGATGGGGTGGTTCTAGCTCAGGAAGCTATTCATTCAATGCACACTTCTGGAAATAAAGGGATGTTCATAAAATTGGACATGTCCAAGGCTTATGACAGGTTTGAATGGAGCTTTCTGGCCAAAATGATGGCTGCTTTTGGTTTCTCTCAGGAATGGATTGAGTGGGTCATGAGTTGTGTCTCTTCCCCGACCTACTCTGTTCTTATCAGGGGCCTGCCCTCGCAGCCTTTTGGAGCCTCTCGGGGTCTACGACAGGGGGATCCTTGCTCTCCTTATCTGTTTTAGATTTTGGCTGAAGGCCTTGGCAGACTTTTCTTGAAAAGAAGACAACAGGGTAGATTATTGGGTGTCAGGGTGGGGGATGAAGTTTTATCGCACCTACAGTTTGTGGATGACATGAGCTTGATGGGAGTGGCCAGCCTCAGGGAAGCAAGATCGATTAGAGATACCCTTAATGTTTATCTTCGAGCTACTCAACAGGTGATAAATGATAGCAAGTCCAAGGTGGTCTTCTTCAATCTTGAGCACAGGCTTCAGAACAGAATTCTAGAAATTCTGGGATTTACTAGGACTGCTCTTCCAGTGGTTTACTTAGGGATTCCCTTGCACTTTAAAAAACTGAAAATTGACACTTGGAGACACTTGCTTGAGGGCATCCAGGAAAGAATTAATCACTGGTCTCACAAGTGGTTAAGCTATGGTGGCAGAGTAACTTTCCTACAATCAGTCATTCAAGCCATGCCTACCTACAAATTCTCTATCTTGGCTGCCCCGCTTTCAATCTGGAAAGATTTGGATAGAATGGCAAGGAAGTTTTTATGGGAAGGTCCAAAGGGAGAGCAAAAATGGGCCTTGGTGAGCTGGGACAAGGTTACCCAGCCCAAGGTAAAAGGGGGGCTGGGTCTGAGAGGATCCAGGTTAAACAATAAAGCCTTGGCTGGAAAGTTGTACTGGAGATGGATCTCCCAACCAACTTCCTTATTTAGCAGAATTCTTACTAGCAAGTACTTGGGTCATGTCAGTCCCAGTGAGGTGGGCCGCTTCTCTTTGGAGGGTGTTGGATCCTTAGTTTGGCAGGCCCTTAAGCTTGGATCTCAGGTTATTAAAGACCAGCTATTTTGGAAAGTGGGGAGGGGGGATAAGGCCCATTTCTGGTCTGATTCCTGGGATCAGTTTCCTCCCATTACGGTTGAATTTCCTGAGTTACTCCCAATCAAAGCTGCCATTGAATCCAAGGGCTGGGTCCGAATTGAAAGCTATTTTAATACTTCTCATCTGGGAGGGTATCAGTTTAAGAAGTTTAAGAAGTTGGAGGAGTGGCCAATTTCAATCCCTCCGGAGCTAGCACCCACCTTATCCAGAATCTTGAATGAAAGATTTCTCACTGGGAGCGATGATGAGGATGAATTAGCTTGGGGCTTCGGGAGCCTTGGTGTTTACACTGTCAAAGATGGCTATGATAACATCCTCCCTGAGCCTCCCCCCTATTTTCCCAGTTGCGGACTGGAGATAGATTTGGCAGTCCAAGGGTTGGCCGAAAGTGAATATTTTTGCTTGGCAGGTTTTGCATAATGGAATTCTCACTTTTGACAACCTTAGATGTAGAGGTTTCATAGGTCCTTCTCAATGCACTCTATGCCTTAAGAATGAGGAAACAACAGACCATATATTGTTTGATTGTCCCTTCACACACCAGATTTGGAGGCGCTGGTTCTCTCATTTTAAAATCCAGCTCAATGGTCCCTTGAATCGGATTAATATTCTGAACAGATGGAAGAGAGTTAGATTTAAATCTAAAGCTCTTCGCACCGGTTGGGAGCTCGGATTAAATTTCATTTGGTGGTAGATATGGCTAGAGAGAAATGCATGAATTTTTTGAGAAACGTTCTCCACGCTTGATGGTGTTTGGCAGGTTATTTGGAGCAAAGTCTCTGAAACAGTTGTCGTCCATGCAAAAGAGGACTCTCTGGTTAACTCGGAGCCTGTGGATGAGGGGGTGGAAGTGCATGAGGAGCAGGTTAGAGCTCACTGGTTACCTCCTCCCATTGGGTGGATCAAAATCAATATTGACGGTGCTGCTAAGGGCAATCCGGGCAATGATGGCATTGGTTTGGTCTGCCGGAATCACGAGGGCACGGTGCTCTACTGGGAGTTGCAGGGTTTGGGCAGAACTACTAACAACGAAGCTGAAGCCATTTGGGCTGTTAACTAGGGCCATCGAAAGGTGATTGTTGAATCTGACTCTCAGATTTTGGTTGGAGCTCTCGACTGCATGAGGAACTTTACTTTGACTGCTTGGAGGTTGAGGTCTTTGGTTTCTCAAATTATGGAGCTTTGGAGAGAACTAGATGACGTGATCCCTGTTTATGCGAGTAGAAAACTCAATAAAGCGGCCGATTTCCTTGCAAAGATGGGTGCGAAGAAGGAGGTTGGGATTCAGCTTCACAGTGATATGCCCTTGGAGGTTGAGGTGATTCGGCAGGGCCTGGAACGTTTCTTATGATTATGAGCAAGGAAAACACTAAGGGTGGTTTCTGTCGCGATATCGTGACTTTTCTCGCTACTGCGGCCCTTGGTGGGAATTTGTCGCGATATCGCGACCTTTTGCACCGTCGGAACCTGCGTCTGAAAGCCGTAGCGATTTCGTGATGCTTTTTCAAAATTGGTGTTAAGGAGGAAGAGTTGTCGCGATATCGCGACCTTTTTGGAGTTTTGGCTCCAAGGGAGAATTCTGTCATGATATCGCGACCTTTTTGCCGAATGGTTGCTCCTAAGAATTTTCGTCACGATATCGCGACCGTTTTGGCGGGCTGGGCTCATGGGGTGAAAGTTTCGCGATTTCGTGACACTTTCGAAGGATGCCCGCCTTGCCGGAATTCGGTCGTGATATCGCGACCTTTTTGTCGAATGGTTGCTCCTAAGAATTTTCGTCGCGATATCGCGACCGTTTTGGCGGGCTGGGCTCATGGGGTGAAAGTGTCACGATTTCGTGACACTTTCGAAGGTTGCCCGCCTTGCCGGATTTCGGTCGCGATATCGCGACACTTTTGTTGCTATGGCGCTCGGGAGGTTTTCGGTCACGATTTCGTGACCTTTCTGGTGTCCTGGCACCCTTTGGCTTTTTTGTCGCATTTTCGCGACTCCTTTGGTGTCGGTGCGTCTTCTGGTTGTTTCATCGCGATTTCGCGACGTTAGGGGTGCTTTGGTGCGTTGGGGCTCGATTGGTGTGATTTCGCAACATGTTGCGATTTCGTGACATGTCGCAAAATCGCGACATGTCACGATTTCATGCCTTTGTCACGTTTTCGTGGCTTCTTTCCCCGTCGCAGCCTCAGCTGGTTTTCGATCGTGATATTGCGACATGTCGTCATTTCGCGACATGTCACGGTATCGCGCCTTGCTGCTTTCTTTCTTCTTGCTCCTGGTTGGGTTGAGTTTTCTCCCCCTTTGTAATAGTTATTTGTTTTAATAAAAGTTTTTTCATTATTTTTCAAAAAAAAAACTAAAGTATGCTCTAAAATTAGTGTGGGTCAACAAAAAACATTAACAGAGAGCACTTGCTTTGCCAAAAACGTAAATTGGAGCAAAAATAACCATGCAACTGGTAGCTTCATTCAACTGACTCTCTAAAAATGCTCTTCCTTGCTTTGCTTGGTGAAATTACATGCTTTGCAGCCCTTTTAAAATAATTTATCTTTAATTTCACCCAAAAAAGCTGATTGCTAAAAACAAGCTTAATTGTGAGTGCTTTGCTTGAAAAAGCAAGGCGAAATTAATTTTACCCCCTTCTTTACCAAAAATAATCTTGCCAACTAGAGTTCTTGAAAAAACATGTGATTTTTTTTTCTTCTTTTATATTTTTATGGGGTTTCACTCCGAAAATATCTTTTGGAGAAATAAATAGGAATTTCACCCCAAAAATAGAAAAAACATGACGAATTCCCTTTTTTGGGCGAAAACAAAATCTTCCATCTTTTATTTTTTCTTTGCTTTTCTCTTATTATTTTCTCCTTTTTTTATCTCCTTTTTAGGCAATTAAAAACAAGAGTGCTTTTAAAGCAAATCATGCCTTCTGACAAATTTTAAAATTCAACTTTGACTTTGCCTCCAAAATTAATTGCCAAAGAATTGCTTTTTCTTAATAATTTTTGCACTGAACATGACTGAAAAGCCTTTTAAAATATTTTTAGGTTGAAAATGCTTTTACTTAGTAAAGATGTGATTTCAGGGCGAAAACACTTGCTTGGGATGGAATTAAATTCTCTTGGCTAAAACACTTCTTTTTTCTCTTTTTTTATTTTATAATTTTAAAAATACTTGACTCAAAATAAAATAACATAAAAAATTATGTACATATATACATACTTGATCTAGAATTTTGTCACTGATGGTAGGCCTTCAAATGAAGACCATTTACTAGAATCAGCAACACACGACCATCCATGTCCTATAAGTGAAATGAGTTAACTTGATTCACACCTAAAATTTGGAATGGGCCCTCCCATATTGCTTCAAAATTGTGATGTTTATCAAACTTAGCCTTGTTCTCGTTCTATTTTAGCACTAGATCATCTACCTTGAATTACTTCTTAGAAGTTTTCTTGCCAAACCATTTATGTGTCATTCGGGCATATTCCATGAAGGCATTGTATGATTTCTCCCTCTCTTCCTCCAGTTGTAAAAGTTGAGCCAACCTCGTGCTCATGGGGTCAGATTCATCGTCTTCACCATCCAGTAAGTGCCATGATTGGAGGATCAAAAATTTAATATGAAGGAGCAAGACTACTTCTTTGCCATATACCAAGGAATAAGGGGATGTTTTGATGGAGTTTTTCACTAAGATGTGATCGACCCATAATGCTTGGTCTAGGAGAAGATGCCAACTCCTCTTATTGTTGCTAAGGGTTCTCTTTAGAATTCTCAGCAAATTATTATTTGTGGACTTGACCAAATCCTTTCCCTATGAATAGTAATTAGATGATACCTTTAAATAAATCTTGTACTTACCCGTGAACTCACTAATTCTAGCACTAATGAAGGGAGTTCCATTGTCCGTTATGATCACGTTCGATATGCCAAAATGAGTGATTAATCCTTCAAGGAAAGAGATAACTATTGTCTGGTCCACCTTCTTGGTCAAAATTGGTTTCGTCCATTGGGTGAAATAGTCGATTACAATCATGATGTATTTGTGTCTAGTAGAGGAATTGGGATCAATGACCCTAATGAAATCTAAACCCCATTTTTGAAATGGTGCTTCAACTTGAATAAGATGAAGGGGTAATGATGCATTCCTACTTCTGTTGACATATCTCTAGCACTTGTCACAACTTTGACTAGCTTTGAAAGCATCTACAAAAAGAGTGGGCCAAAAATAACCTTCTTTGATGATCTTCAATACCATGGGTCTCCCTACATAATGGCCTCCTGATAAACCAAAACGAAAATCCTCCAAGATTCTTTGTTTCTTCAATTCTTGGATGCACCTGAGAAGTACTCCATCAATATTCTTGTGGAATAGTCCATTTGGTAGCATCACGTACCTAAGGTCCTGAAGTTTGAATCTCCTTATTCATGGTATTAAGATGTCAAGGACAACTTCTTGAACTGAAATATCCAACAAGGTCCTCTGTCCAATCACGATCAACTATAGAGTGATTAGCGAAATTACTTTCACTTATTGAATCTTCAAGTTGGCAATCCATGGCTTTAAAGGTGGTGCTATTTGCAAGATTCTAACATAATGCTAGTCCTCGAACTAGCTTGGTTGGTCATATTTCAACATCATACTCTTGGATTTTGGAAACCCAACCATCCCTCTTGTCTCCAAGATCTCCTTGGATGATGAAGCTTCAGACATCTGGATGAACAACATAAACTATTGTCTTGCTTTAGGAAGCAAAATGCTAAAACTTCTTCAAGGATTTCATCACCACATATACTTGCTTTTTAATGAAATTATATTTCTCTTCATGCGGTTGGATGACTTGGATTATTAAAGCAATTGGGCGCTCATCTCCATCATCTCCCTTCTACGTAAGAACCACTGCATAGCTCTCTTGTTCACCAATGACATACAGGATAAAATCCTTTGAATAATCAAGGTTTACCAAGACAAGGGCTTGAGCAATTCTTTCTTTTATTTCCTCCAATTCTTTCTTCCTCCACTCATTCCATTTGAACTTAGCATTCTTCTTTAAAAGCTCGATCATTGGTTTTACCACTTGAGAAAAATTTACAACAAACTTTCAAACAAAGTTAATATGCCCGAAGAATGATTGCAAATCCTTCTTGTTGGTTGGTAGTGGAAGCTTTAGGAGAGCCTCAACCCTAGCTAGATCAATAGCCAAACCATTTTCTAAAATGACGTGGCCCAAGAGTTTTCCTTCCTTTACAGCAAAGATGGACTTCTTTGGATTGATGGATATTTTAAACTCCAAGCACTTCTCAAACACTTGCTTTAAATGTAAATTATGCTCTCCCTATTGTGAGAGAAGACAGTCATATCATCCAAATAAATCACAATAATACGATTTAACAACTCACCAAAAGCTACATCCATCGCTCTTTGAAAATTTTCTCCAGCATTTGAGAGACCAAATGACATCCATTGATAAGCAAAAGTTCCCCATTTTGTGGTGAATGTCATTTTATGTTGGTCTTCATCCTTGACCTAAATTTGGTTATAGCTAGAGAATCCATCCAACAGAGAAAATCTCTAAGCACTAGCAACTACATGAAGAATTTGATCAATCTGAGGTAAAGGATAATGATCCTTAAAATATGTGTGATTCAAATTTCAAAAATCCACACACAAGATAATATCTCAATTCTTCTTCCACATAGGGATCAGATTTTCTACCTAGGTTGAATGCTTGATCGGGTAAATGATTTTGGCATCTAGTATTTTTTAGCAATTCAGCTTTCATCAGGGCTTTAATCTTAGGTTTGATTGGCCTCAATTTCTACCTGAAGGGTTTCACTCCTTCCTATAGCTCAATAATGATGGATCACATCATTTTTGTATCCCTTTAAATCATGGTAGCTCCAAATGATAATTTTGAAAAACTCATGGTACAATTCCTTGATCTACTCAAGCTCCTTTGACATGCAATTGATGCCAACTTTTTTTTGACTTCTCAAGCTCCAACTGTAGTTCAATGTACCCCTTCTTGTCCACTTTGATTTTATGCTTTTCCACTCTATCATTCTTATTAAAGAGACTCTCTAGTGTAATCATCCTTTTGAGAAATGATTATTTCATATCTGGATTAATCCTTCAACTTTTTCCTCATCAAGTGTTCTTTCTTCCATAGTACTTGCTTCTCTTATTAGGAAATTTACAATTTGCTCATCACTTTCGAATACTTACTAGTAGATATTCTTATCTGAGACTGGAGTTCTGTAAACCAACCTTACGGTCTTGGGTTTTCTTACCACGTGATCAAATGGAGAAAATTTGGTGCCAAGGGATGTCAATATATCAACATGTTTGTTCTACTTCTGTGAGATCGCTTAGATGTTCAACACTATGTAAGCCTCAAAAAGGTCCCATAATTTTTTTTGGTACGTCTTTAGTTAGTGTTTCTTGGAGACACACTTGTTCGTTACTTGGTTCATAATTAGTTTAGAATATTCAAAAATCTCTAGTTGTTTAATCTTACTCTTCTCTGCTTTCTTCAAGCCTAGGCACATTACTTCATACTCAACAACTTTATTGGTACAACTCCAGGTCAGCAAGTATGAATACATCTTTTGTATGCTAAAAGGAGAAATAAGAACTATCCCTACTCCTACACCATTCTTGCATCTTGCTCCATCAAAGTACAACTTCCACAATTGATCAGGAACACGATCTTCATCATCAAACACTCTCAATTCAACTTTTTTAGGCTTGGTAATAGTATAACAACCATTTTTGATATCCATCATGGCATTAAAATTAAGCATTGAAAACTCATCTTTTGTTTGAAGCTCATTCAAAACTTCTTCCATTAAGTTCAACTCTTCCAATTCTTCAGTCACCATGTTGATAGAATTTGTAGATTTTTCTTCTTCTTCAATCTTCTCTATATGAAAATTAGAAGGCTTATCATTATAGATTCAGATTCTCTTCCCTTTGAAAGGAATCTCCATTTGGGAATAGTCTAGAGAAAGATAGCCACCCAACATGGTAGTGAATTCTCTTAGAGGCACATGCTGAAATATGATTCTAGATCAACAATGACCACCTTTTGTATTACAGTGATCTAAGGCATACTATGCAAGATAATGGGGATATCCTTGATAACACCCACTATTTTCATAGGGGTTCCATCCAACTGCAAAGACACGTGGGCTACTCCTTGTATTCTCCATACCCATAACTTAACAAACTACCTTTGGCATGATAGTTGTATGAAGAACACAAGCTTATACTGAGAGGGGGGGTGAACAGTATAAGATAAAACTTTTCTCTTTTCTTTCCAAAGCAATAACTTCAAATAATATCAATGCAATAATGAAACAATGCACAAATCACCACACACATAAGAGACAAATATTTTACGTGGAAACACCCTCTTGGGAGAAAACCATGACAAAATATTGCTTATATATTTCTTCAATAAATTTTGTGGGCACCAACCCACAGGAGACACCAATCCCCTATTACAATGTTCATGGACACCAATCCACAGGAGACACCAATCCCCTGCTCAAGTTCGTGGACACCAATCCATAGGAGACACCAATCCCCTCTCAAGTTTGTGGACACCAATCCACAGGAGACACCAATCCTCTCAAGTTCGTGGACACCAATCCATAGGAGACACCAATCCCCTCTCAAGTTTATGGACACCAATCCATAGGAGACACCAATCCCCTCTCAAGTTCATGGACACCAATCCACAGGAGACACCAATCCCCTAGCTCAAGTCTGGTCAAAACTCTACTCAGGTTTATCCTCAAATCTTGCTCACAAACCTGCTCACAAACACTACTCAAATATACTCCAAAACCTACTCACAAAACCTGCTCAAATCTACTCCAAAACCTACTTACAAAACCTGCTCAAATATACTCCAAAAACTACTCACAAAACCTACTCAAATCTACTCCAAAACCTACTCACAAAACCTGCTCAAATATACTCCAAAACTTGCTCATAAAACCTACTCAAATCTGCTCACAAACACTGCTCTAATATTCTCCAAAACCTTACACAAATATTCTCACAAACATTGCTCATCTACTCCCAAATCCAATCATAAACAATGCATAAATCTCTCATAAATCTGATCTATAATTTTTTTTTTTGCTTCTTCAACTAACAACAATACACACATATTCTACCTAGACATCTTCAAGAACATATGGAGAATGATATGCACTAATGTAGTAAGATTCAAATGACCAATATGTTCTTCACATTCATTAAGTCTATCACTTCCACATATCTCACATTTATTACATTTTAAAGGTAGCTCAAGTCTAGCATTGGATAACTTACTTGTGTGTTGACTTGGAGATGCTAATACCTTGCTCTTCTTCCACTATCATGTGCACCTTTCCTTCTTCTTGAAATGGCTGAATTGTTCTTCCTTGTCAATTGAATGCTTGGGTGAATATGTGTACTTGACACCTTGACTTGTTCCAAATATGTGCCCTCCAAATCTGCCTCAGTGATGATGATCTTCCTCTTGCATGTGCTTTTCAAATCTGGACAATAATTCTCTTTTTTCCTTCTTGATTTAAATATCAAATCAACCACTTTTAAACCCTTATAACTTCTTTCAAAACATACACAATAAAGCTTAAAAATAACTCCTTATATCTCCCTTTTGAAACTTACAATATAAAGCTTTATTCTAACAACATCTTCTTTATATCTCTTTTTATGATTTACAAAAATAGAACTTTATACTAACATCTCCCTTGCAAAAATGAAATCACAACATTACACCTTATATCTCCCATTTTATAATTTGCAAAAATCAAATCACAACATTACACCTTATATTTCCCCTTTTATAATTTACAAAAATCAAATCACAATACTATGCCTTATATCTCCCCTTTTATCATTTGCAAAAATCAAATCCCAATACTATGCCTTATATCTCCCTTTTTATCAAATTTAATAAAACAAAATTTATAAATACCTTGCACAATCATGGATGGGATTTGATCCCTTGACCTCTAGAAGCATAGCACCCTAACTTGGGCTAGTGACCAACTACGCTAATGCAACACATGAAACCAAAAGGTGCAAAACAATATTTAATTCCTTCGATGCTCTATTTTCAATTCTTCAGCAAAATGACATCGAAGAGATTTGACCCCTTAACCTCCTGCACAACAACGCTCCATGCAAGCTAGGCAACCAATTGGGCTACCCTAGTGGATGGAACCAAAGGTGCAAAAATAATATTTAAATCCTTTGTAGCTCTATCTTCAACACTTCAGAAAAATGGCATCGAAGAGATTCGACCCCTTAACCTCTTGCAACATAGTACCCTAGCAGGAGCTAGGCTACCGACTGGTCTAACCACTCGGTTGAGATAGAAGTGGCACGAACCAATGTTTAAAGTTTTCTTTCCATTGTGACGCTGCCAAAACTTGTGCTCCTCTCCTCCCTCCTTCTCGTTGCCGCTCTCCGCTCGATCGATCTTCTTCGAATTGCTTGGCATTATTCAAAGTGAACTTAGGAGCTCATATTTATATGCTTCTTCATGCGCGCCCAATGAAGTCGGCCCAACATTTTTTGAATATTTGAATTTTCAACCTTTTGCATGGTCGGCCCATAATATTTAATTCCCTTTTGCATGGTGCTCTTAAGGAGGTCGCCCATCATTTAAATTTAAATATTTAAACTTTTACACTATATTTAAATCCTTTGATTTAAATATAAACCTCCTTTATTTAATTTATTTAAATATTAAAGCATATAAGATCACCTTTGCTTTGACAACATTAAATCATCTTTGAAGATATCTACCTTGCACTTCAATGATAACTCATCATTTCAACCTTGAAGATATTTCTACCTTTGACATCAACATTTCATCCTTGAAGATATTTCTACCTTTGACATCAATGACAACTCAATATTTCCAACAATCTCCCCCTTTGTCATTGATGGCAACCCTATAATGAAACTAACTTTTACTGAACAAGATCACAAGTTGCTCCCCCTGACTAGCTTCTCCCCCTTACTAAAAACTCTTCCCCTTTGACATCAATGGCAAAGGCTCCTTGGGGCTTGTAAGATAAGTCACTTGACAATGCCCCCCACTCCTTGCTCTTCTTTGAGACTTCAATTATGATATGGGAGTGAAACTCCCAAATTACTATGCTCCTCTTCTTGTTTCATTTTCTTTCTCCAAACTTTGGAGATCATACCCTTTTGAACATTTTGACCATTCTCCTTTTTGCTTGACTTCAAAAATTCAAGGAACACTATTCTACACCATCTAGTTGTATGCCCAAAATTGTTACATTTGTAACATATGATGTTGTAGTCCATAGGAGGTGCAAATGAATTGAAATTCCTCTTGGTGAGAAAATCTCTTGTGAAGAATTCCTATAATTTACAACTTTATGACCAAAATGGTTACATGAGAAACAATAACCATGAAAGAGATATTGAAACCTATCTGATTGCCTTGGAGGATATTGTTGCATGGTTCTCTCATTGCTTTTTCTATGATGGTCCCTATCCCTTGATGGTGCTTTATTTTCTTCCTCATTGATGCTTCCACTTCTCAACATATCAACATAGGTCTTAGGCTCTTCTTCAATTACTTTCTTTGATGCTTCTGTTTCTTTTGAGCTTGACTCCCCCTTTTGTTTCTCTTGACCTTCTTCAAAACCAAGTCCAATATTTATAAATGGAGATCTCTGTACTTTGATAATATCATCCAATATTTTTGAACTTTTCCTAAACTGATATATCTTATCATTAAATTTTTCAAGTCCCTTCCTTAGACTTTCACATTCTAGCTCTTTTGCCTTTAACTGTTCAACCATACCTTCTTCAATTCTCCTTGCCTCTTCAATTTTAATTTTTAAGTCAATGAGTTCTTGTGACAACTTTATCTTTATCTTCTCATCCTCTTGTACTTGAGCCTTCAATCTTGAGTTCTTCTTTCTAACCCTCTTCAACTCTTCAAGAGCAACAATAAGTTCCTCTTCTATGTCAACTGTGGCTTCCTCTTCATTTTATGAATCTTTCTCTTCTTCTTGGTCTTCAACAACAGGAGCATCTTCTTTCTCTTCTATGGCCAAAAATAGGATCTCTTCTTTTTCACTATCAGAGAGGCTTTCATCACTGCTACTGGAAGAACTGCTTGCTTCTTCAACATAAAAACTCTTCTTGTGTCTTTGAAAGATTTTCTTCTCATGCTTACTCTGACGATGCCTATCCTTCTTTCCATGATAAAATTTTCTTTCTTTCTCTTTCTTGTATTCCTTTTCTTCTTCACTACTACTACTTCTAGCTTGTGGAAAATTAGATGCATAGTGACCAAAGTTACCACAATTAAAACATTTCATAGAATGCATACCTTTGTGTTTTCTTGGACCCTTCTTATTCCTTCACACAAAGTTAGCTTCTTCTCCATTACTTGATTCTTCACTTGATTCTAGTTCCTTATTCTTTGTCTTCCTTGAAGCTTTAAATGTTGCTTCCCATTTGGATGTTTGATATTTTTCAGTCCTCATCTCATAAGCTATGAGAATTCCATGTAGCTCATCCATGCTTAAGGTTTTAAGATCCTTCATCTCTTCTATTGCTGAAACTTTTGCATCAAACCTCATGGGAAGTGACCTTAAGATTTTTTGAACAATCTTAGAGTCTTCAATACTTTCTCCAAGTCCACGAATGGTGTTGACAACCTCATCAACATGGAGTAGATATTGGGTAATATCTTCTTCATCTTTCATCTTCAAGTCTTCAAACTTCCTCCTATGGGTTTGAAGTTTTGCCATTTTAACCTTGTCATCTCCTTCATATGTTCTTTGTAACTTGTCCCATATTTCTTTTGCTGAAGTGCATTGCATGAATTTCACAAACTCTGATTCACATAACCCACTTAATATTGCATTCATTGCCCTGGCATTATTTTCATATGGTTTCTTACCATCTTGATTTGTGGGAGGAGTTGTAGGTGGTGTGAACCCATCCTCAATGGATTGCCATATATCATAGCCATGTGCCATCAAATAAGTTTTCATCCTTATGCTCCAGAAAGCATAGTTAGTCCCATCAAACAATGGAGCCTTATTTGATGAAAAACCTTCTTGGCCAGCCATGTGTGTTCTTGTAAGATCTTCCTTCAAGTTGTTAGGCTTTCATGAAGGAACCCACTCTGATACCAATTGAAGAACACAAGATTATACTAAGAGGGGGGTGAATAGTATAAGATAAAAATTTTATCTTTTCTTTCCAAAGCAATAACTTCAAATAATATCAATGCAATAATGAAACAATGCACAAATCACCACACATATAAGAGACAAATATTTTACGTGGAAACACCCTCTTGGGAGAAAACCATAACAAAATATTGCTTATATATTTCTTCAATAAATTTTATGGGCACCAACCCACAGGAGACACCAATCCCCTATTACAATTTCATGGACACCAATCTCATATACAAGTTCATGGACACCAATCCATAGGAGACACCAATCCCCTCTCAAGTTTATGGACACCAATCCATAGGAGACACCAATCTCCTCTCAAGTTCATGGACACCAATCCATAGGAGACACCAATCCCCTCTCAAGTTCATAGACACCAATCCATAGGAGACACCAATCCCCTCTCAAGTTTATGGACACCAATCCCCTCTCAAGTTCATGGACACCAATCCATAGGAGACACCAATCCCCTCTCTCAAGTCTAGTCAAAACTCTACTCAAGTCTATCCTCAAATCTTGCTCACAAACACTCCTCAAATATACTCCAAAACTTACTCACAAAACTTCTCAAATCTACTCCAAAACTTACTTACAAAACCTACTCAAATATTCTCCAAAACCTACTCACAAAACTTGCTCAAATATACTCCAAAACTTGCTCACAAAACCTACTCAAATATACTCCAAAACCTACTCACAAAACTTACTCAAATATGCTCACAAACACTGCTCTAATATGCTCCAAAACCTTACATAAATCTGCTCACAAACACTGCTCATCTACTCCCAAATCCAGTCATAAACAATGCATAAATCTGCTCATAAATCTGATCTATAATTTTTCTTTTTGCTTCTTCAACTAATAGCAATACACACATATTCTACCTAGAGATATTCAAGAACATATGGAGAATGATATGCACTAATGTAGTAAGCTTCAAATGACCAATATGTTCTTCACATTCATTAAGTCTGTCACTTCCACATATCTCACATTTATTACATTTTAAAGGTAGCTCAAGTCTAGCATTGGATAACTTACTTGTGTGTTGACTTGGAGATGCTAATACCTTGCTCTTCTTCCACTATCAAGTGCACCTTTTCTTCTTCTTGAAATGGCTGAATTGTCCTTCCTTGTCAATTGAATGCTTGGGTGAATATGTGTACTTGACACCTTGACTTGTTCCAAATATGTGCCCTCCAAATCTCCTCGGTGATGATGATCTTCCTCTTGCATGTGCTTTTCAAATCTGGACAATAATTCTCTTTTTCTTTTCCTTCTTGATTTAAATATCAAATCAACCACTTTTAAACCCTTATAACTTCTTTCAAAACATACACAATAAAGCTTAAAAATAACTCCTTATATCTCCCTTTTGAAACTTACAATATAAAGCTTTATTCTAACAACATCTTCTTTATATCTCTTTTTATGATTTGCAAAAATAGAACTTTATACTAATAACATCTCCCTTGCAAAAATGAAATCACAACATTACACCTTATATCTCCCCTTTTATAATTTGCAAAAATCAAATCACAACATTACACCTTATATTTCCCCTTTTATAATTTGCAAAAATCAAATCACAATACTATGCCTTATATCTCCCCTTTTATCATTTGCAAAAATCAAATCCCAATACTATGCCTTATATCTCCCTTTTTATCAAATTTAATAAAACAAAATTTATAAATACCTTGCACAGCCATGGATGGGATTTGATCCCTTGACCTCTAGAAGTGCAATGCCCTAACTTGGGCTAGTGACCAGTTGTGCTAATGCAGCACATGAAACCAAAAGGTGCAAAACAATATTTAATTCCTTCGGTGCTCTATTTTCAATTCTTCAACAAAATGACGTCGAAGAGATTCGACCCCTTAACCTCCTGCATAGCAGTGCTCCACGCAAGCTAGGCAACCGACTGGGCTACCCCAGTGGATGGAACCAAAGGTGCAAAAACAATATTTAAATCCTTCGTAGCTCTATCTTCAACACTTCAACAAAATGACATCGAAGAGATTCGACCCCTTAACCTCTTGCAACACAACGCCCTAGTGTGAGCTAGGCTACCGACTGGTCTAACCACTCGGTTGAGATAGAAGTGGCACGAACCAATATTTAAAGTTTTCTTTTTGCTATGACGCTACCAAAACTTGTGCTCCTCTCCTCCCTCCTTCTTCTCGATGTCGCTCTCCGCTCGATCGATCTTCTTCGAATTGCATGGCATTTTTCAAAGTGAACTTAGGAGCTCATATTTATATGCTTCTTCATGCGTACCCAACGAAGTCGGCCCAACATTTTTTGAATATTTGAATTTTCAACCTTTTGCATGGTCGACCCATAATATTTAAATTTAATTCCTTTTGCATGGTGCTCTTAAGGAGGTTGCCCATCATTTGAATTTTAAAACATTTAAATATTTAAACTTTTACACTATATTTAAATCCTTTGATTTAAATATAAACCTCCTTCTTTAATATTTAAATATTTATTTAAATATTAAAGCATATAAGATCACTTTTGCTTTGACAACATTAAATCATCTTTGAAGATATCTGCCTTGCACTTCAATGATAACTCATCATTTCAACCTTGAAGATATTTCTGCCTTTGACATCAACATTTCATCCTTGAAGATATTTCTGCCTTTGACATCAATGACAACTCAATATTTCCAACATTGTCGCAACACCAAAATTGATCATGCAGTTGTGCACGGTCCAACCTTCCATCCTAAGAGACAAAAAAAATGAAGGAGGCATATTATTTCTCATAGTATAAGTCATCAATGTTTGAGAAAAAACTGTATGGGTAGGATTCTTCCCCTTATCTTTCACAAACTTCAGTGATTCTTGTAATAAGTCTACTTGTCCAGGCAACTATAATTCATCATAAAGACTAACCTTGGCTAGAATCCTCTTCAATTCTTTGACAATGTTGTACATATATGTGTTGGACTCTTTTCCTTTGTTGGAAACCTCATGCTTGCTCTGATACTACTATGCAGCATTTACCCTCTAAAACTTGGTCAAGTATGGGTATTTGAGCTTTTCTCTAGCCTGTTTCTCTGTTTCAACTTTTGCTTGCAAAGTTGAAGCCTTTTCTTACAATCTTTCTTTTTCTCATGGAGGCAAGAGATATTTTAATAGGACATGTGCATATGGCTTGGGCACTAGAATAGGCACTTTCGCTTGTGCTCATTTTTTTCTCATTTTGCACATTTGTGTTAGTAGGTACCTTTAGTGGCTCCATTTTAGCTTAATCTATTATGATTGGATTTCTTCCAACTCTCATGAGAACTATAACTTTTTCTTTGGAAGGGACCATGAAATTATGATCAAATTTTGTAATCATGTTAACCTAACCTCCAAAAGAGATTTCTACCAATGTTTGCACATAGTTCAGATGAACCATGAAAATATTTTCGTCATGTTGATCGATGCAGCTAGAGAACCAGTCTTCTTTATATTATGGGCCAACTTATTTATTTGTCAATACGGTTGTATTTATCTCAAGCACCTTGCTAGTTGAAGTTTCCTGCTCCCTAGTGATTGACGGAGGTTGAAATATCCTAAGTTAGAAATCTCTCTCAGTCTGGTTCCTCTTAATAAATGTGATCTCATTACTCATCGCTCTTATGGCTGAATTTATTGACAGCATCTCTTTCAACAACTTCTCTTAGGGATCAGGGTTTGAGGGTGCTGGAGGAGCTAGTAATGGAAGATGTACAGGTGAATACGATAATGTTGGGAATGTAACTAGAGCAGATAATTATGGAATAAATGAAGGAGGCAGTTGCAAGATAGAAACTATCATTGTGGTCTGAGATGAACTCGAATTCCATGAAGAAACCAGATACATGGGAGACATTGGAAGCTACTGAGAA
The DNA here is from genome assembly GCA_028583015.1 of Wollemia nobilis. Taxonomy (NCBI): domain Eukaryota; kingdom Viridiplantae; phylum Streptophyta; class Pinopsida; order Araucariales; family Araucariaceae; genus Wollemia; species Wollemia nobilis. The sequence goes on from JAQPPZ010002200.1 coordinate 1,446,972, forward strand.
GATGCATTAACATACAAATACTATGGGAGATTGAGAAAAATAGGCATTGCTATTTTTGGCAGAAGCTTACCAATAGCAATCAAGTCAGCCTCGGACTTCTGTACTTGAGAGTACAAATCAAGAAATGTGTTGACATTGCACTTTCGAATGGCCATACTGATGTCAGAGTTGAAGGTTGGAAGATAGTAAAATATAGCTTGCTTAGGAGTCGGTCGGAGACCATTTGGAACTCTCTTCCAAGTTCGTGCAAACTTGACATTGAAGTCCATTATTTCCTCCTATGGATGCCTCTAGATGGTGTTAAATTGAAGCAACTGAGAAAATGGATTCACTTGTTCATTGAAACTTTTTATCAATAATTTTTCCAATTGGTCCCAGGTGGTAATAGTGGTAGGCTACAAATATCGATACTAGTAAAGTAGCTTCTCTCTAAGAGAAAGCATGAGAAATATTACCATGATGTCCTCATTTGTGATGCTATGGATTATCGTAAAGGAAGCCACATCTTGGATATGCTCATAAGCAATCTTTCCTATACCATCATAAGTAGGCAAAGCCTTCAACGTTGCTTGCGGGATTAGGTTCTGAGCTTGGAGATTTAGAGCTCTAAAGTGGTTCTAGGTTGGGAATTATCTTGGTGGTTAAGGGCAAATTTTGGGCCATTTGGACTAGAGTGTTTACTTGTGGAGGATTAAAGCTAGTGGCTATGCTAGCTGGACTTGAAGGAATAGAAAACACACCATCTACCTATGAAGAAGTTACGATTGATGGTATAGTCAGAGTGACTAACCTAGGATGCTCTCCTAACACTTGGGTTTCAAGCTCATAAAACTTAATAGGGTCTTCAAAAATTTTGGCCTTCGATCTTGTGATCATGAAGAAAAGCTTTTGCTTACTTCACATTTGGAGGCTTCTAGGTAAAACTAAGTTTCCAGATGTTCTATTCAGATAGTAAAAATATGAACATCATACCTTAATATGCCTTAAAGTGGAACTTTTAAGGTCCCACCGGGTGTGCCAAAAACTGTTGGTCATGAATCTGCCTAAGTACATATTATATGTGTACACTAGACCCGACCAACATTGAAAGGTCGAAGGAGAGAGGTGTCCTTCGGTCCAATATCCAAAGAGGGTTGGCTCCCACACTAATCTAAAAATCGATATAAGCTTAGGGTAACAGAAAGAGATAAGAAATGACAGAAAGGAATGGGAAATATGGCTATAAGCCAGAAATTTAAGGTGGGGATAAACTAGTAGCTAAAATCTAAGTCAATTTTTAATCAACATGTAACAAAAAGGAAAGCATAAGAACCATTCATAGATTTTAGGGATAATTTCCAATGAACATTTCAACATTCAATTCTCTAACTAGAATTAAATTTAGAAATTCAGAATTGAAATTTACCTAACAAAGATCATGAACTTAACATAAATGAAAGGCAAAAAATAATTGCATACAACACTACTCCAGGAATTAAATCTAAATATATTTCTATTGATACAGAGAACTCAAAGTGTTTTTGGCAGAGTGTCTATCCTTCCTCACTACATCAAATGCTTAGTAATTATAGAAGATTTTGCCTCTGTAATTAAATGCCCATGAAAACAAAATGTTGGCAAGTCAAAAACTGGTAAGGACAATTCTCTCCTCGATGGTAGCAATGATCGAATCAGAACATTATTCAGGAAGCAATGATCTATCTTTCATGGAGAACGCTTGGGAAATCAATATATATGGATAATAGGAAAATCATTTCAAATGTCATTGCATTGAAACACAACAATGTTACATAAAAATCAAGAGTTCAAGCATTAAATATCGGTTTCCACTTGTCATCTTGCCCCTTGTAATTTCATCTTCGCTAGGAAGATCCACCAAAAAATAAATTTGTTTTGAAAAGGAGCGAAATCAGTGGAAGGTACCTTGAAAATGAACTAGATCGCACCAAAATTACGGATGTAGTATCTAATTTTGACAACTTTTCAGAAGGGATTCTAGAAATATTGATTTCATTGCACCAAGAATTAAATTCCATCAATATCTAACCTTTCCCAAAAAATATCTGCATCAATGGTGCCTCTAAAAGTAACTTCATTGAAAAAGAAGAGATAAAAATTAATTTGACCCAAGCAGTGGGCCGAAAAGCCTTTTTGTTGCAATCAGGGGCAAAAGTAATTCATTTTGTTGATAGTTTCACTCTTCATTTGATTAATTTCACCCCGAAACCATATTCTCGTAGGAATTTCACCCCATAATGTTGTCTTGCTTGAATTGAGGGCAAAAAATGGAATTTCACCCCCAAAGGAGGGCGAAAATAAGTTTCACCCCAAGTCGGGGTGACTTTGACTTTGATCGGTGCATGAGATGTTTTTTAGGACTTTCACTCCACACCTAAGCACTTTCATTGCATTCTATCCATCATGGGCGAAATCCTTAAACTTGATAGCAATAAGTTGAAATTACCCGGGAATGCCTTCATCATCTTACATGCTAATTTCAGAGCGAATTTGACTTTGACTGACATATGCTTTCGCCCAAATGATGTTCGCTCATCATTTGCGCTCTGAAAACGTCTTCAACTTGCAATTCACCCAAAAGAGGGGTAAAAATGATTTTCACCTCCTTTTTGGGGTGACATTGACTTTGACTGATTCTCATCCATTATTTTCACCCCGACATTAATTAAAATAGTAATTCACCCCAAAAAAAGGTGAAATCACCTTGAATGCATAATTTCGGGTGAAAGTACTTAACTTACCTTCTTCTTCACTTGTAAAAATCCTGCCTTTACTTCAACCTGAGCGCTTTTCATTCAAACTAGACGCTTTTCACTACATCCGCTTCCATTTGGGTGAAAACATCTTAATGTTGTACTTTCATCCAAGAGAGAGGTAAAAAGGATTTTCATCCCTTCCCGAAGTGAAAATGTCCTTTATTTCCTTTGCTGGTGCTTTTCTTTTAACAATTTCTATGTTGATGCCTCTGATGATGTTTGCTTCTCCTTTGATCCTTAGACGTTCTTTTGCTTTGCATTTTCCCTTTATATTTTGCCCATGATTTACATCATTTATTTACAAAAAAACACTTGTTTATTTCCAGGGACAAAACTACGCCTTCTCTATTTACATTAGCGAAATCAATAAAAGGAGGGGAGAAAAAATATTACATTAAAACAGTAAAGACAAAAGACCAACAAAACAACTGCATCAATTATCTTTTATACTTGGATTTTTTACAATCAAATTTTTATCAAAATTGAGTGTGGCAAAACTACCAATAGAGGGTAATATTGGTTTCATGCAAAGCAAGATTTTGTCTCATTAGGAATGCTTGAAAAATATAGATCCATGAAAGTTTATTATTAGATATGTGCCCCTAATTTCACATTAACGAATGGAAGAGAAGAGTTTTAATTTCATAAACCTCTAAATTTGGGCTGAATTCACAATGTATAGCTCACCTAAACTAATTTTGGTATTAAAAATAAATTTTGGTAGGTAAGGGTGTAAGGGATGAAATTAAAATTCAACAAAACAAACTATAATCAATATTGTACTGGGATTGATGCATAATTAATTAAACCATGTCATACATGATCAAATAAAAATGGTAAAATCAATATTTTTTTAACCATAAAGTAATAGAAAAAGGACTATTAAGAGGTGAGAATTCAATGCCACAAACACCATATACTTTTGAGTTAAGAGATTAAAAGATACAATTGATGCACAAGCACCATGAACAATTTTTGAATAATTATACAAATTTAAAGGATATAATATTCAATCATAAATATTAGATCTATTAGTCTCAAAATGGCCTAAATATGTTATAAATGAGTCTATGGATCTTATCTATAGTAGGTATTTTACCTTTCCTTTTACCTACATAAGATTGGTTAACTTTTAAATTTAAAACTATGGGAAAAAAATATTAATTTTTAAAATTATCTTCAAAATTCATGGTCATACATCCACTTGATAGGCTATGTAGTGAATCACACATCACATTGATGAATTATAAAATTGTTATTAAATCACTAATTCAGTTAATGTATTTTAGGTTGTGCTAATGGATCATATGACTCTATATTTAGTTAATATTTTATTTTTCCTACTATGTCTCGAACCTAAAGTTTCAAAAGAAACCATGTCCTGTGCCTTCTAATGGGTTCAAAATTTTGACTTTAACCATTTATCAAGATCCTTCATTTCTCCAATCTCACACCTTTTTCTTAATCACTATTTTGTAGAATTGAAGGTTATACTTGATACTATAATTACAAACCAAAGGTATTATTCCAAGATGTCAATGAGAAGGAACTCCATATCAAAATTAACATAATAATGAATGTCACTAATGTATATGATGATTTGATTCTTCTTATCATTGATTATGAATAGCAAAATGAGGATTTCATTCAAAATTTATATTGAAATATAAACAAATGTCATCATTTATGCACCTTGTAAAGATACATATACTCATATTTATAATGATTCAACGGTTAAAAAAAGCATGGATAAGCTCTAAAAATCTTCTCTAGCTGTCAATAGGAATATTGGCAGTCTGTTATGTTAATTTTTGGTGTTTTCCCACCGCCACAAGACCAATTTAGACATATATAGCACTACTAAAGGAAATACTACATTAATGTAAAAAAAATCTAAAATATAGAAGGAAAAGGTTTCTTTTATAGAATTTTATAAAATAACATGATTTATAGAAAACCTTTAGAAAACTTAGTCCATCATCATGCAACTATCCACTTCTTCACCATTCAAGGCTTCACTAGAATAATTCATTCAAAGGTAATTAATTAACTAGATATACTAAATTTCAAATGTGTGGATATGATATACCTATCATTGATGTTTTATATTTATCCTAATTTATGTAGAAGGCATAGGTATATATTCACCATTTAGGCTTCAACTAGATTTTTTGATGAAAACCTAAAAGTACTACAAAACACATAAATGCTTCCACAAAATGTGTTCAAATAAATCTACATTGTTTTCAAAATTATTATAGAAACACATATATTAGAATTTGAGGTTGAGTAATGAGTATTCACATTTGCTCTAATACCATGTCAAATTTACCAATATATTCAATAAATAACATAAGCAATGCATGATTTAGCAAGTTAAAGTAAATATCATAAAAACACAACACTAAATGGAAATATTCCCTTAAACACCGAACACTATTGATAAGAAGTAAAATCATCTTCAGTATATCAATAAATTATAAATTTAAGTGATATAAGTATCCAAATTATAAGTTACCTAAGTCAAGATTAAATAACTAACATTAAAGTAAATGTTCCAATAAATGCATCTATAAAAGCTATGCAATGGCCAATATGGAAATATACATGTAAATACAATACAAAGTTTATCATGGCCTCAAGTGAAGATTAACATCACATATTTGAATATGGTCAAGGATACTCTTGAATTGTGTTGGCATACCTCGAGACTTTTTCTAATTAATATATCATGATAGCCAAAGTTACATTATAATGGTGAAGAACCCATTACTTCATTCTAGAAAAAAATATATTGATCTAAAATATCACTTTCATGAACAAGTAAAAAAAAAGGAGTGTTGGAGATGACATATTATTATACTAAATAAATAATTTCTAATACTTTGAAAAAATCATTGGCAAAAGAAATTTTGAATTTGCAAAAATTTTATTGGTTTAACTTCTATATGATAATTAGGAATAATGAATATTGTAGGATTAGTGAGAGTATTGAAGCCATATGTAATAATCCACAAAGTACCAAGGCAATAACTTGAAATAGGTAATTTTAGAATTCATAGGGAAACAATTCAATTCTCCCTATCACTTTGGAATTTTATAATGTCTATATCATTCTATAAGATAGTAGTTTCCATTTCAAGAGACATTCTAATGAATGAAAGTTTTATTTTTATTTGTAATGTTCTTAGTTTGCATTCTATATGCTTGATCAAGAATTCTAGGAACTGACAAAGAAACATAACAATACAAATATCTAGACTCAAATAAGGAATGTTAGGGACTATATCAATATTTAAAGTCATGTTATATGCAAAGCTAAATAGTATAATAAATATGCATAGATCTTAAATGGATCATGAACATAAAGAAATATGGAGTTACATGATCTTGTATAGAATATTAGATTTAAAGCCACCTGCAAATGATTGCCCTCAATATATTTACAAGAATCCTTTATTCACAATAATTAATGAACTTTTTTTTTATCAAAAACATTATTTTATATATCCATAGAAAGTGTATATAAATCCTCATGAAAATATATTAAATAAATCTAATGAATCCCATCAAGAGAAACATCAAATTCTATCAAATGACATAAGTTTTTATAGTGAGAAAAGCAACATGAACTCTATTCAAAATCTATATATCTATCTATCTATATTACATTTATGGGTATGCATGCTTATAACAATGTAACCTCTTCTTATTTTTTCCTTTCACATTTTTTTACATCACTAATTACCATACAGTAGATTAATTTCCATAAAATTAATTATCTCTTTTGATTGTTTGCAAATCTAATAAACAAACAATAACAATATGGTTTTAATATAAATATTTTTAATTGAAATTTTTAAGAAATAATTTTTTTATGTAAAAAGCATTATATTAAAGAACAAAATAAATTTTTACAAATAAAAAAGAGGGGGATAAACACGCCACGTGGCTAACGCCATCAACCAAAAAAACATCCCCATCAATAGAGCAAGAACCCAAGCAAACAAATCACAATTATTCAATAGAACAAACCCCTAAAAGGGTGAATACACAACATAATTGGGCATAGAAAAATAAACTAGAAACCTTAAACTATCTAACTGTAAATCTAGGCACCAGGTAGTCATACATTTGCCTAATGCAAAATTATTGGAATTTTTGGGCTAGATCGGTGTCTTCCCAACGTAAAATTATTGGAAATTTTGGGCCATATGGGTGAAACCATTTTTCAAGTAAAGTATCTTCAACTTCTTTCCCTTGTTGAGGACTATGAGAGTGTTAAAACCGCACAGAAGGGGAAGGAAATTTATATTTTGCTTCCTCTGGAGGAACTGTCAATTCCATCAATGATGGCTTTACATCCAACGACATATCCAAAACACTGTAGTTGTTGCCCAACTTAACATTGGTCATATGAAGTCACTTATCTAGAGCAACATCTTCTTCTGTAGATCCTCTTCTTGGGCTATGGGAGCATCTGGCATTAGCTGAGGAAAATGTACTAGAGGACTCTGAAGCAAGCACTACTACAACCCTCTGTTGAGATTGAGGAGCCTCATTGTTGGTAGTTTCAGCTATAGGATCAACTTTTTCCTTTTCATATCCTTTTTTACCGATTGTGAGACATGTTTTGACTTGGACTGTGTACCTTTAGAAGTAGCCAAACATGTATTTTTACGCCCTCCAACAATCGTCCAACCATCCTCCTAATATTGACGAGTGGGTGTACTTGGTGTGGTGGGGCTCTGCTTATCCCTGTTATGCGGCATCAAGGGACAATATTTGATCTTGTGTGCTAAGGATTGGCACCAAAAATAAGTGTTGGGTTAATTAATGTAGAGGCTCTATTGGAATAACATAGTATCATCAACTTGTATGTTAATAGGCTCCTTGAAATCTCAAGAAACATCAATCTCAATGCAAACTCATTTTTGAGGGCATGCATGGAAATATTTTTTTGTCTCCACCAAAATGACATGCCCAAGAGGGGTTGTTATGCGACTAAGAAAGGGCCACAAAGATAGAGGGAGTCCTGGGATTTCTACGTACACAGGGACTTTGGTAGATCTTTCCTCAAAAACAAAAAAGTCACGAGTCCAAGGAGAAAAAATAAGTAGAGAGCTTCTCATGTACCAGGGGCCATGTTCATAAATCACCTTAGCATGGGTTGTTTCCGCAAAGTGAAACAAAAAAAATCTTTTGTAAAGTTTTGAACCATCGTTAGCTTGACTCCATGAGGAGTCCAAACTATATTAACCCAGGCCCTAAGGTAATACTCATTAGGGATTCATCCAACGAAATACACGACAAGGGTGAGTGATTCTAAACTATGACATGCATAATCAACTTCAGGCAATGAAATTATTACATTAGGAGAACGAAGGTTACCTTGTGGACCATTCTCAACACAAACTTGCATAGTTGAATGAGAGGAGCCATTATCACATGCATTCTCTTCTATGGTGCCAATGTTGTGCATTGGTCCACCAGGGTTGGAGACCATAATGAAACTCAAAATCCTAGCATCCACTGCAAGCGCACAACAACCCACAACCTTCAATCCTCGTGTAACCTTGAATTCAAGTTTTCAAAGGTACTATCTTTTGCTTCATTGTCATGCTCACAAGCAGAAGTACTACTCCACTGCAATAGTTGTAGAGGATTAACATGAGTAAATCCTAATCCATCCAACCTGTAACCCTAACCTCGGTGCCACAACCTCTACCAAACTTGTAACCATAAAAAAAAAAAACAAAAACAAAAAAAAATTGTTCTTAAATATATTTGAAAAAATGAAAAAATAAATAAATAAAATAAAATTTTGTTCTTAAATATATTTTTAATATGATGTTGAAATAGTTTCATGCAAATTACATCACAATTATGTTCTAAGTGCATTTTGTGAATGTGGATTTAATGAGTCGTTGAAAGCATATATGCAATTTTGAATTGTTCTTTTACATTGCAAAGACTCACTCATTAGAATGGAAACTCAACTTATGGGTTAGTACTTATTTTTTATTTAATAATAAATAATATTAAATTACTTTTATGTAATTAAAAAAATCACCCAATATGTGAATTTGCTCATCAAATTTTGTCATGACCCACCTTAGTAGGACTCATTTATGATATAGATTCTTTATTGATGTGATGTTTAGATGCTTGGTACTAATTGCATTATGTATGTTTATTTGAAATTATTTCTTTGTTTATATGAGAATATGGTAGTGTTGATATTATGTGTGATGCAGGACTAGGTACTCTTGTAGGTGGATGAGGAAGTTGACCACCAAGAATGAGATACCAAAAAAGGGAAATTGTGTACGGTTTGAATGACAACAACTCCAAGGTAATAATTAACCATGGTAGGATTTACTTGCATGTAGGTGCATATTATGTTTGCATGTTTGAAATCATATCATCAGTAAGGAAGTTTTCATAGGGAAATGGAGTTACCTTTATCATAAGTTGATAACCTAGAAATTATCATGAAACCTTCTACACATATGGTAGACAAAAGTTTGCTTTGGTTTATCTATGTTTTATTAATATTTATCTTGTTTGCTTGAATTTTGGATGCTTTAAAGGATAAAAATTCTCTTATGGTGGTACACCCTTGCAATACAGATTAGATGCATTTGAAGTTTTATGACATTGATTAACTTGTTTTAAAAGATCAAAACAATAAAATAATTAGCTTCTTCAAATGTCATTATCTAACTTTGAAAGAGAACGCTTTTAAAAAGTATATATTATATACTAAGGTTTTATGAGCTTTAGAAATAAACTTCTTTTTAAATAAAAAGAAAATTTTATGTGTATTCAAGTTCAAATGCTTGGGATAAGGTTTAAAAAAAACAAATGAATTTAAAATAGGACAGTAGTTATAATTTGGTTTTGAGTTTTTGGATGAGGGACATCATGTTCTAGGGACCTTCTTGAAAACAAGAAAGGAGACAGAGGTAAAAAAGAAGGAAAGGGATATTTGGAAGGAAAAACATAAAGGTTAATGTTGTAACTGGATGAGAAGTAGAGGGGATTGAGCGACATGGTCTCCTAGTGTAAGTTCTTTAAGAACTAAAGGTATGGTTCACATAAATTTTAATGGTTGACACGTTTTAAAAATTGAATGGTTGTTTTAAGTTAAAAATTACAGTGTACTTCCCTTTCCTCCAAAGAAGATAATAATTGCTTGAATTCTATTGCAATGGTTTCAATGTTTTTCTTTTAACCTTTAATTTTTTTAAGAGAATGATATTGTTACCTCTATGATAATATATAGCAATTTAAATATTGTCTTCTTTGTGAGATTTGGGGTTGATAGTTGGGTTTTCACTTTTGAAGAACCCAAAGCCTAGATATAGATGTCCAGTTGTGTAGAGAGTTTCTAGTTGTTGGTTTTTGTTTACCTTAACTGTTTATGCCTTTACCTCCTGTTGTATTGCTATTATTGGTGTACCCATAATGCTTTTAATTCAAGAGATTGTGTTGAGGCCTGAGAATCCCTGAGCATGACTCTGTTATGCTATCCCTCGAAGCATTGTATTATTTCAAGAATTTAATATTAGAAGTTTGACTCGAGTAACCTTAAGTGCTACTTATTTATTACCTTGCTTCATAGTGCATCGATGTATTATTTTTTTAAGAAATCTGAAATCTTCTTCTTACCTGAGTGGGTTGTTTCAGCTAGTTGGTCTCTTTATTTTTAATAGAAGCTTAGGTAGAGATGTTTTGACAAGAGTGGTAATTATTTATGCTTTGCAATGCTTATTAGTAAATGGTAGGATTTTTCCTAGCAAAGACGAATGATTTATTGATAAAGAAAATTACCAGTTATCATTATCTGTGAAATGTATTATTTCTTGTATGCTTTAAGTAATGAAATTTTATATTGCATCGGATGTATGGTTTTTTCTTGGATTGTGGCTATTTAATGTTTCTTGTTTTTATTTAGTTTCTTGGTTGATTAAATGAGTTTCAATAGAGAGCTAAATAACGATAGTCCTGTCTTTTTGGCTCTATGTTTTGAAGTTAATTGAGAACTATTGACAGGTGACATACTCTCTATAATTGGGTGCCTTTCTTTGAAAGGGTTTAATCTTCCTTTTCTTTTCTTTTTTAATATTTTGAGGATTAGGAAAAGGATATTGGTCTACCTATTGGGTCAAATTCATTTTGAATAAGATTTAGATTAACTATTTTATTAATGAGTTTTTTTTTATTAAAATGGTTATTATGGTTTCAACATTATGGATTTATATAGGGTGTTATGAGTTATTTTGCTTATGGAGTGGCTTTTATTTAAATTGATGATATGGAATAAGTTTATGAACTCGTGGAAAGTATTTTAAAAAAATGCATGCTAGTAAAATGTTTTATTTTTAGAAAGATAACTTAGGGTATCTTTGGTTTTATTCATTTATGTTGAATTACTGAATTATTAGGTATGAGGCCCAATTAAAGTGAGTACACTATGGGTGACTCATGTTATTTTAATTGGGAGGGGAATCCAACTAAAAAGGAAAATTATGGGGTGTGATGTTTATTTTATAGAAGGAAGTGGAAAAGGAAAAGAGCACATCAAAAAATATATAAGTGCATTTAGGAATGCATAATCATTCTATGGAGTTGTCTTGATCCCTTACACCAAATACCTCTCAATGGAGCTCAAGGAACTCAATGAAATAAATTTATGGATAGAAGAAAATTCTATTAAGTTTCTACCAAGGTTTCTTTTGGATAAGAATATGTTTTTCTCGAAAAAAATCAAAGAAAGCAATGTATTAAGACTAGCCATGGAACTAATATTTTAATTATTGAAATATTATGTTATGAAAGGCTTTGTTAGTTAAATCTCTTAATTATGAAAGGACTTGATTGTTGATGTTTAATGTATTGATAGTATTGTTTCATATCAATTCATTAAAATAATAAGATTTAGTTATTCTTTTTTTTTTTGAAAAATTTTGTATTAAAACAAAGATCATTTACAAGTTGGGATGAGACTTTTCTCAGCCTTAGCCAAAGAGAACACATGTTTACAACAGTAAAAGAAAATTTGCATTGGAGCCAAATATCTTAAACCATATTTCTACAATGATTGTTCACTTATTTACAACTATAAAAGAAGATCTACATTGAAGCACAAATCTCCTAAACAATATTTTTGGAATGGTTATCCAAATTAGCTAAGCACTGGATTTTCTCACCAACCTACCTAATCATATCATCCTTAATAGCCATGTCACTATGCCATTGAACCCCTACCTCCTTCTCAATGCCCATCTTAGCTAGAAATTCAGCCATTTTATTTAGATCTCTACTCACATAAATTGGAATCACATCATCTAATTCCCTCCATAATTCCTTAATTTGAGTGAAAATAATCCTCAACCTCTATTTTTTTAAAGCAAATTTCCTCATGCAATCTAGAGCTCCAACCATTATTTGAGAATTTGATTCTAGGATTATCCTCTTGTAACCTTATTTTACTGCCCAAATAGAAACAAATTTGATAGCTAAGGCATATGCTTCGTTGTTTATGGCTCTTCCCAAGCCTTGTAGTTTCCAATAGAGCATTGTTCCAACATGATTTTTGCAAACCACTCCAATTCCATCTCTACCCGGATTGCCTTTTGCAGCTCCATCAGTATTAATTTTAATCCAACCTTCTGGGGGTGGTTTCCAACTAGCTTTGTCCTGCCCCTCTTGCACTTCAACTTCCTTCTCCATTGCCCCAATAACAACCTGAGTTTCCTCTTTAGCATAGACTGCCATAGTTTTTGTGAATTTGCTCCAAATAACCTGCCAAACTCCATCTAAAGAAGAAAAAGTTTCTCTAAAAATTTTGGCATTTCTTTCTAACCACACTTTCCACCAAATGAAGTTTAATCCAAGCTCCCAACAAATACAAAGAGCTTTAGATTTAAATCTACCCATCTTCCATCTTTCCCAAATATTAATCCGATTCAAATCACCATTAACTTAAATTTTATAATATAAAAACCATCTCTCCCAGATCTGGTGCATGAATGGGCACTCAAAAATCAAGTGATAAGTTGTTTCCTCACTTTTGTAGCATAAAATACATTGAGATGGACCAATGATTCCCCTACATCTGATATTATCAAAAGTAAGAATACCATTATGCATGAACTGCCAGGCAAAAAAGTTTACTTTCGACCAACCCTTGGACTGCCAAATCTTTCTCCAATCCTCAACCTGATATGTATGAGGAGGAGGCTCTAGAAGGATCTTATCATATTAATACTTCATTGTATAGACATCAATGCTCCCATAGCCCTAAGCTAATTCATACTCCTCATATCTACCTATGAGAAATATTTCTACCAAAATTTTAGTCATGATGGGTGTCAAATATGGAGGGATTGAAATTGGCCACTCATCCAACTTTTTAAACTGCTTAAACTTATAATACCCCAACTGACTAGTGTTGAAATAACTTTCAATTTGGATCCAACCGCTGGTTTCTATGGCTATTTTTATTGGTTGCAGTTCAATAAATTCAACAATGATAGGTGGGTATTGATCCCATAAATCTATCCAAAATCGTGCCTTCTCCCATCTCCCAACTTTCTAAAATAATCCATATTTTACTACCTGAAATCCTAACTTGAGATCCTGCCACACTAAGGATCCATTACCATCCAAAGGGAAACGACCCACCTCATTTGGGTTTACTTGTCCCAAATATTTACTAGTTAAGATTCTACTAAATAAAGAAGTTGGTTGGGAAATCCACCTCCAATAAAGCTTTCCAACCAAAGCTTTATTATTTAACTTTGATATTCTTAGTCTCAAACCTCCTTTTACCTTGGGTTGGCTTACTTTCTCCTAACCTGCTAAGGCCTATTTTCTCTCTCATTTTACTCCTTCCCATAAAACTTTTCTAGCCATCTTGTCCAACTCTTTCCATATGGTATGTGGGGCAGCAAGGATATAAAAATTATAAATTGGCATGGCCTGAATGACTAACTGTAAAAATTTAATCTACCCCCATAGCTTAACCATTTGTGATACCAATGATTAATTCTTTCCTTGATACAGTCCAAAATATTCCTCCAAATATCTATTTTTAGTTTTTTAAAATAAAAAGGGACCCCCAAGTATACCACTAGGAGAGAATTCCTTGTGAATCCCAAGATATCTAAAATTATGTCCTGAAGCCTTTTGATAAAGATTTAAAAAGACCACTTTGGATTTTTTATCATTGATGAATTGGTTTGTAGCCCTAAGGTAGACATTAAGTGTATCTCTAATAATTCTTGCTTCCCTAAAGCTGGAAACTCCCACCAATCCTATGTCATATGCAAACTATAGGTGATTCAAAACTTCCTCACCCACCTTGATATTTGTTAGCAAACCTTGTGTTCTTCTCCTCAAGATGAGTCTACCCAATACTTCAACCAATATGATAAAAATATAGGGAGAGCAAGAATCTCCTTGATGAAGGCCTCGAGTAGCTCCAAACGGTTGTGAGGGAAGACCCTTGATTCACACTGAATATGTCAGAGTAGAAACATAACTCATGACCCATTCTATCCAATCCTGAGAGAAACCAAAGGCTACCATCATCTTTGACAAGAAGCTCCACTCCACCCTATCATAAACCTTTGACATATCTAATTTTATGAACATTCCTCTATTACCATATGTTTGTATTGAATGGATTGCATCTTGAGCTAGAACCACGCCATCCAAGATCTGCCTACCCTCTACAAAATCCCCTTTCTTTGAGGAGATAATTCTATGTACAAGAGGTTTTAGCCGCTCAACCATTACCTTTGTGATTATTTTATATATGACATTGCATAAGGCAATAGGTCTATAATATGAAATATGTACCCCTCCTCCCCTTTTGGAATTAAGGCAATGAAAGTATGATTTAATGCTTTAAGAATTATTTTAATACCTTTGGAATCCTCTATAATAGCCATTACATCCTCCTCCAAGTTATCCCAAAAGGCCTGAAAAAACTCAATTGGAAAGCCATCTGGACCTAGTGTTTTTTTGGTGATCATTCAAAATACTACATTCTTCAGTTCCTCTCTGTCAATGGGTTTAAGTAAATCCTGATTTTCTTCTTCAAATATAATAGAGGGTATGACAACAATAACTTCTTTTTGAGCCTCTTCATCTTGCACCATACTTTCCTTAAATAGTTTAGAAAAATAATCCATTGAATGGAAATGCATACCTGGAATTATATCAAAGGAGTGTCCATTCTCATCTTGAAGGGCTTCCATGTTGTCCATCTGTCTCCTAGCACAAGCAGTCCGATGGAAAAATTTGGTATTTTTATCACCTTCTAATAACCAAGTGGTTCTTGCTCTCTATTTCCAATAGGTCTCCTCTTGGTTGTCAATGTCCTCAATCGCTTTACGTAATGCATCATCCTCTTCTTTGATCTGCTCTGTAATTGTTCCTTCCCTAAAGTGTTTTTTAAACTCATCCCATCTAGCCACCAATGGAGCTATTTGGACATGGAAGTTTGTCTTGTTAGCTCACCTACATTGTTTTAGTTGATCTTTGACATAATGAAGTTGTTTGTGGAATCTAAACATTGTTGTCCCATATGTTGGGTGGCCTTCTTCCCACCACTGTGGAATTTTCTTTCAAAGTTTCTCTTTTTGTAACCAAAATTTTTCAAATTTAAATGGTTTATGATTTTGCACTGTCTTGATCCCTCCTTCCAACAAAATGGGAAAGTGATCCGAAACTAGACTCTCCAAAATCTAAAATTTTATATTCCATTTTACAAATGCCTCCTCTGAAACCAAAAAATGGTCTAACTTCACCTTCCTACTATGTGGCTCCCTCCTCTTATTAGTCCAAGTATAGTTGGTTCCAGGGCATTTAATATCCACCAAGTGTAATACCTGGACTTGGATAATCATAATTCGATCCCCTGGATCCAAAATTGGGGTTCCCCCTTCCTAATATCTAGAGGATAATTTAGCATTAAAATACCCATCAATAATCCATTCTAACTCTTCCCTTGAGACTCTCATGTTATGCACAGCTTTCCATTGATGCATCTGGGCATCTAGGTTTTGAGCCCCATAAAAATTTGTGATTAAGACATGTTTAGTTGTGACATTATTTCTAAAATATGATGTGAGAACACCCATCCAAGCTATATGTTCTATTGTAGTCAATTCAAGAGAGTTTTAAAGAGTAACTATCCCCCCTGAGGCCCCTTGGGTAGCCACTTCCATATGACCAACACCTCTCTAAAGTTTGTTTACTATTTCACACATAATATCCAATGATATTTTTATCTCCTAGATAAGAAAAAAATTTGTTTTACATTTTTCTAAGAGTCTTAGAATAGCATATTGATGGGTTCTACTATTTAAACACCTAAAATTCCATGATTGTATAATCATTGGTTACCTTGAGAGAAGTAAAAATCTATTGGCCTCACCGATCCTCCAGTGATCAGCTTGTATCCTTGAACTGCTATCAATTTCTTATTTTATTTTCTACCCACTCCTTGAGAGCTATTATTTTTTATCTCTTTTCCACCTGATTTATCCCTATAGTTGGCCTTTCTCTATTCTTTTCTGCTATGCCCATGATGACATCCTTATTTATAGGTTGCTCTTTGTTATGCACTATCAATACCCCTGCACTCTGTGACTACGATAACTCACTGTACTCAGTTATCTGCTCTATTATGGGGGATATGAAAGAGGAACTTGAATATGGTTGTTCTTATTTTTATTATTCTCATCCACTCCTTCAATGAATTGTTATTCTTCTTGGTCCATTAGTGTCTTAAAGATCTCATAGCTATTGGATGGCTTGAGTTGGGTTTGCTCTTTACCATCTTTTTTCTTTTGCCTTCTCCTTCTTTTGGGTTGTTCAAAACCATAGCCCTATGCTTATTTACCCTGAGAAATATTGGTTGGTTATTTTTTGATTGTTGACTTACCCTCCTTAGCAAGATTTGGAAAATATTGGGCTAAATACCCATGTTTGTGGCAAACTCTGCATTTAAATGGCAATGCCTCATAATCCAGTTGTTGAATCCAAGATAGTCCTGCAAGTTTGAGTTCCACCTATGTCGACAGAGGCTGGATAAGATCCATTTCCACACATAATCTTGCATAAATAGATGTGTTTCTTTCTATTGTGTCTTTGGAAACACCCAAATGTCTTCCAAGGTAATTGTCGATAATTTTCAATACATGCTCACTCCAAAAATCCATTGGAAGTGCATACAAATGGATCCAAACTAGGATAATAGTAGGTTCAATTCAAGGATCAAATACCACTCTTCATGGTTGAACAAATAATCCTGTCGGACCATGATTCATCTTTTCTGATTTGAAAGCCCTATTTCTATCGGTAAGTGAAGAAAAACTTACAATAAAATATCCATTGCTAATAAACCACAAATAATACTCACCAAGAGGCTCCCAATTTTGTCGGACCCAAGAATGCAAAAAATTCAAGGTGGGATGAATAGCCATGAATTTACAGATCAAATCATGATTGGCTCTATATAAAATTATTTCTTTGACCATCCTTTGCTCAATGATAATATTTGGCCTTGATTCTGATTGTGGCAAGTATCCATTAACTTGTTGAGATGTTGATCTATTTCTAGTAGTCGTAAAGAGCATTTTTAATGCAATTTTTTGTGCTTCTTCAATAGTTGATAGATATTTATCCTTTAACAAATCTACAAAATAACAGTCTCTCTAGAAGAGGATCTGGAGGTGTCTCCATTGGGCCCTCCTAGGGCAGCAATCTTGTCTTCAAATCCACAGTAACCAAAAATCTCTTTGGCTACCCAACTAATGCCCTAGTTTTCTCTTCCAGAGCTCCCCATTCAATTTAGTTATTCTTGATATAGAAAAATGGATGTTTTTATATGAATGGAAAATAGAACTGGAAGTATATGATATTCATGCTTACAATATAAGTATTATTTTAATAAGATGTTTGATACTCTTGAATTTGTATTGGGAATGATCTAATATTTCCTATAATAAGTAAGGAGAATATGCTTTATTTTCATGTAAGAGAGACAGAATTAGTTAAGTTATTTTTATGTTAGTATCCTTTGGTTAGAGGGTTTTCTAAAATGGGTACTCTTTTAGTAGCCAAGTCTAGAATCCCTAGAAGATGAAACTAAACCTGAGATATTTTTTGGGACGCAACATCTTGGTTTCTTTTACAATGGGTATATTATGAGTGAGGAACTCGGATGTGATCCAATTACTGAGAGTCTTGGGATAAGAATATAAGTGATGTAGCTTAAAACTTACAACCATGGAGGTTTGGAACCCATGTGCAAGGGATTAAGTGATGGCACCTTGAGCTAGTAGGCTCAGATGTCTATGTCAATCTATCACATAGATTAATAGTCATCTTAATTAAACCCATTATGGATATGCGATAGTTAAGCACTAAATATCTTAGTAGTTCCACCATGGAGGTGCAATTGACTAATATTAAGGTATTACGCCTAGAAGTACCATCATATATTGACATATGATTAGTAAGGGAATTGGCATCGCTCTTCTCTAAGTATTGAGAAGGTTTAATCCCAATGTTATGGTTAAGATATCTTATATTCAAGGAGAATGTAGGAAATGTGGGGTGACCATTTGAGGTGTCTTTTATGCTACAGAGGTATACAATGTAAACCCTTGAATCTACAAGAGAATGGCCTCTCTTATCCACTCAAGAAACATTTACAATGTTATAACCTCAAAATATGGCAATGCCTTATCAACTATAATTTGGTTGAAAACATCTTACCTTAACTATGATATTTACCTGGTGAAAAAAAAATTCTCTCTTGGGTTGGTTAGATTTATGTTGTTACACCTTTCTATTGAGGAAAATTTAATTTGAGATGGAATTAAAATGATTGAAACTAAACATTTTAATACATAAAGAAAAGATAAACATACCTTAAAAATATTCAACTCATCCAACCATATTGAATATTAGTTTAATTTCTATAGTTATATATTTTAATGAGTTTTTTTTAATAATAATAATAGTATTAACTAATAATTTGCTAGTTGTGGTAAAGCTCCATGAAGTAGGGCAGATATGTGTTGGAGAATATTATATTATTTAATACATGCTAATGCACCACCTTGGTACATATTTAGATTATGAGTGTGTCTTATATTAGAGTGTGAGTATTTACTTTATGCAATGTAATAAATGTGTAAGTATTATTAGAGTGTGCAAAGTATTGAATAATGTAAATGTGCATAATAGTACATGTGCACATGAGTCCATAGAATAGGAAAGTGAAGAGTCTAAAGAAGAGTGAAGGCCAAGAGTTATCCATATGAAGAGTCACATTCCATTATATATGTGCCAATGTAGAGACTAAAGAGAGTGTGTGACATAATGTAGTGTGAGAGTGTGTGTAAAAATGGAGTTTTTGAGATTTTCATTTATATCAAAATACTATTTTTGTGAGTATTTGTTAATGGCATTTTTATGAGTAGTTGCAAAATTTATTTACGATTTTTATATGTATGGAATATTTCTATTATATTATATTTGATATAGCAGCTTTATTTTAGATCTTGTGATTATTTTGCATTAAGTATTTAGCTTCAAAAGCTAGCAGTGGTATCAGAGCCTCAAGGAAGATTAATAGGAGATAGGAAGAGCCACAAGAGATATTAAGAGGAGATAGGGAGATTTCATTTGTAGAATTTGGAAGTTTTAATTTTGCTAGAGTCTTTCCATAGGGTTATAGAAAAACTTGTGAATACTAGGGCTTAGCATAGATTTTTTCCCACTACATTGAAGGATAACTAGTGAAGTTTATTGATTTGAGAATTTTGGAGATTTGGTTGATTGTTGTTGTCTAAGTTATTGTTGAGGAAAATTAGTTCTCAAAATTTAAGAAGCTTCATACATTAGATAAAGAAGAATTTCATCTTCGAATGCCTGAAATTTTGTGTTTTCCTTTTGCAAGGATTAGTTTTGAGTTGCAGCAAAAGAGTAGACATTGAATATTAAGGATGTCCAAGAAAGAGGCACCATTGGATATTTATAATACCTAATAGAGAGGTCCCCATTGAATATTTAAGACTACAAATTGAATATTTAGGAGACCCAAGAAAGAGGTCCCCATAGCAGATTGAAGATTGAGAAGAGAGAAAGAGACCAGAGGAGCCCTATTGAATATTGAAGAAAGTGGAGACCCGAGAGAAGAGGTCTCCATTATAGATTTGAGAAAGGAGATAAGAGGTTTGATAAATAATATTGATAAAGAGGAGACCCAAGGGAAGAGGTTCCCATTGTAGATTCGAAAAAGGATATTGAAGATTGAAGAATTTTTAAATTCAAGAGAAGATGTTTCAAGAAAATTTGGAAGGAGAAAGAAGAAGGCTAGAGAATCCCTATTGAGAAATTGAATAAGTGACCATTAGAGAATATTTAAATAAATTTTGAGATAGACCATTGCAAGAAGAAAAAACTCTTGAAAAGGAGGTAGTGATAAAATTTGGAAAAAAAAAATTCATTCAACAAGAATCCCAAAAGGATTTATGAAACTAATTCAAGGAGAATATTTTTGGCAATATGTTTACAAAATTTGAGAAAGTATTTTTTAAGACTTCAAGACATTTAGATTATTTAAGAAGAAACCAAAAAATAATTCAGCAAGAGATAAGAAGGAGAAATGAGATAGAAGAGGCCACATATTTGAGAAATTTGAATATATCCATTAATAATTTGAAGGCTGATTTGTGGAGGAGAAGATTGCTGATTTTCATGATAGAATTTGGAGTAAATTTTGAAGGAGAAATTTATTGCAATCTAAGGTAGCAATTTGAAGGAGATAAATTTATATTTTGGATAGTAAATAGATAGCATTTTGGGTAGCATTGAGAGCTGCAAATTTTAGGGTTTCTTGATAGCCTTTTGGAAGAAGAAAGGAGAATTTTTGAGGAAGCATATTGGTAACAATTAGAGATGCAAATTATAGAGTTTTGGAAATAATATTTGAAAGGAGATAGGAGTTCAATGTGGACATCATATTAAAAAGGAAATCAATTGCAAATTTTAGAAAATTTGAGCAGCATTTGATAGGAGTGTGGTCTAAACATTTTGCTCTCTTTTCCCTCAGGCTAATGGATATGTGCCTAGAAGGGGGATGGAATTTTAGAAGCCCACACCTCGATTTAAGGGGTACCTAGTGTCATACCTCCTTTGGTTATGGTTTATTGATTTTGGGATTCACCAAGAAATATTTAAAGATCATTTCTAAGTCTAGCCAAGGTGTATGCTTGAATGTGTTCTTTTGATCAACAAACACCTATGTTCAAGGTAGAATGCAGCTAGATCTAAACTAAATGCATTTTAGTTTTCCTTGAAAACAACACACAACAAGCAAAATCCTCCTAAACTAAATGCATTGCAATTTTATTTTTGGCATTTTCTTAGGTTTTTTAAATAATCTATGAATAAAAAAAGACAAAGAACAATCAAAGAATAAATAAATAGAGTTGAGATGAATCAAATTAGGCACCTACTAACTAGATGGTTGACACAAGTGAATTCAAGATATTTTTTATAAATTTTGGAGCTATCATCAACTTTGGGATATTTAACCAAATTCGAGGCTCTGAGCTTGAATTTATGAAAAACCTATAATCAATCACACAGAGCACTAGAAGTTGCAATCAATGATTGGGAATTTTCTTAGACCACTACGAGGTTGATCTTAGTGATGTGGTAGTCAAATCCCTTTGGTCCTTTTATAAAACCATAAGTAAAATATGGAATTTTGTAGATCTATTGCAAACCCATAAAAGGTTGAAAGGAATTAGTGAAATAGTACAAAATGTAGAGTGCAATGTTAATGCAAATGATCAAGATGCAATGATGGGTCTATAAACAACTACTTACCCCCAACCTATGTCTATGCAAATTAAAAAGTAGATAGCGATTTCTTACCCTATAAGTGAATTCAAGGATCTTCTTTTGAATTCACTAGATATATGAAAATACAAATTTTTTGATGCAAAAATGATATGTGAGATGCTAAAATGAAAGAAATGATTTTATTATAGTGATGGCATACTGGATATGATCTTTTGATGGTGCAAGAATGATGATATCAAGGTAGACTTGTTTGATCTTGTATTGGTGAGGATGTATGATAACCTTTCAGCTGCAACATGGACTCCAAAGCATTCCTCAGCCTACAAAATTTGGTTATTGATGTTCAACCTGCAATAAAAATTCTTAGTTCACAAGATTTCTCAATTCAAATAAACTTTCTCAATCACCATTAGCCTTTTTTAGGAGGCATATTGTTGCTTTTAAAGATGAGATAAACTAGAAATTACAGGTTTTAAGGTGTCGAATCAGATCAGTTTGCTAAATTGGGAAAACTCCCAATTTAGGCAAATTTGAGACCTAAATTTTGAGGCCCAAATTTATGGAATATTCGATGTTAGACCTAATTTATATTAAATCCAAACAGTCACCCAATGGTGCAAGTTGGTGCTCTTGCTGGGGTAGTATCAAATATGAGGGATACTATGATGCAATTTGAATGGCATCCATTTGTGCTATGCTACTTACACAAGAAATTATATAATTTTTTATATAAGCAACACTACAACCTTGTCCTAACTACTCTACTTTAGGTGTGGACTTGGAAACATATAGCAATGAGGAGACCCAATGGATTACCACATCAATAGATAGATGTGAGGCACCTATTTGGATACTAATGGACTCTTATAGGGGGAGGACACAAAGGATGAGGTAGTAGGCTATATACCGCTAGACAGGTGATAAATGACTTACTTTTCCATCGGATCATATGGAGACCCTAGAAGAGACATCCAGGTTGGGATGATGATGGGATGAGTTGGCTCAGGTGCAATGGATATGGTGGCTAAAATTTAAGAAATAAGATATGGAGTTATAATATTTTGATTGGGTGCAGTGTCATTTTAGACTAGTGTAGGGTATACCAGAGCTGAGATATATCTGGTTTTGATGGGTGACTAGGGATTCACTAGCTATAGGTGGTGATTTTGATACGACCAGGTTTCTCAAGCCTGATGCAGATGACCCTTTATTGTTGCTTTTGATGGAGGACAATGTGGGAGTGGAGGATGGATACCTCTAGTGATATCAGGATCTCAAACCTGCAAGGATAACTCACGAGTAGCCATGACAATGGTGGATAATTATATGCAGTTTGCAATTTAGGAAGCTAATTAATGGAGAGGTAACTAGATCACTGCAGGGAGAGAGTTCTCAACCTCAACAAGGGAGGGTGACCAAACCTTATATTGAGGGGAGGCATACTGAGGTAGGATATATCTTGATAGGAGGCACATTAGTAGGAGGATGTACCTCAACAAGCACCTAATGAGATAGAGTCAGGGGTTGATCTTGAGATGGGTGAGGTGGGTGGTGGAGAAGGTGGAGAGGATTGTCAACGAGTGATGGAGCTAGAGATAGAAATGGATGCTTAGAGGACTGAGATAATAGCTCTAAGGGCTTAGGTAGTAGCCTAGGCATAGAAGAGAGCTACTTAGATAGGGCACATCTAGTCAGTTTAGGCCTATTTATAATAGGCATGGGAATAGCTATAGTAGTAGGTGAGGGATGCACCTTCTTTAAGTAGGCTAGCATATTCAAGTAGTAGTAGTTTGTTGCATCATCAGCAAGATGCGCTGGTGAAAGCCTATCAATAAGAGGTATTCTATTAGGGTCTATACTACTAGGTAGTTCTATAGGGACAGAGGGTGCCTTTGCCAACGGATATAGCTTCAAGTTGAAATTAGAGTGGTGCATGGTTTGGTTCATAGATAGTGATTTAGTCCATGTAGATGCACCCACCGAGGCCACCACTTGATATGGTCAAGAGCCAGGGATATATAGGATGATATGTTGAGTTTTATTTTTTACGGTATACATCCTCAATGACTGAGTATGAAGATTTTTTTTGTGGTATACTAGTCCATCTCTACAGATGTACCTTTTTCTCAAGATATAATACCTTACTACATTTTTTATTTTTATATGTATTTATGTAAAAAAAATTGTTGTTTTTTAATTTTTGTGTGGATGCATATTGTAAATTACCTAAATGATAATGATAATGCTTATAGTTATGTTGAATTTAATGCATACTTATCATGCTAGTCAAAATGTGATTTGATGAATTATAGTGGACATTATAAGGATTATGTGTTGGGTGGTATATCCTTACGGTCATGAGCTTTCAGCAATAACCCTTGAGGATGTATGTTTGCATACGACCTGAATGGAGGCTGCTGCTCTCTTGTGTTCATGAAGTGGATCCTATGTGAGGGATGTTGTTATGTTGACATCGCAATTATATGACCCAAAAGATGATTGAACTTAATTGTCAAAATGATATTGTGTATACCCTTAAAATTGATTTTGATTGAAAATTAAGGGTGTGAAGAATGATGTAAATGACTTAGCATGAAGAATGCAACTTATATTATGTAGAGGACTTGTGCTAGACATGAAACAAAGTGTATATGAGAAAACACCTAACTAGGTATTTGTCTCATGCCATCATCGCAAAGTCCTTATGCAACTATATGATCAAACAATGAATATGCAAAGTATGCAAAATTTTTAAATCCTTAATAGGCTATTGTGCTGGCCTGTTGTTCGCCTTGATCTGCATGCCTTCGAGATTCTCTGGCCTCAAGCTTCGAGCTACGGGCCCCACCTTGGTCTAGCTACAAGCTGTGCTCTATGGGTTTCTCTCGCTTTTATCCTCGGGCTTCCTTTGCCTCGATTCTTATGCTATCCTTGGCTTTGGCTCTTGGTCCTCAGGCCTCCCTTGCCTTCAGCTCTGATACCAGATGTGATTTGGGATAAGTTAGGAGCGAAAATTAGATAATCAATATTATATTCAACCTTCGAAAACATCAGTTACATTGGAATATATACTCGTAGTATTAATCGAACTTAGGGAATATAGGGAAGTTAGGGAAATAGAAGAAATAGGGAGGAAAGGGAAAAAGGAAATTGAGTTGGCTCGCCTTAATGCCCTTGTCGTCCAATCCTGTGCAGTCAGCTACCATCCAAGTCAAACTTACCTATCCAGTCAACTATCGTCCAAGGAGGTAAAAGGGGTAAGATCCAAAGCTTATAGTTGAAACAAATGTTTACACCTTTTTTACTCCTTTTTGGTCTTTTTAATAGCTTTATTTCCAACACAAGGTTCCCTTTCCAATAATTTTGGCAAAAGCATTATCACCAAATTTTATTGTGCCTCCATTGATTTCTTTGAGAGAGAGAAATTTGCTTTTGTCACTTGTCATATGGCTTGAACAACCACTGTCAATGTGCCATTGATTTACTTCATTTTGCACATGAAGAGTCATTTGTACCAACATGGACTTCTCCTTTCATTATTTCATTTTCTTTCTCCAAACTTTGGAGGACATATCCTTTTGAAAATTTTGACCTTTCTCTTTCTCGCTTGATTTTGGAAGTTCATAGAACACTGTTCTAAACCATTTGGCTTTATGCCCAAAATTATCATATTTGTAACAAATGATATTGTAATCCATGAGGTGCAAATGAATTAAAATTTCTATTGGTGAAACCATACTCATTCTTAGCATGAACCCTACAATTTATAGATTTATGACCAAAATGATTGCATGAGAAACAATAACCATAGAAGAAATATTGAAACCTGTTTGATTGCCTTGGAGGATATGGTCGCATGGTTCTCTTATTCTTGTTTCTATGACTGGCCTTGGTCCATGATGATTCTTTGTTTTCTTCCTTCTTGATGCTTCCACTTCTCAATGCATTAGCATAGGTTTTAGGCTCTTCTTTACTTATTTTCTTTGATGCCTTTGTTTCTTTTGAGCTTGATTCCCCCTTTTGTTTCTTTTGACCTTCTTCAAACCCAAGTCTAGTCTTTATAAGTGAAGATATCTATGCTTTGATAATGTCACCCACGATTTTTGAGATTTTCTCAAACTCATGTAGCTTATCATTAGATTTTTTTCACTTCCTTCCTTAGAGAGACAACCTCATGTTGTAGTTTTCACATTCCACCTCTTTTACCTTTAATTTCCTAGCCATACCTTCTTCAATTCACTTTGCTTCTTCAATTTTTACTTTTAAGTTGGTGAGATCTTATGAAATCTTTGTATTTGTCTCCTCATTCTCTTGTACTCGAATCTTCAATTTTAAGTTTTTCTTTATAAACCTTTTCAACTCTTCAATAGCAACAAAAATTTCCTCTTCTATGTCCACTATGGCTTCCTCTTCTTTGTTCATTATGGCTTCCACTTCATTTTTTGGATTTTTTCCTTTTTCTTGGATTTCAATAGTAGGAGCATTTTCTTTCACCTCCATGGCCATGTGTGTTCTTATAAGATCCTCCCTCAAGATGTTAGGCTTTCATGAAGGAACCTGCTCTGATACCAATTGAAGAACACAATCTTATACTAAGAGGGGGGTGAAAAGTATAAGATAAAAATTTTCTTTTTTCTTTCCAAACATTAACTTTAAATAATATCAATACAATAATAAAACAATGCACAAATAATCACACACATAAGAGACAAATATTTTTATGTGGAAATGCCCTCTTGGAAGAAAACCATGATAAAATATTACTTATATATTCTTTAACAAATTTTATGGACACCAGCCCACATGAGACACCAATCCCTTAGTACAATTTCATGGGCACCAACCCACAGGAGACACCAATCCCCTAGTACAAGTTTGTGGGCACCAACCCACAGGAGACACCAATCCCCTCTCACAAGTTCGTGGGAACCAACCCACAGGAGACACCAATCCCCTCAACAAGTTTTGCTTCAAACACTAATCACTAACACTACTCAAATCTGCTCTCAAATATTTTCATAAACCCTACTCAATTTTACTCTCAAATCTACTCAAATCTTCTCAAAACTCTGCTCAAGTGTGCTCAACAAACTGATCCAAAACCCTTCCATTTTCTTGAGTTTGCTTTCTTCAACTAACTAGTAACTCCAAAACCCTAAAAATCAAAGGTCTTATATAGATCACCTTATCTCTCCAAAACCATATAAATATATTTACTTTGTAATAAACACTTAAATTACTTTTATACTTATCTTTTTATTTCTTGTTACTTCCACCACAACATCCACCCTGACGTGATCAATTTTGGCTTCTCGAAAGTGGTCAACGATTATTCATGAATATTTTCATATCTTACCTTGAGAAAGCTTTGTATTCTCTTCCTTAATTTTTTTCTCATCAGCTCCTGTGTATTGAATACATTTTACTCCTTCTGTATGCATTGTCCTGATAACATAGAAAAGCCTCTACAAATTCCAATAGTTTTCTTCCTTGAGCAAATTTAGTATGTGTTCTTCTAACAATGCGTCCTTCATTGGTGAACCCTCCAAAATTGTTTCAATACTGCTCTTGCTCTCAATCAATAGACTCAAGATCGCTATTGGACTCCACGGTATGCCCAAATGCAATACGCTCCTGCTCTTTCTCTCTGTCTGCTTTGTGATCATATTTGAGCTCCACAATAAGCCCTTCTCTCATTATGCTCCAGCACGTACCTTGTGATTGTTGTTGAACTCCATAGCATGTTCTACTTGTAGTGAGCTCTTGTATGTGCCTAATGAATATTGTTGTATTTCCAAGGTGTGCTCACAGCAACTCAATAAAACTTTGCTTATCTCTTTTATTCAATGTTCTATCCAGTCTAGTTTTGCTCCTCTTATTTGGACATATGTTGATAAAGAGATGTTTGAATCACTCTTTCCTTCATGTTCTGGGAGCACCAGTATTGATTAAAATCTCATGATAACTCCTTTCGACAGTAACAATATTCAAAATTGTGCACTTCCAATGAATGGTGCATCCAATATTTCTAATATTGTGTCCAAGTAATTTGACCTGCGCGTGACTTTTATGACAAAGATGTTTAATTAAAATTATTTTGTACCTTGGCACTATGCCTTCCTGTAACATCTTCCACCATTTGTAATCTTGATAACATTCAACTATTGTTGGTTGGCTTCTTGATGTGCATGCCTCTTTCTCCAATGGTTACATTTCTTAAACCTACAAGTTTTTGCCTTGTTCTATTTGCCCTTGCTCTCGATCTTCGTTATCGCTGCATTCTTGCTATCCCCTTTTTGAAGAAGTTTGAGCAACAACCATCAAATCACTCAAACCAGTGCTGCCCTCCAATATCAAATATTTTTGATGTATTTTTCCAAGGAATCATTCTCTAGCACCCAGCTATCACCTTACGCCAATGTTCTCCTATCGCAGTGTTTCGCTGCTCGAAACAGTCTCTCCTCCTCTTGCCAAGATATTCGATTACCCACCATGAAATGAATTTATATATATATATATATATATATATATATATATATATATATATATATATATATATGCAAACTTGCTTTAGTATTTGGCATCGTTGGCCCATACATTTTCACTCACTTTGATATATAAGTTTTCAATCTTGCTTGGAGCCCAAAAGGTCAGCGCTCTCACAATTTCAAACTTCAACTCCATATAACTATTTAAACCATTACTTTATAATATTTTTAAAACTTTAATATTTAAATTTTCAATTTAAATATTAAATCATATACTTGTAGTTCAAATCATCCTTGAAGATATTTATTTAACATCAATGACAACTCAACATCCTTGAAGATATTTTTGCCTTTAACATCAATGCCAACTCAATATTTTTGACATTGATTGCGTATACAAAATATACATAATAACAATAGATATTTCAACAACCAAAGATCATTGTAAGAAAGAGATTTCTAATAAAATAATAAAATTAATGCAATAAAATAGCAAGACAAGAAAATTATCAAGGTCATTCTCAATAATTATCAGCAAATCTAGTAATCTAGCCTATGAAGTAAAATTTCTTGTAATATGACAATAATAGTAAAAGGAATTGTATTCCTCTAAAACTTTGAATAATTTGCTTTAAATTATTTTATCAAATGAAATAAATCGCACACAAAAAAGAGGCTACTTTTGATTTAAAAATGTGAGGAAGATAATCAAGATGATTTAGAGTAGTAATTATAGGATGACGAACGAGGATCCAATGAAACCCCTTGAAGAACACAAGCTTATACTGAGAGGGGGGTGAACAATATAAGACCTCTTTTTACTTTTTCCTTTATACTTCAAAACAGTAAAGCAATATACCCAAAGCAATATCAGAGCAATGCATAATATCATCCACAAAGTGACACCAATTTTAACGTGGTTCACCCATAATGGTTGGGCTACGTCCACAAAACTTTTCTCTAAAAGTTATCTCAAAGTTCTTTGGGAATCCTTCCCAATTACAATGTTTATGAGCCTCGGCCCAAAGGATATACCTTCCCCCAATCAAAATTTATGAGCCTCTGCTCAAAGAAGATACCTTACCCTCTACTCTGGAAATGATCCCTCAGAATATCAAGCTGCCTCTACCTCTTGCCAACGACATGGAACTCCTTTCCACCGAAGACCTCCTGTCCTCAATGCTTAGCCTAAGAGACCTCCGCCTTCTATGATCACGTCCACACGAGCTCAACAACTCTGTACCAAACACGGTCGATCGATGTAGTACAAGTCTTCCTTTGTCTGTCAGATCTGTCCAACTCTTGAAAAAATCAATCCTGTGCATACAAGCCTTCTCAAATACTTGCCAAAACTGTCCTCAGGTTCTTCTCATAGAACCAATGCACCTCTATCCTCAAGTTCTTTGATAGAACTATCAACCTCAGCTCACAAGTCCTCTGTTAGGACCTGTCCCAATCTGCTCACAAGTCCCCATCGAAACCTGTCCAAAACTGCTCACAAGTCCCCACTAGAACCTATCCAAAAACTGCTCACAAGTCCCCACTGGAACCTGTCCAAAAACTGCTTCACAAGTCCCCACTGGAACCTCGTCCAAAAACACAAGCAAGCTCACCAAGAAAAACTTTCTTAGTAGGAAATCACAAAGTGAATTGTTAGAGACCCAATGTGATTTGTCAAACTCATAGAAGCATAAAGAGAATTGTTAGAGACTCAATATGTTCTATACTCAAATCCCAATCTCAAAACTCAACTCAAATCAACTCAGCTCAATCTCAATCTCAAATCTAAAAACTCAACTCAATATCTGAAATGGATAGGATAGAATGTTTTCTTTCAAGAACATGAAACCCCAACAATTGCCAACTATGCAAAGAATCACATAACAATGATACTCATGTTATTTTCACCATCAATTAGGGTTTCAACAACAATGCTCATCAAACAAAGTTTAGTCAACCAACACCATTCAACTCAACATCAACCTTGAAGCATTCAACCAATCATGAAAAGAAAAGGAAACAAGTAGAAATCCTTTTCCCTCCAAAGATATTTGAACAAAACAACCACCAACACAATATCACCAAATGCAAAGAATAACTTGCTCAAATCAACTCAATAGAGTAAGCCCAATATCATGAATCAAGTAAAGTAATAACTTGATCAAACAACCTCTATGGAAGCAACTCAACCATCAAACTCAAAACAGCCAACCAAGGGTTCCACCAACTCAATGCAAGTAGCTAGACTCACAAATATAAACCCTAGTGCACAAAGCTTCCACTATATCAAACCAAAAATTATGCATTCACCAAAAACTCTCCTTAAGGATAATAATGCATAAGTAGTCTTCAACAAACCAGAAA